>OX421961.1:53218935-54496700 GCA_949128115.1 Anaspis maculata | reverse complement strand
ATCAGGGAGAAAGTACATCACTTGAGGTACAATAGGCTAGTGGACATGGTTTTTTTTATTTCTTTTTATGAAAGATCCTCCTGAAATTGTTGCATTGGCAAGATGATTTTGTTTAAAAAAGTTTTTGTACATTATAAAAAAAACATGAAAAGATTTGTCTGTTTGAATGGCGCGGCAAGTGCGTGACGTCACATTTTGAAGAGCCAATAGAAACTCTAGTTGGCCATTCAATGACTGAAGAACACCTTCTCGTTTTGAACTGATTTATACCAAAAAAAAATATAATGAAATGCTGGAGTGCTACGGTTTGACTTCACATTTTGGTCGATTCTTCTTTAAAATTCACTTATTTTTGCTCGGGCTGGCTTCGGATTAATGTCACAACAGTGTTATTAGTGCCATATGAGTGGCAGTACTGCGAGTTTCGCATGCCATATGTCAACCCCACGTCAAATAATCTAGTTTTTTCAATACAATTTCGCTTCTTAATACATAATAACTCCATGCAATGGCATCAAAAATAAGTTCCTTGTGACAAGTGCTCGCACGTGAAAATACACCACTACGTAATAGATCCAGAACGAATGCTTCGGTCGAATGTTAAATGCGTTCCCCTCTCCTTCCTCCCTGCCACCTCCAAGCTCACTTTCAAGCTGTGACGTAGCATATTATTCTTGATTTGAATAAGTCCACTTTCAAATCGATTTTTTACCTGAATGAAATCATATTTCGAAAAACTTTTACAACTACAAATTCGTCATTCAGATATTTATCAGGTTTATGATACTTTTATACTGAAATGCGATTGATGTCCAGTAGCCTATTGATCAGTAAAATAAGAATTCCACAAAATGACGACAGATCGAGATCATGCTCAGTTGTTATTGAACGAAACTATATACTTACATACCTATAATTGAAGTTTAATCTTGTTCTTATAGATAATATAGCAAAATTAACAAAAAACAATTGTCAAAATGACGGGAAGTGTTGGTGCAGGTAATTTCGTTTAAAAGGACACAAGGACTAATCCATTTTTTTCTGCTCTGCTGATGATAGAGTAAGATATTGTCCATATGAAAATAATGTGTAATCAGTTGATGACTTTTTATTACCTTTATCTGCTAGACCATATCGCGTCCAGATAGAAGAGCTGCTACACATGGTATTGTCATATTTCATATATCTATCATCAATTGTCTAAAAACTAAAACCATCATAATGATTATCTGGCCGCACTGCAATTACATCATTATCTTTATTATCGCCCGTTCTCGTTCATACATCGGAATATTTACAAATATACGTGTACACGGTACGTAGAGGTCTACGATTGACGTATACGCACCCAAATAGCGGAAAACTTTGTTTAATCATTTCACGCGACTGCCCCCGATGATCGGCTTTTGTTTTTCTTGGCGATAT
Source organism: Anaspis maculata (assembly GCA_949128115.1). NCBI lineage: Eukaryota > Metazoa > Arthropoda > Insecta > Coleoptera > Scraptiidae > Anaspis > Anaspis maculata. Next base: position 54,495,275 of record OX421961.1, on the reverse strand, counting down.
CATCGATGTAGTGATTAGAGAGTTGGTTATTCGGTTGTGTTTTAGGTGCGGGTTAATTAAATGCTTTTTTTTTTCAAGGGACCAATATACCTATGGTTGTTGATGATGTCCTTGTAATGTCATCACACTGAGTATCCCTCCATTGTTGTGAGTACTTGTCGGTCGGTGTGCGGCGGTTTTCGCGGGTATCCCTTGGGACAATAATAAGGTCAGGCGTAATATACACATCAGACATAATGTCAAATTGTTGTGATCAGTGACGTATTAGAGAGACGATATAATATACGGTGGCGGGGTTCAGGCAGCACCACGGGGGTGGACATGGCCACCACGTGCTATATCACGGCTCGGTCTTGGGTTATCAAGGGAGGCACATGCCAACTGGACAACACCACCACATCTCAACGATACCGGCCCATTCTTCGGTGCCTCTCAATGCCAGTGAGTATAAATTTTTCACTTTTAATATACTTAAATATATACTATCATTATTTTCATACCTAAACATTGGTCTTTCTACCTATAATCAGTTTTACGGCATTTTTCATTAGAGTAAGCTGTGGAAAAAAATAGTTGTGTTGGTACGATGCTAACGTTTCGCATCAGTGTTAGGTAATGTGACAGTTGTCATGTTATCAACCGTCACCACGACGGGCACGACGTGATGTACTTACGCGTATGTGAAAATTTTCGAGATTACGTAGCAACAATAAGAAAACGTGAATTTCGTTGGAGTGGAAGCTTATGTTGCGGCCGATAAGTATAATATCATCCCAACTGGTTGGTGGCTTTCAGTTAATACCTTTACTAACCTAATCAGCATAGCGAAGAGCGACTAGCAGTAAGGACGAGAAGATGTCACTTACCGACCTCAGCAAATTTTCCTTTCAAGGGAACTCACGTTTTCCTATTTTCGCTACATAATCTCGAAAGTTTTCACCTTCGCTTCATCACGTTGCGGTGACGGTTGACATCTGTTACTGTCACATTACATCGCACATCTAGACATTTGGTCTTTTTAGCCAAACAACTTAGTATCTGCGACAACGCTAGCATCGTATACCAATGCAATAATTTTTTTTCCCATAGCTTACCTACTGAAATGAAAAGCCCGTGCGTGAAACTGAAAAAACTTATGATAGGATGTTATACATACTATTGCGGACAAAAAAAAGTAGGACAGAGCCTGTCATGAAGTGAACCAAATTTGGCCTTGCGTCACAAATGACACAGAGCGAAATCAGTACACTCCGTGTCAGTCTCTGTCCTACTTTTTTCTGTCCGTAATATGATATAATATTTTTTTATACATATGTATACGCGCGTATATACAAAACATCTTAAGTCTAAATATGTGTGTCATGCCTCAGTAATTAGCATGTTTTTGAGCCTTTTCAACATCTATACCTTCTTAAAGATTCAAAGCGAGAGAAAGACAACTACATATTTTCCATTGTTGCAATAATCAAAAACATGTGGTTGTTTTTATTTCGCTTTGAATTTTAAATATATGGTCTATTATCAAAAGTTCTTGAAGCTCACAAATGCTTTTGGAAATTTAGGCTTGACGACTGGCCCTGACCGGCATTTGCTGTTCTTTGTGTTCAGCAAATGAACACGTAATGACTTTAGGAAAGGCAAATTTTAGTTTTGACCCGTGATCAGCCGAAACAACCGATAGTCGAATGATGTGAGCGCATCAGGACTCAATGAATATACTACTTGATTGCAATATAATACCTTATTACCTGTAGTGACAGGACAGAATGGTGTGCCTACACGCATACGGCCGTCGCATGTAACGTCACCAGTGAAGTAGTGTTGAGGGTGTATGTGAGAGAGTCATAGATGTGTTTCGATCATTTTTAAAATTTGGATTTGTTGAAATGATTTTGAAACTCTGATGACATCTTGACATTAGATAATTTTGCCATTGTTGTATCTATATATAATGTGCTCTTCATCAAAAAGACGGAATAGGAAATAATAGGTCAAAACTCGGGTCAAAATCTCCTCGAAACCTTTTCATCCTTGATCATACCATTAATATACGAAGCACGCATAAAATCTCTTCTCAGATGACGTCCTGCGTCATCATGATATCACAATCATTGGTATTTGCATCATACTTGTTCTTGTTCTCATCACACTGAAAAAATTGTGGGTTCTCTCCTATAAAAGCTGTATTACACTACACAATGTAATACAGTACACTTTGTACTGTACAACTTGATTCACATTTGATTGATACAGTTTAATCGACCAGATTGATCCAAAAATCGTACATGAAATTGTGCAGTGGCAGCAGTATGGTAAAAAAGCTGAACTATAGGTTTTTGCATTGAGCGTTCACATAGACTTACGGTAAGAAACGAGTGGCAGTGGGAGCGCAGTTGGGATGGCAGAAGTTTGAAGTTTGCTGGCATTCCGCACTGCCCTTGCCAAGTTTCTTGCCATCGCCAATCACAATTCACGATTCCGTTGCTAAGCTATTATTGCGGCGTGATGACTTGACTGATAATGCGAATCTGCTACTGTGAGATGCGAATGCCAAATTTTGGACGTTACAAGAAAGAGCCGTTTGACGGTTGTTGCGTCAGGTCGGCAGCTGACGTGTCAAGTTGCTAGTTCCGCACTAATTCCATGTGAACGCCCGTGGTAAGATTGGTTTATTACCTACGCAGTCCCCCTGCAGTCCAACTGCACTAATCCTATGTGGATGCGGCTTAATACTAGATCATCAGCAGAGATCAAACTATAATCGGAACCGGAACAGTAAAAAGCACGCAGAAGAGAAGAAGCTCAAAAGTATACAGGTATTCATCAGTCTTAGCGCGATAGTTTTATATCTATCAAAAAAATTCCAAGGCAATGTGAGAAAATAATCCTCTCTCATTAATATAACTTGGGGTTTAGTATTTTTGTACATCGTTTTGAAGGTTAAAGTTAGTGTAATAATTTTCATCATCTTGTAAGACAGGAAGAAATGTGAACTATTCCCACTTTCCACCGAACTATTGACTTTTCAGTTTCAAACGGAAATTACTAAAAGGGCGGTAGTTTCTCTGTAGATTGAATCACCTTAGATTTTTCACTTAGTTTTTTTTTTGGCTACCTGCGTGGCGGTATATGGTTAGGTATTGTACACTTACCTAAATAATCGAAGGGCCGTATTCATATCTTGCTTTTAAACTAAAAGCGCGTTTAGAGGTGCGCTTTTAGGGGCTATTCGCTAGGGGGTATTTGAGTGTTGAAAATTGCATAATACAATTACATACAGCCGCTTAATGGTAAATGTATTTTTCAAAACTCAAACATGAGCGGGTAGCCCCTAAAAGCGCACCTCCAAATGCGCTTTTAGCTCAAAAGCGAGATATGAATACGGCCCGAAGTTAGTGTTCACCAATCTAACTATTTATTGTCGATTGAACACCTACATACTATAGGTATAGGTACACCTGCATGCGAATTTGCAATCTTATATTTGTATCAATCTCAATACACTTGAATTCTATTTAATAGTCGGGAACGCGAGTGTATATTTTCGTTGAAATTTTGCCTTGAGAGAAATCTCACCTTCGCCTTGGATATTAGCGCGCAAGCTGTTCGGATTCTCTGTTGTTTTTTCTCGTTTCAACGCTTTCATCGAGCCTATTAATATCCCTTTAATGTACGCCACTGAGCCTAATCATTCAAGCACAGCGCATTGACTCTTAGCGGGGCCTGAAACATTTAACTTGAACACATACAATTACCATGTTCCTGTCGATGTAGTCCATAAATAACTGAAACGGAGTCTTTTTACTTTGAATCTGGAATCTCTGTGGAGAGGTTCAAATTCAACGTGCAGTATGAACTTTTCTCAGCAGGTGGCTTCTGAGAGCTCTTCGTCCAAGTCATTGTCATGGATGTACAGGGTATATGGTTGTGAAATGGCTTTCACGTTCATGGTCCAATCGTGTTGTGAAAATCTGACGCCGTCGCTCTAACAAAAACTTGAAAATGAAAGCACCCACCCACTTTTTTACCTGCTTCAGCCAAAGAGCCACTTGAATCTATGATAAATATAACAAACGTCCCGACGCCGACGCCCTATTCTGTCGCACCGGTATTTCTATTTATTATTTATTATTGATCAAATTTCATAAAACGCAGCAGCTTTGAACCTGCTAGTTTGCAAAATTATGCGAGATCCACGGTCTTTTTTCAATAAAGTGAGCTAGCCGAAATGGGTTTTGTTACAACTATATCACTATACCTAATACTATCTTTGATTTTTGCGTTCCCAGAAGGAAACACTGTAGTACGAATTCTGCGATGCTGTTTCTACGACAACGTCTCGGTAGGTAGTTGTCTATGTGCATTGTGACATTTTGGGCCGTGAGCATTTCCATTTCACTCTCTTTGGTACCGCCGCGCTTGTGCGTTACTTTCTACTGGCCACAACTATATTTCATCGTCAGCGAAGACTGACCAGGGCCCGTATTTTTTACCCCTGGCGGAATAACTCCCTCATGCGATGTTGCCTAGATGACACCCAATCACAGCCCATCACATGTACGCATGCCATATGTCAACCCCACGTCAAATAATCTAGTTTTTTCAATACAATTTCGCTTCTTAATACATAATAACTCCATGCAATGGCATCAAAAATAAGTTCCTTGTGACAAGTGCTCGCACGTGAAAATACACCACTACGTAATAGATCCAGAACGAATGCTTCGGTCGAATGTTAAATGCGTTCCCCTCTCCTTCCTCCCTGCCACCTCCAAGCTCACTTTCAAGCTGTGACGTAGCATATTATTCTTGATTTGAATAAGTCCACTTTCAAATCGATTTTTTACCTGAATGAAATCATATTTCGAAAAACTTTTACAACTACAAATTCGTCATTCAGATATTTATCAGGTTTATGATACTTTTATACTGAAATGCGATTGATGTCCAGTAGCCTATTGATCAGTAAAATAAGAATTCCACAAAATGACGACAGATCGAGATCATGCTCAGTTGTTATTGAACGAAACTATATACTTACATACCTATAATTGAAGTTTAATCTTGTTCTTATAGATAATATAGCAAAATTAACAAAAAACAATTGTCAAAATGACGGGAAGTGTTGGTGCAGGTAATTTCGTTTAAAAGGACACAAGGACTAATCCATTTTTTTCTGCTCTGCTGATGATAGAGTAAGATATTGTCCATATGAAAATAATGTGTAATCAGTTGATGACTTTTTATTACCTTTATCTGCTAGACCATATCGCGTCCAGATAGAAGAGCTGCTACACATGGTATTGTCATATTTCATATATCTATCATCAATTGTCTAAAAACTAAAACCATCATAATGATTATCTGGCCGCACTGCAATTACATCATTATCTTTATTATCGCCCGTTCTCGTTCATACATCGGAATATTTACAAATATACGTGTACACGGTACGTAGAGGTCTACGATTGACGTATACGCACCCAAATAGCGGAAAACTTTGTTTAATCATTTCACGCGACTGCCCCCGATGATCGGCTTTTGTTTTTCTTGGCGATATCATCGATGTAGTGATTAGAGAGTTGGTTATTCGGTTGTGTTTTAGGTGCGGGTTAATTAAATGCTTTTTTTTTTCAAGGGACCAATATACCTATGGTTGTTGATGATGTCCTTGTAATGTCATCACACTGAGTATCCCTCCATTGTTGTGAGTACTTGTCGGTCGGTGTGCGGCGGTTTTCGCGGGTATCCCTTGGGACAATAATAAGGTCAGGCGTAATATACACATCAGACATAATGTCAAATTGTTGTGATCAGTGACGTATTAGAGAGACGATATAATATACGGTGGCGGGGTTCAGGCAGCACCACGGGGGTGGACATGGCCACCACGTGCTATATCACGGCTCGGTCTTGGGTTATCAAGGGAGGCACATGCCAACTGGACAACACCACCACATCTCAACGATACCGGCCCATTCTTCGGTGCCTCTCAATGCCAGTGAGTATAAATTTTTCACTTTTAATATACTTAAATATATACTATCATTATTTTCATACCTAAACATTGGTCTTTCTACCTATAATCAGTTTTACGGCATTTTTCATTAGAGTAAGCTGTGGAAAAAAATAGTTGTGTTGGTACGATGCTAACGTTTCGCATCAGTGTTAGGTAATGTGACAGTTGTCATGTTATCAACCGTCACCACGACGGGCACGACGTGATGTACTTACGCGTATGTGAAAATTTTCGAGATTACGTAGCAACAATAAGAAAACGTGAATTTCGTTGGAGTGGAAGCTTATGTTGCGGCCGATAAGTATAATATCATCCCAACTGGTTGGTGGCTTTCAGTTAATACCTTTACTAACCTAATCAGCATAGCGAAGAGCGACTAGCAGTAAGGACGAGAAGATGTCACTTACCGACCTCAGCAAATTTTCCTTTCAAGGGAACTCACGTTTTCCTATTTTCGCTACATAATCTCGAAAGTTTTCACCTTCGCTTCATCACGTTGCGGTGACGGTTGACATCTGTTACTGTCACATTACATCGCACATCTAGACATTTGGTCTTTTTAGCCAAACAACTTAGTATCTGCGACAACGCTAGCATCGTATACCAATGCAATAATTTTTTTTCCCATAGCTTACCTACTGAAATGAAAAGCCCGTGCGTGAAACTGAAAAAACTTATGATAGGATGTTATACATACTATTGCGGACAAAAAAAAGTAGGACAGAGCCTGTCATGAAGTGAACCAAATTTGGCCTTGCGTCACAAATGACACAGAGCGAAATCAGTACACTCCGTGTCAGTCTCTGTCCTACTTTTTTCTGTCCGTAATATGATATAATATTTTTTTATACATATGTATACGCGCGTATATACAAAACATCTTAAGTCTAAATATGTGTGTCATGCCTCAGTAATTAGCATGTTTTTGAGCCTTTTCAACATCTATACCTTCTTAAAGATTCAAAGCGAGAGAAAGACAACTACATATTTTCCATTGTTGCAATAATCAAAAACATGTGGTTGTTTTTATTTCGCTTTGAATTTTAAATATATGGTCTATTATCAAAAGTTCTTGAAGCTCACAAATGCTTTTGGAAATTTAGGCTTGACGACTGGCCCTGACCGGCATTTGCTGTTCTTTGTGTTCAGCAAATGAACACGTAATGACTTTAGGAAAGGCAAATTTTAGTTTTGACCCGTGATCAGCCGAAACAACCGATAGTCGAATGATGTGAGCGCATCAGGACTCAATGAATATACTACTTGATTGCAATATAATACCTTATTACCTGTAGTGACAGGACAGAATGGTGTGCCTACACGCATACGGCCGTCGCATGTAACGTCACCAGTGAAGTAGTGTTGAGGGTGTATGTGAGAGAGTCATAGATGTGTTTCGATCATTTTTAAAATTTGGATTTGTTGAAATGATTTTGAAACTCTGATGACATCTTGACATTAGATAATTTTGCCATTGTTGTATCTATATATAATGTGCTCTTCATCAAAAAGACGGAATAGGAAATAATAGGTCAAAACTCGGGTCAAAATCTCCTCGAAACCTTTTCATCCTTGATCATACCATTAATATACGAAGCACGCATAAAATCTCTTCTCAGATGACGTCCTGCGTCATCATGATATCACAATCATTGGTATTTGCATCATACTTGTTCTTGTTCTCATCACACTGAAAAAATTGTGGGTTCTCTCCTATAAAAGCTGTATTACACTACACAATGTAATACAGTACACTTTGTACTGTACAACTTGATTCACATTTGATTGATACAGTTTAATCGACCAGATTGATCCAAAAATCGTACATGAAATTGTGCAGTGGCAGCAGTATGGTAAAAAAGCTGAACTATAGGTTTTTGCATTGAGCGTTCACATAGACTTACGGTAAGAAACGAGTGGCAGTGGGAGCGCAGTTGGGATGGCAGAAGTTTGAAGTTTGCTGGCATTCCGCACTGCCCTTGCCAAGTTTCTTGCCATCGCCAATCACAATTCACGATTCCGTTGCTAAGCTATTATTGCGGCGTGATGACTTGACTGATAATGCGAATCTGCTACTGTGAGATGCGAATGCCAAATTTTGGACGTTACAAGAAAGAGCCGTTTGACGGTTGTTGCGTCAGGTCGGCAGCTGACGTGTCAAGTTGCTAGTTCCGCACTAATTCCATGTGAACGCCCGTGGTAAGATTGGTTTATTACCTACGCAGTCCCCCTGCAGTCCAACTGCACTAATCCTATGTGGATGCGGCTTAATACTAGATCATCAGCAGAGATCAAACTATAATCGGAACCGGAACAGTAAAAAGCACGCAGAAGAGAAGAAGCTCAAAAGTATACAGGTATTCATCAGTCTTAGCGCGATAGTTTTATATCTATCAAAAAAATTCCAAGGCAATGTGAGAAAATAATCCTCTCTCATTAATATAACTTGGGGTTTAGTATTTTTGTACATCGTTTTGAAGGTTAAAGTTAGTGTAATAATTTTCATCATCTTGTAAGACAGGAAGAAATGTGAACTATTCCCACTTTCCACCGAACTATTGACTTTTCAGTTTCAAACGGAAATTACTAAAAGGGCGGTAGTTTCTCTGTAGATTGAATCACCTTAGATTTTTCACTTAGTTTTTTTTTTGGCTACCTGCGTGGCGGTATATGGTTAGGTATTGTACACTTACCTAAATAATCGAAGGGCCGTATTCATATCTTGCTTTTAAACTAAAAGCGCGTTTAGAGGTGCGCTTTTAGGGGCTATTCGCTAGGGGGTATTTGAGTGTTGAAAATTGCATAATACAATTACATACAGCCGCTTAATGGTAAATGTATTTTTCAAAACTCAAACATGAGCGGGTAGCCCCTAAAAGCGCACCTCCAAATGCGCTTTTAGCTCAAAAGCGAGATATGAATACGGCCCGAAGTTAGTGTTCACCAATCTAACTATTTATTGTCGATTGAACACCTACATACTATAGGTATAGGTACACCTGCATGCGAATTTGCAATCTTATATTTGTATCAATCTCAATACACTTGAATTCTATTTAATAGTCGGGAACGCGAGTGTATATTTTCGTTGAAATTTTGCCTTGAGAGAAATCTCACCTTCGCCTTGGATATTAGCGCGCAAGCTGTTCGGATTCTCTGTTGTTTTTTCTCGTTTCAACGCTTTCATCGAGCCTATTAATATCCCTTTAATGTACGCCACTGAGCCTAATCATTCAAGCACAGCGCATTGACTCTTAGCGGGGCCTGAAACATTTAACTTGAACACATACAATTACCATGTTCCTGTCGATGTAGTCCATAAATAACTGAAACGGAGTCTTTTTACTTTGAATCTGGAATCTCTGTGGAGAGGTTCAAATTCAACGTGCAGTATGAACTTTTCTCAGCAGGTGGCTTCTGAGAGCTCTTCGTCCAAGTCATTGTCATGGATGTACAGGGTATATGGTTGTGAAATGGCTTTCACGTTCATGGTCCAATCGTGTTGTGAAAATCTGACGCCGTCGCTCTAACAAAAACTTGAAAATGAAAGCACCCACCCACTTTTTTACCTGCTTCAGCCAAAGAGCCACTTGAATCTATGATAAATATAACAAACGTCCCGACGCCGACGCCCTATTCTGTCGCACCGGTATTTCTATTTATTATTTATTATTGATCAAATTTCATAAAACGCAGCAGCTTTGAACCTGCTAGTTTGCAAAATTATGCGAGATCCACGGTCTTTTTTCAATAAAGTGAGCTAGCCGAAATGGGTTTTGTTACAACTATATCACTATACCTAATACTATCTTTGATTTTTGCGTTCCCAGAAGGAAACACTGTAGTACGAATTCTGCGATGCTGTTTCTACGACAACGTCTCGGTAGGTAGTTGTCTATGTGCATTGTGACATTTTGGGCCGTGAGCATTTCCATTTCACTCTCTTTGGTACCGCCGCGCTTGTGCGTTACTTTCTACTGGCCACAACTATATTTCATCGTCAGCGAAGACTGACCAGGGCCCGTATTTTTTACCCCTGGCGGAATAACTCCCTCATGCGATGTTGCCTAGATGACACCCAATCACAGCCCATCACATGTACGCATGCCATATGTCAACCCCACGTCAAATAATCTAGTTTTTTCAATACAATTTCGCTTCTTAATACATAATAACTCCATGCAATGGCATCAAAAATAAGTTCCTTGTGACAAGTGCTCGCACGTGAAAATACACCACTACGTAATAGATCCAGAACGAATGCTTCGGTCGAATGTTAAATGCGTTCCCCTCTCCTTCCTCCCTGCCACCTCCAAGCTCACTTTCAAGCTGTGACGTAGCATATTATTCTTGATTTGAATAAGTCCACTTTCAAATCGATTTTTTACCTGAATGAAATCATATTTCGAAAAACTTTTACAACTACAAATTCGTCATTCAGATATTTATCAGGTTTATGATACTTTTATACTGAAATGCGATTGATGTCCAGTAGCCTATTGATCAGTAAAATAAGAATTCCACAAAATGACGACAGATCGAGATCATGCTCAGTTGTTATTGAACGAAACTATATACTTACATACCTATAATTGAAGTTTAATCTTGTTCTTATAGATAATATAGCAAAATTAACAAAAAACAATTGTCAAAATGACGGGAAGTGTTGGTGCAGGTAATTTCGTTTAAAAGGACACAAGGACTAATCCATTTTTTTCTGCTCTGCTGATGATAGAGTAAGATATTGTCCATATGAAAATAATGTGTAATCAGTTGATGACTTTTTATTACCTTTATCTGCTAGACCATATCGCGTCCAGATAGAAGAGCTGCTACACATGGTATTGTCATATTTCATATATCTATCATCAATTGTCTAAAAACTAAAACCATCATAATGATTATCTGGCCGCACTGCAATTACATCATTATCTTTATTATCGCCCGTTCTCGTTCATACATCGGAATATTTACAAATATACGTGTACACGGTACGTAGAGGTCTACGATTGACGTATACGCACCCAAATAGCGGAAAACTTTGTTTAATCATTTCACGCGACTGCCCCCGATGATCGGCTTTTGTTTTTCTTGGCGATATCATCGATGTAGTGATTAGAGAGTTGGTTATTCGGTTGTGTTTTAGGTGCGGGTTAATTAAATGCTTTTTTTTTTCAAGGGACCAATATACCTATGGTTGTTGATGATGTCCTTGTAATGTCATCACACTGAGTATCCCTCCATTGTTGTGAGTACTTGTCGGTCGGTGTGCGGCGGTTTTCGCGGGTATCCCTTGGGACAATAATAAGGTCAGGCGTAATATACACATCAGACATAATGTCAAATTGTTGTGATCAGTGACGTATTAGAGAGACGATATAATATACGGTGGCGGGGTTCAGGCAGCACCACGGGGGTGGACATGGCCACCACGTGCTATATCACGGCTCGGTCTTGGGTTATCAAGGGAGGCACATGCCAACTGGACAACACCACCACATCTCAACGATACCGGCCCATTCTTCGGTGCCTCTCAATGCCAGTGAGTATAAATTTTTCACTTTTAATATACTTAAATATATACTATCATTATTTTCATACCTAAACATTGGTCTTTCTACCTATAATCAGTTTTACGGCATTTTTCATTAGAGTAAGCTGTGGAAAAAAATAGTTGTGTTGGTACGATGCTAACGTTTCGCATCAGTGTTAGGTAATGTGACAGTTGTCATGTTATCAACCGTCACCACGACGGGCACGACGTGATGTACTTACGCGTATGTGAAAATTTTCGAGATTACGTAGCAACAATAAGAAAACGTGAATTTCGTTGGAGTGGAAGCTTATGTTGCGGCCGATAAGTATAATATCATCCCAACTGGTTGGTGGCTTTCAGTTAATACCTTTACTAACCTAATCAGCATAGCGAAGAGCGACTAGCAGTAAGGACGAGAAGATGTCACTTACCGACCTCAGCAAATTTTCCTTTCAAGGGAACTCACGTTTTCCTATTTTCGCTACATAATCTCGAAAGTTTTCACCTTCGCTTCATCACGTTGCGGTGACGGTTGACATCTGTTACTGTCACATTACATCGCACATCTAGACATTTGGTCTTTTTAGCCAAACAACTTAGTATCTGCGACAACGCTAGCATCGTATACCAATGCAATAATTTTTTTTCCCATAGCTTACCTACTGAAATGAAAAGCCCGTGCGTGAAACTGAAAAAACTTATGATAGGATGTTATACATACTATTGCGGACAAAAAAAAGTAGGACAGAGCCTGTCATGAAGTGAACCAAATTTGGCCTTGCGTCACAAATGACACAGAGCGAAATCAGTACACTCCGTGTCAGTCTCTGTCCTACTTTTTTCTGTCCGTAATATGATATAATATTTTTTTATACATATGTATACGCGCGTATATACAAAACATCTTAAGTCTAAATATGTGTGTCATGCCTCAGTAATTAGCATGTTTTTGAGCCTTTTCAACATCTATACCTTCTTAAAGATTCAAAGCGAGAGAAAGACAACTACATATTTTCCATTGTTGCAATAATCAAAAACATGTGGTTGTTTTTATTTCGCTTTGAATTTTAAATATATGGTCTATTATCAAAAGTTCTTGAAGCTCACAAATGCTTTTGGAAATTTAGGCTTGACGACTGGCCCTGACCGGCATTTGCTGTTCTTTGTGTTCAGCAAATGAACACGTAATGACTTTAGGAAAGGCAAATTTTAGTTTTGACCCGTGATCAGCCGAAACAACCGATAGTCGAATGATGTGAGCGCATCAGGACTCAATGAATATACTACTTGATTGCAATATAATACCTTATTACCTGTAGTGACAGGACAGAATGGTGTGCCTACACGCATACGGCCGTCGCATGTAACGTCACCAGTGAAGTAGTGTTGAGGGTGTATGTGAGAGAGTCATAGATGTGTTTCGATCATTTTTAAAATTTGGATTTGTTGAAATGATTTTGAAACTCTGATGACATCTTGACATTAGATAATTTTGCCATTGTTGTATCTATATATAATGTGCTCTTCATCAAAAAGACGGAATAGGAAATAATAGGTCAAAACTCGGGTCAAAATCTCCTCGAAACCTTTTCATCCTTGATCATACCATTAATATACGAAGCACGCATAAAATCTCTTCTCAGATGACGTCCTGCGTCATCATGATATCACAATCATTGGTATTTGCATCATACTTGTTCTTGTTCTCATCACACTGAAAAAATTGTGGGTTCTCTCCTATAAAAGCTGTATTACACTACACAATGTAATACAGTACACTTTGTACTGTACAACTTGATTCACATTTGATTGATACAGTTTAATCGACCAGATTGATCCAAAAATCGTACATGAAATTGTGCAGTGGCAGCAGTATGGTAAAAAAGCTGAACTATAGGTTTTTGCATTGAGCGTTCACATAGACTTACGGTAAGAAACGAGTGGCAGTGGGAGCGCAGTTGGGATGGCAGAAGTTTGAAGTTTGCTGGCATTCCGCACTGCCCTTGCCAAGTTTCTTGCCATCGCCAATCACAATTCACGATTCCGTTGCTAAGCTATTATTGCGGCGTGATGACTTGACTGATAATGCGAATCTGCTACTGTGAGATGCGAATGCCAAATTTTGGACGTTACAAGAAAGAGCCGTTTGACGGTTGTTGCGTCAGGTCGGCAGCTGACGTGTCAAGTTGCTAGTTCCGCACTAATTCCATGTGAACGCCCGTGGTAAGATTGGTTTATTACCTACGCAGTCCCCCTGCAGTCCAACTGCACTAATCCTATGTGGATGCGGCTTAATACTAGATCATCAGCAGAGATCAAACTATAATCGGAACCGGAACAGTAAAAAGCACGCAGAAGAGAAGAAGCTCAAAAGTATACAGGTATTCATCAGTCTTAGCGCGATAGTTTTATATCTATCAAAAAAATTCCAAGGCAATGTGAGAAAATAATCCTCTCTCATTAATATAACTTGGGGTTTAGTATTTTTGTACATCGTTTTGAAGGTTAAAGTTAGTGTAATAATTTTCATCATCTTGTAAGACAGGAAGAAATGTGAACTATTCCCACTTTCCACCGAACTATTGACTTTTCAGTTTCAAACGGAAATTACTAAAAGGGCGGTAGTTTCTCTGTAGATTGAATCACCTTAGATTTTTCACTTAGTTTTTTTTTTGGCTACCTGCGTGGCGGTATATGGTTAGGTATTGTACACTTACCTAAATAATCGAAGGGCCGTATTCATATCTTGCTTTTAAACTAAAAGCGCGTTTAGAGGTGCGCTTTTAGGGGCTATTCGCTAGGGGGTATTTGAGTGTTGAAAATTGCATAATACAATTACATACAGCCGCTTAATGGTAAATGTATTTTTCAAAACTCAAACATGAGCGGGTAGCCCCTAAAAGCGCACCTCCAAATGCGCTTTTAGCTCAAAAGCGAGATATGAATACGGCCCGAAGTTAGTGTTCACCAATCTAACTATTTATTGTCGATTGAACACCTACATACTATAGGTATAGGTACACCTGCATGCGAATTTGCAATCTTATATTTGTATCAATCTCAATACACTTGAATTCTATTTAATAGTCGGGAACGCGAGTGTATATTTTCGTTGAAATTTTGCCTTGAGAGAAATCTCACCTTCGCCTTGGATATTAGCGCGCAAGCTGTTCGGATTCTCTGTTGTTTTTTCTCGTTTCAACGCTTTCATCGAGCCTATTAATATCCCTTTAATGTACGCCACTGAGCCTAATCATTCAAGCACAGCGCATTGACTCTTAGCGGGGCCTGAAACATTTAACTTGAACACATACAATTACCATGTTCCTGTCGATGTAGTCCATAAATAACTGAAACGGAGTCTTTTTACTTTGAATCTGGAATCTCTGTGGAGAGGTTCAAATTCAACGTGCAGTATGAACTTTTCTCAGCAGGTGGCTTCTGAGAGCTCTTCGTCCAAGTCATTGTCATGGATGTACAGGGTATATGGTTGTGAAATGGCTTTCACGTTCATGGTCCAATCGTGTTGTGAAAATCTGACGCCGTCGCTCTAACAAAAACTTGAAAATGAAAGCACCCACCCACTTTTTTACCTGCTTCAGCCAAAGAGCCACTTGAATCTATGATAAATATAACAAACGTCCCGACGCCGACGCCCTATTCTGTCGCACCGGTATTTCTATTTATTATTTATTATTGATCAAATTTCATAAAACGCAGCAGCTTTGAACCTGCTAGTTTGCAAAATTATGCGAGATCCACGGTCTTTTTTCAATAAAGTGAGCTAGCCGAAATGGGTTTTGTTACAACTATATCACTATACCTAATACTATCTTTGATTTTTGCGTTCCCAGAAGGAAACACTGTAGTACGAATTCTGCGATGCTGTTTCTACGACAACGTCTCGGTAGGTAGTTGTCTATGTGCATTGTGACATTTTGGGCCGTGAGCATTTCCATTTCACTCTCTTTGGTACCGCCGCGCTTGTGCGTTACTTTCTACTGGCCACAACTATATTTCATCGTCAGCGAAGACTGACCAGGGCCCGTATTTTTTACCCCTGGCGGAATAACTCCCTCATGCGATGTTGCCTAGATGACACCCAATCACAGCCCATCACAGCGAATCCACAGACACTCGTTTTTGTTTGCAAAGTCACCCTTGATTACGAATTTTGTGGATAAATTTGATTTGTTTTCAATGATTATCTACTTGCAAGTCGATCTTCACATAAGATCCAAACAGTAACTTCAAAGTTGGGCAAGGCTGAGGGGTCGTGAAAAAAATTAAAAAGCCTAAGAGGGACATAATGAAATGTGATGGGATCGATGGGTATCTAGAGTTTTCTCTTTTGGAACACTACATGTATTCGTCACTGAACTGAAACGGTTGCCTTAGTTCTGCATCTCTCTCGCTCTCGTCGCTCATTACGATGAATCTGACGAGCTTTCGAACGGTTCCTTCGCCATATGTGTAGGTCTCTGGCTCATTCTCACGTCGGAGTCTCTGGTAAATATTATTATTGATCAATAAATGGGTCTGATCGCTTCACGATAAATCCATAAAAGCTTTCGAACGGATCCTTCGCTATTATGCAGGTTTCTGGCTTATCCCCGAGCTGGAGTCTTCGGCAAATATCTAAATTCAAGTATTGCTGACGTATCAGTGCGAAAGAGATTTGGGGAGAGTAAAAGACGAACCAAACTAGCTCGGAGCTTGTCAGGGGCACAAAATTACATACAAAAACAATTTTGCCGTTGAAAAAAAAACAAAGTCTTGCTTAACTGTAATTATTATAACCTGATAAAATAAAAGGTTTGGTTCTGGCTTCATGATGAATGTACTTAGAGTGGTGTGCACAACGAAAATTCAAGAATTCTACATTGACATCAGTCCAGTCAAGAATTTATCCACTGTTCAAACACGTAAAAATTTCAAATTGACTCTCTCAGAAATTGTTGCGGGCAACAACTGTGCTCATGCAAGCATTTCCATTCCACGTAAGTGGATGGCTATACATACACTCTGGACATTCTAGATCTTATACAATGCTGCAGAGGAAATTTTTAATACGAACCAGGGAAATAGGTACTGCGACGAGCTGGATGTCGAACATTAGCTGGCTCATTAAGCTCATGGCAAAATTTCATTATCGCCCTTATTTATGTGGGCGGCGTTGGAGTGAGGTCTGCCAGTATAGCGGTTGGCCTCTTGTGTCGGAACACTAGACCACCACCGGTCCCCGCGCTCTGTGCTTCGGATTATGTTTCGATATTGATCGATATTAGCCTAAATTATGCTGCCACTATCACTAAAAGTTAATGGTCCTTTGTGGCTGCTAGAAATAATGTTATGAGATTCTCCGGCTATTAATTGGATGTATGACCACAGGATAGTTCCTGTTGGCGGCGGCGATGGTGGTGGTGGTGGTGGTGGTGGCGGCGGCGGCTTCGCCTCTATGATGATGATGATGATTCGACCTATACCAGCTCTTTTCGATATGTTGCCATTATGAAATGAAATTTTCACCAGAACACACGGACGGCGTATACTTCCTGTGTGAAAAAATCCACTCATAATCTCGAAGCAAATACGTCAAACCCGATGATAAAAGATTAAAAACGTTATCATCAGAGAGCCCGCGCGCGCGCACACACACAAGCACAGTTTTGCGGCAGTATATCCTGGGTCTGGTCACGAGAGATTCGACATTTTATATTGGGTAAACACACCTACATCAAACATTATTTTCCAGCCTGTTGGTTTCCACCGGGCTCTTAAATTGTTTATCAAACTTTTACAGGACCGTTTGGAAAGCTTCCACGTGTAATTTGCAGGTCAAATTCTATTGATTATCTACGTGTTTTGTATATTTCCCAAATTTCGTACGTAGACCTTGTGGGCAGTGTTGCTCACGTATATTAGTGCGGCGGTTAGCGACCATTTTTCAGAGAAGCCTTGCATTTTGTGATAAAAGCATGAAATTTGGCAAATGCGCTCTACAGACTGTCCTTCACTATTTACGAGATGGACCCACGATGGAACCGCCGGCGTGCAGCTGTCAGAATTGCCATTTGCATACCTTTCAGGGGCAAAACTGAAGCTGGTTATCGGGTTGATTCAAAAGTAACGTGTATCATTGCAGTGGACCTCCAGAGTGACACTTCAGCACTCCACCACAACAGATGTCAATATTACAAGAGGAAGGAGAATGGGAGGGGATAGTTCTAGCCGGGGCAAAGATTTTCTTTTTTGGTAATACCAAATTGACAAGTTTGGTGTTTTTTCCCACTAAATTCCATCTTCTTATTTCAAATAAAGTGTTATAATCGCAATTTGAAAAAAATTGATTTTGTTTTGTTCAAGAAAAAAACATTCAAGAAAAAAATCTTAGACTTTTTTCATTTTGATCCTAGTTCAAGGCATTCAAAATAGTCCTTATTTCCTTGACTCCTTATTTAGTTTACTTTTCCAAAGCTTCTTGCACATGAAAGACATGTACGAGATCTGAATTTTTTTTATAATATTGTGAGCCTCATTTGTTTCAAAAGTTGTGAAACTAATATGCAATAATTTTCATGTACGAATGGAGGTGTGCGTGCAAAGGTATCGCGGCGATTCTGACAGCTGCACGGCGGTTCCGTCGCAGATGCACCTCTTATATCGTACGTATCGTAAGGGCAGTCCGAGGGGTGATTTTCCCGGAATTCAGTGTACATTTCATATCGAAATTCCCGAAATTCTTTCGGAAGTTATCGGAATTCCTTGAATTCTTTCAGAAATCACCGGAATTCCCAGAAATCTTACGGAAATCACCGGAATTCCCGGAAGTCTATCGGAAATCACCGGCATTCCCAGAAGTCTTTTGGAAATCACCGGAATTCCCAGAACTTTTCCGGAAATCATATCACCGGCATTCCCAAAAAAAATCGGAAACTACCGAACTTCCCGGAAGTCTTTCGGAAATCACCGGAATTCCCGGGAATCTTTCGGAAGTCACCGGAATTCTTTTGGAAATCACTGGAATTCCCGGAATTCTTTCGGAAATCATCGGAGTTCCCGGAAGTCACCGGAAATCCTCGGAATTCCGGAAGTCAGAATTCTTGTGTACACTTTTTTCTCGGGAAATCAACCCCTCGGGACAGTCCCCAGACCATGTATGCCATCAAGTTTCAGGCTTTTATCACAAACTGCAAGGCTTTGCACGCACACCTCCATTCGAACATGAAAATTAATAAAATTATTGGGTATAACTTCCACGAATTTGGGTACAAATGAGGCTCACGATCTTTTCAAAGTGAAAATCAGGTCTCGTACGTTTGGTTTTCATGTGCAAAAAGCTTTGAAAAAGTGAACTAAATAGGGGTTTTCACTTCGAATACCTTGAATAGGATAAAAGTCAAAATGCAAAAAGCCCAAGATTTTTTTTCTGAAATATATACATTTTTTTGGCAAGACAATTTTTTTTCTTCAAACTGCAATCACAACATTTAATTTCAAATGAGAAGATGGAATTTAGTTGGAAACGACACCAAACTTGTCAGTTTGGTCCGAAATTGAAAAATTAAAAAATCTGTGCCGCGTCTGGAACTACCTCTTCCATTGGTCCCATTCCCCCTCCTTTTGTAATATTGACATCTGTTGTGGTGAAGTTTACCTGTGAAGGTCTACTGCATTGATAGACATCACTTTTGATTCAACCAGATAACCGGCTTCAGTTTTTGTCTTTGGAAGGTAGGCAAATGGCAATTCTGACAGCTGCACGGCGGTTTCATCGTGGGTCCACCTCGTAAATAGTGAAGAACAGTCTGTAGAGCAATATATGCCAAATTGCATGCTTTAATCACAAAATGCAAGGTGGTTCTCACTAACCGCCACACTATTTGGCATTTTGGATTTTCAGGATATAAGTTTAGTATTGTGACCTAATGGTGCTTATTGCTTTTTAGCGCACTTTCAAAAAAAAAATGGGAAAAAGGCGCTTTCAGCAGCTTCACTTTGTCCGTCAATCCGTCCGTCCGTCCTCCGTCTGTCCGTACCCGGCAGTGCAGTGCTTCGCAGTCGTTGAATCTGCAGACACGATTCCATTAGAAATTATCATCGATGATAATCATACCACTTGCAATGCGCCCTTGCAAGTGAAAGTGGATAGGAACATCCCTATAGTCCGGTGGTACGGGCATATTCTATACAAACCTTCCACTTTTGAGTACAGCATTGAGATTTAACACAGTTCAAGTATACACACCTATACCTCACTTTCAAGAAGTGGTGTCCAGATGGCACTACTTGCAGACGTCGTATCCAGGGTGTTCAGTAATCCAAAAACTCCAACTCGTTGAACAAAAGAGTTAGAGTCATGAGAATCACTATGTAGATTTCACAATTCAATATTACGGTTACTGTTAAGGTCTATGTAAATGACACTTAACGCTAATTTGGCCCGCGTGTATAATGGGGTCTTATACGAAAACTCAAAATGCGATTATATCAGCGTGAATTTATGCTCAAGTAAATAAAATTAAATACTGTTGAGTTGAAAAAAAAAATAAAAAAATAGACCAGAAAGAAGAACTAGAAATTGGGCTCGTCATGATCCATCTGTTTGAATCGACTGAATACGCCCCTCAATTCATCAACCAATGAAATAGAAGCGGGACCACAGCTGACATTGATCAACGTTGCCACATTGTTATTGTTTACCTGTCATTTGTTCAACCTGTCATTCCTGATTGCACTGTTATGATAGTGTTCGCTTGGCATGCGGTCATATTTTTGCTGAACGTGTTGTTTTCTGAGCCTTTATTTAGCTACTTTGATATGTACATAGAGGTCAATACCTACAATACAATAATTTTAAAGGTAACTGAAGTATAATTGGTTGCCTACTCACTCAGGCACATAAGGGATGTTTGAATAGAATAAAGAACAGGTTTTATATTGTTTAATTTTTAATACAGTTGACAGCTGAATGTTATCATAAAGTTCAATATGATAAAATAATACTGATCACGTTGGGGGTACCTAATTTGCAGGCGGAATGCCGAGTGTTCGTCTTGGAAGTGAAACCGATTCAGTACCTACCTGCGATAATGAAATTTGACAAAGGATTACTCGGTAATTTGCTGTCTTCTATCATATTCATGATGTCATTGTGTCTTTCGCTGCAGGAGTAGTCATTTGGAGCTGAAAAAGTGTTGCATCAACACCACCAAGTCAAGCACTGAGTGCGGCCTGTTGACTTATTGCTCTAATGTTGCTTAACGGTGACACACCTTCCGCACTTGTTCTTAGATCCTGGTTCACACCTAGATTGTGGGACATTATTTTCACCAGGTCCTGCTTCACAGGAAAAATAGCCTCCTGCTTGCTGCTTGTGATGAACTTTTCCACTTTTTGTAGTTTTGTCTGCGGTAGTTGAAAGAGTCACTTGTTTTCAGGAGTTGAGACCTGGGCAGCTGGGCACGCTTATGAAAATATTTTGGGAGCACTTGGGGAGGTATTGGGACATCTCTTGAAAATGCACTTCTTTGATGACGTTTATGTTTGCAGAACGTATCAAACAAAATAATCTCGATCAACCACTCGTAACAATAATGACAATAAACAAGGTGGCAACGGTGTCTCGTTCAAATGACGTTTCTCTGTTGCAAAGTTGTCAGATTTATATTGTGCTCTCATTGCAAACACAGAAATTAATTGTTTATCGCTAAGAAAATGTATTTCATTGATTTAAAAACATACCGCGTGACGTTTTTTCTTTGTTAAATCTTTTTTTTTAAGAAATATCTGGAAATATCAAAATAGTCATGAAAATCTTGACTGCCTATGTCACACAATTTGGCAATAAGGCCCAGCTAAATGAACACCACAATCATCCTATTGCGCAAGCTCACCACGTCCGCCTACGTCATCAGACGTTGAAATTGAATGGAAGTTATTCCTGCCTGGATTTTCAACATTTTTTTACAAAAAAATGAGGCTTTTTGGCTTTTTGGTTGAGGCTTTTGAGACGAAATATTATCATCCATGTAGCAAACTCACTTTGTAGAATGTTTTGAAGCAATAAAAAAAATCGTTTAAGACCCCATTTTGAGTGCTTATGCCTATCCTACAACGAAATCAGTACAGTGGACCGTGTGAATAAAATATTGCTTTTGCTTGTGACTAGCTTCAGTCACAAGCAAGTTAGAAGTTGCTATAAGAAGAATTTGCTAAGCAAGTCTTGAGAAAATCGAAGTAAGAGCAAAAGCTACTTTCAATGCGCAGGTCCAATCTACAAAGTCATAACTTGATAGCGTTTCGTTTCGTTGGTTAAAACTTCGAAGAAAACTCCATCACATAAAAAGGATTGCGCTTGTGTAGACAGAAAAATGACTCCCCCCAGTTAAACTTTATTCACATTTGTCATGGTGAGAGTTGCACTGACGATCTCGTTGATTATTAAGGAAAGAGGCCTTTTTACGTTTTTGTGGTCTTCATGTTCACGGTTGCGTTCACGTTGGCGTTGACGTTTGCGTTAATTGTTGAAAAAAAACGGCAAGTTTAGTTCAGGGTGAGCGATTTCCTGAGCTGAAGCGGAGCATTTTTTTCACCTGGACCAATCACGATTCACGACCATTCATGCTGTCACGTTCCCACACCGTGGTTCGCCCCCATCAAGCAAAAAAATCGCTTCGCTCTGCCTCAAAAAATCGCTTGTCCTGGAGCTAAGCTCTATAGACGACGTAACCATTCATAAGTATATTCAACTACAAATACGTTAAAGTCGCCTGAAAATTGTATGCCTCTTTTATTTGAAGCGGTGCTCGTGAACTTGTTTTGCTAAGACCTCGTTGACAGTATTGAACACCAGGCTACTTTCGCGGTCGACCCTGTTGAGTTGATCCTTCTTTGGCAAATCGCTTGTTTGAAAATCCATTCGAATCGAATACTGAATAATTTACCGTCATACACATGTCACATGTTGCAGTGCTCGGCCGAAATTAATTGTTTCCGAACGGCGGGCGCGTGGATGATGCATGCATAAATATTACATCAAAACGAAACCCGCACACAGGGACGGACGGGGACGCATCGTACACGAGGGAGATGAAGGACGACAGAAATTGTCGCCCGGTAATTCGCCGGAATAAAATGTAATCCTCCGGATGTAATCTTTTATGTATGGCGAGATGGCATTGATTTATTTTTAAATTATATTTAGTTATTTTCTCCCAACTTGGACGTGAGTTATTATCTCGCCTTCATCTTTCTTTTATGCAGAAATTTATGGAGTCTCTGGAGTGTTTTTGAAGATATTCGCGCCATGCTCGGCTCTCGATCTCTGATGCTCGACTCTGGTAACAGCTAACCGGTAGCAGCATATACTTCTTCTTGTTCTGCTTCTTCTTTTCTTTACTGTTCTTTTTCTTCTTCTTCTTCTTCTTCTTCTTCTTCTTAAGCTGCTGCTTTTAATTAGATGTAATGTTCAGCGTACTTTCTGCATTTTTAATAACCTGTTTGTTGCCGGCGCGTCGCGACGCTCCCTTGATATATATTTCGCATCGTTGCGACTTTAGTTTGTTTCAGTTTATTAGTGAAACTTTTGAAACTTAAACTTTTCCTCACATCAGCGACACAGCAAACGACGATTTTGCATGAAGAACGGCTAACGGCTTCAGTCATTTTAAGAAAACATATAGCACCGCACCAGAACAGTGGAAAAACTACTATAGCCGCACTATTATATATACTAGGTTACTGTTGGAGTTTTTCGCGGCTGCTCAAAAGTTAGGTAGCTATTTAACTTTGGACTGTGCACTTACTGCAAAGTTAGTTTTCGTCTTGGAAATTGTACGTAACTGGTTTTATAATTTTTTCAATTTTCAAGTGCACGCCTTAAGGCATGCCAATAATAGGCACACGTAGCATGAGCAGCAGCTCAATTCCATTGCTCCCTCCTTCCCATCTGACGCTTTTCGATTAAAAAAAGTTACGAATTTACTTTGGGTACTTTAATAATCCAGAAACTAATGTTGAAGCACTCACTGTTTATTACGGAATATATTAATTGACGTGACTAATTCACAAGTCACATAAATTGTTACAAGAGATATCGCACTCCGTTATGTTCGCACTCTGTCGCTTTGCAATAGACTGTGACATTCTCTCTGATCAGTCGCCACTCATGTATTCGCGTCTTGTTTTCGAGAATATCCCATCCACGAAGGTTCTTGATACACTTCAATTCTTAAAAGATGCACCTTACGTCACGAATTTATTTTCGAGTTATGCGCAACGTTATTGTCATGTGTCACCGTGTTGAAAAGGAACAGCATGGACTACCATGTCTTTTACACGCTTTATCGGCAAAAGCGTGATGATGACAAAGACAACTGCATGAATCCAGTCGTAGCGCATAGCGCTTGTCTCGCCCTGTCCATGCCGGTACAAAGCATTCTCTACAAACTGCGACTTCTCAATCTTAATTCATACGCATACGATCGATGACGTAAGGGGCACCTTTAAGAATTGAAGTGTACTTCCATTGTTATTTCGGTATATTGCAGCGTCATGCGTCAGTTGCTAGTGTATCTCCGCGGGCTGTGGGGAACGTCTGTTGGCTTCGCCAATATTCCGACAAGCTATACGGTTACTCCGGCAATTGTGCAGGTGTGTGTCTTATTCGCGCGTCGTGGTCTCCAGCGACTTCCATGCTCAGTGCATATTATTTGTCATCTTGGTGACTGCCATTAATTATGTTTTTCCGTCTGAAATTACAACTCTTCCTTAACCTGATACTTTTACCGTTTATCTATCGTCAGTATAACTTACATTCTGGAGTAATACAGAGCAATAATGATGTAACATGAAACCACGGTCAATAGCAACGGAATAAAATGGATGTAAACAACAAAATCTGACAGCTGTCACTTCGGAGTTTTTTTTTAATAATCATCAAAATGTTACTCGTGCTCGAGATTTTGCCAGATAATTTTGGCCAAGCGTTTCCCTCGGGCTGGTTGTCCCTATAGATAAATGCTCTCGTCCTACGGAGACGGGCATTCATCGCTACAACCAGCACTCGCGATCGCTAGGCCAAAATTATCGTGAAAATCTAAGCACTTGTGATATTACTGTTGATTATTACATACATACCAAATTCAGCCAATCATAAAAATGTATAATTATGATGAGATTTATTCGCAATCTCAGTGAATATTATGCATATTGCTTTTATCTATACGACTGATTATTACATACAACGCCCTTGATTATTAGACCTACAAAGATAATATTCACTTATCTAAATCCCACTGTCAATAGCAACGGAATAAAATTCATGTAAACAACAAAATCTGACAGCTGTCACTTCGGACTTCTTTTATGTAATAATCTTCAAAATATCACTCGTGCTCGAGATTTTCCCAGATAATTTTGGCCAGGCGTTTCCCTCGGGCTGATTGTCCCTGGATAAATGCCCTCCTCCTACGGAGTCGGGCATTTATCGCTACAATCAGCACTCGCGATCGCCTGACCAAAATTATCGTGAAAATCTATAAGCACTTGTGATATTACTGTTGACTATTATCCCTGTAGCATTGAACCACTTGCTGTATGTGAAAGGTGCCTCCTTGATTTAATTCAATAACCAATAGCTTATAGTTCGTATTTTCTCAAGAGAAAACCGAATTGCAATGTTTTTGATTGTTTGTTTGTTTTTGTCTTCCATCAAACACGTCAGTGCATCAAACAGATACTCGAAAGCTTTTTCGCATTGGGGTCACTTCTGATACGTCCCCTTGTATCGAATTGATGTCTTCAGCAAGTTTTGACCTCACAGCGTTCTCGCCTGGAGTTTCAGCTTCAACATGAGCCAAAGATGTTCAAAATCGGATAACAATGGAAGAAGTTATCATTGAAAGCCTGAAATTTCACATTTTTGAGATCACCCTGTAATTAACAAAGATAGACGAGAACCTAAAAAACCGTTTCGAAGTATGGGTTCAATGTTTTTTCAAAATGAGTTGAAAAAATTCAAAAAAAAGTTTTCGCGCATCGGAAGGGGTGCAAACTTCACATTTTTTGCAGTACATCACTACTACACCCTGTATAAATAATATGAAAGGCTTGTAACAAGAAAGAATAATATCGTGCTGTAGTCTAAAACATCAGCTGTCCAGGGGAAAAAGACTAATTGCAATTCGGTTTTTTCTTGAGAAAATACGACCATTTTAATTTGACCAAAATTTTCAGGTGTTCCACTTTAATTGTTGAGCACTGTATTTGGTTTTGTGAATAATTGTAGGTATCCTATCTTGTTTTATCTTCATCACATGGTAATAACTTTGATTATTATATCGTTCACACATTTTGGACAAGCGTCTTCAAGTCAAATTGATGGGGTAAGTGAGAAATGGATGACAGTCATGGAAGAAAATGAGCAATGACAGCTGAGAAGAGTAATCAAGCAAGTATAAAAACGAATTTTCGAATACGAATAGACAGAAGAGCCAGGCGGAATTCACTTTTTAGGTACCTATACTAATTCAATGGCATTGGTTAGCTAATTTCGCGTTCAGCTATGCAAACACATGCAGCATTGGCAATAATTTTGAACAGTTGATGACTATTGTCCAATTAAATTGGCTGTTTAATTCCGTTAAACAACGACCCGGCGAGAAATAATTTGATTTGAAATTCTGGTAACTTTTTAATTCCAAGTTGGAAGGAATAAAGTTTCATTTTTTACCCTAATCAATTTGTTTAGCAGCCCTTTCGATGATTTCCATTAGATAACATAAAGATGGTTAAGGCTCATGTTAGGCAAGACATCTGTGAGCCTTTGCGTTTGGAAATAAACTGCTTCACAATAAAGTTGTCGCCACAAAAAAAAATGGCTTGACTTTGACGGCCAATAACTTTCGATTGTCGAAAGTGATTTCCATTCTGTTTGTTGCGTTCACTAGCCCAATCTATCCTCAACCGATCCTGTAATTGTGAATATCAAGCATCTGTATGTAACATTTATACAGGGGGATATGTAAAATAGTGGAAAATTGCGACAACTTCATCGAACCCCCATTTGCAAAAAAAAAATTTCTCAAATTCCAATGTGAAAATTATGAAATGTGATGCATTGTCTTGAAACGGTTTTAGAATCACCGAGAGTGGAGGTTTTACACGGAAGGTGTGAGTTTTTATATGGAATGTAACAGATTTGCCCTATTCTGTCAATTAAAATATTCGATATAGGAATTGCAAAGCGAAAGCGAAAGCAAAAGGCACTAGTGACGATATTTTTACTTTTGCGCACAGTGTGTGCAATTGCCAGATTTCGCGTGTACAGAAAGTATCGTTTTTGCTAGTATATGTCGTAGGAAAACAGATTATTTTATAGCTGGTTTTTGTCCGATTGATATAACCGTCGCGTCGACCAGAAAGATGGAAACGTTGAAGTCCGGTAGCATCGATCATGATGATTTGTCCGATATTTTGTTGCTTTTGTATTAAACAAGTGTTAATGATCGCATGACGAATGGGCATGAACAAATAGAGACCATCCACCATCAATCATTCAGTTAACAAAATACCGTATATTTACAAATGATGGTCTGCGTGGCGACGTGACAAATGAGATTTAAAAAAAAAATGGAGGCGGTGCCGATATATCAGAGGTATAAAAAATGTTTTTTTTTGCCGTCAATCGTCAATTCTGATATTTCTTATTACAATTTTTATTGCAATATTTCCGTCTAAGAACACTGAAAGCCGTAAAATATGCACGGTGATCTAACAAGTTTATAGTGTGTCGTGCATTATACGATTTACAAGGGTAATTTATCACTCACTCCAGTGATAACATTCTTTTTCGGTCATGAAATTTAAATTTTCAATCCCCCTTGAGATACTTACGTAATACATGGCATTAATGTAATAACGGCGTAACGTTTCGTGACCGGGAGACACTTTTTGACACCTTATAATACCTATCCTTATTATTCATTAGCATACCTTTACTCTGTAAAGTACATACAAAAGACCTCACATAATATGGTGGTTTGGTTATTGATCTTTTTCTATCCATATCCGCAATTGTTCATCAGAAGCATCAATTGCTGAAGCAACGCAGAGTCGCTAATTGGATGGGTGACTTGCCCCAGCCTATGAAAGGCCTGTAAGACGTTGTAGAGTTAATTATCATTATTATCATTATTATTAGTATATTAGTATAACAGTATATATACCTATTGTGAACTTTGACTTTCTTTGAACAATTTATTATTGAATCTGGCGGAGTTGAGCAGATTTCATCTGTCGCTTTATGCTGCCAAGTTCAGTTAATACTGTATGTTGATTGTGAACTTTCCAATGTATAATCCAGAAAGAATAATTTTCTCCATTTTATACTGCACCGTTATACGCTTGGCAATAAATTCCTTCTTCCAAAAATTGTGCCAAATCTGCGAAGCCGGTATACAAATGTTGTAAGTTTATTTAGTCCTTTGTCAGAACGGTCTCTTTGGACAACCTTTCAAAAATTTTATTGAGCGTTAACGGCAAAACAATATAAACTTGCATCTTCAAGCGAATTATAGATGAATTTGAATGATGTACAATAAAGACATTTTTATAAAACCATTTGTATTGTTTATACCGCGGAAAACGTTTTATTTCTGCAAAAATTAAAGTTCGGCAATACTCTATGAAACTCCTATAAATTCCCACGACTAGGAAATAACTATAAATTTGTTTCTCGTTTCGTTCTTTTTCTTTTCTAAACAGATACTGGCCATTTTCTTTATACGAGGGGCGAAGAAGGAGACCTCTACTTATTGTATGTCCTACTGAAGATACGAGCAAATCAGTTTGGCTTTCTCTGTTTTGAGGAACTGCCTGATGAGTGCTGAGTAAGCATATTCACAACTACTTCTGGTTCTTTCGTCGCTGTTCCGAATGTTGACACCGGGCATTTGTATAATTTCAACTGGGTATCATACTTCGCACGTTCTGATATGGGAATGACTAATTCCTAATAGCTTTTATCAGAGGGAATAGTGTTTTTCATCTGATTCGTGTTTAGCTAAATATTTTTTCAGCTATTTCTTTTGGGGGGGCGGGGCACCGATGAACGACGATTGCCCTAATCTTAGGTGGTATCTCAATCTCCCTCATTGCAGAAAACTCTCCGCACATTCATTATTTTCTCACACCTTAAGTTTAACATAACTTTCACGGTTCAAAAGAAATCTAACCAGTTGCATCGAAGTTGAAAGATTTTGAGGTTGCTTGAACTGCTAAAGAAAAACATCAAGCTTAAGGGATTTATGTTTGCAGAACTAGATATACATACGCCCTTTCAAAGTCAAAAAAAAATTGATCTTGGAATTATCCATGTCTAGCTTTGGTTCGCAGCAGGTAACTTATTTCTGACAGTGTAAATTCAGCTCCTCCACGCCTCAATCCTCATTCTTAGTGTCTTCTACTTGACAACTGCAGATCGTACTGACGTTTGTCTATACTTTTTAGTCTGTATTTGCTTTTGGTTCGCCAAAGTAGCATGAAATTTGGTGCAATTCTAATAGTGATAGGTGGCGGATGAAAAAAAAATTTCGGGGCTTTCGCGCATCACTGCTCATCTAGTTATACTCAATGAAATTATAAAACAGTTGAAGCTATCCACCCAATAATAAATTGTCATTCATATCAATTGTTGACATTGAAAAAACCGCTGCTGAACTGAGCACTTGAGTTGGCTGGTTTCATCTGGAATCGTTGCTTCTAGATGTCAATATGAAGAAATGGACTTCATCAATGGCTTTGCCAGATACGAATTAGTCGTATCTGGCAAATCATTTGCGCGACAAAGACTTCGAGACTCATGAAGAAGTTATCGGAGTTTCACAGCAAGACAGCTTGCGAAGAATTGATATAATTGCCATAGATAGGAAAAAAAATGCAGCATTTATTATAGACCCAACCATTCGCTTTGAAGGTACTTTAGATCAACCAAATTTTGTCAATGATGAGAAAAATCAAATTTATAAACCTACCGTCCCTTATTATATGTCAAAATTTAATGTCAAAAATATTTCCATAATTGGTTTACTTTTTGGTTCTCGCGGTACTTTAACAAAAAATTACATAGAATTTCGAAAAACGTTTAAATTGCCAAAAACTTCAGATCATGAAATCGTTTTGAAAATTCTCAAATCGTCAACATATATTTTACGTAATCATTTATTTGGTCCTCCAAAAAATTAAAAAAAAACCTTGTTATTTGATAATTTTACCTTAGTTATTAGTTTTTAACATGTATATGTATAATGATTGTTTTACTTAAATTTCTTTTCAATTTTATGTTAATTTTAGACTGTGTCTCTCAATGGCAAACTGTTTTTTCAGGACAGTCAGTTATGTATTCTTTAAATAAAGTACATTTTTATTATTATATGATATGCGGCAGATGAATTTATTCCTCTATTACATAAAAAAATTATAAAAACCTGATTTTTTTTGACATTCCGAAGAATTTTTTTTTCAATAGGAAGAACAGTGCGTATACATGGTGACAACTGGTGTCTCTTTTGTTGAGGTTCAAAATAGAGTCGATTGATTACTTTTTGAGATGCGTGACGATTATTTTAGTAGTGTTTGCATGAGTTTTTGCAACTTCAATTTTCAAGGGGGTCCCTAAGCCCCCCTAACCAAAATATGGCGAGATGCCATGTCTACATTTGAAAAGGGGACCATGAAGACCACTTATACCGAAAATCATGCCTTTATCACAAAAAAAACAGATTTTATTATTATTGGTCAATAATCCCCGAACTACACTTGATTACCACTGGTAATTGCAGATTAAACCAAGTTACGTGTTTTCTTTTGCGGGAAATAGGATTTCAGTGGTTCAGATGACGTTCTGGTCATGCCCTGGAGTATATACCATTAGCTCTGAACTAACAATATAGCTCTAATGTGACAAAAGCGAGGATACAATTTTCGGACTGTTGCAGCAAACATGATATACTTTGACAGCGCCGCAAGAAAAATGCTCGAATGGGATTCACGGGGATTTTAAGTACATGGTAGAGGATGAAATTCTGAATCGATAACAGCTTTAAAATTTTATGAATTAATTTTTTCAACCCCAAAACCTATCTTTACTGCACTATTGTGACACCTTGTGTGACCTTGTCACCGTGACGAGACGTTATGTAAACGAAAGTGAAAATTTTCGAGCACACGCCAGGAATCGTGAGTTTCTTTGGAGTGCTTTGCAGTGTGGACGATAACGGGCATTGTCTTTACTGGTTGGTGGGTATACGTCAAGGTTGTTAGGTTTTGCTGGCCACTGAGATAATTATTCCGAAAATCTGCAATTACGCAAAGAACGGAATGTGAGAACCCACTGCTCAAGAGAAAACTTGTCTTTTTTTTAGATGGAGAATATGGAGAGTGATTGATGGAGTTGAACTGTAGGTACCTACGAGACAAGACTTGCGCTTGAGTATACTGTGTGGTCCATTTCCTGGACCTCTGGGATGTATCTCCATACCTTGCTTGCTGGTTCAACATAATAAGCTAGAGTAGGTGGTACTCACTATTCCAGTGATGTTCATCAGAAAATGTAGCGTTTTGGGCGGTGAGCCTTTACATACGAGTAGTATTCTGCCGATCTTCGGCATCATCCATTAGTAGCCTCCCAAAACCTAACAACCTTGGCGGAGACCCACCAGCTAGTACCAAGTCAACCAACCCAAGACAACGTCCCTTATCGTCCACACTGCAAAGCACTTCAAGGAAACTCACGATTCTTGTCGTATGCTCGAACATTCTCATTTTCGCGTATAGACTGTCTGATTTCAACATGATTCTAGTGGGCTGTGTTTCTGGTCGCCATCGGCCGATCGCGGCCTGAATCGCAGTCCACTAGAATCATGTAGAAATCAGACAGCCTTTACATAACACTTCGAAACGGTGATAAGGTGAGACATAAAAAATTGCACGTGTAGACAACTGGCTGGCATTCACTTGTCATCGTATCATTCGTACCAACACAACACATTTTTTCCATAGCTTGCTCTAATGCAAAAAGTCGTGAAGGAGATTATAGGCAAAGTATGTAACTTAGAGCTGAGAAACTGTCGGACATGTTTCACCGTAATTTTAACAAGGTTTCATGCTAAACGTCAAGGGTTATGAAGAGATGACACCAATCATCCGGACTGCGATTAAAGTAAGTAGATATCGTGTAATGAACACAATGCAATCAATAATAATCAAATTATGAATGCTGCCAAACGAGATCAGGGTTGCCTGTGGAAAGAAGCATTGAAGAGAATGATGATCTGTACAGAAAAAAAGGAATACCTAATTGGTTCCAGACAAGATTCTGCGCGCGCTTTAGCAGCGTTAAAACGGAACAAATTTTGAGATTTGCTATTCCTGATTCGCTTCCAAGTTTCGCACACTTTAACTCTTTGTTTATCTAAATCTAAATGAACGTCTGTTTTACGCTGCACACTACTATTCAAATTACCAGATCGAGATCTACGACTTCAGCGAATGTCGCCAGATAAGGAGAAAAATGACAAGTTTGTTCCGGGCTTGCAAAGCTCGAACAACCGGCTGGGCCAGGTCGAACAAGGAATTTGCTCGGCAATGCACTTTTGCACCGGGCCGCATCAAAAAATTACAAACGCGATCGCTATAAATCACCCAGCGTAAATGGTCGGAAGGTCGTAAAACAACGTTAGTCTCTCGTTAATTCTCACTCGTATTTTTGTATTATATAATTTTACAACGGCAAAGGTACCTATACGGACAACAGCAAGCGCACCATGGATGTCGATGAACAAAACGGATGTGTCTACGGCCAGTTTTACGCAATAAAGCCAATCAACCCGATTACCTTCGATTTTCGATAAGCACGCCGCTGCCTGATGTGGCATTATATCATGTTCATCACCGTAACTAGGTAGGCGTGAACCTGATAATGTAGTACCTATCAATAATATGCAGAAGCCCCATCGTGAATAGGTGGGTATATGGGTATTATCCACCATGTGCGTGGATGGTGTAAAAATAGCCGTCGTCGAAATCGGGGGAGCAGCGCCTGCTTTTTAAAATTCCAATAACTGCCTAGTTTGCATTTTCCTCGCATTTCAAATTTGCGTGGCTCAAAAACGAGCGGCGATTTTTCACATAAAACTCAACAAGTGGGCACCAGGCGGGGAGCGCGGCATGCAGAGATGCGGTGCGACTGACGAAACCGAAGGGATTTATCTTGAATCGTCAGTTTCAGTTTCCAAAACTAGCATTTATCTCATTTCCACTTTCCGTCAAGTTTCATTGTAAACACCGATTTCAAGGGGGCGAATTCTTTCGAGATGTTGAAAGCACAAACGTTTTCCCTTTCCTTGTATAGTACCTACTTTGTGTGTAAACGAATCGATTCAAGATGATTAGAGTAGTATTCGTGATTCGATTCAATTTTTCTCGACACAATATGGCTGCTAAAAGCGGATTAAGTACTATCAGGGTCTACGCACTCGCTCGTAAAACCGTCGCGACAACGTTTCGAAAAGGTTGGCGGCTGGGGTTAGAGGAGCCTCCGTTAGTCTAGGTGGCACCAGCGTCACTGTTCCTCCTCATGATTGGCGGTCTTCCCTGGTGCGACCCAGCCATACCGGAAGCCCCCCGATCGAGCCCTCCAAAATAAGAATTTTCAATACAGCAGGGTGTAGGGTTCGCCTATGGCTGTGAGATGTTGTCAATGCAACGCATGACAATAAGTTCGTTTGCCATCATAGTTGTAGAAAGTTGTGTCCGTACAAGGGATGAGGGACCCCCCGCTAAGCTGCGCAAGGCCGCATCATGAAGCCCTTAGGGGACATCCAGAGCCGCATCAGCTGAACACAGGATAAGTTATGAAGCCAAGTTTCTTCCAATCCAAGTAAGCGCAGCGTTTTGACATTCCTTGTATTTATGAGTACTGACAACCGAACTATCAATTGATTACCTCATCAAGTTTCATAAGAGCATCATATAGTAGGTTCACTCCTACCGTGATTCTAGTAGACGGGGCAAATTTTACAGTTTGGCGTTGTAGACTTGACGTTCAACTGACTAGTGTGCGTCTGGGCGTCTGGCTTCGAAAGATAGATTATGTTGGTGTGTTGTTGACCGTTGCTGTCAAAAATATAAAAAAAATACGAAATTACTTTGCAAATTGCAAGTATGGAGTACCTAGATGTAATGTACTTCACCCTTCACAATTTTCGCGAACTTGTTCCAGTAGGTACGATGTCCTCTGAGCAGTGAAATCAAGTATTTCCTTCGCCGATGAATCTATCCACATAGAAATTGGATGGGTTGTAGCTTCCCAGTCTTTCAAAGTGTGGCTACTTTTTATTCAAAAACCAGGGATAATGCACAATATGCCTTCATATTATGTAATTTCAAAAATAGATCAAAGTCTTCTCGCCAAAGCTGAGATAAGGAGTTTCATGCTACCTACTCCGCTCATTTTCTCCTAAAACTAGTTCTTATGGCACCCTCGAGGGGAGGGCTTCAAAATGGACACTGGACGTTACTTCCAGAGACACAAGCCGAAGCACAAGCACAGTTTTCACAGTAATGGGCATAATTCCACCAAAATTTTCGTGAAACTTGTGATTTTCAGTCTGTTTGACATAAATGACAATTTTGATGTTGTCTAGCTTGAACTTTCAAACATCAGTGCAACCAACAACTGCCAAGTTCCAGGGAGTTTCCGAATTCCAGATTTGGAAACTTGGAAACAAAATCTCTCAGCCGACTAGAATCACGGTAGGAGTGAACCTACTATAGTAGTAACGACCATATAGGCATCAAGGTATTTCCCTCGGTATTTCCTGATGTAGCGTCAAGTGATGATACGCGGTTGATCACGAAAATTTTCTTATCCCAGCTTGCCATTACACGCTGGTCGGGTCACTGCCCAACAACATGGTGACCCAACGAAAACAACTAAACTGCTCAACAATGAAAGTGTTACAAAGCAAAAATTCACCCAATTTTGAACCGCTATAACTTTTGATTGGCACATATGATTCTGATTTTGTTAAAAGTACTGAATAGCCCAATCTTTTGGCCATCTTCCTTGTCAATATGAAATGCATAGAGCTTTCCATAAATTTTCTGCAGGGTGATGAACAGAGCAGTGCAAAATTGATGAAAGTTCAACATACCCCCGTTTTCGCAAAAAAATTTTTTTTGGAGTATAAACACCAAATTTATGAAGAATGATGTGTTCCCTCGGAACGGTTTTTGAATTTTCGGGATTCCAGTCGAAACAGCCAAAATGTGATTTTTTATTGTGAATACTGCACCGGGTGACCATTTGAAAACTATCCACCTGCAACAACTCCCGATTCCTAGTGAATATTTCTTCGAGGAAAAACAGGTCGATTTTCATATCAAAGGAGACATCTAAAACATAAATTGGCAAATTTCTATCTTGAGCCCCCTCGACCCCACTCACCCCAACTTTGAAATTTCAAATGACATGACCTATCTTGCGATACATCAAATTGAAGAGATTTAAAATTTCTTTCTGAAAAAAATATTTACAAAGATATTAACCCCACCTTTTTTCGCCCTTAAAATTCTCTGACTGTCTTATTTTTAATTCTGGACCTCTCAATTGTTTTTAATTCAGTCAGTGTCATCATAGAAAACATCGAAGAAAAGAATTTTCGGTGGAAAAAGTGCTACCCAAATTGACCCTTTTGCTCTCCCCCACCTCAGCTTCAAAATTTTACGAAACACTTCCTACTTTGTGATACATCAAATTGAAGGGAATTGAATTCTCTTTCCGAAAACAATTTTTTTGAAATTTTCAACTCCTCTCCAAATAAATTAGACATTTGGGGTGTTTTGTGAGGAAAATAGGGGTTTTAAAAAGTTTGAAAAAATTTTGTTCATGGACAGAATTTAATTTCCTTCAATTTGATGTATCACAAAGTAGGTATTGCCATTTTAGATTTTTGAGATAAGGGAGCGAAAGGGTGAAATTCGGGTGGCATTTTTTCCACAGAAAATTATCTCTTCCAATGCTATGCAGGATGACGTTGACTGCATTGAAAAGAATTGAGAGGTCAAGAATATCAAATTGGACACTCAGAGAATTTCAGGAAGAAGGGGGGTGGGGTTAAAAATTCTATGAATACTTTTTCGGAAAGAGATAGACACATAAACAAACAGATAGACAGATCTTATTGACATAATCCCATTGAGGGGACCAACATTTCAAGGAATGATGTCAAACATGCCTATGTTTTGAAATTTGAGGTAAAGGCAAAAAATTCCAAAATGGCGGAAATGTTGTTAATCCAATTCTAATGACGTAGTCCCATGTTGACTAAAGAGAGTAAAAATTAACCTTTTTTTAATGCTAAAAACTCGAATTTTAGGAATAGTACCAAAAAGTACACTGCCGAGTACACAGCCAATTGGGCTTTTCTTCACCCCTACACTAGACAATAGGAACGTTTTGCAAGTCAAATTGCTCAGAATTGTTCAGTGAACAAGCCTATCAAGTGGCGTTATCTTGATATGAAAAGTTCTAATGTTTTTGCGTTGCTACAGGAATAATATACAGTATTCACAATAAAAAATCACATTTTAGCTGTTTCGACTAGAATCCCGAAAATTCAAAAACCGTTTCGAGGGAACACATCATTCTTCATAAATTTGGTGTTGATACTCTCGAAAAAAAATTTTAACGAAAACGGGGGTATGTTGAACTTTCATCAATTTTGCACTGCTCTGTTCATCACCCTGTAGAAATTTTATGAGGGTCTCTATGGATTACATATTGACAAGAAAGATGGCCAAAAGATTGGGCTCTTCAGTACTTGAAACAGAATCAGACTCGTTTGTGCACATCAAAAGTTACAGCGGTTCAAAATTGGGTGAATTTTTGCTTTGTAACACTTTCATTGTTGAGCACTTTAGTACAAGATTAATCTAGTTCACTCGTATGAATTAAGTGAGGGTGATTTTGACCGGCGACTGGAGTTTTGAGAAAACTACGACTGAACAAATAGCTAATGATGACAATTTGCTTTTCAACGTCATTTTTTCAGACGAATGTACTCTTTTCAACTCAACTGTCAATTGTCATAATTGTTTCTATTGTTCAAATGCAAGTCCAAGGCTCTTATGACTCAGACCTCTCAAAAGTTGAAATTAGTCTGGGCGCAGGTTTTCTTGGGGTTGGACCCATTATTCTTGATGGTAAGCTAACCTTACAAAAAAAACGTTTTTGGAACTGCTACGTCCCTTACTGGTAGATATTGTTGAGAACGATGACTGCTACTTGGAATACCATTTGATGTTCCAACAAGATGGAACACCTACACAATATGCACTGCGTGTTAAAAAGTTTTTAGGCCAAGTGTTTCCTGAACAATGAATTGGACGAAGTTGACCTCTGGATTGGCGGGCCACTGTGGGCCACTGAAAAGCTAAATTTACGCAACAGAGCTTACAAGAGTTGCAACAACATATTGTTGATGAACGCCGTCATATAACTGCCAAAATCATTCAAAATGTTATAGAAAGCGTTTTGAACAAAATTTGTGATTGGTCCTGATTGTCTTTACTGATTGAGGGGTTTTCGCCGAAGGTGTTAAATTTTGGCCGGCCAGTGTAAAAAATGATGCCGAAGATCGGCAGTACTCGGATGAGAAGGCCCACCGCCCAGAAGCTCCATCTTCTGATGCACATCACTGAGTAGTAAGTACTAATTGGTGGCCGACAAAAACCCAACAGCTTTGGCGAAAATCCACTAACCAGTAAAGATACTGTCCCTTACACTGTGAAGCACTCCAAGGAAACTCACGATTCCTTGCGTATTCTCAAACATTTTCACTTTCGCGTACATGATGCCTCGGCACGGTGACAAGTTTCACACGGCATCACCATCAAGTCTCATCGTACCATCCATACCAACACGACACATTTTTTTCATAGCTCAACGAAAAACGCCGCGAAGCCACAAATATACATCTTGTGATGAAAAACGACAACTTCAATAACTTTTCCCCTTAATGGGTATACTGATGGTTCTCGATTGTTCTTGAAAATATTATTAGTCCAAACCATGATTGGAATAGGACAAATGATGTTATAAACGATGGAATTACGTGCTCCCGGCCCAGTTGCTTGTGAACGTTTTTATGTCATTATGAGAAACTGTATAGAGATTACGTTAACAATGGCCGGCAGCGTCCGGCGAAGTAAATATTTTGACGCACGTAATGACTCATAAATCGCCAGCAAATGAATCAAAGCCCTCGGCGTTTGAGCCCGACGCAAACAAAAGGAGAAACATTGCGTACCCAGAATAGGAAAGAAGCAGCGTCGAATTTGTGAATGACGACGACGGGGAGGGCATCAACGGAAATTCAAGATAAACATTGATCTACGGTTGATGGTGTATGTGTGTGTGTGTGTGTGTATGTGGTGTCGTAGAGGAACAGTAGTCGTCGTCCAGAAACACAACAATAAATAAGGAAGAAAAAAATAAGTGTTTTCTTTCAATCGTTTGTAACAGGCGGCCCCCTGTCCGCCGACAAATCACGAACGTTCGGATCAGCCAACCGCAGTTCAAGATGGGCTCATAACGCACACTTGTACGTCCTTTGGACCGGAGCGAATCCCTTTATCAATATTATAAGGCCTCGCAATAAATGGCTCACGCATGACGAACTTACTGTTTTACGTGCTGATAGTGCGAAGCCGCAGATATTGCACTCGACGTTATTCGCTTCCAGGGGTGGCGGCGTCTCCGTCGTCAGGAAATCTTCAGACGAACGAATGATCGCACACAAAAACCATCCGACTAAAAGCAGTGTTATGTTTTGATGCCGAGGTAAATCCAGAATTCCAGTGGAAATCCTCGACAGTTATGTCCAGGTACACTGGCGGGCTCATAAATGAAAACATTTGACATTACTAATTCTTATTTTCCATATTCTGGCCGATTTTAAAGTTTAAACAGACCTCATAAGAACTTGGCTAGCCATAGAAGCCATGGATGGTTGTGCTGTTGTGAAAATTGGGTAAAACAATCAATTATTGTCATCTCAAATCGAGTCTCAAATAGAAAAAAAATACATTCCACAAAAAAAGATGATCAGCGATCAAGGCTGATTGCAGATTAACTGAACTTTTTTTGCTGCTGAATGCTAGGCGATTAACCACATTTGAAGATAAAAATGTCTTCAATCTGTACTAGACTCATCATCATTTCATTATTGATGTATAAACCATCAGCATTTCCATTGACCAGTGATGCAACTACAAATTGACCAACGAAAATCGCGTATCAACTAATCTCGTAATATGTTTTTTGTGGAACCCGAGGTCAGTGTCAAATGTTTATGAGTTTGCCCAGTATATACTTACACCATAGTAAAACCTATACTATGATACCTACAGCTAAAACAAATTACGCTTGGTTCAAATCTGTCAAAAGACATTTGGGGCATTTGGTTACTTCCGATGCAGATCGTCGAGTCTGACTTCGTCGACAGTTGAAGTGAAAATGTCCTTGTGAACTCCATATTCTTTTGAGAGAAAGAGAAATCCGATGTTCTGTGACGTCAAACTGTCACCGTGGCGTCACTCTGTCCCATCGAGTGCACTTTGCGATTCATGCGTTTGTTTGAAAGGTGAATAAAGTTGGTTTTTTGTTTCGCACCGTCATGCCAGTTTAACAAAAAAAGGTGATCAGCGACCAGGCTGATTGCAGATTGACTGAACTTTTTTCTGCTGAATGCTAGCCGATTAACCAGAACAAATGCCTGAAATTTGTACTAGACCCATCAGCTACAAATTGACAAACAAAAATCGCCAATCAATTGATCTCGTATTATCTTTTTGTGAAGCCCACATAACAGTAGTGTCAGTTTTTGGATTTAGTAATAATACTTATTTTTGTTTTATCCCAAGCTTTTACTTTCCCGGCCCCACCAACATGGAGGGAAAGTATTGTAATGGTGCAGAAAAAAAGTTTTGAGATTTCACCGGATATATCCATTTTGAGGTCCCCCAAGTCGATTATAGTCCAGGACCGTTTGATAATTTTATATGGTAGCAGAGGTAGACATCTTTGATATAAAGCTGAGTTTTTGCAGAGACATTCGGAAGCATGTTCTTATTCACCAAAAAAAAGTCCCCAAGTGTCCCGTTGGCGCTAGCCGAGTTATGGGGTGAAAACCGCCCCTGAAAGTGACACGGTGCTGGTTTTTCTCATTTTTCTGCCAAACGGTCACTTGCACGTAAAATAAGTATAGGACTCAAAATATTCCCCACTAAATTCTGCATCGAAAAGATTCTATCAACCACATGTCTAGGTCCCACCCAATTCGCGTAAACAGCGGTTGAAGTGGGGGGTAGTTTCAAGCGCGTCACGAGAAATTTATGTAACGCTGTGTTTCAAGGTAGATATCTGATAAATGGCTGATCTGACAAAAAAACCGTTGTG
The DNA here is from genome assembly GCA_949128115.1 of Anaspis maculata. Lineage (NCBI taxonomy): Eukaryota > Metazoa > Arthropoda > Insecta > Coleoptera > Scraptiidae > Anaspis > Anaspis maculata. The sequence continues at coordinate 54,455,198 of OX421961.1, read as the reverse complement.
AACGAAATTGCTCATCATCATGTTCTGCACACAATGCATGAGTTTTCAATTCCTTTGGAAATTTTTTTTTTGGTTATATCACGAAAAAGTGCCCTATATGCAATGCAGAAATTTCAAATAAATTGAAATTTCACAATCGCTTTTGGTCCTAAAAGGCCGTTCTTTGACACTGGTCATCACTGATATATTCTTAGTCAAATAAAAAAAGTCCCCGCCCGTCCTCCCCACATTAACCAAGTTTTGAGGGGGTAAACCACCCTTAAAATGACTTCCAACTGGTTTTTCTCAATTTTCGGCTAAACGGTTGCTCAAATGCAAAATTGGTAGGTGACCAAAAATATTCCTGAGTAAATTTTGCATCGAAAAGGTCAAATACACTATTCAGCTAATTTCCACCCAGCTTTTGCAATCCCAGTTCGAAGTTCTACAAATTCGAAGAGCGCGATTTAGACACCCGCTCCGACGCCGCTTAATAGCGGATATCTCAAAAACGGCTTGTTGTAGAATAAAAATGGAAGAGGTTTAATTTATAGGGCAAAATATGTTTCATGAGGTGCGGGTAATGATTTTTAGTTTTACGGATGATATGAATGAGTTTCAGCGGTTCCTAAATCGTCTCCCAAATAAGAAAAATTAAAAATTTCATGGTTATGTGCCTGTTAAACACAGATATTTTTGCAACTAATCAATATATGAATTTTAAATTGCCCATCGCTGAATTGGCAAAGAATTGTGCATCGAATGAAGTTTTGCTCATTTGGTTGGTCTCAACTTAAGCTGTGCAAAACACGTACAAAGTTTAGAGTAATTCCGAATACGCAGAGAAAAACTTGTATAACTCCGTCTATAGAAGCGTGTATCTCAAAACTGGCTGGTTTAACAGAAAAATGCACCAAGAAAGACTTGATAGAGTGGAGTGTCTTCTACAAGAAGCATATCTTGTTTTTTCTCTAATTCAAAAATTTCATGAGCTACGCTCGTTTTTCATAAGAATCTCGAAGGAAATAGAGATTTCACGCTGGGTTTTGCATTCTGCCCTTTTACAATGAATTATATATATTTAAAATGTCTAGAACAATAATTTCCATTTAGGGTATCACAAAAATGGTGACTAGCAATGAAATAATAATAATACTAATAATAATAATGATAGTAATGGTAACAACACAAATTTAAAAAAAAAACTGGTTTTCTTAAGTCCACCGAGTACAGCAGCCGAAGGCTGTGGAAAAAGACGCCTTTGAATTGTCATAATAATAATGATAATAATGATAAATTGACTTTAGTTCCAGGCGGCATCCCGCACAGTACTGCTCTTCCAGCACTGTGCTGAATGCTGAATGAGTGATGTACCTACTTTTACACTGATTTTCCAATAACACGTTTACGTCATTGTCCTTCGAATCAAATATGATTGTTCTTATTCTTGATAAATCAGTGTACAATATGACAGTTCGAATATGTTGTTTTTTACAGCGTTGATGGATGCTGTCCTCGGTGGACTTGAGAAATCCAGTTTTTTTTTTTAATTTGTGTTGTTACCATTATTATTATTATTAGTATTATTATTATTTCCTTGCTAGTCACCATTTTTGTGATACCCTTAATGGAAATTATTGTTCTAGACATTTTAAATATATATAATTCATTGTAAAAGGGCAAAATGCAAAACCCAGCGTGAAATCTCTATTTCCTTCGAGATTCATATGAAAAACAAGCGTAGCTCATGAAATTTTTGAATTAGAGAAAAAACAAGATATGCCTCTTGTAGAGGACACTCCACTCTATCAATTCTTTCTTTGTGCATTTTTTTGTTAAACCAGCCAGTTTTGAGATACACGCTTCTATAGACGGAGTTATACAAGTTTTTCTCTGCGTGTTCGGAATTACCCTAAACTTTGTACGTGTTTTGCACAGCTTAGGTTAAGACCAACCAAATGAGCAAAACTTCATTCGATGCACAATTCTTTGCCAATTCAGCGATGGGCAATTTAAAATTTATATATTGATCGGTTGCAAAAAAATCTGTGTTTAACAGGCACATAACCATGAAATTTTTAATTTTTCTCATTTGGGAGACGATTTAGGAACCGCTGAAACTCATTCATATCATCCGTAAAACTGAAAATCATTACCCGCACCTCATGAAACATATTTTGCCCTATAAATTAAACCTCTTCCATTTTTATTCTACAACAAGCCGTTTTTGAGATATCCGCTATTAAGCGGCGTCGGAGCGGGTGTCTAAATCGCGCTCTTCGAACTTGTAGAACTTCGAACTGTGATTGCAAAAGCTGGGTGGAAATTAGCTGAATAGTGTATTCGACCTTTTCGATGCAAAATTTACTCGGGAATATTTTTGGTCACCTACCAATTTTGCATTTGAGCAACTGTTTAGCCGAAAATTGAGAAAAACCAGTTGGAAGTCATTTTAAGGGTGGTTTACCCCCTCAAAACTTTGTTAATGTGGGGAGGACGGGCGGGGACTTTTTTTATTTGACTAAGAATATATCAGTGATGACCAGTGTCAAAGAGCGGCCTTTTAGGACCAAAAGCGATTGTGAAATTTCAATTTATTTGAAATTTCTGCATTGCATATAGGGCACTTTTTCGTGATATAACAAAAAAAAAATTCCAAAGGAATTGAAAACTCATGCATTGTGTGCAGAACATGATGATGAGCAATTTTGTTCACAACGGTTTTTTTGTCAGATCGGCCATTTATCAGATATCAACCTTGAAACACAGCGTTACATAAATTTCTCGTGACGCGCTTGAAACTACCCCCCACTTCAACCGCTGTCTATGCGAATTGGATGGGACCTAGGCATGTGGTTGATAGAACCTTTTCGATGCAAAATTTAGTGGGAAATATTTTGAGTCCTATACTCATTTTACGTACAAGTGACCGTTTGGCAGAAAAATGAGAAAAACCAGCACCGTGTCACTTTTAGGGGCGGTTTTCACCCCATAACTCGGCTAGCGCCAACGGGACACTTGGGGACTTTTTTTTGGTGAATAAGAACATGCTTCCGAATGTCTCTGCAAAAACTCAGCTTTATATCAAAGATGTCTACCTCATTTCAAATCGGTCCTGGACTAATTAAGACCATTTCCAGAATGATGTCTGTCTGTAGGTGTGTATGTGTGTGTGTGTGTATGTGATCTTCCACGATAACTGCCGAACCGTTTATCCGATCGATTTAAAACTTGATATGCAGACATGGTTTTGCCCTGGAATGACCGGATTAGTTTTTGGCTGTCATCTGTCAAACAAAAGTGTCACTATCAGCAAATGACAGAAGCTACATCTCACGGAACTTGACTTGCGATATGTCATTTGAAAGCCCTTGAAGAACTGTATTCAGAACAGTTAAAAGTATTTTCCTACCTGTTACCTGTCAAATTATAAAAAATGCCAAAGTCCGAGACTTTGCCATTTAATTATTCAAAATCTATACGACAGATGTGGACCAAATTCGGCAGGAAGCAACATTACCAAAGAATCAAACTAATGCTGAAATTGGAGTTTCCCACCGTTTTCCGGACAAGCGCTACGGATTTTTAAAAATTTTCCTAGCCGATTCCAGTCTCGCTTGCCTGTTCCTTGATTTTTGGCCTATTTAATTTTCTTAGCAACATAGCAACCAAACCGGTAGGTAACTACGGTTTTGTTAGGAATCGTATCAATGTCAAAGTGACAACATGAACGCTGTTCTCGGCAGGTTCTCGGTGTTTTCTGTTGTATCTTCTTGCATCATTTGAGGCAACAGTGCGAACCGATCCTTTGTGTTGTTTGGGGCTCCGTAAATCCCCTTGTGTTTTCTGTAGCTTTAGCAACTTCAGTATGCCTATTCCATTGACGTATATGTACAAACTGTAATGAGTGCAGTTCCCTTATTTGATTCGGTACCAGGGCCCCATCCCCATGGTGTCTGCCGTTCAAGGCCCTGATGGGGCCCCCATATGTGTCTATCAGATTTTGCCGTTTCAGGCCAAAACTGCGGCCTTGTGTCTTCTTGGGTTCGTTGAGGCCCTTTAGGCTCCTGGTGTCTACGGGTGTCTCTTGAAGCCCCAATGAGCCCTCCTTTTTTTTAGTTTTCGGAACTATCGTGCCTTCAGGTGTGGCTCGGACCTAACTTCTTGATGGGCTCGAAGTCTCATTTCTAAGATCACCACTTGGGGGCTTTGAATTGCAAATAATTAGAACTCTGCCACAGGTTTTCAATCCGCGACTGATTTTCACCGGTTATTTTTCAAACAATAATTTAGGTTGCATCATTAAAGGCAACAGTGCGCCCCGATTAATTGTGTCTTCAAGTGTTGTTGGGACTGCGTAAACCTCCTTGTGTGGAACTGGCATTGCATTCTTGAGATATCACAACAGTTAACTACCTCTAGTTAACAGTTAACTACTTCATAATGCGATCGCGCAAATTAAACGGTTCTGCCACGATAACTACCAAATTGTTGATAGGATTAAATCGAAATCAGGTACGAAAGCATAAGTTCAGCCTGGAATGACCTAATTAGACTTTGGGTAGATGATTTAGTTTGGAAGCCCTCAGATGGCACATTGGGTCTGGGCTTGTCTGCCCAAGCTTGAAATTGAAGATATAGAGTTGAAATCTGACACACAGATGCAGAAAGTTCTCAGTCAAGTTTGTGTAATTTCATCATCATGTCTAAAGTAGGAACAAAAATTTTAATAAGGAACTAGCATTGCATTCTTGAGATATCACAACAGTTAGCTTCCTAGTTCTACCTTTCAAAATATTTCATCACCGTGAAAACCTAAGAGTCTGTCACTTTGATCTGTCGGCCCGACAATGGATGCAGGATGCTCGCTGAACGCTCAACTCACTGGAACGTCTCCAATCAACTTCTCCATCAAGTCCCACTTTCCCGAAGGGACGCTTAGATCAAAATCATTACTGACGTCCCTGGATACCGCCGGGAAAGTTTTGTGTCGCCCCACAACAGATTTTTTTGGTTGGGTTGGCGTTGTCCGTTTGGTTACCGTTTGATTGAAACAGAGAAGAAAATGATTGTGATGCCTTCGAACAACGCTACGAGTATGGTGTTTTAATTCTAAATCGAGAATAAAAGACAGCAGCTGACAATAAATTGTTTGTCTACCTTGCTTAAGGTACGTCCCGATATTCGTTTTGGTTAACCAACCGCCTGAAAAACTGTATATTGGAACGACCGGCTTCCTGAAAAAGGTTAACCAGCCGTCAACCACAACGACCAGCTTCGGAGGCCGGTCAGTGAAGGTTAACCCAAACGTCAACTGTCATTCCGATATCAAAAGTCACCCACTGAAAAAGTGGTCGACCGGCTGGTTAACCGATTTGAATATCGGAACATACCTTTAGTGACCGTACGTGAATGTCTCTACTCTGCCGGCATGATTCCTTCAATACTTTCAAAACCGTTCCATACCTGACATCAATTCTTCCCGTTGCATGGCTGATCCACACTAGTTGGCTACTCCATACCATTGTTTCATACCCATACGGTAATAATAAGTATTAACACTTATACGAGTAGGTGTTACCTACCATGCCGCAGAATCATCACGATCGGTTTCCTTTCACCCTCATGTCGACGCCCCTGGTGCTTGATGGCTTTGCTTTTGCCTGCTTCTCCCATAACGATAACATGCAACCAACGTTTCAATTTACGATGTGTTACGACTTTATCACACTACTTTTTGATTGCCACGTCGACCAATAACGCATACCTACCATAGACGCCGTACATATAAAATATTAACAGTCGATATTGCAATATTGTCGCCTCTTCGCATCGGACATAAATATTGACGGTAATGTCTCAAATTTGAATGGGAACCCCTAAAACCGAACCTTCGATCGCGCGTCTTTGTACAGGGTGGTTCAACAAAAGTTGAATTCTGTATAGTTTGCACGATTCTTAATCAGGCGTTGCTTTTCGACTGATGTCCAACGCACCATAATAACTGGCTATTGAACAAATACACTTTTTAATGATCTGGTCATTGACCCAAACGTCGTTAATGCTATCGTTCTAAATGAGAACGGAACTTTCGAGAGGAAGTCATGGCGTAATTTTTTTCATAACATTTCTCCCAGAGAAACTTGCTAGGAAACTCTCATGCTCTTAGTTTTGTTTTAGTCGTCACGCTTCACTACAAGAGCGTTTTTCTCTTTATTGTTCCTTCGACCATCTTTCCAGTTTGGTTTGCCTTTAGTCTGCGGGGTCATAGGTTTTGGAATAGTGTATCGGGTCGGGGCATGACTAAAGTGTCGCACATTTTCTCGCTGACTCCGTTTTCAATTTTATCATTTTTTTCATAGCCTTGATGTCTTTGGTACTCTCCACACAGTTCTGATCTTTTTTTTTTGTATTATTTTATTCAACATCGGCCTATTTCCGAAACGAGGCCTAACACCGACGCCGGTGAATGCTTTCTTCTACCATACCGGAAATTTGGCCGAACCCCTGTGTGTTCCAACACAGTAGGGATTTTTAACGACCACCAACATTGTATGGGGTCGGCACCCCATCAGGTCAGGGTCAGGTATTCATCATCATCGTATTTTCATCCTATGCGACACACGGCTAGAAGCTTGTTTTCGAGGCGAAAATCCGTCCTCGGCGGGGATCGAACCCGCGACTTCTGGAGTGGTAGTCGACCGCGCTGACCACCACACCATAAGCTGCTTGGTTTCAGGGACACTGGAGTAAAAACCTTGGAACAAATAGTGCTTTCGCTTGTGCGTCGTTGAAACAACATTGGCATCTGTGTGCCCGCAGGTACGTTCGCGTCAGTGTCGCTCAAACTCCGTTCGCGTCAGTGTCGCTCAAACTCCGTTCGCGTCAGTGTCGCTCAAACTCCGTTCGCGTCCGTATCCCTATTAATGCTTTCGCTAGAATGGGGCTATGATGAGCATTAAGGATGGCAGCGTTGCCACATTGCACCACAATCTTTGTATCGGGGTTTTCGCTCCAGTGTCCCTATAGAATCACTTCCGCGTCTGTGTCCCCGGAGGTACCTACGTTCGCGTCCATGGGGTTTCGCGCAACTGTCGTGTTATATTGTGCGTGTTCGTATCACGTCAAGGTCACCACTTGTAGCGGATAGCAAGGAGGAAAAGTCTTGCCTCGCCCAGGAATCGAACCTGTGTCTCCTGATTGCCGGTCAGTCGCTCTCACCGCCTGAGCTAACGAGGACGACACCAATCTATACTTTTCAATTCACCCCAGTCGAAGTACACATGTCGTGTCACTCATAGATGTAGATTGTAGATTAGAGGTGGTCGTTTGGTCTCGGAGGATCCTTTCTGCACTGCGACCTATAAGATCTTTTGTGCGTGACCATGCTTCTATTTAATGTCCCAGGAAATCCACCTCCTAACCGAATCGGATGATTTCCTTGGGAGACTTACCTCTGATGTCTGCGGGTGTCAGTTTCACACCTCCCAGCAGCGCAAGTCTTTTCTGTGCCAGTGCTTCGCACTCGCAGAGTAAGTGGTTTCATCTGCCGATGCACAAAACCTGCAAATAGGTGAGTTTCCCTTACTATTTTTTGCAGGTGGTATCTCACTTCGCAATGTCCAGTGAGTAGACCCGTAAGTAGTCTTATTTCGTTCTTAGAGAGCGATAGGATGAGCTGCGTCTTTGTTTTGGAAAACGCAATAAGCTGTTTGGCTTGTCGTTGGCCTGGAATGCTCTTCCAGTAGGCCTCTATCTGCCTATATTCCCATTTTTCGACTTCTTCCCTTATTAGGGATGACGACATCCCACATGTGGGCTCCGGTCCAATAAATGTTGTTTGAGCTCCTTTTTTCGCGAGGGCATCCACTTCTTCATTTCCCTCGATACCCTGGTGGGCAGGTACCCGCATTAAAGTGAGTTTGTTGCTCTCAGCCAGCTGTATGAGTGATTTTTTGCAGTTCCAGGTGGTTTTTGATCTACAGTCATATGCCTCCAAGTGCCTTAAAGCCGCCTGGCTGTCTGTGGCAATGCAAATTCTTGCTCCTTTGTACTGTCTGGATAGGCGTACCTGGGCACACCTCTCCACCGCCAGTAATTCGGTTTGTAGAGTGGACAGGAACCTTCCCACAGGGTGTCACTCATAACTTCCAATGATGATGTAGCACAATGCTGTCGAAGTTCTCTTCAATTTCAAGTATACAAGTGTCCTTGAATTAGCTCATCAAACTTCAGCAGATAAACCAAGCTACCGCTCTTCATCTGTCTTTCCGGCATGGGTGTCCCTGTTACTCCTGCTAGGTACCTGTTCGTTCGACCCCTACCGTAATATCTGTCAGGATCGTCGCAGTTACTTAAGCCCATCCGCCAACGACAAGGTCTTCCCTGGTCGAAAAGTCCCCATGGTCATATCCCTATGGGCAGATTTTGGCCACCCATGGGCACGTCCCCATGGTCATATCCTTATGGGTACATGGGGACGTACATCCGTACATCCCCATGTACCCATAAGGATATGACTATGGGGACGTGCCCATGGGTGGCCGAAATCTGTATATGGGGATGTGACCGTGGAGACGTCTCCATGTGTGTATGCCTATGGGGACGTGTCCATGGGTGACCGAGATTTGCCCATGGATACCAGACAAGGTCGCCATGGGATGACTATGAGGATGTGCCCATTAGGATCCATAAATCTGCCCATAGGATACCTGAAATCTACAAAGTACAAACTTTGTGCCTAGGTAATCAAAAATGTTATTCTAGATATAGAATATAATACATGAAAAATGATGCAATTATAATATAAGAAAGAATAACGAAAATATGGAAAAATTGAGAAAATGAATGGAAAATGGAAATCAAAAATATGTAAAAAGTAAGAAAATCCTTTCTATCTGAATGACGATTCAATCTAAAAAAAAGGATTCCAAACATGTCGTGATCGGTTTTGCAAAATCTTTAGTGTCGTAGAAGATGAACGCGTAAAAAAAGGACCCCCCCCCCCTAACTTCTACGCCACTGAGCCCGTTTTGCCAAATATGTACGTGACATTTTCATTGAATGGAAACTTAATTTTGTGAACTTTGGTCAAAAATTGGGTTAAATCGCTCGAACGACTCAAAGGGCTACTGGCACATCTCCATTATTATTTACTTTTAAATTATACAGGGTGGTCCAGGTTATAGTAGCAACAATTCACCATTCGATCGTCCATCAAAAACTAGGTCGACATGCATAATTTAATTTTTCTCCAAAACGCTTCCTAAGGGAGATATAGCCCTTCAAAGTTCAGTTTTGAAAATCATCTTTTTGCAATAACTCTCAAGTCATCAAAGCGATTTTTACCAAATTTGGTACAAATACTTATGAAATAAATACCCATCACTTGACATGGATAACTTTTGTCAATATTGTCCAGTGGCGTAGATACCGGGGGATTGCTCAACTTCTCCCACCCCATTTTCTACGCCACTGGATATTTTTGGAAGACTATACTTTTTTTGAATTCCTTGTTCAATTTAGAGAGAAAAGTTACTTTTGTCAAATTCTGATTAGAGGCTTCATTCCCGAGATATTTGGGTTTGAAACTTTGGTAAACACCTCGAAATCGCGACTTTCAAAGGCCAAAAAACTAAAATCCAAGAAAACTCATGATTCCTCAACTGGAATAAGGTTTCTAGGTCATTTAAGTTGATTTACTGCCATTCTTAGCTAAGAAACGAGGCGTTTTCAGAGAAAAGACAATTTGGGCTCTGGAAAGTGGCGATTTCGAGATGTTTTCCAAAGTTTAAAACCCAAATATCTTGAAAATCAAGCCTCTAGTCAAAATTTTACAGGAGTAACTTTATTTTCGGAATTGAACAAGGAATTCAAAAAAGTATAATTTTGAAAATATCCAGTAGCGTAGAAAATGGGGTGAGAGACGTTGAACAATCCCCCGGTATCTACGCCACTGGACAATTTTGACAAAAGTTATCAACGTCAAGTGATGTGTATTTATTTCGTAAGTATTTGTACCAAATTTGGTCAAAATCACTTTGATGACTTGAGATTTTAAAAACTGAACTTTGAAGGGCTGTATCTCTCTTAGGAAACGTTTTAGAAAAAAATTAAATTATGCATGCCGACCTAGTTTTTGATGGACTATCGAATGGTGAATTATTGCTACTATAACCTGGACCATCCTGTATATGTTGTCTCAAAGTAATTACTTTTTTATATTTTATGGATTTTCGAAGTCTCGGGACTTGAACAAGACATCCCTTATACCTATGGACTCCCAGCCAGACTACATTTCAAAATAAATTCATAACTACATAGGTACCTACCGCGCCATAAGTAACCATATGTGCATTATGAATATGGTCACCTACCTATGGGAACGGTAATGTACCCAAGAGCACACCAATAGGTACCCTTGGGTACACAACCATTTATGTGCACCCACCCATGGTCACACAACCACTGATGTGCACCTACCCATGGTCACACTGTAAGCTCCCTTGGGTGCTTCACTGTGCCCATGGACAGGTGAACATAGGCATGATAACGTGCATAAGATTGTATGAGGATATGCCGGACCTGACCATGGGTACCTTTGGGGACTTTTCGACCAGGGTTACAGCACCTAGGAAGTGTGAGTCAAAGTAGAAAGTAGGTATCACCTGACTTAGCTGGATCAAAATGATCCTAGAAGAAATGCACTTGGATATTGTATTAGAGGTAACAACAAGAACATAATGTTACCGCACATGACTGGATTATGTTGATGGTCTTCTTTCTCAAGTCTGAACTCTCAACCCGCCTAACATGGTTCATTTTGTATAATTTAGATATGTAATAAGTACTTAGGTATACTATATATTATGCTATACAATTATTGATACTGCTCCTGCTACTATTATCATGACTCATGGTGAAAGCAAGATTGATAAGATATCAATGTTCTCGAATGGTTGAACTTGCATGGAGCTCTCCCTGGGCTGAAATTCAGCCACGATTTAGCGATTTGGTGGATTTATGAAATTTGCACAAGGTCATAAAGGAAATGATCCATGAAAGGGTCGCTCTCGTTCGCATCACCCGTATAGTAGGTATGTATACTGACGACACCAACACTACCGCACCACCGCCGCCACCACCACCACCACCACCACCACCAGCAGGAGGAAATAACGCACAATCACCGAACAGCTACCCACCCACCCATAACGAATCCGCGCGCACCAATGTGAGAGAGAATGTCAGTGTGTCAGTGTGCAAATACCGACACGATACGATTTTAGTAATGTCATAAATTCAAAGTAGCGTGGCACATTTTATGCAAATTTTCTCATATGAATTCAAATATGCGTTCGTGACTTACGCACGACGTGGCGGCGGCGGCGGCAACGGCTAAGGTGGTGGTGTGGTGGCGGCGGCAATGTTCCATTCGAACGTAGATTTTAGATTTGATTTCGTTATAGGAATAGACCGATTCTCGCCCAGCCAGGCAGTTTCCGTCTTCCCCAGCTATATGGAGCTATTTATTTTCCCTCAAACTTTTGGTTTTGATTTTTACGGAGCTCCCTAAAGATTGTCTTTTGCTCTCGCAGTACAGAAATCAAAGTTGATTTGAAGATACATAACTGAAAAGATGGGCCTTTAAGGGGCCTTTCAGTTTACTAGAAGAACTCTTCTTCACCTTGAGATCAATATGCATTGTGCCACAAACTTATATGATGTTTCAATTCATCAGTATTCCACCACTCAAATCTGTAGTAGTCTATTGCAATAGAACAGTGTTTTATCGAAACATGTAACATGCAGCGTGATCAAATGGATTCATAATTTAGGCAGGCTGTGCCAGTGTGCCTCAGTCAAAAGCATGGATGTAGGGTCAAAAGTATCCTGTACACACTTCCCCTTGTCACTTGTCCTAAATCAAGGAGGATAGTTTAGATTGTCATGGCTGATTTCAAAACCCGATTCAAGTGAGATTTTGGGGAAAACTGGACTTGCCATTCATGTCGGTCTTTACCAGCAGTGGAAACAAGACAGCCTGCAGGATGAGCAAATTAAAAGTACTTACACGGTTGTTTTACACAAATGCGCTATTTTTAGCTTACTTTTTCGAAAAGGGGATATCACATTTTTCGTGACAAAATCCATTTAATCTGGGACCTTGCCTGTCGGTCAATGTTTGGTCACAAATCCTCCATTACTTTCTGCGGCTATCTGGCTGCAGCAGCCCAAAGGGCTCTTGTTTCGATTAACCACGAGAAGATACAAGGGAACTTATCAGGGCTCCAAACGACGCACCATGAATGCACAAGGGGACCCAGTGTGGCTTCGGCCAACTCAAGAAGATCTTTTAGAAAGTCACAAGAAGATACAAGGTAGTTCCAGAGATACAAGGGGGCCAAGTAAACTACGCAACGAAATTATTGTCGTACTCCAAATTTCACCCTTTTTCAAAACAAGAGAACTCCCGACTGGTTTGAACGATTCCAATTCTGCTCGGAGCATTTGAGAGCTTGATTCTCTAGGTATAGAATCGTATCAATTCGAAGATTGATAGATGTCAGCTTGAGTTTCTACAGGGTGTTAAAGAAAGTAGTGCAACATTCATAGAGTTTGACATTCTCCCATTTGAAAAAAAAAGTTTATTTTGAATTTCAACATCAATGGCATGTAGCTAATAAAGTTTATATCTCGGAACAGTTTTTGATTTATCTCTCTATCCTCGGGTTCCACCAAAATTTTAAGAGCAGATTAAATCTATCACGCTGATAGTTGCTATGCACCAGCCAATAGGATAGCCAGTTGCTTAGTTACTATCAGAGTGATAAAGTTATCACGCTAATAAAAGTTTGGTGAAACCCGAAGTATCTCTTCTATTTACAGGGTGGTATCAAAAAAACAACTTTTTGGTCTTCTGGTGATAACATTTTCCCTTTTCTACCAATTTTCTGAATCCAGGGCTCATATTGAAGCTGAAGCCTTAGGTAAGAAAACCCAATAAACATAATCGACTTAAGACCAACATTCAAAATAGGTATAGGGTGGCATCAAAAGTAACATATGAATTTATCTGTCCAGGAATCCGACCGGGTGGAGAATTAAGCTAAAATCAACATTGTTTCCGGATGAGGCATTCATTCTGAACACTCTCTGATGTTTCATGATAGATTCTCACTAGAATTATCGATGGAGGGACCAAATTAGAATTGAGTGTTTCTGAGGAAGAATCATCTTTCTCGCTGGTCTGAAGATGTCCGTAACCAACGATTCAAAATTCGGAACAATCGGGAACAGACAGTTCTCTTCGCTCTGTTTTCCGTAACACTGGTTACTGAATTTGCAGGTGAGTTATAGCGCTGCTTCTCCTTGGAAAACATGCGGCTGCAATTTGGACCCTCCATCCAAAGTGCTTGCCACAATCAATCATGAAACATTAAATAGTGTTCAGAATGAATGCCTCATCCGAAAACAATGTTGATTTTAGTTTAATTCTCCACCCAGTCGGATTCCTGGACAGATAAATCCATATGTCACTTTTGATGCCACCCTATATTTTAAATGTTGGTGTTGAGTCGATTATGTTTGGTGGATTTTCTTACCTAAGGCTCCAGCTTCAATATGAGCCATGGATTCAGAAAATTGGTAAAGAAGAGAAAATGTTATCACCAGAAGACCAAAAAGTCGTTTTTCCGATACCACCCTGTAAATGAAAGAGATAAAGAGATAAATCAAAAACCGTTTCGAGATATGAACTTTAGATACATGCCATTGATGTTGAAATAAAAAAAAAACAGTTTTATCTCAAATGGGAGTATATCAAACTTTATAAATGTTGCACTACTTTCTTACACCCTGTAGATGTAGAAACTCAAGTTGACATCTATCAATCTTCGAATTGATACGATTCTATACCTAGAGAATCAAGCTCTCAAATGCTCCGAACAGAATCGAAATTGTTCAAACCAGTCGGGAGTTTTCTTGTTTTGGAAAAGGGTCAAACTTGGAGTACGGCAATAATTTCGTTGCGTAGTTTATATAGGGCTTGTATACAAATCCAGCAACACAAGAAGCCACAAAGAACCATACTACTTGCTAGATTTCTGAAATCATCAAAAGACACAAGGGGCTCCAGTAAAACTCCAAATGAAAAATTAAAAAGACACAAAGAAGCCAGCAAAGTGTCAAATAACTGAAAAATACACAAGGTTACCTATTGGACAGGGAGCTGGTGCCTCAAAACTTACGTCATGAGGTACATGATCTTAACTCTGTAGGTCTAATGTGCGTTGTTAAGGTTGTTGAAAATTTCTTTGTCTTACATGTCAGACCGGGGGCTTTAGGCTGGTATAGGCTTGTCAATTTTCGAAAAATGTCAAAAATTTACGTCATAAGGTACATGAAGAAACCAACGGGCTTTTGTGTGGGAACATCCCTTAATCAAAAATCGGGTCATAAGACAAAATTTTTGGGGTCTCTCGGTCCATAAGACAAGTTTGAAGTTTTCCAAAAAGGGCCAAAACTCACCCCATCCTGGAGACTTCTCCTTTAATATCATTTCAGGAATGAAAAACGAGTCTTACATGGTTTTTCACGCAGGTTTCGAATCTGTCCACGAAAATTTTTAATGGTACATCGCTTACAGGGTACAACATCAAAAAATCTTTCTCAAATCGTACACCCTGTATTTTAACATGGAAATCGATTCCGTCTTTCATTCTGATTACAAATATAGTCCGGACGTTAAGCTACATAAATGGGACCCACCTTGCATTTTCGAGACAAGCGACGAAATTTGGCACACTTGTTCACTAGACCCTACTCTTCGATTTAAGAAATGTTGCCACCATCTGCGGTGATCTTGCAGACACTTTATACAGGGTTCAGTAGAAAAAATTTGTTGAAAAATCGTAAATCGTGAACCATAACCGGTGGACGTATGTAAATCAGGATATTGATGATTGATTCCATGCCCATGAAGATGCTGCAAGCAGTTTTGAAATATCTTGAGGCCTTTCCGAAATACGTTGGAAGAAGTGAAATTTCTTCTTTTTTTCTTTTTTCAATAAATCAGTTGTTTTTGGAGATATCGAGCTGCAACTTGATATTTCGGCAAACAAATATGTTTTTAATGATATGGACGCGATATGGAGCCATCGACAAAGCCTGCTAGATTCGAAACTAAGATCTTCAACTTTTTTTCCATCGTGAGCGCCATCTTCAAATTCGTGAAATTGTTGAAAAAACAACAGGTAACGACTTTTTTGGACACACGCGTTCATTTTATTATGAAAAACTAGGTCCTGAATTGCAGCAATGACCTCTTCGGCCAAGAAACGTTATCAAGTTAGTTTTTCTTGATTTCTTTCAACTTAGGTGATAATCATCACCAAATGGAACTTTGGATCGATGAGATGTTGACCACATCATAATCCACATTATTTTGTGCAGCCAGTCACTGAATTTCATTATCATCAACCAAGTGGTGTTCTTTTGGCAAACAGTTGAACAAAAAGTTTGCTTCGATTTTTGTGAAAAAAGCAAAAACGGCAGGGTCACGTCGTCCCTTCAAACCCGATTGAAGAAAATTTGTTACCAAAAATGCTACCAAGTGATACTGAAAGAGTTCGGAGGAATGTCTGCTGTAGTTTCAAGTTGAACCGAAATGGATTTTTCCATCCTACTTCTGCAGGGGGGACGTCGAAAGTGTTGCTACAGCTTGATATTTCGAATGTTTTTTGTTGAATATTGCGAGAAACGCTTCAAATATAAGCTGTAACAACGCTTTTCACGTCCCTTCTGCGAACTAAAATGTAACAATCAATTTGAGCTTGGCTTGCACAATCCTCCGAATCATTTCAGTGTCAGTTGGTAGCACTTTTGGGTACATGTTTTCTTTAATCATTGTTTGAGGGCAGAAGGTGACCCTGCATTTTTTGCCTTTTTTACAAATATTTGAGTAGACTTTTTGTTCAACTGTTTGCCAAAAGAACACCACTTGACTGATGATGATGAAATTTGGTGACTGACTTTGCAAAACAATGTTGATTGAAATTTCGCAAACATTCAATTGATCCAAAGTTTCATTTGGTCATGATTGTCACGTAAGTTGAGGGAAAACAGGAAAAACGAACTTGATAATGTTTCTTGGGCGAAGAGGTCATTGCCACAGTTCAGCACCTGGTTTTTCATGATAAAACATTGTGTGTGTCCAACTAAGTCGTTACCTGTTGTTTTTTCAACAATTTCGCGAAGGGCAATTTGAAGATGGCGCTCACGATCTTAGTTTCGAATCTAGCAGGCTTTGTCGATGGCTCCACATCGCGTTTCATTAAAAACATATTTGTTTGCCGAAATATTAAGTTGCAGCTCAATATCTTGAAAAACAACGGATTTATTGGAAAAAGAAAAAAGTTAAAGAAATTTCACTTCTTCCAACGTATTTCGGAAACGCCTCAAAATATTTCAAAACTGTTTGCAGCATCTTCATGGGTATGGAATCAGTCATCAATATCCTGATTTACATACGTCCACCGGTTATGGTTCACGATTTACGATTTTTCAACAATTTTTTCTACTGAAACCTGTAAAGTGTCTGCACGATTTCCGCAGATGGTGGCAACATCTCTTAAATCGAAGAGTAGGGTCTAGTGAACAAGTGTGCCAAATTTCGTCGCTTGTCTCCAAAATGCAAGGTGGTTCCTCTTACCAGCCGGACTAATATACTGCCTTCCAAAAAAAGTGCAACACCTCGATGCCGTTGGCTGATTTTGATCAAATTTTCACAAAACAAGTATTTCATCTACACTAACAAATGATTAACATTCTGGATATCTAGGCGCTGTAGTTGTTTTGTTTTTCCCCTTGGTAACCGTAAAACACAAGAAATTGTTTTTCGTTTTTCTTGGTTGTTACAAACCACATTTTTTGCAATAAGTTTCAATAGTGAACCCCAAGAGTCCTGAAATGCCAAGAGCCCGTCAACCTCGGCAGTACCATCATTTAACCGAGTTCCAGAAGGGACAGATTATTGGCTTAAAAAATGAGGGGATTTCGTATCGAAGAATTGCGAGACTTGTTGGTTGCAATGCTTCGACTGTGATGAGATGGTGGCGGAGATGGAACGAGGAGGCCAATTATCGGCGACGGAATGGATCTGGTCGTCGTAGAGCCTCCACGGTACGTCAAGATCAACGTCTTCGAGTAGCGGCTGTAAGAGACCGATTTACGACAACCCGAGCAGTCGGAAACGAGTGGGTTGCAGCTATAGGACGCCCAATCTCAATGAGCACGGTCTATAGAAGAATTAGGTCTTTTGGGCTAAGTTCTTATCGTCCGCTGTTAACCCTTCCCCTCACTCCTGTTCACCGGGCCAGAAGATTGGAGTGGTGCAATGAGCGCAGAAACTGGGTCCAAGAATGGCATCGGGTGGTCTTCAGTGACGAGTCCCGCTTTTGTCTTTGGGCTCATGACGGCCGGGGGAGGGTGAGGCGCTTCCGTGGAGAACGGCATAATCCCGAATTTTTTGCCGAGCGACACACTGCCCGTACACCCGGATTGATGGTTTGGGGAGCAATATGCCATGGAAGCAGGTCACCATTGGTGTTCATTGAGGGCACTATGACAGCTGCATCTTATATCGCGAGTGTGCTGGAACCCGTTTGCCTTCCATACCTTCAGGGGCTCAACAACCCTATTTTCCAGCAAGACAATGCACGTCCTCATACGGCAAGAGCTTCAATGCAGTTCCTGGAAGTTGCACACGTTGACGTGCTTCCATGGCCTGCTTGCTCTCCTGATTTGTCGCCCATCGAACACGTGTGAGATATGATGGGAAGAAAGGTGGGGCAATTACGCCATCCTCCCAACAACTTGGAAGATCTCCGTATGGCCTTGCAAGAGGCATGGGATGGCTTGTCACAAGCGGCAATCGACCACTTGATTGAAAGCATGCCTCGTAGGGTTAATGAGTGTCGGGCAAATCGTGTTGGAGCGACACATTATTAATTTTTTCTGAAGTTCCTTGTATTACGATTTCCAGAATCTAATCGTTTGTTCCTATTGTTAAAACACATGTTTTGCGAAAATTTGAATAAAATTGATCCACGGCTTCATGGTGTTGCACTTTTTTTGGAAGGCAGTATATATATATCACACTAACATCCATAGTCGTCGCGGTACGGGCCTAAAATCGTCTAAGTTCTGCACTTCTAACGATTTCGATTATTTTCGGCACAGATGATCATTGGACCTATTCAAGCGTTTTGACCCGCAGCACCACCAAATTTGCCCCTCAGGAACGGAGGGGTTGGGGTATCTTCAGAATTTGAAGCTCCAGGTCTGGTATGGTCCAATGAAGACCCACAAAGGCAAGTGAGTAAACATTTTCGAATGATTTTTATTCGCCGATATCGATTCTCACGTGAAGAATGAGTTGCGCCATCATTTGACAAAGATAATTGGTAATAATAAGAGATAAAGATGAAATCAAGTGGTCATCTACTGAACTCTGTAGGAACTTGTTTTTTGTGATGAATACATGAAACTTGGTAGGGCTGTTCATTATTACCTACTTCTTAAATATGGAGGGAGCACCACGCGTTCCGACGCATGACGTCGCGACGCAATAGCAAAAAACATAGTTGTGGTCATTTCAAAAATAGTCGATATATTATCATAATTTATTTGATTTCTTTCATCAAACCATATGCTCTCGAGATTCAATAACATATTTCTGTCGACTTGGGGAAACGGTGGGCTACCAGTGGTAAGTCAGGTGTCTGCTAGAGGGAACTGTGAGGTTTCTTTACTCCCAAATTTCCACGGTCAACATCTTCGGATAAAACTATTTTCAAGTTTGTCCATACGAATAATTATGTCATCTGGTCAACATTCTCCATGTTTCGTCCTTCTAAGAACTCCTCAGTATGGTTTATACAGATTTCGCAAACGCGCGAGATCATTCAGATTACCTAGTAAAGTAACCGATTTTGGAATACCGTTTTGTTTGAAATGGGTGAAAAAGGGGTAAATGCAATTTCTGTGATTCTAGTGTTAGGGTATGAATAAAGTCAGCCGAATATGATTGAAGTAAATTCGTCTGAAAAAAGCACCAAGATAAAGATCTTGAATTCCACTGAGCCCAAAAGATGGTTCGGTAATGTGGAATCCCCCTATATCCGAATGTGGACAACTGCATTCTCTGCGAAAAAGAAAAGGGTGTTCCACATTTGGTCCGGTATTCCACAATAATGATAAAATCAATGAAGCCCGCTAGTCGAGTGGAATGCGTGAGCGCTCGGCAAGTGGAGCTCCCGGGTTCGATTCCCGGCACAGTGCTTTATGCTATAAAAACAAAGTTTCTCAACTTGTGATATTTGGGAATCAAATTCAACAAACTCCTATGACATAAGAAATGCCGATAATGATAAAAACAAACAAATAAACAAACAATAATGGTTCAATCATTTGATACGGTCTCATACAAAGCGATTTCTTTCTTTCAGTACGGTGGTATCGATATTAACAGGCGATTAATTGTTATAATAATTTATAGTTTAGTTTGTAAAGAGTTGTGTAACCGAGTATGTACCTAATATGGTACAACATCAAAGATCACGTTTTTCCAGTAATCAAAAGTACCTTTCTGAGATCCTATCATTTGATCGCTGGATCTGTATAAACATACTGAGGAGTCCCTAGAAGGACGAAACACGAGAAATGTTGACCAGATAACATATTCGTATGGACAGACTTCAAAATAGTTAGTTTTATCCTCGGTTTTATCCGAAGATGTTGACCGCGGAAATTTGGGGGTGAAGAAACCTCACAGTTCCCCTTACAGGCACCTGGTTTACCACTGGTAGCCCACCGTTTCCCCAAATCGACAAAAATATGTTATTGAATCTTGAAAGCATATGGCTTGATGGAAGGAATCAAAAAAAATTATAACATTCCTATCGACTGTTCTGGAAATGGCGACCACTAATTTTTGATATTGCGTCGCGACGTCATCCGTCGGAACGCGTGGTGCTCCTCTATTTGGGTAGTAAGTAATAATGAACAGTCACACCAAGTTTCATGTATTTATCACAAAAAAACAAGTTCCCACAGAGCTCAATAGATGACCACTTGATTTCATCTTTATCTCTTATTATTACCAATTATCTTTGTCAAATGATTGCGCAATTCATTTTTCACGTCAGAATCGACATTAGCGGATGAAAATCATTCGAAAATGACTACTCACTTGCCTTTGTGGGTCTTCATTAGACCATACTAGACCTGGAGCTTCAAATTCTGAAGATACCCCCACCCCTCCGTTCCTGAGGGGCAAATTTGGTGGTGCTGCGGGTCAAAACGCTTGAATAGAATAATCTTTCGTGAAACTTGCGTTTCCTGTGGTCACTAGGCCAATATTCACCAGAGAAAATATCTCAATTAGTTAACAATGATTAAATTCGCTGGTGGAACTGGCTATTAGTGGGTTATTCAACAAAACGCCTGTGAAAAAATTGATGATTTTATTTTTTTAATTTCAACCTTGTCTTATGGACAGGAGGCCCCCAAAAATGTTGTCTCAAGACCAGATTTTATTAAGAGGATGTTCCTACATAAAATCCAGTTGGTTTCATTCATGTACATTACGACGTGAATTTTTGGCTTTTTTTTTGAAAATTGACCAGCTCATACCAGCCTAAAGCCCCCGGCCTGACATGTAAGACGAAGCAATTTTCAACAACCTTATCAACGCATATTAGACCTACAGGGTTGAAATCATGTACCTTATGACGTAAGTTTTGAGGCACCAGCTTCCTGTCCATATATCCCGTTCACTTTTGATTCTCAATAGAATAACTTTTTGGGGTAAAAAATAAAGACAAGCTGATGGTCGCTGATAGTTTCGCTCCTAAACTTTGCAGGTGCCACCAGCCCTAGCCGTAGCCCCCCAGCTCGTCACTTTATTTTTGCACCGAAAAGTCATTCTACTGAATCAAAAACGTAAACTGCAATTATAGTAGAGCTCAAACCAGACCAATTCAAGAATACACAAGAACGCTTGTTGGAAATCCGAATAAATTGAAAAGCCGAGTTGCCTCGGTATAATGGAAAGCTTTTTCAAAGTCCGTTTTACTGTTTTGTATGACAGTTTTCGAAAAATTTGCATGTGTACAGGTGAGATCCAGGAACACTCCGTCAAACGAAAACCGATGTCTTAAATGAAATGATGACGGTTAACCGTAATTTTTCTCGACCTAACTTGTCCCGTTACGAAGATACAGCTCTTCAAAGTTAACTTACGGAGAACAGTTTTTAATTTCATCAAGAATAATTTTGAGCTATAGTTTGTTGAAACTTGGGCTGCCACTTACACACCATATACGTTACATGCATCATGCATTGGCGAAGTTTCAATAAAATCGGACCGGTCGAGGGTCGAGGCGTAGAACTAAGAAGAAGTTTTTATGAAAAGATTTTGTTTTAAAAAATGCACTTAGTTTTTTTTACCTATTAGTTTTTGGACAAAATTCGAGACATTCCAGAGCATATTTCATTGTGCATTAGTATCATGCCATATTCGTGATATGATTTCAGATGTTATCATCATTCACAAATCGAGATGGCCTTGTTCAATTTTATTGAAACTCCGGCAATTCATGTGATTGTGCTGTGTAAGTGGCAACCGAAGATTGAGCTCTGATGGTTTTTGGGATATAAATCAAAAATTGCTCTCAGCTCGTCAACTTTGAGGGCCGTACCTCCGTAACCGTGCGGGAGTTACTTGGGGAAAACCGGCGTCAATCGTCATCATTTGAGTCAAAGAAATCAGAGTTTTCGGTTAGGAGAAAGTGCCCCGGAATTATAGGTAACTGTAGGTATACAGGGTGTTTGCAAACTTGGGGCAGAAATTTTGAACCGCAGTTGAAGAAGTGAATGCTTCAAAAGTATCAAACAAATATTTAAAAAAATTTAGGGCTTCCATCTTTGAAAATATGGAGGGTCAAAAGGTGGTCCTTTGACTCCCTATTTTTTCGTCGTTTTGAAAGATTTAAGTAAACTTTTCCCATCAGACCAAAATGTAATTTTCTTGGACCATTGAATGTGTTTTGTAATCTAAATCCTAAAAATCCATTTTTCCTTGAAAATGCTCGCGAAAAGTTCTTATAAGAGCTGAGCTATGAAGGGCTCATAAGAACTGATGTAGAACAACAAATAAACAGTTCCCATATGAAATTTTCTGCATGCATTTTTGAAAAAAACTGGATTTTCAGGATTTAAGATTTATCCTGGAGGTATACAAAATAAAATTACAAAACACATTCAAAGGTTCAAAAACCTTGCTTTTTGGTCTGTTGAAAAAAGTTCACTCAAATTTTTCGAAATAACGATAATAGAGGAGGTCGAAGGACCATCTTTTAACCCTCCATTTTTCCAAAATTTGAAGCTCTCAATTTTTTTCATCATTTTTCTGGCACATCCGGAACATTTCCCTATACCTGCTGCTCAATTTTCTACCCCAAGTTTGCAAACAGCCTGTATATGCACCAGCACCAGGAAATGCTCGTTTATAGTTAGGTATACTGTAATAGGTAATAGGTATACTATAGTACAAACGGTATGAGTGGTGTGGTGGCAGTAGTGATGGTGGAGGTGGTGGCGGCGGCGGCGGCGGTGGCGGCCTGGTCTGGGGACGAGAGTGCTGGCTGACGGTATTTACCGGGTCAGTCAAAGTGTGCGTAAATATTTATCACAGCTGCATTATGCATACATATAACAATAACGCATATCAGCCTCAAACAAATCATGACGAGGCGCGCACGAACACACGTGAATTAATACGGTAATAATATGGGGGTGGGCGATTTTCGCTGCCACCTATTCCGGTATAACTCGGATCCTAATCAGATCGGAAATATATTTGAATATTGTTACACCTCCCCGAAATTTCCCTCCCATGCTTTTTTGATCGATGTGATGGCAAGCAGTCCATATACCCTTGATCTACAAATAAAGACATCAGTAGAAATTATACCTGTGTACAACAGATGAAATGTGGACTGCTTCAATGTACCGGGTGTTTTTTAAAATTGTGAATTAGAGTTATCGATGAAACTGGAAACGGCCGCGACTTGATAAAAATTGCGCTCCTGAAGCGGTCGGCCGGGCAACACGGGAAGATGAATCAAGTCTAGTACGTATGTACGTTTCCACATCCATGAACTTCAATTCACAATTACAATCCTCTGGTAGTTAAAATTCTAAGGTCTGAGGTCATTAAGATAAATAAACAGTGCATTTCATGCACTAGTATCCTGGAGGTGATTCGACATGAGAGAAAACAGTTCATGGAAATAGTGGAAAAATATGCGAAATTCTTACAGCTTCTTGGCGCACACTTGTTAAGATAATAATATAATTCGTCTGTGTTATTGTTTCGCATTTTGCATCGTTTCGCACGGTGCGGTCCAATTTGTAATGCATCTGCGATTTGATACTGGAGCCTTCATTTAATTCATTTTTTTTTTTTGTAAAAAATGAATAACAAAATGAGGGGGAGCTCAATTCTCGATTTTAATTTCCTCCAAGATAAAACTATCTGTCCACTTTGTGTGTGGTACCTAATCTCACGACTTCGATCCAAATATAGTTTTACTGGATAATTTTGGGACCAATCCAGGTCAAATTTTGCTTAGGCAATAAACGATGTCTTTGAATCATAAGAACAGAAACCAGCGCTATGAGAAATCTCGCGGCAGACTTGAAGGCGATTTTTAGCGGAAAACCCGAGACGACGTCTTATATGCAACGGACGCTTCGTATAATTCATACACTAGCTAATCTGACTTTTCGTGAATATGTTTTGAAACGTGTCCGATTTGGAGAAATATCAATCTTGCGCGAGCATTCCTCTTTCGGCGCTCTGTCGGATTAACCGATGTCACGTATCTACCAGACATAAACTAATGTCTGCTTACGTTGATCTCGCACAGGACAAGCCGCCATAAACTGTATTGACAAATGCTGGAGGGAATCCGGACCCATAGATATATAAAATACGGGACGGTGAGAGATTACTCCACTACATACGATTTCTTGGACTCCGGGAGGAGGAATGGTCTGAGGGGATACAACGAGAGGGATCCGAAAGAGCCGGCCACCAAACATAACCCCATTCCTACCGATGTCCTGCCGCCTAAGCTGACTTTATGTTTGTAGCTCGTCCATCCGTGATGGATGATCGTGACGGATTCTCAAAGCACATAAAATAAAATCCATAGTTAGCTGGATATATGCTGACCATCTTTCTTGGGCCATTTCAAAAGACAAATGGAAAGCTCTCAGTTTTAACAAAACAATAAAGTATCTAACTACCTACCAAATTTTTAATCGATAGGTACCTATTGTTATCTATACGGTATTTAAAATGTTCAGCAGAGTCAATATTCTATTCAATAGAATGAATGAAAAAAAAAACGGAAAAGAATAGCGAGCTGGTTAAACGGCACACAACGAATAATTCGCTTGCAAAATACGCAAGTGAAACATTCATCCGCCTTCGGGAAATGTTTGAACTGTATAACTGGGTACACATCCACTGAAAGATTAAATTGGAAGTTTGAATGAAACGACCCGAAATGGAACAGATAAAGCTATCAAACAGCGTTTGTCTGGGATACCGAGCTAAGTTTCGTAATATCGATATATTGACAGAAGTGGCAAAATGCGTTGGGTTCAGTTGGGACCGCGAAAGAGGAAAATCAAAAGCGAGGATTGGAATAACCGCGATTCGCCCTCCACGCTAAGCAAATAACACTGACAAGAAGATTTTACCCATCAACACGAAAATAATAGTTCCATTCCTCCGTAATATACATAAGTATTTACACGTAAACTGTATAAGTACTCGTAATATAAGTACACGAAAATTGTATACTGTAAAAATAACATCTGCCCAACATCAAAAGGGTTTGCCTTCATAATATTCTGTGATAATATCATCATCTTCAGAGAAAAATAGTATACCTATTAGGCATTATGTGGTACAGTTTCCTAAGAAACAACCTACCTCGTTTGCTAGAGGTTCTGCATGGACAAACTTCATAACAAACAGCTCCACGCCGTGATTTCTTTTTCTTCGGTGAATTTAACTCCGCAATCTCACGAGATATAAAACCATAAAAACCCTATGCTATAGGAATGCAGTGAGTTCGATTTTATTAGCCCTTGTTCTATTGCCGGAGATGCACTTGGACAGAAATTTTTATTATGGTGCCGGAGCTTGAGTTTCCCTTCGGATGTTACTGCAAAGTCAGTGTTGCTGATTCCTCTGGTTTATCCAAGCATAAAACGGCATCATCCCACAGTAAGCAGTAGCATCCAGGCCAACAGTCCAGAATCCTGTTTTGCGATTAGGCGATTTCCTCCGCGATGATTAATCAACTGAAATCACTAACACCATAGTGGATTTTCCCCGTTGTTGCATAATCGAGAAGGATGTGTTACAGGGAGTTAACGGATCATTTGAGTACCTAATATTGATTACTGGTGTTGATGATTGTATGCGGGTGGGTATAGATAGATATTATATATTTGATTGCCCAGATCATAACCCGGATCAATCTGTGCTCTGTCAAAAACAAACATGGGAAACTATCAAAATAGTATTGTTACTGTATTCGGGTTCACCTATTTCGGAATTAAACGCGCTGATTTACTTGTAAACAAACTGCACTTTATTCACTACTACCGATACGACTAAATAATGTACACAATTAATATCGCTTAGAAATTCACAATGTTGCTTGAGATGTTATCGCCACGGTCGCTCGATTCCAACTTTCTCTCAATGCCAGGTCGAGTTCCTCTCTTATAGTGGCATCGAAGGTTTTGGATGCTTCCTGTTTGATCGTTGGAGTTTCCAGCACACAAGGAATTTTCTGGTATCTGCGTCGAGATGGATTCCAGAGACGAATGGAATATACGCGTACCTTCTACGGCACCTCCACCAGAAGTCTCGACGTGTCGTGACCTACCGCTGCAGTCTCTCGATGCTTCCCGAATGCGACGCGGGAATCTAGATTTCTCCGGAAAAAGCGGTCACGAGCTTCGTAACAGTATTATTACAAGCTGTATACCTACCTACTGCAATAGTAAGATCCACTAGTAATTCTATAGAGTAACCTGAGCTTATGACAAGGAACAAACAGCTCGATATCGTGTTGGGGTTAAGACCGCCGTACGAGTGAGGTTTACCATGGCAACGGCTTATAACAAAGTCTACCAACCAATCACACCGCTGATGTATTTGGCAAGTTTCACCGTTCTGTTTGCGCCTCCAACATGGAATCGAGCCGTAAGAACAAATTCGTGCTTGAGCACCAAAGACATTAGGCCGGTCGATTTTTTCTATAATTTTCCAATCAAGTCTCCCCTCCTTCCCGAAAGGACGCTTGTATCAATATCATTTATGACGTCTCTGGACTCGTCTCTCGACTAGTAGGCCAGTCAAATAAGGAAAGCTGGAGGGAAAAAACTGTTGGAGTTTTGGAAATTTTACAGTAATGTCCGGTAAGGTGTACTGTTAAACATACTAAAAGTCCCCAACTCTACTTATTGAGCTCGAGCCGCCATCTTGGAAAAATGGTCCTTCGATCCAGTTTTATGTTTATATTCCGCTAATCATCAGAGATATCCAATTCAGTTTGATAAAAAATCAAGGCCATAAAAATGTCGACAAAAATTGTTCCATACCGATTTTTTTCTCGAATCTGTTGAAATCAATTAAATTAAATTAACAAAAATAAAATCAAAAAATAAGCGATTTTTGCCTATGGCTAGAGATATTGTCTTCAAAATTTGTGAAGATGTTGGCAGTCTACATCAAAGCTGAACGTGACAGTTGAGATAGAGAAAAAAGTTTCGAAAATATTCTTTTATTATTTTTTTTAAATTGAGCAAAAATTTGGTTTTCGAGTTTCACATTTCCTACAGGGCGGAGTAAAGGTTTCAATCGAACATCAATCAGTTTTGATATTTACATATTGTAAGACAAGATTTCATAGGTATTGTGCCTTCACGAGCCTCTGGAATGCTCGATATGAATTAAACTGAAAGAATAATAGCTAAGTCCAAAAAGTGTTGTCGATTGGTTCTGAAGGAAACATTTCGAAACAAAAGACATCAGCAAAGGATATACTGGAGGTCCAAAGGTTATTCAACTGTATATGAGCCCAATATTGATGTGCCTTATCCAAAATAGTACTAAAGAATTAATCAAAATGTGGAAATCCACCCTGTATAACAAAAAGTAATGATACAAAATGGAAGTAGTAGATCATACCTGGTGCCAAAAATACAGCTTTCACATTGCTGAAAAAAGAACAAAATTATTTGATTTATTTAAAAGTTATTAGTCCTCAAACTTGACTTCACAAATTTCAGCCAGTCAAATAGGGAAAAGTAGAGAGAAGTAACGGTCGGAGTTTCAGAAATTTGACAGGAATGTTCGCTAAGGTATACTAATAAACATACTAAAAGTCCCCGCCTCTACCTGTTGTGCTCGAGCCGCCATCTTGGAAAAATGGTCCTTCGATCAAGTTTATTACCATTTTTCCAAGATGGCGGCTCGAGCACAACAGGTAGAGGCGGGGACTTTTAGTATGTTTATTAGTATACCTTACCTTACTTACTTACTTTCACAATACTGATGAAATCTTGTCTTGCAATATGTAAATATCAAAACTGATTGATGTTTGATTGAAACCTTTACTCCGCCGTGTTGGAAATGTCAAACTCAAAAACCAAATTTTTGCTTAATTTGAAAAAATGATGAAAAATATTATATATTTTCGCAATTTTTTTTTCTATCTAGATTGTCACGTTTAGCTTTGATGTAGACTGCCAACATCTTCACAAATTTTGAAGACAATATCTCTAGCCATAGGCAAAAAATCGCTGATTTTTTGATTTTTTTTTTTGCTAATTTACTTTTATTAATTTCAACAGATACGAGAAAAAATTGGCATGAAACAATTTTTGTAGACAATTTCAAAGCCTTGATGTTTTATTAAACTTAATTGAATATCTCTGATGATTAGCGGAATATGAGCAGAAAATTGGATCGAAGGACCATTTTTCCAAGATGGCGGCTCGAGCTCAATAGGTAGTCAACAGTACACCTTATCGGACATTACTGTCAAATTTCCAAAACTCCAACATTTTTTCCCTCAAACGGAAAAATTTGTTCTAATTTGACTGGCCTATAGGGATAGTTAGATCTCTCAATTGTTGAAAAGTTTTATCTTTTAAAAAAATTACATTTCTACCACCAATCGACAGATCTCTTTTTTTTCTAATTTCAAAAATATATAGTGTGTTGAGTATAAAATCTGTCATCAAGGTCGGGCATAAAATAAAAAAAACGGACGGTATGTAAAATATAAATGTAATTTTATATATTTATTATTTATTGAACAGTAATATCACAAGTGCTTAGATTTTCACGATAATTTTGGCCAGACGATCGCGAGTGCTGGTTGTAGCGATAAATGCCCGACTCCGTAGGAGGAGGGCATTTATCTAGGAACAACCAGCCCGAGGGAAACGCTTGGCTAAAATTATCTGGGAAAATCTTGAGCACAAGTGATATTTTAATGATTATTACAAAAAAGAAGTCCAAAGTGACAGCTGTCAGATTTTGTTGTTTACATCAATTTTACTCTGTTGCCATTGACAGTGGGATTTAGATAAGTGAATATTATTCTTGAAGGTTTCATAATCAAGAGCGTTGTATGTAATAATCAACAGTAATATCAAAAGTGCTTAGATTTTCACGACAATTTTGGACAGGCCATCGCGAGTGCTGGTTGTAGCGATAAATGCCCGACTCCGTAGGAGGAGGGCATTTATCTAGGGACAACCAGCCCGAGGGAAACGCTCGGCCAAAATTATCTGGGAAAATCTCGAGCACGAGTGATATTTTGGTGATTATTACAAAAACGAAGTCCGAAGTGACAGCTGTCAGATTTTGTTGTTTACATCCATTTTATCCCGTTGCTATTGACAGTGGGATTTAGATAAGTGAATATTATCCTTGTATGTCTATTAATCAATGGCGTTGTGTGTAATAATCAACAATATTATGAAATTAACAACCTTGCCAAACAATTTGGTTCGCCCCTTAACAACGGATACCATAATAATAGTGTTTTGAATATAATT
The DNA here is from genome assembly GCA_949128115.1 of Anaspis maculata. Classification (NCBI taxonomy): domain Eukaryota; kingdom Metazoa; phylum Arthropoda; class Insecta; order Coleoptera; family Scraptiidae; genus Anaspis; species Anaspis maculata. Next base: position 54,425,996 of record OX421961.1, on the reverse strand, counting down.
TTAGAAGATCTTTTTCAAATTTTTAATTTCAATCCAAGTTTTGATGAAAGTGATGTTTTAAAGTTTAATAGAGTCTCGCCACACGATTATTGCAATGTATTTTGCTGGAAAACAAGGAATCCAAAAAAAATAAATTCAAAAATCAGTAATTTTTTTCTGGTGCACCACCTATCCTACACATTTTACTTCACTTTAAGTGTATTTTTTCTTTCTGTACGAAATTGTAGGCTTGTAGATGGGATATTTTTCAAGATGTACCTCTTTCAAGCTGCCCTTGTTTATCTTCGAGTCGTATCGTCGAGTTCAAAATGTAGCCGTAGGTCTTCTTCAATTTTCTTATTGACGGTAAAGGCAATGATGTTCAGTCTTCGATTTCTCCCATCTTCAGCCACACAGGTGTATTTTTTCGTATGTCTCAAATCCTTGCCCTTTGAGAAAAGACAGAAAGAAAGAGTGTATTAGCCAGCATTGATCTTACTTTGTGGTGTCTATTGTCGCGATGAGCGTCTCTTAAAGCACAGAAACAGAAACCAAGAATGTGGGGGAGTGTTTCATAATATGGTGAATTTTCAGTCTCGTGAATATCTACAACTTCTACAGGTATAGTCTAAACTGCAGTGACGCAATGCCGTTAATCTCCACGTAAATTGTACTTGAACGTTTTCTCGCACAGTTGTTGTATAATTAAAATTTAGTATTTTATAATCGCTGGCTAATTAATCGAACAAAAACGTCAGATCGTGTACAGCTTCGCCAAAAACAATATTGATGGCCTTCTTGGCGTCGCGTCGGTCGTTTATTTGTCACCGCAATTGTTATTTAAAGGTGTGCTAATGAACTGAAATTATTTATCGGCAACCGCTCTTCACTTCGAGATTAATCGCTCATTATTCCTACGATATATGTTCCCTTCTTATTGTATTGCATGTGTGCACGATAATTTTTGAAATTTATGCACTATAGCTTCAGCTGCCAGTAAGTACGAATAGTACGATACTATACATACAGCACCCGTATACCCATACACACAATATAATGTTCATAATAATCATACATTGTGTGCTAATGGCGGCAGCAATTATCAGGTATCGCTAATATTTGTGCATAAAAGGAATGTGCATGGTGTGTATGCCCGTCTATCGGCCGCAGATAAAACAGATTTAAACATCATTGTGGGAGCTTGTGTTTGTCCTAAATTGCGTTCACTTTATTGCCGTTCCGTTTTAATGTTTTCTAAGGCAAATAGAACCCCGTCGGATTGCACTTCAATTGTCGTAAAAACAATTATGGCGGATTCCATCCTTATATCCGTTTCCCTACTGGCTCAAAATCATTACTGCACCGGCAGAATATGCAAGAGAACATTGGCTCTAAGGTGTCTGGGGATGTTCTAAACGAATTAGCTTATTTTCCTACGTTCCTTCGCGAGAGAACAAAGAGAAAAAAGGTCGAAATTCTCAAGTCATGTTCTGTAAAGGATTTGTAAGGACATTCCTTGACACAATTTTTAAAGGTGTTGTATGCGAACTTGACGCAAATCCATTACTAATAGAAGTTTATGTTCCCTGGACTACTAAAAGCTTCGCCTGGGAAATGCCAGTGTGCTTCTGCAATCGAGTCTTGAATTGAATTGAAATTGCGGGAACATGAGCTTAACATAACTCAACACGCATGGTAAACAATATCGAGTTGTTCTGTGTGAAACATCGAAGCCGTGGAGGATTCAACCCCTGCTCTAAACCTCTAAATCATATAATAACACGCGGAAAGAAAATTTATTTATACTCCAATAAAGCACGGGGGGCTTTTCCAAACACAACGGGATACTGCGGAATCTGCCCAAAAAACAATAACACCATAAGACAAAAAAAGCAACGAACACAAAAACCGCCATTGGGACATAACAATGGAACAAAGCGAAAATAATGAAGCGTGGCAGTTGAAAAGTCCGCACACATCATGATATACGCATATTAGAAATCACAATTAAAACGAGGAGGATCGGTGTCACATAAACAACAATTTTTCTTCCATCATCACCATCACCAGCAGAGCATGCAGTGCGGTCCTGGTTTGGCACGCAAAAAGCGAGGATGCTCACCCCCGATGTGCTCATCGTACATAGTCCCAATTTGTGCAATTTGTGAATATATGGAATAGCAAAAATGCGAAACTTGGTTATTGCCTTGTGCAGTAGAGCTAGGCTAAACAGAAACAGGAAATAAGTACCGTTAAGGAAGCTAATGCAGACTGCTATGTGGAATAAATTGGATGCACCAGCGACCGTCTCCTTAACCCTTCGCGAACTTTATTCATTCATGCACTTTGCATACAGATCAACTTCATTCCGAAATACAACAACTTGAAGCGCACCATCTTCAACGACCTGGTGACATTCGGTTATGCATGAGAGCTTTTGAAAGCAAAAAAAAGTTTCTAGAAGACAATCTGTATTCACTCTACTTACTGGAAGAAGAATCAGCTGATTGTAACACAATTTTTTTTTAAATTCTGGAGGTTACATCGTATACTCACTTTATATCGAGGACATAGCACGAACATAGCATAAGTTTGCAATTTTTCTCGTTAATATCCATCAGATTAGATGATTCTGAAATCACTTTGCCTCCTTGTCCCTGCGAAGTTTCAACAAAAAGCTTTCGTGATACTTATCAGCCCCGTCGTGTTTTCGATTCAATTTTTCATTAATTATTTTAAATAGAGCGGAAGTCGCGCGTCCTTCCGCTTTGTCCTCCGCCTAAGCTGCTTTCAAGTTAATTCGTTTAGACTCCATGGTATTTATCATCGGCAACGTTATGATCCTGCATCAGGCGAAAATGATCCTTTTAAAATATCCGATGAAGCTAATTAGGGCTCTGCTCTTAAATAATTTACACAAGATAATCTCCTTACAGCGTGCCAACTTTGTAACAATCTAACTAGTTCCTCTCTGGTGCTTAGTCTATAAATAGGCCCATCGTGCCCGCGGATTTAATTGAATCGAGCTATAAATCACCATTAAATCGCAAATGTATGTAAAGTGTACAAATTACGTTGCGTCGGTGGATCCGGGCTTAAACTCGTGTATAACCACACGGTGGAGGTGACGCTACTGCGGATTTTTGTGACTCAATTCATCATCAATTCCGTGATTTGTGATTTTACTTATCAATTCCGTGATCTGCGATTTCACTCTGATGTATATTGGCAGAGGCACTGAAGAATAAGAGTAAAAATGGTGGAGGTGCTGAACGCATAACATGGTCGACTGACACTTAATTGAGGCCAGTTTGTTCTTTTTTTCTAACTTCAGGATTTCACACATTCTATAAATAGGACTTCGCTCCTGTTGAATGTGCTCCAAATAATAAATAAATAAATAAATAAATAAATAAATAACATGTTGCATAAATGATAAGATACACTGGAATCCTGAATTTATCCACTTCAGCTACAATAATTTAGTTTCGAAAAATGCTTGATTGTTATCGAAAATACATTACAGTGCACATTTGAAGTCAACACGACATCCATGAAATGACTAAAAAAATTATTATAGCCGGGTACCAATCGTTTGTATCTCGTCCACTCTTTTAGTAGAATAGATTAGATTTTGTTTGGAGTACCTATCATAAGAGTTCCTAGTTAACGGGCTTCAAACCCGAACTCCAATTCAACTGTAAACCTTAGAATCTCAATTAATTATTTCTGTCGAAACAGTTTTGGAACTTTTTGTTGCTGTCAGAGCACGAGAACGAGTTATTTCAATTGACCAAATCTAGATTTCACCATAATAACGTAGGTATAATACAACGACAACGACGTTCGGTTTTCTTGACGGTATTCGTTGATCTGGAACCCGCACGGTTGAATTATCCGCTTTTCTTCTGCTCTGAAAAATCCTTTTGTTTTTGTATGTCCACAAATTTTTGTGCGGAGCCATTCAAGACAAGAACAAGCGCGGAGTAACAAAAATGCACCACCGCATACAATAGAGATCAAAGTTACAAAGGGGGTAAACAAAAGGAGCGCTTACTCCTCTTATTTTACGTATTGAAACAGAGTGTGGAAGTGGGCCAGTCAAGAACAATGATTTATCGCGCCCGGCGCGTTTTTTGTTTTTAAAAAGCCGTCGCTTTCTCTCGTTATTCTCGTTTTACTTCGCACCTTTCATCGACATAAAATATGTCCCGCGTAGTAAACTTGAAAACATGAAACGAGATCTCCAAAGCCGAACGGAGCTCATCGACAGATTATCCTTCCGCAAACTTTTTTCACGTCAGCCATTTCAACGGCATACACTCAAGTTATAGCTGTATTTTTTTAAGATACGGAAATACATCTTTTCGTTCCATTTTCTTCTTACCCCCACGTACCTTATAGAGCGGAAGGAAGATAACCACTAAAAAAATTGTAGCATGAAGTTTATACGTTCGCATAATATTGAGAAAGTTACCTTTTTACGGTCCGCAGTAAAACCTGTTTGATTTACGTTCGACATCCAAGTCTCACTGATTAAACCATTTCACCCTCAAGAGTTTGTTTCATCTATATTCTATATGACTTTAATACCCGGATAAGGAGTTGAGGACTTATTCTTACTGGGCATTTCTTCCATTCATAGTGTTACGAGCGGCGATCCCGTGCATTCTGGTAAACACGCGATCTTTCTAGATTCTTCCATCCATTATGTCGCGGTGTAGATACAAGTGCGGAGCTCTGGACATTTCCAAAAGTATACGCGATGGGTTGGCATTGGGAACCTCAATGCTCGATCAAGACACATCTGTTCATTTTGGCGGAGGCGCCGGTTCTAGAGCACGGCTGAATTATACGGGTAATGTGCATGTTTTTTCGGGAGTCGTCTGGAAACCGTATGTCGGATCACTATGGAAACTGCTAAAGAATGCATGGAACATTCGAGATGAATCAGTCTGACCCATATAAGGCATCAATCGTCACCTCATGAGCAGTATTGAATTGGAAGAGACAGCGAGCGGAAAAGAAGCGATAGTCCCAGCGATATTCACAAGTGTAAATAATTGTTGGCGTGTATTTATTGTAATACGCAGTAATAACCAGTGTGTGTTTTAAAACGATCGTCTCAATTACATTCGAACCCGTAGTCGAAATACGTAACAATAGGTTCGAAAACTCTGGCATTTATTACCACCCGATTTGTTTGCCTATGAACTTTGTATGATGTATATAATTATAGCGAGTTGCGAGGCTCTCAAGCGATCTCAGTACATTCGAACGCAAACTCGAAGAGAACTGGTATGTTTGAGGCGATGGTTCTGGAATGTTCGAGGAATCTGGAAATTTCGACGCGCGAATAAGACACAATTGGCGGAGGTGCGGGCTTCGAGAACCCAACGAAATCGATGGACTTTTCTAGAGCCACCACGAATGATCTGGCGACCAATGCTGCTGGAAATCACCGGAAAAGCGTGGAATATTCTAGAACAGATGACACGAATATAAATATAAGCGCAGAATCAGCCGAGCGATGAAATTTAAATTCACAGCGAAAGTGAAGAACACAGCGGCGAAATTGAGCAAAGCGATATCGAATGCGTTGTAATTTAATTGACGTTCTAACCACTCAGAATTTGAGGTCCGTCAAAAAAAAACTCACTTTTCTATAAAGCCGATTTCTAATCGTAGATGACCAGGGTTCTTTTCAAATTATAGTTTTCTAATTTTACATATTTGCTCTTATTGTGCGGTTGCGGTTGCAGAACAGAACAACAATATTATTTGTTATTTACAGAATTACTTATTTTATGTAAAGTAGGCATAAAAACTGTACTAGGTACTAAGTATACACTCTCGTAATAATGTATAGGTATGTGCTTCGTATAAAATTATTCTCTCAGCTTATCTATCAAAAAATTGGACGTGAAAAACTTGTAAAACGTTCTCCCTATTATTCGGAACCTGTGTTCAGAACACAACGATGGCATTCTCGACGTCGCCTGATTACTTAATCCATCATCAATCCTGAATCACGGTTTGGAACAAGCGACGCCACGTGGCATACTATTCAAATGACAAGATCTGATTGACATCTCAATTTAGCTCCCCAAAGAGCACGGTAATTACTGTATCAAAACAAGCAAAAAATCGTTTTGACAAGGCACACCATCCCAAAATATTCAAATTAGCCCGGCAAACTATATACACCGTTTAATGCGAGACAGGGGAGATTGAACCAAGTCCAGTGCTCAAATAATGTATTCTACAAGTGGGTAGGTGTGCTTTGAAATTCAAAATAGTTGTTTATTTTTATCGATCTGGAGTTAGTTGTTGTGTATGTGGAGTGTGTATTTCTATTTTAAAAGTCTAGGTCAGTGTTATTGCTCCAATCATGCAAGTTTTCTTTTACTTTCTGGAGTTTTTAAGACTTTTCGTGGTTCCACCACTGGGTTTACATTTGGGTAGCAACTGGACCAGGCTAAAGCTCTCATGATGCTAAAAATGACCAATATACATACGCGTTTCAATAATGAACCTAGGATCAAACGTTGCTCACCCTTGTCGATTACTGAGGAAGAGCAGTTTGCCCCGGAAATTGACAAATTTTCTGGTATTTGACCTTTTTTTGTCGAGGTAAGCCCGAACAGGTCAACTTTGTTTTCAAGGGGGATGTTAAGTGCTAAATTGATTTAACCGTGAAGTTTCACTCCCGTAGTCAAAGTGGACACCCCCTTCAAAAGTTATAAATGACAAGTGGGGTTGAGTGAAACATAATTTTAAAGCTGGTTCAATTGTCTTTACAGCGATTACAATGCTTGCAGGACATTAAGGCCAACTAGGGTCCCTTAAAACTTCAAAGAGTTGAATTTTACAGAATCGACACTATGGCGGAACTTGGGTATTCATTTTTCCCTCATCAAAATCCATGACACGCATACTTGCTGGTCTGGAGCTTTTGGTACATAGGTTAGGGTTGCTTGGGAAACATTTAGGACAACTTTCAGCTTTACAATACTTTTATTCCAGACTTGAGCAACATTTTACTTGATATGGTAGGACTTATTCCTCTCTTGCTCATAGCGATCTATGACGCGTTCATACTCTCCGACCTGATGCTTTTAGCATGTTGTTTAGTAATGCTCAAAGCCTATTTGTGCAAAATTTAAAAAAGTCACATCCGTTGAATTCAAGAGAGCTTGGTGCAACCAAGGCTAAGTTACGTTAGAGTTGCCGTTGTAAGCTTTAGTCTTTACACGAAAAACAACCAATAGTGAGAGCAGGCTGAGCAGGGATATCAGGAGATTGAAGCAAAAAGTCGCCTATAAATAATGGAATACCATGATGGAGAAAACTTGTTTTTGAACTTTTCAAGAGCTCAATTTTTAAATGTAAAATTCCTTTTTTCCGAAACTGGAGGAGTCATGTAACGGAAGGAGTTTTTGATGAATATACGTTCATACAATAATAGTGATTTCTCCTCCAAAACGCTAGGTTGTTCATTATTTAGCTCGGGGCTTGGAATAGAGAATTCAATTTTCTCGGTTTTTATCTGCGTAATGCATCATATTTGAATATTCCGAGAGATTCGCCCCGGAGCATATCTCCTTTTCATCTTTAAGGATGACGATAGTATTTTCGTATTGTTTACCCGCCAGTTATGCTCCGCATGGCAAATTTATGTTTGCATAAATAAGCTCTCCTTAAGATATTTTTCCCGGTGAAACGCGATATTGAGATATAAACTTCTCTTTCCTATATACTACCCACCTGTCCATAACCGCACGACGTTATTTACGATGTTGCCTTCAAGTATTGTGCAGTTAACATCTACGAAGTTTCTGCATCGCTCGGAATCTCTCTGTGGCGGTGAGAGAGAAATTTTCTCTTCCGATGGCTCATGCCTGCTCCCATCATGCACTTTCTTTATTTGTGTTCTTCCTTATTTCGGACGGTGCGCACCCAAAGTGATGCGCTCTTATTCTTTTCAATGACTGTAAATAAAGTAACTTATCGTTTGAGCTTTCGTTATTAAAACTTTTCTGTTTAATGAATCTTGAGAACGAGAAGCTGAAAATTTCGTTTCATTCCACGTCGCCGCAGCTTCAAGTCTTTCTCAATAAATCCCGAACGTTTTATTGAAGTTTTTACTCAGGCCAATATTCACTTTGATTTGCACCAAGTTTAGGCTGTTTTATAAGTTCGGAAGACTATTGGCAAACCGCTAAATTTTGATTGTTTGCAAATGAGGCATCTAGAAGCCAAGGAGTAGGTACAAGTGATTATCGCCCACATACCCAATTCAACCAATCAGAACAACCGAATGAGACCCACGTGACTCGGTTTGAGCTATCGATTAATGCACACTAGGAAGTGATTAATGCACACTAGGTAATAGCACCGGATTGAAATATTTTTGGGCCCACGAATAATATGTAATTGAAACGACTGTATTTATACTTGTTTGGACTGAAATTTTAGTACTGGTGCGTTTAAAGGGTCTTCCCGAGGGTCTTCCACTTACTAAAATACAATTTTACAACCTATTAGACTTCGTTTCAGCATTGTTTCCAGCAACGAGACCGCGACTGTGCACTCTCCTTTCATGCGCTGTCGACAGCTGTTAGTGACATTTAGCTTTTAGTTTTGCTTTTAGTTTCACAGTCTATCGCCCATGTGAAACTACTGTGTTGTGAACTACCGCTCATGGCAAGATAATTATTATTTAGCCAAGCAGAATTAGCTTGATTTAGTAGTGAGCTTCACAAGTGTATTCAGTTATTACAAAGAAGAAGAAACAAACATTTTTACCCTTCTCTTGAAATTGATTTTTTTTCGACAAGGCATGCTTTGAAATTGACAGTTCAATACAATGATGCATTGGACCAACTATTTTTACTAGTACTCTATTTGGGCGATAATCTGCTAAATTCAACTCGTGCTTTGTGTTTTATTCGAGTTAAATATTTTAAATTCCTCAAAAAAACTATCAATCACTCGAAAAGTAGACCCGATATTATCTTGGACAAAATCCCTCGACTTTGTCTCGGGATTTTGGTCAGATAACATCGGGTCTACTTTTCCCTCGTGATTGACAGTTGTTTTCGGGTTAAAACGATTTAACTGAAAAAACACTAAGCACTTGTTATATTACTATTGACAAAAGACTCGTTTTGAGATTATCTAGTTTAGGCTTCTTGATTTCTTGTAAAGCTTGTGGGAAACCAGGTTTTATTGTGAAAAAAAAATTCTTTGTGCCGTCTAGATCGTAGTTTTGAATCCCCCTCCTGTATTCACGTGGTCGAAGTATGAAAATGCCGATCGAATATGGGGGGGATATATTTGGAGGAACACATGTCCCAGCCCGGCGGTCCACGGGGTAGTGGGTAGGATTTTATGGCTTTGGCCTCGCCGGGGTTTTAGGCAGCTCGGGCAAGAAATGGTGAGAAGAGTGCCAGGGAGATCGGTGAGTTTATGTCATTCATTTTGTCACATATTCGTTAGTCTTTTTTTCGGGCAAAACTCAGGGGTTTGCTTGACGAGTTTTTCCACTGAGTGCTCTTTTTCCGAATCCGTCACTCTCCCTTTTTCTTTGACTTGACAGTTTGACATATTTTGTTGTGATGTTTTCAATTGTTTTCATGGTTTTTGTCCATCTTGTCCATATTCTGTCAGTCATATGTTAGGTGTTTTGTGACAAGAACCATACAAGAATAATTTTGTAGGCCGGTCAAATAAGGAAAGCTAGAGGGAAAAAACTGTTGGAGTTTTGGAAATTCGACAGTTTCGTTCGGTAAGGTCTACTAATAAACATATTAAAAGTTTCCAACTCTACCTATTGACCGCGAGCCGCCATCTTGGAAAAATGGTCCTTCGATCCAGTTTTCTGCTTACATTGCGCTAATCATCAGAGGTATTCAATTAAGTTTCATGAAAAAGCAAGGTTATAAAATTGTCTACAAAAATTGTTAATTACTGATTTTTTTCTCGTATCTGTTAATATTAATAAAATTAACTTAACAAAAAAAAAAATCAAACAAATAAGCGATTTTTGCCTATGGTTAGAGATATTGTCTTCAAAATTTGTGAAGATGTTGGCAGTCTACATCACAGCTGAACGTGATAGTTTAGATAAAAAAAAAATTGGCGAAAATATATATTTTTTTTAATTAAGAAAAATTTGGTTTTCGAGTTTGACATTTACATATTGCAAGACAAGATCTCACCAGTATTGGTTGGGCCTTTACGAGCTTCTGGAATGCTCGATATGAATTAAACTAAAAGAATAATAGCCAAGTCCAAAAAGTGTTGTCGATCGGTTCTGAAGGAAATATTTTGTAACAAAAGACATCAACAAAAGATATACAGGTGGTCCAAAGGTTATCCAACTGTATATGAGTCCCATAATGATATGCCTTATCCAAAATAGTACAGAAGAATCAATCAAAATGTTGAAATCCACTCTGTATAACAAAAAGTAACGATACAAAATGAAAGTAGTACAGCATACTTGATGCCAACATTACTGCCTTCACATTGCTCAAAAAAAGAACAAGAACAATTGATTTATTCGAAAGTTATTAGTCCTCAAACTTGACTTTTCGAAATTTTAGCCAGTCGAATGGAGAAAAGTAGATAGAAGTAACTGTCGAAGTTTCAGAAATCTTTCGATCAAGTTCATTACCATTTTTCCAAGATGGCGGCTCAAGCGCAACAGGTAGAGGCTGGGACTTTTAGTATGTTCATAAGTATACCTTAGCGAACACCCTGTCAAATTTTTGAAACTCCGACAGTTACTTCTCTCTACTTTTCCCCATTTGACTGGCTAAAGTTTGTGAAGTCAACTTTGAGGACTAATAACTTTCAAATAAATCAATCAATCTTTTTCTTTTTCGTAGCAATGTAAAGGCCATATTTTTGACATCAGGTATGCTCCACTATTTTCATTTTGTATCGTTACTTTTTGTTATACAGGGTGGATTTTAAAATTTGTATTGATTCTTTTGTACTATTTTGGATAAGGCACATCAATATGGGGCTCATATACAGTTGGATAACCTTTGAACCTCCTGTATATTCTTTGCTGATGTCTTTTGTTTCGACATATTCCTTTCAAAACCTACCGACAACACTTTTTGGACTCGGCTATTAGCTATTATTCTTGTAGTTTAATTCATATCAAGCATTCCAGAAGCTCGTCACGGCACAATACTAGTGAAATCTTGTCTTACAATATGTAAATATCAAAACTGATTGATATTCAATTGAAACCTCTACTCCGCCATGTTAGAAATGTCAAACTCGAAAACCAAATTTTTGCTTAATTAAAAATAAAAATTAAAAAATATTTCCGGCATTTTTTTTTCAACTCAACTGTCTTGTTTAGCTTTGATGTAGACTGCCAACATCTTCACAAATTTTGAAGACAATATCTCTAGCCATAGGTGAAAAATCGCTCATTTCTTTGATTTTGTTTTGTTAAATTAATTTTATTAATATTAATAGATGCGATGAAAAAATCGGTATGGAACAATTTTTGTAGAGAATTTTTTGTCTACAAAAATTGTTGGTAACCCATAGCCACAACCCATGAACCCATGAAAATTGGTTTATAAGGGTGCATCAACTGCATGATTATTAACACCCACAGTTGGATTTGTGTTTCAGTATCTTCACTTGACTCTCCGATTTTAGGTTTGGAGATTTCAGAAACTTTGAAGTGTTTTTGGACGACCCGGCATAAAACTGGTTTGAGCGCTAGCTGTTTGCGCGTTTTCCCTGATCAGGGTTTTACCGGTCCTTCCGCCAAAGTCGTCCAACAACACTGGGTGGTAGGGTTGCTAGATTATCGACAGCTTTGGCTGTACAAGGGTTACGCAATCATCCGTTGCTAAGGGCCGATGGGAGGGGCTAAAATTCAGCTATGTGTCAAAATTTATCATGAGCGGAGAGAAAAGGAAATTTGCGGGGTCCGGTGCTGTTGCTTGATGTCCGCAACCGAACATACATGAAAATTTCATTCATATAGCAGCATAAAAGACGTGTTTTGGAACTCATCGGGCAAGTCATATCCACCTCTCACACGAATTTGTACACCTAAATCCAAAATAAACACGCTCTTGACAGCCAGAGCCCGTTGAAACGGACGCCTATGGCCTTCCGTGATGCCGACAGCTGTCACTCCCTAACTCCGTGAGGCCATTTAGTAAACAAACGCTCAGCCAGAATGCGGTACCCTTACGCCGGCCGACCGGTCGCGTGATAATTAGGTTCCCTACTGGGTGGTACATGTTTTCTGGTTGTCTTGGATTTTTGTTTCTGTTTCCCAGGAAATGCTATGACTTATGGTGCTATTCTGTAAAGAATAACATTCCATAAACGCTCTGTTATGTAAAAATTCGTGTCAGCCATTGGCTGTTGCCTAGGTAATAACAACGTAACAGAGCCTTTATGGAATGTAATTTTTTAGAGAATCGCACCATTAGTAGAAAAAAGTATGAGTGGAAATGTCGGGAGGTTTGAAAATGCTTGGGGAGTCCGCAGCATTCCTGACTGGTTTTGACGTGGTATTAGGGGATGGTCATAGACAAGGACAAAAGTAGAAGAAGGAAGAACCACTGCGCATCCATTTCAGCCGATATCGCATGGGGTCCGCCATTTTTGGGTCATAACGGTTTTTCCAAGGCGGCAATTCAAATGGGGGGAGTACGCGCGAGTCAAAACAGATGACAATTTGTAGGCTATACTTTGTAAATGAAACAAATAACTCAAGAATTTCTGCTCACGGCCTTGACTAATCCTCATACTCATAGTCAATACTTCGCTCGATCTCCGACTTCGCATGTCTCAAGTCCTTGGGACAATCGGAGACCGACTGCGAGTATGGGCCATACACGTATGGGCATAAGGCCCACGATATGTGCTTAATTTGAGCTACAGAATAAAATTTCAAGAAAAATATTCAATGTTTTACTTGTGATAAAATAATACAAGTTTGAAAGTGTTCGTTGAACATCACACTGAATCAGCTCTTCGCTTTACGTTTTGGCTAGATTGTGCACCTAATCTTATTTTCAAATAGCATCTTACAGTTCTTTCAATTAAGATAGAATGGTTTGTTTCAAAATATCATTGTCCGAAACGAGGTTCTGAATCGGGTCCTGGGAGTCTGGAGAAAATTTTGTTCACATTACTTCGAAATGCCTCGAACAAATCAGCAGCACCGAGCCTATCTTTTAAGACGTTTCCAAGTTATTCCTTCATCATTCCAATTGCCTCGAGCCACAATCGAAACCCATCACCCCGTGGAAAACTAAAAACAAAACTTAGTTACCTACCGGAGTGAAATTTGATTATTTAAATTCAGTGTTACGTATGAAAGGAAAGGATATCTTCCCATCTCTGGGTTCATCAATCGCTTGATATTCTTGCAAATTTCGATAGGTATAACAAGACATCCTGTATTGATGCATTAGCTGAGTTCGATCAGGTTCGATCAAACTTATTACATAGACAAAAACGCCAAACGAACACTTCACACAGAGGCCTCGATATGTTTCACAGCTTCTAAGTGGAGATTGAACTGCGGACCCCATTCTCCATACTTCCATAGCGGCTTTCTTGCTTCACTTTCTTAACAAAAAGTCATCAAGTACAATGCACTCGACAATGCATTAATAATGCAACGCATCCCAGGAATATAAATAATATCCGGTCAAAAAGTAGAATTCGTGGAAACGAACATTGAATAACACTCAACATTGAATTCTATTGTTATGTTTTACACAAAACCAAATTTAGGCGCCGAGGAAAGTTCGATCACAACAAATCAATCTAACCTAAAACTTCGTAGCTGTCATCAAGTACACTGTCAGTACTGTCACCCACCTGTCATAATTAAAATACACAATATTGCGTGACCGCTTAGCGCATGCGCTAAAAAACGAGGTGATTCGTTCCAAGTCTTCCATATGTTACGCTGTAAAATAGGTGATTCTTAAACTAAACTCAATGGATTATGCGTCATTTTCAAGTAAAAGTGGTTACATAGAAAAATCGGAGTAACCCTCGCAACCTATTCATGAAAGCACATATGTTAAGGATCATTCCTAAATGCCCCAAATTACGAAATAAAAAAACATAGAACACTTCAACCGTAACATTCAAATTTACCGCGAAACTGTCTGGGGATATTTCATTTAATCAGTGCTGTATTGTATTGACGACAGCATGGCGTGGCGACAGTCGGTCTTCGTGAGTGGCACACACTTTTTCGATCGCCGAATATGCATTTTAAATTGGAAGACTTCACAAGTTGCTGATACAACTGTACAAAACGTCAACGTTAAACACTGAAATCAATGTCGAGTTCTGGGCCGCTATTCTTGAATCGTTGTGAGGAAAGTCCCTGGGAGTAAAATACATTCTGCAGTACACTGATGCAGCGAATGTTGCCTAAAATCGTGGTTTTTAGGCAACTTTCGCTACAGAAGTGTAGTACGGATTATATAAAACTCCAAGGGACTTTTCTCACACGATTCAACAATAGCGGCCCTGAACATGCGCGATGATAACTTGTCACCGTTTTCTTAGTTCGCATGACATCCGTGTCGGAGCGCCACTTCCGCGCAATATTGTGTATTGCCGCCAGGAAAAACCGTTATGTAATCAAAATGGCCGGCCTACAAATTACACAGCCGCGCAGGTATCTTGCCTCTTCTACTTTTGTCCTTGTCTATGGGGATGGTTTGTTTTTAGATCAGGTTAAAAATGCCAAAGTCCTTCAGAAAATCCATCAGCACACCAAAATTGCCATGCTGAGTAACCATCCGAGTAAGGGAAACTTGATCCGAAAACCCTGCCTGTTGTCTTTGTCTCAAAAGTCCCTGACAGTTGAACAAAAGGTGTGGAATAGTGACACCTGGAAGACATCCTGGTGGCTCTTCTTTTGACAAAATGAAGGAATGTGTCATAAGCGTATGTCCGATTAGTACACGATTTAGTCTTGTTTCTTCCCTTCTGTTTGGGACGGTTTTGGTTATGATCCTCAGGATGGCTGGACTGATCTGGATTGTGAGTGGTCTATAGCTGGACATGGATATGATAAATTTTTCACGTATGGCTGTTTTGTAATGATTCTTCAAGTCAAACTCAGTGATTTTGAAATCAGTGTGCTCCGGTAAATTTACCGCCTCCCTGGCAGCTTGGTCAGCCTTTTCATTGCCCCGGATTCCGACATGTGACGGGCACCAGAAGCTCTGACCGGGCTCAGAATTACTTCTTTGTTTTGCTTTATTGCCGATGAAAGAGTATGTTGTATTTGTTGCACTAATGGATTTGTGGAATATATGATTTGCATGCTTTGGATTGAACTTAAGGAGTCGGTGCTGATTGAAAACTTGGAACGGGAGCTCGCATGTACTATTTTCGAAGCCCGAAGGATGCCGTACAGTTCTGCTGAGAAAATGCTGGTAGATTTGGGCAGACGGTACTTGTAGGAGTCGGCTGCGGTAACAATCGCAACTCCGACGCCGTTGTTGCTTTTAGATGCGTCTGTGTATAGAACTGAGAAACCCTGATTCGAAACTATAATTTCTTTGTGTAAGTTCTGAAGGATGTCAGGGGCAGTGGAGTGTTTGGGGTAGCTGGGTAGGCTGGTGTGGTAAGAGAGGGTCCATGGGGCACCCTTATTTGATTGTGGTACCGGGTACCAACAGTAAGGGGGTGTCAGTGTTGGATTGTTTGTGGTGAAAAAGGAGCCCACAAAACTAGGACGCAAGGTCTTGGAGAGTGCAAAATAAGCTGGTGAAAACCAGTCTTCCGAAAAAAAATGGTCTGCGGCGCTTTTTTCCCGCATTGGTCACTATTCGTAGTGTTTTCCTCTTTGTTTAGAAATCTTTTTTCCATGTCCAAAAATACCATGTCACCAATTGGGCGCGATTTTTCGATCCTAAAAATCTAAGGGCGCAAAATTGCCGGCACAGGGGGTGTCACTAGCACTACGCAGTCTCCTGGGTAGCTCATTCTCTAGGTAGGTTTATGGGAGGGGGGTGTTACAGTATAGTACGCCCCGGGTGCCAAATGTGCTAGGTACGCCACTGAGAATTTCATATCGAAACTGGCAGCTGTGGCTGCTGGCTAACAAGTTGATTTTGCTAGTTCTCGTGAAAAAGCTCGCTTTAGGTTTCGACACCTAATTACAAAGGTCAACAGGCTGCAGCATAAGCACAATCGCAGTTTTTCTTCAAGTGTAGTGAAACTGGGACTGATAGACGAAAGTAAATTTTTTGACCTGAACTTTGAATCATCGGTTTTTCGCTTGTCAGGATTGAAAACGCGCTGTTACAATGTGAAATTTGACCCTGTTTGAAAATGGTTCAAAAACGACGGCAGGAGCTCTTTACGTCTTGTGTAGCCTCGTTTTCCCTGAACCGCGAGTTCTAGTAATTTGTCGCAAAGCCAACTTAGTGAAAGTTAGTCGTTGAACTCGTTTTGCATTTTATTTTATTGATATTCGTGTGAGTTGTTCTTCAAAACGAATGAAACGATGCGAAAAAAGTAATATACGTACCTCGCCGGGACTGCTTTGTTTCATCCGTGAGTGACATCCTTGCTCTTGAGGTGATGAAGCATTTCTCGCCCTGGTAGGAGTGATAGGTAATACTACTTAAATCTCATCATTATAGTCGTCGCACATTTTCTTGGAAAATATTCCATTTCCACTATCCTTACTTTCCTACGATGGTCTGATGAGTCACAGAAGATTCAAAAGTTCTGTGTTGAAACCCAGCTCATTGAAGATTTTCCAACATGTGTTATTACAAGACAAATCTAATGTGCTGTTTGTCAAGTTTACGAGTTCAAATTTTTCAATCAACAGAAGAACCGATAAAACCCACGGTTTGTACGTCCAATATTAAATTTTTTAGCATTCGGAGCGCCAACATAAAATTCCAGAGCCGTGTGTTGAGCTTCTGTCACATTATTTTCACGTAGCTTTGCGGGGAGCAATCGAAAAGCCTCCCTTGTGCCCGACAAACGCGATCCCTGTCTTCCGCCTTGCAACAACAAGTTGCAAATAATTTTTGGCGCTGTTTTTGCTCAACGTCGTGTTATAGTCGTCGTCGTCGATGTCTCGACGTGCAGACGTAAGCAGATGCAGGCGAACACGTTTCCGGTGATTCTGATGGTGGAAATCATAGAAAAAGAGAGAGAGAAAGAGAGAGCAGAGCGCCAGGGCTCCGAACTTGTTCGATTTGAAATGATAAAACTCGGGAGTGTTGTTCGCCCCTAATACTCGCTCGCCAACCGCTCTCCTCTAGATCCTGAAATAGCCGAAGTCCCATCGAAGTTGCACAAGTTGTATAATGTGCCGGTGTATGAGTATGTGCACGCGGACCTGATTGTCCGATGTGCACTTTGAAAGTGGCCATCACACCGCACACACACACACACACATACACATACAACGCATCACACAGAAATAGTTGCGATGTATTTACAGACACCACGTATGGATGCCGTGGAATGCGTTTTGGCCTCCAGACCTGTTTTTACGATTTGTTTACTTTCATATGAGCTGTCAATGCACCATTGCATAATTGCAGTTTCGGCAATTAGCGGTGTTAACAGCCCGCTAATATCCGATCGAAATAGAACTGGATCAATTCAAGATCCAGACATGTTCAACATTCAAGAAAACGCACTTGAAATCTCAAATTTTACTTGGCAATGTCACTACAGTTCCTTATGATGACGAGTGAAGACAGTAAATGTTTCGCACCACATAATTTCTAACTACTAAATCTCGATGCTGGTCGGAATCGTCTCCTTCTTGTTCGATTGCCTACGCATTTGCTTTTTGGGTACTTGATAAACTGGGAGGCAATTTTTGGGAGACAGATATCGCTCTGTTCAACTTCGCTAATGTGTTCACTGTCAATGTGAACTGAAATCTGACCTGTTACCTGACCGCGACTTATGTACTCGCGTCTTGTATTCCACAACACTCCAGCTTTTTCCGGAAATGCTTCGAAGTTGCATTTGTGCAAGTGTGTGTCTGATTTCCACGTCGTGGTCTCTATCGAGTCGAAAACTCCCTCTTGAAACCCGGATATTCATGCAGCAACGAGGTATTTACTCAGGGTTCTCGATTGCAACCGATCTTGTTATGAGTCCTCCCGCATAAAGCATCGCTCATTATGATCATCTGTTGAAACGTACCAGCCAAGGAATGGGGGCAAATACCAAATTTTCTCACGTCAGACGTCTCAGTGACTATACATATAGAAATGCAACTGTATTTTGTTTTGGGCACCATTTAGGCAGGCGCGTGTTATTGTTTGTTGTCGTGTCATTGTAAGAATGAGCAAAGTGTTCCTACAAAATAATATGGTCAGTGGGCATTTGTCGTATGTTCAGCTACAACCTTGATACGCAGGGTGTTTCAATGGAAACGAGCCACCCTGAATAAATTTTTGCCTGATGAAAGGACCCCGCACGATTCTTATGGAAAATGGCTCCCGGTTAAATTCTTCGAATTTTTGGTATGTTGTAGCTCATGAGATGATTATCAAATACCGTGAACCCCAAACTCAAATAATAGACAGTTTTTCACCCACAGGGGGTTGAAGTTGTAGGTTTTGACGGCTTAAAAATGATATTCTGACGTAAATTTGAATATTTGAGAGCGTAAATATTGTACTTCAGTCCCCTGTAGAGCAAATACTGTTCATAGGAATAAGTTTTGGTATGAAAACTTTTTGTTCAGCAGAATTAAAAGTACACAATACCGAAAATTCAGCCGAATTAACCGAAAAAAAATTGGAAAATCGGCACCCCAACATTAGGAGGGGTGGAAAATAATTTTTATGTCATAATTCATAATTTGAATCACAGAAGCCATCCGCATGGCTTTTGGGAGTAATCTCGAATTTTATGACTGTAGATAGGGGTTAGGGGGTGGAGGAGGGGGTTGATATTTTCCTGTCAAATAAATACATTTAGCATTAAACACAACTTGAAGAGAAACCAAATAAAAAGCTTCTATTGACGTCATAATAAATAAATAAATAAATACATAAGGTTCATTTCCAAACAGGCGTTGCCCAATTATATGGAAAGTACAGAGCACGTGGACATACAGAAACAATAGCTACAACGTACATAACAATCGCAATTATACCACATCAAAAATAAAAACAGTCAATAATCGTACATTTTCGACATAACAGCCGCTACATTCTCCCTGAAGGAATCTCTTCTGGCTGAGTTTATATCCAAGGCCTGAGACTTATCCTCACGGATAAGGTTATTGAACAGCTTGCAGGATCGATGTATGGGGGAGACCAGGTTGGTCCGTTGCCTCGGAGTATTGAAGCACACGGGAAATCTTGCATCCAGTCTTGGAACATGGAAGGCGACCTCCCCCAGCAAATCTATGCAGTCCACAAGTCCATTGCAGATGTTGTAGAGGAACATTACTGAGTTCAAGTTACGTCAGACCAAAAGAGAATCGCAGTCGAACATTGAGCACACGGCCTCATCCTGATGGATGCGCTTTTCACAATGTGGTGCCCATATGACCGCGCAATACTCCAACTTGGGCCTAATCAGGGTTCGGTACAAGGTCATCATGGCAGCCACCCTAGGAAACACACGGCAAATCCTGTAGACAAACCCGACCGTACGGCTTGCTGAAGAAGTGATGGCATCGATGTGGTCAGCAAAGGATAGTCCTTCGTCAAAGTGTACACCGAGATCTTTGATGCCGGAGTGGCGTGGTAGCCACACATCGGCCACTCTGTAGTCAAATTTTTGCGGTCCTCTGAGTTTGCCAAAACTGACAACGCCACACTTGTTCGGGTTCATTTGCATACCGTTGGCGACACACCAATCCACGATCGCGTCCAGGTCACTCTGAAGCATCCGGTAATCCCCCTCGGAACTGATTCGTCTGTAAATCTTCAAGTCGTCGGCAAAAGTGAGAATGTTTCCATCGAGGTTTCCATGAACCCTCTCAACGACGTCGTCGATAAAAATAAGGAAGAGCTCCGAGGCGAGGTTTGCGCCCTGCGGAACCCCACTGGTTGCAATGTAAGGAAGCGAAACCGCACACCTATACTCGACAAATTGTTTCCTGTCGGTGAGGTAGTCTCTCATGAGATTCGTAAGGTTTGGACACCATCACTTCGTGGTTTACTCTGTCGAAAGCTTTCGCAATATCCGCATACACCACATCCTCTTACCTACCGCCGTCAACTTCCACAACCATGCTGCTTAGTGGAAAGCAGATTACGGACACCAGCGAAGATACGGTCGTAGAGACATATCTCAAAGATTTTGACGAAACCACATATTAGGGCTATCGGGCGGTAATTCGTGATGTCACTTTCAGCTCCAGCCTTGGATACAGGGGTGATCCTTGCATCCTTCCATCTCGATGGAAAAGTCGACGATCGCAAAGACAGGTTAAAAATGTGTCGCGATGGTTTGATGCAAACCGCCGCGCAGGGTCTGACAAGAAAACTCGGAATCTGGTCGGGGGCCGCCGTCTGCTTAGGTTTGATTTTTTGGAGCGCATGTCGAATTTCTTCCTCGGAGATCTCATTGATTGTCAGACAGCTGCTGATGTTGCGTTTTGCGTCTGGAACGGGGACGGCGCCTGCTGAAGTGAATACACTCCCGAAGAAGCGCACAAACGCATCGACAATCTGCTGCGGTTCCATCAGATCTTCACCCTCGTAGTGCATTAATCCTGGTATACGCGTTTTTTTTTCTTCTTTTGGACAAAGTTCCAAAATTGTTTTGGATCTTCCGTGATGGAGCTTTCGATAGACACGAGGTATTCCTTGTAGGCTTCTGTTATTTCTTTTTTGATGGTGGTTCTGAGCTCGCTGAATCTTTTTATGAGAGAAGTGTCGTTCCGTCTCCTTAATTTCATGTGGAGTGCTTTCTTTTCCTTCAGGTTCTTGATTATTTTTTTAAGTGAACCACTCAGGATAGACTCGTTTCCTGATGTTGGAGCGGAACTTGGGCACAAACTTCTCTACGACTGAGTAGATCATCTTATAGAAGAGTTCACATGCTTGGTTCGAGTCTGACTCGAGAGAGATTGAGCACCAATCGGTCTCTAAAAGGGCTCTGTACATGGCAGGAAAGTCAGCCTGTCTAAAATTATGTCTTGGTTCAGCATTGCTGATGAGAAAATTGGGTGCAGATGTGGATTTGAGTTCCAATTTTATTGAAAGTGCTGGATGATGAGCATCTTCTGGTACCGGAGGATCCGTTTCTCTAACGACTTCTGCTGGTGTGTCGGTCAATATCAAGTCAAGTAGTATGTTGTTGTTGTTCGTTAAGCTGTTTCTTTGCCGGAGGTCTAGGCAACTCATAAACGTATCAATCTCTCGCATCTTGGCATTGGCGAGTTTCTGTATGAAATCAGGGATGTTGAAATCACCTAGAACCAGCAAGTTATATTTTATTCCATTTTGATCGGTTTCTTTGTCCTTCTTTATGTATAGTACTGTGGCGCTTTTCTTGAGAAAACAGGACGAAATTAGACTTTTTTTTTATTATAGTAGCAATTTATTATAGTGGGGTCGGTACACATCAAAAAACGGTACTATACGGCATTTAATGATACAGGAAATCCCTTTCGTATGAGTATTTTACAAGGTCTATCGAACGATATTAGAAGGGGAAGCACAAAAGCTTCCCCTTAGGGGGGCCGCAGGGGGCCCTGTCAAGTTGACGGTTCCAGAACTCCTACCAAACCATTTTTCAATTTCGTTGTATCACTCAAATGGGGTTGATGTGACTCCATTGTGAATCTCGATGGCATTGGTCGCCATGCCTCTTCCATCCTTCATGCTTGAAAAAATAATTTCTTCGGGAGGTCAGAGAAATCAATTTTTATTTTTTTCTACATACAAAAGGATGCGAAGTTGGCATGTTTTGTATCTTAACCTGTTATTTGGCATTCTCAAAATCCTATTATGAAGTCAAATTTTCAAATTTTCAATTTTGGGTTGATTGGTAGGCTAAGAAGTAGGTATTTTTTAACATCCAGTTCAGACGTACTTTTTTAAGTGTTTAACTGGAGGTTATTGAAATCATCATCAGGGGTGGATACACTTAACTATTTTCTAAACATTATGTCGAGAAAACCAATTCTAAACCGCGCTAAGACAGTACACAAATTACTTTTCTTTCGGTCGGTCGAATTGCGATGCCTACTACGCCCGTCAGGGAGAACGCTGAGCATCGTCAGCCTGAACTGGTATGAAAACAGCCTAAACAAATTCAAAACTGACTAAAACTCTGAGTGCTGACTCAGAATTAAATGTCGAACCACATAATGAGTGTTTCAGGCAGTTTTGAATTCGTTTAGGCTGTTTTCATACTAGTTTAGTCTGGCGATGCTCAGGGTTCTCCCTGACGGGCGTAGTAGGCATCGCAATTCGACTGACCGAAAGAAAAATAATTTGTGCACTCTCCATGTGCGGTTTAGGATTGATTTCTTCGACATAATGTTTAGAAAATAATTCAGTCTAACCACCCCTGCGATTATTTCAATAACATCCAGTCGGACATTGAAAAAAGTACGTCTGCACTGGATGTTGAAAAATACTGAATAATCAGCCCAAAATGGAGAATGTGGAAAATTGACTTCATAATAAGATTTTGGGAATGCCATATAACAGGTTAAGGCTAAAAAACATGCCACCTTTGCGTCCTCTTGTATATATAAAAAAATAAAAAGTAATTTCTCTGACCTCCCGAAGAAATTATTTTTCCAAGCATGAAGGATGGGAGAGACATGGCGACCAATACCATCGAGATTCACAATGGAGTCACATCATCCTCATTTGAGTAATACAATGAAATTGAAAGATGGTTTGGTAGGAGTTCTTGGACCGTCAACTTGACAGGGCCCCCTGCGGCCCCCCCCAAGGGGAAGTTTTTGTGCTTCCCCTTCTAATATCGTTCGTTAGGCCTTGTAGAACACTTATGCAGAAGGAATTTTCTGTATCATCAAATGCCGTAAAGGAATGGCTACCAACCCCACTATTATAGTTGCATTTTACGACTATAACCAAAAAAAAGTTCAATTGCGTCCTGTTTCCTCAAGAAAAGCGCCACAGTACTTTGCTTCCATTCATAAGTACCTCTATTCCCTCAAAAAAGGAAACATAAATGTCAATAGGGGTGGCAGGCGAAAAATATACAACAATTATAGTTATGGCTCTCTTTGGTACATGAACTTTACAGCCGACGAGCTCTATCGTCGGTAGCAACTCAGTCAATCTTGTTAAGTCTATAGGGGTTGCCCTGATGTCGCGGACAAGAGCAAGTAGCACCCCACCACCCCTTGTCAAATTCATTGCACCCAGATCTCTGTCGCATCTATATATACCGTGTACAGTACACCAATGCCCTTCTTAAATAGGTACCTATTCCACGCTGCGACCGACGGCGAATCGATTATTGTTTACAAAATATCTTTAGAAGAATTGAAAAGTCTGGAAATCAATTAGGTATCTTGGTAGGTACTTAGTATTATAGTTTAGAAAAATTCACAGTTTTTCAAACAAAAATAATTTTAAAAAAGAACTTGAAAGGCCTCACAATGCCTGATGGCTGAGGGCCTACCGAGAAATGCCCGGCAGCCCGGTGGGCCAGCACGTGCCTGAACAGCACGGTCTTGAGAAAACACCTCTGAATCGAGGCGAGGCTATGTGGACCTCATAAGCTCGGACCCATACAACCGATGCGCACTCGAGGCGACTACGGACAAATGACATGTACAACATTCGAAAGGTTATGATATTGGACAATTGGACTTATCTACATCTGCGCAGGATAAACCTAAGCATTTTCAAGGCTCCAGAGACAACAGACCCCCAGATATTTCATGGTATAGATGGCCTACTTAAGACCCTACCACCAATGGAGTAATCCCAGTTGTTTGCTTGCTTAGTATTTTCACATCACCGATCACAGTTCTTTTGGTCAACGAAGACCCAAGTTCAACTTATATGACGAAGACAACTAACCCAACACCCAACTAAGATCAAGCAGAAGTTTTAAATAAGAGTATAGGTGTGTAGCTACGCCTAGCTCGTTAAATGTTAGCTTTCGGATCCTGTGAGGATAAACTCGCGAAATACGAAAGCGCGTGCATAATGGACGCGTCCACGTATGTACGAGAAGATTCTGCATCAAAACTGGCCGCCCCAGCTTTAAAAATTAAAGCCGTCATAACTTTTCTTTGTTGGTCGCGCGATATACTGAATCGAAACACGCGCGGGGAGGCGAAAGAGCGAGCATACATTTAAGGGATGTGGGATTTATTTGACTAGTCTGGTCGCGTCCTCCGCCATATATACTCATTTCTGTGGAGTGCGTCACGACAGAGGACACGATGTCGATGGGACGAGGACGACGCCGCCGACGGCGGTGACACCAGATGCTCTCTTCTGGCTTCTCAATAATTCAACTGCGAAGTCTCCACATCCATATGCTGTCCTGACCTGGAGAGGGGAACATTCTTAAATTAATATATCGGAGCTGGGTATCGCCAGCTCCTTACGTGCCAATCGCACCACAAGACAGCGTGTGTTTCGTTTTGTCCATACATGAACGCGCGTGGCATGGCCAACAGCGGAAGAACGGGGCACCGCTTCTTGGTGGTATATGTACTGGGATTTTCGTATCAGGCTATCGCTTCTGCTTCAACTCTCCAACTTCAAGTGGTACAGCAGTCGTTACTCCTAATGTTTTCAGCTTTTGAGGACCTTCGCTCACGGAAATGAACAAAATTTCTTTACATCATTATTCGACACGGTTTATTCCCAACGTTGCGTTCTGAAGGTTTTTTCCACTGACAATATGAAGCGTAATATTCCAAGGTATTATTTGGACACGTGCATCAAGCCAGCACACATGGAAAATAAATATGCCAAGCGAAAAATCTAGATTGAATATTTATAGGTCGATCTAAATGGGTAGGGTGTCCAGCTATCTGATCGGAGACTTGTGAAATTATTACAACTCTATTCATGCATGACGGGTGAAGACTAAAGAGTTAAAGGTAGAAGACTAATGCAACTAAAAGTAAAAAAAAAACGTACGATTTTGTTTTGTTGGATTTACCTAAAATTATTATTTATCGCAGCACAAGTGCACAAGCTGGGGTAACGTCACGGTCTCACCCCGAAAATGTGGGCAAACAGAAGAGATGTGGCCTAGACTCACTGTGGAGTTGGCAACAATGTATTATCGGAAGAGTTGAAACACAAGAGAGTTAGGTCCGGGAAAAATTGCAATATTCATGTTATTTCAAGTTAATCGGGGGCGGTTTTCTCTATGTCGCCGGCGCAATATGAAAATTCAATATAACCTAGACCGGCCTTGGCAGTGGCAGCCATGTATCAGGGAAAACATTAGAGAACCAGGGCGTCTGGCTTGAGAGGAGTTTCAATTACGGACACCACCGGACACCGGACGGACAAAGCGGCTGCAATAGCGATTTTCACAAGTGAGAAAATGCGCTCAAAAGCACTAAAATGCTCCTAGCTCTCATTACCTCTTGTTCAAACAATAGAAGCAATCGATCACACATCAGTGTATTTCGCAGCATTAGGCGTGTAGATATTACAGAAACAACTTCCTGCCTGCTTAATCTACATCTGAATTTACAACGTATAATTGCATTAACTTAACCGTCTGTGAGCTTTCCTCGGATGGTATGACAAGTGCGAGTGCTCTATTTGAATGGTAAGTGAAGATTACCCTGCTCCAGCATTCGAACAAAATTGTTTGATGATTTATCCATTTCTGGCTTATTTACCATGTTAATTTGATTACTTGAGTGAGCGTTGTCAGACATGTGAGGAGGTTCCCTTTCGTCTTATGTGTAGGTACCTATCTGTTATATCTATACCATATAACATATGGAAAACATATGCATTAGTTGGAGGAGGCCAAAAATCCTACAAGTAACATTCCTAACACCTAATATTACCATGTTAATTATATACAGGGTGATTCAAAAGTGTCGGGCCACCTTGAAAGTGCGTAATATGACAGTGTAGTAGAGTGCTGAAAAGTTGTTGAAAAAATTCTATGTCTTTTAATTTTGAAGTTATTAATTTGGAGACAAAAGTTGGTCCTTCGATCGCTTCTATTTTCGTTGTTCGTTTCAAAAGATTTTAGTGAACTATTTATGGAAAAATGATAAGTACAAAAAAGCAACCTCTGAATCTATACTGAATTTCTGTTTTCTATCCAGGGTAAGTCATTGACTACAAAAAATTAGTTCTTTCGAAAAACCAAAAGCGAAAGAGTTCTATTGAGATGAATTGTATTTATTTGTATCTAGATAGGTTATGGGACCACTGTGACTGTTTGCAGGCACTTTTAGAAAAAATAATCTCCAGGATTGATGACTCACCCTGTATACAAAACAAAAACTCATCACAGATTCAGAGGTTGATTTTTTGTACTCATTGTTCTTCCATAAACAGTTTACTAAAGTCTCTTGAAACAACGAAAATAGAAGCGATCGAAGGACCAACTTTTGTTCCTCCATAACTTCAAAATTAAAAGACAGAACTTTTTTAACAACTTTCCAGAACTCTACTACATCTCCATATTGCGCATACTCAAGATGGTCCGACACTTTTAAATCACCCTATATAGGTGCCTGTACGTTAAAATGCAAGTGAAAAGCATCATGGAGTACGTACTTCGGTCGACTTCATTGAGTGCAAGTACATCTGTTGTCGGCACGCTGGCGCTGGAAGGGGATAAGTGCACGTTACCACTGTTTCGGTAAATTTTACAACTGTTTGTTGTAGTGAGTTCCTATCGGATTATGGATACCGCCGCCGCCTAGATGCCAGCGAGAGAAGTTTATTATTGAATTAGGAATGGCATGTTAGTTGAGCCTGTACCTATATGGTAATTAACTGTAAAGTTAAGCACCTACCTACGGACTGGACTAGAAATTTATTTGGCTGATAATGACAAAATTCGGATCGTTCTCTAACAGGTTTTATTCGACAAATTCAACCAATCATCGCTAACTTCTTTCGCCAATCATCACTCCGGGACCGTCATCTCATACCGCCCCCGCTGGCGCTGTTTATATAAATATAGGTACACGAGCCGCTTATTTTAAAAGTCAATTAATTTCTGTAGAAAATGAGATTCGGTGCTTGGCCCGAGGGCGGCCCCTTTGTTTCGAGAGGTATTAATAAAAAATTAATGGAAAGCATACTGCCCCATTTCAATTCGTCGTTATCGTATTATGGGGCGAAGATATAGCCGGAAGAGTAAAGAACAGATTAATTTATTCAGAAATGAAAGAGAATCCTCTGTTGTAAAAGGTTTTCCCTTTTGTGCTCTCGTCTTTTCTCCTGGAGAAAGCGGCAAAATATACATGACTCCCTGGGCATGTACCTGTACCCAACCTATAATACCTCTATACACCTGCCACTGAGAGTTTCTTCTCGTAAAAGACGAGGGGAATCACGCGGCGTCTGGGCTCGTCAATGTACTCGCAGTGGTAATTGAATGTTTCTCATTACTGCTAATCCGGTTGGCCCGATAGATGTCAGCTACTAGGTTGCCCATCAGCCCTTCCAGTGTACCTATAGTGGTCCCTCGGCAATCAGGTATCGCAACAGCATGGCTGTACGCTGATGCTCCGCTTAACTAACTCCTCCTAAGCCATCCAGTTGTATCCATCCAATTATTGCTGATCCATTAATCAACGATCACGCGGCGATTATTGTAGATGTCGCTGTTTCCTTTTGTAGGTGCAAGAGGGTAAATCAATTTGTATCGTCATGCCTTATTATGTTACACATGAACTGTCTCGGGTACTCGATTAGGACAGCACGAGACATTAGAGCTGCGTCGTAAAGTTACCATTTTCAAAAGAGCCCAACGATGTAAAAAACTTTCAGCTCCTCCCTCCCTTTTCTACACCAAGAATGCAATATTACAAAAGGGGTTTATTTGAATTATTGGGTGTCCCTCCACAAATTGAGGAAACATGCAAAAATACAAAATTTCAGATTTTTTTTCAAATGCTGCTTGAATAAATTCTGCCGTGGATTCTACCCACGATCAAAACAGTAGACAGTGAAAAAAAGAAGAAATAGGATGAAGAAGAATAGGAAAATAGGAAGGTAGCACACCTTCTGAGACACGATGAACTAGTTCGAGATATACTCGAGGCGGAGGTGGAGATAAAGAGAAGCAGAGGTAAACCCAGGTTAGATTACTGCTCCCAGACAGTTACTTTTGTCTAATTCAAATTCCGAATGCAGTTGTGATACGTTTCATCTTGTAGAAATTGGTCAGGTCAACTCATCTTTCTTTCCTAAATTAACTTTGGGACAAATACATGATGGTGACAAGATGAGGATAGATGGCGCCGTATGGGAAACTCACCACCCTACCTGGCTGTGTTCTAGAGTTTGTCGAACGGCTCGGCTGCATTTGGGAGGTGGTACAGTGTACAATGGGCCCAAAGGTGAGGCATACGTCTTGGATGGAACTATATGTTCCATCACTTCCCCACTCAATTCAAAATGAGAAACTCACATTTTATGAGTCTCTCAATAATATACTATAGGGATCTCTTGACCACTATTTCATCACGTCCGAGCTGGATGCTTTCGCGCTGATAAGCCCCCAATAGGGCCGAAACACGTGTCTCTTGGAGTTATGGTCTTGTGGTCGGGTGTTGTAATTGTCTGAGAACTCTGTTTTTCAAAAACTGTTGAGTTCGCTTTGGCCTTGAGAAGTGCATTCATTTGCGTGTTTGTTCTTCTTGAAATTACTCTACTTGGTCTGAGTATACGAGTGTACACGACCACTCTCTCTGTCTCTTATGACGGTTTGGCTTTATGTGTAAGTTATTTATTATATTCTCTCTCTGCTTGATGCTTGGGTGATGGCATCGCGGAATGCTTTGGATAGATGGCGCCACATAAGAAACTCACATTTCCAGAATCTCCCATTTATTTCAGGGATCTTTTCAATCAAACGTATTTGTCATCTTTCAAAATTTCTCTTCAGTGAAAACGCGGTCCCAATAG
Source organism: Anaspis maculata (assembly GCA_949128115.1). Lineage (NCBI taxonomy): Eukaryota > Metazoa > Arthropoda > Insecta > Coleoptera > Scraptiidae > Anaspis > Anaspis maculata. Next base: position 54,396,906 of record OX421961.1, on the reverse strand, counting down.
TTGAACATAGATCTGCCTGGCCTCAAAAAAAAAAAGACTTAACTCAACTAATTCCTACCAAAGAAAACGTTTCACAGCAGAATTTGGAATTTTAACGGCAAAATATGCATTCCGTCAAAACGTGCTTACATTTTCGTTTGGAAGGATGTGAACAAGCTTTTAGACGGTTTAGGGTTTTACCTCCCATAAATTACAATTTTGTTGTATATGTAAGGCATCAGGGCAACTGGGGTATGGGCAGTACCTAAACCTCTTTTAAATGAAAACATGTATTGAAACGAGTAGATCATTGGCTGAATGAAAGAACAATATGTTATCAAAGCCAACTCCAATTGTAAAATTCGTTGATCACGTAATAAAAGGTCAAGGATGCAACTACCCAGTAACTACTTACTATGCAAGAAAGCATGTCTGATCGCGTTATGAATCTCTACCACCTACAACACCACCAGTTGGTGTGCGTGAAACGCCACAATAATAAGAGTTTGTGATTCATAAAGACTGAACGATGCAAAAATGAAACAAAACTGGTAGTTTTCGCGTTTCGCTTGCTTGAGTTATTACCGAGAATCACCAGTAATAATAATTATTGGTTTCGAAAACACCCCTCTTAAAATGCGGTAAACGGAAGGTTAAGTAATCAAAAACAGATTTGCTTGTGCTGCAAATTCACGCCATTGAAGTGATTTATCTACACCTACCAGAAAGGTGGAAAATCTCGCTTTGAGTACTCACTAATTATCAGAATTATTCAAAAACTTCCTCGCATACCATGAGATAAATGGGCTGCTAATCAAAAGCCGATGTCCGCATTTCCTTAAGGCTGGAATTTTGCAGCTGCCGTCTTCTTGAGCAAAAGATCTTTTCGATGGTTATGAAGAGTTTACAAATCGAACAGAATAAAAAGTACAGGGTGATTCAAACTCTGTAATTCAGTGAGGGTACTCATATAGAGAATCATATGTTCCTGAACACCTATTTTCGGAACCGGGGAACAGATCACATCCCCGGAAAATGCTGGAAAACGGAAATGTGATTTATGGAGCCGGAGAATATGTTAACATAACCGGGGATGTGATCTGTTCCCGGGTTCCGGAAATAGGTCCCCTGGTCTCCCACTTTTGGAAGGGAAGGTATTGTGATCGTGCTGGAAGAATTGTTTTGGATAACGACGGATATATTCGTTGGTCCCCCGAAAGGACCAGAGTTTCGTCTGTCTCTACTGTATATTGTAATCTCACGATAGCCGTTGTTGATCCATTTGAGTTGAAATTTGATATATAGGATATAGGCATGGTTTTCTCTGAGATGCCACCATTTTTCATCTGCTTCAAATGACAGTGCGATTTAAAAAAATGATCGAAACTATACGTCACGGATGTCAACTTACGATAAGTATGCATATTGAAAGCACTCGTGAAGTTGTATTAAGAGCATTTGAAAGTATTTCTTCAGCTGTCATCTGTCAAAAATTGAGAAGTGTCAAAGTTTGAAACTATTATAACATTCAATACCTCCAAAACTACCAGTTGGATTCGAATCAAATTTGGCAAAAAGCAACACAACGAAAAAATAAAATCAAGTCTGCAGTCGGGTTTTTTTGAGAAATTGAGAAAAAATTTGTTGGGAAACGTTCAAGAACGACTTACCTATTGGTAAAAAAATAGATGAAAATCGGTTCACGGAATAAAAAGGTAAATTTTTGCAGTTTATTCAGGACAGAAAACTCGAAAATTGTTGATTCGACTTCAAAAACTTTGCGTGCAGGCGTTTCAAGTGGTATCGGTCAGGAAAACTTGAAACATTCGTAGCACCCGACAGGAAAATGAAAATCCCCGACCGCAGGCTAAATTTAATTTTTTCGTTGTGTTGCCAAATTTGATTCAGATTTATTGGGTCGTTCTTGATGGATCAGTAGTGGTTACAGTTTCAGACTTTGAAATTTTTGAATTTTTGACAAAATGAGAGTAAGTTGGAGGAATACTTTGAACTGTTCTGAATACAACTTCTCAAGTTTTTCATATGGCATAGGTACTTACCGCAAGTTGAGGTCCATAAGATATAGCTTCTGTCGTTTTTTGTATCAGTCACACTTTCGTTTGACAGCAGATGACAGCTAAAAACTAATGGTTGCATCACAGAGAAAACCATGCCTATATACCTATATCAAATTTCAACTCAATTAGATCAACCATTTGCTATATAGTGATACGAGTAAGCTATGATTTCCCGAATTTCTCCTTTACAAGGGCGTTGCGTGGCGAGACTCACAGTCAACTAGAATCATACTTGGGTTTAAGGTACTATATACGTTCAGAACGTTCAAAATATGAAAAGAAAACTGTGTAGCTATCGAATACCGCGCTTAGAAACTTCACTTAAAAAATGTATATTCAAGCAGGTGTCGGCGTCGGTGAGGCATTTTATTTATTTTAGTATCAGTAGCCCAAATTGACATCTACTCTACAACCTTGAAGAAAAAAGTCCTTATGAGCAACCTTTTCTGAATTACAGGGCCAGGGCGTCGAGTTTGAGTCACCTTGTACAAGTGATAATCCGATAATTTTCAAAATACTTGGTAGACCGATCACTATCATCATGTTTCAAAAATGGTATCATCCAAATGACTTCCTCTTCTTTGCCTGGTTAAATGCATTCTGGAGACTCAATTTTGAATAATTTTTTCGCATACGTATCGCGTGAAATATTCTTAATAGTGTTGATTGTGATGTCGTTTCTAACTTTGAAATTGTCTTCGGATTATTTAGAGGTAGTAGGGGGGGTAGAATCCCGGGGTAGACCAGGGATTCCACATAACTCCGTGAGATGTAGTCCCTTCCTCTGGGAGTTCCTCCAGGACCAAGAATTTGCCTTCTCCCCTTGATGTCGCCTCGCCAAGTATTGTGGTGCCGGTGCCATAACAGTTTTTTTATGCTTTTATTCTTTTTACGTTCTCTTTAATATTAAGTACTGCCTATAGGTATAATATTCCTACTATACACACCTATAAGTTTGTCAATTGTTCAGTCGTTTGTTGGACGAGTATAGCTACCTGCGATTGAACCCTTTTATATCTAAAAACATAATAGCTGAAGAAAAGGGCAAGTGCCGGCTCAAAGGCAAACAGCGGAGACCAAGAATAGAAACATCCTCAATCTGGAAAGCTTGATGTTGACAATTAAGGTGCACGTTTGACAAATAGGGGTCTCGATCGATCAGGTTTTTGCCCGACCCCGTCGTGTAGTTTGATTGTCGGACGTGTCCTTCCACGTCAGCGATGGTGCTGGCAGAGGGAGGCGCATCAGAAGGAAGGAGACGCACAGAGTGCGGTGTGCCCCTTTGCCTCCTGATGCCATATCCACCCAAGTTGCCTTTTCTGTTGAATGTTGATTTTACGGTCCGCGCGCCCCCACCCGAATGTGCTGATGCTGCTCCCAGATGGGCCGAACCGCCGCCACCGCCGCCGTCGACCTCGCTACTGACTACACACACTCCAGCTCAAACTACCCCCGACGACCGACGGATGTCCTTATTTATCGGCAAGTCCTTGCGCCGACCGCCTGATTTACGGCCGGCGGGGAGTTTTTGTATACTTTATTATAAGGATCAACTGTAAATACCGAGAGCCGGACGGACGAGCGGCGGTCTTATCTAAGACATCGCATCCTGCAAGATTTAATGACACTTTTTGCCGTCAAAAACGAAAAAGCCCTTATTTACTGCCCCTGCTTCCCATTCATCGGTATAATTGCGTTGGTTTTTGCCACCCAACGCCGCGCCATGGCTCTCAAGAGAACCCGAAGAAAGGGCCGCAAACGAACGCTGGGACGTAGCCATCTCGGTTAATTCAACTGGTTCTAGCACAGCAACCGTGTCGCATCATGAAGTTCTCTGTTCTTCAGACTGGTACCTCACGTTTCGCAAACGTACGATGCGTGCGTCTGTGCGTAGTTTTCAAGACTCTTTCTCGCGTTTTTGAATAGGTACACATTTCCAATTGAAAGGAGATAAAAGATCTGCCCCTGGTACTATGCAACCAATAATAAATATTGACCATTCCGACGAAAGTATCACAAATACCGTTTCTTCTGCAACTGGTACGTGTCAGGCAAAAAGTTAAGAGGAATCGTGTCATTCCCGAAAAAGTTTTTGCATCCTGTGCTTATTCCAGGATACACTGAGCCCCCCTCACGTTTTTTCAGTTTTCAAAACTATGTGCCGTCAGGTGTGTAGATAGACGTGCGGTACCTAGTCCTAATAACTCCCTATGGAAGCACCTTTTATCACGGTAATCAACGCTGTAAAACATTGAAAAGAAAAGATTATTTAAAATCTGGTATCTGGTGATGGAGTTAGCCACTTCCTGAATTCCCCTTTGAATCTCGTTGCACCGGCACGTCTATTCCTCCATAAAAGTGTTCGGTTTTCGATGTTAGCAAGTGTAGTTCGATGAAATACTGTAAGTCAGGAAATGCCAGGAGAGCATATCGTTACTCAAAACAAAAAGTGAGAACAGTGATCCAAATTAACGTCTTATTTCAATAACAATCAACTTTACAAATCAATGAAACAATCCAACAATCTTGAAAGCAAGTGGAAGGCGGCGGTTTGGTCATGGTCATCTGGTTCTGAAAAGATAAAAACAAGTGTGAGCATGACGCTACTCTCATGAGTTGACCTCAAGTCAATTCAGTGTTAAATTCAACTTCAATCAGTCATGAATCAATATGGCTCTAAAATATAACTTCACTCAGCTTTACTAAATACGCGACAAGTGCAATGTGTGCAGTGCAAAAGTGCAATGTACCTCCAAACAGTGTAATGGTACCTATTTTAAACACCACATCTCCGGGATAATGAGAAGTGAAATGTGCCTTCAACAGTGCAATGGCATCTATTCCAAATACCACACCAGGTGTATCAAGCGTGATCATAATTTATTCTCGGTTTGTCTAGCCGGGTGATCACTTCCGATACAAATAACCTGACCCTGTGCGAACCTGACCTTGATTCGTACAATGAAGCCAGGGGATACTCGCACAAGGCTCCTGAATCCAGCTACACAGGGCCATTCGCTAATCCCGCATCGTGTAATGAGGCCAGGGGATACACGCACAAGGCCTCTGTAGCGTATTAGCGCAGACAAAACCTCAACCGTCTACTCTGTATCAGCAATGCTGAGGTTCTCATGTTTAATCAATTACAGTAAATTAGTAGGTATATGCACTGTGAGAAGAGTTACCGTTTGGATGCTGATAGCTCCGTAAATTTGCCACAAAGAGAAATGCACCTTTTCAGTAACTATGCATAATAATGTTACACACAAAGGTAAACAACGTACAATCAACTGTTGTTGTCAATTGTTTTAAAAAATTGGTGTCTCACACAAGTCGGACAGTATAATGTAGAGAAGAAAGTCGACGTGGCAACCAAAATAATATTATGAAAAAAAATTACATCAAACCACAAAAAATGTCAAGCAGGATCCTCGAAGCCACAAGCCTTCATTTCGAACAATACGTCTCTGGTCTCGTTCCTGCGCCTGCGTCTGGAACATGGGCCTTCTACTTCTACAAGAGTCCTTGCCTGTGTCTACGTCTAACTGGACGCCAGTAGCAAGGAGCCTTCCACCACATAACCACTTCCACGAATACAAGTGCCTCGCCACGTTTTTTGGATAATGGCCGCCAGTAATGCTCAGTATCAAGCCTTCTTCTCTGAAGGCTGTGTTGCCGGACTTGATTTCTATTACAAGAAATGGGCAAATTACAATAAGTATTAGATACAGTTTTTTACATAATAGACAAAGCAGGTTCGCATCTTTCGAACGACGCGACGGGTTGTTTCGAACATGTATCACAATAAAAGCCAGTTTTTCAGTCTTGGGGTTATTTTTCTACTTGGTTTTGTTGTTATGAGCTTGATTGTTGCAAGAATTGTTTTCATAGCGAAAAATCCAAATTTAAAAGGTCAGGTGAGAGTAACAAACAGTGATACATGTCCGAAACAATCTAACGTCCGAAAGATATAGGCTGTCTGATTTCTACATGATTCTAGTGGGCTCTGTTTCTGGTCGCCATCGGCCGATCGCGGCCTGAATCGCAGCCCACTAGAATCATGTAGAAATCAGACAGCCTATACCAACTTTCCTCTACTATATATTTTTGTTTGCATACCTGCCCATGTACCTATCTAGAACATCATTGCGGATTGTGGAGACCAGTTCAGGTGGCAGATATTGTCACGTACGTAGCATGTTTACAGTAATTATAGACAATACAAATAGAAAAGACCATATGTCGTCACGGATTTTTACGGTAGCGTAGGAACCAGGCGGGTCCATCATTCAAAAAAAGGTTGGCTGATTTTTGATGCCCCAATATCCGTGACGACGGTGGTGATAACTTATGGTCTTCTCTATTTGTATTGTCTATACTACCGTATGATCAAAAACTTTCCTACTTCCGGTAGGCTGTGGCCTGGCCAAAATCAGTCTGGTTTGCCTGTCAATGACCAGGCCACAGCCTACCGCAAGTAGAAAAGTTTTTGAGCATACGGTATAATATCCCGCATTGATAAAAATGAAGTGAAGCTCAAGCTTAAGCTTGTTAAGAACTTGAGCTTTTACTTAAATACTTAACAAAGCGATATGGATGAAATGCCTAAAGTACATGAATAAAATCAAAATAATTACTGGTGATTGAGGACGTGACTAGAACGTTGAAAAGAAGTTTGTATAAGTAGATATGTGCAATTATCATTTTGCGAACTATACATAACGAAATTCAAAACCAGACACAAAAAATGCCCACAAGCCAACCAAATAAGTCGTCAACTAACAGTCAGCATCAAAATTATCAAAACGGAGTCGATCAGTTGCCGAGAGTTTAGCTCAAATCTTGAAATTATGTGAACCATCTAAACTGTGCTCGGCTGCGTCTTATATTTCTTAACATGCATTCCGCTGGTCCACTGTAGGTCCGACGCAAGCGTCTCATATACACGAATCTCACATTTCCGTCGCACACACGGAATATCACAAGATGCAGAGTGGATACTCGAAGTGCATCATCAAGACAAATGAAAGGAGTGGGGGCGGCTTTCATTATATAGATTATCAGACAATTCAAGCGCACCACACATTATATTTGTGGGGATTATACAATGAATTGACAGCACAGAGTGACAGAGAGTGCGTTGGTCTGATGTGGGGAGGCTCATGGGGGGGGGGAGAACCAGGGTACCACAGCGAGAATATTTCGACGGAAGCATACTTTCTGATGTGGTATTTTTGATTCAGTTGTATATAGTAGTCAATTAAATATACTTAGGCACCGTCTCATGTTGTTTAGAAAATCCCAACCAAAATATTTTGCGATTGATTAGTAAAAAGGCGGAAAAGTGTTTCCGTGCAGTTCAAGAGCAGTTTGTCCCGTAATTGTAGTCAATTTTCTGGAAATAATACCATGCTCCCAGCCGTAAACGTATAATATTGTGGTTTCTACGCCCGCACATTGGACAATAATACTCGTTATGGACATTCACACAAACGAGCTTATGTACCCTGCATGCATGTGTGTCTATCGACGACGATACAGAGGGGTAACTCTGCCTGCGTGCCGGTCGAATCCCCCCGGGCTTAATGTGCTAATATTCAACAGAGAATAGGGAATTATGATGATTATGTTAATACAACATGCAAATGATAATATAGCACCGTTAAGTTGTTCCCGCTACCTGATACAAAGATGAGAGAGCATCCGTAGTACTCCACACTCCATCCTCCCCATCAGCCCCATATCTACAGCCCCGAACATAGCCTTTTCTCTCTCGCTCTTGCCCTCCATTACTATTACTCCCAATCTATTTTACGGCACGACTCGCGCCCGAATAATTTCACGACTTTCATTACACCCACCATCGCAACAGTAGGTATAGATGATGGTATTATCTGCCGATGGTTTTTACTACGCCCGAATCTAAACAAAAATGACAATAATGGCCTGGGAGCATCACAGTCTCGTAAAAGAGATTTTCCATTTTCACCAAATTCTGGGCTGTATGCAGTTGTCATTACTTGTAACTTTTGGGCTGGAACCATATTTTTGGTAATTTTTTTTTATTATCATTATTCAATAATATGTACATACCTTTTGCATCGTAACTCTAAAAAACGCGAAACATATAATAATTCAGTCACCAAAATTATGTGCGTATTGAAGTGATTTGGAAGTGCATACTTCAAACAGAATGGCTGGATTGATTAGTAATTTTTTGCAGTGATGCAGAGCGATTTTGCACCTGCAGTCTGCACGAATCACGTGCGAGAATGAATGGTCGTTTGACAGATTTCGAGAAAACAGCAAAATTGTCTAAACATCGGCGAAACGCATGAGGGGGGATTTACAGCCTAACGTGTTCCATCATAAAGGTGGTGTTCGAAAAAGAACAAAAATCACTAGGCAATTTAAAATGGAACTTTTAACTTTTAATTCACAAAATCAATCACTAAGGAATCTTAGTGAACATGCATGTGTTGTGAATGAGTAATTATGCCTATGTCGTATCTCGTAACGCGCATGTTATGTGCCTGTTATCTTTGGACTGAATTTCAAGTCCAACTTGCAACCTGTGCAACGGTGCAAGTAGAGCCACGTGATTCCTTCCAGCCAATGGCCAGAGCATATTGATGGTTTGCAAGTCGGACTTGACATTTAGCCCTTTGTCTGTTTTTATGAACCCCCTGTACGGGGGGGTACAGGGGGTTCATAAAAACAAACAGACAGAGAGGGGGCTCTGTCTGTCTGCGTTGACATGCACGTTACTAGATACAGTAGGTTATGTTATGCTTTAATGACGTTATGAGTATAATAACGCCCAAGGTCGAATGCGTACTTTCCCGTTGGATATACGTCGACTGTTATATTGTTTAGCGTTATGCTCAGGGCCGGCAACTTTGGATTTGAACGTGTGGTGCTGACTATAGAATATCTCAGAAAAAGGACTGGGGGGGGGGGAGAAAGTATCAGCGTCGCAGGCGATTTTTTTTTGAAGTTCAGAAGTCTGAACTTGGAAAAAAAATTCAGGCACACGGCATATTTGAATAAATATACTATAGGTACAGGCTGTCCCAAAATAAAGTAGCCAAACGCATATGGGAGATAGCCCGGAAGAAATTAAAGGCCCCTACATATTTTTTCCGGCATTCGAATTTTTTTATTTTTTTATTTTAATTTTTATTTGTTTTACTACTTGTATCAAGTAGTAAGGTTGGAATCAAGTAAAATCATGCAAATAAGTGGGGAACCATTCTAAACAAGTCTCTGGCGAATTTCAGCCGAATACTTCATGAACCGTTTATGAATTATTCATGAAAAACCAATAAAAAAGTCAAATTTTGAAGAGCTGTATCTTGTTTTATTGAGTACTGAGCTTTCGCAAACAAATAATATAGAGGTCTTTTAGTGTCTTCTGGACTTCCATAGGCTACTTCATTCTGGGACACCTGTATAATATAGGGGTAATAATACATAGATAAAATTTTCAAAATAAAACAAAAATTCTCGAAATTGGTAAATTGGAGTGCTATTGCCGAGGCTATGGCGCTAATTTCAATTTTTGCATTTTTAACATGTGGTGTTCAGCACCACCTCTTCGGATTACGTGTGGTGCTCGAGCACGTCAGCACCACTATTGTTGTCGGCCCTGCGGTTATGCTATTAACGCCCGTGGTGCCTTCAACCTTTTATGCTACACTTACACGGATCGCACACGCCAAGAAGTAATTTCTCCTGCCAGGTCATCACCTTCAAAATCAGCTTGCATCTGAGATCTGAAAATCAATTAGACCACGTGGCCAGCAAGCGTCACGGCAAACCTTCTTGAAAATAGCGGGCCGTCCTTCATGGAAAACAATCGTCAGATCAACTATAAAAGGAGTTGAAGTGCTTCTTCAACTCTTTGACTTTTCGTAGCATATCGAGAGTAAAAGTCAAAGAATCTTCCATAATTTTTGTGAGCTACCTTTACGTAAATAAAATATTTTATATACCGTAGTACTGTCGAGATAATGCTACACTTTTGAGACATCATGTAGAGACATAGACCGGCCATTGCACCAACTGTTTGCTGCACCCCAGCATACAGAAAACTATTTCATGTAGGTTAATGAGTCTCCTCTAACTTCATAATACTTCCTTGTCTCCCATAGCCCTTCTTCTTTTTCATTACAGCTAGCTCTCCAGCTTTCGATGCTGACGTTTCCTAATTGCAGTTCCGTCTATAGAATGCATTAGTGTTTAAACCTCGAATCGCCGACATAATCTGTTGAAGCACTCTCTTCTCTGGAAAGCCCTCTCCAGTGCTTGCGACAAAGACCAATAAAAGCAGCCGATCACCTTTCAGGCTTGCCACCAATATCCAACGCCAGAGAGATCCTCTTCCACTGAAAGCGTATAATTTCAAATCAAATATTAGCGCTAGATTCGAGCCAGGCCAGCCGCTTTGGCCCGGCTGTTATCCCAAATGTAAACAGATCCCGGCGGCCGGCTTTCCGTGTCAAGTCCCTCCATGCTCCATGTCCTCCCCTTTATATGGAACTGTCTCCGTGTCCTGTCAAAGTTTCATTTGGATCTTTGAACAAGTGATCTCTAACGCCATTTTTTTTATGTTTCAGACGGGGAACCCATCAAGTTGCCTGAAAATTTGGAAAGTCTTCCCCGAGCCGACCACTTCCCCACGCAGCGTCACCGATGGAACACAAACGAGGTAAGTAAGATATAGAAAGAAAGTCTGGCCATTGCAACGTGTGGTGAACGAGATAGGCTGCCTTGAAACAGTTTTCAATTGAGAACGTAATAAGTGGGACGAAACGCACGACTTCCGTACAGCCGTAGACGACGAGCCACCGACGAGAAAAGACCGGTTTCCTAGCGAAAATTTTCGAAGAGCGGAAAAATTTTCGCGAAAAAAATTTGGTTGAACTCTCGGTTGAACTACTGCATCAACTACTTGGTTATTAGCAGGTTTTTTCCGTGGGGGTTTTTCAGTAATGATAACAATGACAATAACAACGAAATACTGTAGAATTTACACTCTTTGATCAGTAGGGGGATTTATCGGTGAGGTTTTGTTTCGATGGCTTTCTTGTTTCATCCCTCTGCCTGGGGCATCACCGCACAATAGTAGATGTCCCCGTACTAAGGAACGCGTGAAAAAGTCCATCTGGCCCAATGCGGATTCGAACCCGGGACCTTTGCCTTTGAAAGCTGGCCGAGCTCACCGTGCTACCGACTGGGTTCCCTGTCAACATTGAGGACTGCGAGGAAGCCAATAACTTTTTATCAAAGCTGTATCACTGTCATCAATGACACTAAAAGCCATGTCGATGCACTGAGATTCCTCAGATATTAAGGTAATGCGAAAAAATCGTTCCGATTTAAGGAGCCACGATAGTACGTATGTATGTACATTCTACTTTTTTCTTCTCAGATCGGTTCCGTTCTCGTTATTTTGTTTGGTTAACGTGATGTGTTTGTGTATGTGCACTGCGAAAAAGGTCCGATGCTCCGCGAATATGGGTACGTTATGTCATATAAAATTACAGAACGATAAAATTAATGCCACCATTATAGCTGAATGGCCGCACGACTGTACAATGTCGGTATTTCTTTGGTGGACGAACAACTTAACGTTATTGTTATTGCACAGCGTTTTATGACAAGTTTATTCGTAGTTGAGTGCTTGACGTGTTCCCAAGCGTGCGTATTGTTTTATTTGATAAAGGGAGAGCGGTATGTTTTAGTTCCAGAAGGGCCGGTAATGAAAATTGAAAGCGAACCATAAAATATTACGTTTTCAATAAAGTCGCTGTCTTTCGCTTTATAGCCGATGATTGAGTTTAGGATCGCAGCGCCAGTGCGGTCACTGACGCAACCTATATAAGTGACCATTTCAATTTGAATCATTGTCACTAGTGTCTAGGACCATCTGGGAAATAACAGCTGTCGGCAAAATAAACAAACTAACCTGTTCGTTTTCCAATTTCCTTATTTAAGTTAACTACACTTTGCGGCGGCACGCCAAAGCTGTTGTTCCTGAGGCTTCACATTTTTACATCATATGCACTAAATTTAAGCGAGAGGAAGACTCTTTCGAGAGAAGTCAAATAATTTAATTGGAGACTCATCCAGCGCATGTCAGATGTATGTCAGGAACAAAAGTAAGGTAAACGAGTTCGTTTATTGCATCAGGTAAACGGACAGTCAAAAAATCAAGTCTGTCTTCGAGAAAGAACGTTTGCATTACTATGGCTGGTTCCTGGTCGGTGAACTTCTCGATCAACGGTTTCTTGTTCCAACATGAAATGGTCTGCTGAACGGTACCGTTGCCGGCAATCAAGCTGAAGATGTTGTCCATTTCCTGTATGTACCATGTACCTCCTTCATACCTGCTTGCTGTTTTATTATTATGTACTATCATTTTGAGTACGTTCAACAGGAATATGTTCCTATTTATAGAACGTGTTTGGAATGAATCACGTTATTCTTATCATTTTAGTATAAGCTAGAGTAGGTTGTACTCACTACTTAGTGATAAGCCTTGGAAGATTGGCATTCAAAGCCTCATTTTCTTCAGTACCGCCGCGCTTGGGCATTATTTTCTTCGGTGGCCACCACTACTTAACGGCATTAGCGAAGAGACACCGACTAGTAGAGACCAGTTCCTTTGCTATGGCTGTATCTCCTTCTTCATACCTGCTTTCTGTTTTATTATTACTATTATTTGGAGTACGTTCAACAGGAATACGATCCTATTTCTAGAACGTGTTTGGAACGAATCACGATATTCTTATCGTTTTAGTATAAGCTAGAGTAAGTTAGAGTAGTTACTTACTACTTAGTGATAAACTTCGGAAGATCGGCCTTCAAAGCCGCATTTTCTTTAGTACCGCCGCGTTTGGGCAATATTTTCTCAAGTGGTCCCCATTACCTAACGGAATTAGCGAAGAGCCTCCGACTATTAGGGACCAGTTTCTTTGCTATGACTGTATCTCCTTCTTCATACCTGCTTGCTGTTTTATTATTACAATTATTTTGAGTACGTTCAACAGGAATATGTTCCTATTTATAGAACGTGCTTGGAACGAATCACGATACTCTTATCATTTTAGTATAACCTAGAGTAGGTTGTACTCGCTACTTAGTGATGAGCCTCAGACGATCGACCTTTGAAGCCTCATTTTCTTTAGTACTGCCGTGCCGCGCTTGAGCATTATTTTCTCCAGTGGACACTACTACCTAACGGCATTAGCGAAGAAGGCACCAACTAGTTGAGACCAGTCCCTTTGCTATGACTGGTCAGAAAAACGTGTTATTCAACCGATATGCGTGGCCACGTTAATGTCAAATTCATTCCATTCCCTGAAATTGAGCGAAACAAAAATATCAGAATGCTTCGTCAGCGGGACAGCCCAAAATATGGAACTCTGTACGATTTTTATTTTATCATGAGAAAATTGTTATCTGTTTTAATCTGTCGGGATATTAAAAGCGGTCTTCAAAAGTTGTTTAAAGCGTTTCGTTAACTATACGAAGTAGCAATATTCCCGCAAAGTCCCTGAAACTTTCGAGTAGAAGAAAATAGGCGTCCGGCATCAAAGCCCCATAAACTTGGAGAATTTAAATTAATAAAGTTGATCCAACATATAAATACAAACTTTTGATTCGCCTAACTAACTGGAAATCATGCAGAAACGTTACCACGGTCGAATTTGTGCAATAACGAGGCGTCAAAGAATTTATCGTGCAGAATAATAAATCAATAATAAATGGAAGTTGGGCGAAAAGGAGGAGGTGCGGGCAAAAACGCATGCTGCAACGCCGCACGGGGCAAAAGGAAAGGGCTGGTGGTGGAGAAAAAGTGTATTTAACAATTTCGAGGAGAGAGAGGAAATAACCAAGGCGATAGGGCCGCGTAGCCGGGGATTTCGGCGATAAAATCTGGCGCGGGTAGAATATAACCGGGGCGACTATACAAACGCACATAAAACTTTAATAAATCCTTGCCGAGCAGCCCGGCCAGCAGCCCAGTGTAGCGCTGCTGCTCACAACTACATCTTATATTGTGTTGTTACGAATAAAACTGCGTAATGGGTTTTAAATTCTTTAATCTGCCCAATTTGAAATTTATGCAAAGCCGAATTATTCGTCCCTGCGCAAGTTTTTGCGACAAGCAGCAGCATAGTCTTATCCAATTTTAGAGATCTCGAAGTTGTATAACCGAGGAAATCGGAAAACTGTCGGCCGCAGTTTCAACACGATCTGTGACTTGGTTTGCGGCGCGGAGGTGTGTAACAATTAACCCTTTCGGTGGTGATTAATCTTGCACGCGTGAAAGGCACGTTGAATTTTTTATCTGCGGTCGTTTTTAATTTCAAATTAGCACTGATGGGAAACGCAACGTGTACCTAACTGCAGAGAAATCCATCGTGTGATCGTAAGATTTTCCGGCTTTTCTTTGAGCACGTTCCCCAAAGGGAATGACACTTTCAGCGACACTTTGTCCTCTGTTCATCACGGGAGCTGCTTCCCAAGAAAAAAGCTATTGATCTGATATAAACGCTAATCAATAGTCTATGATTGTATACAGGGTGTTTCAAAAAGTATGTGCCATACGTGAATGGCAGATAGAGGAAGTCAAGGCGAGTTGAGATCAAGAAGAGAAAAATTTTTTTGGCGATCGGTCTCGAAGATACAGGGTGTTTTGTTCTTTGGTCACAATTTACAATAAGCGATATCTCTGGAGTGGTTTGATATAAACAAATGAAATTCACCTGTCACATTCCTCTGCTGGTACTTGATTAAATGCCATAGCAGGTAGAAAAAAAATCAGGTCCGGACTTGAAAAAAAAAGTTTTTGAGTTTGCCTGTCAAAAAGTACATTTTCTGAGTGGATTTCGGAAAAAACACTACCATATCTGGAAAGCTCAGGAAAAATGCTACAAGATTGACTGTTCAATTTTCACGGCACACTTGAAGTCATCCGACAAAGAAATTGAGAAACAACTCATACCTGTGTTACCATTCAGAGTGAAATTTTTATTAGGCGCAATAATGGATACAATTCGGTACGATCACTGCAGATTCCTCAGTTCTATCATATCTTTCACTAAGACTCGACATGTCTCACAAGGGAAGACATTTCTAGAAAAAAATCTTGAGAAAACCAAAATTCTCGCCAGCATGGGGATTCTCCTGCGCCCAAATGTGCGAGTTTCGGCAATTAGTAACGCCGTCCCTTGTAAACTGATGGGCCTCATCTGTGAATAAAATCCGAGGTACAGTTCGTGGATGGTTCACAATCCATCTGCAAAAGATAAGGCGTTCGGGGCTGGATCATTTGGCTCTAGTCGCTGCACCTTCTGCAGGTGGTAAGGATACAAGCGTTCGCTTTTGGATCCTCTCCATGCACGAGCATGGGGAATACCAAGGGCATGTCCTATCCTCCTTGTGTTTATGGAAGGATCTTCCTCTGCCATCTCCAGAATTTCTTCCTGGGCATCCACTCTCGGTCGTTCGATGTTTCTCGGAGGTACAGCTACAACAGCAGTTCCGGGGAATCTCCCATGTTCACCACTGTATTAAAAAATTCTTCCAAACGTGTTTCGAGATGGTATTCTGCGACCTGGATATCTTAGCTCGTATTCCCTTTTGGCGGATCTCCCGTTGCCATCGCAGAACCCACACGAAAATAATATCGGCGAATTCAGCGTTTGTAAATCGGTTGGCCGTTTGCGAGGATTTATTTGGACCGAACAAACAACTTGTAACACAACTGACAACACAACCATTAATGTTTCAAAAAAATAAAGTTACCCAGGTGAATTGAGTAGGTAGAACAAAAACAAGCGAATATTTTGTGGTATAAGAAATGATGGAACTCTCTCTCACCACGGGTTCCACCAAAAAATTTAAGAGCGGTTTAAGCTAAACCGAGATTAAACGGACTTTTTTCTGGTCAATGTTGGTGGATTCATTTTGGAAAATACGTTGAATCGCAAGTATACTACCCTTTGGTTAATTACTCAGCGTGAAACCTGAATTAACATTGATCATTTGGCCAGAATCCATCAAAATAAATCTCGAGTTAGCTATCAGCTGGTTTAATATTTTGGTGGAACCCACGGTTAGGTATTTAATTTTTTGTATGGTCAAATAAGGTACCTACCAAGAAAACTGATTATTCCGGCCAAATGTGCTAACAATTTCAACAAAAATCTGTGAACTCTGCATATCCAAATAAATTTGAATGAAACAAAAGAACGAAATTGTAACAGTCCAACTCTGGCGAGAATTTTGGTTTTCTCGAGATTTATTTTTTAGAAATGTCTTCCCTTGTGAGGCATGTCGAGTCTTAGTGAAAGATATGATAGAACTGAAGAATCTGCAGTGATCGTATCGAATTGTATCCATTATTGCGCCTAATAAAAATTTCACTCTGAATAGTAACACTGGAATGAGTTGTTTCTCAATTTCTTTGTCGGATGATTTCGAGTGTGCCGTGAAAATTGAACAGTCACTCTTGTAGCATTTTTCCTGAGCTTTCCAGATATGGTAGTGTTTTTTCCGAAATCCGCTCAGAAAATGTACTTTTTGACAGGCAAACTCAAAAACTTTTTTTTTCAAGTCCGGACCTGATTTTTTTTCTACTTGCTATGGCATTTGATTAAGTACCAGCAGAGGGATGTGACAGGTGAATTTCATTCGTTTATATCAAACCGCTCCAGAGATATCGCTTATTGTAAATTGTTGAAAAAGAACAAAACACCCTGTATCTTCGAGACCGATCGCCATAAAAAAATTTCCCTTCTTGATCTCAACTTGCCTTGACATCCTCCATCTGCCATTCACGTATGGCACATACTTTTTGAAACACCCTGTATATCTCTCGACTTTCGCCGTAACGTTATCAATTGGCTCAACCCAAAATTCCAGTCACACTCGAAGTGCCATATTTTCTAAATTCGTTGACTATTTTGATGTTGGTAATTTTTGACAGATGTTTCAATCGGTTGCACAAAGAGACACAATCAGGTAGTGCAAAACTGTGAAAACAAATCAAACGGCTCCTGATTGGGGTATTGTATATCCCGTTCACTTTTTATTTTCAGTAGAATGACTTTTTGGAGCAAAAATTAGGTGAGAAGTTATTTTTGCTCCAAAAAGTCATTCTAGCCGCAACGCATGCAATAAAGCGCAACGTTTCTGATTGGCTCGAAGAACCATCGCAACGCAGCAAATTCCTTTCACATTATAATTTACATGATAACTATAGGTGATTCACATCATTGGCATTGGAGAAAATGGCCTTTTCGTGTAGGAAGATTTAGGGAATTGAGTATTCCAAAAGTTCTAAGTTGCCGTCAGGCAACGTTGGCTGTCACGTTAGTTGAAGACACAATAAAACTGTCACTTTGCTGTCTTGTCAATTTTTCTGTTCCTGTGAACCCTAGGGACCCCGCATGCCCTTTATTGGGCCCTACACTGATGACCAGCGTCGTCGCAGACCTTTCTTTGCATCATCCTTAGCTTTCCATCAAGGAACAGCAACGCGACTGTCACCTCCGGGCACCGGGCGCCAGGCGGACCGAGTCCTCCGCACACACCAACTGTTGGCACGTCAGAATAGTACTAGCGTTACACAAAAAAATCCTGCACTTTGTGATACATACAAGAACTTCGGCATGATTGTTCCTAGAACCAAAATTAATAATTTGGCCCGCTGTTCTTTTCGATTACCCCCTGCTGGTCCGGGACTTGAGGGGTACAAGGGGGACATGACTTTTTTTGCTTCAAGCACTAAACACTGCTACCGATTCATGTTTGATGTCATTGCTGAATAACTAGAACCTGCTGATCACGATGTCGCCACTGTCAGAATGATGCGCCTGTCGGGAGACAAGGTAGAGCTATCAGATTTGCAGTGGGGGCTCCCTGAAATAACAAATTTTGGTCATCGAAGGGGATGTGTAGGGTAGCATTTCTGACATAATCGAGGTCTCCGAACTCGTTTCTTTGTGTAAAAATGTGATTGGTTTGAAACTGTGGAAAATATGAGGGGTCAAAACTATGATTATCGATTATCAAACATTCACGATTCGCATTGAACCGAGTTTTGTTGCACTTTTTATCAGTCGTCATAGTCGTCGTTGCTGAGGCGCTACGTTCTCCAGGAGTCGACTTATGACGAATAATTTCGAATTGAAATAATAATAATAATAATAATAATAATAATTTATTCACAACGTATGTTACATGATATTAACATAATAGATGACTCTGGTAAATGGTATAATATTAACACAATTGTAAATAAATTGGGGTAAGCGCTAAGTCAAGGACTTGTGCGCGGTTTTTAGACTTAACAATTACCTCTAATAATGTTCTGATGGAATGCTGAGGTCTTCCCTTTCAGAGTCGCATAAAGCGGAGCTTGTTTTTGCCTCTCTAACAAGGACTTCCCACCAGCAAACAGAACAAAAGCGAAACAGAAGGACACTGGTTCCTCAGTGATACCCAAGAGAACTGAGAAACAAATCAAAAAACCCAAATGAAAAAAAAATAAAAAAATTAAAGGAGAAGAATATAAAAGTGTAGCTGAAGATGTTAGTTCCATTATAAGATTGGTGGTAGATCAATGATTTTAAATAGGTAGTTATTTATGTGATATTCCATACTGTATTATAGTATATGTTTTTGATGTCTACAAAACTATGTATTTCCAAACGATTTCTGCTTTTGATCCATTTCTTAACTTTGTTTTTGAACAAGTGAATCGAATTTAGGGTTGTAATATCTGTTGACAAGCGTTTGTAAATTTTTGGAGCGAGAAAATGATAGCTTCTTTGTGTCAATGTCTTGTTGGTTTTAGGTATTCTTTTGAGGTCTTTATTACGCGTGTTGTGTGAATGATGTGTACTGATAGAATCTGATTTGTGCGTGTGATATCTAATAATGATGGAATAGCAGAGTTGTTGTCGGATGTCAAAAATATCTGTCTCTTCGTAGAAATTTTGAGAGGGGTAGGTAAGTTCTTTCTGATATATAATTTTCAAAATTCTTTTTTGTACTTTTTCTAGCTGATTCAGGTATTTATTCGTTGCACCCCCCCCATGCAGTTATGCAGTAAATTATATGAGGCTGGACCAACCCATGATAAAGCATGCGGAGTTGTTTAATGTCAAATATGTGTCTAAGATATTTAAATTTATGCAGAATAGACCTGATCTTTTTTGTTGCAAAGTGTATGTGCTTATCCCATCTCATATGTAGATCAATGTAGATGCCAAGGTATTTGATACTCGTCGACATTTTTATGGAAACTTTTGTACATAGGCAGCAGTCCTCAAAACCTGATACCTCCAGCGTGTCAAACTGTGGCAATGTGGAGCTATATGATGAAAAAGGTATGAAGTGAGTTTTGCCGAAGTTAACAGTTAAAAGTTTGTCGCTAAAATAATGAAAGATCTTACTCATTTCTTTGGAAACTTGCAATTTCAAACCTCTCCAGTCATCATTTTCAAAAAAGATTGCCGTGTCATCAGCAAAACTCACCACATCTCCCCGAATCTTGAGAGAAAACAAGTCATTTACATAAATATTGAACAAAATAGGTCCCAGTACGGTTCCTTGGGGTATTCCACATTTTACAGTTCTATCCTCACTCCTGCTATTACCCACCTCAACGCACTGATCCCTCCCAGACAGGTAATCTGCCATCAGTTTGTATGAATTTCCCCTAAATCCAAATAATAAATAATTCCTGAAACTGGCTATATGGATCGTTGAAGAAAGTGTGGAGTATAATTTCAGCCGCATTTAGAGTCATCAAACTTACTTTTTTGCATACAGATAAAATTCTGTCAATATTAAGGGGGCTCATGAAATATAAATTTTTCGCTTTTTCTCTACGCAAGCACTCGTTTGAATCCTTTAAGAAATATATCTCAGCATAAATTGATGACGCCGATGCGATGCTGTCATCGCTGAAGCGATACGTCAACCAGAAGCCGAGTGGGGGCTGTACTCTTTGTGCTTGGGGTGCACGTCTTGAATAAGGTCAGATTGGTCTTGAAATATGATGTGTTGGGCATCATTTCTAATGTTTTTTGGGTCACTCATTTCATTTATCAATGAAAATTTTCAATTGGGCTAGAATTCGGAGAGAGGAGGATATCTCCCATGTACTAAGGACAGCTACAACTCCGTTTGTAAGTCAACCCAAATTTTGCATTGAGAAATGGAATCAGCCACCCAAAAAACATCAGAGATGATGCCCAACACATCATATTTCAAAACCAAACTAACCTAATTCAAGACGCGCACCCCAAGTACAAAGAGTTACAGCCCCCACTCGGCTTCTGGTTGACGTATCGCTTCAGTGATGACGGCATTGCATCGGCGTCATCATTTTATGCTGAAATGTATTTTCTTTGAGGTTAAAGGCGAGTGCTTGTGGACCAGAAAGTCAAAAATTCTCAAATCATGAGCCCCCTTGATATCGACAGAGTTTCATTTTTATGCGAAAAAGTAGATTCCCTGAGTTCAAAAGCGGTCGAAATTATATTCCACACTTTTTTGAATGACCACAGCGACTTTTAAGAACTTTCCCAATTCGAATAAATCCGTCATAACTCGACTTCTAGCAAACGCAGCGCCTTGACAATGGCGGTATCGTGACTCTCCAGCTCAGCCTAATCAAAAGTGCAACAAAAGTGGAATCAATGCGAATCGTAAATGTTTGAAAATCAATAATCATAATTTTAACCCATCATATTTGCCACAGTTTCAAACCAATTACATTTTTACAAAAAGAAATGAGTTCGCAGACCTCGATTATGTCAGAAATGATACCCCACACATCCCCTTCGATGACCAAAATCTATAAATTCAGGAAGCCCCCATCGTGGAATTGACAGCTCTACATTGTTTCCCGACAGGCGCATCATTCTGACAGTGGCGACATCGTGATCAGCAGGCTCTAGTCATCCAGAAATGATATCAAACGTGATTCGATAGCAGGGTTGAGTGCTTGCAGCAAAAAATAGTCATGTACCCCTTGTACCCCCCAAATCTCGGACCAGCAGGGGATAATCAAAAAGAACAGCTGGCCAGATTATTTATTTTCGATCTAGGAACAATTGTGCCGAAGTTCTTGTTTGTATCACAAAATGCAGGATTGTACCAGATTATGTTGTGAACCGCTAGTACTAAAAAGGTCACCTTGGGCTGGTCGCGTCGTCAATCACCTTTTTCGAAAGATTTTCTGCTTGGACCTCACCCCCTGGAGATCTGCATTTTATATTCTACAGTTCGTTACCTTTTTAATTCGGACGCAAACGTCTGTTGTGCCTCCACTGTCAAGCTCCAGGTTTAGACCCGCTTTGTGTATCCCCCATTGGGGATTGGCTCGGGGATTGGGGGATCAATCAGCAGGCATCAATTGTCAGGAATGGCAGAGGCACGAGCTACTGGGAAAGTAGCATACCGTGCTTACATCTGCCTGCGAAAGGTGTAATGTATAACAGTCACCAGTCGCAATTTTTCCAGTCTTCGAGCCTTTCACCTCTGGAACTACGTATATCTACTAGTAGCCTGCTCAATATGCTTACCATAAGATCAAATAGGGGACGCAACATCAAGCCCCCTTCTACATTATTCCTACTTGTCAAAATTCATGTCATTGATGTGGGTATTGCAGGTATCTACTAGTGCCTACCTAGGCTACTAGTCGTCTCAGTATGTGTTCTTCTAAAAAAATTCCTGCACGATTAAGTACCGAGCTCTACGCCAGGTAGCGTTTTTAAATGTAAATCGCCTAGAGAGACCTGAATAAGGGTACCTAGAGAGACGAAGCTATGAAAGGGATATATCGGTATTCTCTGTCAGTATCTCGGCATTTCCTGGCCTCGTCAAAATTTGAAACATAGTTAGCTGGGGTGGGCGTGGTTGCTATTGACATTTGTCATTTCCACGATTTGTTTACAAATTTGAATTGTCATTATTTTGCTTGCCGAAATCGCCGAAATCCGGGCTAAAAGTGCCAAAACGGAAAAGGTGCACCGTGAAGCAGTACAAGAGTCGGGAAGATGTGATGTTTTCCTTGCCGAAGAAACCATCAGGTATAGAATCTTGCAAAATTGATGCACTTCTATTATTGTACTTTTTGGGTTTTCCAGCTGTTCGGGACCAGTACCCACTGAAATACATAATATACCTACTGCGCGTACGGCAATTACAAATATATGTTCACGATGGGGTCACCACGTCGACGGTTACTGCATTCAACGATCAACGGAATTTGCGTTCGACGGAATGAGTTGGATGATGAAACCTACGTTCGACGAAATACCAGCAGTACTTGAAATACGGTGATCGAAAGCATCTGCTATGTATGGAACACAATATACATGACTAGAACAGTTTTTAAGAGTTTCTGTTAAATTTAGTGGAGAAATCTGTGTTGAAAGATGAAACAGTCGACTTAACCTAAACAAAACTATTGACAGCTCATGTCATGCATTTTGACTGTGACGCAGGGTGGTTTAGTAACAAGCAATGGCACCACACCCTGACGCGCAAATACCCTAGTGCTCTAGCTTTCTCTCTCTCTATACCCTCTCGCTCAATGACTTGGCTTTCGTCACTCTCTGGGTGACCAGATCTAGGTCTCTCTATAAATCGCCTATAGGGCGTCGACGGAGCTGGAGAGGGTTGGCGTTTATACGGCCAAACACTTGTCATTTGTCACAACGCACAGCGTCGTCTCACTTCAGCTTTTCGGCATTTTTGTTATCGTATTGAAGCGGTTATTTTTTTTTTTTTTTCGTCGAAATTCGAAAACCGTGAACCGAGTCGAGACCTTTTAAAAAGCGTCACAAAAGTTTCGAGCGCATGGCGCAATGGCTGCCAACGTGACAGGTTCTGCACTTCAGATCTAATGACGGATAGACGACATCCTTGGGATAGACGGTCAAACAGGGCAGCCAACAAGACTCGTGACGAAATTCTTCGACGACCTATAGGCGATTTACATTTAAAAGAACCTGATGTGGAGCTCGGTTCTTGATCGTGCAGGAAATTTTTGAGAGGAATTGATACCGGGACGTCCAGTAGTCTTGGTGGGTACTAGTAGATACCTGTAATACCCACATCAACGACATGAAATTTGACAAGGGAATAATGTGAAAAGGGGTTTGCTTTTGTATCCCCTATTTGATCTTTTGTTTAGCGTATTTAGCAGGCTACTTGTAGATCTAGTTCCAGAGGTGAGGGACTGAAAGACTGCGCTACCAGCAATGCGGTGCATTGCAGTTATGCATTGCAGTTGCGGTGGAAAAATTTCGACTGGAGACTGTCACATTACACCTTCGGCAGGCAGCTGGCAGATGCAAGCATGGCATGCTGCTTCACCAGTAGCTCCTACCCCTGCCATTCCTGCAATATAGTGCTTGATGATTGATCCCCCAATCCCCAATGGGTCACACAAAGCGAGCCTAAACCTGGATCAAGACAGTGGAGAAACAACAAACGTTTGCGTTCCATTCACAAATGTAACGAACGGTAGAATATAGAATGCGGATCTCCAGGTGAGGTCCAAGCAAAGAATCTTTGGGAAAATGTGATTGACGACGCGGCCAGTCCAAGGTGACCTTTTCTGGCGTGACAACAGTTGGTGTCTGCGGACGACGGAGGTGACAGTCACTGTTGCTGTTTCTTGGGTGAAAGCTAGGGATGATGCAAAGAAAGGTCTATGCGACGACGCTGGTCATCATCGATGTAGAGCCCAATAAAGAGTCTGCGGTGTCCCAAGAGTTCACAGGAACAAAACATTTGCGGCTGTAGATGGACAAGACAGCAAAGTGACAGTTTTGATGTGTCTTCAACTGACGTGACAGTCAACGTTTTCTGGCGGCAACCCTTACCTCTTGAAACAATCAATTCCCTAATTCTTCCTACACGAATGGGCCATTTTCCCAATAAGGTAAATCGCCGCCTATATTGGTAGTTCAGCTTGAACCGACGTAAATTTTTCACATTTTTTTGACGTTTCACTTTGCGTCGGTTGCAAGTCGGCTTTGAAAACGTTGAGCCCGTTTCTTTATTCATCTCACATTCATTGCTCTGGGCTTGTTATTGCAAACTGAATCTTGAATCTTGATATGCAATATTCACTTCACAGGAAGGATTTGTTTTTTTTTTCCATAAAAGTATGAAAGCTTTAAGATTACGACTGAAAATCTACACTAGCTTGGAAGGGGAGGAAGCGTAAAAATGGCGAAATTTGCTGCACGACTGGATATTGTTATGGTCGATGAAACTTTACCACTCATAAATTTTAAGTATAGCACCTAGTAGTAATCACACACACGTGGTTATAAAACCACATCAGTCTGGGGTTGGGTGGCATGCGAGGCTCGAGACGCGCCACCGGAGCTCAGGGACGATTTTTCCGAGATCAGACAAGTGGGGGCCTTAAATTAATTAAATTCGGAGGTGAAAAAACCGCAACACGTGCCAAGAACGACCTCATCCTCATGACAAAATCATGGATCGCTCGCAGAGGCTGCCGCCGCGCTTTCGCCGACACCTCGTCCTCATCCCCTACTGTATAACCCAACCATAGCGGTCTTAAGCAGCCGGAAACAACGGGAATAAGGTTCAAGTTCTGTCGGCTGAAAAACTGCCATTAAAACTTCCACCACCCAGAGTGACAAAACGTGATGCCGCCGCTAGTCATTGTAGAACGTCATAAAGTCGCTACTCTCTCTACGCAAGACATTAATTCTCAATTTAGTGGCGTCTGTTTGCGTACTTCGGTCTTACTTCCATCCAATTTAACTTTCAGATAACGCCGTTGGGCGCGACCATCTTATTCTCCCGTGATGTTGTGAGTCTCGTCGTGTGTGTGGGCGAGTGAGTGTGTGTATTTTGTGCCTCGAAATTACTTATCTGCATTCGATGGCCCCGGGAGTCTTTCTGGATTGTCATCTCGGCGTTACAGCGGCCTTTTGCTTTTAACTTGACTTACTACTGCTACATATACCTAAACATATAGCATATATACCTGGGATGAGAAACTAGTTCAAATTAAAAGACCCACCTGAGTAAAATTATTATCAATTCAAAACACAGCTTTCCACTTCTTTTTCTTCTTCTTTTGTCGTAGATGTACATTGTACGGCCCACAAGCAGCCCCTGACAAGGCTCCGACTCACGCTTGCAATCTTGCATTCGTCCACTCAGTATTCAGAGCGCCTCACTCGGCGACCTATGAGATTGAATTCTAGGCAACCACCTTCCACTTGACCAGAGTCTTATGCGGCCGTCCGTCTGTCCGTCCGTACCAGGGATAACTCCTCAGGGAAAAAAAATCGATGTGGTGTTCGTAAGATAGATTGAGAGTGAACATGTTCGATCAGATACTGACCCTAGATGAAGATTTTTTTGGTGAGCGTCGATCTGTGGCGTCGAAAATTCTTGGTGGCCTTTTCAAAATAAAGATATTAGTTTTTTTTCACATCTTCTGTATCATTGGTTTTTGCATCTGCTGTTCAGATTCCATATGCAAGAGCTTATTTTAAAGGAAATATTAAGATCTACAAATCGGATGAGTCAAAAGAAGGACTAAATATGCAGGATGATTACTATAAATTTTGAGATTGCTTTCTTTTTCAAACGATTTCCCTGATTTTCTTTCCAAATGAAAGAGGACATACTAGGGAAGAACTGTAAATTGCCCATTCTGTTCTTTGAAATTGTGATGGAGAAAAGTTTGGTAAAAAAGTTTGTATTGAAAATGAGTTCAACTAGAAAATCAGAGCAGCCATTTATTCGACCAATATTGTCAAACTAATACCATTTTACAATTAAACTAACCACCTGGGCTATTGTAGTAACTCGGAATTTGTTTATCTAACCCAAAAGTGTAATCATCATATCACCCAGATCATAAATCATCAATGTCAGAGTCTGTTTTTCCCATTTTTCCCTACATTTTTCATTGTTAAGAAAGCTTTTTGTCATTTTTTCTTGATTTCAAAACATAAGCGACAAAAATGCGTAAAAGTCTAATGGAAGAACTCATCGAGAGCTACGAATTCTGAGAATAGATATATTATTTGCAGTATTTGTGAATTCCAGAAAGATGGATATTCGCGATTTTTCTTTTTTTTTATTCCGGCTTTTAACGTTTTATTGGTGCCCAGTTATTTGAAATCGCTTGAGGAACGTCAAAGAATAATTTTAGGGTCGGTGGCGATCGCTGTTCTCCAGGTGGAGTCTGAGAGCAAAATTTTTTGAAATAACATTTTGATTCCATCTGAAAATGTATCTAGGGTCAGTACCTGATAAGCTACACAATAAGGACACAATAAGCTCCCACAAGCTTTTCTGCAATAAGATTACGAGATATTATACAAGGGTGTCTCAAAAGTATCGCATTCCAAGTCCAGAGTGATGAATGGAATCCACCTACTCAAGAACACGAAGAAAATATAAAAAATATGTGACGTTTATTTTTGAAGATATGAGGGGTCAAAGGGTGGGACTTCGCCCCCCCTTCCCTCTATTTTCATTATTGTAAGTGATTTTGAGGAACTGTTCACGATAGACTAAACAGTCAAAATTATCAACCACTGGGTGGGCACTGAATTCCTGTTTGAGATATAGGGTGAGTCATAAATCACAAAACTCCAGTTTTCTTCAACTATGTCTGTAAATTATTCCATTAGTTTGTAAAATACTTAAGAACAAGATTAGACTCTTCTTATTTCCATAGAAAAATTTTTAGTTACATTTTTTAAGGAAAATGTGTTTTTGACATTTATGAATCCACCTGTATAACTAAATCATAGTTCAGTGCACACCCAGTGGTTGATAATTTTTACTGATTGGTCTATGGCGGCAGAATAACAAAAAACCAAAAGTCAACTTAACATCCTGGACATATGTACTATTGATAAGCGTTTACACCACATCGATATCTTTCTTCCCTGAAAGTGCGCTAAAAATAGAGAGGGGCGAAGTCCCATCCTTTGATCAAAAAAAGTCACAAATTTTTTGGAATATTTTTTTCGTGTTCTCGAGTATAGATTCCATTTATCGCTTTGGACTCGGAATGCGATATTCTCGAGACACCCTGTATACTGAGACGTAAATAACCAATGCTGAAAGTCCCATTTTTAGCGCACTCCCCCAGAAAATAGGAAGAAGTCGCTTTCAGCTTCGCTTTGTCCGTCCGTCCGTCTGTCCGTCCGTACCAGGGATAACTCCTCAGGGAAAAAAAATTCCGATGTGATGTAAACGCTGATCAATAGTACATACATATGTCCAGGATGTCTAGTTGACTTTTGTTTTTTTGTTACTTTGCCGCCATCTTTGATCCGCCATTTTGAATTTCTCTGAAAATGATCCGATTGGAATGAAATTGGCAGGCAATGTAAACCACATCAGGATCCAACCAATTGTCGACAATTGATGCCCCGCCGCCATCTCGTATTGTCCATATTGAACATGTTAGAAAGTAATAGAACTATGAGAATGAGAAGGAGAATTATGTCTCAACGAAAAGAGATATCGATGTGGTGCAAACGCTAATCGAATGCGTACGTGTCCACCATAAAAAAAGTGTTTTTCTTCTGATCGGCTCTTATTGCGGTCCTCGTCGCGGTCATAGGAGTTTGTGTTGCCTTTATTAGCTCTGAATACACTTGAAAAATTCCATTTTACGATACAACACCCAGACTTGAATCACCGGAACCTCACATCGCCGAGCAGGTATGCATCCCACTCGACTAGTGGGCCGTCTAGATTGAAGTAGATCAATGATTTTTGTCACTTGGCCGCTATCTTTGATCCGCCATTTTGAATTCCTCTGAAAGTGGTCAGATGGCGACAGGCGATGTGAACTTTATCAAAATACATCCGATTTTGGACCGATGATGCTCTGTCGCCATCTTGGCCGGCATAATGAAATTTTTTATTAGTGGAACAATTTTCATGCAGCTTGGAAATTACCCTTGTCTAGTACGATCATTCTGATTTTCAAGCCAAATTTCATGATTCTGCCGATATTTTGGCCGCCATATTGAAATTTCTGCCCAAATAACGACCTTAATTAACATTCAAAAAGAAAGTGCGCTACTGAGCCTCATGCCTATAATGAGGCTATTCGCTTGATTCAGTTTGTCAGCGAGTTAAAGATGAACTCGCATTTTAAATAAAATTTCAGGAAGTATGAGCTTCTTTCTGCCATACCCGGTATATATTCGAATTCTTTACCATGTTTTGGCCACACGTTATTATGTAGATATATTTATTTCTGCTGTGAAATGATGCGATAAACGGCACCGTGCGAATCCCTGGCCATTACCCGAGCAAAATCTCGATCCGAAATGCTACCGATATGACAACAAAGATGAAAGAGGGGAACGACGTGGTCCGGGAAAAATATTCCGGCCATAGGAGCAGACGAATATTTCAACCGGAAAATTGCGGCATCTCGGTTAGTTTTCGTCCTTGACGGGAATTTGGTGGAGATGAGTGGAGAACGTATGCCTGGCTGTATCTCTGACAAAAATTGTTCCAAGTGAATATTTAAAATAGGTCTTTTATATCATTTTGACAAATGCACGGCATGGTGTTAATAGGGTCTTATTATTCACGTCTAGAAAGTTCTCAGGTAATCACAAGAAAATGAATTACATATTAACTCTAGTCATATTAAATACCTAATTTATTGAACATAACTTAGTTTAAATACGCGTAGATAAAAAATAATATAAATAATTGAAGAAAAATGTCAACGTGATTGATGCCACGAAGTCATGTAAACATAATGTATTCCACAATGAAAAGTTCCTCCTCGCAGCGCTTGCGGACGACTATAGGCAAGTTGGAAAAATGAAAATGCCTTGGATAACGGTCCGTCGATGTATTGGCTACTTTTCCTGATCTGAATATCCATAGTGGGGTTAAATAACTGTCAGTCGAATGGTCTGCGCGTCATTTCAACAACCATACACACCCCTGAGAGTTTACAGAACTGAATTCTGAAGAACCCACAGGAATTCAGGCATAAAAGGAATAAAGAAACGTCAGCACGAGTAAGTCACTTATCGAACTCGCCGACACGAAAGAATCCGCCTCACAATTTAATCACGGCGATATATTTTCTGCAGTGTTGTCCCTTTTTTATTCACCTCAAGAAGTACGAGATGAACAGTTTTGATGGGATCAGCTATACAAAAGGTGGCTTGAATTGTGTCGGAAAATGAAAATGCGCGGTGAGTTAGGTGCGTATGCCCGTATCCGAGAACAAAAAAATAGTTCGGTGGACCAGAGCCAAGTTTGATCTGAAAAACTATGCATTTCAACATTAATTTCATGACTAAGAAATAGTATATTACATAACAAGCAACGAAAGTGGTACTTTTCGCATGAGTGCAAAAAATTATGCACGAGCGAAAGCGAGTGCGGTAATCACACGAATGCGAGAAAAGACACTTTCTTGCGAGTTGTGTACACTATTTTTCCTTCGACCGACCTATTTTCTCGTCCGACCGACGTCTGCTCGTTGACGATCGAAATATCAAAATACTTATGTCAGAAAGAGTCACTCACCAATACACTCACTGATATCCTCTTTTCTAATTTATATTTTCGAATGTTGTATTGCCACTTTTCCACTTTTATGTAAATTAAATGAAATTACCGAAAACCAGAAGAAGTTCCTCCAATTTTGAGAAATTTCATAACAACCGGCAACGCTGCTCGACATTGACAGCTGTTGCTAGGGATTTTTTAGATATTTTGTTCAGATTCACCCAGTTACTGAAACTGAATTATTTCAATCCCTCTTGACTTCAATGTTACCGATTCAGCCAACATTCTCACACGATTTGTTTTATTTCTATTATTATTGATTACTGTAAGTTCTCGACTTAGAACAATGACCACTTACTAAGGGCGAAGAAACATCTATGTTTGGTGTTGAAAAGCGAAAGCAAAAGGCACTAGTGACGATATTTTCATTTTCGCGCACAGTGTTTGCAATTGGCAAGCTTCGCGCCTACGATACCGTACAGAAAGTAACGTTTTCTTGGGTGGTCGTAGGAAAAGATATTTTGCAGGCATGTTCAATAAGAGACCTTGCTCTATCATCATCATCATCATCATTTGAATGACAAGTGGGGCCAATTTTTTTTTATATTGTAGGAGGCCAGGGGGGATCGTTTTTGACAACATAGATCGTTTTTTTTTGCGGGTATTTTACGTGAAAAATCTGTTGTGCGCGGCACAATACTTTACCGGCAGTATCCATCGGAATAAGAGATTATTGTGATTGAAGCATGCTTCGGGGTGGATACGGAGGTGGATACTGATTACGGGATTGAAAAATTTGCCATCATCGTTATAATCGAGAACCTTAGTATTGACATACGTCCAATAGGTTTCTCTTTGTAACAAAAACCCCTGGTCCCTTTTACTCTCGGGCACTAGCTTTGGTACGTCAGCTTTGGAACGGAGGACTTCTGGTTTCCTATTCGGATAAGCTCGCGGGTTCTTACTCTCCCCACATGAATTGATGCGTTTCTCTCTAGGACGTATCAGTAGGCCTGGGACCAAATATCAACGTCAGGCCCAAGGTCAAGCTTGCAGTTGACATTTCTAGACAGAGCCTAACGTTAACTATCTTTATTGTTTATTGACTTATTATTGTCGCGGCGATATGCTGTTATGGCGGCTTCATGACGGCTTTACAAAATTTCGTATGTCGCCGGCGACAGTGTCGTTGGCCAATAGGTTTCGATCTGCCTGTACTCCCCTTCCTCCCTCCATAATTCCCGCGACACGTGTTTCTGTCGTCGTGTCGTTCAAATGATCCAAGTACAGTGGAGTGGAGGACTGTCGCCGGCGACATATGAAGGAAGTTCTGTAAAGCCGCCGTTAGTGTCGGCTTTACCGACCGACACTCGTCCTTGTCGTTTTAAGAGGGGAAAGGTAACCGGAGTAGCGCGGGGGCGTCTGGCAGTTCGTGCGAGACAAAATCCCCAGCCGGTGATACGACAAATGCAACTCGCAGTGATCTCAAGCCCGAGGTGTGTGGCGAGGCAACACTATCATGGTAAAGCAGGGCTCCCAGCGGCTTTTCAGCTGGGACAGGCCTCGTCAGCATGAAATGCAAATAATACGGCACTGGTTTAAAAGTGCATCAGTTGAAAGCTGAAAGAGTACTTCCAGCTTCAAGTACCTAAGTTCAGTTTGACTGCCGAAGATGAAGATGCATTTTTGTTTACTTTTAATATAGACCCGGGCTCCGTATTGTACTGGAGAGGCAAATAGATGCTCTGAATAGGGCACTCCTGCTTCATTCTACTTTCTATCCATAATCCGGACGTAAGTCGCATAATAGAAGGCAAGCAAAATAAATCTACCCGTGGCAAAGGCAGGCACCACACAAAATGAGCCATCAACCTAAAGGCTTCACAACTTCTCAAGAGTATGGAGAAAACTTCCTGCGAAGTGATGATTTGAATTATTATTATTATTATGAAGTGAAATAACCTGGCTGAATAAAAATAAATGTATTCCAAGTTTTTAATGTTCGTATACTAGGCAGTAGGCACAACGATGTGAACATAATTACTCAACTGAACAAGTTCAATAATCAATGAATTATACTTGAACTTAAGCCCTAGGAATGTTGTTGTTGCCATCCATGGTCAATGAAGATGCTTCGACTCAACAGAGCGGAAGGGTGACTCTTGTATTTTGTGATTCCGAAGTGTGGCATCTATGGTCTTATGAAAAGTGAACATCAATGAATTTTTGTATCTGAATGTCTCGTTGGCTTTCACCTTCAAGACGCGAAAGTTTTAAAGTGCACTTGTGTAGTAGATAAAGCTCCTTGTCCTCCACAGCCGGTAGGGCACATCAAGGAAAACTTCAACATAGAACAACATAACCTAGATCCCCTCAAGGGCTCCAGCAATAACAATGTTTTTCGATTATCCATGTCTCTATCGATGTGATACAACGTAGCACTTGTGTAGAAATTAGAAGAAAATCTAAATATTTCGCGTAAACGATATTTTGAAATACCACTTAATTCACTCCTAACGTTGTGACGTCATCAATCCCAGCGGAGAAAGGCACTTTCCAGGCTCCTACATTGCTGAAATAAAGTGAAATTAATATTTTGCATTGTTTGCAAAATGTGAAAATATCTTAGTGAAGGGCCTATATGATGCCCTTATGGAACTTGAAAATGTAATCCGCCGTTGTAATGTTGTGTAGGTGAATGAGAGAAGATTTTTTAGGAAGGTGGCAGATAACCAAATCCTTGAGGTTAAGGTTCTCCAGCCCCCTCGCACTTCTTGAGCTATACGCCACGCAGTTCTGTTTGATGTGGTTGTATACGCAAAGTTCATCTTCCATTAGAATGCTCGCTCAACCTGATAGGTGTTTCTCTTCAATTTTCCACTCAGATCCCTTTTGCCGTCAAAACTCAAAATCATTATCTAGGTCGTTGGATACCGCTGGCGCGGCGGCGGCGCCGGTAAAGTAGGAAAGTATTATGTCGCGCACAACAGATTTTTTCCATGTAGTCATAAAATTCTTAAGCCCTAGTCAACGCTTACATTGGCTGGTCAGGAGTTTGATTCTCGTTAGGAATATAATAATGTAGGTATAATTTGATGAAGTTTAAAGAGTGAGGGCACTTTATAAGTTGTTGCTCGAGCGCCCCAACAGAGTTTACGTACCTAGCAGCACCATATGCTAATAGATTGTTATTATTATGCACTTCAATATTGAAGTTTTGCCCTCGTCGACAAACACCTTCCGTAATTACCTTCGGGAACTTAAACTTGGGGTCTTGGTGTGCCGCTTTTATGACGGAAAATTCAACGCGGGTTGTTGCCATAAAATAAACTGCATTACCCGACAATGGACTAGTTGAAATACCGCGGGATATTTATTTGACTATGTTGTACTACAGTTTGTATTAGCGCAACAATTATACGATAAGGTTAAGTATTGCCCTGTATTTAATACAGACGAAAATTAGGTACGTAGAAAAAAAAATGTATTTGGAATATAAGCGCGTTTACGAGCCCGTTTATTGTCTCGGAAGAGGTCTTGCGGAGACAGACCTTTCGACGTAATATCTTCCTGAGAGCGCGGGAATTAATGCTTTAACGTCCGGACAGGGCTTACTATCAAACACTTAACCAACTATATTTTGTGATGTGTTTCGTAATTCCGGGACTTATCCCCGAAATCCGTGCGACGGGGTCCAGCTATGCAGCGCCGACCGGGACGATGTACCGTGTCAGTTCGCCATCGTTCTTTGACTGAAATGCGGGAAAGTCGTTCGCGAACTTTACACAAGCTCCGGTGATTTGAGTAACGTTCAACGATTTCCCTAATTCGGCAAACTTTGCGCCAGTTGTTTTATTCCAGTGGATGTTTCAACTTTTCTGTTTTACTTTCAGACAGTGCGGAAGGGATGAAGAGAACGGCAGAGGGCAAAGAAAGTCTAATTCGGAAATTTATTTTTATTTCATGTTTGATTGCAGATTTCATTGCCGGTTCCTCCAAAGTTTGTATGCGTGCGCATTAACGGGACGCGATGGCGCGGCATACGGAAACGCGCCAAGACGGTGCAGCCTTACAAGCCTCGTACGTGCAGCATTTAATCAAGGGTAGTTTGGAAATGCTAACCGTGTCTCAAAATTTTGATTTTGATGGAAGGCGAGTACCCCAAGTCAGAACAAGCTTGAAGTATTATCAATTTAGTTCCACTTTACTTATCGGAAAAAGCCAAACGACAGATTTCAGCCTGATGTCTTTTGTATTTAGGTTGGAAGTTGCAATCAAATCCCACAACTGCACACCACATGATAGGATTGATGATCCCAGCTCCATACGTGGCAGTCAATTTGTTACATGCCAAAAAAGCCTCGTGCCTTTTCGGTGCGACTTACCATTGCTCTGTCTTATTTAGGAACACGGCCCGCCAGCTGATCAGTGGAGATAGGCCGGGGTTAATTGGATTGTCGGGGGTGCCACAGTATTGTTGACCGAATTTCTAAAAAACAACCTTTAGCACCAAACAATGACTAGTACAACACTGAAGACAAAGCAATGAATGGATTTCAAACACAAATTCTATTTACAAAAGGTGATGAAAATGAACAGGTGCCGGTTGGCTAATTTTACAATAAAGGAAATAAAAGAGGTTGATATGTCGAATAATGTTGTCGAATAATGTCGTCGAAATAATATTGTCGTATAATGCCACAACAAAGTTCATGTTACAGTCGAAAAAGAATAAGCCGGAATCAAAGTGAACGTTTTTGTTCCAAAGCGTAGGTACCTGTCGTCCGGTTTTCAACAATACCAGGTAACAAATTCAAGTCGAGGTGAAACCTTAACGGCACGGTAGGTACCTAAATTGATAAGCCACCCCAGAGAGTATTATCGGCTTTCTTTTTCACACGTTAACAATGATACAAAAACAATAATATTTTGACAAAATAACAACAAACTAAACAATAATAATGCATGAAATCTTGTGAATTCAATCCAGAGACTTTCCTTTCAAAACAAATATTATTGATTACAAGTCAAACTAGGACCTTTCGCCCTATAACATCTACGTTAATTTCAAAATCACCGACAAGAAGATACCACGAGACTGTCGGTGGCAAACTATAGAATTTGTGTACGGATTTCAAAAGATAAAGAATGGTATTAATTTAAACAAAGCGCATAAATTCACTTCGCGAATGGTCGAATTCGCAAAGACTGAATTTCGAATTTTACTCACTATTGACCTCTGAAAACGGTCAATCTATTTTTTTTTTCATCTTTTTCTAGAGCGGTACTCGAGTAGTGTTCAGCCAAATATCAACGTGAAAAATGATTATCGTTTAAACATTGAAATGTAACACAAGTATAATAGAGGGAAAATTAAGCAACACATATAGGCGAAAGTTTGCCGCTCACTTGACCAAAACGCAAAGCTGTAAACACGGTGACGGCTTCCTGACGGCCGCGTTCGACAAGTTGTCGTACGCTGAGATTTCCAGAGTGCGGGCGATAGCTGGGCTCGGTGTCATAGAAGCTGGGGGCCCACGCTTAGTACGACGGACTCGCCGGGCGGAAAATCCTCACTCAAACCGAGAGACAAGCTCGGAAAATTCCCTGTTGCGTAAATGCGACGATGTCGTTGATGGTGACGTTGACGGCTTGCTGGCAAAATCTCCAGACTTTGAACCAGGATGACAAGAAAATAGAGACGTCGGGAACTTGATCGTAGAAAACTCGTTATGTAGCAGAAAAACTGAGTGGTGGGTAAGAAGAAGAAACCTACAACAATTCACTCAACTCAGTATCGACTCCAACTCGAAAATATGACAAAAAAAAAAGGAACCAAATCAGTCTTTACTTAACCTTCAGGTGACAGACGGTTTCGTTTGATGTGCCAGGTGTGATTGTACTGATTCAGACGGCAAAACAGTGCCTACTTTGGGTCCAATACTCTGATGATCCAACGTTCGCCAAATAAACCCGCAAAACAGGCGGTTTCTGGCTTCAAACTGACACAATTTTGAAGTCCACTCGAAAGGCAAAAACGTGGACATACAGCACACACCAGACGTCAGTTCCGATGCGAGTTTCAAATTGCAAAGAAAGAAGTAGTTACGTTGCTTCGTTTTTATCAGATTCTCCCTGCTGGCGCGCAGGGGTACTTCCTATCTATGGCCAATTGGACAAAGGCACGCGGTACTCGTTTGTCGAAACAGCCACTACAAGATAACGAAATTCCCCAAACTACTAGAAAATAAACGGCAGGGCAGTACCGGACTGGCCCAATCGGTCCAAGTATTCAAAAACAATAGAGGCAGAAAACGACGTAACAAATTGATTCAGAAATTATGATCAGTTGTCAACCACAGACCATTCTTATCCAGAAAATCAATCATGATAATGATTGTTACGCAACTACATGGTGAACTCTAAGGGCAAATGGACCTTGAAAAGATATAGCTTAAAAGTCGTAAGTCGCACATGGTGGCTTAGATGTCAAATTTTAGAGAATTTAATATAGATACCTAAATTTTGAAATAAATTCTAAAATTTTATGACGAATTAATAAACGAAAATTTACATAAAATTTGTTTTTCTTTTGGGCGCCATATTTGTAAAATAATGACCAGAGCGGCAAAAATGCGAAGTGGAAAAGTGGATATTCCAAATAATAACCCCAACTTTCATTATAGTAATGAGTTTCAAATGTATCTGATATCTTCCGAATGCTATATTATACCTTTATTCCTTTCTAAAGTCAGTTTGCCTTCACAGTTCACCCTGTAATCACACAATTAACATAACCATGATCGATTTTCCAGATTTTTCATTATCTATGGGTAATAGCTAAGAGCTATTGGTTGATTTGCTCACTACATGATGGTGGCATCAATTTCACATGCTGATTGAATGTCGAAAGTTGATGCTTCTGGAAGTTCTGGAAGCCTTAACTCAAGAATCGTAAGTCGCTAATGTATTCAGTATGTTTGATATGTCAAATTATAGAGACTTGAATGGGCTTTATATACCTTCTTCCGCATATACATGTTTTAATATTGAATCAGTTGAGTTGAAGATTTGACAACGAGAACTGTTTTTATGGCGCCATCTTTTCAATATGGCTGTCAAAACGGCAAAGATACGACGGGAAAAACTGGAAATTTGGAAAGGGTACCTCAAGATCTATAATACTGTCAAGTTTCAACAATATCGGATAACCTTCAAAAAACGCTGAAATTGAGCATATCTTGTAATGAAAATTTTGACAGTTTCCTGAAATTTTGTCTGTTAATTCAGATGTGAAATAATAAGAAAATTCTTTTGTTCAAAAATGACGGTCCAGATGTTGAAGTCCGTTGAAAAACAAACGAGCTACAGCCAGTTTCTTATTACCAGATGAAGCCCATTTTGGCACCTCCACCATATTTGCCTGCGGCAGATGCCAATACTCCATCATAATTCTTCATGGTTCTTGATGATCCAGGAATCGATTAAGACATATTAATATATCTTCACGAAGCTGCACACGGCACGACCTATGCCCCCATACTATAAATTCTTTCAAGTGAAGCGCCGTAAAAACGGTAAGTTCTAGAAAAAAATCCATTAGTTCAGTACTGACTTACCCTATACAATAATAGTATATTATTCAACAAGCGGGTAATGATTGCTTCTTACTCATGAGGATGCAGTTTGCCAACACGAGCCTTGGCGAGTGTCGTTAAGCATCCGAATGAGTAATAGCCATTACCCGCGAGTAGAATACTATGCTTTATCCAGTCTTATTGAAAAATGCAGGCATGTATGCGCGTGATAATGCGTGCATTATTCAATAGGATTGGTTAAACAAAATTACAAAACACATTGAAAGGTTCAAAAAATTTGCTGTTTGGTCTGGATTCTGAATTCTGGATTCCAGTTGGAGAGACGGTGGAACACAGTTCCACCTGGCACGTAGGCCTTATTATTGGGCCCATTGTACCTACCCCTCTCCCTCTCCCAGACCAGCCGGACTCACCGAGCCGCAAGCTTTTTGGTCTGATGGAAAGAGTTGACTAAATTCTTCCAAAATAACAAAAATAGAAGGGGTCGAAGGACCACCTTTTGACCCTTCATATTTCTAAAAAGAAAAATCATAATTTTTTCCAACTTTTTTTTTGGTACTTCTGGAGCATTTTCCTAACTGTGGTTCAATGTTTCACCCCAAGTTTGCAAACACCCTGTGTATAGATCTCCTAGCAAAAAAAGTGGTGGGTGGATAATTGAGTAGGTACACATAAATGGAAACACTTGGCCGATTTTGAGCTAATCCCCTTATAGGAACTTGGCTAGCTATAGAAGAGAACCTCTGTTTTGTACTGTTGTTGAGATCGGACAAAACAAATTAATCAATCAGCTTAAATTGAAAAAATAAAACGGCATACCTTCACCAAATCGCTAAAATTTCCATCAAGGCAATAATCAACATTTCAACAAAATCTCTGAATTTCGAGTGATTCACTAAAGTAGGTTCACTTGTACCGTGATTCTAGTCGGCTGTGAGATTTTGTTTCTAAGTTTTCAAATGTGAAATATAGAAAATCCCCAAAACTTTGCAGTTGGCTGCTCTGGCCGGACCAGTTTTGAAACACATTTTTTGCGTATGTCCTTTGCAGATAGCCGGAACATTTTTGCGGGACGTGATGTCTGACGCTTTTTTTCCATTTTATTGGTAAAATGTAACAATTTTTCGACTTGTTTTTAATTTTTGCCAACGAACAAATAAATCAAGAGAGCCTTGACATTTGACAGTTGTGAAAAATATTCCTAACCTCTTGAAGCCGGTTCAACTTTAGATGCTTCAAATTAAAGATTGTACAATGCCCTTCGTCCAAAAAAGGGGCCCCATGCAATCATCAACCCTTTCGCCTCTTCCAGTCAAAAGTACAAGTCAAACCCTGAAGAATTATGGGCGATACAAGGATAACACAGCTCTGCGTCCCCCTAGTCGTACGTCCACTTATGACCAGGTCAGTTTTCCAAGATTTTGATATCAATTTGATAAGAAATATAACTTCACTTCCAGAGAAGTCAGTTTCACACCAAGTGAAAAGGCGGCAAGCCTACAATGCTAAAGTAGAAAATTTGCCCCGCCAACTAGAGTCACAGTACAAGTGAACCTACTATACCATCATTGTATCGAATGTATCCTTATATAGGGGGAATAAATACTTTGAGGTGTTTCCAAGCCTAGCAAAGCCTTGGGACTCGAAGCATTAATAGTGTCCTTGAACATAAGTGCTGAAAATTCCAGATTTCCCAACCATGATCGGATGCAATAAGTCTTATCGTTTAACCATAGGTTCTGCGCCCGCAGTTTGGTGGCATGTCGCACAATTAGTGGGAGTTAAACCCCGGGCGGATTTCCTGAAGAAAAAGGCCAATTATGTCGTATAAAGGTCCAGGCCCTGCATTTTCCATTGTTACGTCATGATATGTAATTCACGGAGTGCGCATTAAAATTATCAACACCCTCGGTGCTAATTTTGTTATCGGGTCGAATTTTAAAATGCAGATAAAACAGCGATTTATGCAAGCCGCGCCGAGTGTCGATTAAATTTTTTTGTGAGCAAAATTGCATGTATAAAGTTACTAATATTAGACTAATCATGGTTAACCCAATTTTTCGGCGAGATAATATTGCCTGCAGCTTGCAGCCGACCGACCGAACGTGCGGCGATCGTCTGATAAGAATTATGCAATAATATGGCAGCCAGCAGGGCAGTTACAGAGGGTGTAAGTATGGCCAGGTATGGAAGACTTTGTTTTCTATGAGCTCCTTTAAATCGACGATTAACAATTTCCCCGTACGGGTTTCCTGGATTATTGTATAAAATTAATTATCACAGTCCTGTGGGGAATGGAATATATATTCATTTTCTATCGAACAATAATGCAGTTTCAGCTTCTATACTACAGAATATGGGATGCAAAATAATGCAAATTCTGACCACTAACAATTATTTGATTACTGATTCCGGCTGGAATAATAGGCACCCACTTCTAATCAGGATTTTACCCGTATATGTAGTGTAACTAGCGTGCGTGACTACGAGTGTTAATTACCACGTATTAGTTTTGCAATGTGTAGGTACTTGATGATTGAATACGTAGTTTTACTTGAATATATTTCGAGTTTTCAGCTGTTTTAGGTTTCACAAAATGTCGATCCTTGATTCAAAAATCTATCAACGATTGAAAATCATGGTATTCATCACTTTGCGAAATAGTGAGAGCGTTACACACCTAGAAACACATCGATGCAGTTACGAGATTTTGCATGGACATACTTTATACCGAGACAAGCGATTTGACCCGCAGCACTCGATATTTTGTCCCTTAGGGGGGCAATGGGGGCCCTCCAAATTTTCAATATGCAAGAACTTTTACAAAATAATCATTGAGTATCGTCATCTATGTCATAAGTGAAGCTTACGGGTCTATTGAAAATGTTTCCATCAATTGTCGTCGTGCCCGATTCATTCCTCCCACTTGAAAAAAAATTCTTTGGCAGAGGTAAAAAAAAAACTGTTTTTATTTTTTCTTCTATGCAAGGAGACGAAAATTCATATGTTCTGTTGCGTTCCCAACTAAACCGCATTTCTTGAACCTAATTATGAAAAAATAATTCTCGTAATGGTATTTTTTCAAAGAAGTGGTGACCGGTGACCTCTTCAGTACCTCTTTTCCAAGAGCATTATTTCTTTCTATATCTCCACTGGATATCACTCGTAATTTTTGCAGGTATAAAGACCTCGAACTCTTTTCTTGGTAGTTGCGAAGCAACATGACTCTAAAACGCCCAAGAGAGCCCAAAAAGAATTTTTTTCTGCTGCGACGTCCAACTTCGATATTTTGATTTTATAGTAGGAGAGACACGAACCAATATTCAATCCAGGCTGCAGGCGCAGGCGATTTGGTTTCAACAGAAAATATTCTTCCATGCCGTGTTTTATTGCAGTACAACAAAACGCAGAGTCGTTTGGTATATAAGAAGGTATATTTTCCGGTAGAGCTTATTCGCCTGAACTAGACCTCATTTATGTATTTGCGCGTCTCCCCTACTACAAAATCAACATGCGAAAAATTTGACGGCCCAGCAGAAAAAAAAAATTTCAGGGCTCTCTTGTGCGTTTTGGAGCCATGTTGCATGGAAATTACTAAGAAAAGAGTTCAAGCTTCTCATATCTGCAAAAATTGACAGTCTTATCCTGTAGGAACATTGAAAAAAGTGCTGTTGAAAAAAGTGTGCTGAAGAGGTCACCTCTTCTTGGGAAAATGATATTGCGAAAAAATTGTCTTCATATTTGGGCTGACGGAACGCGATTTAGTTGGAATCGTAACAGAACATATGAATGTATCGTTTCCTTGCCCAGCAGAAAAAATAAAAACCGTTTTTTTGACCTCTGCCAAAGAGTTTTTTGTTCAAATGTGAAGAATGAATCAGCACGACGACAATAAGCTAGTGGACATGGGTTTTTTTATTTCTTTTTATGAAAGATCCTCCCAAAATTGTTGCATTGGCAAGATGATTTTTTTTTAAAAAAGCTTTTGTACATATAAAAAAAGTGCGTGACGTCACATTTTGAAGAGCCAATAGAAACTCTAGTTGGCCATTCAATGACTAAAGAACACCTTTTCGTTTTGAACTGATTTATACCAAAAAAATATAATGAAATGCTGGAGTGCTATGGTTTGACCTCACATTTTGGTCGATTCTTCCTTAAAATTCACTTATTTTTGCTCGTGCAGGCTTCGGATTAATGTCACAACAGTGTTATTAGTGCCATATGAGTGGTAATACTGCGAATGTCGCATGCCATATGTCAAGCCCACGTCAAATGATCTAGTTTTTTTTAAATACAATTTCGCTTCATAATACATAATAACTCCATGCAATGGCATCAAAAATAAGTTCCTTGTGATAAAGTTGTGCTCGGACGTGAAAATACACCACTACGTAATAGATCCAGAACGAATGCTTCGGTCGAATGTCAAATGCGTTTCCCTGTCCTTCCTCCCTCCCACCATCTAGCCCACTTTCAAGCTGTGACGTAGCATATTATTCCTGATTTGAATAAGTCCACTTTAAAATTGATTTTTTACCGAAATGAAATCATATTTCGAAAAACTGTTCCAGCTACAAATTCGTCATTCAGATATTCATCAGGTTTATGATACTTTTATACTGAAATGCGATTGATGTCCAGTAGCCTATTGATGATGAAAACATTTTCAGTAGACCCGAAAGCTTCACTTATGGAATACATGACGATACTCAATGATATATTTGTGAAAGTTCTTCCATCTTAAAAATTTAGAGGGCCCCCATTGGCCCCCTAAGGTACAAAGTATATCGAGTGCTGATGCGGGTCAAATCGCTTGTCTCGGTATAAAGTATGCCCATGCAAAATCTCGTTACTGCACCTCAAAATGCGGTATGCTTTTGCGTACCGCTCCCACTAAAAAGGATACCGCATTTTAGAGTACAGTAACGAGATTTTGCATGGGCGTATTAGGCGTCATTTATACCAAGACAAGAGATTTGACCCGCTGCACTTGATATTTCGTCCATTAGGGGTTCAATAGGACCCTCCAAATTTTCAAGATGTAAGAACTTTCACAAAACGATCATTGAGTATCATCATAGGATTCATAAAAGAAGCTCACAAAATGTTTTCATCAGTTGTCGTCGTGTCCGTTTCGCTCCTTCACAATTAAAAAAAGATCTTCGGCAGAGGTCGAAACAACTATTTTTATTTATTTTTTCATTTTAAAACGATAAATTCATATGTTTTGTTCCAGTAACTAAATCGCATTCCGTAAGCCTACTTATGAAGACAAAATTTTTGCAATGGTATTTTTCTAAAAAGTGGTGACCTCTTCAGTAAACCTTTTCCAACAGTTTTTTTGTTCAAGTTATTTTGATTCAGCATGGCTTTGAAACGCACAAGAAAGCCCAAAGTTTTTTCTGCTAGGCCCTCAAATTTTTGGCATGTTGATTTTGTAGTAGGGGAGACACGCAAATATTTTTTATTCAGGCCAGGTGATTTGGCTCTAGCGGAAAATATACCTACCCATACCTAACGACTCTGGGTTTTGTGATAAGTATGTACTGCAATACAACACGCCATGGAAGCATATTTTCCGCTAAAACCGAACCGCCTGCGCCTGTAGCCTGGATTAAATATTGGTTCGCATCTCTGAATCAATGAACTATGTAATCAAAATGCTGCAAGTGGACGGCCCAGCAGAAAAAAATCTTCTTGGACACCCTTGGGCGTTTCAGGGTCAAGTTGCGTATCGAAAGCACCAAGGGAAAAGTTTGAGGTCTCCATTCCTGCAAAAATTACGAGTGATATCCGGTGGGGACATCGAAAGAAATGCTCTTGGAAAAGGTGTACTGAAGAGGTCGCCACTTCTTTGGGAAATATCACTGCAAAAAATTCTTCATAATAATTAGGCTCACGGAATGCGATTTAGTTGGCAACGCAACAAAACATATGAATTTATCGTTTCCTTGCATAGAAGAGAAAATAAAAACTGTTCTTTCTGCCAAAGATTTTTTTCAAGTGTGAAGAATGGACCGGACACGACGACAGTAAGTTGATGAAAACATTCTCAATAAACCCGTAAGCTGCTTTCATGACACACATGACTACACCCATTCCGTGTTCCAACACAGGGTAGGGGTTCTTAACCACCACCAACATCGCATGGGATCGGTACCATCGTTCATATTTTACGTGCTATGCGAATTTGGCGAAGACATTGATCAAAAGGAACGCAGTGTATTTAGAAGCAGCACAGCGCGCGTGAGACTTTGAAAATAATAGAGGTGAAGCTAAAATGGCGACCAGTTAGTTACTTCCGCTTTATAAATTGTCCAATTTCCTAGAAAATTCAGGAACGCATAGTAAAAGCTCGGGGGCTGAACAGTCGGTTGGACCGTAAAATGAGATTTTATTGTCGTAAAACTTGAAAGCTTTCTAATAGTTAAACGTGTCACTCGTTTGGCGCTCAAAAAATGTGCCAGCCCAGTGGCGGTGCTACTGCCAAGCGCAATAATGCCCATGACGTAGGTACCTAGATGTAACAGAAAATTAAAAATGGAAATATTATTTCCATTGCATTATTTGAAGCATCATCACATCAAAGTGAAAAATACGAGGAAAAATATAAAAGGGGACCAGACACGTCCAGCGCAATTAGCGTGGAGATGGTGCCGGATAAAACTGAACGAAAGAGAGTTCGCGTTTATAGTTGCAGGCTACTTTATGCGGGAAGTTAGTTCAAGATATTTGCTCTTTCCGTAAATTTTCGAGATGCTCAACAACAACAACAACAGGGGGGAACATGCCGGAACAGCAGGACGGCCGTTTTCCCTTTGATGACGCCAAGTTGAGACTTGGGAGAGACAAAGTTTTCATCGAATGGCTTCGTCGCGTGAAGGTGTGCTGCTCCGGTTTTCGCGGGACAAATTAAGGAAGGGACCTGGATTCAAATTAGGACGCGGAACCGAGGAGGCCTGAAGACGGCGCCATAATGGAGCACAGGCGGTCAAAGAGCAACTGACCCTGATACGGCGGCAAGGGGTCAGGATCATGGCGCGATCAATATCTCACACATGCACACAAATATGCTAACACATGACTGTTGTACTGGGTCCTTTGTATCAAAGTAAATGCCTGATTTTGAAAAATAGTTGCAGTTTTCATTGTTTTGGTATGCAAGTAGACATCCTCCTGTCCG
This sequence comes from Anaspis maculata, assembly GCA_949128115.1. Taxonomy (NCBI): domain Eukaryota; kingdom Metazoa; phylum Arthropoda; class Insecta; order Coleoptera; family Scraptiidae; genus Anaspis; species Anaspis maculata. The sequence goes on along the minus strand of OX421961.1, from coordinate 54,352,459 downwards.
GACTGTTACAAAGTAACTTAATAAAATAAGTCTATGTCATGCAGTTGCAGAATTTGACCTAACTTTGAAACTAGACAACCTTGGAATGCTACAAGCCATTCAAATAATTTTCAAACTCTCCACTAGCCCACTCCTCCAGCTATTAGTCCGTATTTCTCAAATACGTGAAATAGTGTACATGATATTTCTACAAGGTGTTCAATAGACTGGTGCAAAGTTTCTGAAAGTTTGATATGCTCCCTCTTGAACACTTTTTTTTAAATACTTTTTGCATTTTTTTTGTTACGCAGTAATAACTATTTATTGTCCTCGTTGCCCGATTATCAAATTATCGACTCATTTAGAAGCTAAAGCTCCAGGTAGGACTACTGAAGGATCAAAATTAACTCAAGACAGACATTCGAGATACAGGGTTGCTTGAAAAGTGACCCAAACCTGAACTTCTCCCGGAATCTAAGTTGAAGGGAGAATCGAATGAAAATCAACTCACCTTCTGAAGTACCATTCATTCCAAACATTCCAAGGTGCTTTTTTCTTTCTTCCATGGAACTAGAGTTGCTGGTTAACAGATCAAATTTGAACTGTTTGTCTTTGAAAAACAAATATCGCCTTTATCCACCTAAAAATGTTCGTTACCAAAGTAACAAAAGCCACTAATAATCACTAACTAACAGTGACCGACAAGAAGTAAGTGATTGTTCCGATTTTTGTAACGTTGGTTACGAGCAGCTTCAAAGTGAGCAAGGCCCCGATTCACCTCAGAAAACATGCGGTTATAATTTGGTTCCTCCACTAACAATTCAGGTTTCATGCATGAAGGAGATACCTTGAAGTGTTCAGAATGGATGATTCTTCCCAAAGTAAGTTGATCATCATCAGATTCTGATTTTCATCCGACTCTTCTCCCAACTCATATCCCAAGAGCAGTTCAGGCTTTGGTCACTTTTTATGCTACCCTGTATTCTTATTGTTTGTCTTGAGTTATTGATTTTGATCCTGTGATCCTACCTGAAGCTTCAGCTTCAAAATGAGCCTGAAATCTCGAAAATCGGTCAGCGATTAAGAAAGTTACAACTGTACTTAACATCAAAAAGTTGACTTTTTGAGGTCAGTCTGTAAATTGAAGAGATAAACCGGAAATTCAAAAGTCATCTCGGGGTATGAGTTCTACCTTCTTGTCCACGATGTTGAAATGCCTGAAAAAAAAATTGTTCATGAAGGAGTATATCAAACTTTCAGAAATTTTGCACCAGTCCATTGAACGAACACTCTGTAGAAATACATATTATGTGGAATATTTCATGTATATAAAAATACGACTACTAGCTGAAGGGGTGGGCTGGTGAATTGTTTGAAAATTGATTGAATCGCTTGTAGCATTCCAAAGTGGTATAGATTCAAAATTAGGTGAAATTTTGCAGGCTGACACTTATTTTGTTGAGTACTTTAGATAGGTATTAGAGATTAATTCTTGCTCTTCAGTAGAGATAATAATTGTTCAGGACAATCGGCAAAAGCGAGTCGCGAAATTGAAGTTCTAAAAATTATAAAAATTACTTTCTTTGTAATAAGTCTGTAGACTATTACGTAAATACGTTTCTGATTAAATCGCATCAGCTGAATTCAATAGTTTTAGAAAAATGGAAATATTCGCAGTGACCTTGACAAGCAACAGTGTGATGGTGATAAACTTTCCACCAAAAAATTCCACTGGCGGTTTTTTTATGTGTTCTTATTAATAGTTTTGTTAAGTACCTACTCACTTTAGAATGGCGACCACGTTCGGGACAGACATATAAAATGGTGGAGTGAGAGAGACGTAAACTTGCTTTTTAGACTGGCTGGGTGATCTTATTCGTACGCCAAGGAAAGTTGAAAAATACAGATCCTTGAAAGGTGACTGGCTACTGGCTAGAGAATAATATAAGTAGTTGTTTTTGAAGTATTGCGAAAGTTCTATGATTTTATTTCCTAAAATGTCCAGAAATACAAACTCCTACACGTATCCTGCTTTCCCTGATGGTGTTTTAGGAGTCTATGGCAGTTTCATTATTTCTTTTTATTGCTTTTGATAATGGAAAAGTACCATAGACTCCTCATTTGATGTGAAGACTCCTTGTGCAATTTTTTTTCCAAAAACAGGCTCCATGACGGAGTCCTAACACCTCAAGGTTAAACGGTTTTAATTTTTTTTTCTGAATAAATTCCTTGATCAATTTTTTTTTCCGCCACCGATTCTGGGACACCCTATATCATATTGAGACATATAGAGAGATCTTGTATGAAACACCGAGGACGCGAGAAAGACGGGGCGCCCCGACGGCTACGGCTGTGCTCACGCGGTTTTCGAGTGTGTTTACGCTCTGCCACGGTTCGGTGTCATGTCTTAGGCAGAAGGGCATGTTTGTGTTGACTCGCTAATGGGTAATTATTATAAGGCGTCTCGTCTTGCAAACAATGTGTCACACGTTTTAATTACGGCAAACACCATTAAAGGGAAACAAACGTTCGACGAGCTCGTAATATTTGAACTGCTGTGGATAATTTTACCCGATAAATTTGTATCTACGCATCAGAAACATACTTGAGGGCGCCCTTAACCTGAAAATGTGCAAAAAGTAGATCGGTACATGGTTTCGTGTAACGACCGTTTTACAGAAAAAGTCGGGGAAGATGGCTAAAGGTTGATAAAGATCAGGAGACTGGGATCAGTACATGATTTTTTTCAAAAATTTCAGAGAAGCGTTTAGAACTTTTATGTTGACTATAAGATTTCTTAATTTGTAAGACCTCCACAAAAATTTACCTGATCATTCTTGATCACCTAAAAATGCTTGTCACCAACACTACGCAAATCTGAAGAATCAGTGATAGACACTGGACAAGCCAGGTTAGATTACTCATGCTCATTGTTCTGATTTTTGTCGTGCTACGAACACGAACATGAATCTAGTTGATCAAGGGGCTGATTTTCCTTAAAAAATATGCAGTTGTAATGATTAGACTCCTTTACCTTCCGTCCTTGACTCATATAAGCAAGAACAATTTTGACATATTCAGAATCCATGATTCGTTCGAGAGCAAGTTGGTTTTTATTTTCAGATTGGAGTCACATTTGATAGAACCCTCGGTTTTGAGCTCCAATCCGAGCTTTAAATTTTCAAAATCGCTAAAGGAAGGAAAAATTTATTGCTGCAAAACGGAGAAGTTGTTTTTTTTTAATCACCCTGTAAATTAAAGAGATAGGCGGAAATTTGAATAAGCGTTTTGAGATACTAGTTCTATGATCTCCTTAGACCATCAGATAAATGCCGAGATTTTTTCACAGAATTGGATGAAGCATGTCAACCTTTTCTGATTTTGCAGAGCTTTACGCAATGCTCTGTATAAATGAATGTGAAAGCCTTGTGTGGAACACGGCATGTATCTTGCGATAGTGCCCAAAATCGGCTATTGACAAGAAAAAACTTTCTTGAGTCAATTCTATCTCTTCAGGAGCCATACAACTTCGAACTCCACTGAAATTTTAAGTTTCAATGACACTTCAATTCTCCAGCAGTTTGGATTGATCTTGATTTTAAACAAAACAAGGGAAAGTGCAAAAGTTATTCACATGATTTTAGACCTTTTTTTTTTTTATTTAATTGACTTATTTTTACAAGGCGACATTCAGCTATTAGCTGCTCTACCATGCAACCTCGGGGACAGCACAAAATATCCATGGATGTAGCGGGATTCGAACCCACACAGCGCAGCGCGAGTGTATTGGCTTGCCATCACTCATACCACTCGGCCACCACCGCTTCCAACATTCATGATGGAGTGAAGTAAAGTATACATCGACTTACATAAAACCCCCATGGAATAATTCTAACACTTCCATGAACGATTAAAACCGTCTTGGAGTCTTTTTGCAGAATCTCGTAATAACATTGTTACGGATTTCGTGTTGTGTTCTGTTGCAATTGAGACGCTCGTACAAAACCACACAATGTTTATTACTGCGTGCTACTGTAAATACACGTCGACAAGTATTTGCGCTTAGATATATCGCTTCAATTTCCTGCTGTTCTATCCGCTCGTTTTCGGATATTCAATTCTGGTCTGTTGGCCGATCCATGGTGCCTATATAGCTTCGAACTGCTATTCTGGAAGTTTCCATCGGTCCTCCAGCAAATTTCACATTGAGCTACGTCATGTGACTTAGGATGTCTTCCGAACAGTCCAGCACTTTTGCGTGTATTTGCCAACGTGTTCTCGAACGGCGCCTCTGCCAATTAGATTGATGTTTCCTACTCGCCTATTGGAATCTCCAGGTAAATTAATTGGTCCAAACCTTCGCGTATGTTCTCGAATGCCTAGAGCTTCGCAACTCGTAACACTGCGATCTGATGCAAATAGTTTAGAAGGATCGGGTGAGGTGTGCTTTCGAATGCATAACAGAATCGCCGCTCGTTACAATATATCAATGTGTACCCCATATTATATATGCGTAATAACAATATCCCCAGGTATTATGATACTTTCATTTATGTACTCATATATTTTTTCTTGTTGTTGCAGGTAAGGCGTACTGGGAAATTTATTCGTTACTCAACGAGGAAATTCCGTGAGTTATTAATTAACAAGTAGTTTCTGTCTGAAAAATTCAACATTCAAAACCCACGTTATGTGGTGTGCTCGAGGCACTTGCCAAGGACGCTTCTCTTCGGTTACCTTGTCCCATCAACGAGTCGTGTTCTCCACGGTTAATTTTGGATGGCATCTAAACTGTGTGACTATGAGGGTGGCGGCCGGGGCAACATAGTGTTGTGTTTCAGTTAGACGGTGAAATATTGGACAAACACCGTCTAACCTGTGACAACAACCCTTGGCCAGATTGGATAACACGCAAAACTGTTATTACACACAGCTTGTGGCGGGTCGGCCAAAGCTCTGGTAGCGAGATACCGGCCCGACCCTTAGGCCTCTCATTATACTAAAAGGCCACTCCAAACATTCTAGAGGACAATGTTCATAATGACATTTATTAAACGAAATTAGATTTGCTCTATGGTACAAAAAATACTAGCATTTGAACCGCCTTTTCTTATAGAGGGCTTGCGACGCTTGGCGCTGCGACTGTTTCCAGCAAAAACATTGATGCTAGGGCCTTTGTTCGTTATCATCATCGTATAGCCAACGCATTGGACCTCGTCAACGAAACAAATTTGTTATCGAAAATGATTCAATAAAGTTAAAAGCGAATATGACAAGAAATATGCAATCACTTGGAGATCATCAGTCTGAATTGGAACTGAACACGTTATACTTTGAAGTGTATGGGTACAGAGTGGTGAACTAAATATTTGTTGACCGATTTAGGATGGATGCTTTGTTTTTGGCGCTCATTCTAAAGTGGCTTTTATCACTCGAATGCTTTTAACACAATCCATTTTCTCCCGAATTCAGTGCAAAACGAATAACAGTAACAAAAGGCTGTTGTAGGAATCAAATTGACTATAGTGGTAAATAATTCATAATAAATATGTCGATTAAACATATCACAGCTCCCAAGGCCATAACAGGTGATAAATCACAAACAACGATTGGTGGTAACGAGAACGTAGGTAGGTATTCACGAAAAATTTGATGTTGCATGCATGTATGATGGAAAAGAAGTCGAGTCCTGGATAATGCTGCCATGAATATCACTTATTCGTATAATAAGTACCTACCCCGGTGCAGCCACTACCTGGTGGCGATAAAAGGAATCGAGATAAAAAGGAAAAATGGAATAAACACTGGGTATAATACCTACCTACCGGCGGAAAAACGACTGGTTGCCTAATAGTGGGCTAAGCAAGAATCCATAGAAATTCGTTGTTCCATCGCGATACGCCAGGATATCGCGTCTTGTTCATATTCACTTCTCCCTCGTGAAAAATATATATTTTTGATGGGCACCTTATTTATAGATAAAGTGAGGAATAGACAACTTTGATGCTTCGGGGATTTGCCGCGAATGCATTGTCTTGGAAAACAGAAATGGTGTCTCATCAAACGGCTCCCTGTGGCCGGGCACATACACCATAATTGCAATTTATGTCCTTGCCGGTATTGAATTAGGCGACGGGAGAGTCATCCAAGTCGTTACACTGCCCTCCGCCGGACTTTTCCTGCGGCGTCCGTCTTTGTCGCTCTTCGCACTCACCCTTCCCTTCGGCCCCGCGTATTCTAGCATACTCCCCAACTTCAGAATGCCCGCCTTGTTACACTTTCCGGAGACACAACGTCCGGTCAGCGGCTTTCCCTTTGTTCGAGTCTATTTATCGCATTATTCCTTCGCTGTTGAGCTCGATCCTACCGTGACGATCCAATCGCCATTTTTCCTCCAATAAAAAGGAACAGACCACTTTCACCAATCAAGAGAAAAACTACCGAAAATTATCGCTTCTTTTGTGCCGGTGTTTGTCCTCTTTTTCCGGAGGTCTTGAAATCATCGCTATTGTGCCACTGAGATAAATACATTATCCGTGGGGATCGGGAGTCATGAAACATGACGAAACTATTGAACTTTTAATGACGGAAGGCGTTCCAAGTTTTCCGACACCCAGCCAGTATCATTAAAAGATTCCCATCAAGACTCGGGTGGACGACGACAGTTTTACGCCTTTTTTACGGTATTAGCGGAACAATTGCCGGGTGTTACATAAAAGATTATACTGTCGTCGTTACACGGAGGATTAGTCTGATCGCTACCTAATTGGTGCGTTACTTTCCAGCTCTTGGGTACTTGCACATTTTTGCCGTATCAGGTTTCTGGCATGTGATGTGACTTGTGATAAGTAGCTGGAATCGGAAGATATTTCTTTATAGGTAATATGTAATGGGGTGCTCCGCGGGTTTTGGAAAAAAATGGCTTCAAATACTAGAGCCTTCGTAAAGCTCACAGATTTTTTGTTTGATTTTTTCGCGCTCATTTAGCTCTCGAAAAAAAAAATGAAAATTCCGCGTGACGTCACGCATTCTCAGATTAAGGTACGTTAACAGATGGCGCCAGGTAAAGCAGTAGAATTCGTTGCTAGACCTCGTACGAACTCGGTAACGCGAACGCGGTGAACTTTGCCGAGCGACGAACAGCTGATCCGAGAAAACACCCTGCGTCAGTTTTGAATGTTTTGTGTTGAAATGTGGGCAGAGATCAACAATATGGGTGCAATAATTTGCTGTGTGCTTGAAAAGCACTCGACTATTTCCAATACCTCCCTGGTCCCTGGTATTGAAGAAAGGAAGAAAACTGATTCAGCCAAACTCGAGTCCATATTCGACCCTTGGGATGCCCACAGAAAAATTGAAGAATGCCGTCAGAAGTTCCCATTTGGTCTGCAGCCCTTACCTAGACTAGTCTGTCTAAGGTTATGATCGCCTTTCTTGCATAAACAAGAACAAGTCATAAACAAGCAGTCTGCCGCGTAGTCCCACTGAAGTTTTTCATGGCGGAGTGTTCAAGTTGCTTGTTGCCAATCCTACATTTTGCATGTGCTTGGCGTGGTGTGGAAGATTCAAGGTACATATTTGCATATTTCTCATTTTAGCCTAACGATTGAGATAGGTAGTATTGCAATTGTTATTTATTCAGAAAAACTAAGTAAGACGCCACTCACAGACGAGAACAAACTCCATTATAAATGTTTGGCACCAAGAGGTCTCATTGGTCTGCAGCTTGGCTCAAGTTTTGAATAGCCTGAAGCCTGCTAGTCTGCTGCTTGGTTCGAGTGGAGTGGCCGGTAGTTTTCCGTGTTGGTGCAGTCATTTTAAATTCAATAATTCAAACAAATGTCACAAATGTCATGTGATTTGATGTTTTGAATTACACGATATACGTCAAAAGTGACAAAACGTGATCAAAACTTGAAAACGCTAAAATGTCGGTAAAGTAGGTCACGTTTAGTTTGCGCGCGAGGTTGACCGAGTGACGTCATAGATTAATAAGAAACTTTTTTTTCTAGAAAATTAGAGGCGAAATTAATGTGTTTGTAACATGAAAGGTTTAATTATATCATAAACAATCGGAATATTCAATAAAAAATAACGAATAACTACTTTTTTTCCCAATATAACACCCCATTGTTCTTGTCCCATGTGTTTTGTACCCACCTCTGGAAGCTTCCAATGTATCTATAGATATGAAATAACTGCGCCTGGCAGAATTTGAGGTCGAGTCAGAATAAAAGGAAGGCAACAGTTTTCCTTGAAGCGAAGCTTTGTAAATCTCCCGGTATTTGTAGCTGGTTATCCCTTAAAGGCGACGTAACATTCGAAGAAGTAAGAAGTGGAACGTCGGATGTGGCGTTATAATTTAAATTAAAGTTTAGTACATAAGTTCGGGCAAGTATTCTCGTAAGGGGAGTAAATGTTTCGTATATATAGCGACACCAGCCAGCCAGCCAGCCAACATCGAAACAACAAACAACCCTGCAACTATTAAGAGACACAGTCTAAATTGAAATAAACAATTAAACTTGTTCCATTCTGTGCCTCTGTTCCATCTCGGGGATCTGAACATCATTCGTTCTGGTACGGCCGCAAATTTTCGACTGCTGCACAAAAAGCCCTCGGGTTCGCCTTTTTGGGAATTAAAATGTTCCGGGAAGATGACATTACAGCAGATCTCCGTTACACTGTACAAGATGCGGAGTAGGTCAGAGAGAAATGAGTTACTCTTGTCATTCCAAGATCAGCCTCTGGATGCGACTTTTCATCCAATGTCTGGAGCATATAGGGATATACTGCTGCACTGACACTGACATATTCAATCATCTTTTAACTAAGAACACTTTATATTTTATGGTAAGTGGGTAAGTAGTGAATATCATTATAGAGATTTTCCAAATTCTTAATCACCGTGCAATGAGGTGTATACTCACCTAGGCATAAGTAGCCTTCTCGCAAAAGTAACAGGTTATTTCCAAAGCCTTGATGCGATGGGCTTCAATATAGATGCAAACCAGAGATGGGGTGGTCATCAAACGATATTACAGTAATCAGACTCTCTGAGCGATCAGAAATAGTGATTAAACTCACCTAATTTTAAGGCTTCATTGGTCTTTAGTCCTTTTTTTGTGGCTTTATTTGCGCCCCTCTCCGACTGCTGATGTGCATGTTGGGATCTCAAATACCTAGGTATTCGAGGTTTCTCCAGGTAAACCATCTAAAACAGCGCACACGTGTGTATAGAATCTGCAGAAACGTAGAAACTCATCGGAGATGGCTGGACACTGTACAGTGGACACAGGACGACATAACCTTAGCCAATGCCTCAATACACGAACTATAAGTCGGTATCGGTTCTTGGCATTTTAGCGCCAGCTTGAGTTCACCATAAGAATGACCTCGAAGAAAGTATTTTCCCCGTGCACCGTTCAACGCGAAATTACATGTCGTAATGCCGGTGCGTCGCGTTCAAATTTTCCGCTGCCACCATTGCGAAGTGAAATCCTCTGGACATGTTAAATTTAATTGTCGGAATCGCAATTTCCAACTCTCCGAGCCCGGTTTTCGGCTCGTGTTTCCCCATTTTTTTCCGCTCTGAACTACAAGAGTCATTTCCCGCGCTGTATTTTATTTAAATTTGTTCCAGAGTCATCATCCCAAAGTTAATAAACCCTTCCTGCATTTACATTGAATAAAAAGAGTACTAGGAGAGGAAAAGAGAGCGCGCGAGACAGAGAGAGAAATACCCGACTAACAGGCACACCGTATACGTACATCCCAGTCATGAACTAACAGCTGTTATGCGTACAGATAATTCCCTGCTGAGCTGTACGTTCGCATAATGATTATCGGTGGACTGTGACTCTGTTCTCTGGACTGCTCTGGTGGTGTTCACTGAGTGGTGTGAAAATAAAAAGCACAAACCAACTCCATGTAAATTGCCCCACTTAACTGCCACCATCCACGCGCTCGAACCGAGTCTCTCGTCATTGACTATTGATAAAAGTGATCATATACCATACACCCCGGCCAAGAATTTAATAACACTGGAGACTAGCACTGGCATAAATCTCGGCCGGAAACTGCGGCGCAAAGACAAATAACAATTTTATTCATAAAATGTAAGCCAATAACTCGCGAACTAGCTCGAGCTTTATGTAAAAATGTTTAATACCATTAGGGAGATCCGAGCAACAGTACAGGGTGAATTTTAAACGAGCAGTCTGAAATTTGATGTTATATCATGAATGACCCTGTACGCATCACCTTATGCTGTCGATGAGAAAATTGAAAAGTTGCTGTTTATCTCATCTTTTGCACCTTGTAAGTACTGATCGTTCAGACTCATGACTTATCAAAAAATTGGTTGTGGCACTACAATACTTTTCCGACTAGTACCTATGAAAGTTTCTATTTGAGGCGTCCCTTCAAGTGAGAAGTTGGAATTTGATTGCAGGTTTGAAAATAAGTTGCAGCATCCCCACGATCAAAAAATACCTGAACTGTGTATGAATATACAGTCGTCAAGGTATTGTTCCATTCAGCTATAATCATCAAATCGGCGATGTCTAGTCATCGGGAGATGAGAGCGGCCTGAAATGTCCAGGATTCGCCTGTCCGATGATACAGCTGTACGAAACAATAATCTCACTACTTATACCTACTACTGTACCTACAGGTGAATTTGACTTTTCTGACCGAGAAAACTTCGAAACCAATTTGTCTCATTGTGAAAAATCGTTTGTTGCATTAAAAATAAATGCTATTTTTTTCTGAATATGTTCGCCTGGGAATTGCGTCGTTCCCTTACATCCGACATGATTAATTTGAGTCCGGTCTCGTATACAAGGCCAGTTTTGAATTGTCAGCGAGAGAACTCTTGGGGAATTGAGAAAAAAGTTGGAAAAGTTCAAGAACTAATCACCTTTAATTTGAAAAATTAGAGAAAATCGGTTCAGGGTATAAAAAGTTGAAAATTTGTAGTTTTTCCAGAACGGAAAACGCTAAAACAATTCGTCCGATTTCAAGCATACTCTCTCCGAAAATTCATCCATCCTCTGTTTTCATTCGCAAACCGAAACCGTGTCGCATTCGAAAATGGGCCTACGCTATGCCCAATGCAAAGTACTTTCATTTTTTTCGGAAAAGTCCTCAGGAGGAAAGGTTGCCTGCGGGGTGAGTCCAGCACCAAACGCCAAAATTCTCGGTCAAGATGCCGTGCAAACGCCGTCCTAAGTGGTATCGGCCAGAACCAAATTCTCGTAGCGAACTCGTAGCGCCCGACTAGGAGATGATGGAAAGAAAACTCCAACTGCAGATCTAATTCGATTTTTTCGTTGTGTTGCTTCTCGCTGAAATTGGTTCGAATCCATCGGGCTCTTTTGTCTTTTGATACGTTAAGTTTTCAAATTTTACCATTTTTTCAATTTTTTGAAAGAGATGACACATGGAGAAATACTTCGATTTGTTCTGAATATAGGTTTTGAGAGGCTTTCAAAAGACATCACACGTGAAGTTTCGTGATCGCTTTTTTCGTTTTTCGACAGTGGCACTTCCATTTGAGTCGCATCCCACGGTGAAACTGATGTATACTAAATTTCTACTCAGTCGGATCAACGGCTCGACAGTTATCGATATATTACGAACATACATCGTCATACATGACACACGAACACACACATCACTCTGGAAATAGTCTTGATACTCTTAATCGTCTTGGGAGATCTCAAAACGGATGTAGGTATCCGTCAGTTTCTAGATTTTTTCTGCACGATCACAATACTTTCCATTCCATTAGTGTGATGCCGAGAAAATGAAATTTAGGGATGAAGCCCCACGCCAAAAAGTATATTGAGTGAATTCCATTTTTGTTCGAAACCTTGTAAATATGACGCTTGGTGTTTGGAGTGCTCAAGATTCTATTTTCTGTTCATCTCACAAGAAATACTAAATATAGTCATGGGAAACGCAAGAAAATTAAGCGTCGCTTCTTAGCTCTCTTCAGATGTCCTCAGAACATATTGACGAGCAGATGAGGGAGCTGTTCTTGCCAAAACGGACCATTCCGTTCCGTCTGATCGTGCTGCTGCTTATACCAGAGAGATATTATCGAGTGATCCCAGTTTATATGGGAATTAAATTACAGTTTGATTGGAGCCGAAGTCTAATAATGCCCCTATTCAGAAACGGGACTCGCTTGGATAGTGTGTGTGTTGAAGCATGGAACATGGAGAGGAGGCGTGTATGGCGCCTGAACGATATCAAACTGTTATACTTCTAAGTATAAATGAATTGCTGTACAATATTACACCACTAGTATGAGAAGCTTTGCCTATGACTATATTTGCCTTCTACGAGCTTTATACGTGCTTTTCGATTACTTGCATCAGGTTTCATGTGAGCAGTATTGAATATTGCATCAATGAAACACACCCTTTTCTACAGAAACGACTAACCTTCGGTTCCACCAAACTTTTATCAACTCATAGCAACTAAGCAACTGGCCATGCTATTGGCTGATAGATAGCAACTATCATCCTGATAGTTTCAAACCGCTAATATAACTTTGGTGGAATCATCAGATGCGCTGAAGCTTCGCTAGAAATTACCGGAATTATTATTTTTGAACACTATAACTTGTCCTGGTGACCAAGGGAAGCTCCTGGATTTTTCGACGCCCCTTACTCGGGAAAAATCATTTCTGCGGATCTATAGGATTGGAATGAAGCCCATCGAGCCCTCGGTGGATATAATACTCGTTCATGATTCCGCTTTCTCGTTCAAAACTGATTTTTAGCGTAACACTCGGTTCTTCGCTTGACTTGATGGCAACTTGCGGTTTCAAAATCTCGTGTTGTTGTTCTCTTGTTCCCATCATGCCAACCCTATGCTCACTCGATTCCTCACTCCACCTATCGTCCTATGGTCCGCCGTCGGCTTCTCAACCCGCGGTCCTCAACTATAGTGGTTCTTAAACAACTAAATTCTGAGCTCACGGTGTCCCCTCAAACCAGCCTGTGATGCCTTGTGCTACCCTTTAAACCCCCTCGTGAAGTTTATTCGGAGAGAGAGACCTTATGTCCCCTCGGTGCAGAGGCCCCACTCAAACCAACGGTAGCTCAGTCGAGTGGCGGGGTACGAAGCCTAACTAAGTTCTGCCTGGACGAATCACCATTTTTGGGCGAAGGATAAAAACAATGTAGTTGAACAATTAAATACAAACTATATTGAGAAATGAGGCTTTACAATAGAGGTGGGACGTCGAAATATGTAGATATGTAGGTTGACAATTTTGAACACAATTAATAGAGCAAAATAAAAGGAATGTCAAACATTTACCAGACTTCATGTGGTCGAACCAGAAGCTCAGGGAGCACCGCTGTGTTCAGACCGCACCCGCAGGACAACCGACCTAACCAGGTAATTGGTACGGGGCCGGAGTCTTGTTGTTGTTATTTTGCGGGCGCCACCACGAAAACTTGATGGACCGACCCTGGAACATAATGGCTTCGTGGTAGCCATGGGTCGGTTCCCGCGAGTACGCCATCCAACTTTGGTAGCTCCCTTGCTCTGCCCATGGTACAAAAGCAAGCAAAGGGATATACCTGGAGATGTTTAACAGCCTTATTTTTGGAGCGCAAAGGATAATACTAAGAAAATTTCAGACACAGGACACAGGAATAAACAAAAGGCGGGCGGCATTGCCTTTCTGGCGGCGATTACTGAAGTAAATGTTTTATTAAGAGTCGGAGGTAACGGTTGGGTATACTGGCCTTCTTTCTAGTGCTTGTCGTGGTTCATGTGACAAAAAGGAAAAAGCCGACGGTCACAACGGGTAGCTCGTCGGCACGTGCTGGATGCTGAATGCGATCTGGAGGAATTTCTAGGGGTGACGGAGGTGGTGGTAGATGGCAAGGACCCCAGAAGAGCTGCTGGCATGGTCTCTGGTTACCTTGAGGCCGCCGTCGACGACGCGGGACGGTGGACGCCCGTGCATTGCAGTTATAGTCTCGTGAACGACCTGTTTTTCCTCCGGGACACACCCGGAAAGAGCTATTAGCCAAACATGCTGGTGAATCTTTTACGGGGACGCTTAATAGATTTGTTGAGTCCAGAAAAACCCCTTAGCAACCGAAAAATAATGAATAAAACTGACAAATAAAAAGTGACAGGGCCCAGGCGCCACGCCACCCCTGCGTATCTGACCTATGTTTTCAATCCGTTACACTTGGTTACAGGCCAGATTTCACGTGAAACTCTCCGTACCATACCGTACGTGAAAATGGCATACTGTCTAATATTCATGAAAAAATGATATTGAACAGCTGAATCCACTTGGTGTGGTCCTTATGCGATTCCAGGTTATAACTCGGTTTTTGGACGGATAATCTCGGACACGCGTTCTATATTTATTGCCCGACTTCCTCCCACCCATGCCTTTCAAGATTTTGTGCGGTCACCAAATAGTTCTAGCACTTCGTGCTGTGCCGTCCATTTGCAGTCAAAGTTTCGATTGTAAATGGGAGTTTCATAGTTTGGTCCTTGTCAAGAGTTGTCCAGTTTCGAATTTAATTTCACCGCGCCGCCTTCCCAGACAAGTTATTCATCGTATAGCTGGTCATGTTGGTGTGTGATGGTGGTGGTTGGTGGTGGTGGTGGTGGTGTGTTTTCCCTCCCCCAATCCGTATAACTCACTGGTTTTAACCGTGTTGCCGGTATCAAAATACTCGTTGGCGTGTAAAACTTTGCGTCTATAAATATAGATAATAAAAGATCACCGGACGTTTATGGTGGCTCATCTGTTCCCTCCGTAATTTATTAAATAACGGCGTGTAATGCGGCATATTTATATATTTAAAACCCTGTTAGTGCCCGGATCCGAAGTTATAAGGCGTCGTCGTTGTCGTTTTGGGTCCTGCCGGAATAAGAGCGTCGTTGGCAATGGTAGTGGCGGTGGCTGCATCAGTAGCAGCCTCCAGTAGTAGCCTGGGTATAGAGTCGTTCTCGTCGCTACTTACGCCGATAAATTAACAGATTTATGTTCGCTCCTGATATCCGGCCCACTTTGGAGTTCATTTTGACGGTAATCAGATCGTTTGTTCACCAACAGTTAGCAGCCTACTGGGTTGTTTTCTTTCCGGCTCTTTTGTGCGGAAAAGTAAGCGGCTTAGTTCGGATTTCGCGCGCCTTGCAACCGGCCCGGCATGAAATGAAAAAGCTTTGTTCAGAATTTCAACTCGGCTGATAATGAGATTATGCCCGGGAACAGTTTTATGCGGAAGTGTTGTTGTATCTCTATCTCTATTTTCTGGTATATGAGAGGGGGGGGGGAGCTTGAAGAGAATTTCGTATCGCGCCCTAATTGATGATTAATGGGCCTCCAGGACTCGCCAGTCACCACTAAATCCTTGCAAGAGGATTCTTTGTTTCCGGATCAGTCGCTGATAATCTATTTAGTTAGTCGATACTAAGCTCTACGTACTGACCTGGATTATGCAGTTCCGGTTCTACGCTGTTCCGTACAGCTTTCACGACTTACTCCGAGTACGTCTCTATGCCACCCTCGCGGAGCCCGAAATTACAAATTTTTGATGTTGCAGGAATTTATGTTTGTGCCTCAGGTTGGTTTTTCCAGCTGTGTATTCTTCACCAACCGCTTTTCGCTCGGCTTTTAGTTATGATTCCCTTCAGTCTTTTCCCCATCATCATCATCATCACATTCGTCACGTACTCTTGATCTCTATTCCTGTTTTCTCAATCAAAACATGTAG
The DNA here is from genome assembly GCA_949128115.1 of Anaspis maculata. Classification (NCBI taxonomy): domain Eukaryota; kingdom Metazoa; phylum Arthropoda; class Insecta; order Coleoptera; family Scraptiidae; genus Anaspis; species Anaspis maculata. The sequence goes on along the minus strand of OX421961.1, from coordinate 54,336,713 downwards.
TTACTTTACTAGTCCAGGAGCTTATGAAATCCCATGGGATTTTGATTGAAGGAGCATAGCGACTATGTGGAATATATTCCTTAGATGGCTAGCAATCACACCTCACCGGGTGTTTTGCTTGTATTTCTTGCAGGAGATTTATACAGGGTGAAACAGAACAAATAAACAGAAATTCGTAGCTCTAGACTGGGAAAAGGTGGAAAGCTCAAAATTTTGTGTTGCTTCCTGCCGGATTTGGTTCTAATCCATCGGATTCCGAATAATCAACTAATAAAGCTCTGAACTTTGACATTTTTTAATATTTGACAGATGACAGGCGGAGAAATACTTTCAGCAGTTTTTAATACAGTTTTTTGAGGGCTTTCAAATGACATATTGCAAGTCGAGATTCGATATAATTAGGAAGGTATAATTTCTGTCATTTTGATCGTGACATTTGCATGACGACAACCAAAACGTAGTAGGCTTATTCGGCAGCAAAACCGTGTCCGCATACCAAATTTCAAGTCGATCGGATTAACGTTGCCGCTGTTATCGTAGAAGATTACAGACACATACAACTCCGTTATCTTCTCTAAAAAACTTTGCCATTTAATTATTCAAAATCTATCCGATGGATTTAGAACCAAATTTGGTAGGAAGCAACAAAACAAAAGAATTGAATTTATCTTGCAGTTGCAGTTTTCCACCAATTATCAGGACATTACGAGTTTTAAAATTTTATCCTGGCCGTTACCACCGGAGACGGCCGGTCGCTCGGATTTTGACCAGGACGACCCGTGTTTGGTGCAGGACTCAACTCGGTCGTCCTTTTCTAGTGGGGGATTGACTTCTTTCGACAAATTCCAACTGATATCGGAAGTAGATTGGATTGGGCGCTGTGTAGGCCTTTTTTTAAATCCGACTCGGTTTCGGTTTTTCGACGGCGATTTTCTTGAAATAATAAATTTAATTTTCAATTTTTCTCCTTTTTTTACCCTGTTTACGACGAATTTCAATTTTTTTTAGCGAAACCTTGGAAAGCGTGAAATCGGGCATCCACCTGGTGATTTGTACCGCTCCACCTTTTTTTTTTGGTCTTCAGTTTTCCGTCAAAAAATTAAAAAAAAAAATTGTTTACTTATTTTTCAACAAATTATCTTGTAATTAGTGTGAGTAATACTGAACAAGAGCAATAATTTCTAATAAGTCTTTTTTTCAGTTATTTTAATACTTCCAATAATACTGCAGCTCACGAAAGTCTCATCAGTCAATTTATTGTTATGATCGATTTCAGCATGAAATGCCGGTTTTCTCGAAAATGGTTGACTTTAGAGCTTCGAACAAAGAGTACCTTTTTTGCTTAGAATTGTCCGGCGAATCAGAAAATGTTATCAAAGATTGATTTTTATCTCAGTGGTGTGCAAATAACCGGGGTTAATTGGTGGGTAACCCTAATATCGACGCCACTGATTTTTCAACAAAGTAATGGTAAACCCTAAATGAAAGCTGATTATTAGTCTATCAATAGTACCAATAAACCGTGGACACCTTGTATAATTTTTTCCTTTTTTTTTCTCTCACCCTGTATAATCCCCTGCAAGAAATTCAAGCAAAACACCCGGTGAGGTGTGATTGCTGCTCATTCAAGGAATGCATTCCACATGGTCGCTATGCTCCTTCATTCAAAATCCCACGGAATCCTTTTTGATTACATAAGCTCCTGGACCATACCTCCAGTGATATTTTAGCTCAATGTATCGAAATCACGAATAAGAATTTTTCTACGATTCTTGGCAAACATGGTCATATTTTTATTAAGAACGAAACGCAAATGAATGCGCCTCTCAGGGCCAAAGCGAATATGAATAATTGCGAACAAGCGAACAATTGTTTTTAATAAACAGAGCTCTCGGACTACCACAACATGGGCCACCAGACAGAGGCGTATCTACGGGGGGGCAAATGGGGCACGTGCCATGGTCGCACTTTGACCCTCAGGGCGCAAATGAGAGGAAATAAAAGATAAAAATGTAAAAAATGAGAAATGAAAAAATGAAAAAATGTAGATATTTGAACTGTTGGGCATAATTCGTGTGAGCAATAACTGACAAGCGAAATGGGAATTAGAAAAAGGGAAACTACCAAAACCAATACATTCAAACAGACGATCAACTTCCGACTTTTTCATCTGATCCAGATAAAGCCTAATAGGAGGGCCCGATTTGTCGTTGGCCCGCCTGAATTTTGAAAAAAAACTAATTCAGGGGCGCAATTTTCATGTTTTGCCCTGGGCGCAATTTACCCTAGATACGCCACTGCCACCAGATCAAAACTCCACAGACACGTGCCCCAGTTTGCAGGAGTCCGAATAAAATCGATACTTTCTGAACTACATTTTACTAATCTGAGATGCAACTGATGTCTTCTGAACTTCAAATAACACTTTCTGAAATACAATTGACATAATCTGATATACAGTTCAAGTTTTCTGAACTACATTTGATAAATCTGAAATACAATTAACGCCTTCTGAACTACACTTGATTATTCTGAAATACAATTGACGATATCTGAAATGCAATTGATATTTTCTGAACTAGAACTGGAAAAGGTGTAGACATAAGTTGGTCGGCAGAGAGTACCGCCTGTTGCTTTTAGAACTCCCTCACCCTCCGTCGTTTGATGATTACGCCAGAGTATTTCGTTCCTCTTTCTTTATCAAATTGACAATTTTGCCGAAACGGTCAGTGGTTTTGTTTCTGACTTCTACGTCAAGATTCTACGCAGCGGCCTGAAGATTGTTAAGTCCTTTTCTTGTCGTATACATTGAAGCTTTTTGAAGATCCAAGTGCAATCACTTGTCGCCTCATAAGTAACTTCCATCATCATCATGCTGAGCGCTACATTCTAGGGTGGATCTTGGCTTTCTCCACAATCCGCCTCCATCTCTACACCTTTTCCAGTTGTAGTTCAGAAAATATCAGTTGTATTTCAGATATCGTCAATTGTAGTTCAGAAGACGTCAATTGCATTTCAGATAAGTAAAATGTAGTTCAGAAAGTATCAATTTTATTTCAGATTAGTCAAATGTATTTCAGAAACAGTCAATTGTATTTCAGATTAATAAATTTAATTTGAGAAAGCGTCATTTGTATATCAGAAATGATCATTTGAATATCAGAAAGGGTGATTTGTATTTCAGAACATGTCATTTGTAGTTCAGAAAATAATTTATATGTATAATTAATCAATCAACGCAGCTCCAAGAAAATTGTGGCATTTGTCGTTTTTCAATGCCGCGGAAGCCGGTCGTGCCATTAACACCCCCGCAGGCATCTGTTACACAGAAGATGTGCCGAATATCTGCAGTTCATCGTACAAGAAGATCAAGAGTTCGAAGCTGTGGCTGTGCAAAGGTGCCCCAATTTGCAGGAGTCCGAATAAAGTTGATACTTTCTGAACTACAATTGACGTCTTCTGAACTTCAATTAACGCTTTCTGAAATACAATTGACATAATCTGATGTACAGTTCAAGTTTTCTGAACTACATTTGATAAATCTGAAATACAATTGACGTCTTCTGAACTACAAGTGACTAATCCGAAATACAATTGACGCTTTCTGAGCTACACTTGATTGATCTGAAATTCAATTGACGATATCTGAAATACAATTGATATTTTCTGAACTACAACTGGAAAAGGTGTAGTCTCTCTGCTACCAACCTTCAGCTTCTTATGCCCGTCATCCAGCCACCGCTTTCTAGGTCGCCCTCTGCTTTTCACACATTCGACACGTCCTTCAAAAATCAGTCCTTACATACGTTTTCTTTTCATTCCCACAAGATATCTTGTTCATCTCATCCTTTGGGACTTTACAATCTTCGCCACATTGTCGCTTCCCATCAACGCCTCAATTTCGTAGTTCATCCACATCCTTACACTACCTTCGTCTGTGATGGGTCCATTAATATTTGATGTATATTCGTCTTGATTTTGTTTGATGAATGGTTATTTTATTTTACATATCTGCGCAGCGCAAGAGATCATTCTGGTAAATGCGGCAAAGTCAAGTTACATGATTGTATTGTATTGATTTTTGAAGTACATAAAACTTCTTATCGATCGCTTAGATCACATGCAACATAGACAACTATAAGCAGAACCACAGATGAGAGTGAATTCAGTTAATGCGAGGATGATGTGTAACGCTCTTGATTGTAACGTTTTACTGGCCTTGGGGTGACCAGTGCCGTCTCAGGGAATGGAAGAAGGGAAAATGTGTTGTGAGGCTCGCTTTCACTGTTACCAATGTTAGTATTCTTTCACCGCTTGCATCGTGTTTCAAGTATTACAGCTTTCATCATAAACAAAAATTCGATGAATTATAACTTACCCAAGTGTCATTTGTCATCAGAAAATTATTCATTTTTCACTGTGATCAAATCCGTTGAATGTTCTTCTTTCTGTTATAAATGGTATCGAATCCCATTCCTTTCTATACAGGATCAATCACATTATTTTTCACAATTACGGTTTCACCCAGTAATCCTGCTTCCGCACTGAGGAGCCCCCAGTAGAGACGAAACACGTGTCTGTGGAGGTCTAGTCTGGTGGTCGGTTGTTGTAGTGGTCTGACAGCTGTGTTCATTAAAAACTGTTGGGGTCGCTTTGGCCCCAAGAGGAACATTCATTTGCGTGTCGTTCTTCGTAACACTGCTTCACTCTGCCTGAGTACAGGAGGGTACACTACCATTATCGATGTTGTTTGTGACGGCTTGGCTTTACGTGAAATTCACTTATTATATTCGTTGCCTGCCTGATGCTCAGTCTATGAGTCTCCCAATAGCGTATATCAGAGATCTCCGACTGCTTCTTCATCGGACCGTCTTACCTGGATGCCTTTGCACTTGTGAGTACATCCATGGTGAGTACCCAATAAGGGCAGAACACTAAATTGAATTGTCATTGGAGTTCTGGTCTGATGATGGTCCGATGTTGTAGTAGTCTGATGCCCGATTGCACAATGGTACAAAGGTGGTATCAAATTTTAGTTCGGTACTAAACACTGGATCAAATTTTTGAAGTGGAATAAAATGCTAACTCACCTCGGGTTCCACCAAAATTTTAAGAGCAGATTAAATCTATCACTCTGATAGTTGCTATGCACCAGCCAATAGGATGGCCAGTTGCTTAGTTACTATGAGACTGATAAAGTTATCGCGCTGATAAAAGTTTGGTGGAACCCGAGGTAAGTTATTAAAAAGAGAGATTATGATGGGAATACAAAATATAGCTCCAGGCGATTATTTGGATACCGAAACAAGTTCGAGTTTCTGTCCCATTTTACTGTAAGGATAATGATTGCATGCATGTAACTAGATACTCCTTCTAAATCAAGTGTCAAGTCTAGCTCCTCACACCGTTTCCATCATTACGTATGAAGCCCGCAACCGTCTTGAGTTATTTGAGGAGGAATATAAATAATTTGACGGAAAATCTCGAACAGCCATTATTTAAGTCCAAAGTAAAATTACGAAATTACATTTAACATCACGTAGGAGTATTTATCAATGAAAATCCCCCTTTCTGCTGTCTAGAGTCAGCCTGCAGCGCTCTTGCTACCCAGTATAAGGGCAAGCAGAGAGTGTGCCTGGTTGGGAATGCAATATGATAACGGGGCAGCGGAAAATGGCGCTTACACTAAATCATTTCGAATGCGATACACTTTGTTTCATTTTTCAATTATCTCCAAGTCTGACTGTACGTGGCCAGCCGGCAAAAGAAACGCCAAAACGTCTTCTCTATTTTAAAACGGTATGGGGAGGGGGAGGAAGGGTTTTTTGTTGATCGTCGCCCCGAGCCCGTGCTCTCTTCTCCCGTCGAGATAATGAAAAGTACATGTTGCGCTCGAAAGGCAAAAAAAAAGTTGTGTCTTTCTTGGGCGAAATAATTAGGGTCGGGTTGGGATCCGCTTTCCTTTCATAGGGATGGATGTAACATTGAGGGCATGCGGACAATCCTCCAAAGTTTCGAACGTATACTGTGCGTGACTGTGCGTGGGGTCATGATCGGACAGTCTGGGGTTCAACTTTATTCTATTTACCCTATCGAGCTCTGAGCTGCATGTTGACCTTCTTTTTTTTTTCTGTGAACTTTGGATTCACATCTGAGCCCCTCCTCTGCTTCTGAAATGTAACGGAAATCAACCTTGAACCTGCATTAGAATTAGAATAGTTTATTTCAAAACTTTTTTACTTCTTCTTTGAGTGGGAAAATTAATCAGGTCAGAATATTGACTGAACACTGAAATGTTAACCAGCATTTTGGGGGGGGGACACCTTGTGGTATTGGCATTCAAGTAACTGAAAGAGAATGAAGGATCAACAACAGAATTTGTTCCATTTCTAAGCGACTTTCGGGCATTGTAGATATACTGACTACCTGCGTTTGTATTCGTCGCCGGGTCCGCATATTGTGTAAGTTGTGTTGTAAGTACGTTAAATTAAATCTTGAAATTGCGACTCGATGGTGGATGACGCGGCGCGTGGAGACGAAAAGCTTTATTGCGATATAGAAAAAGTTATGCGGAATTTAAACAAAATTGAATTTCACTTCTAATTATTCTCTTGCATCATTTTCATTATACAATGTCCCAGAATCAGTGGCAGAAAAGGAAGATGCGTTATATAGCAAGGTTGGAAAGTAAAATTATAGTAGTAGAATCTTTGAAAAATTCTAAGTCTCAAATTCTACAGCCATGGAGGGTCAAAGGTGGTCCTCCGACTCCTTCTAGTTTCGAAAAGCAAAATAATGAGCACAAAATGTCAAGCGCTGATTGTGTATAGAATTTTTTCCGCTATACCGGGTGAGTTGTAAATTTAGAAAGTTATTTTTTCTAAAAGTGCCTGTAAATAGTCCCACTTTAACCGATGCAGAGCACAATGAAACAACATTACACAAATAAATATTTTTTCAGGCGATCAACCAAAAACACGTTGTTTAAAGTGCTCTGTTGCGGCCCCAAAGTTGAATTTTTTTGTACGCTCATGTCAAAATTACATCACGGCCGCTAGACTTCACTTGATGTTCCTTTCGCTGCGGCACGGGTTGCATAACTAAGGTTCTAAAGTATTTTCTGCTAATTCACGAAATTGTGATTCATCTAGTTTATATTGAATTACCACAATAATTCTGCCGTGCTAACCCTAATGCGCGTATCTAAATTTTGATAAATTTGATACACTGCAGTTTTATGCCAAGTTTTCATGCCGTCATGTTATAGTATAATATGAATAAAGCAGTTATTTGAGAACTCTAATTATTGCGCTATCCATGTATAATCATAACCATATGATCGCGAACATCATAGCCCCTAATGCTATGATGCCTCCCTCTACGTCTTGGAGTGCGCCTGTCATGTTCGCAGAAACATTGTAAAATTTAAAACTAACAAGCAAATCAACGCTTACGAAACCAGAAACGCCGACAGACTGTTCATCCCTCTAAGAACATTTTCGCAGACGCAAAATGATCAGATTCATATCTCACTTAAGCTATATAATCATCTGCCCTCTTACATCAAAGACTTGAAGAGTAATGACATATTTCGTCGACATGTTAAGCGGATATTGATTAGGGGCTGTTTCTATGACATAAGTGAATATTTTGATGCACGCCTAGAATAATATTTTGTATTATGAAGGTCCATCTGTGACAATAGTTGTGTTACATGTTAATGTTATTTCTAGTCACAATGTTTTCTGTATTTTTTACCGTCTTTGTTTAATACCTTGCACTTGTGTAATTGCAAACTTCAGGACTGTACATGTCTGTAAGATTGAATAATGACACTTTCCTACACTGTAATTGTCTACTGTCGGAGGAAATGAATACTTACTTACATTGTAACGCCAAAAAGACGCCATCCTGGGAATTTCGGTAAAGAGCTCCAAGGTAGGAAAATCCTCATGAGTGTTAGATTTGTCGGAGAAAAAGGCAAGAAAACCAGGTTCAAGGTTTGGTCTATTCATTACCCTTCTTACGATCTGGCCCATTCGACGAAAAGTTCGTTTTTTTTTAATAGATTTGACACAATTTCTCCGGCAGCAGATGCAAAGTTGCTGCATTTGCAGTTTCTCTTATTTCCGGCGGAGTTTCAGAATTGTATGAATCACTCGTTTTTCTTCATACAACGATTTCAGAAAGTGACACGGATAAAAAAGAATTGACAGGATTGTCTTGTCAAGTTTGTTTGTCATTGGTAACTATGTTTTTATAGAATCGCAAAGCATAAAATCAACAATAAATTAATGAGAGTAAAAACTGATTATTATCATGATTTTTTTTCTGTGAATCGCCTGAAAAATGTTGTATGGACCTCGGCCAAAGGTCCTTTTTTGACTTCACCTGATTTGCAGCCTCGGCTGCGCTATGTCTGCAAAACTTCAGATTCGGCCAAAAAAAAATTACTTTTACGGCCTTGGTACATAAATAAATATTCTTTACTTTACTTACTTGTCTCGGCGTTAATGTCAAAAGTGTAACGTAAGCCCGGTCACTATAATTATCACAATCTGACGCGATGATTGGCTTGTCAGTGGCGTAAATGAGTGGCGCAAGTGGCGTTTCTGACTTGAAATTCAGCCATTAGGTATACATTATCAAACGAATTATAAACACACCGAATTCGAATTGAACGCAAACTACAGCATACAGTAGCGGACAAAATTAGAGCCACATTTCTCAGTTTTGGTTTTTTCAATGAAAAGACGTGCTCAGGTCCAATGGAATAATCAGTCACCTTCAGATACACGATACTTTATCGATAAAATTCACAAAAGAGACGTCCATTCATGAAAAAATAAATAAATCAATTCTTGGTGTTTAAAATTAAGACAAAATTAGAGCGACTTCCACAAAAATTGTACTAAAAATTAAATTTGAGATTCCACATTCAATATTTAGTCCAATAACCATGATTGGCAATCACCTGCCTACATCTCCGAGGCATTGAGTCAATCAAATTAGCGATTGTTTCATCATCTATAGCCTCCCACGCATTTTGGAGCTCTTGTAATAGTTATAATACAGGGTGTCCCAGAAATGGCGCATAAACTCTCCAGTACGTTGTAGCGGACCTTCCAGGGAACTCTAGAAAAATAGTAAAAAAATTCCTCCTGGACCACTCTTCGAGATATAAGACTTTGAATTTGAAAACTCAACTTCTCTATTTCTGTGATTTATTCAAAACCGCAATATTTATTTCATGGGGACAAAGCTCTTTTATCATTTTCTGGTGAAATAATCCTCAACAACTTTTGATTAACGGCTACAGCCAATTTTGAATTTTGCAAATTTTCAATCAAATTACCCAGAAAATGGATCTGGCATCATCGGTGAAAAACAAATGAGTAGGTATACCTACAATCTGACATTGAATAAATAAAAAATCGAGTGAAGTCAATTTCTGACAATTAGATCAGTCAGTGTCATTTTGCATCATTATTCCTGCCTCGTTTTCACTTTTCCGCGAATAATGTATGCGGCTAGCGAATACACTGATATGTTACTGATTTTGGGCGAACGTCGCGGCATCAATCACTTCCAGGCGGAACGCATTATTTACCCCCAGCAATACCGTCAAAGAAAGCATCCCGATCGTACTTATGTGCTGGGATCTTACACGGTAAGAAATCCGACTGAGTGAATTTCCAACTTGTCTGAGTGAAGTGATGTGAGTTAATTTTTTGAGTGAAAATTAACGAAAAATTGAGTGAATGAGAAAATTTTATCAAATTTGACAACTATATGGTCATTATTGAGTACTGCACTCAATTTCGATTGCATTAACTCAGATTTGATTCGGTTTTATTCAAATATGATGCATTTCCTCGTCAAATTCGGTTCGAGGAACGTGCCATTCGGCTTCTGCATCAGTCGTTAGTTGTGAGCCGGCAGCGTCGCTCGTCGAAGAAAACCAGTCCGGGTAAGTGAAAAATTCCATTTATTAATTATCACTTAATATGATGCACTAATAGATCTATATATCCCATTCATCTTCTAAACCCAGCACTGGGACTTTTTGCACTACAAATGAAGTGTCAGGCTAAGGGACACGCTTAGTACGACTGATAGCATCCGATGAAAAGTCTTGGAGCAAAACCTTGCGTAGAATCATCGGCGGTTATCAGCCGTACCTACCTATCCCTCCGGCCTGAGTCCCAGCACTCCCAGCTCATTCGATTAACGAATAATGAACAAATAACAGATGAATTTTGATTCAACTATAGTACAAAATAGATAGGCCCTCTTATGTTGATATCAATGTCCTCCTGGTGTGGGTAATGGAGTGTGGGAAGTTTTTGTTGTTGATACCTACTCACTTTCGAGTCAATTCACACAATTTTGAGTTGAATTGCCTCAAATTTGAGTACATTTCACTAAATTTTGAGTCAGCTACGCTCACTTTTGATTGAAAGTGCCCGCATTCGCTGCTAAGCTGCCTGGCAGTCATTATGCTTGTTGGCAACTATATGCAGCGGTACGGTTTACTTTGCAACAGGAAACAGCAGGTTTTGACTTTGACTTTTTGTTTTTTGACAGGTGAACTTCATGTTACAGCTGCTTTCTTCATTGGTCCACGGATGGCCTTTAGAGGGTCGTCAAAAGTACAATATGGTCAAAGGTCCAACACCTTCCCCTGATTATTATCAAATTTTCAACATTGAACACAATAACACGACACCCATACATTTCGCATAATGGAGTGGTCCGACGAGTTTTGACTTATGATTAAGACGCATCCAGCCCAATGACCATCGAGGTAGGTCTAGTTTGCCGCGGAGTCAACCTATAGGTTCAAAATATTGTCATATTCATATTGTAAATCGATTCACTTTTATTTGCGGCATGTAATTTATATAAATAAGCACAATTTTTTTGGAATAATTATGTATTACCTACTTACATCAATCACTTTTATTAGTTTTCTACTGCTGGGTACTATATTACTCGTTTAGTGTAGAAAATATTGGTTTCCCTTTCATTTATTGCATTTAATAGGTACATGTATTTTCGAATTATTGTCACATTTTTTTCATATTTTTGGTTTTGGGTTGTTAAAATTTTTGTTCAATAATGTTGTAGGTATAATTTATACATTTCGGTACTTTTACAGTGATATATTACACAAATTATGTTTTAATAACATGTCACAATAAAAATGTCCTGAATAAATGCCTAAATAAATAAAAGTCTGTTTTTTTTTGTCCAAATTAAAAATAATCAAAATTGATTCATTTATTATCAATCATCAATAATGATCACTTTGAAATATTTTTTGCATCAATATTGAGTTATAATGCATACTCGCCTTTGTGCCAATCGCGCTCAATTTCGAGTGTAAAAAGGCTTGAAAGTACTCAATATTGATTGACAGGAAATAACTCAAAAATACAGAAATGTACTCAAAAAATTTGAGTTGAATTTTCACTCAAATTTGCGTGGACCTGGATTGAATCACTTTTGAGTCCGGTTTGAGTTGAATTTAACTCAAAAATTTTTACTGTGTATGTGATAATGAGAACAGAAGACAGAGCCAGAAGGACCAGACAGGTAGCATCAGTATTATTACAAGCAGATCGCGGCCGTCCTCGTCATGTGAGGGTACCTGATGCCTGATGCTGAAGAGGACGTTTTTGAACTGCTTCAGAATCAACCAAATCGCAAGGCTCACAAAGTTTCACCGGGACTGCATGCCCTTACTTTTTTCTCGAATACGAGTAGTCCCAACGCCTATCGTCAAAGGACCCTGACGGATGTTGATATACACACATGATTTGCAAGGATTCTTCTTTGGATTGTTAGTTCAGAACAAGTTAAATAAGTGAAAAGGGTGTTGTGTTTTTTTGAATAGGCTAGTGGACATGGTTTTTTTTATTTCTTTTTATGAAAGATCCTCCTGAAATTGTTGCATTGGCAAGATGATTTTGTTTAAAAAAGTTTTTGTACATTATAAAAAAAACATGAAAAGATTTGTCTGTTTGAATGGCGCGGCAAGTACGTGACGTCACATTTTGAAGAGCCAATAGAAACTCTAGTTGGCCATTCAATGACTGAAGAACACCTTCTCGTTTTGAACTGATTTATACCAAAAAAAATATAATGAAATGCTGGAGTGCTACGGTTTGACCTCACATTTTGGTCGATTCTTCTTTAAAATTCACTTATTTTTGCTCGGGCTGGCTTCAGATTAATGTCACAACAGTGTTATTAGAGCCATATGAGTGGCAGTACTGCGAGTTTCGCATGCCATATGTCAACCCCACGTCAAATGATCTAGTTTTTTCAATACAATTTCGCTTCTTAATACATAATAACTCCATGCAATGGCATCAAAAATAAGTTCCTTGTGATAAAGTTGTGCTCGCACGTGAAAATACACCACTACGTAATAGATCCAGAACGAATGCTTCGATCGAATGTCAAATGCGTTCCCCTCTCCTTCCTCCCTCCCACCTCCAAGCTCACTTTCAAGCTGTGACGTAGCATATTATTCTTGATTTGAATAAGTCCACTTTCAAATCGATTTTTTACCTAAATGAAATCATATTTCGAAAAACTTTTACAACTACAAATTCGTCATTCAGATATTTATCAGGTTTATGATACTTTTATACTGAAATGCGATTGATGTCCAGTAGCCTATTGAATTTTTTTCTGAGACAGGCTTAGTAACACCTAAGTAAAAATGGGAGAAACGCAGTTTTAAAAGTTTATTTTCTGAATGCGCGAAAGTTGTTGAAATTACGAAGAGGTGCGATCGGTAGCTATCAAAGCCAGTAGCGGTGTCAATAGGCACCAGTATCAGTACCTACAAGGAAATGTCTAAATTGGCCCTAACAATGACCGTTTCTATGATGACCATATTTATATTGGATTTACCTAGCGGTACGTATGTAGGTGAACACGTGCAGTCGTGCACGTTTGCCAAATCGACCGTTCCGTTTTTTGGCGATAACTTAATAAATAAAAGCCAAAGAATTTTTCTACTATTTTTCCCTGACTCTATGATGAGTTCCCAGCAACGTACTGGAGAGTTTATGCGCCATTTCTGGGACACCCTGTATAAACAATATGTTCGAAAATATGTTTAAATAAAGTTTTCTCTCTCTCTCTCCCTCTCTCTCTCTCTCTCTCTCTCTCTCTCTCTCTCTCTCTCTCTCTCTCTCTCTCTCTCTCTCTTTCTCTCTCTTGGAAAAAAGTACAGATAAAGCTCTTTACAAAAGCACGATTGAAACAGCTGTTGGGATAAACTCTGTTACGTATCCCAAAACTATTCAGTAGTTAATATCTGGAATTTATCCAACGTATTCCATAATTAACGAAATTCAATATAGCGACCATAAGGAAATAAACAATTGACTGTCATATTTTCGTAAATAGTAGGCTGGGGATGATGGCAGGGCATCACATTTCATTCATTAGGTCATTCGTAGGGGAAATGAAAAATTTCATCCGAATATCTTGAAAAATCACTGATTTATTGGAAAATGTCTATTTCCATGAAACCGACCATCAAATTCAAAATATCTCAGAAACGGCTGTAGATATTCAGACGCACCTTGTTTCAACTTGACAAGCATTGAATTGTGAACCTAAGTACACGCTGATTTTCATTACTCCGACTTTTTTGGTTCATGAGTTGGAGTTTTTGCATTTTTGATCACCCTATATACGGCGTCTGCACGAACCGCAATCTTGGCTCCACCTCTTGAAATGAAAGTATGGGTACATATAACATTCGTACCAAGTGGCATCGCGGAATCATCAAATACAAGATGGCGGTGGTATTTGGCGTTTCACATCCGGACTATGCGTTCTTTGGTCCTGTTCGAGAAAAGCATCATTCCAATGTATCAAATACCCCTCTGTGCATTGCTGGCAGAATACTCGCGCCCATCATGAAAAACCGCCGTTTTGACCTGACCTGACTGCGCGAGATACACTAAGAGCAAAGAAGAATTATTGTCAAGCACGTGACGAAACATATTTAGAGCAGATGTCATGCAGAGCAATTTTATGTATTACACGGTGCAAAATTTTCCAAAATGAAAATTTTCTGTGAAATTTTGCACCGGTATCACACGGGCTTTGAGTTCGTCGTATCAGAAAAAACAAAGTTTATGTAAAATTCAACACCCATTTGGAATTTCTGCAAGCACCGTGGTCACCTGGAAAGAATCAAATAGCTCGCATCTCCGTTTAATCCAATAAGTTATCTGCAAGCATTCACAGAAACACCTCTGGGTTAAGAAAGAATACAAACCATTATGGAATGATGAACTTATATGTTGACACGCTCTACGCGTGTTCCAACTTTTACTAACATTTCTTTTATGAGTTTTATGATAAAAAAGGCCCATTCAAATTGGACGCAGCTGTTTGCAACCCCTAAAAAGCATATGAAAGTATAAAACTCCACTCTATCTTTAAACTGCTGATCGCGCACCAGACAGTCAAAAACGAAAACGTAGAATGCTCAAACAAATTGAAGTGCTCTTGTTTCAATTAGTTTGGATAACCGTTGCAGAAGTTTAACGCATGAAATTTTACGGCCTAGTTAACACTCAACTTAAATGGGTTAAATTTTCAATCCATCTCTGTCCAGACGCGCGAGGGTAAAGGCTTGCGAGAGTGGATCCGGCTCTGCCTGGGCCCGGGTCGCCGATGTTCCCGGCTTCTCCTGGTGCTGCGGCGCTGCGAAGACGAGAGAAACCCCAAAGACCGCTAGCACGACTATAATCCCCTTTATTAGCTCGAAGCCCTGTTTCAGTTTAATTGAAATTATTTTAATTATGCTTAATGAAGGGTAAAAGATGCAATGTTTTTGTGAAACCGCTCTCTCTGCCTCCCAGAACGACCTGGACGTTTTTACGATCCCGGAACCGCCGTCGTCAACGCGCGGGCAAAAATGAGAAACCGCCGTCACCGGCCCGGCCGCCTAACTGTACGGGGGTGGTTTATGGGTTTTTGCTCGGTGGGTGCTCCATGCTGAAAGTATCGAATTTTATTTTCTGTAATTTACAACGACGCAATTGGCAAGGGTGGTACGATAATGTACGAAAAAAAGAGGCGGGGAGACTACTGGGGGACGTTTTTGACTCGCGCCAAAGCTCTTTCATACATATTTATAATGTTCGACTAATCCCGCAGAATGAGGATTGTTTGTGTCCGTTGTTTGAAACTTTGGGGCTTTAATCGTAAAAAATGATACATCGCCGAGCTTGGACCAGATAACGTACGCCCAACTGCCAGTCATTTGCATAGACGTTTCCAGATTGTGTAATTGAATACCGGGACGAAAGTTCGGCTATAACGCCGGCACATATACGTCATAAACTTGCCAAACTTATCTATCACGGACATGTGTTTCCTATAGTCTGCAACATTAATTATTTTAGTAACCAATTGCAGAACTTTGAGGTATGATTTTGGAAATTCAATTCTACTGGAGGTACCTGTAATATCAAGAAAAGATAAATAGACGTGATCACTTTTGTCTCCCGCAGTGTACCGTTAGATTAGCTCTGAAGTTCGCGGCATTATACGCGCACTGGTGAATGGTATAATTATTGGAGTTGATTTTTATTGATTTTATCCATAATGCAATTAATACTTTAGCCCAAGTGAGTACTCTATAATTACATGGTTTCCTGGATTAAACTGCAACGAAAAATGTGTGATATCACAGGGGCAGGTCATCATACACATTAAGCATCATACATCATATAATAAATATACAGGATGAAAATGAAAAATGTATCGAAAAGGTTAGTTTTTGATCCCCCCCCCCCCCAAACTTTTTCAAGAAAATTTACAGATTTCTGCTACTGCTATCTCAAAAAAATATATAAATATATCAAAATCTAGAAACGGTTTTCATTTTGGAAATCTTGGAACATCCCCATCTTCCGTTGATCACCATAGTTGCATAAAATTACCTAATGGAAAGAAAACGGAAAAAATCCTCTGTTACGCAACACAGAATAGATAATGTTTACGGAGTCTGGCCTGAGTTCCTGGGCACAGTTCAACAGGTGAACAGGATGAATTGATTGAGAAGACATTTATTTCGAATCATTTTTTTCATTTTATAGCTGTATTACACTACACAATTTCTTGTTCAATTTCTTGTATAATCCGTCAAATCAACAATCAAGTTCATTGTTTTTGACACTATTTTGGCAGATGTTTCAAGAAATTGTACAAGAAATTGTGTAGTGAATTACAGCTATTAGACAGTGATTTTACTTTCCCGGCCCCACCAACATGGAGGGAAAGTATTGTAATCGTGCAGAAAAAAAGTTTTGAGATTTCACCGGATATATCCATTTTGAGGTCCCCCAAGTCGATTAAGACCATTTCCAGAATGATGTCTGTCTGTGGGTGTGTATGTGTGTATGTATGTGTGTGATCTTCCACGATAACTGCCGAACCGTTTATCCGATCGATTTGAAATTTGATATGCAGACATGGTTTCGCCCTGGAATGACCGGATTAGTTTTTGGCTGTCATCTGTCAAACAGAAGTGTCACTATCAGAAAATGACAAAAGCTACATCTCACGGAACTTGACTTGCGATATGTCATTTGAAAGCCCTTGAAGAACTGTATTCAGAACAGTTAAAAGTATTTTCATACCTGTTGTCTGTCAAATTATAAAAAATATCAAAGTCTGGAACTTAGCCATTCAATTATTCAAAATCTATACGACAGATGTGAACCAAACACGGCAGGAAGCAACATTACTAAAGAATCAAACTAATGCTGAAGTTGGAGTTTCCCACCGTTTTCCGGACAAGCGCTATGGATTGTTAAAAATTTTCCTAGCCGATTCCAGCCTCGCTTGCCTGTTCCTCGATTTTTGGCCTATTTAATTTTTTTAGCAACATAGCAACCAAACCGGTAGGTAACTACGTTTTTGTTACGAATCGTATCAATGTCAAAGTGACAACATGAACGCTGTTCTCGGCAGGTTCTCAGTGTTTTCTTTTGTATCTTCTTGCATCATTTGGGGCAACAGTGCGAACCGATCCTTTGTGTTGTTTGGGGCTCCGTAAACCCCCTTGTGTTTTCTGTAGCTTTAGCAACTCCAGTATGCTCATGCCATTGACGTATATGTACAAACTGTAATGTGTGCAGTTCCCTTATTTGATTCGGTACCAGGGCCCCATCCCCATGGTGTCTGCTGTTCAAGGCCCTGATGGGGCCCCCATCTGTGTCTATCAGATTTTGCCGTTTTAGGCCAAAACTGCGGCCTTGTGTCTTCTTGGGTTCGTTGAAGCCCTTTAGGCTCCTGGTGTCTGCGGGTGTCTCTTGAAGCCCCACTGAGCCCCCCTTTTTTTTTAGTTTCCAGAACTATCGTGCCTTCAGGTGTGGTTCGGACCTAACTTCTTGATGGGCTCGAAGTCTCATTCCACAGGTCACCACTTGGAGGCCCCGAATTGCAATCAATTAGAACTCTGCCCCAGGTTTTCAATCCGCGACTGATTTTCACCGGTTATTTTTCAAACAATAATTCAAGTTGCATCATTAAAGGCAACAGTGCGCCCCGATTAATTGTGTCTTCAGGTGTTGTTTGGGGCTGTGTAAACCCCCTTGTGTGGAACTAGCATTGCATTCTTGAGATATCACAACAGTTAACTTCCTCTAGTACTAGCTTTTGAATTATATCATTGTCTTGTACCTACTTCATAATGCGATCGCGCAAATTAAACGGTTCTGCCACGATAACTACCAAATTGTTGATCGGATTAAATCGAAATCAGGTACGAAAGCATAAGTTCAGCCTGGAATGACCTGATTAGACTTTGGGTAGATGATTTAGTTTGGAAACCCTCAGATGGCACATTGGGTCTGGGCTTGTCTGCCCAAGCTCTAAATTTAAAGATATAGAGTAGAAATTTGACACACAGATGCAGAAAGTTCTCAGTCAAGTTTGTGTAATTTCATCATTATGTCTTAAGTAGAAACAAAAATTTGAATAAGGAACTAGCATTGCATTCTTGAGATATCACAACAGTTAGCTTCCTAGTTCTACCTTTCGAAATATTTCATCACCGTGGAAACCTAAGAGCCTGTCACTTGTTCTGTCGGCCCGACAATGGATGCAAGATGCTCGCTAAACGCTCAACTTAACGGAACTTTTCCACTCAACTTCGCCATTGAGTCCCACTTTCCCGAAGGGACGCTCAGATCAAAATCCTTACTGACGTCCCTGGATACCGCCGGGAAAGTTTTGTGTCGCCCCACAACAGATTTTTAGTTTAGAACGTAGGTAGGTACCCATATCAATAATTTGACGAGCCGCAATGGCTGAGAGAGCGTATTATTTCTATCGGTTTTCTCTGTGATGACGTCGGTATTTCTTAAAGCTCCACACCAGAATGATTATGTCCGCTTCAGTTAATGGTATTATCAGGAAATCACCGTCGAACTCCGTCGCGCTTCATTGCCCATTGAAAACAAAACTTAATTTCCTTCGAATCGCTGAGTCGCCGTGATTACTTTTTTCTTGTTCCCGCAAAATGTGGATCTATTTCCGACCATCTCTGTATGACTGTTGAAGAAGTCGTAAACTCTTCATATCTCTACGTCTGTCAGTGTTTTCAATTACTTGATAGGTAGATCTCGCTTGAGCAATTACATTTCATGGGTCTCTATACCTCCTTGCAGTTTGCTTTCAACATTTCCTGTGTTTGAGGGGTTTCTGATGAGACTAAAAAAGTTGTTGACGGGAATCGGTTTAATTTAATTTTTTCGTCATGTAGAAACTCCTACAAAGAGAAAATGTACAAGCAATATTATCAAATGTTCAAAATTTCACAAAACATTTTGAAAATTTTTGATTTTGATTCTCCAAAATTTGAAAATCAGATAGAAACGCACTTACATCTTTCTTCAAGAAAGTCACATGCCAAATTTGAACTTTCAATAAAAAAAAAAAACTAAAATTGTGTTCAAAAAAAATACCAAAAATGTAAAAATGATTTCCCGCAGACATGGAAAAGTGAATTAGTATTGTTACGAGCGGCGATCCCGTGCATACTGGTAAACACGCGATCTTTCTGGACTCTTCCACAGCCGCAGTGTACAAATGCGCGGAGCTCTGGACATTTCTAGAGTAAACTCGATGGCATTGAAATACACGGAGATTCCAACGCTCGATCGAGACACATCTGTTCATTTTGGCGGAGGCGCCGGTTCTATAGCACGGCAGAATTATACGGATAATGTGTGTGATTATTCAGGAGTGGTCTAGAAACCGCATTTGCCGGGCCACAATGGAAATTGCTGGAAGATGATGATAGAAAGTTCGGGAACGCGAATCGGAATTTTTTGAAATGGGCTCACTCCAGCCTTCTTGCCGCCAAAAATTTTCCCAGGAAAATACTTCCCATATGCATCGACAAATACAACGAAAAAATCACGTTCTCATAAACCAAAAAAATAATCTTTCGACCTGTGTGTTTAATAGAAAGAAATAATGATCGTTGAAATTTGAAAGGGGTATATCAAGGGAACAACTCACGGAAAGACGAAATGCATTGAAAGAGCAGGCTGTGCTTCTAGCGGTCAATGGGGCCGAACTTGCCGTGTAAAAATCCAATGTACTTTCCATATCTGATTAGATGAAGTGGTGAGGTGTTCGATTTGAAACTGGGTGGTGTTTCTTCGTGGTCCCGCGCGCGCTGACCCTTGAGCCAGACCCAGTCATTTCGCTTCACGTGATCGCGGATAGTATCATTCCGTGTTCGGCCTAAATGTGGATGTGGATTTCCACCGCCCATGCCTATATACACCTACCTATACTGCTCACCCCTTCGGCATGTCCTGCCTGGGCTAATCAGCTCAATAAGGGCAAACATGGACCGGCGTGTCCACGCGCCGATTTGCATCAGTAATGCGACCGATGTCCTTGTTTGATAAAGCGAATGTCTCGTTTATCTGCTGCCGTATAACAGTTACTGGTAACGGCCGTTACAACTGTGTCAACACACGTAACGATCCGCCGGCTGACATGATCTGCCGCCGCCCCTATGTACTTTCGCGACAGGACTGGTGGCAATGATGATGACCGTGATCGATCTGACAAGTGTACAGAGCTGTATTCCTAACAAACACGATTAATCTGTTGAATCACGTGTAACTTTGTTAGGTAGGCATATATCTACTTAAGTACTTATAGGTATGTATTTGTCTTTATTCATTTCATTCCTGTACATATTTACTATTCTTCTGTCGTTACCATGAACCTGTACTTGAACTGGACTGCGATTTGAAGTATCAGGCCAAACAATAAATGACGCCACATGGACGCTACCATGGTAGCTGAAATAAGAGAAGTTTTCAAAACCTTACAAAGCCTTAATATTTGCATTTGAATTTGGTAGATACTGATACTCGTTCCTAAATTATTGTACGTTAATAATAATGTGTTTCGTTTTTTAGTAAAAAAAAGTTCAAGAGTCACTGTTTAGCCGGTTTCTAATTGCTACTACTATTTCATTCAAGTGACAGTGACAGTTCGCGTGCAAAAAACAGAAGACAGTGAAAATACTTCATCTACTTTGCGTTACTAATGGACTCATTATCACATTGAAAACGGTGCTTTAATGGAGAATATTCTCGAACTGCTTTTCAACCAATAGCAACAATTTATTGTCAATAGAAGGTAGGCGAACGTCGGTGTAGAAGCGTCACCTGTCAAACATTTCTATTTGTAGCAGCCAGAATTTACGATTTCTGGGCCTTAATCTGTGTGAAGTGGATAAAATAGTGTTACGATATCTCGCGTACGGGTTCCAATATAATTGAGGCGATCTTTTGAAGCACACACTGTTTATTTTTGCGTACTACAATGAATACACGCCAACAATTATCTACTTGAGTTATCGCTGTGATTATCGCTCGCTTATCCGCTCGCTGTCTCTTCTAATTCAATACTGCCCTGAGCTGCCGGCTGATGCCTCATATAAGGCCTCCGAATAGTAGTGTTCCCGAATTTTCTGTCTACTTCCAGCAAATTCCATAGTGGCCCGGCATATGCGGTTTCTAGACCATTCCTGAATAATCACACACATCACCCGTATAATTCTGCCGGGCTCTGGAACGGCGCCTCCGCCAAAATGGACAGATCTTTCTCGATCGAGCATCGAAGTTTCCCCGTTCGGTTTCACGTAAACGCGCGCTCTGCAATGCATCAGAACATTCCGCACTTCTACACTACGATCTAATGGATGGAAGAATCCAGAAAGATCGCGTGTTCACCAATATGCACGGGATCGCCGCTCGTAACAATAGTATATTACACTTGTTTAATGAGACGTCGCCTGCTCGTCTCATTTGGGGTTCCTCGCAAGCTCGTCGTGCCCCAAAACCGTTCGTGTGACAATATGTCTTATGAAACTCGCATAATAATAATATACTATTAGAGGTCTCAGTTTCTGCACTTTCAATTGTGTTACGGTGATTTATGCATGCATGTGACATGCAAGCTAGTGTGATCAGTCAACATGGATGAATGCATCAACCTCACACAACTAGAAGTCTGGAAACTGGGGTCTCAAAGTATTTCGGTGTCTCAGTTTTTCGTGTGCGCGATCGTATCTACGTCTTTATCAGTCCTGGAGCCGCATTCTTCAACTCGCTATGCACTCGAATCGACAGATATCGCTATCGGTAGTCAGGCAAAAGCCAATCACAATGGTGCTTGCCTAGCTACCGATAGCGATATCTGTCGGTTCGAGTGCATAGTAGTACGGCGGTTAGTGGACGATATTGAGACCTACCTTGCATTTTATTCTAGAGCATTCAGACTTGGCATAGTTGTAGTACATACCCTCAGCTTACTTTTAAGAAGTGGAAACAATGTTGCAAACCTGGGAGAGCAGCGGTATAGCGTATAGATTTAGAAAACTCAACAAATCGTCCGTTTCGGTGACTTTATGTGCCAGGATTGGTCCCCCACTGGACATTTTACTAGTTTAGGGCATATGTTGGCCTTGCCGATGATTTGTGGCAGCGGTTTGCCTATCTTCCACAAAATAGAAATAGAGAACAATTTTAGAATTATCTTCCAAAATAGGGGCACAAATAGGAATCACTGAAATCACAGTTAGTCCCGACGTTACGGGCTACAACCTTGATTCCACGGTGAGTCCACTTGCAGACGTCGTATACAGGATGTTCAATAATCCAAAAATTTGAACTCATGAACCAAAAAAGTTGGAGTCAAAGTCACAATGTAGATTCATAATTCAGTGCTTGTTAAGATAAAACAAACCGCGTCTCCATATCTTCAGCCGTTTCTAAAGAATCCTGAAATTAGTGGTCAACTTTATGAAAATTTATATTTCTCAACAAATCAGTGTTTTCCGAGGTGATTTCCTAAGATATTCTAGTGAAATTCGGTAGTCCCTCAAAGAGTCAAGTCAAGAATGGGATCTCGTGTGTTGCCATCGTCCCTATCCACTATCTTTGAAAATATGACAGTCAACTGTTTTTCTTCTCATGATCGCTATCTCGAAGTCACCCACTATTAATAGCCCAGGCTTTTTAGCATTTAACATGAAACAAATCAATCCACGTGCAATCTTCACGGTATCGTAGCCACTTCACCTTACTGAACAACATACTAAAAGTCCCCAACTTTCCTCCGCGTGCGTCATAATTTTTGAGGGGGGGGGGCAAAATTTTCAATAAAAAAAAAATTCTAGGACAAAAGTAATCCAGTCAGTGGCTTCACATTTATAATATTTGGATACATTGGGGTATAAGTGGAACTTATTGACAAACCAGACGTCCATGGTCCCCGTGAGGGGAGCTCGGGAGGGGGGCAATTGGTGACCTGTGCAAGAGATTTGGTTTTCATTAATAGTGAGACAATACTGGCATGTTGGGTATCGTTTCCCACTGAATTTGACCTTGCAAATCCGATTATGACCTTCAAACTCTGATTAAATGATGTTTCGAGCAATTTTCGGAAGAAAAGCGTGATTTTGGGACCAAAATAAAGCGGTTTTTCAATTTGGGTTATTTTTTTGATTAATGCATTAATCATTTGGATTTACGATTGGATGAATTATATGGACTATTCCGCACAAGACTATCATATCACAAACGCGAGGAAAGCGGTTACAAGGTGAGAAAAATAATTTATTGAAAAAAATGTCGAAGTCCTAAATGTCACTCAAAAATATCTCCGCGCACTTGAAAAAAATTGTATTGTAGCCATAATATCGCTTTGGCTTTATCTTTTAAGGTTTCTTCTTGTAGCCAAAACAATTTTCTAGCTTCCGAAAAAAAAACACTCTACATTAAATTAATAATAATATAACAACAGCAACTTTCCCGCGGGTATAGCCTTATTTTTCACTTTCAAGCTGGCTTACGCCGAACGTCAAACCAACTCGATTTTAAAGTGTTCAAGAAATGATATTTATATCGAATGCCTGATTTAAATGCGTGAAATAGTTGCAGTTATCGATCCTATTTGAAATTTCGAACATTGATGTATTCAACGTGAAAATATCGTGAATTAAAAATCCACAATTTTGAAGAGCAATTTTTTTTCAATTGCTCACAATCTTTTTGAAAACAGAGCTTCAACATTGTTTTCACATTTGAATACTGTATTCAAAGTCTATAGCACAGCACAGGAAGATTTTTATAGCTGTGCTCTGTAAAAAATATCAAATAATAATAATAATAATAATAATTTCAAGTTCACTAGCAGTCAAAAAAATCGCATCTCGCTTACCATCCGTACTTAAAGCTTATTTGGTCCAATGTTAGCTTCGTTAAAAACTCGTCTATTGATTTCCAAACAATAAATCGATAGTTACCTCGAATACCTACCGATATCTATACTCATCCAAATTAATAGCAAAGTTATTTAGCACCTAACGGTACTAAATTCATAAGTTTATAAAAATAACAGATCATCCTCAGGGTCATACTTAACAAAGTGGGGTAGATTCTCACCTGTTATGCCCCTATACAGCACTTACACATCTGCAAACAAGACAAGGAAGATTGTCTGCTTCTACATTTTAGACCGCAGTTCTTCTTGCAGTTGCAAGACACTATCTTCAAGAGTCTCCGCGGAGCTGGAGGAAGATGCGTCTTGACGGGGACCAACAACTACTCGTACCGGGTGGGCCATAAAAAACCGTACTGTTTTATTTTTCTCGCCGTTTTTTTGTTTCTTGACCGATT
The DNA here is from genome assembly GCA_949128115.1 of Anaspis maculata. NCBI lineage: Eukaryota > Metazoa > Arthropoda > Insecta > Coleoptera > Scraptiidae > Anaspis > Anaspis maculata. Next base: position 54,312,450 of record OX421961.1, on the reverse strand, counting down.
TTGACAAGCTTGATATCATTGTGTAGCTAATTGAAGAGGCTACCAGAACCATATACAAATGATTCTCAAGTGTCAAAATTCAAAATGGCGGAAACAACTGAAAATAGGCCTTCTTTTGCAGTCGTTTTTTTAAATTAAAATTTGACAGAATAACCCAACTAAAGACGTTTTCTGAAAGAATGGACTATTTTCTACATTTTAAGACCACAACTAGCTCAATTGGTTCATTCGTTGGGGAGATGTGGCAAATTGAAAACAAGCTTATTTGCTATTGTTTCAATCCAAAATGAATGATGAAAAATATTGTTTTGCCTGTCAAATTTTTATTTTTGGAACGATTTTGACAGGTTTAGTATCATTATGTAACCAATTAAATACGCTCCAAGTGTCATATACGATTATGATTGAAATGTCAAAATTCAAAAATGCGGACACAACTGAAAATAAGCCTTCTTTCGCAGTCGTTTTTTTAAATTGGAATTTGACAAAATGACAGAACTAGACACGTTTTTTGAAGAACGAACTGTATTTTAGATTTTGACACCACAACTAACTCAATTGGTTCATTCGTTGAGGAGATGTGGCAAATTAAAAAAAAAGCTTGTTTGCCATTGTTTCAATCCAAAACGAATAGTAGTAAAAAATATTATTTTGTCTGTAAAATTTATTCAAGGGGTGGCTGCCTGAGATATATGGTGCGATTCTCTAAAAAATTACATTCCATAAAGCCTCTGTTACGTTGTTATTATCTAGGCAACAGCCAATGGCCGACACGGATTTTTACATAACAGAGCGTTTATGGAATGTTATTTTTTACAGAATAGCACCATAAGTCACCGTTTTTTCAAAATATAATTCAAAATTATTTTACAGGGTGAGTTTCACTTGGTAGGTTCCTATCTATGGACGCGGACTCTCTGGATGCAAACATTTGAGGACTATCCTAGTTTTTGTAATTGTGTTGGTCAAAGTTGTTGTTGATTACTTGAATCCATTGTTAACCTCAAAATAGACATGTAAGATAGGTTTTAATTTCACTGATGGTAGAAACATATTCTGATAGTCTTTTCCACAACATTTGCACATCGTTTTTTTCAAAAAGCCCCTTTAATTCTGTCAAATTTCAATGAAAAAAAAGACTGCAAAAGAAGGATTGTTTTCAGTTGTGTCCTCTATTTGGAATTTGGACATTTCGATCATATTCGTATATGACACTTGTAGCCTAGTTAATCGGCTACATAATAACATCAAATCTATCATAATCGCTTCAGAAGCAAAAATTTTACAGACAAAATAATATTTTTTATTATTCGTTTTGGATTGAAACAATGGCAAATAAGCTTTTTCTTAATTTGCCACATCTCCTCAACGAATGAACCAATTGAACTAGTTGTGGTGTCAAAATGTAAAAAATAGTTCATTATTCAAAAAACGCTTCTAGTTCTGTCATTTTGTCGAATTTCAATTTAAAAAAACGACCGCGAAAGATGGCTCATTTTTAGTTGTGTCGGCCATTTTGAATTCTGACATTTCAATCATATTGGTATATGACACTTCAAGCTTATTTGATTGGTTACATAATGATACTAAACCTGTCAAAATCGCTCCAGAAACAAAAATTTGGCAGGCAAAACAATATTTTTTATTATTAATTTTGGATTAAAACAATGGAAAATAAGCTTCTTCCGAACTTGCCACATCTTTCCAACGAATGAACCAATCGAGCTGATTGTGGTCTCAAAATGTAGAAAATAGTTCATTCTTTCAGAAAACGTCTTTAGTTCGATTATTTTGTAAAATTTCAATTTAAAAAAACGACTGCAAAAGAAGGCCTACTTTCAGTTGTTTCCGCCATTTTGAATTTTGACACTTAGGAATCATTTGTATATGGTACTGGTAGCCTCTTCAATTAGCTACACAATGACACCAAGCTTGTCAAAATCGGTCAAGAAACAAAAAATCGGCGAGGAAAATAAAACAGTACGGTTTTTTATGGCCCACCCGGTACACGTGGGTGCTCCCGCGTAGCCCACCGTGTTATTTGTTTATACCTAGAGTACCTTAGCTATTCTCTAGCGAAAATCCGAGGTTAATCCGAGGTCTAGGAACCGCGATATTGCATGGAATGACAGACATACAGATGGACGGACGAACGAATAATGAAATAAAATATCTTTGTCGGTTGTACATCTAGAGTCCCTAAGCTATCATCTAGCAAAAACCTGAGCGCAATCCGTAGTCTAGTAGCTGCGATATTGCCGAAGACTGCAGACGGCAATAACAAGAACAAACTACTAAAAACATGATGCACAAAGAGGAAAATCGAGAAACTGTAGTACCTACTCATACAAGTCATATCACCAGACAGACTTAGTGAGTATGATACCATGCATATTGAACGTAGGATCAATTAAATATTACAGATCAAAGTCAAGGTTAATATGTTGAAGTGATTTTCCCGATATAATGCGTTGGACGTAACTTCATAGAATCCCTTCTGGAATTGCTGAACAATTTGCAATGAAGTTAAAAGATACGTCATTTTGAAGCGAAAGCCATGGGGAATCTACTGCATATAATAATACCAAGTGATATTCAGTGGTCGATGCAAAAGTAAAATGTTAACTGAAGCATAAGAAAAAAACACGTAAAAAAGTGTCATTATTGAGAATTTAAGTCTGTAATGTCCGATTGCACAAACGTGGTATCAAATTTTAGTTCGGTACCAAACAGCGAATCAAATATTTAAAAGTGAAACAAAATGCAAATCCGATTACTTCAAGGGAAGAACATGATGGAAATACAAAATATGGCTTGTCACGATTCTTTGTATAAAGAAAAAAAGTTGGGGTAGCACGCACTTGTCGCTTATTTTTCATCACAAAGAAAAAATTTGACAGTTCCGGCAAGATTTGTTCTACAAGCCAAAATAAAGGCTGTCTCACCTGTGTTTTGGTATCCAAATAATCACTTGGAGCCATATTTTGTATTCCCATCATAATCTCCCTTTGAAGTAACTGAGTTTGCATTTTATTCCACTTCAAAAATTTGATCCCGTGTTTAGTACCGAACCAAAATTTGATACCACCTTTGTGCAATCGGGCATTAGGGTCAAATTTTCGACAAAACTTTCCCATATCATCCACTATGATTCATTGTCTTTCATTCAAGATCAAGGTGAGAGAAATCGATCAGGTGGTTGACAATTAGGAGCATTTTTAAGCGGGAAGTGCACTTTGAGGTGTCTTCATCTTTGCCTGTCAAAAAAACAGTGACGCACACGGGGGAAAGTTGGGGACTTTTTGTATGTTGTATAGCAAAGTCTTGTGAACCCAAAACTGAAGAGATTGACCGTGTTTTAATTTGTTTCATGTTTTGCCGTTTTTTCGACTAAAAAGCCTGGGCTAAAAATAAGTGAGGAATTGAGCTGATTTGATAATAATGGTCATTGGCAATAATCTTTATTCAAAAATAACCATTCCCAGTTAGTAAATCCTTCTCAATTGACTCCAATCCCGGCTATTTGAAAGTATGAAATTTTATAGTGAACTTCCCATTTTTTCAGAATATTTTCAGGCTATTTCAGGGAAAACTGAACTTGAATCAAAATCGTTTCATATCCCACTTCAGGAAAGATAGAGGATAATTTTAAACACCCTCCTTTATCTATCCAATGGTCGTTTTGACCATGATGGGCGCCAAAGCTCTGTGAAACTCATGAAAATGTGTCCAACGGTCCAACAGCCTTTTTGGTCAATTGAAGAGAAATTGCTCACTGGGTACAGTTATTTTTGCATTTGAATTATTTCTTGAGACCATGATTCGTATTGCCAATTGATTTTCCAGTTATTCAATAATGAGCGAACTCAAGATGCCATAAGGAGAAAAAACTGTTGACTGTCGTATTTTCGAATATAGGTGGAAGGAGACGGCATTCTCTTCCTGACCTTACTCTCTACTACCAAATTTCACCCAAATATCTTGAAAAATAACTGAGTACATGCAAATTGTGATAGAAACACTAATTCCGGTATTATTTGTTTGTTATTATTATTATTATCATCATTATTATTATTATTTTTATTATTATTAGTGATTTAAACGACCAACAGACCTGAGCCCAGTTACAGATCGAGTTTAGAGAAGGCCGTATATGTATAGACAATACAAATAGAGAAGACCATATGTTATCACCACCGTCGTCACGGATATTGGGGCATCAAAAATCAGCCAACCTTTTTTTGAATGATGGACTCACCTGGTTCCTACGCAACCGTAAAAATCCGTGACGAGATGTGTCTTCTCTATTTGTATTGTCTATATATATATATATATATATATATATATATATATATATATGTAGAAGCAGAAGTGCAGAACAGGATGTCGACGTCATTCTCAATCAAGCTGATTCGAGTACATCCTGTTGAGAGGAGAAGATGCCATAAGATTTGTTCTGGCAAAAGGCAGCAGAAACAGAACCTTTGACCTCAAATGAGCACCAGGCACGCGAAAGTCAATTTTGGTCAGAATCTCAGCGCAGTCTCCCCCAAAAAGAATCTTGTGCAGGTAAATAACGGAATTTGTGCCCCTGAAAGATAGACAAGCCGCTTCCACGACCCATCGCCAAGGTCGTCATATGCCTTGAACCAGTAAATGTGGGGGACTGCTCCTGGCCCATAGAAGTCACCAAAAAAGTCAATTTGTTGAGGTTGTGTAATCTACTCCTGCTGGGTAGGCAACCATGTGCCAAGTTTGAATGCTCTAGAATAAAATGCAAGGTAGGTTTGACTAACCGCCGTACTATAGCGAGTTAGAGTATACGGCTCCAGCTTAGATATATCAGGTCCATGATCGTTACCTATAACGGATCTTCGTCGTTTTTCATGTAGCTACATATTGAGCTAAACAAGAGCAGCGAAAAATAATATATTCAAAGCAGACGAAAGACAGTTGAAAAAAATAAAACACGGAATTCAGTTCCCGCCCAGCTATATACACAACTGACTACTGCAAGAAAAAACCTGTAAAATATCGTTCAATGTGCATGCTGTGCAACTTTCAACAGCGTTTTTGAAACGCGGCATCCTTAATCAGGATCTGTTTCATTTGGAAGAATCGTGTGCACCGAAAGGATGCACTCCAACTCCCATTATAGCTCGCCACTTGTGTCGACTCGTCGACATCATCCGGAATTACTGTGCATAATATTTTAAACCTCGGATGGGTTAGTGCGGGTGTTGGGTCAGAGCGAAAGATTCAAGCCCTTGTCCTAATAAATTTAGTTTAGTGTGTAATTATGTTTGGGTCCCGAATAAACGGAACGGGAATAAACGATTTGATTTATGCAGTCCGGACCTTTGTCAAACTTGGCGCATAAATCAACAAAACGGTGCCCCGTCCGTGTGCGCGCAAGAAGTTTTTCCGAAAGTTGATTTCACGACTCCAGGTCAATCACACTACTCACTTGCATATCGCGGACGTATGCCGCCCTGAAAAATTTGGCATGGGAGACCTTTAATGAAGTCGCTTGCGGCTTGAGATGCCTCTCATACACCCTTCCACCAGGATGGTTGATGGTGCCTCCGCTGTTCCACACGTCTTCGACCTTAATAATAATTCTGCTAGGCGTTTACATTTAATTACGCGATAAATTTTCGAAACTCTGTCGTCAGTCAATTAGGTACGCTCATGAATATTTGCAGTAGAGTTATATTATGCCTTCCAGTCGCTGGAAGAAGAATGAATTTTCCCAGGTCACTTATTGTCACATCATCTTTGTCATTTTATACCATCACGAAAGCTTTATTGCAATAAAAAAGGAAATTCAATCTTGTGAAAGTTAGGCCGCTGGTGTGATTTGGGAGCCCCCCTGTGACGTTGAGGGGGGTCACAGGCTTAAACTTTTTTTTTTCAATTTTGAATTGAGATCATCATTATTGGTAAAAGTATTTGTATTTGTAACTACCTGGTAAAACCTACCTACCTGGTGGCTTGATGAAAAAAAAAACCATCCAAACATCTTCTAGGAACTTGGCAGCTTAAAAGCGCAACTACCTACTGTAACCATATTCATTGTCACAAACGGTAAATTCTTACTGCTGAACTACATCTATCTATTGCGCTGTAATATCACTGCCATTTATTAGAGAAAAAATAACAGGAAGGAAGCCTCGGGGCCCATTTTGTTTTCGTGTAATTTTTTTTGTATTTTTTTAACCCAATTACTTTTGGTCTGCAGGGGCCCCTAATCGACCAAAGTTTTGGGGGCCCTTCGTCAAAAATCTAGGCCGGGATTGCGGCCTAGATTTTTTCAAAAGAAAATTAGAAAATTTCTCTATCGGACCCACTGTGTGACATGGTAAAACGATCGAAGAACGACCTCAAGAAGTTTTTTAAGATGATGATACAAACGTTTGTAAAATCATGTAGTTTTGGACTCCGTTATCTCACCACAAGTTCCTAGTGTTGACGCCGGCGCAGTATTCGGTATTTAATTGTATGTTAGAGTCGAGAAGCCTTTTTCCCTTTGAATTTAGAATTTGGATGCGATCAATGTTCTTTGGGATTTTGAAAGCGTTGATTTTTCGATAGAGTCAAGGACTTTGAATAGACATTTGCAGTTTGGAGTACAAACACCAGGAGCCCGATCAAAGAATGTGAACGTCTTACAATATTGTTACGAGCGGCGATTCTCGTGCATTCCGGTAAACACGCGATCTTTCTAGAGTCTTCCATTAGGCTGCAGTTTTGATCGGTTTCTTTCTCCTTCTTAATAGGTGCTTTTCTTTTACAACCTGAACTAAGTATTCTGACCTAAGTTGTTAGTGATATCTCACTTTCGCGCATGTGATTTCTCGCTCTTTCTCTCTCTAACTTAGATCAGATCAGTGAGTTTTGTAGTAAAAGGAAAGTACCTAATGTTTAATATGGCGCTTTTCTTGATGAAACAGGACGAAATTGAACTATTCTTTTTTTATTATAGTCGTATAATGCCTAGGAGGATAGAATAGTAAGGAGGGAACATACGCCAATGAAAGTGTAGCCATGCGGGGTAATCAACTACGCCCAGTAGCCGTATCAAGTCACCAGTGCAACTTGACATTTGTGACTGCGATTTGATGAAAATGACATTTGTAAATGAACATAATTTGAGGTTATGAAATGTGACTGCTGTGCAGTGCTGTGCTTCTTCGGATTTTCGGCTGTTATTCTACCTAAACGACCGACAGGATCAGTTTTCGAAGACGTGTTGAAAGACATGCTGCGGTATACAACGTGTAAAAGTGATGATCCCCGCATTGGAAGCATTGAAATGGACGTCATTCTTTTGAAGTGTGTTGGCCAATATCTGCATCGATGCGTCTTCATTGAGTTGGCGCATAGGAACTCCCTGCGATCCCTGCATCCCCTAGGATATGACATGGTCTATAGGGAATGAAAAATCTTTCACAAGCTCAAAAATTACAATCTCATGACACCCATTCACACCATACCTTGCAAAATGACGTCCATTTCAATGCCTCCAATGCGGGGATCATCACTTTCACACGTTGTATGCCGCAGCATGTCTTTCAACACGTCTTCTAAAACTGATCCTTTCGGTCTTTTAGGTAGGATAACAGCCAGAAATCTGAACAAGCACAGCCCTGCACAGCAGCTACATCTCATAACCTATAATTATGTTTATTTACAAATGTCAATTCTATCAAATCGCAATCACTACTGTCAAGTTGCACTGGTGACTTGATACGGTTACTGGGCGTACTTCATGCAATCCCCTTTCGTCTCCCGGCGACAGCTTTGTCCGTCCACAAGCTGGCTAACCTTCCCTCCCTAATATTCTCTTCCTAGTATAATGCAACGTTTCGCCCTAATTTAGGGCTTCATCAGGCAAAACACAAAATTGCAAACCAAACCGGCTTGGCTTTCTCGTCTCTCTCTCTCTCTCCATATTATGCCTTTGACTTTGCAATTTTGTATTTTGCCTGATGAAGCCCTAAATTAGGGCGAAACGTTGCATTATACGACTATGATAAAAAAATAGTTCAATTTCGTCCTGTTTTCTCAAGAGAAGCGCCATATTATATTAGGCTGCAGTGTACAAGTGCGGAGCGTTCCAGTGCATTCCAGGCGTGCGTGTATGTGAAACTGAATGAGGAGATTCCAACGCTCGATCAGGACCCATTTGTCCATTTGGCGGCGGCGCCGGCTCTAGAGCACGGCAGAATTACACGCGAAATGTGTAGGATTTTTCAGGAGTCGTCGCGAAATCGTACGCCAGGTCACTGAGGAAACTGCTGGAGAACGCATGGAACATTCGAGATGAATTAGTCGGACCTATAAAAGGCATCAATCGTCGGCTCATGAGTAGTATTGAATTTGGAAGCGAACGAGTCCGAAACAAGCGAAGCAGTAACCTGCGATATTCCAAGTAGATAATTGTTGGCGTATATTTATTGTAGTACGCAGCAATAAATAGTGTGTATTTTGGAACGATTGTCTCGATTATAGTCGAACCCGTACGCGGAATACGTGACAAGATTCTCCTTCATTCCATGTAATGTCCTAAAATTACTGAATCAATAAAAATAGGTACGCATGGGGGCATTGCACGTCGATAGCTCACAAAGAGCTCAAGAGTCCAGTGTTGAATGGTTGTTCAAGTCCTTCAAATAAGTTACCCACAAATATTACGCAGTCCTAATCCAAGTTGCTCTAAAACCTACGAACCCTAATGCTCTGATGGCATTTATTCAGAACTCTCAGCAACACTTGGATATTCTTGAGTTTCCACAATAAAATCTTTTGTGGGGTGGCAAAGCGGCGGCTCTTTGGCCCTTGAAAAAAAAGTCAATGATCTCCACCGATATGCGACGACTTTTTCTCGCCCGCCGAAATATAAAAGCTTATCTTAAGAAAATTTACAACTAACACACAGCGCTAGTCGTTATCACTGAAGGCGCACGGTTTTTCTATGTGGTGCGGGTCGCATCAGAACAACATCTTCACCGTATTCGCACCCCCTCTGTTCGCGGTATTTTTTCGCGTTCCCATTCCGAGTTAGGTATATGAAAACAACCGGAACGAATAAAATTCGAATCACATCCCTATTAAAGCGATACATTTCTGGTTGTTGCGTTTGCTCGGGCATTCACATGGAAAGATAAATAATGATGTATTGTTTGGAGAGGCAGACTGGAAAGAGTTTCGCTGGTGGGATTGGCTCTTTATCTGACCCTGTCATAAATCGTTGGTTCCGCTATAAACTGTATTAAATTTCACCTAATTTATTATTTCGAGCATCTCATCTCTCACCCTACGTACCATAGGCACTAACTAAAATCAATTCCCTTTTTTTTTGGTAATTAGCACGAGTCGCGTTCCAGTGATATTTCACAGGAACCCGAATTTCATGATTGATTTTCTCCATGGTCGATTTTAATTACAATTAAAAAATGGGAAAGGGTATGATGCAATAAATAAATAAATGCAAATTTAGATATGCAATACTTATTTATTATTATCCAATTTGTTTTGCGCTAATCAACGGAATAATAATTCTGTTGAAGTGCTGAATCAATAATAGTTAGGTTTATTGTTGGTTATCATCAGTAGGCCATGTCGAATATTCCTGGCAGTGATGTTATGCCATGTGAATCGTATACACCAATTTATTTCTGCATTCTACAATAAGGGGGAAGCCTCGGGGGAGACCCTTTCCTTTGCCATGTGGAAGGGCAAGAGCGCCCTCCTTTGGTCAAGAATTCGGAACTAACTTCGCCGTGAAGTATTGGCCCGCGTTGGAATGAGCATGGTTTTCACGATCTCCGACTTGACAAGTCACATCTTGCCTTCGCAATTCTTCATGCTCTGCTCGTGAGCACGGTTCAGGCGATCCCGAACTTCACGATACACCGTGGCAAAAAGCTCAGGTCTAGGAACTAGGGTGGCGTCATCTGGATTTTCCAGAGATCGAACTATGTCGTACTATTCACCATTGAGAGACATCTGGCGTCAAAAATTAACGTAGTATGGCGTTGAACTGGTAGCTTCGCTCTGAGAAGTTCCCATGGCGCAGGCGAGCTTCTGTAGGTGAATCTCCCAGTCTCGGTGGTTCTTCTTCACGTACGAAGCCGACTTCACTTTTAGGGTCCTATGGTAACGTTCGACGTTATTGGCCTGGGGATGGTGAGCGGCTGTATGCGAAATGGTGCGAGATATGGTTTTTAGGGAACTCTGGAACTCACGCCTGATAAACTGTCCACCATTATCGCAGACTATTTTCTTCGGCACCTCTAAAAAAAGAAATACGTTATCTTCAAGGAGCTTCACAACGGTCTTAGCATTCGGAGTACGTAGAGGGAAAAACAGCGCGAATTTGGTAAAATAATCGGGAATTGAGAGAACATACAAATTTCCTGATTTTGACTTCGGTAGTGGACCGACCAAGTCAGCCAAATCAGTTTCCACGGGGCTGTGACGTCAAGGCGTCCACACATGAGGCCTGCAGGCGCTTTTGGTTCCGGTTTGTGTGACAGACAGGTTTGACAATTTCGGATGAAGACATTATGTCCGTCAACATGGCTGGCCAATAAAACTTTTGAGCTACTTTGTGATATGTCCTCGATACTCCCCCATGCCCAGCCATTTTCGATTCGGGGTTTTCTCCCAAGATTTTCTAACGAAAGTCTTAAGACACAACGACTTGTCATTTTTGAGCGTTACCAATACAGGGCGTTTCATGACTTATACGACATAGCTTAAGGATAGATCCAGTTTCTTGAGGCGGATCCGGATCTGGCTCCGAAATTTTTCCAACATCCTGCGTTTCAAAGTTACAGGGTGATTTATGTATTTTGGTCAAAACTTTGATAGATCATAACTTTGGAACAAATGGATGTAATCGAATGAAATTTGACAGGGAAAGTCTCTTACTAAGAACAATTACAATGACCACCAAGGCATGAAAAATCCAGGGCCGGACTAAAAAAAATGGCCCCCATCAATTCTTGGACAAAAAAAAAACAATTCCGCATCGGATTTCTGGAAAAGTGCTATTGTATTCGGAAAGTTTAGAAAAAATGCTACAGGATCAGCTATTCAATAGGAACGGCACACCTCAGTGGGTTTTGTAAAGAAAAAAATTGAAAATTCAAATAACGATATTTCCTGAATGATTTGAGATAATTTATTGCAATTACTACTTTTCAAACAGGAAACAAACAACATTTTCAATCAATTGAATTCAAAACTCTAACAATAGGTGATAAGTACATGCATTAAATGTCATTTACAAAAGGTTTTCAAAATGCCCTCCCCCAACTTCGACGCATTTTCTACATCTCGTCAATAAATGTCTAGTGACTTTTCGAATGATAAGCCTATTGTTCCGCATTTCTTCAGCAGCTGTAATGATCCTTCCTCTCAAATCCTCCCTGGTGTTCACTTCTGTCTTGTAAACCATATCTTTCATGTGGCCCCATACATAGTAATCTAGGACTGTGAGATCAGGAGATCTGGGAGGCCAGGAATAAGGACCCCCGCGACCAATCCAGCGATGGGGGTATTCTGCGTCCTGGTGTTCTCTGACGTATAATGAAAAATGAGGCGGTGTCCCATTTTGTTGAAAATAGGAAAAACATTTTGGAGGAAGTTTAGATAGCCTTCCCCCGTCAGCCGTTCCTCAAAGAAATGTAGCCCTGTCAAAATGTTGTCAACCACTTTGCACCACAAATTCAGTGAAAACCTCCGCTGAGGGTTCTTCTCTACCGCAGCATGAGGGTTTTCGTGGCCCATAAATGGGAATTTTTCAGTTTCAGTTTTGAAAGTTCTCTTCATTTTCTTCGTTTCTCCTCGGTTCCGTTTCGCCACCCGCGTTGTGCGAGGGCGATTTCGGATTTCTCATTATTGTTATTGTGTATCACTCTATTTTTCAACTCACAACCTACCCTTCCGTCACGCACTGGACATCAGCGGACCATGCAAAGAGAGCGCTATCTCCATCTCACGGCGCCGGACGTCACAAGACAGGTTCTTTTTAATTTTTTACTCCAATACCCAAGACAGTGTATCCCAGCTAAAACATCTCGGCGTTTTCTCAGAAACCGTCCAGCCAATACAATTCTTCTTGTTTGTAAAAATAAGCCCTAAATCTAAGCTTCAATTAGAGAGGTGCCGGTGTCTGCAGCTGCTCTACTTCTCAAAATATGGCAATTTGAACAGGCCTCGGAACAGGAACATAATTATGGAGATTTATGATCAGCCAGAAGAACAATTTTACATCAGAATGCAATTGGGGCACCGTCTGATTTTTCATTAAACGTCAGAGAATACTTGGATGCAGAATACCCCCATCGCTGGATTGGTCGCGGGGGTCCTCATTCCTGGCTCCCAGATCCCCTGATCTCACAGTCCTAGATTACTATGTATAGGGCCGCATGAAAGATCTAGAGGTCTACAAGACGAAAATGAACACCAGGAAGAATTGTAGAGGAAAGATCATTGCAGCTGCTAATGAAACGCGGAACAATAGACCAACCATTCGAAAAGCCACTAGACATTTAGTGACGAAATGTAGAAAATGCGTCGAAGTTGGGGGAGGGCATTTTGAAAACCATTTGTAAATAACATGTATTTATCACCTATTGTTAGGAGTTTTGATTTTTTTTTCAAATGTTGCTCGTTTCCTGTTTGAAAAGTAGTAATTGCGATGAATTATCTCAAATCATTCAGGAAATATCGCTATTGAAATTTTCTATTTTTACTAAACCTACTGAGGTGTGCCGTTCGTATTGGATAGCTGATTCTGTAGCATTTTTCCTCAACTTTCCAAATACGGCATTTTTTTAGGAATCCGATGCGAAAATGGCTTTTTTGCCCAAGAATTAATGGGGGCAATTTTTTTTTAGTCCAGCCCTGGATTTTTCCGTGCCTTGTTGGTCATTGTAATTGTTCTTGGTAAGAGACTTTTCCTGTCAAATTTCATTCGATTCCATTCATTTGTTCTGAAGTTATGACCTATCAAAGTTCTGACCAAAATACATAAATCACCCTGTAACTTTGTACCGCAGGATCTTAGAAAAATTCGACGCCAGATCCGGATCCGCCCCAAAAAACTGGGTCGATCCTTAAGCTATGTCGTATAAGTCATGAAACACCCTGTATTAGAATCAGGGTTTTGACAGTTTTTGTAAAGAGGACCACCTTCCGCTCGCCATGAGAGGTCGGAAAGAGGACTCTTGGACTCTTTTTCCAGCATGCCGTTGTATCACGTATCAGTGACATTATCAAATTCCAGAACTGAGATGTCCGCAATCTTCGGGACGGCTCGACTCAAGACGTCCGGAAGGACATTGTCAACACCTCACCTGTGAACGACCTTGAAATCATATTGTTGGAGGCGAACACTCTACTTGGCCAGCTTTCCTTTCGGGTCTTTCAAGTTGTGCAGCCACTGAAGCGTGAAGTGGTCGGTGATCACGGTAAACTGTGTGGCCTCGACGTATGAACGTAGTCTCTCGATGGCCCAAACTACGGCCAAAAGCTCCTTCTCCGTTGTACTGTACTTACGCTCAGTTTGTGACAACGAACGGCTGACGTAACTGATGTTCACCTCTTTCATCTTGGGTGGGTACGACTCCAATCCCATAGTCACTGGCATCGCATTGGATCGTAAAATGCCTCGCGAAGTCTGGGCAGCTCATGACCGGCGCGGTAATGAGGCATTGCTTCAGCGTCTGGAACGCCATTTCGCATTCAGTGTCCACTCGAACGCAACATCCCTCCGAAGTAAGCGGCAGATAGGCGCAACTACTGGCGAGAACTTGAGCACGAATCGACGATACCACGCGGTCATACCGAGTATACGCCGTACCTCTCACACGCTTCGGTGGAAGAATATCCACGATCGCCTGAATCTTCTTTATATCCACTAGACTTTGACTATCGATGACATATCCTAGATATTTATGTTCGGATCTGCACAGGTGACTTCTCTCGAGACACCACCAGACCAGCCCTCCCCAGACGAACGAACACCTCATCCAAGATCTCGAGATGTTTCTTGAAGCTCTAGGATATTACGATGATATCGTCGAGGCAAACAAACACTGAGGATTCCAGCTCAGGTCCTAAAATGCGGCCGATGAGCCTCTGCCAAGTGGCCGGCGCGTTATGTAAGCCGAACGGCATGCGCTTGAATTGTAAGAGGCCACGCCCTGGTACTGCGAAAGCTGTAACCTCACGTGATGCCTCCTCGATCGGTACTTGCCAGTACGCACTTTTTATATCAAGAAAAAAAAAAAGGTACTTTGGCCGCCTCAAGTGATCCAGGATGTTCGAGATAAACGGCAGTGGATAGGCGTCTTTGTCGGTGACGAAGTTGACCTTATTGACCAATATTGGGTCTACTTTTCTCTTGTAAATGACAATTGTTTTCGGATTAGAGCGATTCAACTGGAAAAACACTAAGCACTTGTTATATTACTGTTGATTATAGATCGCTACAATAAAGAAGCCTTTCTTGGATTCTAAAACGCATCGTGGTAATGGAAGAAAACTCCAATTTCGTAATTTATGTAATACTCGTGTGTATGTACGTAGTCGGGGCAGATATTTACCTCGGTGTTTACAGTATCAAACGGTTTGTTAATTCTTGGGGCTGAGTTCCTGGAAAACAAACATATAACTAAATAAAGAGCGGCATCGAAGAAAGAAATAGGACTGGCAGCGAACCCGAGCGCGTTCTCTTGGGTGTCACAATCAGCAATCGGATTTTCACCGGGGACCTGGACTTGATTCACTTCGCTTTGTTGCACTAAAAAAAAACCATATACAGAGAGAGAAACAACTTACTAAAAACCGGGGATCAAAGTGCTTTTTAATTGTTGCTGGCCGTCCACTGTTTGCCAACGACCCACCCCCTAAACGTGCACTCGGGCATTTTGCTGATGTACGCGCGCGTCCGCCATTTTTTACCAAACTTTTCATTAGCGCTGTTTTCTTTTTCTCCAACAATTATATTCAATTACGTGGAGCTTTGAAGCGATTCGTTCGCCAACTGCATCCGTGACATTTCGGCACACGACATCACTCTGGAAATTGTTTTTTTTCCACCGCACATTCTCCGGCACCTCATAACTCAGTGAGTTACCGTTTAAATTAATTCTGATTAGGTACTGGGACGGAAATATGGGTCGTAAGTACGATTTGTGTGTTCAATTCTCAAACTGACAAAGTACGCTTGATATTCTTTACTAGCTGAAGTTAGTACCATACTACGATCCCGAATTATCAGTCACTTGAAAGCATCTGTTGAAAAATGTTGCATTATAATCATACTTTTCTATTACGCCTACACTTTTTTTCTGTAAAAATCCGTTACCTCCCGCTTTTGTTCCCTCAACTTGACGCTGATTGCCCTAATTACTTAACGTAGCGCAAATTCTGCATCTTTGATCACAAGCGTGTAATTATCACCCCCCAACGCCGTCGATTGGAAATACGCTTGTATGGCCATGTTAAATTGTACAGCATGTGCACTGTACAGTCTTTGTTTCTTCATCATGCGTCCAAAAATTATGGTAGTTCGACTGCAAATCATATTAATAGATGTAGATGTTTCTGAGGTCACTGAAATTGTACATTGACAATTCAAGCTACATTCACGCGTCCTAATTCACTATTGCAATACAGCTAAGGTTTATAACCTTGTTATAGGCTAGTCAAGGTGAATTTGAACGCTGAAACGCCCTTAATAACTTTATCACAACAATATTTTAATCGATCTGGGGCCGGAGGAGAGTATTTCCTCATTTGCGAGGCCGCAAATGAATATGCATACCCCTCAAGATTTATTTTACAGTTAATTACAGTTTTGCAATGCAAATTTATCGTACCTACCCCATACCTATGGCCATACACTTCTATATTTAGGTTAAGATAGACGTCGTTGTGCTGTTCTCATATTTTCGATAACACTTCAGACAAAGACTCCGAGTTTCTAATGCTCGCCCTCGCCCCTTACCATAAACACAGTAGCCATAGTGTTATAATGCGAAGTTTGTTGAATTTATAAATAATGTACGTAGGTGTAGGTGTATATCAAATTGTACAGTGAACGGTTTCTGTTCGCATGAACAGTTCTAAAATGAATTATTATTTAATCAGGTAGATATACATTATACATGATGTGATATATCAGTCAGGTTGAGCCGAAAAACAAACGAAGGGCACTATAATCTGAATTTCAACGCACTGTTATTCACTTCATCATATTTTTTGTGTCATCACTGCACTGAAAATAGTGTAAATAAAAATGCAAATGCTCAAGTTATGTGTTTGTGAATAGAGAATTTTTTGATGGCAGATAATCGTCACATTTCACATAGTTATTCCTGTGTTACGTTATAGCCATTATCTTGGTGCCAAATATACGCTCTAGCTCTATATTACCTACCTATGAACGAGACGTCAAGTGCGTGGCTTTGACGTAAGGACAAAATCGGAAGAATCTTTTGATGACGAATAAAACCGCCAAACATTCCTTCTCGATGGTACTGTATCGTTCCTTCGCTGGCTGCAAGGAACGGTCGATGCATGATCTGAGCTTTTTGGTCCAGTCTGGCTTAGTATGAGGATTGCCCCTAAACTCAAATCAACGACGTCGTATCAGTTCATACTTCTGTGGGTGCTGACAAAAGGGATATAAGTCAAAAACAGTCATTTTTCAGGAGACACATTTTTCTATGCCATCAAAGAAGTGGTCGACTTTTTTTTACAATTTTGTTATTTAAATATATTCTGGCTAAAACTTTAATTGATGATTGATGTGTTTCAGTGTAAAATACTGTATAAACTGCAATATTTGTGAAATAATGTGATATACCTATGTCTCTTCACTTTGGTATTCTTAAAGTCGTATAAATTTAAACAGATTCAAGTGTACTTATACCTTTTTTGCAAAACATATCAACTCAATTTATTTATTAGAAGTCTGTATTATGTGGACTTATTCGCCTGTACAAAGTACATTTAGTACTTTATTTATTATTCAGTCTATACCTACTTACGAATTCGTAGGTACCTAACTCGGCTGCTCTCGAGGTACCTAATATTTTTATCCGCTGAAAAGTTGAGAATAACAAAAATTAAACCAGGTACTACACAAAAATATAGATTTATTTAAATTCAATAAATATCTACTACAAAAAACAACAAAACATATAAACTCAATGCAGTTTTTTTCGACGAAAAATCAATAAAAATTAAAAAATATAATTCTTTCAGGTACATCTAGCACAACAATCATTTCAATTTTCCTCCATAGCCGACTCTTCAATTCTGTCTAAATCAGGATCTTCATCGTCCGCAACTTCTTCTGTGGGCAAAGTTTCATAGAAACTTCTTACATCCGCATCCACATGTGCTAACAAAGAGAGAAGATTCTCTTTTTTTCACAGAAATAGGAAGCGGTGCGTTGTATGCTTGTGGAAGAGTGAATGACGCATCCAACGAAGTATTCTTTTTTTTGAGAAAAGACATTTCAAAAAAATGATCCGCCTTCAAATCATTTTTATATAGAAATTTTCCAAACAAGTCTTCTTTTGAAAACTTCAGCCACCTCAAATGTCTGAAATTAAAGTCATTCTTCAATAAATCGACTTTCTTCTTCTGCAGATATTTTTTAAATAAAGCTCCAAAATCGTAAATGTCTTTTTGCTCCATTACAACGACAGTAAATTTATCTTTTCCGGCAATTCTGACTAGTTGGTACCAATCACGAGGGTGGTATATCGGAAACGGACTGCGTTTACTCTTCTTCTCGATAATGGAATGGTCCGTGTCGCATTCCATATGAGTATGTCCTGCAATGAGGAATTTGTGCTCGAGTGTTCTGATTGTCGGATGATGCTGAAGGAGATACATGAACATGGCAATCACATTCGAATTTTTATTCTGGCCCCCGCATGTATCCGACCATAAAATAACATGCTCCACTTCACTTGGAAGATCAACGAGTGTTTTTTTCGCTGTGATGCATTTTGCAACATATTCCGTTCTTTTATCGTAACTTCCAAGAGCCCAATATTCATTAAAAATTACACGCCTGTCTTTCTCACTTATGTTCTCTTTGCATTTATTGCGGCAACTTTTGAGTGGTTTTAGGGCTCTGCCAAGCCTGATTTTTCCCTTAACTGTTTTGTATTGTTTACCTGAGTTCCTATCAGCTTGCCTTTTCTTGCATTTATTTCTCGCCCAAACTTCTTCACTTTCTGAAGAATTCGACTCATTTTCTGAACTTTCGCCGTCGAGTTCGCCGTCTTCAGCAGCCTCAGTCGTCACATCAGGATTTTCTTCAAAAGACACGTGCACCATCGCATCGTCGTCGTCGTCTTTTTCTAAGAGTTCCATCAAATTCACTCCATCTTCGGTGAAGATGGGTACATTATTTCCTACCCATGCTTCAGTTCTTTGCATTGCAGAAGATGGCTGGATTTGCAATAAGCCATCACCTGTCAGATTGCCAGAGCTACCATTTTCTAAAAGAAAACTGAACTGCATGAGCATGTGAAAAATCAGGTATCATGAGAATATTTTACCTGATGGCGGAATGACTTCCTCATACAGACAATAAAACTCCTGTGCTGCTGCATCAGAGGGTGATGGGCTGTTGCGAGGGCTGTTGTTACTTCTGCCACTGATACCGTCTTGAATACAGAAGAATGTGTTACAATAATATAGTCTTTAAATCTGTATACCTAATTATTATAACACATGTTTCAAATGACATCGTTTTGTCACTTGAGTGGTTGGGGGTACAACGACTGACAGGTAATGCCACAAAGGAGTGCCCCAAAGAAACTAGTGAGATAACATGTCTTATGAATCAAAATGTGATATACTTAAGTTTTTTTTTTCTACTTTGCGTATTAATCTTGAAGAAATTTAAAAAATTTCGGTTGTTGAAAATATTGTTTGATAGCTAAGTCATATCAGAATTAACGTTTTTGGCTGAATACTACTTACCTTGCCATTGGCCGAAATGTAGTGTTATAACAATTGGAGTTCAGTACCTAAGTACGACACTATTGTGTATGTGGAAAAGTAGCCCAGTTACTTACGATACCAAAGTAGACAAAATAATTTCAATACCTAGTACTGAGGAACTTACCTAATGACTTTAGGTTTTCTTTATCCAAACTATAAGACTCATCCTGAGGCGCTGCACTAGATGTGAGAGAGCTTTTGCAATTGCTGCCATCGATTACGTCTTGAAAATATAAAAGAATGTGTTACAGAATCTGAAATTGCATTGAAATCCCGCAAAAAAGTACATTTTGAGGTTAGATTCAAAGTTGCAGTGATAAAAACCGGTACCAATACAAGACTTAATGAAATTATATACTCACTTGATAAAGCGACACATTTTCCAAGAATCTTGAATGATCGTGAATTTCGATCCATTGTTTAACAGCACTTTATTGAAGTTTCAAAAACACATAAACGAATAATGTTGCCGGTAAAACTTTCTGATTAATCTGAAGTAGAAGAACTACAAAGATATAAGTAGACATACATTTCTAGAGTACAAGAAATTCTGATCAAAGCGATTTTGTTAAAAGAAGATAAGTCAACATATGCTTATTTGGCGTTATAAATTCATTCCATTTCTGGAATATTTAGGTATAAGTACACTTAATCTTTTATATGCTTATTGGAAAAACATAGAAACTTTTGATACCTCAACAAATTTCAGTATAAGTCTACTTATAGCATTAAGTTTCCGTTCAATAAATTTCGACTGTGGAGTGATAGAACCATAATTTTTTGCCACTTATACCCTTACACCGTAACCTACTTGAAAATGTAATAAAACCATTTTCGTCATAAGTCGACTTATATCCCTTTTGTCAGCACCCACAGACTTGATATGGCTGGGAACGATCTGAGCCTGTTGAAAACGCGCGATATAGGGTGCAAAGAGCAGAAACCAAGAGTTGGTACGACGTAATAATAAACAGACTTAGGAAGAATCACAATACCCGAAGGATACACGAACGCAACGCTATACGTCGACGTCGATTTCCATTTTGTCTGTCTGTTGTGCCGGAGATTTCATCAATTGCGTGATATCTTGTGAAAAATGCGAGGAATAATTCATTTTCATAATACAACTCAACCACCCCAAGCAGCACAGCAAGAGTTCCTGCGTGTTGGCGTGTGTTTTGTGTGTGTGTATGTGTCTACGTAGGTACGGTGTGTGTGGGTCACCAGGACCATTAATAAATCATGTTGGTAAAACTGGTGTTTTAATTAAAATTGAAGAAATATCATTGGTCGAATAGGACTCGAGGAAATAATTATTGCGATGTTCTCGTAAACTTTAATTGTATCCCGGATAATTTATGAAGAACCGTTCGGGAGTTTACATCCTCCCGCGCTCCCGTTTATATTGTTCTCCTTTTAAATTGGGCGGCGATCGTAAAAATATTTATACCTATGGTGGTGCCTGATGCCGCTTTCTCCGTTTAATGGGAGTACTTGGGTAATTTCAAATTAAGTAACAAAATAAAATTATAATATAAAATGAAAACGCGGGTCACAAAAATCGGCATTAATATCTTTATCGGCAGAATAACGTTTCCATAGTTGATATCCTTGTCAAAACTTTGAAACGACTTAAAAATGTAGCCCTAGAGAATAATAATAATAATAATGCATAAGGTATATGACATCTCGTATAGACCACAATAAATGATAATGTGCATCTGATCTAATCTTCGACATATATGTAGAATCTGCATTTGATCTAATCTAAGACATCTGATGTTATGAGCCCACAATGATATGAGTATGGTTGTAGATGAAGAAAGGGTTAGCGTAAGAACCTATCAGAGGGTTTTGGGAAAAAGGTTGAGAACACTCTAGAATAAGTTTGTGACATACCAAACTAGGCTTCATGTCAACTGAAGAACAGCAAAAAAAACTCTATTTCGGAAGCTTGTAACTTTTGACCGAGAGGACCGATTGAGGAAAGTCTTGGATATCTTGTTCTTCGAGAATGCATTCGTCATATCACTTTATTACCTGGCCCCATATTGGGCTATCTACAGGATGATTTAGCAACACGTGTTTTTATGTTCAACTTTGACTCGCATTTTCTACTTTCGTGGTCACCTTGTAATTAAATTTCATATTTTGTCCTAGAGACACATGTTTTAGCTGTAGACTGGTTTTTGATGTGCTGCTTTATCCAACTCCAATCTTGAGATATGACCACCTAACTGAAGGGATGTAACTGTGTGTGCTACTTGAATAATGAGTAGGTAGGCCATGAATCATGGGGTGTCGCAGATAGACATTTTTATTAAAAAGTATCTCGTGATTAGAAGCAACAATGCCACGTTTGCCGCAAGTTCTGCTGTTACGACTAATTGGTGCTATTGAAGCGGGTACCTCTATCTGTAATGCCGCAAGAATGTACCAGGTCCAAATATCACCCAGTACTGTATACCGTGCTGTACAGAGGTTTCGAAGGAATCATACACCCAAAGTGGAGGTCGAGGGAGAGCCGGAGAGTTACTACTCCTGCTGTGGATAGAGGGTTGAGAAGGGTGTTGTTCAATAACCGGATGGTCAACGCTACGAAGCTACGATAAGAACTTCTCTTGCTGGATGTCAACGTTTCGATGTCGTGAGAAGGAGACTTCACGATGTGGGTCTTCACGGCCGTCGTCCCTAATAGTCCGGATGCTAGTTGCATAAAATGGAATGAACCTTGCATTTTTTGATGAGAAGATGCTACTTGGTGGAAATGCTCTTTGCATCATACTCTTCCAATCCAGAAAGGTAGCCATCAGCGCCATCCATGCAGGCAGCGTATACAGGGTGAAACAGAAAAAAAAGTTGGGAAATTATATTTAAATAACCGTAGCATGTGAAGACCTGTAATTTACCACATACATTGATTGTTTTATGCTTATAGAGTCGCAGTAAACCGCTCTTGATTACCTTGAACCGTCTTTGAAATGTAGGGGAAAAACAGAAAAAAAAACAAAACCACTCTTTTCTCCATAAATAAGTGATTCTTAGAGATATTGACACAATACTTGGTATTTCCACAAAAAGTATTGTTAGAAATGATATGAGCTGGGTAGCCAATTCCTAAGCCAACTATTTCCAGAAATACGATTGTCAACTTTTTTTCCCTCTTGAGCATCATCTTGAATCTGCCCTGTGAGGCATCGTTGAAAAAGTGATTGGTTATCATAATAATGATAATATTTAATCATTGCATCGTAAAAACAACCTCCTCGTCATAATTTAGTGATCTCTTCGGCGGGAAAGAATTGCCATTCGCGTATTTTCTGACTCTTCAGAGATTTAGTGCCCATGATAGCATTGGCAACATCTGGAATGGTAAAATATGTTACGCATTATGAACCTTGATGTACTTTGAGGTAGCCTACCAAGTTTTGCAATCATCAATTGAAAGGTTTGTTCTCAAAGGCTGTTTGAACAAAATTTGATTAATTTTTTTGTGGAAAATGCAAAATATTGGATCTTCCACCCTTATTTGATCCCTCGTTGAGGACAGCCTGAAACCGAAAGTCTGCAAAAATTTTATGCTGATGGTTCACTGAGAACTGCTCTTCAATGTGTAGTTGTCAAAATCTGCATAGTTGCGTTCAGATTCCAGACAGAGAGCGACAAAGAAGTTCATGCAGTGAAAAAAGACACAACTTTTAATGCAACGGAGAAATCCCGGAAATGTCCCTTTTAGATAGGCTTCCCGCAATACACAGGTTCTGTGAGACTCTCAAGCGTGAGTGAAAGGCTTGAAACATTACTAACTTAAGGCTCCAACAGTGTACCAAATTGCACATCTATGTTATCAAAAGCAAGGTCTCCAGACAGCTTTTAGTCTAGCTCTGGGCTAGTTTTCTCTCTACTGTAATTTATGTCTTTTTTTACTGCATGAATTTCTTTGTCGCTCTCTGTCTGGAATCTGAACGCAACTATGCAATTTTTGACAACTTAACATTGAAGAGCACTTCCCACTGAAACATTATCATAAAAAATTCCGAGACTTTCGGTTCCAGGCTATCCTCAGTGAGAGATCAAGTAAGGGTAAAAGACCCAATATTTTGAATTTTTCATAAAAAAACGACACAAATTTTGTTCAAACAGCTTTTAAGAACAAACCTCTCAATTGATAATGGTGAAACTTGGTAGGCTACCTCAAAGTACATCAAGGTTTATAATGCGTAACATATTTCACCATTCCAGATGTTGCAAATGCCATCATGGGCACTAAAGCTTTGAAGAGCCAAAAAATACGTGAATGACAATTCTTTCCCGCTGAAGAGGTCACTAAATTACGGCGAGGAGGTTGTTTTTGTGATGCAATGATTTCATGTTAACCATTATTATAATAACCAATCACTTTTTCAACGATGCCTCACAAGGCAGATTCAAGATGGTGCTCGAGAGGAAAAAAAAGTTGACAATCGTATTTCTGGAAATAGTTGGCTTAGAAATTGGCTACCCAGCTCATATCATTCCTAACATTACTTTTTGTAGAAATACCAAGTATTGTGTCAATATCTCGAAGAATTATTTATTTATGGGAAAAAAAGTGTTCTTGTTTTTCTATCTTGTTTTCCCCTACATTTCAAAGACGATTCAAGGTAATCAAGAACAGTTTGCTGTGACTTCATGAGCATAAAATAGTTAATGTATGTGGTGAGTTACACGTCTCCACATGTTTTGGTTAATTAAATATAATTTTTCAACTTTTTTTTTCTGTATCACCCTGTATACGCCGCCGGCATGAATGGCGCTGATGGCTACCTTTCTGGATCGGAAGAGTACGATGCATGGAACATTTTCACCGAGTGGCATCTTCTCATCAAAAAATGCAAGGTACTTTCAACTAGCATCCGGACTATTAAGGCGTCCTAAATGGACGCGCCAGCAAAAGATAAATCGACTATTTGGAGGACGCTCCGTTATGATTTGGGGAGGCATTGCGCTAGGGAGACGGACTCAACTGGTTGTTTTCCAAGAAAATTTAGATGCCGTGCGTTACATGAACAAGGTATTGGAGGCTATTATTGTGCCGTTGACCAACGAATTCGGGAACCAATTTTTATTTATGGACGATAATGCACGGCCGCACCGAGCGGCAATAGTTGATCAGTTCCTGAAAAAAAAAACAATATCAGGCGCATGATATGGTCGGCCATGTCACCTGATCTTAGTCCGATAGAGCACGTGTGGGACCTTCTGCAAAGAAGGTTATCAGATCGAGAGCCGACAGCAACGAGTGTAGAGGAACTGATCCACTTCCTACTAGAAGAATAGGCGACTGTTCCACAGCAGTTGATAGACAATTGCATAAGTAGCATGCCCTGAAGATGCGGAGCTGTTAGGGCGTCCGCAGGAGGCCTTACTCGTTTTTGAAGTTTAATATCAAAATCATGTTTTTTTACGTTTATTTCAAGAAAAAATATTTTTTTCCTGTTTAATCCAGTGTTTTGATAACAATTGAATTCGTTCATCATCTTACGAATAAGAATAAATCTTGAGATTTGAGAGGGATAGAGCAGCAATTCAAGAAGCAGTCTATAGCTGAAACAAGTCTCTATAAGACAAAGTATAAAATATAATTGCGGGGTGACCACGAAAATAGGAAATGCCAGCCAAAGTTTGAACAGAAAAACACGTGTTGCTAAATCACCCTGTAGATAGCCCAATATGGCCAGGTAGAAAAGTGATGTGACGAATGCATTCTTGAAAAATGGGGCAATCCAATAGTGAGAAACTTTTCCAAATCGATCATCTAGGTCAAAAGTTATAAGCTTTCAAAATTGGGATTTTTTTTCTGTTTCACTTAAATCGACGATTAGTTTAAACATAAGTATAGAAATAGGTAAATGGGTAACCACATAGGTTATTAGCTCAGGATATTGAGGAAGGAGGTACGCGTCCAACGCTCTACGAACTGAGAACAAGAAAATGTTACTCATCTGTCATCTATGTAAATTGTAACATAATTTATAATTCAACCACATTTTTCGCAACAATCTCAATGTGCATACAACGTTATTGGCGACATTGGGACACAAATAGAAACGATCGAGTTGCCGGTAGTTTGCAGGTGGAGCTGCATAAAAATGCAAATGGAAGCAGGAATTCAGACTGAAAAATGCAATATAATAAGGCAATATAAATACTGAAGGGAATTCAACAACTAAAATAGCTTCCATATAGATTACTCGGAACGATAAGAAAAGTGGATTGTATTACCGATCGTACACAAAATGATGCCACCGGGATGCTTTCCAATAGTTGATCCATTTGTGCAGATAAGCACTGGAGAATTGGCATGTAATATCAGGGAGCTCGCATGAACGAAGACTGTTTACAAACACGGAAGTTCTTTTTTAGAATTATTCATGGCTTTGTTAAACGATCCAGGGTGGTAGGGGAGACCCAAACTAAGAGTAGAGAGAGGGAGGAGCGGAGGAGGAGAAAAAGAGAGGAAGAGGGAGGGAAATGAATATCCTTTTAATACACACAAAAATTGGAAGTGAAAAATATGACAACCAACTCGGTCTCTCCCTGTTTCAGATGTTTTCTTGTTTATTTTACTGTTCCCAGTTTTCCTCGTGACCTCGTTTCTAAGACTGAACATACTTTAGGGGACAATATCTGCATGGGTGTTCCTGTGGCTATCCTGTGGCCAACATTGTACCTGGAAAAGGCCTTTTGGTCAGAAAAAATACGTATAGGCATAGTTAGTTGACAATGGGAGATAAGGTAGCAACACCTTGTTATCCATTCTGCAAACCAACAGATTCAGAACACGCTTGCAACACAAACACAGACTTACACACATACACACGTCGGCCCACCCCCATAAAACGACACAGTCGAGGTGTTACTACCCCCTGATAAATTGCGTGCCGTGTCCTTCGCGTTGCGTATGACATTTATCCAAATTCATCCCTAAATAACAAGGACTCCAATTTCCCTTTCCAGCCGGCAGCGCAGTCATTCCCAGCCAGCGTATACAAAAGCTTACACACACTCCTCCCGGTGGTGGTGGCGTATTATCTGAAAATACACCACCCCACTTGGTTGCCGCCAACAGTTTGTCAGGTGGTGGGCGCAGAACGCCAGGTAAAAGCCCCGTAAGCTCGAGGGTGTAAAGGCGAACGGAGCTTCCACCATGCGTGCCGCTGTAATAAATACGGAATAAACAATATTCATTATTTAGGGTCAGCAGATTAGTTTACCGTGGCTGTTTACAGCGGGCGCCTAACCGCGCGTTGGTAAATATACGAATTTATAGAATTGTTTGCCACCAGGTCCGAGAGAAGCGTATACATATACACCCACCCCCGAATAAAGTCTGCCGGGTACAAGGTGAGATGATCAATTATGCAACGCCACGTGCAATCCAATAACAAAGGTGGTGTAGCCGCGCCGGTGCCCGCAAAAATTGCTATCAAAGCGGCCGTGTTGGAACTTGTTGCAACAATAAAGTCTCTAACACCCCCTCAGCTATATGAAACTTAAAAGAATTATTATTTGTTTCATTTGCGATCAGTCTTGAACGTTCTCATTTCAGCTAGAAGCAGGCAATCAGGCAATCGAATACCCTCTCGATTATCATGGGACTATCAGAGTGACAACGCTGGTCTATAAAGGAATACAATGTGCAGACGTGCGATATCCCTCACTATGTCAGCTTTAAGCCAAAGTGTCTCCTTTGAAGCCTTCATACTTCAATTCTAGTTTGTCCTCTCTGACAGTCTGATATGGTCTGCTCGCTGCTAGGACAATTCGTCTCGCGGACAATTCGTCCCACGGACAATTCAGAGTACCTGGATCAGCTACCATCAGAGTTCTAATGCCCCTCTTGGAGGCTAAACCTTTTTATAATGAAATCGACGATAAGAATGGTTTGGTTTCTAGCATCTGTCACGACCATAGAGATCGTGTGTCTTTCCCGACCATATTAGTCTCACCCAGCTCCCGTGTCTAAGAAGTCCGTTCCCTGAGATTCAGCCTGCCTGAATCTGCTACAGTGGCCGAGCTAATGAAGTGGCGGTAGGCTTTACAGCGTCCAAAATAACTCCTGGGAGCTTGCATTGGTGAAGTTGCTATGAGGAGTGAAAGGGCTGCTCACCTCTTGCATCGCTCGGGCAGTTTTTTGCATAGATGGCGGGGATGTCTGCACAGGTAGCAGATTATTTGCCCTGTTTTGAAATGCTCTCCAGGTACGGCCTCTTCTTGCTTGACGACCGGCAGCCAGTGGTCGTCCGTTTTGTAAGGCCAGCCTCCATGCCCTCAGGCATGGCGTGACCAAATGCCTTGCGGTAATCGCACCGCGGCCTTTGGCTGCTAGGCGACGGTGGTCTTTCGACGATTCCACACGATTGACTTCTTTTTGCGCGCTCGATCCAACAACTCTGCGAAATCGGTAAACTGTCCTACTGTCCTCGGGTAGGTTCTTTCGAATTCGAAAGGCTAGGAAACCGTACATCATGTCAAACTAAACTGTCTCTGAAATATGATCACTGCATACTGTGATGGCCGGCTTAAAATCATAAGGGGAATTAAGTTTTCGGGATAAATTAGCATTACGGGCGATATTGGGAAAGAAAGAAATAATTGCACAAGGGATGATGGTGCAGTCGCGCCGCATTCCAGAGAAGCGGGGTTTGTAGGCTAGGGGTGGTTACACTTGAGCGGGGGTGGTGAGAGAATCGGTTTGGAAAGAGAAAACAGGGATGGAGAGGGGACGGGTGTAGAGGCGTTCGACAAGAACGGATGTGTGGCCGGAGGAGATTTTGTATTCGTGAAGAATGAATTACCAAGAGTGCTAAACCAACTGTTGATAATTAATGTGTTTATGATCTTCTAGTGGCAGAGTACATCAAGGCAAGCTACCTTCTGTGTAATCAAATGATAATTGTTCAAAGGGGTGAGAGTGACTGTTTGTTTATGAACTTTATTTATTGAGTTGGTTCTCTGTATTTTAAACAGCCACAGGTAGTTTCAAACCAAGTCAATAGTGTGCAAATAGCCGTGAGCTTTTAGATACCTTGTTCTCAGCTTCCAGCTTCCCTCATGCCACCAGGCAAATGGTGGAGGCCGCAATAACCCTTCTACAAATAGATCTAGCCTTCGACAGGTGATTGTAGGTTCTATTCGCATGAGACAAAGCACTTACAACATATACATAGGTACAGAATGTTTCATGGTGAGATCGACATAGAGTAACGACAGGTAGCGTTTTTCAAAGCGAATCAGGATCTAGCTTAAAAAAAATTTCAACGCCCCCCGTTTCGAAGTTACAAGGTGATTAATGTATTTTCTCGATTTTTTGATCGGCCATATCTTCAGGACGAATTGATAGAATAAGACAAAATTTGGCAGATAGGTTCTACTACCGACACTTGATACATTGCACTATAGATCAATTCGAACTTTCCAGGACCGGACTTTATTTCTTTTCTTTCAAGTTTCTGTCAAAAACTTCACCCTGCATGCATATTGTTACGAAGCTCGCGACCATCCCGGCTCTTTCCCGAGAAATCTAGATTTCCGCGTTGCATTCGGGAAGCATCGAGAAACTGCAGCGGTAGGTCACGACACGTCGAGACTTCTGGTGGAGGTGCCGTAGAAGGTACGCGTATATTCTCGACGCAGAAACCAGAAAAATCCTTGTGTGCTGGAGACTCCAACGATCAAACAGGAAGCATCCAGAACCTTCGATGCCACTATAAGAGAGGAACTCGACCTGGCATCGGACAGAGTTGGAATCGAGCGACCGTGGTGATAATATCTCAAGCGACATTGTGAATTTTTAAGCGATTAATAATTGTGTACGTTATTTAGTTGTATCGGTAGTAGTAAATAAAGTGCAGTTTGTTTACAAGTAAATCGGCGCGTTTAATTTCGAAATAGGTGAACCCGAATATCGTAACAATATTTTTTATTTTTTAAAATTCACTTTCGCATTCGGAAACTAAATAAAAAAGGCTATGACTCAGACTGATAAAAATGTTTGGCGCCATTGAACTGTGCTAAGAAAATACAATGACCTAAAATATTTCGCCTAATGAACATTGTTTTCGTCATAACCTTCGAACGGAGTAATAGAATCTAGTGAAATTTGACAGGTATATTCTAGTGCTAACCCTTGATACACCGCATCATCGATCTATTTGTTAACTGCAAAAGCTGCAAGGTCGGACTTGAATTTTGCCTCCCAAATTTCCACTAAAAAAGCCACCCTGTTCGCATTTTTTTTTCAGTTACTTTTTCACATTAGCAAACTACATAAAAAATTTAAGATTCTGGCTAATAAAATTATTATTTGGCGCATTTGATCTAAAGCAAAAAAAATAATCATTACTCGAATTATCATTCGTCATTCAACATGGTCCCCTATTCTCGGTCGCCCTGCTGAATGGTTTGATTTGACCACTCTTGTCGCAGCAGGTCCCCACACCAAAGAATTAGGTGCCCCCGTAGAAAATTCGTTCAGTCACTCGTACTTGCTGATTGAGTCAGTGGGTCACTTCAGACAAATGTAGGCCACTGTAAGTTGGGCGCGTTTTTACGGTTTTATCAACAAATGATCCAAGTACAGCTGGGTCGAGTGAGGGTCTTTGATTAACTAAGCAATGTACGAAAAAGCGGCTGAGGGGAAAAGACAAATGCAAAGAGGGTCACGCCCTCCAAGTGGGGGCCGGCAGAGCCCCGTATTACAACGCTATCACTGCATACTACTAATTTACAAGTCACATAAATTATCGCACTGAAATATCGGTGTCCGCGGTGTTCGCACTATCGGTTTTAATTCAACTATGCTGTACGATGCTGAGCCACTCCTTTGTATAGGGTGATCTCGAAATGGCGCACCAGAACAGTACTACGGTATATGTCTTGGTATATGTACTTTTATTTTCGAAGTTATAAGGAGTTGAAGGGCGTTTGAATTGAACCCTCCTAGTTTCGTTATTTCAAATTATTCGAGTGAGGTATTGATGTCAGTATTATGAGAAAGAAATATTCAAATATTGGTGTGTATCAAATTCCAATTAACTTCACAGAGTGAGTCATTAAGTAAGGACGAGACCTTTGCTTGTCCATCCAATACAGCCCAGGGGAACCAGGAGCCACTTCTCAGCGTAGTAACGGACAAAAATATGTCGACCATATTATTATAGGTGCCTATATTTTCATTACCTACTCTAAACGGAAGTTCTTGCATGTTTGATGAAATCAAAATATTGTTTATTTATTCTGCATGCATACAAACGCGGCCGCCCCGGATCCCTTGCTAATGAATTTTCCTTCATTATTGGTATGGCAGGCACAGCCGGTGTGCTTCAATAAAAAGCAAAGTGGTTGTCGCTGCGGGGCTCCGGATGAAAAGAAAATCCGGAATAAGAGTCGTCATCATACATATCAATACGTAAGCTCCGGCATCAGAGAAAAACATCTCCTTATCCATGTATAGTGGAGTAGTCGTATGTGCGGCAGCGGTGAATGTCGAATGTCAGTGCAAAGCATCAAAGCAAACTAGGTGGTTTCTGCAATATCCTCCCCATTCAAGCTGTACATGGACGGCGAAGGAAGGCTCCCCATCAAGAACTTTCCTTTCTAATCGAAAGCGAATTAGTGATGATTGTTTATATTATGTTTCTGCAACTATGGTTACTCCGAATCACTGATTTTGCCGAGGTTCACTGTAAGTAGAGCTTTGCAGACAGAAGTTGGAAAGTTGCTGCAAAAATTGTCACTGTTTCATGATGATGAGCAGAGTGAAATTCGAAATCAATTTCCTAATGTTTTTATCCCTACAAATCCTACAATAAAGTTGGGAGAAGTAAAATCAAAGGAGAGTACCTACCTAGTACCTATCAATGGCACTAGGTACTGGAATTCTCTAGAGTGATTCGATGACAACTGTCGTAGTTTTTGTTTTGAGCTAGGAAGGAAGGATCGGACTAGGAACGGTTCCAGGGACTAAATATAGCTTTGATTGTTAATTTTTGCCCCCAGTGGAATCTGGCAAAGGTGCCGCCTATGCTGCGTCTCTACTCTCCATAGGCAGTTTTCATCCCAACACCACTATAGCAACGGCATTATTCCAGCTGTGCGTGTTCCCATCATATAAGGCTAAACTACCATCATCCGGTGTGTGGCAATACTGCGTGAATGCGCTCCCAATTCTGAATTTCAGATTGGAATGTCATCTCAGAGCAGAGCGACCGAGTCTGAGGCACGCCAGCGAACCACAAAAGCCACCATGCGCTACTGCCGCCGCCACTATGTCACCGAAAAGCTGTCCTTTGTGACGTGCATTTGTCATACGCATATTTCCGATTTTCGCCTCACTTTTACAAATACCCACCACTTTGTCATTCCGCTCTCTGGCGGCGCCAACCGTCGCGTCGTTCTCCGTCCGTTCGCTCCAGCGCTTCTGATGCCATCGGCATCGGGACGGTCGGGCGGACTGGCTTTAAACGCGATACAGGGGGCACTTTGAAGTTGAAGTTGCAAAAATATATTATGATGTATGATGATGAAATTTCCCTTCTAAAGCTACCATTTCTTCACTTTCTCGGGCGGTCGGCTATTGGTCACTTCCCGACCTCCTACCAGGCGCGGGTAATGGCTATTACTCATTCGGATGCTTTACGACACTCGCCAAGGCTCGTGCCGGCAAACTGCATCCTCATGAGTAAAGGTGCGTTCAGTCAGCTTATTTAGATGCAAGTTTTAATTTTAGTCGTAAGCGCTGCATCGCTCATTGGCTGTTCTGAGGAGGCTCGTTCATAAGAGCCAATGGGCGTCTCTGCGCTTGCGACTAAAATTGAAACTTGCGGCTAAATAAGCCGACTGAACGCACCTTAAGAAGCAATCATTACCCACTTGTTGAATAATATACTATTATCTACTCCTATATATTGAATCATTCTGGCATTAACTATGCGTTTCTGATTCATTAATGAATTTCATAACGCACTGCCAAAGCCCCGCCCCGTGGGTTACAGGCTCATAACCCAATGGCTACAACCAACCACAAGTGGCAATTTCCGTAAATAAAACATATCAAGGAGGCTTATGAGATGACTTGATTTTTAGTCAAACGTCAAATAATATTTATCAGGTACCTGTCGCTGTAATTTTTTATTTTGCTACATTCCCGAAGCCTTTGCTATAGTAAAGGTGCCTTAAAATTGCGTGTAGACGGGTTTACTTTCGTTGAAGCACCTTTAATGATGCGACTTAGTGCTTTTTGTTCTGTTACGTTTAGTTACCTGTTAGTTGGTACTGCCACCTGTCACTTCTTGAGTCGACAGTTTTTTCTTCTTTAAATTTAAAAGATTAAAAGCCAAAGTAAACTTCATTCAGCCTTTATTAAAGGTGCATTTGTTAAAGGTAATCAAAAGGTGTGTGTCGTGTAGACACCTCATACAAGTCACTTTATTTAAAGGTGCCTTTGAACAAAATGATTCCAAGCAACACTTCAGAATGGATGTGGCAGGAAGTGAAATTATATGCCACCATCTAGGTAGGTGTAAGCAAAGATCTACAGCAGCTATCGTCACCATCAGCAACATAGCAAATCGACAGGCCGTAGAACTCAATGGTTCTTCCAACTAAGTAGAACAACTCACCGCTTCACTTCCAAAACGAAGATTTGGTACTCTGCCTGCAAATTAGCCACACCCAACATGTTCTGTTTTCAAATTTTATTCAACTTTACAGTAACATTCAGTTGTCATCATCATTTATATACATTTATATACATATAATTATTTATAATATGCATTACTGTGTACTAATACTGATTGATAACAAATCCTAAATACTAAATATGTACTAAATACTCCACTAGATCCATTACGCATGGAGCAAAAAACTGTTTGAGAACTACTCTTTTCCAAGCAAAAGATAATTTTTTGACTCTCATATACCTACCCATACTATTCTGTCAAACTGGCCACTTTTTCACACGTCACTTCCAATAAAAGATCACTGCAATATTTTAAAAAGGTTTTATGTCGTAACTATTGTTTTACAGTGTACTAGTGTCCTTAATAAACAAATGATGAAGGGAAACTTTCTGAACATCGGTTTCCTTTTCGCTGTAAAAAAGTGAACGAAATTCCACCTGTCGTTGTAGTGGTTAAGAAGGCCACGCTGTTCTTACAACCTCCTGTAACAAATATACACAATAAATTTCTTGATTCCAATTTTTTCATAACAAACTACAAATGACATTCACTTCATCAAACTTGAATTTTAGGGAGTTTATTAACAAAAGAATACCGATAGCTGCACAATCTCCACAGGTACGTACATGAAACAACTTCCTCTTTTCTTCATCATTGGATAACTGTGATATGGATATATGGAGTACTTCAGACCCTGTGCTTTAGTGTTAGCTTGGCTTTGACGTTACATAACGTTTTATCTCGTTTCACCTGTATGGATACCTCAGTACTTCGTTTTCATATATTTGTTTGCTACTTCTGGAAACAAGAAATGAATTAGGCTGGCAATGGGGCCTTGCAATTGAAAAACTCAACGTGAGGTCGCCACTACTGTATGGGGCGCCTACTTCGATGGAGTGGCCCTAAATGACGAGAAAACACGGGAGTTTGAGTAGTTTGACCAGTAACTGACAGTGACTGGAAACGTCAAGCACGAAACAGAGGTTATCCAAAATTCAAATCAAGACATAAAGTGACGGACGCCGGTCGTTGAGGCGTCAACGCCGTCAAAATTGTCGAATTTGCCCCCAACGGTTGTGGCGCCCTCGGTGTGTAAAAGTGGCAGTGCAAGGCCCCATTAGGCTGGTAGGTGCAACGGTGCAAGAGGCCCGCTTGCTTGAGAGTCTCAAAGGCTTACCTGCTGGGTTTTATCATTTCGTACGCCATATGCGAAAAAATCTGCTTTTCTATAAAAATTGTCTACGATGTCCGCAGCGACTTCTGGGAGATTTCTGTCATTGGCTACTTCGAAACTGGCTTCCATTTTTCTCCAATTTAGTACAAAAAACAACACACTACGTTTAGCAAATATGAGCAAACCGCAAACACTTATAACAGTGGAATCAGGAATCAGGAATGTGCGAGGTTGAGGCTAGATAAATGACAGTTAGGTAAATAATGACAATGTGACAACGCTGCTTTATGTTGACTGCGGTCCTGCTCCCATTTCATTGGTGGATGAGTTTAGCGGCGAATGCAGTCGATTTAAAGGACTATGAGGAGCCCAATTTCTAGTTTTTTCCCTGGGCCGATTATTTTTATTTTTCATTTTCATCTTCACAGTATTTAATTCTAGGTACTTGAGCATCGATTTACCTAAGAAAATCGCATTTTGTGGTTTTCGTATAGGACCCCATTGTCGTAGACAGAACATAGTATCCTACTTGCATATAATGGTTATAATGCACTCGGCTATTTCACATCACGACACTCTTGTGAATTACCACTATCGATACTATCATTATATGCTCCAAAATTTGTTTTCTTTTCCAATTGGCTGTGAATGAAGTATATAATTCAGCTCGCTTACAATGGCTATTATCCGCTTGGGTGTCTTTATAACACTAGCTAGCGTTCGTGTCTTAAACGACACTATAGCGCGAGTAATAGCCTCCCATTATATTATGCTCGTTGAGTGATATACTATTGAGGGTGTCATGAGTATAACAACGCCCCAGGTCGACGATATACTTTCCTGAGGCCTGAGGGCCTATAGGCCCAAGCGGTGTACGTCGTCCATGCATGAGCGTTTTGCTGTCAAGACCCGTGGTGCCTTCAACGTTTTACGTCATACTTACACGGGCCGCACAACATCAAGCAGGGGCGGACTGGGGTTATAAAAGTTAGGCCGCTCATGTGATTTGGGGGCCCCCTGTGACGTTGAGGGGGGGGGGTCACAGGCTGAAGCTTTTTTTTTAATTTCAAATTACAATTATTATTATTATTATGGGTAAAAGTATTTGTAACTACCTGGTAAAACCCACCTACCTGGTGGCCTGATAAAAAAAAAACATTCAAACATCTTCTAGGAACTCAGCAGCTTAAAAGCGCAACTACCTACTGCAACCATATTCATTGTCACAAACTACAATATCACTGCCTTTTATTAAAGAAAAAATAACAGGAAGGGGGTCTCGGGACCCATTTGGTTTTCGTGTAATTTTTTTTGTTTTTTTAACCCAATTATCTACTTTTGGTCTGCGGGGGCCCCTAATCGACCGAAGTTTTGGGGGCCCTTCGCCAAAAATCTAGGCCGGGATTGCGTTATGTGGCTTGCAGGCTCTGCATTAGGTGTTGAAGCAGACCTTTTAGAAAGTAAAGGCCCATCGTTATGAAAAACTACCATTGTCAGGAAGGACGGCACATTTTTTTTTGGACAACGTATTCTGTATCAGAGTTATGATTGAAATAACAGTCAATTATGGTGTAAAATTAAATTCGGCACTTCAAGAAAGTTTCTTGATTCGAACATGAATTTGTTCAACGCACCCTTAATCATGCGAACCGACGTTTTGAACAGATCGTTTAGACTTTTCAATATTAAAATGTCTGCGGTGATGAAATAACCATCTTTTGGTTATAAACTCAGCGACGGCGTCGGCCCGTAAGTGCACCGAGGAAGCTATTTCTGGAAACCGTATAATGACACTTGGAAAGTAGCGAAAATCCCGGCCCTAATAAATGATGGATCCATATCTGCAGACGTCTCGGCTCTCCAGAGGCGGTCGGGCCTGTCGTGGTGGTCCGATTCTTTCTTAGCCTCGCGATGCGCTAGCTGCTGCAAGAAGCCACCAGGAACGAAAGACATAACCGACACGCTTGCACGATTATATTAACGATAATTTTGGGATTAGTGCGCGGTGGAAGTTAGTAAAACACATCGTCATACATATTCATGATCCGGAACGCCAAACTTATCTAAGAAATCGCGTCGGTCGTCCTGTGCTGCTCCTTTGTCCCTTGCCGACTGACTCGCGAGGATACGCCGCGCTATCTTTGAAAATTAATGTTTATTTCACTAGTGGAAACTATAAACCTCTAAAATGGGAATAAAATGTTAAAACGGGCCAGGGGCATTTGCATTTCATAAGTGATCGCCCACGTCTATTTTCGACGGACACCAGAGAGGCCTTGTGCATTTCGGTTGCCAAATATACTGGGAGGTAACCTTGAACCTTCCATCCTTCCAAATCACGATCACCTCATGGATCACTCAATGTGAAAAATATAGGAGAGGCTAAGCAACCGAAGGTGATCCAAATGAATGTAGTTGATGGATTATAAGATGGGCTATAAACCAGGCCAATATGACTGCCGACTCGGCTAGAAGAATTCACACATACTCGATTGCTACTTCGATCATAGCAACCCTAATAAGTATAGGACACGTTATTGTCCATCCTGTAGAAACGAAACTTGAGACCTACCAGATGAAGTTTGTACAGGTAGTGCTAGCGGTTCACGAAATAATACTGCAAATTGTGATAAAAGCAACAGATTTGGTACAATTATCATTGAACCAAAATGAACAATTTGACCCGCTGCACTAATCAATTAACCGCCGGGGGGCCGAGATTTCAAGGGGGCCACTAAAAGACAACCACTTTTTTTTAAGCATCAAATGCCGCTACAGAACTATGCCAGGGAACGTTTCCTAATCAAACAAATGTCTAGATCATGATTTTGTCACTGCAAGACGCTACTGTCGCTGGGAGCGCCAGTATCACCCCCATGTAGAATTTGGGATATTTCTTGAACTGGATGGCAACGGTATCCGAAGTGGACGTGTGATATCTCATTTCCAATGTTCTCAGGGTCTGCGAATGTGATTCTGCAGACGAAATTTGTTTTTAATTACATTTGAAGGGAGGGGGAGGAAACGAAATATCAATAATTTTGTTTTAATGCACTCCGAATTGCCACTGGATCGGCTCTGGTAATATTATAGCATGAATTTGA
This sequence comes from Anaspis maculata, assembly GCA_949128115.1. NCBI lineage: Eukaryota > Metazoa > Arthropoda > Insecta > Coleoptera > Scraptiidae > Anaspis > Anaspis maculata. The sequence continues at coordinate 54,275,398 of OX421961.1, read as the reverse complement.
TATGTAGATTACGATTCCGCTACTGTCGGAGCGGCGCAACAACTGGAAGTCAAGTAACAGCCATCATATCTGAATTCAAATACTATCTCGTTTCTTTGGCACTGATCGACAGAAGGGGTGTGAGGAATCATTTCTGAGGTTTCTGGGGTCTTGGAACTCATTTTTGAAAGTGAAAATATGATTATACCATGATTGGAGAAGCTGATCAAAATATGGACTTTTTTGACCAAGGCACCCAACACTATCATAACATCATGCTTGGGGACTGTTCTTCATAAATCAACTATGCAGATCACGATACCGCTATTGCGAAAGCGATGAAGCAACCGTAAGTTGAGTTAAAATTGGCTTGAAAACACGTGTTTTGAGGCTATTCTTCAATTTTGTTCCAACCCTATTTTTACTTTCAAAAATGAATTCCGAGACCCTAAAAACCTTAGAAATGATACCTCACACCACCACTGTCGACCAATGCCAAAGGAACGAGATACTACTCGTATTCAAATTCATATAATGGCGGCCATAACTTCATTTTCGGTTGTCACACAGCTTTGACAGTGACAAAATCGTGAATCACATATCCAGTTTATGCTACAACGTCAGCAAGCTTAATTTAAAAGCATCTCAGAGTGCTTGAAAAAAAATTCATTTTTTATCCTCTCCCCGTCCCTCCAAATTAATTTTAAAAACGGATCAGAGCATAAAATAACATATAAAGTAGGCGACCAATTGGTCGCCCAGTGACAAAGTTTGGTCGCGCAGTCAAAAAATATTCCTTTGCTACATTTTATTACTTCGTACTTCTGAGATTTTTTTTTTAAATGAAGCAATAATACCTAATTCATTTTAAAATCAAAGTGACATTCACAATCAATGTTCACCATTTGTGACGTTGGAATTTCACAGAAAATAGTGATCTAGCCAATAAATCTGATAATGGAGAAAGGTCCTTATCCTTTTATTTTGGAAAATATGGAGGTTCAAAAAGTGGTCCTTCGGCCCCCTCTATTGTCGTTAGTTTGAAAGATATCTGTGAACTCCTTTCAACAGACCAACAAGCAATGTTTTTGAATCTTTGATTGTGTTTTGTAATTCTATTTACTATACAGGGTGAGTCGTAAATCCTGTAAATCCAGTTTTTGTTTTTTCAAAAATGCATGCAGAAAATTTCATAGGAGAACCATTTTTATTATTTGTTGCTCTACATCAGTTTTATAACCTCTAGACCTTTCACCGGCAGATGAATTTTTACGATTTATGACACCCTGTACACTAAATACAATTACAGAACACATTCAAAGGTTCACAAAATTTGCTTTCTGGTCTGATGGAAACAGTTTCCTGGAATCTTTTAAAATAAAAAGAATGGAAGGAGCCGAAGGACTACCTTTTGACCATCCATATTTCCAAAAATGAAAATCATGACTTTATTAAAACTTTTTTCTGACACTTTTGAAGCATTTTCCTAACTGCAGTTCTATTATATTTTTGGAATGACCTTGAATGAGAAGATTTTTGTAATTTAAAAAAATAGGGGCCGTTCAACTTTCTGGCCCGCCTAATTTTCAAAAAATTTCGTCTGCGGCGCCAAACAGGAGCATCATAACTTTTGGTCGCGCACTTAGAATTCCTTAAAATATGCTCTGAAACGGATAGCATGAGAAAACGTGAATTCATGGAGTCAGAGACTATACGAAAAGATATTTTGCACGTTCAATTTGATTCCCATTATTATTAGATGAAAATATCAAGTTTTTCTTGAATATGCCAAATTTAACTCGACTCACGGTTGTCGCATCGCTTTCGCAATAGCGGCATCGTGATCTGCATAGTTGAGTTATGGAGAAAAGTCGACAAGCATGATGTTATAATGATGTTGGGTGCATTTATAGAAAAGTTCATATTTTGACCAGCTTCTCCAATCCTGCTCTGATCACATTTTCACTTTCAAAAATGAGTTCCGAGACCCCAGAAACGTTATACAGGGTATTTCAGCGATGATAGCACAAAATTCAACTATGAGGAGACCTCGTCAAAATATGACGAAAAACTATATATCATTTTGCAAAGTTTGGTCCAATGACGAAGATACAGTCTTTCAAAGTTCACTTTTTTCGAATTTCAAAAAATTGTAACTCAGGAACTTTTTGACGAAAATCACTTGATTTTACCGTGGACTGGTTTGTCGGAACAATCTACCGACCTGCCAAATTTTGGAAAGATCCAGCCAGTGGCGTAGGAGCTACGACGATCAATAATTTAGAAGCATCCAAAGAAAAGTTGTTTCAATGTGACCCCCCCATAATTTCTACGCTGCTGGTTGAATTTCTCCACAGTTTGACAGGTTGATAGATACCTAAGGTTGATAAACCAGTTTATGCTGAATTTAAGCTGATTTCCCCGAAACATTCCTTAGTTACAAATTTTTGAAATCCAAAAAAAGTGAAGTTCCAAGGGCTGTATCTTCGTCATTGGGCTGAACTTTGCAAAATGGTATAAAGGTTTTCGTCGTTATTTTGACGAGATCTACTCACAGTTGAATTTTTTGCTATCATCGCTGAAACACCCTGTACATATTATGTGAACCAGTGCAAATTTCATTGTGTTCAACCGAACTGCGTTAGTGCATGGAGAAAAGTCCTTCAATTTCAACCATGACAATATGAACCTTCATGTCTTACCCCGAAACGGGTTTGGAATTTTTTGAATCGGAAGTTCAGCAACGAAAGTATGATTCTTTTTTCGAATTGATCGCCGAAGACCCGCCAACCATGGTAGAAACGACCTTTGCCGACCACACAGCAACCTCGACAGCAACTTCCAATGCAGGCTTACGTTTCCCTTGTTTAGCTGCGCAGCCTCTGAAATTTCTACTTGCGGGTGCATCGCGTCGAGATGACGGTGACAGGCTGTCACATTATACATAGCACATCTGTCAGGGCGTCTAAATCTAGGTTGCATTGTAACCATTCGTGCCAACACAACACATTTTTTCCATAGCTTGCTCTAATGAAGAAAGCCGTGAAATTGGTTGTATTATGTTTTACTTTTAATTGACCAGACCTCAGTCACTGACATATTGTGTGACTTTACTAACAGAGCCATCATACACATGACACCATTTTGCAAAACATTCGAAAAATATCTCACCCGCGCATTAAATACATAGAGTACATACTTGTGAACAATAATAGTTGCAGACTTTACACTTTTAGCTCTTGTCGACAACATGAAAGGGGACATTTTAAAAGTAACCTTCTCGTCTAAACGCCGCTTAGTGATTTAAGGGTGCTCTTAAAACTGTGCAAAAGTGTTGAGAGGAGAGGTTGTCGCCGTCTGGCGGCGGCGGCAACAGCAGCCACGACGCTGCTATATGCTGTCAAGGCCGCACACGGCTCATTGTTAAAAGTCGTAATTTACGGATCGAACGTGAACCTCGGGGATGGCGAGCTTTAAAATTCGACCCAATTAATTTGGAGGGTTCCCTCCCACGACACCAGGAAAAAAAATAAAACTAAAGCACCACCACAAGGGAAATTGAAAAAAGGTCCCATCGCCACCGGCCAGAGTCACCGTACTCCCCCATTTCTCTACCTATATATATATCCCGCATTTCTGCGATGTGCGTCTATTTGCGTTCGATTATTGATTCGACGAAATTTGAATTTGAAAAAGTACCCGACCGATTAAAACACGAAATAGGAGGAATATAATTCGAAATCGATGAAGTAATAAATTGTGTTCGACTCTGAGGGGTAGCTCCGCAGGTCGTATTTATTGCGACATTGTAACTCCAACAAGGCGAGACCGGACGGCAATCGACGCCTACATGATTTCGTTCGGCTGGGAGTTTTATCGAGGCGGTGCAATTTTAATTGATATACCGGCGATGAAAGATCGGATGCCAATAATTTGTGATTTGTGACGATCGAACTGAACATTTCCGTCAAAAGCGTTACCGCTGTGTATAGGATGCAACGTATAGGACTTCGTCGTCTGGGAAAAACCTACTTTAAGGACGATATGATTATGTGATTCAAGTAGCTACATTACAGGTAATTCAAAAGTGTCGGACCACCTTGGAGTGGCTTTTTATGGAGGTGAAGTAGAGTGCTGGAAAATTGTTGAAAAAGTTCTATATCTTTTAATTTTGAAGTTATGGAGGGGCAAAAGTTGGTTCTTCGATTCCTTCCATTTTCGTTGTTTCAAAAGATTTTAGTGAACTGTTTATGGAAAAATAATCAGTACAAAAAATCAACTCCTGAAACTGTATTGAATTTCTGTTTTCTACAGGTGAGTCATAAACTACAAAATTGAGTTTTCCTAAAAACAGAATTGAAAGAATTCTATTGAAATGAATTGTGTTTTAGTGTGCTCCACATAGGTTATGGGACCACTGTGACTGTTTGCAGGCACTTTTAGATAAAAATAATGTTAAGGATTCATGACTCACCCTGTTCAAAAATAGAAATTCACTACAGATTCAGAGGTTGAATTTTTGTTACATTGTTTTTTCACAAACAGTTCACCAAAACCTTTTGAAACTACGAAAATAGAAGCGATCGAAAGACCAATTTTTGTTCTTTCATAACTCCAAAATTGAGAGACAGAATTTTTTCAACAACTTCCCATCACTCCACTACACCTCCATTTTACTCATTGTCAAGATGGTCTGACACTTTTGAATCACCCTGTATAGGTAACCGCCACAGATTATTGTATCATTTATTCCATCATCCTTGGAAAATGTTGATTTAAAACAGTGAAACATGATACAACAGGATAGGATACCTGCTACAATCTTTACAGTATAGATACGTTGGAGATGGATTATTGAAAAGGATAGCAAGGTTGAGAACCACAAAGATTTTCTGATGCACAGCTCCACAAAAGTGTTCATATTCAAAAGCGCTCTTTCATCTCTGTTTTTTTTGCAACATGAAAAGATGATAAATTCAATTATAAGATAGCAACGGTAAACTTTTAGAAATATCTTGAGGCAAAAACGGAACCAGCGGAGCCACTGGTAAATATTTACTCTGGGATATAATCAAAGGGAAGGGTATGAAATATATGGAGAGAAAGCGCGACATGAGATCGTATTAATCACGAAAGCACGAAATGATAATTGAAGATTCCATAGCTTCAAGCTTTCAGTTTAGATTTGACGCACACTGAAACCGCTAAAAACAACTCGAAACATGACCTGTGACGGGACTCAATATCATGAAACAGAGTGCCAGTCACTGACCTACTGACCTGACCAAGGTGAGTTTTGGCTTTTGAAACTTCACTGCTGTTCATACAAGCTAAATAAACTACGCAACGAAATTATTGTCGTACTCCAAATTCCACCCTTTTTCAAAACAAGAAAACTCCCGACTGGTTTAAACAATTTCAATTCTGTTCAAAGCATTTGAGAGCTTGATTCTCTAAGTATAGAATCGTATTGATTCGAAGGTCGATAGATGTCAACTTGAGTTTCTTCAAGGTGTTGAAGAAAGTAGTGCAACATTTATAAGTTTGACATACTCCCATTTAAAATAAAACTTCCTTTTGCATTTCAACATCAATGGCATGTAGCTAATGTTCATATTGCGAAACGGTTTTTGATCTATTTTTCATCTTTTTTATTTACAGGGTGGTATCGAGAAAACGACTTTTTGGTCTTTTGGTGATAACATTTCCCCTTTTTTGCCATTTTTCACAATCCATATTGAAGCTGCAGCCTTAGGTAAGAAAACCCAATGAACAAAATCGACGCAAAACCAACATTCAAGATATAGGGTGGGTGGCATCAAAAGTGACATATGAATATATCTGTCCAGGAATCCGACCAAGTGGAAAATTAAATGAAAATCAACATTGTTTTCGGATGAGGGACTCATTCTGAACACTCTTTGATGTTTCATGATTGATTGTCACAGAATGATTGATGTAGGGACCAAATTAGAATAGCGTGTTTTTGAGGAAGAATCAGCTTTCTCGCTAGTCTGAGAATGTTCGCAACCAAGGTAACGAAATTCGGAACAATCGGGAACAGACAGTTCTTTTCGCTCTGTTTTCCGTAATATTGGTTACGACATTTGCAGGTGAGTAATGGCGCTGCTTCTCCTTGGAAAACATGCAGCTGCAATTTGGACCCTCCATCCAAAGTTCTCTTGTCACACTCAATCATGAAACATCAAAGAGTGTTCAGAATGAGTGCCTCATCCGAAAACAATGCTGATTTTTATTTAATTCTTCACTCGGTCTGATTCCTGGACAAATATATTAATATGTCACTTTTGATGCCACCTTTTATTTTGAATGTTGGTCTTAAGTCAATTATATTGATTGGGTTTTCTTATCTGAGGCTTTAACTTCAATATGAGTCCTGAATTTTGAAAATTGGTCTAGAAGGGCAAATGTTATCACCAGAAGACCAAAAAGTCGTTTTTTCGATACCACCCTGTATATAAAAGAGCTAGACTGATAAATCAAGAACCGTTCCGAGATATGAATTTAAGCTACATGCCATTGATGTTGAAATTCAAATGGAACTGTTTGGTCCAAAATTAAAGTTTGTCAAACTTTATAAATGTTGCACTACTTTCTTTAAAACCCTATAGAAACTCAATTTGACAACTATCGACCTTTGAATTGATACGATTCTATACCTAGAGAATCAAGCTCTCAAATGCTTTGAACACTATTGAAATCGTTTGAACCAGTCGGGAGTTTTCTTGTTATGAAAAAAGGTGAAATTTGGAGTACGTCAATAATTTCGTTGCGTAGTAGTATACTTACTGCTTCTGGTAGATCGAGAATCGCATGCATCTGTGATTATTAATGTACTTGATGTCACCATAAGCTTCCCACAGATAGACAGTACCGTATGATCCAAACCATTACGAATTGGGGTAGGCTGTGACATGGTCAAATTCCGGGATGTAAAGCTGCTTTTTTCCAGGGGCCCTATTTTCGGGAAACGTGTGATCCGTTCCTATGCGAAGTTGCTAGGCAACCAGGGCTGTGATGGCTGTCACCTAGGCAACATCACCTGATGATCTGTTCCCCGGTTCCGAAAATAGGGCTCCAGGGCACAGCCTACCCCAATTCGGAATGGTTTGGATCACATGGGTATAATCAGTTTCACGGCTTTTTCATTAGAGTAATCTATGGAAAAAAATATGTTTTGTTGGTTCGAATGGTGGGATGCTAACGTCTTGGCATCTAGTTGTCCACATGTGCTTTATATAATGTGACAGTTTTGTCATCGGTAAATGATCTCACTCGAGATTACGCAGCGAAAATAGGTACACATGAGCTTTCTTGGAGAGAACATTTTCTGCGGTTGATTAGCGCTATCGTCTCTAACTCTCTACTGGTTGGTGGCTCTTCGCTAATGCTGTTAGGTTACTAGTGGCCATTCAAGAAAATGGCGACAAAGCATCAGCGGTATTATAGGGAGTGGAATCAGAATGCCCACTGCCCAGTGGTCCCTGTGGGGTTGAGGACCGTTACTTTCTGAGTTTCTGTACGTCGAGCTGTACGTTGTAGTAGGCTCGAAAGTAAAAATATCCTCACGTATCTCTTTTGCTTTCGTTTGCAGTGCCTACTTTGGATATTGGAGTTGGCAAAAAGCTTGTGATTTTATGATTGTAACAATTTAAGCCAACAGCCTGAGCTCCTGAGCAGAAAGTTCCTAGCCAAAAATGAAATGAGTGACAAGTCTGAACTTACGTATACAGGCAGTCTTGAAACCAGTTACTATTATAAGGAAGCGAAAGTTGGATACTGAATAGGTAACCCTTCAAAAAGCAAAATACAAGCAATCGACATTGAGTGCAAGAAGAGTGAAGGAGGTTCTATTTTTGATACATATGATCTGTTCCCCGGCGATGTGATCAGCTGTGCGATTTCAAAAGTGGTATTTTCGGAACTACTCGTACATGCCCGTGTAATTTTTGAACAATAAAAGCAGTCGGCCCAAGCAGTAGAAGACCGCGTTCAGATGCTATTTCCAAACGAAAAATGAAAATAACTGGCGGAATATGTGCCAGAACCCCATTTTCGTTTAGGGCAAAGTTTTCCTCCACTTTCTCAAGGCAGGATATAGTGGGGACGGTACGCGACGAAAATCCCTTGGATACTGCACTTTTGAGTAGAGTTATGAAACTTGGCACATAGTTTCTAGAGACCATAAGAAGAAATTTCGCCCGATGTTCCAAAAAAAAATTTCGACGGAATCCGTTATAAAGGCCCCCTTTTTCCAAAATGGCGTCCAAATTTTGAAAATTGGCCATTGGTCGTACAGTGGCGCGCAAAGTATCAATTCCTAGCATTTTGTTCATAACGAGTTGATTTAAGCCACCCTTGACTCGATCCGTCTAATATTTTGGCCATTTGGGCCTTTTTTCCAGAATGGCAACCAAACTTCGAAAGTTGGAATTTGGTCGTATAGTGGCCTGCAAGGTATCAATTCTGGACATTTCGACCATGACAAGTCGATTAAAACCTGCCCCGATTCTACCCAACCTAGATTTTGGCCTCAATACCTACTCAATTATAGTGCTGATTTAGAATTTTTTTTTAAAATCTTGAGAAGGGTTGTGGAAAACCCGAGGGAAAACCACTTCTTGGACTTTCTGTGTGTCCAACTTGTGAGTAATCCGGAGAGCAGAATCACTACATCTTTCCGAAGGAACGAAAGGCTCCCCCTAGCGGCAAAACCTATTTCACGCATGTATAAAACTGTGACAACCATAAAAAACGTCAAAAGTACATACTTACATACCAACTGCAAGTTGTTTCAAAAAATTTCCATCAGTGTAGAAGAAATGTTGCATGTTGATTAGGAATAAATTCTTGCAAGGTTTGATTTTCTGCATGAGAGAGCATCCCACTGATGTAGAGCATCTGAGTCGACTCTGCGCTGATATGGGGTGCAATTTATTTGGAAATTTGCACGTTTGCCCGAAGTATCAGTTCGTAACATTTTGACTATGACGAGTTGATTCAACCCACCTCTGACTCAATTCGGCCATCGATATTTGGGCCATTGAGGCCTTCTTCCCAAAATGGCAGCCAAACCTCGAAAATCGGGAGGTGGTCGTATAGGGGCACACAAGGTATTCATTCCTGGACATTTATACCATTGCGAGTCGATTAATACCCTTCCCAACTCGACTTGACTCAAATTTTGGCCTCAATCCCCATTTATTATCCTGTCCTCCTGTCAGTAAAGATCTCGTGGCATCAAAACCGCAAGAAATTTTGAAGTGCAAGTTGTTTGAATATGTACGGAAAGAGATCGAGATATGCGGTTTTTGCAAATTTATAAGTCGATAAGAATTGTACTTGAAGAGATTTGAGCAGAAGACAATCACAATGTACCTCTTATTGAATCATAGTACTGTTTATGAAAATTTCTGCAAGTTCCTAGTGTATCCAAGGCACAAAGATCTCTCCTATGGGTCTTGGTTTGTCCCATGTGACACATTTTTGGCAAAAAATGTAGGTACAGTGTTAAATTTTCTGAACTTATAGCCGTAAAGTCCCTCATCATTAAAACCTGTTCCTGGATCGCAATCGGATTTTTTAGTATCTATGGTAGGAGGAATATTATACCTTGGAGAAAAGCATTACAGCTACATAGTTCTTTCCCAACCTTGGTATAGGTATAGGTATAAGTGACAAAACGAGTATAATGCAACATGTAGAAATTGGATCACCTACAGCAATTAGAATTGAAAAGGGATTCAGGATAGGTGAGAGTTTTGTTCTTCACCAATGAAATAGATAAAAAAACAGTAAAGAAGAATGTAGGTGAGCGTTTCGCACAATCGCACAAACGCAAACGTGCAAATGTTCAAATAAGTTGCATCCCAAATCGGCGCACAGTCGACTCAGATGCTCTACATCAGTGGGATGCTCTCTCATGCAGAAAATCAAACCTTGCAAGAATTTATTCCTAATCAACATGCAACATTTCTTCTACACTGATGAAAAGTAACCGAAGTCTGAGGTCTGAGAGGCAGAGAGAAGTCTAACCTCCAAACACCACTGAAAATAGAGCGCAGATTCCTCAATCACTGTTGTTTCTGGTAACGTGATATGTAACCTGACTTATCTTTTAGCACAAATACAAATTCTGAAACAACTTGAAGTTGATATGTATGTACTTTCGACATTTTTTAAGGTTTTCACCAGTTTTATACATGCGTGAAATAAGTTTTGCTAGTGGGGTGGGGAGCCTTTTATTTCTTCGGAAAAAATGTAGTTAATCTGCTCTCCGGATTACTCACATATTGAACACACAAAAAATCCAAGAAGTGGCTTTCCACAACCCTTCTAAAAATTGAAAAATAAATTTCAGTATCAGCACTATAATTGAGTATTGAGGCCAAAATTTAGGTTGGATAGTGTCGGGGTAGGCTTTAATCGACTTGTCATGGTCGAAATGTCAAGAATTGATACCTTGCAGGCTACTATACGACCAAATGCCACCTTCCAAAGTTTGGCTGCAATTTTGGAGAAAAGGCCCAAATGGCCAAAATATCAGACTGATCAAGTCAGGGGTGGCCTCAATCAACTGGTTATGGTCAAAATGTTAGGAATTGATATTTTGCGCGCCACTGTACGACCAATCGCACAATTTTCAAAATGTGGCCGCCATTTTGGAAAAAGGGGCCCATATAACGGATTCCGTCGAATTTTTTTTTGGGAACATCGGACGAAATTTCTTCCAATGGCCCCTAGAAACTATGTGCCAAGTTTCATAACTCTACTCAAAAGTGCAGTATCCAAAAGCGTATCGACCCCACTAATAAGCAGAGTGGGAGGAAATGCCGAAACTTTATTCAAGGAAACAAGGGGCTCCGTCATAACGAAAAGAGTATGAGAATCAAAAACCCAAAGAGCAAGAGCAACAGCAAGGCTCAAAAGAATCGTCTCTCCAACCTCAGCTGCTGGGTTTATATTACAGGGTGGCCCAACGAAAACAGAACAGGGGGGTTTTCGGACATTTCACTTCATTTTTTTGAAAAAAGGCATGCAGGAATCAGACAGGTCGATTTTTATATCGAGGGGGACATCTGAAACCTACATTGGCAAATTTCTATCTTCAGCCCCCTCACCCCTACTTACCTCAACTTTGGAATTTCAAATGACACCATCTACTTTGCGAAACATCAAATCAAAGAGAATCAAATTCTTTTTCTGAAAAACATATTTTTCAAATTTTCAACCCCACCCCCCATCATCCTAAATTTTTCTGACTGTCCCATTTCATATCCTCGACCCCTCAATTCTCTTCAATTTAACCAGCGTCATCCTCAATAGCATCTAAGGAGAAAATTTTCGGTGGAGAAAAGTGCTACCCAGGGGTGGAGAGGAAAGGGGTGGTTCCCTACCTCATCTTCAGAATTTAACAGACACAACCTACTTTGTGATACATCGAAGTAAAGGGAATTGATTTTTCTTTCTGAAGATAATTTTTTTCAAATTTTCAACCCCTCCCTTTATAAATTTTCACACAGAAAATTTTCTCCCTCGATGCTGTGCAGGATCACGTTGACTGTACTGAAGAGAATTAAGAGGTCAAGAATATTACATTGGGAACTCAGACAATTTTAGGAAGAAGGGGGGTGGGGTTGGAAGTTATAGAAATATTTTATTCAGAAAGAGAATGTAATTCTCTTAAATTTGATGTATCGCAAGGTGGGTGGTGTCATTTGAAACTTCGAAGTTGGGGTGGGTGGGGGTGAGGGGGCTGAAGATAGAAATTCGCCAATGTATGTTTCAGATGTCCCCCTTAGTAAAAAAATCGACCTGGCCGAGCTTTTTTCAAAAAAATAAGGTGAAATGCCTGAAAACTCCTCTGTTCTGTTTTCGTTGAGCCACCCTGTATAGTCTACGTGATTGGTTTTATTTTCAGTTCTTATATTTTCTCGTTTCTAATTCTGTTCATCCTGATAACGCCTTTCATTCTTCTAAGGTACCTACCTAGATCGCTTGTATTTCGCTTTTCTAAGGGTTATTCATTATACAGCTTTCGCTTCCATACAGTAGTAACTGGTCTCAAGACTGTCTTGCATACTGTCAATTTGATCTTGTCACTTATTTCATTGTTGGATAAGAACTTCTGACTTACTCAGGCTGTGGACTGAAATTGTTACAATCATAAATTTGAAATCTGTTTGTCAATTTCAATAATATCCAAAGTAGGCATTGTAAACGAAAGCAAAAGACACTAGTGACGATATTTTTACTTTTGCGTTTACTACAACAACGTAAAGGAACTCAGAAGGTAGTTTTCGTAGGTGGTCACGTGAGAAGCTCTAAAACACGTTGCTTTTTTGAACCAACCAGGTATAATGGTAGAAATTATTGCTCTTTCTAACAACAAAATCCCACGCCTGCAAAAATCCGGGATCGAATACAAAGCTATTTCAGTCCGTTAACCGGAATAGGAGTGACTGCGTATAGGCCCACCAAGAGGCCCTAAATGGCTAGCTAATCTTAATGCATGCAAATTAAGATCCAAGATAAAAGAAATCAACGCCCTCCTACATTGTGTGAGCTTTTTTCTGGGCATAGCGGTAGTCGAGCGCTTCTCAAGCGCCAGCCTGCTTCGGAGTTCGCAACAATTAATCTCGCTTTTGTTTCAGGAAATCGCAGCCATCCTTATCAGCTTCGATCGGCACGCGGAATGGCAAAGCAAGGAGGTCAAGATCAGGTATGTTGCTATACGTTATACCCGACTATATCGCGAATAATGTATTCGAAATTAGTGCGCTTTCGACCTAAAAATAGCCAGCCGAATGAAGCTGACCCCAGTGGATGATTCATTTTAAAATTTGAATCGGCTTCCTTCTATTTTCAGATCATTTTCTATTGTGTGTTATCACGATCGTTCGCACTTCAAATCGCGGACCTCTCTTTTGGCTTTGGCGCCAATACTCCATCATGATCATCTGCCGTACGTAAGGTACCTTGCACAGCGAGAGGGGCAAAAAAGAGGAAGCTTCGCATCTTCTTCTCGGCTCGCGCACAGTAATTAAACTTGAACGCCTCTTTAACGTAATCGTTATTGGGCTATGAGCAACACTCGAAATTTGTTTTTATGTCACATCTGCGCGGTCGTTTTTATTTCTTTTAAATTGGCGACATCCATCAGGGGTGCGAAATGCGGACGATGTCGTCGGCGGTGGTGGTGGCTTCCGGTCGGAAACTTCCGTTGAGTTAAAGCTGATGATTTGTTTCCCTCCCCTACTGATGTAGGGTTCGGTAAAGATGTCGCTCGGTCAATGGTGAATTATAGTTTTACAGCCAGTTTTTCCACCTCCGGCGGTTTACTTATTCAGCTATCATTCTAGAAGTAGAACGCCATAGAGCACTTTCACAATTATTATTGATATAATTTCGTGACATTCGAAATACCCTCTGTGGAAATACCTTACCTTCATACCTAGACTAAACAGTAATAACCCCGATAGTCCGAAGGTCAGTGACATGGACTCTGCACTCGATGCAGGATTATTCTTCACTGTTGAAAAAAATTAAGTCTTTGGCCGGTGAGAAAATTTTGTTTTGATTTTTTTTCACCGCGTTTGGTGTCCTTTCCCACATTTTCGCATCAGCTGATTCTATTCACGAAGTCGAAATTGCGATATTCATATTTTTGGGACAATAGGGTCCTTGCACGATTTTTTTTTATTGCCTCCAATGATGCTTTGGTAGCCAAATAGCACCATAGACTGAACGGTTTTTCGAAATTCTTGATAGTTTATTTTATTTTGTAAATTTAAAACACAAAAACTGTTAGGTATGCAACTTCCATGCACCCATCTGTCACCTGCGCGATGACGTCATTATGCACCGGACGGGGCTACTTGATTTTACACAAACAGATTGCGACTACGAATTTTAAATGTTTGACATAATCCAACTGTCACCGTTTCAGACGTCTGTGAGGTTGAAACTCAGTTCAGGTTGAAAAGCGCGCAGCACGAGCTTGGGGATCGCCCTGACACGTGAGAAAAGGCGACGGCGCATTTTCGCGGCTTTCATACTTCAATTAACTATGGCGCGGCGGCTTTCCGTGAGGTCAGTTTTTTGTAAGATGTAACAGTAAAAGTGGGTGTATTCCAGTGGTGTATTCTGGTGTCCTGTGTACGGAAATAAGTGCAATATTAACAGGTAAAGGTTGGCTGACACAGGCGCTACATCCCAAAATTGAAATAGGTCTGTTTTGTTTAGCTATAGGGCTACATGGAGGACAGGAGAAGAGTTCCCCGGAAGGAACAGCTATGCTATGGAGGCAACGAACAAAACTTTTTTTCGCTCCGCCAGGGACCCCCAATTGCGACGGAAATGGAAGAATATTTGCCAGACAAGTGACACTACGTAGTAAATGGTTGTAGATACTAACCGTCCTTCGTTGTTTGTGGAAACATAGAGTGTGGAGATCATTTTTCACAAAGTGATTTTTTGAACAAGAACAAGGTGAGACAGCGTCATTCCTATGGACTTGGACAATCTGCCAGAGTCTTGAAGAGAGGTGATCGAGTCATTATTTCATGTATGTTGTGGCGTGCCGTTGGATTGGTTTGAACGTTGATGGGTTGGCCGGTTCGAACATCCACGGTTGAAGAGGTAAAGACGAGGAATTGTTTTAAATAATAGCACAATCATTACTGATCTTTTGCAGGAATGAAATCTGCGAGAAGTTATGGAGTATGGACCCTTGCTTTCAACACGATTAAGCCTTGGAATGCACAAAGAAAAACGAAAAAGGTGAAGGTCGTTTATTCTCTTTCTTGTGAATTGAACCTAGCTTAATGACTAAGCCTGAACCGCTTCATGTAATAAATAGGAGCAGACGATGGGAAATAGATTGTAGCCATATTACTCTGGCTATGACACATGGTGGCATTCCAGACATGACTCCGTTGAGGGATAAATCCAATGCTAAATTGCTAGGGACCCCTTCTGTACAAGTTGAAGGATCTCAAGGAGAACTCTTCTATTGGCACTCGCCAGGTGAACCGCTTGGAACTCGGAGGGTCTATGAAAAAAGACTAAAAGAGCCTGGGGAAACTGTGAAGAAACTCAGCAGGGAAACTAGGGGCTGACCTCTTTCGTACAAATTTTTTTCAGCAATTTACTCATTAGACTGCACAGAGAACACGAAATGGGGAAACGCAAAGTTCAAGGTCCAACTTAATATTTAGAATAATAATATGGAAAACATCTGAAGTCTGCCTCTGTTGTGGGTTGGCTACAAGTGAATTAGCAGTTTATAAAATAACGCAGTTAGTTTTCCATATGGCGGGTACATAGCACTTGTCATGGCATAATCCTGTGTTTTCTAATGTACTCAACTGAAATAATTTTTTTTGTAGCCATCCACGAGGATGCTGGGAGGCTGCGGTTGGTGGCGTCTGAAATTCCTCTGTGCTATTTTCACATGAAATCAATGGTACTCTCCCAACACCATGCTCGCCCCCATGTCCCCAGAAGATTTCGAAGTTTTATCCAAGTTATCTCAGAAAAATGCAAGATTTATCTGCATTTCTGCAGGGAAGTGCAGCCAAACGTGGATGCAGGAATGAAGAGAGATTTTTGGAGCCACTGTTACCTTTGAGGTGTCTGTGCGGTGCCCGGAAATCGCAATTTAAAGTATGTTTGGGTCAGTATTTCATCAGGATCTTGTATCACATGCCGAAAGAATCTGCAGTCTTTTTGCACTCGCCTCTTGGGCAGATTTTTTTCTCGGAAACTGATATCAAGCACTAATGAAGGATTTCCTCTTGGGGTATATTTCCTCTTGGGGTCCATTCCTGCCTGACTTGTTAAGCAGCTTGCTGCACAAAAATGTCAGTTACAATTCATTCAATAATTATTTCAAGTCAATAGGTCATGAGTCTTGAAAAAGATTTTAATTAAATCGAAACGTCGGCAAATACCTGGAATTTTTTATTGTTTGTGTCCAAAAATATACCCCAAGAGGAAATCTTTCATTACTGAATCCAAATGGACAAGAATCAGAATCAAAATATAAGCACTTTTTCAAAATTGATAGAAAAAATTTTTGAAATCCATTTTACTACTTGCGAAATTGGTTTCACTTCTACTGTTACTGAAATTTGACAAAGGCTAAAAATGAGCTTCATGGCGAAATTGTTTGTTTTACGTAAGAACTCAATAATAAAATATTTCTATTTTTTTTCACAGGTAGGTACTTTGAAGAGAAGTCGTCTCCTTCTGTTGCAAAAGCTATCTCTGATGTGTCCATTAGAACGACTGCATTGATCTGGAAATATGTGGAGGAAAATGGGGCCACTACTTATCCACAGCTAGGGCGCTAAATGAAGATTGTCTTTGTTAAATACCTTAAGATCGAGGACCGTACCTACAGATACATCTAGTGGCAAATCAATCGCAGCTGTTACAAGTTCAACGAATGAAATTTTGATTGAGCTCACCCTCGAGCTCAGCAAACCAATTTTTTTATGAAATTATGAGAAGAAAGAACACACCAGCTTGTTCTAGCGATCTTGTCATCAATCATCATTCATAAAAACGGATGTTATACCAGGCCGACGATATACCAGACCTGCAACAGCAATCTGAATACCCTGGCATCATACATACCAAGCAGAGCACACCTATAATAATAACGTCACTACTATTTTCGATTCCCAGTTCTGATGCACATCCTTTCTTAACATGAAAAAGGAATGGACCAGATGACCAATTTGAAGTGTCCGATGATCACGTTGCTATAAAATAGTTATTGTTTTGGTCCAGCATCCTGCAATTTTTTGAAGTGATTCCGTACCAGAACGTATACCTATGTGACGTTAGAGCAGAACTAGAAAAAAATGCAAGATTCTACTTCTACATGAGAGCAAAAGAAGATTTCTCTTGGTTTATCTGCAAAAACCGTGAAACAAATTGTATAATAGAAGATGCATCATTGCTATGTTTGGTATTCTTTGGTAGTGCAGAAGGCGGAATGATAATCACACAAGCAAGATAAGAAAAATGGTCGTAAGACAGAAGGGAAGTTCAACATTCTGTTGTTACATAATTTATTTATTTGATTGTTTCGTTAATGGACAATTTGTTATAATTTAATCAGGTACTGTGGTAATAAAAATATAGAATGAAAATGCAATGATTTTGAATTTTTCGGGACTGATTTAGGTTAATAGCAAGTTAATAGCTTAAATAGTCTCCTTGGGTAAAATAATGACGATTTGAAATTTCGCGGGGTTTCAGGGCGCAGGGCTGCAACCTCGAAAAGAAAAAAAACTTGCAAACAAAAAATAGAACTCTCGCGATGACGTCATTGTGAGCATTCAAGGTCATTGTAGAAGCGACCGCGTTTTTGGCGCGAAAAAAAAAATTCAAACTCTGATCTTCATTGAAAGGATGGGGAAATTTTTAAAAAATTTTTTTTTGGGCGGAAATTATTGTGGATGACGTTTTTAATGATTTTATGAGGTAATCGTCTCAAAATAAGATTCATGCAAGGACCCTATTCAACATGGGTTTTTACAATATTCCCATTCGACATTGCTGATCACATTACCTACTAGGAAAAAATAAATTGAACTGTCCTCCAACAATCTTTCGAAATTTTAAATGCGGAACCGCTGTAAAAATTTCGTAGAAGAATTTTTAAGAAAGTCGTAAGGTTTTAAGCTCTTGATTGCACCTGTTCCGAGCAAAATCAAGTAGGTAGCGGCAAAATTTTTCCACGCAACTGGTTCTCACGGCAAACAATGTTCTTTGCACTTTGCTGGAGTAGACTCTTCCATGAGGTCATGGTCCTTGATAGTAAGTGTATAAACGGCGCGTCTTTAGCAAAGTAACCGATGTTTTTTGTGCCACCCTACCAATTTTTGTGCTTTTAACTGAGTGCTGGGTCCATTTGATTTTTAGTCACTAACCTATAAACTTCCGATTTCTAGTGAATATTTCTTCGAGCAAAAACAGGTCGATTTGTATATCAAAGGGACATCTAAAATATGGATTGACAAATTTTTATCTTCAACCTCTTCGTCCCCACCTGGCCCAACTTCAAAATTCCCCACCTGCCCAACTTCAAAATTTCAAACTACACCACCTACTTTGAGATAAACCGAAGTGAAAAAAATTAAATCCTCTTCCAAAAAGAATTTTCAAAATTTTCAACCCCGCCTCTTTTTTCTGAAATTCTCCGAGTGTCCAGTTCAATATTTTCAATCTCTCAGTTGTCTCTTGGAAGTCAACTTCATCCTGAATCGCATTGAAAAAGAGAGTTTTCAGTAGAAAAATGCTACCCCAATTCACCCCTTTGCTCCTCACGCCGCGCCCCCACCCTGAAATTTTTAAATTCTCGACCTACTTTGTGATACTGACAGGACATTCCACCGACAGTACATTTCACCGACAGGACAATTCACCGAATCGCCGATTCACCGACAGAACTGTCGCGTTTTGAGTTTTGGACCATAGGTACCTACATTTGAAAGATTGACATGCTCGATCCCGTACCGGTGCGATTCCGAGCATGGTTGGTGTTCAGCGCCAAAAGTGTATTCGATAACCAGATAAGAATCTAATTTTCACTTAAGTATCTTCCTTCTTTTCAGACCCACCTGATGAGGAAATGCTTATCTTCCTTTTTTTAGACCCGACAGTTGAGGAGTTTATTTTTGACTAGAGTATCGTCCTTCTTTCTCGACTTAAGTCTAGTAATTAGGTGGTACCTAATTACCACCAGATACACAGTCAGTTCCTGAATTTTTGACTCAAGCATCCTCCTTTTTTTCGAACCCACAAATTAAGAAGTGTATTCTTAACTCAAGTATCATTTTTTTTGGACCCATTAGATAAGAAACCGATTTTTGACGCAAGTATCATCCGAGGTATCATCCTTCTTCTCAGACCCGCAAGATAAGAAGTTCATTTTCTATTCAAGTATATCATCCTTCTTTTGAGACTTACCAGATAAGGACTTCATATCAGACTCAAGTTTTATCCTTCTTAGACTTAGACCTTAGACCCACCAGAAAAGATTATTCCTGCTGAAGTATCATCCTTATTTTTAGCGCCACCAGATGAGGGTTTAATTTTTGAGTCAAGTATTCTTAGGCCTACCAAATATGGAGTTTATTTCGAAATTGAGTATGATCCTTCTTCCCTGACCCACCAAATGAATAACTGATTTCCACTCAAGTACCATCCTTATTCTTCTCCAACTCACTACATAGATTATGTATTGACAAGAACACTTTTTCTACCCGCTAGTTCAGGAGTTAATTTTTGATCGAGTACCTATCATGCTATTTTTTAGACCCACCATATACAGAGCCTATTTTTGAGTTTTTGATTCAAACATCGCTTCCTTTCCAGGCCCACCAGATAAGTTAATTTTTTACTCAAGTATCATCCTTCTTTTTAGACCCACCAGTCGTATGAGGGGTTTATTTTTGAATCCAGTCGTATGAGGGGTTTATTTTTGAATCAAGTATCCTTAGGCATACTAGATATGGAGTTTATTTTCGACTCAAGTATCATCCTTCTCTCCAGACCTACCCAATCAAGAACTGATTTTTGACTCAAGTATCATTCTTCTTTTTGAACTCATTGCATAGATAAAGTCTATTTTTGACTCGAACAATCTTCTTTTTTTAGACCCGCCAGATGAGGAGTTTATTTTTGACTCGGTAACCGTACGTCCGAATCCAGATTGGTTGGGATCTAGATTTGTGATAAATTTTTGCATTTTATCATACCAATTTCATTTTACTCAAATTTTCCGGGAAAAAGATACAGACAACAATCTGTTTTCCACGTTTGAGCTTTTAGCAATGTACAGGGTCAATGTGGAAACATAAAACCTACATAAAAAAAAAAAATTTTTCGCACTCGCCAATACCATATCAAAAGATGTGCTTCTGGCTATAAACTGCTGTCATACTATATTTTGGCGGATACTTAGTAAAATGCTAAAATAAGAATGAACTGGAACTAATTGAAAATGTGAAAAACTCTAAATTTTTCAGTACGCTTGATGCCATATCGGGATTTTGGCAAATACCACTGGATGACACAAGTTCAGATTTGTGCACTTTTTCTGCTTTTTTGCAACCTTGCCAAATTGGTTACATTTTGCAGCATTTCCCGAGAACTCATTTTCAAGCAAAATTTGCAAATTCGGCGAGTTAATCAAATTTTCTGTCGGTGAGTTGTCGAGTCGGTGAAATGTTCTGTCGGTGGGTTGCCTTGTCGGTGAATCGGCGAGTCGGTGAAATGTCCTGTCGGTGAATCGGCGGGTCGGTGAAATATCCTGTCGGTGAAATGTCCTGTCGGTGAAATGGCGTATCGGTGAAATGTCCTGTCGGTGAAATGGTGTGTCGGCGAATTGTCTTGTAGGTGAAATGTCCCGTCGGTGAATCGACGAGTCGGTGAAATGTCCTGTCGGCGAAACGGCGTGTCGGTGAAGTGTCCGTTCGGTGAAATGGCTGTCGGTGAAATGTCCAGTCGGTGAGTTGGTTGTCGGTGAAATGTACCAAACACGGAATGAAGTAGTCAGTTTTTAAATTTGAAGTTGAGGTGAAGGAAGCGAAGAGGTGTTTTTGGTAGCGCTATTTTTACTGGAAATTTAGTTCCTCAATGCTACACAGAATGACTTTGACTACATTAGAGAGAACTGAGTGGCTCAAAAGATTAAATTGGAGAGTGGGAGAGTTTTGAAATATTTTTATCAGGAAGAAAATTCAATTCTCTTCAATTTTTTTTCATAAAGTAGGTACTTAGCTCCTGTTAGCCATTCTTAGATGTTCGCCCCGATAGCCTCTATACCTGAAACCATGGATGCCTGGAAACTCTGTCGAATGAATTCTGGTAGCCTTTTTCCTGTTGGTCTTGACAGTGGGACCAGACAGCCCCCATACTAAAAACATCGCCTATGGGCTATGTGCATGACTTTGAGCGGTTAACGCGTAGGACATACAGAGCCCATGGCGTTAAAAATAAGAAATTCTCAACCCAGTCGGTAGCATGGTGAGCTTGGCCCCGCTTTTAAAAGCGAAGGTCCCGGGCTCAAATCCGCACTGGGCCAGATAGACTTTTTCACGCGTTCTTCAGTACTGGGCCATCTACTATCGTGAGGTGATATCCCGGGAAAAGGGATGAAATGAGAAAACCATCGAAATAAAACCCCACTGATTACACTGACTTCCAAAAATTTCTTTGTTGTTATCGTCATCGCTGCTATTGGCATTGAAAAACCCTCACTGAAGAACCTGCTAATAACCTAGTAGTTGAGGCAGGGCAAGAAAAAAAAAGAAATTCTTGTTGGGCTTCTTTGACAGCAGACAGCTGTCGTGACGTTGCTGCCTGGTTACTTGTTTTGACATTTATTTCTCGTGTATTTTTTTTGTTGATGAGCAATCGCAAAATGGTCGGCAGTTTCGTTGACGGTTGACAGAATGACCGCAGCGAAAAGTGACGGGTTTTTTTGTCGACACAAGTGCCACCCAGTGATATATTCGCTAACCAAATCGAGTCCAACAAGAACTTCACATTCCGCCGCGGCGCTACATGTCATGCACGTAGCCCATACTCATCTCTTTTGATTGCTCCATTTATTTGATTACTGATGCATCCTCCCCAGTCAAACCTCATGGTTTAGTCTTCTCTCCAGACGGCCTCCATATTTAATCAGCAAGGACATCACCAACACGGCAAGGATTCCGTCTCCTGAATTCTGGTAGTCATCTACCTTTTTGATTGTTGAGAAATGATTACTAGCCCTTATGCTGCAGACTACAGTTAGGCCAAAAAACCTCTATACTTACGACAAGCTGCGCTCCTTTTTCTTTAACGGTCCCACACATCAACCTGTCACGGCCCCCGCACCTCGACCTCCGCACTTGGGATTTGTTTCCCAGGTGGCCCTACCCAACACTTCGCCTGGTGCACTCCACAATCGGCCTCCATACTGAAGGAATACTGAAGACTCCGCGCCCCCGTCTCCTGGTTGTTCGTCTGAACGGCCCCTGTGCTGATAGCCACATACTTTGGCCTCTGTTTCTGATGACTCCATACTACGGTGCTTGAAAAGCAGGAATTATTTCACAAGGAAATTAGTTCCGGGAAAACTTTTCATATAGAAATTCTTTCTAGAGATCATTCTTTCCAGAGGAAATTAGTTCGTCCGCCGCTTCTGGCAAAGGCATTAAACGTTCTAAGCCAACAATGATCTACTCTTGACTGCGTGCGGAGTTCGCGGGAACTCCGAACTCAAGTGGCAAACTGAATAAATTTCACCTGTGATCTCGAAAATATCTACTCGTCGTCCTGTTCTACTACCAAAAGTCGGTCACACCTCACACCGCCAAGTGTTTGGTGTCCCAAGGTGGCTATGGGCGACCGTCACCGCCGTTTTACTCCTTTATTTTACGATGGTGTTGGAAACCAAAGGAGTTTCTTATTTAATTCGGTTTGAAGCAGTGATGCAAGAACTCTGGTAAACGCGCGAAAGCATCGCTTCAACTTCAGTCTAGCGAACGTCCGCAGTAAAGTTGTGGGTGCGGTGGAGTGGTGGTGGTGCTGGTGGAATTTAGAGACGGCGGCGCTTTTCGATTTTAATTGCGATCAACTTGTAATTACAATTTAAATGCGATGTAAGTTTGTTCTTTAGTACGGGATTGTGCCGCGGAATAATTAAAACAAGTTTAATTATGATCGGTTTATTATTGGCACACAGAATAACGAGACACGACCGGCACGGCGCACGCGGTCCGAAACTCCCTCCGGGGCTTAATGGTGCCTGAATTATTCCTTAAATACTACTAAAGTGTTGCCCGCTCCTCGCGAATACCTATATAGCTGGCTGGTATATACACAAGGACCACGCTTTGTTGCAATACGATGATTTTATCGGCTCATAAAGCTTTAAAAGGGATCGGAGCTTTATGAATGCTGGTCCTTGGTGCTGACGGTCCTTGCCTCTGGTGCCGGCTAATGCGCACGAAGGAAATGATTGCGTTACGGTCATTGAGACGGAAAAGGTGACTCTTGGGATAAGACGTCTCTGACAAATTCCTTCTCTGTAATATTAAATTTGTGATCGTCTTTTTCAAGTTCAGGATTTTAAAAGCTCCGGCTGCTTGCTTGAAAGTGCGTTTACCAAGTCCAAAGATTCGGATACTGTATTCAAATAAAAAAAAATTGAACGCGGCCATGCCTGATAAGTAGGTAGAGACGTGAAGTTCTCTACTTTATGAGTACTTGAGTAGATATTTATCTCCTTGTATACAGGATGTTCCAGAAAAAGGTGCAGAGATTCCGAATTGAGATTCTCCTGGGAAAAGGCAAGAACATGACAAATGCGATAATTATGCCCGGGCTCGTGCCCGGGGGAAAGTCTGTCCCAGTGAAAACTTATTCAAAACTTTGAAGGTTGCATTGTGTTCGAGTCCTATCCTGGTATACCGTCTACCACGAGAATACTTTGGTACGTTTGGGACACTGATGCCAGCACTACTCTACCAGTGCTATCTCAGCACCAGCAGGACCATGGCCAGGTAGTGGAGTATTACAGCAGAATGTTGTCCAAACCAGAAAAAACTACTGCGTTATACGCAAAGAGCCACTTCCCACAGTAAAAGCTGTCGACCAGTTTTACCAGTACCCACATTACCGTACTGTACCTCTACGGCCGGAAGTTTCTGATAAGGACTGACCACGCCACTGCACTGCGCTGAAATGGCTGCTAGCCAATTAACGTGATAGACTGAGTAATTTCCCGCAAATATGCTTGTTTTTTTTTTGTAAGTTGAAAGATCCAAAACTGTACGGTAGGCATTAGGCAACTTCCATGCGTCAACGACGACTAAAATTGCATGAGGTCGGCACCATCGTTCATCTCCTTTACATGCAGGAAATTGCAGCTCAAAATGAAGAGAATGGAACCCGATGGAACCCGTCAATCCAATGGATGCAAATACCTCGTAGTTCGACGCATCACAACCTGTTGATACAATTTTGTCACAAAACGTGTCGACTATGATTGAAGGGGCGTCGTGGGGGAGGGCGAAGCTCGGCTGGGTGGCTCTTTTTCTTCCTTGGCCATGAAGAATTGATCACGACAAGACTGGTTTCTTTTCCGATTGAATTCAATGTCCTGAACTTGAATCCGATGTGTAAATTCGAATAAAAACAAGTTCAAACAAGTTAACTTGAGAAAACCTCTTTTTTCTTTGACAATTTTCACAAAACTTCCTTCAACTGTTAGAGGTATTCATCTTCGAAAATATCCCAGGAGCCATTAAACTAAACTGTATTCTTCACAAAAATCATGTTTTCGATTTGTAACTGAAAAAACAAGTTTTCTCAAGTTAACTTGTTCGAACTTGTTTTTATCCAAATTTACACATCGGATTCAAGTTCAGGACATTGAATTTAGTCGGAAAAGATACCAATCTTATCGTAATCGATTCTTTATGGCCCAGGAAGAAAAAGAGCCACCCAGCCGAGTTTCGCCCTCCCCCACGAACACCCTTCAACAATGATGGACACTTTTTGTGTCAAAATTGTATCAACGGGATGTGATGCGTCGAATTGCGACGTATTTCCATCCACTGGATTGACGGGTTCCATCGGGTTCCACATCCTTCATTTTGAGTTGCAATTTTTACCCCCCTCCAATAACTCGAAGCTTCGGGGTGCAATTTTTGGCGATTTTGGATATGTAATAGGGCACTCAATTCTAAACGGAATATGAAATTTTCAGGACGTCCATAGTTTTGCCAAAGTTTTGGCAATCTTTCCTGTACTAAAACAAAATTGGTCTTAAAATGTATAAAAACAACGTGTAAAGGCAGCATTTGAAACTTCTCTTGTGGAAATGTACTCTTCACTCATTTCTACATGTAGTTTTAACTAAACAGAACTAAAAAAATACCGACTGCGGTACCAGAGACCGGCCAGGTACCATTTTTCCAGAATGCACCCCTAGCAGGTAGATCATAACCGCAATACAGTGCCTCTGGCGTGAAATCTTGCATGGCGCCACATCTGGAATTGCAAAGGAGGGTCTTCTGAACAAGTATGCCAAATTTTATGCTTTGATCACAAACTGCACAGATCATTCCATTCTTGGCCGTTAACTCCCCCCCCCCCCACTATAAGGTATTTAAGTTTTGAGTCCAAATATACTGACGGTCAAAATTAAAGGGACACTTTTTCGAAGCTTTCCTACAGGAAAACCACTCCGCAGATTTTTCCCAAATTTTTTATCAGGAAAGCTCGAAAAGTATTCTACAAGTCGTCAAACTCACGGGTCTGTGAACCTCAACATTACAGGGTGACCTGACTGAGATTGTAGCAATGTGCCAAAATCGTTTCTTCAAAATTTTCATTTGAATTCATGAGATTGTTGTATAGCCACGGAAAGTTGAATTACACCTCAACAGGTTTGAATCAATGGCAAAAGCTTGTCTTGTTACCACTTATCTATGAGGTAGCAAAACAGGGCTATAGGGGGGCTCGCTGGGGTCTTGAAGTTCAAAAGACGAATCTTGTGGTTACCAAAGGTACAAATGGAACTCCACTCTCAATAAAAAAAAAATTGGATAACGCCAAATAGTGAAAATTGTAGCGGTAAAGACAATACCCAACCAGACCAGGAGGTTGCAGAAAACTTGGGAATGTTTTCAGTAATTCATAGGTCAGCCGACCTCTTTCTTGATGAGAAAAACTCATTTGTAGCAGGCCCAAACCATCTTTGATTATCATAGAGCTGTTTTCTCATGATTCAGAGCAAAGAACTGTATCCTGATGCAAGTAAGAAGATTAGCGGAATTTCGATGTAAGGGGACTTCCGGACTTCGTTAAGTGCGAGCCATTGATTCAAACCTGTTGGGGTGTAATCCAACTTTCCGTGGCTATACAACAATCTCATGAATCCAATTGGAAATTTTGCTAAAAGGATTTTGGCACATTGCTACAATCTCAGTCAGGTCACCCTATAATGTTGAGGTCCACAAACCCATGAGTTTAAGGACTTGTAGAATACCGTTTGAGCTTTCCGTATATGAAAAATTTGGAAGAAATCTGCCGAGTGGTTTCTCTGCAGGGCAACTCCAAAAAAGTGACCTTTGAATTTTGGCCGTAACTGAAAAGAGATGCTAGCGTTTCGAAGATTCTGTTGTAATTGCCGATTCTTTTCTCTAATTAATGATTAGATTGTCAGAATATCGATTCGATTATCATCAGATTGACATCATACATTTTATGATTATCGATAGCTAAGGACTCTATTATGAGCTACAAAATACGCCTGTAAAGAGTCGTTTTTGGTTGTTTTTGGTAGGAGATTGCTATAACAACGGTTTTGACGATATTATGCAGAAATAGTCTTGAAGTAAGATTCATGCAAGAACTTCATTGACTGTAGACCTACAGAGTGATACGAAATTAAATAAAGTTTGAGAACATTACAATCAGCATTAGAGAATCAAAGCGGGCGAATCTGAAATCCTATCAGTATCTTGGCCAAATAGGTAGCATAATGCATTATGTTAACTTTTCGAACTAAACTGAACTGAACCTACATTGCCTTCCTACTATAGTCACTTGCGGCACGTAAATATTTACCCACCTAGACGTTATTCAATCAGATTCGGCCATCAAAGGGTAAACTGCAATAAAACTAGCGTAGGTACACAGTTAATCTGATGTATTGTTCGGAACTTGTCAGAATGAGAAATAAAACAAATTGTTTACAACTTCGATTTACCTACAGCTTTATGTTAGCTACTACCTTTACCTACCAGCCCATACGTTCTGTTGAAATTACTCAACAATCCGGCAAACTGCACATAGTCCCGGAACAATGTTGACACGCAGGTCCGTCAAGTAATGCGAAACGAAATTTGGTCTATTTATTATTCAAATGCGGGGGCCCCGCCGACTCGCCGAGGCAAATGGGGAGGATTACATGGTCGAGCTGCACCCGGTTTCTTGCCCGAGTTCTGGAAGGTAAAAGTACACATGTGTTTACCGCTGCCGGCCGACTATTTGTCTAGCAGAATTGAAAACAAAATGAAAAATAAACTTAGGGCTTGGCCAATTGCGTTATTTGTTTTGTTATGCCCACCGCCGGCGAACGGGCGTGTTTATATTAAATTTCCATTGCGATCATAATGGCAGACACTCGAATGGTTTTTCAATGCCGTAGTGAAAATGTGAAAATCGTGAATATATTAATAATAATACTTACGTGTAGAACTAGTGTAGATACATCGAGTATATAGTAGATTATGTAATTGGCATTGTTTCTTTGCAGACCAAAAAGCGGTTCCATGTTGCTGTACAGCAGGAAAAAAGTGAGATATCGCAGAGACGGGTACTGTTGGAAGAAACGAAAGGACGGAAAAACCACAAGGGAAGACCACATGAAGCTGAAGGTGCAAGGAACGGAGGTAAGAAATATCAATATACAATACCATGAGTAGTGATCTTAAAGTTATCCTGACCATTTTTTGCACAAGCTTCTCGAATGGCTATTGTGCTCGGTATAAATATTCAGCTATTTCCGACCACAATAGTCCGTAAAAACATAGTGAAAATTATCGGTTGTAACTTTGGTCACTGATGATATTTGAAGGACTATAGGAAATAGCAGCAGAGGGTAGCACTACGCTTCCAGTGGCAGATTTCGGAACCTTTTTGGTAACGGATGTTGAAAGCGCTTCGCGCATGCTTTCCGGATTCTGTGAAATTCCGCATGTCACCTTGCATGATGTTGTCATGTTGGCAAGTAATTTGAAACTCGTGCCATGCCGCGACGTGGTGTTTGATTTCCTGCTGCAGGGCGGTACGCAGGCCGCTAAAAGAATCTTGTCGTTCTTGATACGACTCTGGCAGCGTCGCACTCAAAGAGTGGAATGATTCGTGGTCCGTAAACGCCAGAAATAACAACCACTAGTGGGCCATCGCGTCGACGATGGTGCAGTCGTTGAAGATCACTTCCTTCCCTACTTCATAACCAACACCTCATGCACTTTTTCAGTAGGTACAGCGAAAATGCGCTTGCACCTTCCGCCTCTGTCAGCCTTGCTGGTGCAGTTCATTTGTTCAACGATGACTTTTTGTTCTGCTGCAAACCCAATGCTCCACTCGATTTCGTGGGCATCTGCCGTTGTCCCGTATGATCAAACACTTTTCCACTTGCGGTAGGCTGTGACCTGGTCATTGGCAGGTAAACGAGGCTGATTTTGGCCAGGTCACAGCCTACCGCAAGTAAAAAAGTTTTTGATCATATGGTATACTTGTCTGTAGGCATACCGTAGGAATTATGCTTTTATTAGCGCTTGGCGTACCACGTCATTCTTTGGCAAAAAAATACATGCCCGGTGCTCAACACCTTCCACCTTAAGACGTTCGAACTTCAAATAATAGACAGCTGACAGCTATGTTTTTGAATTTCCAAACCGACAAATTTGTTTTCATACCTGTTGCGAAACAAGTTCAGTAGTGGCCGCTTAGGCGCTGCGATCTTGAATTCATCAAATTCTCAGCAAGTTTCATGTTGAGAAAATCCTCGAACACAGTGCAATTACGCACGTGTTTTGCCTCGTGCAATAAATTAATGTCTGTCCAAGGAAGTTTTCTAGACTTCACTGGGGCCACTGAACAGTGAGAATTTGCATGCCATTTTCTTCAGTACTGTAGCGTTTGGCCGTTCGGGCATCTTTTTTTTTTTAATGACTACCACTCACCTAGCAGCATTGGCCGAGAAGCCAAGAAAACTCACGTGTACCTTTTTTCGCTACGTGATCTCGAAAATTTTTGCTAATGCGTACAACACGTCACGATGACGTTGGCAACACTGTCACATTATACATCGCCCATCATCAAGGCATTAACATCAAGTCAGCATCGTACCATCCATGCCAACACAAGACACTTTTTCCCATGGCTTGCTCTAATGAAAAAGCCGTGAAACTGTTCAAATATAAAAGACATTTCACTACACACACATTCAAAAAGTCACAAAAAGTTCAAACAGTCTAATTGTATGCTAGAAATTTACTAGATTTCGTTTCAAGGAAACTGGTTACACAGAGAAAATGGTCACAGTCAACGTAGGCAAACGGCATCCAAATAGAAAAATTGTAGGCATATTAGTGCGGACGTTAACGGTCGATTTCAGGTCGAACCTTGCTTTTCATTCTGCTGGGATGAAACTTTGCATGTGATGAGTACATACCATCAGGTCACTTTTGAGAAGTGGTGCCCGGTTGGGACCCGTGACAGGGCCACGGTACAAGAGGTTGCCATACCGGACACGGGAGATTTCTTGAAATTCCTTAAAATGCAATTTGCAGTGGCAGGGCTTCTACTATTTCAGTCAGAAATGATCCCTTGGATTGTCTGAATATAGTCTGTGACAATTTCAAGTCCCCCGCGCCGAAGATGGCGCGGGCTGCCTACTCATAAGGCGTAATTTGCAGAATTCAATGAATAGCTTACGTTAGGGGAACCAACCTTGCATTTCATTCCGATGCATAACGCTTTTGCACGTGAGTAGTAAGTACCTACAGGTAACTTTGAGGAAGTGATGCTCCGATGGGACCCGCGACTGGCGTGCTTCGAGGGAGGTCGAAGGTCCAAGAAATTACCATTTTCAAAATCGTTGCTTTTTTATACTTTTTTTCATTGGACTATCTATTTTTAAGTTCAAGGAGCACGATGCAATAATTTTCCAGGAAATGTATTGCACCAGTGGCGTAACAGACGTCTGCGAAGGAGTCGAGGTGCGATTTTTCACAAAGTCTTATGGTAAACCGTGATTAACACTTTTTTTGACATGTTTGGTATCTTTTCGAGCAAATCGCTTATTTTGATTTCGAAAATGAGTATATAATTTTGATAGAGACGTGTTTAGACCGGTTTTATCAGGAAAAACATGATTTGTCTTATCGGGTATAATACCACGAGTGCAATGAAAATTACCGATAATTCTGAAAAATGCGTGTTGCCTGAAAACTGCATGAGTTTGTTTTCTCTGTTGTTCGAAAGCTAAAAGAGCCCGACCCCGCAGGGGGAGGGCTCTTCTTTCGAACAACAGAAGAAAACAAACGAATGCGGTTTTCTTATGGCAACACGCTTTTTCAGAATTATCTGGTTCATTTTCATTGCAAGAGTGGTATTCGAAAGAATATTTCCCGAATCATTTTACAAATTCTTCACATATTATTTCACACGACAATAAAATTGATGATACCATGAATAGCCACCTAACTGTACTGAGCCACAGAACAGAAAAGAGAACCAGAGGCTGACGTAAAAAAGTGTGAAATCATTATGACTGCGCAATCCCAAATCGTTTCAATTTCTTGCACATTCGTCTGGGTCCTTGAGTACTCGCTTGAGCATGAGCATCCCCATACAGTGTCCAGAGTCCAAGGCTGACACTGAACACGCATCATGTTTGTTTGACAGTAGGTGTTTAAACAATGACAGATCGATTGAATTATCGATATGGTCTTTCGGATTATCGCTTATTAATCCTCAAAATTTGTGTCCGAATTATAGCGTTTTTGACTTATGAGGGAAATATTCATCAAAATTGATAATCAGGTATAAATTTGTATAAAGACAGAAAATAACATGACACAGATCTTTGACGGAGATTCCTACTCCAGAAAGCCCCCAGAATTTTTTCTCACAATTACGATTTATGAACTCTCCTGGCTGCGGGTGGTAAAGACGTTGAAAGCAAGACTAGGACATTGGAAGGAACCAGTCTCACTGTGATAATCTAGACTACTTACCAGTAAATTGTTGAATTATTATGAAATCCCATCTTTCAACAGTCTATTTTGATTTGCCGAAATACTTTTAAAAATTGTCATTTCGTTGGTCAGTTTTTGACAGATGACAAGTGAGTTGAAAAGTCAACTTGAAACTACAGGGTGGTCCAGGAATTATCTGAAAAATTTCAATGATCGATAGAGCATAAGAAACCAATGAGAACAAATGACAAAACCATATTCCAAAAATGCAGAACAACGGAGATATGGCCCGTCAAAGTTTAAGGTCAAAAATATTCTTTCATAACTTTTAAACCATTGGAACGATTCTGTTCAAACTTTGTGCAGATGAACCTTGAATAGGTATCCGTCGATCACCCAATGGAAATTCTCTACATAAGACCCAGTGTCGTAGATTTTGGAGGATTGTCCCTTTTTACCCCCATATTTTCGACGCCACTGGACTTTGTCGGGCAATCATCGGATTTTTGATATCCTTATTGAATTTAAAGCAGAAATGTATGTGTTAAATTTTTGTCAGATCAGTGGTTTTGGAGATATTTGTGTTTGAAATTTCAAAAGCGTAACTCTTCATTTTTACATATTTTATTTTGAATCGTTAACTTGATAACATGACAGCAACAAACTATATCAGATTTTCAAAATGCATTTTCTCATCATCCAAACACATTCGACAACTATTTTTCTGTCAAGAGTTCCAGTTTTCTACCTTCAACTTTGATCTCTGTAAAATTTTCCTTGTTTGTTAAGTTACTTGATTATACTTAAGTTTGGTCTTCTGTTACATTTGTTTTTGGGTGGGTTGCTCATGTGGGAGCAGATCTTGAGTTTATTTTGTATTTATGTACCGAACCCTTGCTAAAAACGAACCGTTTATAAGCAATAGAATTTATTTATTTATTTATGATTTATTTACTCATACTCTATCGATCCTTGAAATTTTCCAGATTAATCCTGGACCACCCTGTACAAGGACCGTGCCTGCTGCCGAAGCTCGCACTTTGGTTGTTTTTCCGGTGGTAATAGAAGAGTTTTTGCAAAAAGTTTTAATTATGCCATTATTCGCACAATCACAAAGGGAGTCATCTTGCTCGAGACGCTGATGCTCCGGCGTCATCAACGTAGGCGCCGCGCCGAAGCGTAAACAAACAAAATCAAGTCTGATCCTTCCGGAATAGCATTTCTCGAATATCCGCGTATTGCTATAAACAGTGCTACACGCCCGTACGCCCCCCTTCCCCGCTTTCTCTCTTTTCAACCCTCTCCAACCTTCTCAAAGTCCTTTCTGCCATATACTTTAAAAAAGAGCGTCAGATTCGTCATTAATTAGACTGGGCGATAATCTCGAACAAAAGCTTACAGCCCGGAATGTCTGAATTGAAAGCTTTAGAGCTTTCGGATAGTAGAGGCGCGATTCAGTCTTTCGTATTAAACGGAATTAAAGGGCGAGCACACACTTTTATCTCGTTCGATCAGTCCCAGCCGGACCGGTGGGACACAAAAGCGAACAATCGGTCCGGGCCATTCCAGAATGCTCTCTATACCCCATAATATAATAAAAATACATTCCGTTCTGTCTGTTGGTCCGAGGTGCACCTCGGACCCCTGCTCTACTCGAGCCGAGCGGGTCTTCTGTGTCCCGGCGAACGTTTTTTTTTTTTGATGACACATTGATTATCTGAATTCTAATGAAGAGGATTGTATTAGGACCAAATTATTCCGAATATTGTGTTAGGCAAAAATAACTGATGTAACGGCCATCAATTTGTAACCCTCCAAGTCAGGATTTGATCAGAAAATCTCGAGAAAAATCTAGAAAAAACAGTTTCTCCAAAAAGGAAAACTTGCAAGTGAACGTTTCCAATGGCTTTGAAAGACCATATCTCCATAACATATCATTACATTTACAAACGCGAGAATCTTCAACGACAACTATCCAGGTAGTATCTCCGAGGACACAAAGTCTGGAACTCGATATATGTCAGGACTTATTGAAAAAGAAAGAACTGAAGAAATTTCACTTTTTCCAGCGTATTTCGGGAACGCCTCAATATGTCATAACAGTGTGCAGCATCTTCATGAGCATGAAATCAGTCATCAATATCCTAATTTACATACGTCCACCGGTTATGGTTCACGATTTACGATTTTCCAACAATTTTTTTCCACTGCACGCTGTATAAAGTGTCCGCACGATTCAAGCAGATGGCTCTACATCCAGATTGGTCGAGGGTGGTCTCAGCAACAGGCATGCAAATTGAAAATGCTTGGTATAGAAGTGCAAGGTACTTCTTATTTTTTGCCCATAACTTCCCGACTATTACCAGTAAATGTGATAAATTGAACGAGAATGCATGACTGACTATCCCTCACATTAACCAAGAACGGCTGAAATATTACAGATTTACAGAGAAATAGACATGAATACCAATTTATTACATTACTGTAACATAATATGTATATGTTTTTGAGCCTTTATCGGCGGACGTTCTGATCTGAATGCCTCTGCACTGACAAGCCCCCAATTAATGAAAGGCGAAATACGTGTAGCCGTGTATGTGGAGTTTTGGATCGGAGCTTCTGTTGATGAAGGGTTCGAGAACTTTCATTTATATAATCGAGACTTGGGAAATGAAGGAGGGATACCCTGGAATATGTCGGAATTTACAGCAGCTCCGCCACTGGACAACTCAACCAGAAATTAAAGTTTCTTATTTTCGATGCTTGTTACAGAGGGGTCTAGCCAACTTTCAGCAGAATCGTTTGGAAATTTTAAAAGTTGTGCCTCCATGAAATAAATCGTCTTTTTCAAATTCGAAGGGCTGTATCTCTGTTTTAGATTACCTTCAATTGATTTTTTCCACGGAACACTGATTTTTTTGCAATTCTGTATTGGTCCTGATTCAAGCGACAGAACCGAAATTCAATCAACTGGTGACTTGCCTACAAGAGGGTGGCAGGTGCAAGAAGTGACTACTTTCCGCCCGCATTTACTTTCTGTACTCTTTATCGAAATTATTCTTCCGGTTGTGTTTTTGTTGGTGGCTCTCGATGAAGTGAAGCTACCAGAAGTTTGTTAGTTTCTGTTTTGTTATCAATCCGCCTGGAGGTCGCCGTGGCGGTACGGGAGGGGACTCCTTTGAACATTAATTGTATCATTTGTCCCTGCTTGTGGCGTGTTTCATCTAATGTAATAGTAGCCTTGTCCGTGGTTTCCATAGGCTTGTGTTAACGAAAAATTGAATTTCAAATCAAGTGGTATCGGTACTTTAAAACTTTAATGAAACATTTCGCCATCCAAAATTAAAGATTTTTTCCAGACGATACACTGAAGCAAGCAAATAAGTTCGCTAGTTCAGATCTGTTGCCAGCGAAATACTCGTCAGCGCTACAACAAAGAATTGAATCATGAACTGTTTTCTTTTCCTCTATTAAAGTTTCTAATGGTTTATTTTGTATGCAAGTGACTTTTCGTCCACTTGGATAAAAAATTTCTTTCCCAACTCTTGCGGAAAGTATCTTTCCCGCACTTGTAAAAAAAATAACTATTTCGACCTCCTAAAAATACAGAATAGTAGCTTGCCGATGGACTATAATTTTATTTCATACCTTATACATCATGTATAATAGGTTCTATGTATGCATCAGTGACCCGTGACTTTGATACCCTGAATAAGGGCACTTACAATAATACGCTATGCTTTTTTTAAGTAATAATACCTTGTGGAGTTCACAGGAAAAGCTCATTCCGCGTGGAACAGGAGAAAACTTTTCCTTTTTTAATAATAAAGTTTGAAGTACTTACCCTACTAAAACTTTCAGTTTGATTAAAACAAATTTGCCCTGATAAAAGTGAATGAAGGCAGGAGAGTTGTTTGTGGTGCGCACAAATCTCATATAGAATTCTACGGTCTCGTGCTCAATTTGAAAAGTGCCCTGAGCGGACAAATGAACGGAACAATCCAATCGCTGAGCTTCCAACTAAGTAGCAGAAAATGTCATTCTAAAGCTCTGTAGCAAACTGGAATAACAAAGCCATTACTTGTCGCTTTCTCGTCGATTTGTTTTCGTGAAATTCTGTACCTACCCTCGAGAAACTGATTCGAAAGTCTGGTGGTTACGGCTTTATACAAGTGAGTACGTATCTACAAAATCCCGAATCTCGACCCAAATACCTACAAATACAACACCGTTA
This sequence comes from Anaspis maculata, assembly GCA_949128115.1. Classification (NCBI taxonomy): domain Eukaryota; kingdom Metazoa; phylum Arthropoda; class Insecta; order Coleoptera; family Scraptiidae; genus Anaspis; species Anaspis maculata. The sequence goes on along the minus strand of OX421961.1, from coordinate 54,240,373 downwards.
CGAGGTACCATTCAATTGCGACAGTAAATACGAGCAGAAGGTAAAGATCGTACCTATCGTATGTTTAGCGCATTCTTTTTGCCATCTGAACTTATAGTACGCAACTAAACCTAAAATAGAAAGAAAGAAAACGCAAGGGAGAAAGCGAGACACCTGTTGGATCCCTCGGGCAAATACAGTAAGTAGGTATGTCAAATAATATTACAGGTTCGCTTCACTATTTGTTTTTCAAAACCCGAATGGCCGTCAGAATACGATGAGATGGAAATGAGAATAATGAAAGAAAAAATGGTAGATTGCAGTGGCGCAGCCAAGGGGGGGGCTAGGGGGCTATAGCCCCCCCCAGACAGACCGAAGCGATGAAAAATTTTGAACAAAATAAATAAATTGTTGTGTTCGACTGTTACCTTCTTTATCATTTAGAAAATGGATCATTAGTCTCTCTGTGTAAGAGTTGCACTGCGATTGGATTGCGCGTTTTTGTTTCAATTGGTGCGGAAAGAGAAACTCTTCCGGTTTAAGGACGGAGTTGAATTGGTAAGATAAGCGTTGCGGAATCAATCCCTGTGGGTTTATTTCTTGACAGAATCTCACCATTTAGGTTTCTTCCGAAAGCTACAAGAATGCACTTTGGTGTGAGCCCATTGGCATTTTCAAAATCCAAAAATCAATTAATCATCCAAAAATAAAAAAAAAATCGATTTTGGAAATGCCAATGCCAAACCAAACTGTACCCTTGTAGCTTCCGAGAGAGATCTAAATGGTAAGATGTTCCAGAAGCTAAATGTAAGATTCCATTTCCGAGAATGGAAATGGAAGGAATGAACCCACAGGGATTGTTCATTCCACAACGCTTATTGTACCAATATAACTTCGTCTTTGAGCAAGTATACTCACCTACCTACCTATCAGGCTTATTTTGTAACTTCTCGTTCACTAATGACTCGTTAGCGAACGATTATCGTTCAGACTGCCACTATCGATAGATCTAACAAGAGCACGAAAAATTGTATTTCGTGAACAGCTGCGTTCGGCCGTATCGTTTGTATGTGCCGAGCGATCGTGTATGACGTTCCTGCGTGCGCGCAGCGCAGCTGTCAGTTTGCAAGTGTCATGACTACCATTTATTACTGTCATTTACCCCATAAACCCGGGGAATACTGAATTTAATACCTACTTAAATTTAAGGTAGGTAACATTGGTACCACAATAAATATACTCGAAAATAGGATGGCCAAAGCCCTTTTTCCGGGGGGGGGGTCGCCTTTGGCGCAGCTCGCTTCGTTTGCGTTCGTTAGCCCCCCCCCATGGCTAAATTCTGGCTGCGCCACTGGTAGATTGATTGGGAGGACGAAAAGATAGTGCGAAGAGATTACGGAGCAGTGACATAATTATGTTTAACAAATTAATTGTCGTTATTATTTGAACAGTGTCGAGAGATCAACTACCTCCGACGAGATCATTCAACAACAGTAAAAAAAAGACTTGTAATGTCTAGCCCAGTTGCCCTACCTGTTGGATATGTGTAACAATAACTTAGTTAGCATGAAGGGATGGACAGATGTTCCACACAACACCTAACGTGTCAGCTGTACAAAATGTTTCGAAACCTTGCAATATAAAAGTAGTTCGGTTATTCATAGGGTTAGCTTCACACGAGGCTTCACATTATCGGAAATTCACAAAAGATTTTTCGAATATCGCTCACCCATTTCACCAGCTATTGAAAATGGGCGTGAAGTTTGATTGGAATGCATTATGTGAAGAAGCTTCTATACCAATAAGAAATAATAATCTGTCCACTATTACGGCAATATCTGAAGTTAGACGAAGAATCCATGCTGACCACCGATGCCACCGAGCTCCCTGTTAGTTTTTTTCGTGAGGACATCAGTAAGCTGAAAGAAATTATACAACGATAGACAGAGAACTGCTAGCAATCATATTTGATGTAAGGTACTTTCGTCTATATTTATATGGTAGGAAGTTCAGAATGGCCACCGATCACAAACATGTAGTGGATCTTTTCTTGATTTCTGACCCGTCGTCCCACTTCTGACACCATTTGTAAGATCCATCGGATAAATACAGTTGAGTAGGTATGTCTAATAAACAAAACATGTTCGCTTCACTATTTGTTCTTCATTTGCTCTTCGGACTGCCAGCGAACCTAAACCTGAATGGGCCATCAGAATACTTGTTATGTCTAGCTTAGGTGCTCCACCTGTTATTCATCTCTTCTTTACGCAGCTAGGTATATGTGTACTAGTAACAAAGTAAGCATGAATAGATAAAGGTCATGGGTGGGTGCTCCACACAACATACTACCAGCAACTTAACCTAGATCTAATTTCAGATGACGAGTAAGACGCTCTCAAAATCCAGTATCTTGAGACCGCCTTCAGGTCATACGTTTGTTACCCAACGTCTGTTTAAAAACTTGTTCCAAAAACGAGACTTAGGGCTCGATACCAAGCTACAAGCGCAAAGTTACGACGGTGTGACTTGCCAAATACAGCTGTCTGATTGGTTGTCATACGTCGTACCTCGGTACAGTAACCGCATTTACGCCGGTCTGCGCTCCAACTTGGTATCTAGTCGTTAGACCGCCCTAACGATTTCAAGACGGTTTTTCTTTTAGGGAGACCTTGTCGAGAAATAAGCGCATGAAATACTGCCAAGATAATGTAGTGTTACGTTTTACGTCGTCGTAATAGGTAGCTCGATGGTTTGGCCTATAAAAAAAAATAATTTCTAGTCCCAATTCAATCACTTGCGCTCATCGGAATTTAAATTGTCGAAATTAATGGGGAAATCGATGATAACGCTATAATTATGTTATCAAACGGATCGTCCGAATACCAATATTTGTAGGCACATATGCAAATTAATAAACATTAAACGAGGGAAACAATTATTTTACGGTTTCGGCGGGTATCATTAGTTTCGAAATCAATGTGGGTTATACCTAAATGAGAGTATTGATGTTGAAAGTTCAAGCTCGAAGCAAATATCGAACACAATTTTTTTTATTGATCTGCGCAGATCGGCACACATTAATATGATCATAATTAATTATTAACAATATGCGATAATAATATTCTTTATCTACTCCTATTAAATTATTCTGACAATAACTATGCGTTTCTGATTCATTGATGACATTCATAACTCAGTGCCAAAACCCCGCCCCGTGGGTTATGGGCTCATAACATAACCCAATGGCTCCAACCAACGTTTACATCGCAGCTTTGTGTCCGATCGGGTTGATCCGCTTGAAATTGCCCAATCGGATCGAGCAGTCCGAAATATAAAAAATCAAAAAAAATCGAAATTTCAATCGGTTCAATGTTGCCAAATGCAATTTCCATTTTGTTTGTTACGTTAATTAGCCCCTTCATCGTACCCCCATTTGTAAAAAAAAATGTTTTCATATTCTTATACAAAAATCATGAAGTGTGGTGTCTTGTTTTGGAACGGTTTTAGAATTATTACCAAGATTGGAAGCCCAACAACACTGAAGAGATCAATTTTTATGTTGAATAAGATTTGCCTTGTTGGCATGCGAGATAAAGTCACTTCTGATGAAGGGATGTTGACATTGAGCAAGATTGTTCCTACAATCTTCAAGACAATTTATCTCTCAACACAACCCAAATGTTCGGTGTAGTGGTAGTCTATGTCTGCATACCAAATTTCAAGTCGATCGGACCAACTGTTCAGCAGTTATTGTTGAAGATTACAGACATACACACAGACAGACAGATATCAAATGTCATTCTAGAAATGGTTTGTCTTGAGGGACTTCGAAATTGATATGGATATCGGTCGAAATATTGATTTTTTTAGCGCGTTCAGTGTTCACAATACTTTCTATCCTTGTTGCTTGGTGGACTAAGAAAGTATAAACAATCGGAAAGCAATTCGCCACACATACATAAGTACGAGTACAATGGTCATCAAGTGTATCGAACCAGTGCATCCTTGATAACGTGGGCTCAGAAGCCACCACCACCACCACCTACTGTAGGTATATCAGCAACAACAAAACAGGCGGCTAATATTCACGCGGCGGCTCCTCCTTTTAATGAATAAACGTGTCGGAAGGGCAATTCGCGTGATTAACGGCCAACATTCGGGTTAATTAAATTCCACTAGTATGCGAAAAAATTAATCCGCCATTAAATTACAAAGATTTCGGCTATATCACGGTCGGATGGCGGCGTCGGTCGGCGGCGGCGGTGCGGCGCCTAGGTGCGGGAGGTATAATTAAGAGGATAAAAAGTGGCGAGAACAGAAGGAGCTCATCTGAGAAGCGTAAAAATGTTTATGGTTTTTTAACCCGCATTTAATGGGCGCGAATGAATTACCCAGGTGCCATATATCTCCTTAAGGCTCCGTTACCGACCTGCAAACCGTGCGCCAGTGCCTTGCATTTTATATGAGACCTCCAGTTCCCGCTACGCAAGATTTCCCGGCTGAAAAATGCATATTCCAATTAAAACTTCTCAATATCACACTATTCTAAACTATACCGGGACAAAGAAATGAGGTTGCAGAGTAATCACATGTTATGCTGTATACGTACAGGTATACAGCAAGCAAGAAATACTGCAATCTTAAAATGTTTAGTTAGTTGGTTAGTCTAATTAGTTTCATTTTACGTAACGTTCAACGTCTAACGTACTCAATACAAATGACAGCTACCTACAACAATTATTTTATCGACCGACCACAAGCAAAATAGTTGATATGTTACAATTATTATCAACGAGGAATTCAAGCTCAGCGGACGACATGATGTAAAGGTAAATCTTGAGTTTGATTCGTTGCATAATTAATTCTTTAATTTGAATTAATTCTTCCATAACAAAATCCTACTTATACTTGAAGAGATATCAATCATCCAGCTGTACTTAGGGAGAGATTATCATTGAACCCTTGAGCATGGTCTTTGAATTTCGAAAATTATAGCCAATATTTTAATTAACGATGAAATAATTCACATAAAAGTTGGGTGTTTTAGTTTGATCAATTTACGTCCATCTGGTGTTGTAATTTTAACCTACAGACTTATCACTCAGCTCTATATCACTTTGTGTTACATAAATTCAGTTAGTTGTTGTGCGCCTACAATTCAATAGAATTGTGAAATCATATTACTTTTCGATGTCTTGTTGAATTTTTTGAAACGATACTGAATCTCTGGGTATGTTCAAGCGGTTCTCTTTGTAGGAACTCTACTTTGAATGCTCGTGAAACCCCTTGTCGTTGCGAAAGGGTCAAATCTGTTTTATTCCATGGGGAAAAATTACGCGTCATAGATTTTCGCCCAAGTATGTTGTATAAATGTTGCTAGTGCTTTGTCTCATGCGAATAGAACCTACAATCACCTGTCGAAGGCTAGTTCTAATTGTATAAGGGTTATTGCGGCCTCCATCATTTGCCTAGTGGCTTAAGGGAAGCTGAAAACAAGGTATCTAAAACTCACAGCTATTTGCACACTCTTGACTCGGTTTGATACTACCTATGGCTGTTTAAAATACACGGAACCAACTCAATAAATAAAGTTCATAAACAAAACAGTTACTTTCACCCCTTTGAACAAATATCATTTGATTACATAGAAGATAGACTTGCCTTGATGTAGTCTGCCACTTGTCACTGATGCACTACAATAGTTGATCACTAGCTTGGCATTTCTGTTAATTAATATTTGACGACAAATAATTCTTCTCAGCTGAACACATCCGTTCGTGTTGAACGCACCGACGCCAGTCCCGCTACTTTCACCTCCGTCGCTCTTTTTGGACCGATTCTTTTTCCACCTCTCTCAAGTGTTACAAAACCCTGGCTCACAAACCTCGTTTCTTTGGAATGCCGCGCGACTATCATCACCCTTTGTGCAATTTCGTTACTTCCCAATATCGCTCGTAACGCTAATTTATTCTGAAAATTTATTTCCCCTTTATGATTTCAAGCTGGGCATCACAGTACCTAGGTTTCGAGAAGTACCCATTATAATCATGTATGTAGTCCGATCAACTTCGTCGTGTTTCGAATGCCTTACGGAATGACAAAAATTTTGTCGCTGTGACGGTGTCGTGATAACGTAGGATTTTTTCACTGATATATTGAGTGTTTTCCCGGCACCTTCATTGAAGTTGACGTGACGTCGCTGGCTCGAGGAACCAAGAACAAAAGATGTGATGAAACAACAACACGACGAAGTTTATCATAATCATCTATTTCATCTGATTCTGGATACCAGTAAGCTGGTCAAAAGTCTGAGATTTGTGTTTGAGTGTGATATTCTCTAGAGATTCTGACTGACGTAAGCCACTAACCCGGAAACTGGGACTCGGGTATAAGCCAGAAACCCACACAATTGGGGGAGGAGCCACTTTACTATAGCTTGCCGGATTCGTAAGCAAATCTGTTGGACTTTCTTGAGCTTTCCTAAAACCAAATTTGAAAATATACTAGATGCATTGGTAATTGTACTGGTTGTTGGAAATAGTTTATAGTTGACCAGTCGTCTCTAAAAGCAAGGTGCAAAAGCAAAGGTGTCGCTGTGCCGAAATAGGTGAGATTCGATTAGTGAAGAAACGATTTCGGTATGTTTGATTGTTCGGAAGATATGAGATATGGGTGTCTTTGGTTTTTGATATTTATTGTCATCTTATTCGTACAAAGAGGTTACGTTAAAATTTTTATCGAATCCTACGACAAACTGCATTCTCATGAGTGAGAAGCAATCATTACCCGCTTGTTGAATAATAAACTAGTGTCCTACGACATGGAACCTTCACCTGAACCATAACTGAACTACGCTGTTTGCCAAAGTGTCACTCTGGACACTGCTCCACCTGCTGCTGCCAAGGCTCAACAAGAACAGAAAGTTACGTTGCTCAATGCTCATGTTCATTTTTGATAGGAAGGTCAAAGAATAATTTTTGAGTTGAAAGGTCAATTAGGAGCGGTGTATGTGTGAGAAATCGAATATTTCCAAAGACATAGATTAAAATACTGTTACGGTATTCGTGTTTGCCTATCTCGGAATTAAACGCGCTGATTTACTTGTACACAAACTGCACTTTATTAGCTATTACCGATACAACTAAATAACGCACAGAATTATTAATCGCTTGGAAATTCACAATGTCGCTAAGATGTGAACGCCACGGTCGCTCGATTCAAACTCTCCCGATGCCAGATCGAGTTCCTCTCTTATACGAGAAGGTTCTGGATGCTTTTTGTTGGTGTTTCCAGCACACGAGGATTTTTCTGGTATCTGCGTCGAGAATATACGCGTACCTTCTACGGCACCTCCACCAGAAGTCTCGACGTGTCGTGACCTACCGCTGAAGTCTCTCGATGCTTTCCGAATGCAACGCGTAAATCTAGATTTCTCTAAAAAAAACCGGGATGGTCGCGAGCTTCCTAACAATACAAATTAAGCGAGAAATTTACAATAAGAACAAGTCTGTTGTGGGCGACACATAACCTTCCCGGCTATATCCAGAGACGCCAGTAATGATATCATGGATCTGAGCGTCCCTTCGGGAAGGGAAGACTTGATTGAAGAATTGAAGGGAAAATCGACCGGGTCGAGCGAGCATCTTGAAAAGCTAGCCTGCGTGCCTGACTGCCTATACAGGGTGGTCCGACTTTTATGTCATTAAATTCAAGGATTGATAGAGAATGAAAAATGAAGGGAACTTTCTCTAGAAAACGTATTTGAGAAATGCCTAATAACAGAGATACAGCCCTTCAAAGTTGGGAATAAGTAATCGTTTTTTTCGCATAACTTTTGAACCGTTCAACCGATTTGATTATAAATAGAACCAAAGGTTCACTGAAATTATCCCCGGTCGAACAATCATAACATGTTCCATAAAAAAGTTTCAGGGGCTTAGACATTAGGGGGTGACCCTACTTTTCCCCCCTTATTTTTCACCCCCTTGTTATTTTTGAAAACTGTTCATAATTTTGAATTCTACATTCAATTTTGAAGAAAAAATCACCGTTGCAAAATTTTGATTAGAGGCTTCGTTTAGGAGACATTTGGGTTTGAAACTTTGGGAAACATCCCGAAATCGCCATTTTCAAAGGTCTAAAAATTAAAAGTTTCAAACCCAAATATCTCCTAAACGAAGCCTCTAATCAAAATTTTGCAACAGTGATTTTTTCTCCAAAATTGAATGTGGAATTCAAAATTATAAACAGTTTCCAAAAATAACTAGGGAGCTGAAAAATAAGGGGGGAAAGTAGGGTCACCCCCTAATGTCTAAGCCCCTGAAACTTTTTTATGGAACATGTAATGATTGTTCGACAGGGGATAATTTCAGTAAACCTTTGGTTCTATTTTGAATAAAATCGGTTGAACGGTTCAAAAGTTATGCGGAAAAAACGATTATTCATTCCCAACTTTGAAGGGCTGTATCTCTGTTATTAGGCATTTCTCAAATATGTTTTCTGAAGAAAGTCCCCTTCATTTTTCATTTTCTATTGATCCTTAAATTTAATGACATAAAACGAGGACCACCCTGTATACGTATAAAAAAACACTGCTGTTCAATGAGTTTCAAGGGGCTCTACATTGGACTCAAAAAGCATTACTTATGGGCTGAGTCTTCTTGCTGCGGATCTCCATCGGCGAGGCGAGCGAGAAACGAACCTTCATAAATGGTGGAGGTGCTGAACCTTGTTACATCATTCACTGTCTCTTAGAAGCATGCCAATTTTGCATTGTATTCGATATTCAGTAAAGTACTCATTTTCATATTGTTTACATTGAGAATATTCAACTCATCATTGAACCTTCAAGTTCACCTGAACAACTAGGAGATTAAAATCGATTTGATGTGGAGCACGCCGAGGCGCGATGACAGGCGGCACGAAAAGCAACGACGATGATGATAAGGAACGCATAGCATAGAAGATCTCAAGACAATCCGCTCGGAACGAGGGCGCCCGTCGTTGTGGAACAGCGGAAATTTTAATTTTTGCCCTTTTGTTGAAGTTTACCCACCCTTTAATGAGGGAGCACGCCGAGTGAGGGTCGTGATAGGATTTTAGATGTGAGCTGGGAAATTTTTAACAAAGCCCTGAGAGCTAAGCGGAGTATAGACACAGACACTGCAAGATTATTGCCCAAAGGCGTGCCACATACCCTGTGTTTCCCATGGTTAGAAGTGTTTATGTTGGAGGTCGATGGTAAATAGAAAAATACGAAAACGAGGATATATTCAATTACAGTATACAATGAGTAATGAGTATACAAGATACCGTGTGCATGTATTCAAAACAAGTGAATATGCCCTCTCGCTCTCGGATGCGTCGGGCTGAGCACTTGAGCAGCGCACTTGCTCTTCAAGGGATTAGTGAACACAAGCTGTTAATTAGGGTTCTACCATTAGATACGATTTTGCTCAGTTCGATTTCCAAGACCATGAGCTACTCATAAACGTGTGCTGGGATGCGATTCTCGAACGTGTTCGAAAAGTTTTCGTATACGAATTCTCCTTTCCGACAGCCCAAATGCACATTCGTATACAAAAAGTCATTCGAATAACTCGAGAATTGCACCCCTGAATTGCAGGTGACGGAATACATACTTACAATAAATGTTTCAAATTTCCTATGGTACAAGAAAGATAGATTCCAACCTCGGAAAAAATATGGACGTCCTGAAAATTGGATATTCTGTTCAGAATTGAGTGCTCTACAACATATCCAAAATCGCCAAAAATCGCATCCGGGTGTTTTGAGTTATTGGAGGGGGGATAAAAAATTGCAACTTGAAATGGAGGGGATGAAATCCGTCAATCCATTGGAAGCAAATATTTACGTTATAATTCGACGTATCATATCCCGTTGATTTGGCACAAAAAGTGTCGGTCATTGTTGAAGGGGGGTTGTGGGGGGGGGGTCGAAGCTCTGCTAGGTGGTCCATTCCGTTTTTCTGGTCATGTAGAACCGATCACGACAAGTTTAGTATCTTTTCCGACTAAACTCAATCTCCTAAACTTGAATCCGTAAATTTGTATGAAAATAAGTTTGAACAAGTTGACTTGAGAAAACTTGTTTTTTCTTTGACAATTTTGACGAATTTTTCCCGCTGTTAGAGGTGTTCACCTTTGAAAAATTTCCGGGGCCATAAAATTGAAGTGTATTTTTCACGAAAATCATCCACTCGATGTACAGGATGGTCCATCCTAGCGTATTTATCCCATAGCAGTCTTACCAATAGAACACCCTATATTTTTTTGCATTTCCATATTCAACTGTCTCATGCCTGTATTTTTGTTTTCTAATTGTGTGGCAGTGCTACCTACTAAATATTAAAAACTGAAGAAAAGAAAAAAAAAACGCATTTTTTACGCAGACCAATATTTCAATGTTCGATACACAGAGCGTTCACAAAAAAAACACCAAACTTTATAATTTTCAAAGTATCATAACTACTACTAACTAACTACTACTACTACTACTACCACCACCACCACCACCACCACTACTACCACCACCACCACATTCTGCAAATGCTGCAAATGCAGGATTGTACCAGATTATGTTGTGAACCGCTAGTACAATAGGCAGGCTGTGGTCTGGTCACAATCTCAAAATACTATACTTAAAATAATGGACCTTTTTTAGTTTTTGGACCTAACTAGATACTCGTACCTAAGTTGAGTATCAAAGTAGCTTGTAACGTAAGCCAGCGGACTCAAATCGCATGCATCGATCTGCACGTCGTTCCTATGCAGCGCGTACTTTTTCTACAAGTAGGTTCCCGAAGGGCTCCCAACATCCTGGCATGCCCTTTCCTTTCCCTTATTTCAGTATGCAAACCCAAAATGAAAATCGATTTGTATCTCTTGTTCGAACAACCGGAAAAAACACGCCTCAAAACATAAAACGAAATTATTAGTTCGTGTGCATCGCCGCCTCGCCGCCGTCTCCCGTCGTCGTCGTCGTCGTCGGCGGCGTACTTCTTCGCCGTCGCAACAATAGAATCTAATATAGCACATATGGAGTTTGGTAATAAGGCAGTTTAAATTCATACAGCCCCGACCCGGACCGACTTTGATTAAATCGCACTGTCATGTCACGCGCCCCGAAAAAAGCTGGGAAAGCACAACCCAGTATCGCGAGCTTTTTATGAATCTCGTACTTTTTAATCGCTTGTTTCCATTGTGTTGCCACTTGTCATTGCACATCAGTACTTTAATGTCCATTGCAATTGTAGGTATTGGAAAGCAAGTATTGGGTATAACGCGTTCAGTGGAGTTTCTGCATCAGATTTTCAGGAATCTTTTCAGGCGACTTAACGTGAACGTGAAGTTCTACTGAACTATCAATATATGCAATAGGTATTGTTGCTTGGAATTGACTTAAGTATTTCAATGTTTTCTTTCGTGAAATATTTATAAATTATCAAAAGAAAGGTAGGCACAAAACAGACGTCAGACTTTGAGTTTTCCAAGGAAGGGACCACAAATATTAGACACTCTATCAGTAGTTCCAGAATTGTGATGCTTGATAGTTAAGGAGTTTATGTCACCGTCACCACTCCACTCACCAAGTTTGTGAAAAAGACTTCAGACGAATTAGGCAAGATAGTTCAAACACTGACCTACATTTACTAGTTTCAAGATAGCGAAAGGTCAAAACTCACCACTGTGTATGTCTCTTAACAGCACGTTTGGTATGCAAATTATCTAAGGTAAATCAATCGATGTGCACAATTCATCTTGTTTAAATCACCGGAAATGGTGTTCGATTCCAGAGTTCGTGCATATATTGATAGGTAACAGAAATGAGTATTTCATCACCAAAGTACCTACCTAAAGTCGGCCAATGATAAAACAGTCTATATTTCATGCAATATCTTAATGAAGCTTCCATAAATGTGTCGCTATACCTACCTAAGTTCAGGGATTAAACCCAAAATGATGTACGATTGCTACCTCGATAATATTGCGAATGGCTTCACTGAACTCGACCATTTTGGTTTGTACCAGTTCCCTTAAAGCTTTTCTCAAACGTTTTGTTATTAATTAAAAAAGAAAAAGACATTAATAATCCTAATAACATAATCCTGAAATACTAATTGACGCAATCTCGGTAAAGTGCGTTGTATTACTAACCCCAAGAAAAAAGCCATTTACGTGGCGTAAATCGCTGTGTAATTAAATCAAAATCCGCCACGGTGAAAAAATTATTACCACCGGCACTTACCTATGACCTTATTAAAAGGTGAACTTAATACATTCATGAAATGTGACAAATGCAATTGTTAAACGTATACGACACGTAACCTTTTGTTGTAATGGAAGCTATTCATCATCGCGCGGAATCGTCTACTTCTACTTACACTGGTGCGGAGGGTGTATCAGGGAATCTGCGATCTCTCTGATTTGTCAGCAATTTAATTCCTCCGAAACTACTGCTATCAACATCAGCGGAGCTTTCTGGGCTTTCCTAGTTCGCTGAAAGCATCGCCGGAACACTTCGACACCCGATATTTACTCGCGAAATCCGAAAGTAAAATACGAGTAGTGCGCGCCAATTTCGAGGTACAGAGTGTGCTAATAAATCACATCTGGCGAGTGCTTTCCTGAATTTTTCTTCATTTCGCGATTGCACATCATCCAAAATACCACCGAAATGTGATTGGAGGAGGAGTTCAACACATTTCGGACATAACAGGTATTTTATCCACGATGCACGCTAACAGTTGGACTTATATCGCTAGCTCGTGGATGTGATGTTTAAAAATGTAAAATTATGAAAGCGTGCGAAAAGTATACCTACTTTTCAACACCAAGTATGTACAAGATGCTATTTTTGGCATTTGACTTGAAATGAATGAATTATGGATACATAATAACCTTGGAAGAGATTATGAATTCCATAACTCCCTTGGTAATCAGGACACTTTTAATATACCTATACCGTAAACAAGGCTATAATATTCACTCATAATTAACCTTTAGGGAATAAGCAATATACCAATTTCATTTAATTTTGTCGCAAATCATCAGATATTGGACTGTTTGGATTATACATTGACTGCGTCCTTTTTCTCAAAAAATGTTTAGCTTGCGGCCTGACTCCACTCGCTTCGCTCGCGATCTATTTTGAGTCTTTCAAGAAAATTTAGTCATAGCATAGCCCTTCCTCTTTTGAATCTTGAGTCTACGTAGGTATGACTTAGAGTTGGTTCCTCTTATGGGAAAATTTCTAGGGTCCTCCATAGGTATGTATCAGTCAGGCGTCTGGGAACGAGTCTTAGTGAACGGTTCCCCTTAGCATCAGCAATTCATTCTCCAAAATCGAACTAGCAACGCCTTCCCATTTCCTCAAAATTCAAAACATTAGCTCCATATACGTACTCATCCACATAGCGCTGATACACCGCTCCGATCGAGGTAAAACTGTAAATCTTACGTGTGGCCGTCCAATGCTTAGATGAACTTACTGTCAAACATCCAAGCATCATATTGCGTCCTGCTTAGTCCCTCTGATCTGGAGAGGTGGTACAATGGGCCCAAAATGAGACCTCCATACCGAATAGAACTATATTCCATCACTCCCTGGATTTCCTCCATTCAATCCTAAATCCAGACTATAATTTATTCATATCTACCATCCGTGTATATTATCCAGCATGTTAATAAATATTCTCGTAAATATTTAGTTCTAAATATACTTGAGTACTTACGGCTATATTTCTGTTGCAGTGCATTTACGGTTGCTACGTTCATTCAGCCATCCTGCCAACGTTCCACAGACGATGTTATTGGCTGTTACAGGTGAGCTTTCATATTTCAAATAGGACGCGACCGAGTAAGCGATTTAAAACTCCATCTTTTGCAGAACCCCGATATTGTTTTGGTCCATTACCTGAACGTGCCGTATCCTGACGACAACAAACTGGCCGTCATAACCCCAAGCCTGGCCCTCTGGGCGGACAAGAAAGAATGGACTAAAGATGAACTGGTCTCCCAACTGAAACCGATGTTCTTCAGCGAGGACGAACCGGACTTGAACAACGAATTAGAAATATCGGTAATGGCTTCTTGCTTGCCCAAGAACCGTATCTACGCCAAACCTGCTCAGAATTTTAAATTGCAGACGGCCGAAACCGTGGAGGCTATCGTGAGTCAATTAATGGAGAAGCAGCGAGTCGCCCGACAGGCGGCGTTGGTCAAGCAACTGGAATGCGGGTGTCCGGACTCGACGTGCGCCGATGGGAAGAGCTGCTCGCATCCCATGCGTCGGATCACCTCCGCCAAAGACGTTACATCTCCCAGCCTGCCGAGCTCCACCACGAATTCTCGTCCTTCGAGCAGTGCCGACAACAACAATCAAGTCTCTTCCACGACCGGTTCGGGTTCCATGCTGCTCACCAATAACAATTCTCCGAGGGTGTACTCGAGGGGGGATGCCCGCAACCATCATGCAGGCGGCCAAAGCAACTGTTCGTCCAGTTCAGCCAACACTCCTCCTTTGGTTCTGAGTCTGTCGCAAATTCAAGGCGGAGGCGGACTTCTGATTTTGAACTCGAGCAGCAGTAACTCCAGCACGTCGCCCAACAACGGTGCTCATCAAAACTTGGTCACTCCAGTATCCGTGGCGAATTTCGTATGCAACACCAGCCGAGTAACCAAGAACGAGACGAGGAATGGGCATTTGGTTTTGAAGCAAGAAGTCATGGATACGAATCCTTCATCGTCGTGTTACCGCTCTAAGGAAGTTAAAACCCGTAGTGAAACTAAAATGGAAGTGAATGAGAATATCCGTCAGACGGTGTTTGAGCAGTATGGTAGACAACAGCAGCAACAACAACAACATCAGCAGCAACAACAGCAACAAGAGGTGCGAAACAACAAAAGAAAATATATTTTAGGTCAGAATCAAAACGATGTGATGTTGCAGGTTGTAATGTCAAGCGCACCATCGACTCCTTCCAAACATATGGATACGGGACATGACGAAGTCATCGAAGATTACAAGCATCAAAACTTCTGCGGAGAAACAGTTGTGCTTTTGGGAACCGATTCCAGTGGCTCCTTGGTGAGCAAAAGTGACGGTTCGTCTATCATCAATGGCGGGTTTTTCAATGAAACGCTGGATCTAAGCCAGGAGGACATCCAGAGGACGCTGTCCGCTAATATGCCCTTGTGTTCAACCGAATTGGATAGGCACCATTCGCGTCACAACGGCTCCCACAATGAAACAAACGGTCCCGGCCATCATCACCACCAGACTAAACAACAACAACAGACACAGCAGCAAGTCCAGCAGCAGCAGCAGCAACAACAGCAGCAACAGCAGCAGCAACAACAGCAACACCAACAACATCAACAACACCACCAGGAGATCAATCCGATGGACTTTATCGATAGCTGCGACGTGGTAGTTTCACCTACACACGTCGTGGACGACGACGTGTTCGTCAACCTTGACGCGTTCGACATGCTGGGCGAGTTTCCGGACCTGGAGGCGCTCGATTCAGCCGGCCATACAATCCTAGAAGTTACCAACAATCCGTCCGAAGGCAGTAGAAACGGCAACGAGAAGACGCAACAGCAGGGCACTCCGAGCAGTAACGTTCCCGTCGAGGGTTCAGCCAAGATCACCGATTATTCTCCAGAATGGGCCTATCCCGAAGGTGGCGTTAAAGTTCTAGTCACTGGTCCGTGGCATTCCTCAGGACCATACACGGTGCTGTTCGATACCTTCCCAGTGCCTACAACCCTAGTCCAAAGCGGAGTACTGCGCTGCTACTGTCCAGGTCAGTTTTAAAACCTGATATACCACTTTTAAGAAATTTTCATCTTTCCCCCTATCCTCTAATGCTGTTGCCCACCACTTGATTTCCAACTCATTCGAGTTATGCCATATTGACACATTTAGCATAGATACATCATGAGCCAGTAGGGAGTGAATTATCCAGCAAGAAATAGTAAAGAACGAGTTACTGCAGGTGTCATGTCGAGACAAATTTTCAGTTTTTCAATAACACGCAGGACTCTAGAAAGTGAAGACTCATAAGTCATAACTAGTCGCAGGCCGTAATCAGTGGTGAGCAATAGCTAACGACTACTGACTGTGGACCTACTCAGACTATCTTGGAACATTTACTTACTTAGATGTTTTAATCCATCACTCCTCATTGTTACAGCACACGAAGCCGGCTTGGCAACTCTTCAAGTTGCTTGCGATGGTTATGTGATTTCCAACTCTGTGATATTTGAGTACAAGTTACCACCGAGAGATGAACAAGTCGCTGCACCTGAGCCAAAGATTGAAAGATCGAACGACAACTTGCTTAAATTCACCCTGCTACAGCGTTTAGAAGCGATGGATGATCGGCTCCAGATTAAACAGGAACCATCGGACGGCTCCGACTGTGTAAGTATTCTCAACGGCTGGTTGAATCTCAAATATGCCTCAATTTCATTTTGCCCACCGTCTACAGGTAGAAGACACGACTCTCTTTTGCCAGTCGAATTTTGAAGATAGACTAGTCAACTTTTGCCAGAACATGACGTCTCGTATCTGGAGACACGGAGAAGAATTGAGCGTGTCGTGGTTCGCCAGCCACAGGGGAATGACTCTACTGCACTTGGCCGCTTCCTTGGGCTATTCTAGACTGGTCTGTGCCATGCTTCATTGGCGAGCGGAGAATTCTTCTCTTCTCTTAGAAACGGAAGTGGACGCTTTAAGCCAGGACGAAGACGGCTACACGCCTTTGGTAAGCTGCATTGGAGTGAATGATTTCGTGCTCTTTTAATCATCACCATAATTTAGATGTGGGCATGTTCGCGTGGTCACACAGAGACTGCTGTTATGTTGTACAAATGGAATCATACGGCCTTGAACATGAAGAACACCTCGAACCAAACGGCTTTAGAATGCGCCAAAAGCAACAGTCACCCGGATCTGGTCAAGGAGCTGGAGAAGCTCGAGCTTCGCCGAGATAAAGCGAACATGATGCTACATTCGATCAATCTATCGATCGAACCGTCCGTGTCTCCCTCGATAATTTCACCGGCGAGCTCCGTGGCGTCGTTGACATCCGTAGCTTCCACTAGTAAGTCTCACGATGGAGTTTTCCTCCGACCCGGTGCCGTGACCAGAAGCGAGTCACAAAAATTCCGGATGCTCAACCTTGATCTGGATTCGGACTCGAACATCATCGGCAGCAACAAAATGCTCAGTTCAATGCCCAGTCCTTTATTGAGCGACTCATCGGCCAGCACGAGGGGAAGCAGCGGACAGAAACTTATCAAGCGGCCGTCCATCGATAGCGGAATTCACATGAGCTGCGGCTCGTCTGATTCCAGAACGAAGAGCTCCAGATTGTTCGGAGTTTCACCGCGACTTTCAAAGTACTTTCCATTTTTTTTATTCACTAACATAGATTTAAAGGGCACACAAAAACGAAAATACATTTCAATAACTAGCACACAATGTACACGAGGAGCAATCACTTGTGCAAGATTTGGAATATGCTGTTGGGCAACGCTTTTGCAATATCAGTGCAATGTTCTTGTAAGGAGTGCAATGATACTAAATTTGTGCAATGTTGCCCATGGAGGATACCCACTTCGCAAGCGAGTACCCCCCAAATGTACATTTCAATTGAAAACTATTCATAAGAAATTTGTATTGTTTTCCCTTTAACTTTCAAATTATCGAACTATGTCACTCCTGACTATTGCAGACATTACAGGTTCGATCGCAGCATGTCTCTTCCGTTACACTCGCCATTGGCCACGCGTGACAATTCCTTCGACAGCGAACTTTCTGAGTCAACTGGACGCAAAATGGATTTCGCTTTGTGTAAGTACTTTTTTGCTTGTCTTCAGCTGCGAAGGTAAGTCACGCGCCTCGGATCAAAAGGAAAAATCAAATAATGCATGTGTATCATTGTTATATTTATTACCTTGGTCAAGACATTCAACCAAGTTTTGATTTTTGCTTTTAAACGCTTTTGTCGTCTTTTTTTTATTGAACAGATTATTTTGAGAATAATGATTGAAAACTATTTAAACGGTTGCACTGACTTTAGGCGAAATAGGGAGTGGACCGAGAAGCAGTAGTCCCCTGATTGATGTGGAGGCCGTGTCTGATGACGAAAGCGACATCCACAACAGTACTGTAGGTCAGTGCAATGATGCAACTATTCTTTGTTGTCTATCGGTGTTGTTTCACTGTTGATTCAATGTTCTTGTTCTTCTTATAAGATAGTTGTCCGTGTACTTTAACATTTATACTGACATTTAGTTAGTTCAGTCTGCACTAACTGCTCTTAAATATTAACATTTTACTTATTCAACTCTTCTTCCAACAGAACTCTTCCAGTTCGATCAATATAAAACCTAAACAGTCGTCTGTTCGCATTTTTTGTGGAAAAAAGAACACACACATAATGGAGGTGCTTTGCCGCTTGCTTTCTTTGCATGTCACTTTTATTTTCGTTACTCTTTTCTTTAGTGATCACTCTATGACAGTTTATCAGACAGACACATACCAAACTCACTTTACTTTCTTAGCAAAAAAATGTTTTTAATAATTTTGTTTATACGTTTAATAAAAAGCGTTTCATACATTTCTTAGTGAGGAAATCAATCCGACACCAGCTTGTTGTGCTTCTACTTGGTGTTGCATTTTTAATGCACAGCTACTTTAGCACTTAACTTAAATTATTAAAATACAAAAAACTCACCGGATGGAATCTAATAACAAAATCAATAAGCTGTGCTCATAAATTTAGAAGTCGGGATCAACAACTTGTTGAACTTTACTTGTTTCATGTTCAGTCAGCTTGATTTACTCATGGATGTAAAAATATAATAAAGCAGCTGTGTGGTATTTCGACATCGTTAGGGGATTCCATACACGCATTTGACGTATTTTAATTATTGCACAAAGAATGATTTGTTATTTATATTTCTAAAACAATTTGTCCTTAATCCCACAATAAATTTTGTTTATATCCCCCTATAATAACGCTTTTCGCAACTTGTACGTGTTGATGGATATAAATCACCTGAATAGCGCTTGAAGAAGTTTGCAAACACGAAATGGTCGGAATAGCTCTAGCTGCTTCAGTCTCCTTTTATGTTCAAGGTCTTTTAAGTTCGAATACATCAATGTATTCTTGATTAAGTTTTCCGTTTGTCATATCACAGGCAGGAAAAGTTATCTATTTCATTCCAACTAAGAACAGTCACCAATCGATTACATCCTGAATATTTGACTGGGGTAGGTACTGGCAAAATGCATAAAAACTTAATCAAGAAATATTGATATGAGCATAAAAGCGCCCATGTTATGTATTTATACATTGATATTTATGTCGTTGCATATTTTTAATGCAGGGGAACAAGATGCAAGGGTGTTGACTTTAGCTGAGCAAATCATCGCAGCAATGCCAGACAGAATCAAGGTAAAAACTTCATGAACTTTGCTTGTTAACATTTTTGAACTTACTCTTTTTCTCAAGAATGAAAGTGAAGAAATGCTATTGGAGACAAGCCCAGGTCAACCAGATCCCCTACAACAAAACGATACACTCTCTGATGTCTTCATGGAACCCTTCCTGGATCAGTCCTCGTCAAGCTTCGAATCAACCGAATTTAACTTCGAGTTTTCCGATCATAACTATAGGTATAAGTACATGTTCCCTTTTTCTATATTGAACTACTAATTTTGTTTGTAATTTCAATTGTTTTTCTTTTAGATACTACGACGTTGGTACGCCGTGTTCAAGTCTCAGTCCAGCTTCATCTAGCTGTTTGCAATCTCCCTGCTCGTTCACACTGGATTCACCTTCTCCACCCCCGACCACCGCAGACTTTTGCGAGTTTTTCCAGGCTTCCGGCAGTCTTTTTGAAAAAGATTTTTCAAATTTGACTTTATCTGGTAAGTACTATCTGTCACGCTCCAATATACAGGGTGTTTTAGTGAATCATATCGCTATATTTCATGTAGCGTATTTTGAGAGCACCCCGTATAACTAATATATCACGCAGAACATCAGCTTAGGGTGTTCATCTTATTATGGCAAGCAATATTAATCACATTATCACTGTCAGATCGCGAACAAAGGGAATTATACGAGGCGGCCAAGATCATCCAGAAGGCATACCGGTCATACAAAGGACGCCTGCAGCAAGAACAGGACAAGGAAAGGGCGGCCGCCATTGTCATACAGAATTATTACAGGCGATACAAACAATACGCCTACTACAAGCAGATGACCCATGCCGCCATGGTGATACAGAACGGATATCGGTCTTATTGCGAACATAAGCGGTTCAAGAAGAGCCAGGAGGCAGCCGTGTGCATCCAGAACTATTACCGCAACTACAAGGAGCAGGGGGGAAGGGGAAGCAGGGAAGGGACGCCCGCTTCCGGGCTCAAGTAAGTTCTTAACGCAGCAAAAAAGAGCAGACGAGAACTTGTGTGTACCTATACTCACAAGTGCTCGGATTTTGTGGGTTGGTTTGCTAGTCTTTGGTGTAAGGCTTTTAATGGTGATTGATTTATGTGTGCTGAGCCCGTTAGTAAGTGACTTTTCGGAAATTGAACACCAGAACACCTTATTGTTCCAGCTGTTTCCATTTTTGTGCCTACAGTCTATTAGTCACTTCCTAAAGGGCCTCCTGTATTGATGTGGTATTAAAACTACATGTATTTTATGTCTCTGTACTTATACTTGTGAGTAGATTATGCGAAGTAGTCTCTAGTCCCTAGTCCCTTTGTTTGTTCTGGTGGTTTGATGAAGCGGCTCAAAAACGATATGCTAGTTTTGTCAATATGATAAATTTGGATCATACAAGAACTGCTTTATTTTTATGAGTCACCGCTTCAAGGATCAAATCCCTGTTTGCAAACGTTTCCCACTTAAATGTGCCTCGCTTTCATCAATGTTCCCTTGATTTGAATACATTCTAACTAGGATGCGTCAGAATAAATGGCGCGGGATTCCAAAAAAGGTGTAAAATCAAACAACTAATCAGTGGTTACAGGGTTTCTTCATCGTTTGGGTCATCTTAAGCTGATCGAAGCATAGAAACTCTGCGGCTTCTTTAAATAAGCTCGTTAAGAGAGAAATGCCACAGCCAAAATTTCAGTAGCTTCATGGGTAGATTTTCATTGACTTTTTGTTCGAGCGGACTTTCGCCGTAGAAACTCGTAGAAACCAACATGATGCTTATTTACAAAAAAGAAAAAAACTCTCAAACTCAATGAATTGTGAATTTAAGTGATCTGAAATTCAAAGCCGAAGGACGAACTGAAGTCCAATATCATATACCTTCTATATGTAAAAAGTTGAATTCTTGTTTCTGGGGCTTTTGAAGATGCGACTGAAAAAGTGGACTAAAAGAATCGGTTTTTCGAAAGCTATTTCTAAAAATTGGAAATTCAAACTCAGTATGTGATTTCCTGAAAAGGGAAATGTAGGTACAGTCGTGAGATTATTGTTTCGTACGGCTGGTAGGCGCATTATCAGGTGGGCGAATTATGGACGTTTCAGGGCCTCAGGCTGCTTTCATCCCCCGATGACTAGATATCGCCGATTTGATAATTACAGCTGTACGAGACGATAATCTCACAACTTTACCATACAACGTTTTCCAAATCTTTTTAAAGTTGGTACATACTTGATGATAGTTATGGGCTATGTGCGAGACAAGTAGCGCTGCATAGAGCACGAGCGTGAAATAAAGCTCTCGTGGTATATTGCCTAGATACACAAGAAGTACACCGGCGTGATGCGAACACTCTAAGCATTTCCTCCACTCTGCCAGTCCACAAGTGGTTCTTATTTTCACCACCATGGGCTTTGTGTGTCCTACGCCTTGATAGCCAAAAGTCATGCACGCTTCCCATACAGTGTGTAAAAAATACTATTACAAACTTAAGGGTAGATTCCTTGTGAGAATGAATACTTGAAAGCTATAATATCGATGGTCTGAGCTGCTTCGCGAAGAAGTTGGAGGGTGTTGAAAATAAACCTTTAAAATCGATTTCCTGGAAAAAATTTTAAACTGTCCAACCGATGTTGGTCAAATTTTACAGATGCTACTACTTCTGCAAGAAATAATACAAAGACGGCAGTTTTAGCGGGAGTCGGGCCGTGCTTGTGTATCATTCGTATGTAATTGCATCAAGGATGAGTGACTACACCGGTTTTTCGAATTTCTTTGAAGAAATGCTATCAGTTTCGAACGACAGAGGTATATTTTTGTAGGCTTTGGTCAACATTTTATCAACATTAGTGGAACGGTTCAAAAAAGTATGCTAGAAAATCATCTCTGAAAATTCAGAGTTTAACACCATGTAACTTTTATAACTGGTATTTAAGGTCAACGATATAATATAATTCCCAAAACCATTTTCAATAGGAAATATCACCTTGTATTTGTTGTCAATTATGATGTTTTTGCCCCTCTAGCTGCAATCATCTCCATAATAGATATCAGATTCAAATGAGAATAAAATGATTGAAAATCTAAACCTAATACCGTAAAAATTGCGCTTGACGGCTCAAGTACTTCAGGCATCCAAGCATCACATTTTGCGGCTCGGCGGGTCCGTCTGGTCTGGGGTAGTGGTATAATGGGCCCAAAAGTGAGGCCTACGTTAACTATACTTCCATTAACTCTCCCGAATTCAAATAAAAGCATGATGTTGGCCTCCACGATCAACTTTTATTTGAACAGGAAATCATCAAAAATCTACCTTTGACTTTTCTAATTTAAAAAAGTAAAAAATTATAATTTTGGCGGTCCTGTGATTAGGTGATTCCAGTAGTTCCTCTTTTGACTCAAATACAATTCTCACGAGCCTGGCCTAGGGCCCTATTCTTGAAACGAGGAACGGAGTTCATATGTGAAGTTGCTTAGGCGAGGTCGAATCACAGCTCTCTTTGCCTAGCAGCTTCACTTGTGAGCTCCGTTCCTCGTTTCAGGAATAAGGCCCCTGACGACGTAAATGTGGTTTCAGAGTCCATAAAAACCGCAATAAATCGGAAGAAGTCCAAGAAAAAAGTTCACCTTATACCTCATAGAAACTGTCCTGTTGCTATGATGTTTTTGGAGCAGCTCCATAATGAGCGATGGTGTAACATACGAACTTGATGCGCAGTTTGCAGTATATCACTCGTATGTCAACTGCCGGTCGTATATGTATTACATAACTATTACAAACATATCACAAATATTGCAATAATTTTCACTGTACAAAATATGGAAATATATACACGTCAATTTCGTGACATGCTAGATTTCAAATTTCTGTTGAATTTGCCTAAAAGCTGTATCATAGCTGTATTACACTACACAATCTCTTGTACAATTTCTTGAATCATCTGTCAAATTAGTGTCAAAAAACAATGAACTTGATTGTTGATTTGACAGATTGTACAAGAAATTGAACAAGAAATTGTGTAGTGTAATAGCTGTATTACACTATGTGTGTAGTGTAATAGCTGTATTACACTACACAAATTCTTGTACAATTCCCTGTACAATCTGCCAAAATAATGTCAAAAAACAATGAACTTGATTGTTTAACTGACAGATTGTACAAGAAGTTGTACAAGAAATTGTGTAGTGTAATACAGCTATAATACAGCTACACAATTTTTTGTACAATTTCTTGAACAATCTGCCAAAATAGTGTGAAAAAACAATGAGCTTGATTGTTTAACTTACATTATTGTTCAAGAAATTGTGTAGTGTAATACAGCTATTAGACTGGCCTTTATTGAACGAATATTGTTACGGCAACAATCATCTTAACAATCTAATGTGCAACACTATACCCTTTTTACACCAACTCCGGACTCTTACATCACGGAAGACTAGCAAATCTAACTTACACTGACCCTCTTACACTGCCCTGCCTGCTTCGATGTAGTTGATGTTCCAATCTGTGGGCGTTGTGTGGTAGTTCTTGATGTCCAGCAAACTAACATTGTCTCCTTCTGCTGCACCTTGTTTGGACCTACTGCAGAATTCAAACACATTTCTATGTTTTGTCAATTTTTAGGCGTACTTATTCGCAGAGGCGACAGCATCAGGCCGCCAGAAAGATTCAACAGTTTATGAGACAATCCAAAAACAAGTGAGTAACGCCTTTTTCTGAGTTTTCGTAAAAATGTGTGATTAAAAAGAAGTACATATTTACCACTTATAATATATTAAAATCATAATGATAACGTGTTTTTGTCGATGCTTGCGTAGTGTTTGGGATGAGGCTCTGGGGAGCGTGGTAAGTAAGGGGCTCTTGATAGTTTCGTTTATTGATTATTGTACAGTTGAACGATTTTTTGAATGATTTTCTTGTAGGTTGCAGAGAGAACGAGCAGAAAGAGAGAGGCAGGGGGGCCCGTTAGTGGATGTCCATCAAAGGTCACTGTCTCAAGGGGGCTGTTCCACCTCCATCGGCCCAAATAGCAGGTGAGAAAAAACAATGTCTCGAAGAAAAACAAATCTATTTTCAAATGTATTCTCAGATCAGGTAGTACCAACTTCATGGACGACTCAAAAGGCGGCATCGGCTA
Organism: Anaspis maculata; assembly: GCA_949128115.1. Lineage (NCBI taxonomy): Eukaryota > Metazoa > Arthropoda > Insecta > Coleoptera > Scraptiidae > Anaspis > Anaspis maculata. Next base: position 54,215,775 of record OX421961.1, on the reverse strand, counting down.
GAAGTTGACGTTCAGGAAAAGCTTCAAAAGTACTTACTTACTGGAATCCCTCCTGGAACCCATCTACACCAAACCAAAAATGACAAGCCTGCTTTATGAGTAATGTAGTTGATGATGAAAAACAAGTCTTGACTAAGCAATCTCTACTGGAAAAGTTTGTATTTTCGCGTAAAATAATGTACTACATCATAATAAGGTAGCACTATTACTTAAATAATATTATATTTATATAAATATCTCTCTGATGTACCTATATCTTTACAATGTCTATTTTGGCTGTTATTTGGTAATTTTCATCATGCATTTACCTGAATGCAAGGATCGACAACAAAAGTGAGATGATTTTAGACGTTGTACACACGAAATTTTATTACTATTACTGCTACGATGATTACGGATTCAAAGCTGTGATTGTAGTATGGCATGCATTTTTGTCAAGGTAAATGTTTTAAGATCAGAAAGGAATTTTCATGGGATGATTTCTTTACCTTGAAGAAATGTTCTGCCTAAAACATAGTAAAATTCTAGTCGTAGTTTCTTAGGGAATAGTTTTCTTATTTATTTTGAATAATTATTGGTATCTCCAATTTTGGTTTGTTATACAACTAATTAGTGAATGTTTTTGTACTTAAAGTTATTCGGCTATTGGTTTCGTAACTATTTTCACTGCCATTATAGCGAATTAAATGGAGTCATAAATTGCTTAGTTGCAAAAAAAAACATATATCTAAACGTGAAGCAATACACAAACTTGATTTTTCTGATATATGAGAAAATAGCAAAATTCAGTAACGCTCATACATATCATTCTAGTGTTTAATACGTAAATTGTTGTTGTAACTTACCTGCTGTACAATAGAAGCTGTAAATAGTTTGCGTTTGTGTATTGCAGGCAAAAAAAAAGAATTGGTGCTCAATATTTGTGTGCACAAATTTATTTTGTTTATTTTGGTTATCCTTGAGTCAATTATAGGGGGAGGAAGATATTCACTTGTGTTATTCAAACAGTACCTGCAGGCAGGATTAAGTTGTTTCTTATATAATAAGAAAATGCGTAAAAATCCCTCCTTTGTAAATAGCTGTTTTGTTTTTTGAAATTTTAGCTAACTGAACATGATATATTTCTTCTATATGATGATGATGACAGAATCAAGTATTATATGATGTAAATTTTAATGTTGATATTTATACATAAGAGGCTTACAATTTTTGAACTTCGACGCATCTTTAGACAAATTATATGAATGTAGTTTTGCAATTTTGACAGTAGCTAGGAAAATTTAATATATAAATATCAGATTTTAAAAGTATTTTTTAATCAAATATCTTGTCCAGAGTGTCCGTATTGGCGTGCCTGATTTTCACTATAATATGCTCTTTATGCTTGGAAAAGGCCTAAGACTTGAATTTCGTTCATTGTTGTCTTCTATGTTTACCTCAGCAATGCAATGGTTTAAAATCAAACGAAACATTGTGTTTTTTGCATCAATTATTGAAATTATTTTTATACGATCATGTTTTATAGACTTTTGAAAGCATTACACTTGTCCAATTTGCACGCCTTTATTCCTTTATAAAACAAATTGTTGGTGATGTAAGTAATAGTGTTGAAAATTGTTTCAAATTTCGGTTTGCTTAAAATCAAATTCTTCCAAGGTTGGCAAATTGGATAAAGCTAGATCTTCATTATATCAATTTTTGTGATTAGTAGCAAAAAATGCGACGTTTCGTTTCATTTTCAGTGCCACTCTGTTCATCATGATACAATCAAAAACTCTAACAATCTTTAGTACTTAAAAGCACACTCTCACATATACAGTATGATTGAAGGAAGTCTGACTATTTGTAAATATTTTTATTGGATGGTATAAGACCTGCGGATCTTTCGTGGCATAACATAACAACACCAAAAAATATCGAAAAATGTAAATTTGTAATAATATAAAAAACAGCATAATATCTGTATTATTATAAGGATAATAATGAAGTTTTATTGATGATAATATTCAACAAAAAAAATAATAAATTTTATATCTATATAGTGATGAATGACATTACATTTACCTAAAGGCGTATTTAAAAATATACTGTAGAAACGAATTTATTTTAGCGATTGTTTTATTCATTCGATAATATATTTAAGCTTGAAAAAGAACCTCCTACTTATTATACAGTTTCAAATTCGTAGTCTAAGTAGATAATTTTTGACTATTATTCTACTTATAGTTGGAAAGGATGAAAAGTACTGATTATTTTCGATAATACGACAAAGGTTTTACATTTTACGTATAGATTATGTACCTGCGGGTGATGCTTGCCTGCTTGAGAAGAAAATAATCGGTATTTCAGATAGTTGTAGCTGCACAGTACCTATTATATCTATATTTACTTGTTCATAATCCATTAGGAATTTCAAATTGTTATATAAATACACAAACACACTCCCAATGAAAAAAAAACACAACACACTACTTTGACTATTAACGCATGTATATAGTGTTTATATACATGTTTCACTGTATTTTACAATGGTTGCTGCACTCGTAAATGTTTATAATAATTATTCTGCCCGTACTACCGGTATTTAACTAGGTTTAAGGTCGTTATTGCTTTACATTGGCTCTCTTGTCATTCCATATTTGAAAAAAATTGTTCAAATTATGTATTTTGATACTATATACCTATATATTATGAATTTTATAATATAATTGAACTTATTATTATTTCAAATTTTAGTGGTGTTTGTTACGTTTCTTCATTGTTTATTAGAGTGCAGTTGTTAACTATTGTTACATATTATTGTGACTAATAAACACTTTTCTGAATTACACACAACGTGGCGTTATTCCACTGCAACTGCAATTTCGCTAGGATAAAACAATCAATTTAATTTTTATCTAGAGCTTAGATAGCACCCCCTGGTGTAGCAACATAGTTTTCTTTGGAGATAACTCTGTATGCCATATTATTCAAACAGTCTCATGATAGAGACCAGTTATCTTGGGACCTTTCAACCCCACATCATTATGATATATTTATCTTTCCAGATATTGATAGTTTATCAGCTGGAGCAAAAGTCGTAGTTCCTGTAAACACCACATTAACCTTTTTTTAAATTCGAGACTGAATTATTAGTTTTAGAATAATATTACAATGTATAAACAGCCAAATATAAATTTGTGTTATGACACAACGCATCGCAAGATGTGGACTTGTAAAATGTCAACAGATTTTGACTTGTTCATTCAAAGGAAGGCTTTTATTTTAGTTCAGTAAAATAAGGATTCAACTTGGCTGGAACTAATCAAGGACATGATGAAAAAATATGACAATGTAGAACATGAGAAATTGAATACTTACACGGAAAATAAAACAGATATTCACCAATTTAATTTAAAACATGATGAGGTAACTTGTTCTTGAATATTTTTCGATAGTTTCAAGACTCTTCCGATTTTCCGAGAGTTTTCCGCTTGACAATACAAAACCGGCCTATCGAGAGCAGACTCAAATGGTGAAGCTTAAAAGGAAACCCCTCGGGAAACCCCAATTGACGATTTTTACAATAAGATTATATTTGGAAAATGCTTTGAGGTTTTCCCCAAACCTACCTGTCTCAATATTTCTCTCAAATTTCAACTTTCCACTCGAAGGACGTCTCGTATAAAAATTTCCATCCGTTCCTTGCTATTCGTCGGGAAAGTTTTGGGGTAAAAATCGATTTTTTTCAGTTTTTCATTTTCTACGAGTCCCCACTTAGTTCCAACTTCAGCATACAAATCGCCTTATTTTACTGGACTATTAGTGAAAGTTGGGAGAAAAGCTCTTTTATATATTTTGAATTGAGGAAAAATTAAATTATTTTTTGGCCTCATTTTCGTGACAATTCTTCAAGTTATTTCTGGAAAAAAGCGTTTATGCGTTTACCCTGCTAGTCAACCTCACACCTCAATTACGAGACTCCAACGCCCGGTAGATGCAAAATCTCATGTTATTCCTATAGGTAATCGGCGGTCGTCTCGTCAATGGTTTTTTACCAAGTCATTGGTTCCAAAACTACAATATACCTAAACACTCGGAGAAGCAGTCAAGTTCTTATACCTACTAGATTATAATATAGATACAGTGCCACCAAGCTTACATGAGCCGCGTAAAATATGCCAACTAACGTGAATTCAAGTCGATTTACAAAATATCATCAAAAAGGTTTTTTTTATAGTTGTCAGACCGTCAGGGTTCAAGTAAGTTCGTGGCACTGTAGTTACCTATACCTAGGTACCTACGAGTATTTGTCAGCCATCGTTGGGCATTGAAAGCAGAGAGATTAATCTTCATAATATTCCTGATAGATACCTATATACTTACTTCCTGTGACAGGCAGATAGACAAAGTGTGGAGAAAAGCGCTGGAACAGCAGTTAAAATAGCAGCTTTGACTGTATCTAACTCGAGGGGCGAACCGCAGGAAGAATTTTGTACACCAAAACTTCCATTTGCATTGACTTCCACTAACTTCCACTGACTTCCACCAACTTCCAAAAGACTTCCACTGACTTCCACCAACTTCCACTAACTCCCAGAAGACTTCCACTGACTTCCACGAACTTCCAAGACTTACATGAACTTCTACGCACTTCCGCGAACTTCCTTTTTTACAAATTTTCTCAATTTTCAAAGACTTATGAAATGTGAGCAATGAGAACATTCCTTATTAAGTAAGTGGAGTCAGGTCGTGCGATGAGCTACTTGAAAAAGCAAAATCCAAGGAATCTACGCCAACTTGAGGAATTTACTTGCTCATACTTGTTCACACTTCATCTTCCTTGGACTGTGGAAATGATACTTGAGTATTTAGTAGGTAGGTACGATAAGAATGAAGTACTCAAGTTCCGAAATTATTGCAACAGACTTCGAAGAAACATAGGAAATTGAAAAATAAGGGGACTTTCTTGATAAACATACCCTCGCAAGCGTCTAATAACGGAGATAGGTACAGGCCTTCAAAGTTTTTTTTTAGAACAGTTTTTTGCATAACTTTTGAACCGTCGAACCGATTTTATTCCAATTTGAACCAAAGTTTACTAAAACAAGTCTTTGCTGAACAGTAGTAACGCATCTCATCAAACATTTTTAGGGGCGAAGATAATAGGAGCTTCCCTCTCCCTTTTCCCTCCTTTTTTTCACCTTCTTCAATATTTTTGGAAATGGTTCCAATTTTTAAATTGGACGTTCAATTTAGAGAAAAAAGTTACGTTTGCAAAATTTCGATTCGGCGCTTCATTTTCGAGGTATTTGGGTTTGAAAACTTTGGAAAAAATCTCAAAATCGCCATGTATTTTTCCAGGGCCCAAATTTTATTTTCTGAAAAACTTCATGTTTCTCGTCAAAAAATGGTGGTACATCAACTTGAAACACCTAGAAAAATGTATTTCAGTTGAAGAATCATGAGTTTTCTTGAATTTTAATTTTTAAGGCCTTTGAAAGTGGCGATTCCGAGATGTTTTCCGAAGTTTCAAACTCAAATATCTCAAAAATGGTGCAACTTTCAGCAATGAACAAAATTTCAAAACTTGGAACCATTTCTGAAAATATTCAGGAAGTAAAAAATAGGGGAAAAGGGGGAGAGTACCTTCTATTATCTTCGCCCTTGAAAGTGTTTGATGAAATAAGTCGCAATTCTTCAATAGAGACCTGTTTCAGTAAAGTTTGGTTTAAATTTGAATAAAATCGGTTGAACGGTCCAGAAGTTATTCAAAGAAATATCTGATACCAAAAAAACAACTTTGAAGGCCTGTATCTCCGTTAACCGTAATAGTTATTTACATAATGAGGCAGGAAAGTGAATCTTCACAGGGATAGTAGGCATATTCAAGGACGAGCGTAAGCGAGGCCTAGAAGTCCACGTGCCCTGTAAAGACACTTTCCTGGCGTATTATGTATAACGTTTTACCCGAAACTACCTCAATAAACCACGAAAAAAGAAACTATTCTGGCACAATTTGGCAAACATCACGTTGCTGGGTCCGGTTTCCAACAGTTTCTAGCAAACAAAACGCTTTTGACGCAGGAAAATCTCACTTTCCTGCGTCAAAAGACGCTTGTAATGGACACTTTACCTGTCAGTTTCGGATAATATACGTTTATCTACAAGCGGTAAATAATACCCGCACTTTTAACACGTCGTCATGGGCGACGTGCTGAAAGTGATGATCCTGCGCGTTCCTGTCATATTTTCAATAAATTCTGACATTATTTACCAAACATTTCAAAGACCAGTGTAGATAACATCTTGTACGATACACGCGTTAAAAGTATTTTATTTTGTGAGCGGGGTTGCCCCATACTCGCTTTTTGTATCGTAAATAGCTATTATGAAGGTATGTTTATTCAGAAAGTCCCATTATTTTTTCAATCTTTTATCTTTTTGTGCATTTTGTTGCATCAATTTCGGCACACCTGTATACAGAGTGTTTCGTAATTACGGTTACAAACTTTTAGGGGAGACTCCCCATCAAAAATGGACTAGAAAAAAAAACCTTCGATGTCCTAAAATGCTCTGTTGAAAAGTTACAGGGTTCAAGTTCAAGTTGAATTTTTAAAATCGATTTTTTCACATAACTTTTGAATGGTGTGACCGATTTTGTTCAAATTTGAACCAAAGTTCATTGAAATAGGTTTCTATCGAACAATATAACGTGTTGCAAAAAAAAAGATCAGGCGTGGATAATGGGGGGGTGTTTCTATTTTTTATCCCCTATTTTTTACCCCACTGGTTATTTTTCTAAATTATTCTAATTTTTTATTCTACTCTCAATTTAGAGAAAAAAAATTCCTCAAGCAAAATTTTGATCAAAGGCTTCATTGTCGAGATATTTGGGTTTGAAACTTTTGAAAACATCTCGAAATCGCCACTTTCCAGAGCCCAATTTGTTTTTTTTTTCTGAAAGCTCCTTGTTTCTGAGCAAAAAAAATTGTGGTTTATCGACTTAAAAAATCTATTCAACTTTTCAGTTGAAGAATCATGAGTTTTCTTGATTTCTAATTTTTAGGCCTTGAAAAGTGGTGATTTCGAGATGTTTTCCTAAGTTCCAATTAAACCCAAATGTATCGAAAATGAAGCTTCTATCAAAATTTTGCAGGAGTAACTTTTTTCTGAAATGAGTTTATAATTCAGCCGAAGTCGATTGAAGAACTGCGGCGTAGAATTACCGAAGAATGTCGCGCACTTTCAAGAGAAATCTTCGAAAATGTTCGACAAGAGTTCGAGAACAGACTTTATTATTGCCTTGAGAACAACGGCAATCATTTTGAACATTTGTTGTGAACATTCGGTTTTCTTACGACACCTAAATATTTTTCATGTACTATCTACCTATCTTCCTACCTATGTGTTCAGGCTGTTTTTACCAAGAAAGATGTGCCGTAATCGGAAAACAAAATCACTGGAGTTTGCATGGCTTGGCACCGAGCTTGGCACTCTTCAGCGTACAATATTCTACAATATTTTTCTTTACATGCGCCAGCCGCTGGTGCTTGTATTTGCAGTTACACTCAAGTACTTATTGTTGTACACCAAATGTTGATTATTGTCAACAACGAGGTCAACAGTGTGCAAAATAACATAGCCGCGCATGCCCAGTTCTCCAAAGACTTCCACTAACTTCCAGTAACTTCCACGCACTTCCGAAAGACTTCCATTGACTTCCACTGACTTCCACGAACTTCCTCTGACTTCCACTAACTTCCACCAACTTCCTCGCACTTCCAAAAGACTTCCATTGACTTCCACGGACTTCCACGAACTTCTGAGCATTTGTACACCAAACTTCCTCAGCGGTTCGCCCCTCGATCTAACTAAAAGAGCAATAAACTGTAGTAAGTGGTGATGGTCCATATTATCCGAGATATTATCATATTATCAGAGGCGTATCTACGGGGGGGCAAATGGGGCACGTGCCATGGGCGCACTTTGATCCTCAGGGCGCAAATGAGAGGAAATAAAAGATAAAAATGTAAAAAATGAGAAATGAAAAAATAAAATAATGTAGATATTTGAACTGTTGGGCATAATTCGTGTGAGCAATAACTGACAAGCGAAATGGGAATTAGAAAAAGGGAAATTACCAAAACCAATACATTCAAACAGACGATCAACTTCCGACTTTTTCATCTGATCCAGATAAAGCCCTATAGGAGGGCCCGATTTGTCGTTGGCCCGCCTGAATTTTGAAAAAAAACTAATTCAGGGGCGCAATTTTTATGTTTTGCCCTGGGCGCAATTTACCCTAGATACGCCACTGCATATTATACCTAAGACAAAATAATAAATTTATTGATATTATGATTAGGTCTAAAGCGAGGTCTAAAGCAATACGTAATCATAAATTTCAACAGATGCGTTATAAACCAGTAGGTAAAAATGAGATGAAATTACGAAAATTAATTGGTACTTTTTGTGGGGAGGTAGGTATAGGTATAATTCACAGGATAATTCTCGATAAAAGGTACCTACCTAGGTAATGAAGAAAACCGCGACCGAGTCTAAGATAACTCCTTCACAAAGACAGTGTGACTTTCTTAATAATTATAAAATCAAGCCAGACTGGTTTGAGAATGCTCTTCAACTTTTCTTTTGTCGTCATATAACGAACCTGTTGCTTGAAAAACCGACAATCGTTGAAATATTATCGATCAGGAGACTAAAAATTCAGCCATTCATTATATCGGCGAGCGAAAAACTGCCATGTGCGCATCGGGAGCTCGCAAGCTCTAGCTGGAAGATCAAAATTTCATGCGGGCGCTTAGGCAAAAAAATCAAAGAATTTCCTAGCGGTAGCAGATCAGGTGTTTGGTTCGAAGTTTCACAACGCGATTAATATTTATGACTGTTCAGGCCTCGATTCAGGCCTAGATAAAGTATGAGGCAGTGAAGACATTTTTGTCAAAAACAAAGAGATCTAACTCTGAAATTGAATTAGAAAACATTTGCTGCACGAATTATTTATTAGGTATATAGCATTTTATGTTGTTGTTACTGATATTTTGTATAACATTTTATATTTATACAAATGCGAATAAATTTAAACCTATATTATACAGGCTGTTTGCAAACTTGGGGTAGAAAATTGAACAGCAATTAGAGAAATGCTCCAAAAGTGCCAGAAAAATGTTAAAACATTCATGAATTTTATTTTTGGAAATATGGGAGGGTGAAAAGGTGTGGTCCTTCGATCCCTTCTATTCTCGTTATCTTGAATGATTTTAGTAAACTCTTCTCATCAGACCAAAAAGCAAATTTTTTTAACCTTTGAATGTGTTTTGTAATTATATTTAGTGTACAGGGTGAGTAATGAATCCTTAAAAGCTATTTTTCTTTGGAAATGCCCGCCAAAAGTTCTAGAGGTTATAAAACTGATATAGAGCAACAAATAACCCAACTAGTTCCCGTATGAAATTTTCTGCATGCTTTATTGAAGAAAACTGGATTTTCAGGATTCACGATTCACCCTGTATAGTAAATGAAATTACAAAACACATTCCAAGGTCTAAGACATTGCTTTTTGATCTGTTGGAAAGAATTTACTAAAATCTTTGAAAATAACGGAAATAGAGGAGGTCGAAGGACCACATTTTGACCCTCCATATTTTCCTCGATATTTTCAAAAATAAAAACCCTAATTTTTTTTTATTATTTTTCTGATACTTTTGAAGCATTGCCCTAACTGCGGTTCAATTTTCTACACCAATTTTGCCAACACCCTGTACAGGATATAGGTCAGATATAGGTATCGCACCCGCACCTTATGTCACAGTTCGTTGTTTCTAAGGCAAGAAAAAGTGTTCACTACCTAGGTACAATAATTATTATTATCACAAGAAGATTGAAAAGTCTTTCAAGTTTTTCTTAGTTGAACACAATAGCATAGGCTGGGAGCAATGGCCAAGTCAAACATCCGATGCAACTACATTCAAGAACAATATCGTATCGATATTATAGTGTACCTATCTGCCTACTTTTCTGCTCAAGGTAACTATTATTATTTGTTCTGTTGTGAAAAAGATCAGTGATGTCTTCTGAACCTTTTGAATTACTTATAGGTTTTTACCTAAACTTACCTACTAACCATAAGATAGGCGCAGGATTCCAACCACTAATTAATACTTTATTATTCACACCTACCTTTATGCAATGCAAAGTTGAGAAGCAATAAGTAGAGCATTGTGGAAAGAATCAACTTCGCCGAGAGAATTCAGCAAAACGGGACTGATTAGCGTTAAATTCTCATGCATTAACGAGCTGCATTTATATTATTATTATACCTACTTGCATCGGTTTTATTATACTTACATTTCATTTCATAACATCTTGATTTGTACCTCGATTTGTACCTATAGACTGTCTGATTTATACCTCTCACTATTAAAACCTCAATTAGGCACCTACTAATTGTTACGAGCGGTGATTCTGGAGAACACGCGATCTTTCTAGACTCTTCCCGTTAGGTCGCAGTGTACAAGTGTGGAGCTCTGGACATTTCCAGAATATACGCGATGGCTTGGCGATCGAAATACATGGCGAGACTTCAACGGTCGGATTGGAAAACACAGTCGAATTAACGAAGGTGCCGCCATTCCAGAACACACGGAAAGCACGCGAAAGGTGGGTGATTTTTCGGGAATCACCTAGAAACCGTATGCAGGGTCACTGTGGAATTTACTGGAGGACATATGGAACAATATGGATTAGTAGTCGGAGCTATACAGGGTGGTCCATCCTAGCGTAATTATCCCATAGCGGTCTTACCGTTCAATATAGAGAAAAATATGTAGGAAAAAAGTTATATGGTTTGATGGGACCTATAATCTTAAATTATTTTCAGCTGTACAGGGTGTCCCATTTTGACGGGATTAACAAAACGTCAATTTTTTTAAATGGAACACCCTATATTTTTTTGCATTTTCATGTTCAACTTTTTCAACTGTCTTATGCCTGTATTTTTGTTTTTCAATTGTGTGTCAGCGCTACCAACTAAAAATTAAAAACTAAAAAAAATCGCATTTTCACAGTTTTCTTAGAAAAATCGTAGCGGCCTTGCTTTTCAAAACTAAGAGATAAAACTTGACATGGTGATAGTCAAGTCAAAGACCAATATCCCAATGTCAAAAAATTGTGATTTCTTGATACAGGGCGTTCACAAAAAAACATCAAACTTCATAATTTTCAAAGTATCATAACTCATTTTTTTCAAATGGCATACCCCTAATTTTATAACGTTATCTGATAGCATTTTTTATCCTCTTCCATTTTTACTAGGGGTACCGTACCCTTGAACTTCATTTTTTCGAGATAATCGCAAATTTTCACAAAATTTGCTGTTTTTCTTCAAAAATTGAGTTGGCCGTGATGAATGACAGACAAGCCAAATAGTATGCAACTCTCAGTTAGTCAGTCTGAATATTGTCAAACAAAGAAAAATGATTTTACGCGAGAGGAATAATTGAGGTCTCCAATTTTCCGTTGTCTCTCTTTACTGTGACGTCATGCGTATAAGAGACGGTTAATCGAGGTCATTGGGCGCTTCCCAATAAGGCGTATAAGGACACAATTCGGCACATATGGACCCAATTTGACACAGCTAGCGTTCCAATAGCAGTAATAGCACCACATGTCGACACAATCGAAACATTGGCGAGGCTGAGTTTAGAATTGAGCTGGCAAGTGCACTTTGACATTGTGTATCCGTCTTGTCGCAGTTATTGGAAAGCGCCCTATGTTTCTTGAGATATGACATTTCGTTTCTGACAATGGGAAATTTTTCGAATCTGACAAGCGCTCTGTCGTGTATTTATACTGCCTTCCAAAAAAAGTGCAACACCTCGATGCCGTTGGCTGATTTTGATCAAATTTTCACAAAACAAGTATTTCATCTACACTAACAAATGATTAACATTCTGGATATCTAGGCGCTGTAGTTGTTTTGTTTTTCCCCTTGGTAACCCGAAAACACAAGAAATTGTTTTTTGTTTTTCCTGGTTGTTACAAACCACATTTTTTGCAATAAGTTTCAATAGTGAACCCCAAGAGTCCTGAAATGCCAAGAGCCCGTCAACCTCGGCAGTACCATCATTTAACCGAGTTCCAGAAGGGACAGATTATTGGCTTAAAAAATGAGGGGATTTCGTATCGAAGAATTGCGAGACTTGTTGGTTGCAATGCTTCGACTGTGATGAGATGGTGGCGGAGATGGAACGAGGAGGCCAATTATCGGCGACGGAATGGATCTGGTCGTCGTAGAGCCTCCACGGTACGTCAAGATCAACGTCTTCGAGTAGCGGCTGTAAGAGACCGATTTACGACAACCCGAGCAGTCGGAAACGAGTGGATTGCAGCTATAGGACGCCCAATCTCAATGAGCACGGTCTATAGAAGAATTAGGTCTTTTGGGCTAAGTTCTTATCGTCCGCTGTTAACCCTTTCCCTCACTCCTGTTCACCGGGCCAGAAGATTGGAGTGGTGCAATGAGCGCAGAAACTGGGTCCAAGAATGGCATCGGGTGGTCTTCAGTGACGAGTCCCGCTTTTGTCTTTGGGCTCATGACGGCCGGGGGAGGGTGAGGCGCTTTCGTGGGGAACGGCATAATCCCGAATTTTTTGCCGAGCGACACACTGCCCGTACACCCGGATTGATGGTTTGGGGAGCAATATGCCATGGAAGCAGGTCACCATTGGTGTTCATTGAGGGCACTATGACAGCTGCATCTTACATCGCGAGTGTGCTGGAACCCGTTTGCCTTCCATACCTTCAGGGGCTCAACAACCCTATTTTCCAGCAAGACAATGCACGTCCTCATACGGCAAGAGCTTCAATGCAGTTCCTGGAAGATGCACACGTTGACGTGCTTCCATGGCCTGCTTGCTCTCCTGATTTGTCGCCCATCGAACACGTGTGGGATATGATGGGAAGAAAGGTGGGGCAATTACGCCATCCTCCCAACAACTTGGAAGATCTCCGTATGGCCTTGCAAGAGGCATGGGATGGCTTGTCACAAGCGGCAATCGACCACTTGATTGAAAGCATGCCTCGTAGGGTTAATGAGTGTCGGGCAAATCGTGGAGGAGCGACACATTATTAATTTTTTCTGAAGTTCCTTGTATTACGATTTCCAGAATCTAATCGTTTGTTTCTATTGTTAAAACACATGTTTTGCGAAAATTTGAATAAAATTGATCCACGGCTTCATGGTGTTGCACTTTTTTTGGAAGGCAGTATATTTGATTTCAGCATGGATTTCATTATTTCACTTGTTCTTACCCTCGTTCTTACCAATAAGTGTGTTATATGTAATGGGAAACTGAGAAGATACTTACAGAAATGGTTCAAGGGTGTTGTGTCGCTCTATGCGAGTCGAGAATAAGACGAATACACCCAGCATAACCATGCACCGGTTCACGAAAGACCCAAACTTGATGGAAGTGTGGCTGCACCAGCACCAGCAGGGATCACGCTGCACCAGACACGTGCATCTTACTACGGAAAAACTCTATTACTTCGTCCATTAAAAACTCCCTTATGGGCTCTAGTGACTTTCCCCACATGATAATGGGAACAGTCACAGGTGTCCTCAAGTAGAAATGAGTTTAACAAAATTGTCACCAAAAACTGTTGATGGGACCTTGTAATAGAGGTTCTGGGGAGCACAGAAATGTATCTAACAAAATCGGAGCTGATCCCAAACGGTAATTATTCAATTTTCAAGATTATCAGTTGAAAATGTCAAGATAAAAATTTGGCTTCGGCTTTTTTCAAATTTTTAAAATAACTAAGATTGTCTAAACGGGTCATTTTGCATCTCTCCCAATATCTAAAATAATCTCTGTGGATAGATTCATATCCTTCTGCTCTAATGAGAGTCCAAGACCTCCATTGTTGAGGAACTTCAACAAGTTTTGGAGATGACATTAATTTACAAAGCTTCTGATAACACCCTTGTCCCAAAACACTTTGATAATATATTTATGCCCTCTTCGTAAGGTCCAGCTACAACCTTTGCAGTGCTGAAACACTTTTCAACAATTTTGTTAATCGTTTTGAAGCCAGACACAAACGGAATCACGCAAAGTACTCCCACATTTTTCACGGATCATTGAGACTGTTGTTTTCCTTTGAAAGTTTCCGATACGAGTTCTCTTCAAAAATCTTATGTTGGTAACTTTTGGCAACCAATTTTAGCTCCTTGGGCCACAGCAAAACTTCATCACACCCAAGTATCGTCACAAGACCATTCCAAAATAAATGGTTCACAAACCCTCAAAGGAGATGCTTCGAAAAGAGGGGGGTTAATTATGATGTGACAATCTTTCGCAAAGTTCTTCTTTTTTTCCTGCAAAGCAAAATTTCCAATCAATGCGCCTCAAATCTCCATAAGTCTTCATACTCGTAACCATCTCTTTCTGTTTATTTTCTTCACAAACCTTATTCAACGTAATTTCATTGAATTTCCCACGTAAGTCTTTTAGAGTGATGAAGCAGTACGGACGTGGAAGTAGCCGTAGTTGTTTGCTGGTCATTGATCAAAAGAAGTTCAAATTCCTGAACAAATTTTGAAGGAATTGCATTAATATTAGTCATTTCAAACATCAACTTGATTTTAATTGGTCTAGAAGATGCAGAAATAATTTTAGAGAAAGAGGAGAAGAAAAATTACACAGGCAGCAAAAAAGTCGTCACGTAGATTGAGGATCGATTGAGAAAAATGGGGGTATCAACCAGTTTCAATAGGCTTATGAATGGTTTGCATTGTGACCCAGGTGAAAAAAACCTATATGAAAATATCGAGTTGATGTTTCAAATGACCAACATCAATGGACTTGGGTTTAAATTTGTTTCGGATCTTGAACTTATTCTCTTGATCAATGGCCAGCAAATACCTACACGACAACCATGCCCGTACTGCTTCATCACTCCAAAAGACTCACGAGGGAAATTCGATGAAATGACGTTGAAATGAGGTTTGTGAAGAAAATAATAGAAAAAAATGGTTACGAGTATGAAAACTTATGAACACTTAAAGGCGCATTGATGAGAAATTTTGCTCTGAAGGAAGAAAGAAGTTTTCAAAAGAGTGTCACAAGCTCAATCAACCCCTCTTTTTTTTGAAAAAGACAAAGCTTGTATGTTACCGAGAATTGCATCATTCCATAGTTGCATCTTTTCAAGGGTTTGTGAACAATTTGTTTTGGAATGATCTTGTGCTGATACTTTGGCGTGATGAAGTTTTGCTGTGGCCCAAGAAGTTGAGCTTAGTGGACAAAAGTTACCAAGACGAGATATTCAAAAGGAACACCTGCCGGAAACTTTCAAAGGAGAGCGCTGGTCTTACTGATCCGGAAAACGTAGAAAATGTGGGAGTACTTTGAGTGATTCCGTTTGTATCTGCCTTCAAAACGATGAACAAAATAGTTGAAAAGTGTTTTAGCACTGCAAAGGTTGTAGCTGGACCTTACGAAGGGGGCATAAATATATTATCAAAGTGTTTTGGGACAAGGGTGTTATCAGAAGCTTTGGAAATTCATGACTTGAACTTGACCCAAAACCCAAAAACTTGTTGAAGTTCCTCAACAATGGAGGTCTTGGACTCTTATTAGAACAGAAGGGTATGAGTCTATTCACAGAGATTTTTCCAGATATTGGGAGAGATGCAAAATTAACCGTTTAGACAATCTTAGTTATTCTGAAAATTTGAAAAAAAACAGAGCAAAATTTTTATCACGACATTTTTAACTGATAATATTAAAAATTGAATAATTGCCGTTCGGGATCAGCTACGATTTTGTTAGATACATTTCTGTGCTCCCCGGAACCTCTATTACAAGGTCTCATTAACAGTTTTTGGTGACAATTTTGTTAAACTCATTTCTACTTGAGGACACCTGTGCAGTATAGCTATCCGATTCAAAATTCCCGCAAAAGTCAGAAACGAAACGTCCAAACGTCATAAACGTCAAAACGTCAAAGGTGACCTCGAAAATCCATGTATTTTCTATCTCCTAAAATTGGAAAGGTCAATTGATATGATATTCTGGTAATAATCCAGATATCCAGGATCCCACTTTGTTTTCTTTTTGCGTTTGAGCCATTTTTTTGTTCGACAGTATTCAAACTGACTAACTGACAGCTGCATACTATTTGGCTTGTCTGTAATTCATCACGGCTAACTCAATTTTTGAAGAAAACCAAGAAAAATAGCAAATTTTGTGAAAATTTCCGATTATCTCGAAAAAAATTGAGTTTAAGGGTAGGGTACCCGCCCTAGTAAAAATAAAAGAGGATAAAAAAAAGCTATCAGATAACGTTATAAAATTAGGGGCGTGCCATTTGAAAAAAATTAGTTATGATACTTTGAAAATTATGAAGTTTGATGTTTTTTTGTGAACGCCCTGTATCAAGAAATCACAATTTTGTGACATTGGGATATTGGTCTTTGACTTGACTATCACCATGTCAAGTTTTATCTCTTAGTTTTGAAAAGCAAGGCCGCTACGATTTTTCTAAGAAAACTGTGAAAATGCGATTTTTTTTAGTTTTTAATTTTTAGTTGGTAGCACTACCACACAATTCAAAAACAAAAATACAGACATGAGACAATTAAAAAAGTTGAACATGAAAATGCAAAAAAATATAGGGTGTTCCATTTAAAAAAATTGACGTTTCGTTAATCCCGTCAAAATGGGACACTCTGTATAGCTGAAAATAATTTTAGGTTATGGGTCTCATCAAACCATATAACTTTTTTTTACATCTTTCTCTCTATCTTGAACGGTAAGACCGCTATGGGATAATTACGCTAGGATGGACCACCCTGTACATGGTGTTCGGGTCTGGTTATCACAAACTTTGAGGGATGAGTCCCCATCAAAAATAAAGCCGAAAAAACAAAAAACTCATGGTCCTAAAATGCTCCCTTAAAAAGATACAGGGTGTTGAAGTTGACTTTTTTTAATGGTTTTTTCACCGTAACTTTTGAACCGTTGGACCGATCTTAATCAAATTTGAACCAAAGTTTACTCAAATGAGTCTCCATCGAATAATAATACCACAATCCATAAAAAATTTCTGGGGGTGTAGTTAATAGGGGACTGTTCCCTATTTTTGCCCCTATTTTCATCTTCTCCCTTGATTATTTTTAAAAATTGTTGATATTTTCAAATTCAACGTTCAATTTAGAATAAAAAGTTACTTATGCAAAATTTTAATTGGAGGCTTTGTTTTCGAGATATTTATGTTTGAAACTTAAGAAAACATCTCAAAATCGCCACTTTCCAGGGCCCAAATTTTTTTTTTCCTGAAAAGTTCCATGTATTCAAGCAAAAATGGTAGTTCATCATTTTGAAATACCTAGGAAACTCATTTCAGTTGAGGAATCTTGAGTTTTCTTGAATTTTAATTTTCAAGGCCTTGAAAGTGGGGTTTTCGAGATACTCTCCGAAGTTTCAAACACAAATATTTAACAAATGAAGCCTCCAATCAAAATTTTGCACAAGTAACTTTTTCCTCTAAATTGAACGTAGAATCTGAAAATATCAACAATTTGAAAAAATAATATTAGGGGAGATGAAAATAGGGGTGGAAATAAAGGATAGTCACCTATTATCTACGCCTCCAGAAATTTTTGATAAATTGTGGTATTATTATTCGATGGAGACTCAGTTGGCTGAAGTTCGATTTGAATTTGTTAAAAATCGGTCCAACGGTTCAAAAGTTACGGTGGAAAAACGATTTAAAAAAAGTTAGCATCAACACCCTGTATCTTTTTAAGGAAGCATTTTAGGACATTGAGTTCTTTGTTCTTTCGGCTTTATTTTTGATGGGGAATCATCCCTCAAAGTTTGTAATAACCAGACCCGAACACCCTGTATAAAGCACCGATCCTCAGCCTACGGACCAGTATTGAATTGGAAGTGAATCCAAAGCGTTAGAAGCGAGTAGTAATTTGCAGTATTCCCAAGTAAATAAGTGTGGATGTGTATTATTGTGGTACGCAGTAATAAACAGTGTGAGTTTTAAAACGATCGTCTCATTCATAAACAAACCGGTTCGCGAAATACGTAACACTATTATTAGGCACCTATTCAGGGCAGAACTAGGACTTCTTGGGTCAAAACAGGGATGGTCAAAATAACTGATAAAGTGACAAAATAACAAGCTGGGGGCCTACGGCTACGCCTGACAGCCGCTAACGTCTAGTTGCTGTTGGAGGTGCCATCAGCCGCAGCCGTAGCCCCTCAGCTTGTCATTTTATTTTTGATCTAAAACTCGATCCAAAAAGTCTCAGCTCTACATTTACAACGTACCTACAGGTGATTCAAAAGTGTCGGACCATCTAGAAGCTGCGTAATATGGGAGTGTGGTAGAGTGCGGAAAAGTTGTTAGAAAAATTCTATGTCTTTTAATTTTGAAGTTATGGAGCGACAAAAGTTGATCTTTCGATTGCTTCTATTTCGTTGTTCCTAATGATTTTAGTTAACTGTTTGTGGAAAAATCATAAGTACGAAAAATCAACCACTGAATTGAATTTGTTTTTTTTTACAGGGTGAGTCATTAACTACAAAAATTCAGTTTTCCTGTAAAACTAAAAGCAAATGAATTCGATTGGAATGATTTGTGTTTTATTGTGCTCTACATAGGTTACGGGATCATTGTGACTGTTTGCGGGCGCTTTTAGAAAACATTAATTTTCAAGATTCATGACTCACCCTGTATACAAAACAAAAATTCATAACAGATTCACAGCTCGATTTTTCGTACTCATTGTTTCTCCATAAACAGTTCACTAACATCTTTTGAAACAACGAAAATAGAAGCGATCGAAGGACTTGTGCCTCCATAACTTCAAAATTAAAAGACATAGAATTTTTCTTACAACTTTCCAGCACTCACTACACTTCCATATTACGCAGCTTCTAGATGGTCCTACACTTCCGAATCACCCTGTAGGTATGTTGCAAATGAAGAACTGAGACTTCTTGGATCGAGTTTTAGATCAAAAATAAGATGACAAGCTGGGGGGCTACGGCTGCCGCTGATGGCACCTCCAACAGCAACCAGACGGCAGCCGCTGTCAGCCGTAGCCGTAGGCCCCCCAGCTTGTCATTTTATCACTTTATCAATTATTTTGATCCAGAAAGTCCTAGTTCTGCCCTTGCAGCTGAATGGGGGTGCCCAATAATAGTGTTACGTATTTCGCGTACCGGTTCGCTTGTAATTGAGACGATCGTTTCAAAACACACACTGTTTATTACAATAAATACCCACCAACACTTATTTACTTGGGAATATCGCAGGTTACTACTCGCTTCTATCGCTTTGCATTCACTTCTAACTCAATACTGGTCCGTCTGCTGAGGATCGGTGCTTTATATACAGAGTGATTCACAACTTATGACTTTCTTTTCAAGGGGTTATACGGCCCCAAAAACTGAACTCCATGTGCTTAAAAATAATTCGAAAAGCTATGTGGTTTACGAGAAAAAAAATAATGAGAATTTGGCAAACATGTGTGGGACTGATGGGTTTATTTTCCTCTCTGTTGATAAAACATCCGATTCAACAATAGTTCAACAATAAAGCGAAAACATGTTTTCACTAGTTTTTTATTAATTGTGAATGTATAGTTGCAGGATAAATATCAGCTATACCCATACAAGCGCCCTATACAGCATTAGGGGGTTTTTTACAGGTCATTCATGTCAATCAAAGGAATGTGTATACAAAATTTCAGACCTCTGCTATTTTTTCCGAAGAGAAAAGACATAGTGACTGGACTAGTAGACAGGTACAGACTTTTCTTGGAACCTATGTTAATTGACGTTTACATGAGTCACAAACATGTCGCAGGACTCATCTTTGGAGATCCACGCGCAAGCGCGTCATTAGCCATCAAATGGCAAAGTCCAATTATTGAAAATGTCCAAAAGATAATGAGTCATCATAAAATCACATTTCTGGTTTCACCATCAGAGGGATATCCCGTCCCGCGATAACTTCCGACTGGCCGCAAGAGTGTGGCCCATCGCGAATAAATCTCGCGAGGAACGAAGAACGAAGTGTGCGGAGTCCTTTCAGCAGCACGTCACAAATTCAAGAAATTTATGGTAGGAGGAATCCAAGGAATAAATCGTGACGGTAGTGTCCTAGTCTACTGGCGAAGGTGATGCACGACGTTCGCGTTTAATATTCAGAATTAGCAGTTGCAGTTGTAGGTACCTACGTCTGCGTGCGAGTTCACTGACTCCGCATCGGCTGTGGAGGAAGGTCGCTGAAGGTCAGGTGTGGAGTGCGCGACACACCCATCGCCATCACCTCCAGCAAGATATCGCCGTGTCCGAAAAAGCTCCGTTAAAACTGGGACTGACTGGATTGACACCTGCAATGGACCAATTAAATTCGGAAACTGGTCATAAAAACTACAGTTATGCCCTTAAACGAGACGACGATGGTACCTACATCGAAAGAGGAAAAACTGTGGTCTCGTTTAACGTCATCGCGCGCCTTCTCGGAACTCGTCTCTTGCTGGAATCCACTTGACTCTAAAATTTTTAAATGTAGATACCCATCTACAGCTATAGTGCCATTTTTGGCATTCCACGAAGTTCATCAACTAAACGCTAGCGAAAATAAATCTTACGTGAAGTCCTGGGGCGCAATCCGCCTAGAAATACAAAGGCCTTGGCGATTTACGTCAAGTTTAGACACCACAAAGGGTAGAATAATAATTGGCAATAGCTACTCTGGCAGGCCTGGGAGCCAAAGATATATTTTTTGTTAACACGGCATAATTACGAGGCATTCTGAAATGTTAGCAGGGGTGTTTCAGGGGTTGTTCAACCACACCCCGTAGATCGATGTGGTAACGCCTTGTTAAGGTGTGCCGTGTTGCGAAAATAAAAAATTTTCCAACGTCAACTTTAGCACTCGCATATAGTCGCATACATACCTACCCACCTGCACCTTATTACTTATTAGTATCTAGCTTGTTATTTTGCGCATGAGGGCCAATTCAATTAGGCGGAAAACTCCCAGGGTGTGATGAATTTGGCGAAACTTTGCAAAGCATTATTGACCACGCAATGTTGTCGAACCACTCGCATTCGGTCCTAATTGAAGGATTCCATATTTTTTTTCCAAGTCCTATCTATAAAATCCGCACCTACAAAATATACTTAGGTATTCATATTATATCTACTACAGGGTGATTCAGAAAACATGTCCATGCACTCTCATTTCATTTTTGTTGAGTTATAGTAGAAACCGTCAGGTTAGATTTCGGCTTGACAATCCTTTGAGGTCAGATTAAAGATCAAAGTTTGAATAAATCTTTGCGCGCCGGAAATAGCAATTTTTAGTGACGTCATAAAGCTACTCATCATTGCGTAGGTATATTTTTATTTTCAGTAGAATGACTTTTTGGATAAAAAATGAAGAGACAATCTGGGGCGCTGGGAGGATACTAGATACGGCTGATGGCCGCTGATAGTTTCGCCCCAAAATTTTGCAGGTGGCATCAGCCGTAGCCGCGTAGCCCCCCAGCTCACTCATCACTCGGAATACGACGTAAGCAAGAATCGCCACCGAGATCGCCGCCTTATTCTTGAGAATCGATTCCAGTACAGGCGATACCTACGCAGCTTTTATCAAAAATCCACTGCAGTTGGTGATACAGAAATGCCTATACATCAATAGGTATTATTTTAGAAGGGAACCCCAGCGGAATTTTTTATAAGACTTTTTCTTCGAGAGGTCGAAGGTCCAAGAGGATACCATTTTCAAAGTTGTTGTTTGTTTGTGATTTTTTCACCTATTCTTATAGTTTCGTGAACAGGATAGAATACGTTTCAATGACGTGTGATAAACCAGTAGCCTAACAGAGTCAGATGGCTGCAAAGAGGATGGGATGCGATTTTTACAAACTATAGTTAGGTAGTCCATTGTTCAATACACCACTTCTTGACAAATTTGGTGACACAGACACTATATTCTAAATCGTGCTGTATCTTCTGCATTTAGTAATGATGACCTTCAAATTTTGATGGGGATATACAGGCTGTCCCGTTTTTCAACGCTCACTATTGGTATCTCGGAAACGGTAAGAGATGCGAAGTCAGTTAAAGTACAAAAAAGTTGCGCAATTTTATGGCAATTTCAAAGATGTCAAAATATCAAAGATATCTTCGGTCGATTTTGAAATATCCCAAAAAAACTGAAAAATGCCGAATTTTAAAAATTCGAATAACTTTTTTATTATGACAGCTATCAATTTGAAAATTAAAATCCTGACATTTTTTAAGGTCCTTGATCGACTGACGTCAATAATTTTTTCCTGCACTAACTGGTTTTCAAGATATGACAGTTAACTTCATTTTTTCTTATGGACACCATATCATTTATTCACCCCATAAAACTCATCTCTTCTTTCTCTTTACAAAGAAATGAAACCATCAAATGAAACACTTGTAGCATTTTTGTCAAAAATAACCTGTAAAAATTGGAAAAACCATTTCTGGGCGAATAAATCTAGTTACCGGTTCGATTGCCATGCTTTCGTGGCATAATAACAATGGCATTCGGTTACCATGGTCGGTTGATTTTGGAAAAAATTGAGTTAAATTCCGTTTTCATGTATTTGATAATGATAATAAATAACAGTAAAACAAATACAAAACCAAGTATAACAGAAAATAACATCGCAATAACAATAAACATTTATAATTTACAATTACTCGAAATGGAGTCCATTTTGCGGGGAACGCTCAAAGATCGAATTTGTGGTTCATGACAGAACATCCCAAAGCAATCAAGAGCTGGAAGCAGGGAGATGATGATGAGGTGTTTCAGTCAATTAATTAATTGCGGTAATTACCCGCACGATATCAGCGCAGCCGTTGAAAACATGGCTAAAAGGCACACAACTCTGCATAGAGCAGAATGGACTCCAATTCGAGCAATTATAAATTATAATTGTTTATTGCTCTTGCTATGTTTTCTTGTGTTATACTTGGTTCTGTATTTGTTTTATTGTTACTTATTATTATCACTATCAAATACACAAAAACGGAATGTAACTCAACTTTTCCCAAAATCCACAGACCATAGCAACCAAATGCCATTGTTCATATGCCACAAGAGCATGACAACCGAAGCGGTAACTCAATTTTTTCGCCTTAAAAACAGTTTTTCCAATTGTTACAGGTTATTTTGACAAAAATGCTACAAGTGTTTTATATCTTTGTAAAGAGAAAAAAAGGTGAGTTTCATGGGATGGATAAATGATATGGTGTCCATAAGAAAAAATAAAGTTAACTGTCAAAACTGTCAAGATACCAATTTTCAAATTGATTGCTGTCATAGTAAAGAAATGATTTGACATTTTCGAATTCGGCATTTTTCAGTTTTTTTTGGGATATTTCAGAAATGACCAAATATACCTTGGATATCTTGACATATCTCTTACCGTTTCCGAGATACCAATAGTGAGCGTTGAAAAACGGGACACCCTGTATAGGGTGATTCATAAACATGCTCACCCCCATTTTTCTCTAAAACCGTTTGCGATATCGAGTCGCGCAAAAAACCGTTCAATTAATAGTATAATTGAGTTCCATTTTCATATGCTACCAGAGCTTTTCACCAAAACTTTCTGTAGGTACGGGAACGCCTCAAAAATTTGTAAAAAAATGTTTTCACACTGTACAATGTTGAGTGATATGTGATTCAGAAGAACTTTGAAAGTTTAATGGAAAAATGCAAAAAGTTTATTGTAGCGGTTTTCATTTCATGATGAAAACAAAAAACCTAGAAAAACACGTTATCACGAATAAAATGAGAATCCATGCGTATTTTTTCTCAAACTGCAAACGGCGTTCAATAGAACTCATCGAAACGGTCAGTATGATTTGAATCGAAAGGATAAAAAGGATATGAAGGAAAAAAAAAGGAAACACTTACTGAAAGATCCAGATTCTAGAATCCCGGCCAGAATGAGCCGCTTTTCTACGGCTACAAGGCAAGGACCCGCCTGGATTTCGTTGAATCACGAATTTCGCTTTCGTTATTATCGTTTTCACGTTTTATACGTGAAAACGTGTTGTTCCAGGGTTTTTGTTTTTATCATAGAATGTAAACCACTGAAAAATTTGAAAACTACCTACTCATCTAGATTCCATTTGAAGAGTTGGTAGATTATTGTTTCACCTGGTACGTAGGTCTTATTATTGGGCCCATTGTACCCCTCTCCCAGGCCAGCCGGACTCACCGAGCCACAATGTGGTGCCTGGATGTTTGATTTTCGGTCTACTCAAGCACTAGGGCCGACAAGCGCACGGTTGACCTAGACTTCGTCTTTCACTCCCGAAGCGCAGATGCTGATGTCCGATACATTCACGCTCCCTGCGCCGGTACGTTCCTGACTTCGTCAGCCTCCCGACCACGCTGCCCGTTGATACCTATTCATTTCGGTGACACATGACGGACCGGACGATTGACAAATGATCTGTCAGCACCAACGTGCCATAGGATGCGCGCGCAGACTAGGTGCAGCGAGATTCATAAATTTTCAGCAAGACCGTTCTTTTGAAAAAATTCCATTTTTCCAGCTGGAAGCTACAGTTGGTGGGTAAAGATCCATCAGAACCACAAACAGAACAATCACGCCAAATTGCATTGTGCTGTTGTCATTCTTATACTGAAAGAAAAAACGGAGGAAAAAACTGATCTCAAATGAATTTTTCTACATTTTCAGACTAATTGTTCATATCGTGGAACTGCTTAAAAAAATATTACTTTCAATTCTATCATGTCGCTTGGTCCACCTCAGGCGCAAAAAAAACCCTTGACCTGATGCCTTAACAGGATTTTGATGCCTTCAATTCCAAATCTCTTTTTAAGTGTAATTCGAGATTTCAAATTATTAAAATCCTACCTTTTCACGTGGCGCCCCCTGGCATGCACTTGATTACCAATATAAGTATGTCACGCGAAATTTTCTTCGTTTTTTCGGGATGAACGATAATGAACGCAAAAAATCAAATAAACATGTAATATGTACATGTAAGCTCCACATGGCGCAAGTACCTATTTTAATTTATTTTTACTCAAAACTGATGGAAGACCTCATTCGTCTTCTTTTTGGTCACCATTGGGACTATCGAGGGGACTATAATATTCAACTCAAAATAAAAATTCGTATCTCCACCGACCCGAGGTAAAACCTCAAACTTCACGACTTCCTCATTACAACTTGAAAAAAAATCTTGAACGGCATACTTTTGCAGAACACTGAGCAGCTTTGCACGCCTTCACATAATGTCATCCCATGATAAATTTATTCGTAGTTTTTGAGTTTTCACCAGTAAGACAAGTGAATAAAGAACATGGGAAATGCTGACCTGCGAAAACAAAATTGAAATCCTTTGGTGGCTATCGAAAATTGAAATTTTGAGGGTGGCACTGCCTTTGTTGACCAGTTTATTTGAATAGTCTTTGACAAGCTTTACAATACGTAGCGTACGAAATAAAATAAGTGTTATGACAGCTTTCAAATCAAGGGGTCAAATTAGGAATTTTGTGCAGGGCTTTTGAAAAACCCTGAACAAGTACTCTTTGTTGCTGCCTCCGGTATTGGTACTACTACTACTACATCTTGACTCCTTTTATCTGGAGGTGGGAGGTTCCTTCAAGGGAACAGATTGTGTAAATTGTTGGCATATTCCAGATATGGTTTTCAGGTCATGAAATCCGCACCTAACTGCTTTCTTGAACAATTAGGCCAGGCGGTATGTCGGTAAAATCACTACAATCTGGAAAAAACTCCGACCAAAGCTTTTATGGTGTCAAACTCTTCGTAAGGTCAGTAGTTATCTACCACTGAGTTTCCGCTCAAAAACCAGTTGTGCTGATTCCTCCACATCTGCGCGAAGGTGAAGGATGCCTCGAAAGTGCAAAAAGACCTGTTAAACCTCCGTACTTTTTTGTTATATTTGCCTAAATGCAAAGGTACAACTCTTACGCAAACATTGGAAGCATCTGTCATCATCTCCGTGCAAGTCTTGCTGTTGAAAACAAAGATTTCTTTGTGCGGATCAGATAAATCACATTTAATTGTTTCTCCACACAAGAAAACGATGGAGCAACATGTATTTTGGATGTTCTCTAATAACTTGTGCTCACTGAGCCCATCTATGGCATCAAAATTTCAATAACAGCATTTTAGGAGATGTTGCCAAAAAAAAAGTTAACAATTTTCACCCGCCTGTTCAGCAGCAATTTTTTCAATTTTATCAAACACCGTTTGCAAAAATTTTATAAGGAATGAAAAGCTCAAACTCTCCTCTAACGATATCGTGCCTGGCTTAACCGCGGCACGCACTTGAAAGTCTAAAAAACTGTTTTCTTTTCGAGAGGTCCTGTTTCACCCGTGTGCGGCCGTGCCTACTTGACATAGACCGGACTGATTACACGAGCTTGGAAATGTGTTCCTTTTCAGCTTTAAAACGCGACCATCATTATTGAGACTTTGTACATTCATTTATGAAGAAATGATACATTATTTTATCATTAATGATCGTGTTTCAAAGCTGGAAGAGAGTACATTTCCAAGCTTGTGTAATCAGTCCGGTCTATGTCAAGTAGGCATGGCCGCACGCAGGTAAAATAGAACCGTTCGAAAGAAATCAGTTTCCTACACTTTCAAAAAGCGTGCCGCGGTTAAGCCAGATATAATATCATTAGAAAACAGTTCCAGCTTGTCATTTCCTATAAAATTTTCGAGAACGGTGTTTGGTAAAATTGAAAAAACTCCTGCTGAACAGGCTGGTAAAAATTATTCACTTCTTAGCGGGCAACATCTTCAAAAATGCTGTTATTGAAAGTTTAACGTCATAAAGGGGTTCAGTGAGTACAAGTTATTAGGAAACATCCAAAATACATGTTGATCCATCGTTTTCTTGCGTGGAAAAACAATTAAATGTGATTTATCTGACCTGCACAAAGAAATCTTTTTTTTCAACAGTAAGACTGGCACAGAGATGATGACAAATGCTTCCAATGTTTGTGTTAGAGTTGTACGTTTGCATTGAGGCAAATAAAATGAAAAAGTACGGGGGTTTAACAGGTCTTTTTGCACCTTCAAGACATCTTTTACCTTTGGGCAGATGTGGAGGAATCAGCACAACTCGTTTTTGGGCGGAAACTCAGTGGTAGATACCTACTGACCTTACGAAGAGTTTGACACCATAAAAGCTTTGGTCGGAATTTTTTCTATCCAGAATGACTTACCGCCTGGCCTAAATACATATTAAATTATTTTCGTATATCTCAAAAAATGAAAATGAGCTCTTGGAGAATAAGTCAACTTTATAATGTAATCATGTACCTACTTGTATTGAAATAAAAGCATGCTACTAAAGGGAGAATATGTAGGTATGTAGGTATAATAAGGTGAGTACTAAAATGCGAGTAAAGTAAGATCATAATTCATAGCCTTTTGTCTCGATTTGAAATTTATGCACAAGTTAGCACCGATGTATTCCTAAATTTGGATATGAAAATAAAGAACAGCGAGAGCATTACGTTATACCTACGTTCCTCACTCGAGGTAGGTTGAACTTTCAAGGTGTAACGCTTGTATAGAGCGCTGGTGTCTTCAATGCAGACTTCATCCTTCCTACTGCAACATCTAAATATAGCCATGCCGATTTGCATCATCGCCGCGACTGACAAACAGAGAAATTAAACCGGCTCGTTAAGGGTCAGCGAAGAAAAATGCAAAAGCAGAATTATGTACTAAAATTTGGTACTTGAAGGAAATACCTACCCACCTAATATCTACAATATCTCAAATTCACTTGCAAAAGCTAGGCAAAAAGTCAAGAACAGCATAATTTTATTATTCACAAGATCTTTTTATTTTAGATCTCCAAGATCAACAATCTTTGCAGGATGTCCTTTTGTCTGTCAATTTTAAAATAAATCCAGGACGTCAACCCAAATTACTGGTGAACAAAAAAAAAATTGGAATTTTTTGCAACATTCTATTTTAAAATATTATTCAACAAAATCCTGAGTTTTTTTTTATTTGTTTATTTAATGTCGGCCTATTTCCGCAACGAGGCCTAACACCGACGCCGGTGAATGCTTTCCTCCACTATATCGGAAATTTTGCCGAACCCCTGTGTTTCAACACAGGGTAGGGATTTTTAACGACCACCAACATCGCATGGGGTCGACACCATCGTTCGTATTTTACATGCTATGCGACACACGACGCGTTCTGCATTTAGCAAGCATTCCAACTAAACCAAGAAGCTTGTTTTCGAGGCGAAAAACCGTCCCCGGCGGAGATCGAACCCGCGACCTCTGGAGTGGTAGTTGAACGCACCAACTACCACACCACAAACTCCGCAAATCCTGAGTTCAAATAGGTAGCGACATGATTTTTTTTTTCACTCGATTAAGTAAGAACCATAGTGCTCCACATGTGTTGGTTGCTAATAAGTATAAAATTACATTACTTTCGAATATTACCATAAATATTTGAGATATTTTCTTGGGTCAGATAATCGCCTCGCAACGAGTAGCTTAAATAGCAATTTTCTTTGTCAAGTTTTTCTTTATCGGTAGATCAACAATTCAACTATCATTATTAATAAACTTGTGTTTCTGGGTAGTAAGTACCTATATCTACTGGGCACAGGGGTATTATAGATATTTAAATTTTTCCTGTGGCAATATGCGACTGGATGTTCTAAGGCAATTATGGTAATTTTTCATGGCGCCAAACCAAAGCAATTAAGTCAACTCGCTTTCACATCACAATACACCTAATTGCTTGCACTTTAGTCTTGTTTATAGCCGTTAATTACATGCGTTACTCCATTCTCCTATACCTATCAGATTCTGAAAATTAAATCAGTTTCAAATTTCTGGCATGGACTCGTCGAAAAATGTTGTGGAAAAGTTGTCATCAGTTCTTGTTAGGTAGGTAAAACGATTTTTTCATTTCGACATAGCAAATACCGTGAGGTAAGCTTCGAACCGACCTTCATTATGAAGCCATTCGAATATCAGGTGACATTGTCTAATAGCCTCAGGTTGTCAGCCTGAGTTTGTCTATGCCGTTTCATTATTTTTAATGAAATCTCGCAGATCGCTCTGTACGATGCGCTTCACTAATCAAGGGAATTCAAAAATTGTCCACAGTTTACAAGCACAATTTACATTCCAAACATTAATCAGATTCGTGTGATCTGGTCTATATCCAGATAATTTATTGTCCGTACGACAGTTTTCTATCGTGCTTGTCGAGATTTGCAATCAGAATGCTTAAGAAAGAAAATTGGTTGTTCGTGGTTGTTTTTCTTTCATTAGTAGCCGGCAGAAGTAGGCCTCGTCAGTCACTGTACTAGTATTATTACCTACCTACCGA
The DNA here is from genome assembly GCA_949128115.1 of Anaspis maculata. Classification (NCBI taxonomy): domain Eukaryota; kingdom Metazoa; phylum Arthropoda; class Insecta; order Coleoptera; family Scraptiidae; genus Anaspis; species Anaspis maculata. The sequence goes on along the minus strand of OX421961.1, from coordinate 54,186,299 downwards.
CTGCGACTTCTGGAGCTCATTCTGGAGCCAGGCTAGGCGTAGGTACTCCGTAATCCACTACTAAGTAGGCACCTACTTACTAACTGATCTGGAAGGTATGTGGTATAAGTAATCGTTTTGTAATTTAAAAAGCGGTTTACTGTCCAGCGCGAGCGGAAGTTTTATATTTTTACTGTCCGCCCAGGGCGGAAAGTTTTAAATATGGACTATACGAGATGGAGAAAATTGCACTGCATCGAGACGGAAATTTATGATTCGATTGGTTGAAGGTGGGTAGGCACCCGGTAATCAGTTTAAATAAAAATAACGACAAGAGTACTAAAACCACGCATCAGTATACGGATAAGGTAGGTAACGGATAAATGGGAAACCCATTAAGGTCGAACCCAAGGGCGGTATTTTCGCAAAATGAACTGCATGCTTACAAGAAAAAGTGCTTTGCGCTTCTGGTTACGTTTTAAACAAGTGAGTATGCCTTCACGTGCGTGAGTCTCAGTAGCGCATTTTCTCAAAGAGGCATATTGTGAACGTAAAGAAATTTGGTTGAAGGAGAAACACCATTCCTTGCCCACTTTCTTCACTCGAAACTCATTGTGATATTGTGTTATCAGAATGGGGTACTTGCCAATGAAATAGATTTGAATGAAAATTCTTTTACTTATCAATATATTTTTTTGTTTGAGGGCGGGAGCTGGGAGCGGCGACTAATCAACAGTAGTCTATTCTTTCCCATTTTCAGTCGGCTATCCATATAGCGAAAGAATTAGATCGCTATGTCTTCGGGTTCATGTTTTCCATTTATCTCTTACTTTGAGGGCAGCGTGTGGGGGTGGCAGCATTCTGCAAAGTAACTGTTGCACAGTTTGAGTTGAGAGTTTCTAAATGTTTGAGGAAATATGACAATCAATGAAAATTGTAAAAGTGGCATTTTTTTGTTTGGGGGCGGGAAATGGAGGCGGCGACTAATCAAAAGTGGCCTATCTCTTCCCATTTCTAGTCAGCTATCTATATAGCGGAACAATTTAATCGCTTTGTCTTCAGGGTTAAAAAAAAAAGATTGTTTTCCTCCTTATTGGCTTCTTCAACGCCATAGGAGTTATTTGCGTTTATTTAATTTAGTATACATTTGAAAAAACCTTAATTAACGCAAAATGTGTGTTAATTTGTCTTCAGGGTTATGTTTTACATTCATCTCTTACTTTGGGGGCGGCGTGTGGGAGCGGCAAAGTTTGACAAAAAAATTCTTCCACCGTTTGAGTTGGGAGTTTCTGAATGTTTGAGGTAACATTAAAATGTAATTCAGTGGAAATTATTGAAAGTTGCACTTTTTCTCTTCTCTTTTGGGGTGGAAGTTGGAGGCGGCGCCATGTCAAAGGTAGCCTATTCTTTCCCATTTTTGATTAGCTATCCATATAGCGAAAGAATTAGATTGTTATGTCTTCGGGTTTATGTTTTTCATTCATCTCTCACTTTGAGGGCAGCGTGTGGGGGCGGCAGCATTTGGCAAAGTAACTGTTGCACAGTTTGAGTTGGGAGTTTCTAAATGTGAGGAAAATATGACAATCAGTGAAAATTCTGAAAGTTGCATTTTTCGTTTGTTTGGAGGCGGCAGCTGGAGGCGGCGGCTAATTAAAAGTGGCCTATATTTTTCCAATTTCAGTCAGCTATCAATATAGTGAAAGAATTAGATCGCTATGTCTTCAGGTTCATGTTTTACATTTATCTCTCACTTTGGGGGCGGCGTGTGGGAGCGGCAGAGTTGGGCAAAAAAATTCTTGCACAGTTTGAGTCAAGAGTTTCTAAATGTTCGAGGTAACAGTATCAGCTAAATCAGTGAAAATTGTTGAAAGTTGCACTTTTTTCTTTTGGGGGCGGAAGCTGGAGGCGGCGCCATATCAAAAGTAGCCTATCCTTTTCCATTTTTAGTCAGCTATTCATATAGCGAAAAACTCAGATCGCTATGTCTTTGGGTTCATGTTTTTCATTTATCTCTTACTTTGGGGGCGGCGTGTGGGAGCGGCAGCGTTCGGCTGAGCAAATGTTGCACAATTTAAGTTGGCAGTTCTTAAATGTTTAAGGGAACATCTCAATCAGTAACATTTGTGAAAGTTGCACTTTTTATCGTTTGGGGGCGGAATCTGGGGGCGGCGACTAACCAGGAGTAGCCTATCCTTTCCCATTTTTAGTCAGCTATTTATATACCGAAAGAATCAGATCGCTATGTCTTCGGGTTTATGTTTTTCATTTTATTGCACTTTTTATCGTTTGGGGGCGGAATCTGGGGGCGGCGTCTAACCAAAAGTAGCCTATCCTTTTCCATTTTTAGTCAGCTATTTATATACCGAAAGAATCAGATCGCTATGTCTTCGGGTTTATGTTTTTCATTTTAAAGTGATTGGGGGCGGTTTTTAGCAGTTTTTCCATGTCGGCGGCGCATATTGATGACGGAATGTTTCTTGGCTTACGTTTATAAGTGGCAACTATGTATTATTCAAAAAATGAGAACACCAGAGCATCAGGTCTGGTAGAAAGTGCAATATTATGTTATTTCAAGTTTATCGGGGGCGGTTTTCTCTATGTTGGCGGCGCAATATAGACATCCAATATAGCCTAGCCCTCCTTTGGGAGTGGCAGCTATGTAACAGCGAAAAAATTAGAAAGCTAGGTCGTCTAGTTTGGGAGGAGTTCGAGGAACGGACGGACGGACGGACGGACGGACGGACAAAGCGGTTGCAATAGCGATTTTCATCAAGATGGAAAATGCGCTAAAAATGGGGACAAACACCAAATTTTCTCTAGCCAGACGGAAGACGGGAGAGGCTGGAGTATTTCAAATTTATGGAAGCATTATCTAGCGGTTGGCATTTCTTGTGCTTTATGTGCTATAGGCACCATCAGACAAAAGCGCGTGTTATTGTTGTGATGCCATTTTGAAACGACAAAAGTATTTGCAGCAAAATTTCAGGCAAAATATTGTCAACATGAGTATTTGTCTATGTTTCAGCTCTAACCTTCTTTTAATCATGCTTAGTGACCAGGCCCGTGTTCATGAAATAAATTCGTTCACTTTGACAGCATAGTCACATTTGAATGTCATTTTCCAACTACTCCAGCTACACCGGCGCCATCCAGAAAGGCCTCATTGACGCAAAATAAATTTCAGTTTATCTTCTCTGACTCTTTTTCTGTGCTCTTAGCCTTAGATTCGGGTTCATTAGCCAGCTTACCTCTTCTCTGACATAAGATCACAGTTGTCAAAATGCTAACCAGGCTCAGAGCGGGTTTGCCATTACGAAATTTGAGAAAGGGTGACCATTGCAACGCGTGGTGCATGAAACATGCTTATCTGAAATAACAATTTTCAATTCAACGTAAGTGGGACATAATGCACGACTTACGTAGACGACCCGGCACCGGCGCTGCAAGACAGCATCACAGAAACAAACGATGAGCAATTGGGTGTTTTCACTGTATCAAAGATTCCCCCAGAATCACACATAATTATGTACTAATACATACAGGGTGTTCGGGTCTGGTTATTACAAACTTTGTGGGATGATTCCCCATCAAAAATAAAGCCGAAAGAACAAAAAACTCATGGCCTAAAATTCTTTCTTAAAAAGATACAGGGTGTTGGAGTTGACTTTTTTTAATCGGTTTTTCACCGTAACTTTGAACCGTTGAACCGATTTTAATCAAATTTGAACCAAACTTTAGTCAGCTGAGTCTCCATCGATTAATTACCACAATTCATCAAAAATTTCTGGGGGCGTAGATAATAGGAGACTGTCCCCTATTTTCGCCCCTATATTCACCTCCCTGATTTTTATTTTCATATTGTTAATATTTTCGGATTCTTCGTTCAATTTTAAAGAACAAGTTACTCTTGCAAAGTTTTAAATGAAGGTTTCGTTTTCGAGATATTTGGGCTTGAAAAATTGTAAAGCAACACGAAATCGCCACTTTCCAGGGCCCAAATTGTTTTTTTTTCTGAATTTTCGCTGAAAACTTTATGTTTCTCAGCGAAAATTGTGGCTTATCAACTTAAAACACCCAGAAAACTCATTCCAGTTGACAAATCATGGGTTTTCTTGAATTTTAATTTTTAGGCCCTGGAAAGTGGCGATTTCTAGATGTTTTCCAATGTTTCAATCCCAAATATTTGCAAAACGAAGCATTAAATCAAAATTTTCCGAGAGTAACTTTTTCTTACAAATTGAACGAAGAATCCGAAAATATCAACAATTTTAAAAAACAATCAGGGAAAATAAAAATAGGGGCGAAAATAGGAGATAGTTATCTATTATCTACGCCCCCAGAATTTTTTGACAAATTGTGGTATTGTTATTCGATGGAGACTCATTTGACTAAACTTTGGTTCAAATTTGATTGTAATCAGTCCAACGGTTCAAAAGTTACGGTGAAAAAACCATTTAAAAAAGTCAACTTCAACACCCTGTATCTTTTTAAGGAAGCGTTTCATTCAGTCAAGTTGCGGTGATCATGACATCATCAATGCATTTAAGTTATGACTGACATACAATGTCATGGTAACGTCGTCAACTTTTTGTTTGTTTGTGTCATGAATTTCGTTTGTATCCATCACAAATGTCTTTAAGGGCGTGAAAGCTGCAGTGTAATTGGCGAATGTAGGTAGGTACTTGCCCAGTAGTTACTTGTGATAAGACTGATGATAAGGAACCTCCACTCCTTGGACTTGTTGAACGCACATGGTGGACGTCCGACGTCTAACCAAAGTATCCTCTACGTAGTACCTACTCAATTTATTCTGGAGCCAGCCAGTGATCCTCACAACACGATAAGTGTTTGATAAAGGAAAAAGACGCTGATGGGGTGTGAACTATTGTATTTTCGAAACTAATCAACTTTCGGGAATATTCAGGAACAATTTTGAAGGGGCACTTTTCGAGGTGTGCACAAAATACCACCTATTTCTTCGAGATAAATGTTTACGCAGAAGTTTGATGACAACGTCAAGCTCACATTCAAAGCCATCATGACGACCGGCCCGGCCGGCCAACCTCCTTGTGCCGGTCCGGTCCGGGCCCGGCCGCCGGCGCCGGGTTGCGAATGATGACGGCACATGTTGTTTTTGCTGGGTAAAATTTCGTTCAAATTTGTATCCCCTTTTGGATCATTGTGAGGAATTTTTTTGCGAAACTAAATTTACTAGTGGGATACAGGCCCCAATAAGGACCTACTTCCTATTTTTCGATTAATCAAAAATTGTGAAAACACCCTAATGCAATGGTGCAAACATTCATTAGAGATCATCTTTGGAAGGATAACTATATCTACACACTTTCATAGTTTACTTTTCAGCGAGCAAGCAGTGGTTGCTATTGCTATGCAGTATGCCAACACGAGCCTTGGCGAGTTTCAATATTTGAATGAGTAATAGCCATCGCGGCATCGCACGAGAGTGAAATACTAAGCTTTTATGCAATGGAGTATTGAATTATGTACTTATAACTCAATTGTGCACATTTTACAATAATTTAGCAGTTGAAAAGACCATGTCACTCTACTTTTGTGTAATGACCAAAGGCAATCATTACACGCTCGTTGTATAATATAGTCACTGATGATCATTTTTGATTGATAAAGTCATTTGAAACAGTCAGAAATCAATACAAACTAGTATTATAATATGCCTATAACGTCGTGAGGCTGCACGAAATAATAGATAACTATGTATGTGAAACGTGAATAATGAACCTCTTATTACGAGCGGCGATCCCGTGCATACTGGTAAACACGCGATCTTTCTGGACTCTTCCACAGCCGCAGTATACAAATGCGCGGAGCTCTGGACATTTCTAGAGTAAACTCGACAGCATTGAAATACATGGAGACTCCAACGCTCTATCGAGACACATCTGTCCATTTTGGCGGAGGCGCCAGTTTTAGAGCGCGGCAGAATTATACGGGTAATGTGTGTGATTATTCAGGAGTGGTCTAGAAACCGCATATGCCGGGCCACTATGGAAATTGCTGGAAGATAAAAGAAAGCTCGGGAGCGCTAATCTGAGGCATATGAAAGCATCGTCCTAAAATGCGACAGCCAATATTGAATTGGAATGCGGAGTGGATGCGAGTGGATAAAAACGAAGTACCTACCTGCGATATATTCCAAGTAGATAATTGTTGGCGTGTAATTATTGTAGTACGCAGTAATAAACAGTGTGTGTTTTAAAACGATCGTCTCAATTATATTCGAGCCCGTACGCGAAATACGTAACACTATTATGACTGGGAACCGAACCGTTAGTATATTTTGTAAGGTATTTTGTTTCCATATGCCTGAGAAGATGCTTGAAGGTCTAAATTCTGTCTCAAGTTGCAAGAGATTTCTAGAGCTGATGCAGAGTTTTCAGTCGGTTCTGGAAACCTATTCAGTTTTCTCATTATAAAAACTATGCTTTATCTACTTTTATCCAATCCTATTGGACTGTGCCCTCGTTCTGCAAATTTCGGCTTCGTGTCTGAAAACCACTCATGAAACAGCCAACTTGTATCGTAAACAACTATTAATGAGACATTTGTGACACGACTGGTTTTGCTCCAAAGTAAGGAGTGTGACAATACGTCTTATTGAACGAGTGTTACGTACTATGTACGTATGTAAGTATGGTATGTTCACTTGTACCGTGATTCTAGTCGGCTGTGAGATTATCTTTTTCAAGTTTCCAAATCTGAAATGTAGAAAATCCCCAAAACTTTGCGGTTGGCTGCTCTGGCTTCATTTGGCACAAACAAACAAACAAACAAAAAAACAAAAAAAAATAGTAGCCCTTCGTCCAAAAAAAGGGGTTTCATGGAATCATCAATCCTTTCACCCTTCCACACTCAGAAAAATATTGAACTTCCCATTAACTAAATGTAGCAGTTCTTATCAACTGATTATCAATACTTTAAAAAACGGTTCGTACAACGGCTCTAAGACTAAGTGACAGCTTTACAAACTGTGAGAAATACTACTTCAAAATAGTTGAACTGTGCAGTGGCAGCCACCACTACATATGTTGTTAATAACATCTTCGTAGAAGTATTCACCGTCAAATATCTCCATAGTTATATGTCCTACGTTCAAATGGTAGAAATTACCACTACAGAAATGTTACCATCACTGCTACTGAAGTTACGCTCTGTTACACGGCTACGATCGGTAATAATCGAGTCGGTCAGCCAATGAGATTTCCGAATTGTGATCATGTGATTTGATTCGGGTTTTCGATGGGAAGCATCTCACCCCACGCGCCCAAGCCATACTTTTCTTGTCGGTGCTTGTTCTCCATTTTTCTTGCGGTTCCGGTGTGTGGTGTTTCTGTTTCTGCGAGGGCAATGGAAAAGTAGCTATACGCCTGGTATTCCACAAGGACTGAAATCAGTCTTCGAAGGTAAGTACTAAATTTTACATTGTAGTAAAGTAGCTACCTAGTTGCACTGTAGTGTAGTTGTGGTCGTAGATACGTAGGTAGTTTAGCTGCACGCATTTGCCATTCAGCCTCGACATGGTTTCTGTTGCCATCAATGGTTTGCATTTATCAGCTTTAGCGCTTTAGCTAGGCATTTGTTGTAAGTTGCTAGAGTATCCATGACTTAGGAGTTTCCGGTTTATTTTGAAATAAAAAGGTTAGGTTGTTAGCATAAGTTAATCTGAAACGGTTTATTTTATAGCAAATTTTCTGGATGACGGAGCTTTCTTTTTGACGGAAGAAGATTTGATGCAACTAGTGCCTCAAGAGGGCTAAGGGCTGATCTAAAGCTGAAGTGGAGAGAATTTGTATCAAACGTGAGTGAGGATTATCTTAGTTCGCAAAATTAAAACTATGAAGTCTCGGATGATACCAGAGTCCCTAAATACGGACCTTTATAACATAATTTTCTCCGAGGCTTCAAGCTATCATGTTATTTGTACTGATTAATTACTAAGTTACATAACATAACAAATTACTAAGTTTATTTTATGAAATCCGCAATCTAAAATTGAATGTAACCCCTTTCCATTTTTAATTTTCTTTGTAATCTGTATTTTTTAACGTTCTCCCATTTTTGTTTAGTTTTATGAAAATTTATCTATTCCTATGATGTCTTGTGATCTTCGTACGTATGTTAATTATTCAAATTTCATTGAATTTTAATCGTATGGTCCTTTTTTTTAAATTACATATTATTCTATTGAATTTCGATTCTTTTTATTTATTCCCAATATTACAAGCATATTTATAAATAATGAAACGTAACGGTTAATGTTATCGACCAGATATGTGATAGCAATCTTTCCGTAAGGTAGGTAAAACCATCTAATATGGTATATCTTATTACTATAATGCAGTATTCCTTAAAACTACGAAAACATTCTCTTGACGACAGGGAATGTTGAAATTTACTTTGCTGTAGTGGTAAAATCCTCTATACTGTAGTGGTAAAATCTACTACTCCATTCACTGTTAATATATACGAGAAGTAGTGTATTACGGAACTATATCACATTTACTATTTTGTAGTAGTATTATTACCACCATGTATAAGTTGGCGCCTATTTAACTGCTACAGCAAGTAGGACCAACGCTTTATCGCGTATTGCTTCCGCTTCTTTTTTCTCGGTGCAGTTGAAAAGACACGCCGAACCATGAAGAACTATTGGCAAGGCGAGGAACATCCCAGCAGACCTGCTGTTCCAGCAGGATTTACATGTAAAGAGGTTCTGGTGTCTAAATGACGGTAATACAGCTCCGCGCCCCTCTAGTCACATTTCCACATATGACAAGGTCAGTTTCTCAAGATTTTAATTTTAATTTGATAAGAAATATAACTCCACTTCTAGAGAAGTCAGTTTCACACCAGGTAAAAAGGCGGCAGGCCTACAATGCTGAAGTAGAAAATTTGCCCAGCCAACTAGAGTCATAGTGCAAGTGAACTAGTGAACCTATTACTATACTACATATTTCATCTTTTTTGACCTAATAATTGCTGGGAAATTCGAAATTCTAGGTGCTCAAAATAGAAATGTTTGACTAGTGACACTTGTTTGCGATTGACGTTCGCCTACCTTCTAGTAGCAATAAATTGTGTGTCTGTGTCGTTTGCTTATGACTGATTATAGTTTGTTTACTATGACTACTTTTCTAACACTGTTTTTGCGAGGGTAGTTGAAAGTATTTCTCTTTATCTATGTATCTGTCAAACATAAAAAATATCGAAATTCAAAACACCGTCGTTTAATTATTTTCAAGATCTATCCTATCCTACAACCGAATTCGGCACGAGGCAACACAACAAAAGGATCGAATTAAGTCTGAAGTCGGAGTTTTTCACCATTTCTCAGTTGGACGATACGAATATTAATTTTTTCTTGGTCGTAACGACCCGAGATGACCGTTACCCGAGTTTTGTTAAGTATGTGGTTTTGACCAGGACTCGCCCACAAACTAGCATATGCAGTCAGCAGTCACCCTTGTAAGAATGTGTGATAATTACAGCTCCATCTTGAAACTATTACTCTTCAGGTAAGTTAGGTACATACTAGGTACCGACCAGGACCAGGTAGATGCAATTAATTATTCAGGTGCTTGATTTATTTGTGAAATCTGCGCTCTGCAGTGATTTAAAACGCCGTGATTATTAAATGATGGCAGCATTTTGCGACCTTTTGATCAGATTATTAACGCTTTAATTCACTCAAGTGGCTTGAATGGAACTGTAGAAGCAATTCGAATGTGAAACACATGTGTTAGTTCGAACAGTCGTCCTCGACGTCTACGAAGCCTACCAACGCGAAGTCTGTCAAGTCCGAACTCCAAAGTGAATAGTGAAAAGTCGACCGTATGGCAGTTTACCGATTGCGACCCGGAGACACGTTGTACGCGGTGGTGATATCGTTATTCGTTATCGTCTTTAGCTTCTCGGCCTTTTGCCAATCAATTCACTGGATACGGTGGCCGAGTTCTGCCTGACCGTTTGTCGCACCAAGCCGCAAGCCATCCGCAAGCCAACCGTTTTCGGGGACTGTTTGGATTTATGCGATAGTGGGATGGGTCTCCATCAGCTGTCTCGTGTCTTCTTTTTGAAGGTAAAGAGAAAATATACACCACTTAACAATCGGCGAAGAGATTATGTAAATTAAACCTATCTGTTCTTTAATGCTATCCGTATATTATTTAATAGTTTATGTTTCTAAAATAGTTGATATGTGAATTAACGATGAACGGGTAATACCTTCCTAATACCTAATGATGTGAATAAAAACTCAAACTAATATTGTACTGGTGAATACAGATAATACTACTACATAAATATGTGGTGTCTCAAATGAAATAGATTCACCCTATCCAGTAGCGGATATAGGTATCGTTTTGGGAGCCTTGGTTGAAATAAAATTTGGAGCCTCGGGCCTCGCCTCCCTCATTCAGGAGAAGCCGGGGCTCGATTGTTTGAGTATTGAAGGCCGAATCAATTTTAAACTAAGATGTCAAAACTGTTAAGACATTCAAATCGTGTAGGTATACAGGGTGATTCATGAGTGACCTTACATAGACTACTGGGAGATAGAGGACTTCGAGGCGAGTCAGGATCTATAGAAGAAATTCTGTTTTCTCCATTGGTTACGAAGATACAGGGTGTTTTTTGTGTTTCGTATGAAACTTTGATAAACGATATTTCTGAAACGGCTAAAGATACCTATTTTGTTGAAATTCACCAGTCTATTTCTCTGTTGTAACTTATTCCAGAAGCCATGCCGGGTAAGTCAAAATCCAAGGCCGGGCTAGAAAAAATGTGCCCCTTTGCTGTTCAATCAAAAAAATACATTTTCTGACCGTTTTTCTGAAAAACTGCTATCGGATTCATAAAGGATCAAAGCTGAGGAAAAATGCTTCAAGAAATTCTCTTCAATTTGGATGGCACACCTAAACCGTTTCGACAATAAAATTAAAAGTAAAATTTGTGGGTAAGTTTTTACCATCAATTTTGCGTACTTATATTTTGTTGAAAAGTTTAAAAAATCGGTTATTTCTGGTACTTTTGAATAGCTGTAGCTTGAAGACAGTTTGGCCGATTTGAACTAAACTTTTGAAATACACCAAGAAAAATACGCTCTACAATAATATTATATCTAAACTTACTGGCAACACAATACTTTTCTGGCGAGTACCATATCTAAGAACGTGTAAACATTTTTGATCGAGGGCCGAGACGTCTTTTTGAAAGGGCAGATGGACATCCACATAACATCACCAAAACCCCTAGCCATGATAAACGTTCGTTAAGGTTATGTATGAATACCACCCCTTAATTGTTTTTCGCAACATATTTATCAGTAGAATAAAGTACAAAACATTAAAACTTTTGACAGGTGACAAGATTGGTTTTGACTATCAAACGACAAATCGAAAACTGATTCTAAATAGGCTTTCTTTTACACTCTTGGGGTAAAAACCGGCTTTTTGATCATACAACAGGTCGATTTTGTTTTCCAATTCGGCACATTTTGATGTAAAATTTCCATATTTGCCGCGCCTTTTTTGTAAAAACTATAACGTCAGCCATTTTTTCAAATTGAATCTCCCTCCTTTTTGCAGACTCGAATAGATTAAGAAATTTCGATTTCAGCAATATGCACACTATACTTTTTGGGCTGATATTTTCGGATATATATTAAATGTCAAAGTTCTTGATTTAAAAGTTTTCAATTCTAAAAAACTATGATTCTTTATTTCACTGAAAATTGATTCGGAACTCCTTTGACTGGATCAAATGCTCAAACTGCCACCCGTTGGTCTCTTGGCAGTACCTACGCAAGCCTGTCCGAAAAATCTCGGATAACATTTTGGATAACTTCTACATTGATCAAGCGACATTTCTCACGAATATGATCTTTCATGTCTCACAAATTTGTGGTTTGTTGATGTAGACTTTTGATTTGAGGTATTCCTATAAGAAATAATCGAGGGGAGTGAGTTCCGGAGATCTAGCGGGCCACTCTATCGGCCTTCGTTAGCCAATCCACCTTTCAGGAAAACAGTTGCCCAGGAGAGTACGGACAAGTCGCGGATAGTGACCTGAAGAGAAGACTAAAAGACCTAAAGGGCGACTGAAAAAGTTTGACCTTGGAGTGAAAAATTTTGAAAGATTTTATCAACATTTCTGCGATAAAGACGTTATTATTTTGTCAGAACATCATTAATTCAAAAACTAGAAATCTACCACCTTTGATACTTATCAATTATTATCTCGTATTAGTTCAAAAGATGTACATGTGCATATTGCTTGAAATCAGAATTTCACTCGCGATTTCATAATCTATTCGAATATGCAAAAAAGGAGGGGGGTCCATTTTGAAAAAATGGCTGATGACGTCACAGCTTTCACAAAGATGGCGGCAAATATGAGAATTTTACATCAAAATATGCGGAATTGGAAAAAGAATTTGAAGTTGACTTCTTGAGGGTGGCTCATTTAGCCTATTCTACCACGTACGCCCAGCGGATCTTCCAACAAACATCGCAACAGTCACTTTCATCAGCGGACAGCGGACAAAAAAAACAGACCTGCGTCAAATGGTTATAAATGGCAATCCAGTCAACTTCAGCGAGTACTTATATACGTATTTAGGCAATGGGGTCTTATACCACTTTTTTTTTATTTGTTCAAAAGAAAGTACAAACTGTGATCACTACAGGCATAAAAATATCTCGTCTCAAAAGTTCCAACTTTTTTCAGAAAAAAATGTTGAAAATTTGGGCCGCAACAGGTGGGAGATTGAACTGGAAGGTTGATGACGTCAAGAACCTGTTCCGCGCTTGCGCACTGGGTAGGTCATCGTGTAATATGCATTGAGCGTTGTTGTCAGCTTGTGTCTGATAGGGGGTCTACAGTCCATGAATTTTTACTAGATATGATTGAAAAATCACGGAAAAACAAAACAACACAATGCAGTATTTTTTTGTATATTGTGGAATTTATGTATCAGCAGAAAACTATTTAATTTTCGGATTGTAATGACAGGTCAGAATGGAATGTGGCAATTTTGCATCAGAAAACTAGGAAGCGTTGCCAAAGGTTTGCTGTGTCAAATTCTGTTCATTTTATATGGTTATATGTCGACATGACGTCTCCGCCAGACTCTGTGAGTGTGTCTCCTGTTTTGCTGTTTTCCCGGGTTCCCACGAGGAAGTGTCGTCAAAGTGATGATTCCATCAGAGGGATTATCTCCATTCGCTACATCGCCACAAAATAGCTGCGTCTTCCCCAATGGCAACTGCTAAAAAATTAGCTGACTCGGTCAGGTTTATGGTCAAAAGCTACAAGGCAAAGTGTTGCACACCAATAGAAGGACGACGATTTGGACAACTTGCTGGACGGATTTCAATGTACCAAGGTAAAATACCGATCATTTTCGGTGCTCTTTCTACAACTTGAACAAAGTGAATCTCCTTCGCCTGCGTCAGGTAGACAAGGCGGGGCTTGACACACAGGTCTTTAAAACACGTTAAGCGCCAGACTAAAAAATCGAGATGTTTCCTGTAGTGCCATGTGAGACGCGGCGGGACACAAAAATTTTCTTGTCCCAGTGCGCCACGTGACACGCCTGGCGGGACACTGCCGCAAAATTTCAACTGGTGATATAAAATTAAAAAAAAGCTTGATATTGGTATTGATGCTTGCATGAGCTTCTAGAAACTCCATAATTTATTCATGCATTACACATTCCCAGTCTTCGCATTCCTACAGGGTGTAACAGAGAAGTGGAAACACCTATATATTTCTTTTCCCTGGCACTTTTTCAGAAAATTCTTTGAAAGGGTATAACGATTTTGGCTATTGCGGAGCTGTCAGTGTCAATAATTTCTTTTTGCTCCTTCAATTTTTTGACAAATGACGAGTTTTTGACATTTTTTAAAACTTTTTTTTTCAATTCGCAGCAATGAAGACTGCGTATTTTTATCCCTGTGGTAGCATACAATTTTTGTTCCTGTCATTACCTTTTTGTTGTAGTAATACAAATGGAATTGGCTATATTTTTTCCTATTGCATTTTTTCAAAAAATTCCCTCAAGGGGTGTAACAATCTTGATTATTGCGCATCTGTCAGTGTCAATATTTTCATAGTCCTCTAATTTTATAATATGAACTGCTCAATATTTGAAATGTCGGTATCGAAAATTTTACCCTTTTCTCAAAATGATATAAAACTGACACAACCGATTCCAATTTTCACATTGAAGTCTGTCTGTCTGTCTGTCTGTATTCCTATCTCTGTGTAATTTGCAATGATAACTTCCAAACGGTTGATCCAAGTGAGCCTCAATTTGGTGTGTGCGCATGGTTTAGGCGTCCAATGAACTTGAAACAGATTTCAGTTGAAATTCGCCTCCAGAGGGCGCACTTGCACCGTCTCAATTTTGGAATTTTTGACATATGAACCTCAATGTAGATATCTTTGCTGATCCTCCGTTAGTTGAGAAACACATTCTAACATTTTGATTTGAAGATGTCTCACAATTATAGCTTCAATTTCTTGTTTTCCAAAAATCTGTGTTTATTTTCCAAGTTCGTGTTGAACCATTACAGAAACGGGCGAGTAAAAAAAGGCAGTATGTAGGTATTGTTATACAATTTTTTGCAAAAAAGTCCGTGAAGGCTGACTTTAGAAGTGATCACTACTTGTTCGTATCTGTAATGGTTCACCCATCAGGGCTTGAGAGAAAGCAGAGATTTTTGAAAAATAAGAAATGGAACCTATATTTTCATTTTTGAGACATATGCAGACCAAAATTTTAAAATGTGTGTTTGGTCTAACAACGAATCTAAAAATTTGATCTCAGATCCGTACATCAAAAATTCCGATATTGATACGGTGCAAATGTAGTGCTTTCTGGAGGCGGATTCCAGCCAAAATCTGAGAAGCTCATTGGACACCTTGACCATTCGCGCATATCAAATTTCAGCTGAATCGGGTCTACCGTTTGGGAGTTTCATCAACGATTACACAGAGATAGAAACACAGACAAAGAGACAGACATGAAATGGTCTAAATAAATCTTCTGGGAGACTGAAGAATGGATGTATTCGTCAAACTCCAAAAACAATTTTCATGCGCATTCACAAGATTTTCTTTTTCATTCGAGAATGACAACCAAGAAAGTAAAATTGGGTTCCAGAGGGCGCGGATGTTATCAACTGTTCATGCAAGAAGCATGCAAAATTACAGGCTCTTATCAACAATAATTAGATTTTATCGACGCGACGACCAAAATAATTACTGAATTGCAACTTTTACAAAAAAAAAACATGAAATATTTTTCCCACTAAAACGGGGATCTGTTGAGCTAAGCACAATTTTGCAATGCTTCACATTACACCCTGTAAAGAATGTAATTGGGTTAAAAAAATTACCAACAGGGGAGATTGCTGAAAGATGTACCTATCTACTAAAGAACCGTGGAAACGAAATCGAATGATATTATTTTGAAAAAGGGTAAAATCCCCGATCCCGACATATCAAATGTGCAGTTGAGGTGACACATTTTCCATTTTTTTTTTGCATTTTTTTTTATTCCGGGCAATGAAAACTACGTATTTTTCTCCGTTTGATAACATACTTTGTGTTACTATCATTACCCTTATATTCTTATAATAATTCAGAAGTGTCATCGATTCTTCCCGAAAATTGCTTTCGGAGTAGGTTCAGAACTTTGTATAAACGCACAGGGTAACTGTCAGTGAAAATGTCACTTCGGATGCATAAACACGAACGGGCAGAGTCTGAGTACGTCTAGTTTACACTACATGAGCAGACAAAAAATTTTCCCAATGGGAGATTAGCGCGGAACATACAGTGCTGTTCACTAATTTATTTAAATTTTTCAATAAAGAAATGTGCCACTGTTCCGCGACCTACTAATTTCTGAACGTTCTCCAAGGAGAGAACTGTGAACATTTTGACTGAAGTTGCGCTATTGCGGATCTGTCAGTGTTAACATGTCTTCCTAACAATGCACTCTTTCACCTGCATACCTAACCACGACAACAAGAGATGAATAACAGAAGCAAAAAAGTATATATTAACCTGAGAAAATACGAATTGTTGTCATTGGCGTGAAAAAAGTCAAACAATTTGAAACTTGTCATCAGAGTTGTCACCTGTCAAAAAATTGCCAATGACAATGATCAAAATCCTTCAATCCCTTGAAGTGTTAATTTTTGAAAAATTCAGCTCAAGAAACAAGTCAAATTTTTTTAATTTTATTGGCATCACCTATCCACAACAAAATGGTGGTGACAAACAAAAATCCTATGCTTTTTACAGAATCGTCGTAAAATAAAATGCATGCAAAGACCATTTTGGTAGGCGAAATCTAGTGACGTAATCAGTTTCACGGCTTCCTTCATTAGAGCAAGCTATGGAAAAAATGTGCTGAGTTGACACAAATGCTACGATGCTAACTTGATTCTGACGCCTTGATAAATGTGCTGTATCTTATATACTTTCCATTTTCAGTATAATGACTTTTTGGAGCAAAAATAAAGTTACAAGCTGGAGCAGCGCTGGGAAAATACGGCCGATGGCCGCTTATAGTTTCGCTCCAAAACTTTGCAGGTGCCATCAGCCGTAGCCCCCCAGCTTGTCACTTCATTTTTGCTCCAAAAAGTCATTATACTGAAAATAGAATGTGTATAGAGGGTGATGTTAAAACAATTCTGTCTTCTAAATAATTCTGAAGTTATAGAGAAACAAAAGTTGGTCCTTCGATTGCTTCTATTTCAGTTGTTTCAAAAGATTTTAGTAAACTGTTCATGGAAAAATAATGAGCACAAAAAATCAACCTCTGAATCTATATTGAATTTCTGTTTTCTTTACCAGGGTGGATCATAAACTACAAAAATTGTGTTTTCCTAAAAAAGAAGAAGCAACAGAATTCTATTGAAATGAATTGTGTTTTATAGTTTTATTGTGCTCTACTTAGGTTATGGGACCAATGTGGCTGTTTGCAAGTACTTTTACGAAAAAATAAATTTCAGGATTCATGATCCACCCTGTATAGAAAACAAAAATTCTTTGCAGATTCAGAGGTTGATTTTTTGTACTCATTCTTTTTCCATGACCAGTTCACTAAAATCTTTTGAAACAACGAAAATAAAAGCGATCGAAGGACCAACTATTGTGCCTCCATAACTTCAAAATTAAAAAACAGAAATGTTTCAACAACTTTCCAGCACTCTTCTACACTTCCATATCACGCACCTTCAAGGTGGTCCGACACTTATGAATCACCCTGTATGTATAATGATTATACATACTATAATGTGACAGTTGTCACCGTCATCTCGACGCGCGATGCATCCGCTAGTGGAAATCTCCAAGAGTACGCCACGAAAGTAGGGAAACGTGATCCCCCAAGATTGGCGGCTCCTCGCTGACGGTGCTAGGTGAGCGGTGGTCACTGAAGAGAATGATGGCCAAGCGGCCAAGCGCCGTAGTACTATATGGAACACAGTAAAATGTCCACTGTCCAGTGGCTTCTGTGAAGCTGTTCTAACTTCCTTAGATGGACAATAATCTATGGGGTTGGATTGCGCGAGACAAGACGCGCATGAGTAAGTGCAATGTGTTGGCCACTTGTCCATTTCCTATATCTATGCATCTTCTTCTTCGTCCATGTTTGCTTTTTCAATAGGTGAAAGCTAGAGTAAGAAGTCCTCACTACTCAGTGATTTTCATTCCATTTCTTTTAGTACTGCCGCGCTTGGTCGCTTGACATATTTTTCTTCAGTGACCACTGCTCACCAGTAGGGTCAGTGAGGAACCACCAACCATGGTACAGACGATGTCTCTTGTCGACCACAGCGACTTCCACTGTTGAGGGGCTCACGTTTCCCTACTTTCGCTGATTAGCCTCAGAAATTGCCACTGGGGGTGCATCGCGTGCATGACCATGACAACCCCGATGACAACTGTCACATTATACTTGGCACATCTATTAAGACGTCAAAATCTAGTTAGCACCGTACCATTCGTGTCAACACTAAATATTTTCCACAGCTTGCTCCAATAAAGTGAGTCTTGAAATTGATTATAGTTGTGTCTTTTAGTGGATGTAAATTGCCGAAATTCAAGTCGGCCATGGAAGGCACCATAGTTTCGTCGACTGCCAATAAAATTTTCAGGATTCAGTAGGAATGCGCGAGATATGGCATAGAATTGTTTGAGGTGATAGGATGGGATTGCATCAGATAGTGAGGGATTGCGTGATCACGTTTAATATCGTGATTATCACGTAGCAGTCATAGCATAGCATATGATCACGTGGGATAACGTAAATTGACTTGTCATCGCGTGGGATGATAGCATGATTACGTGTGGGAGCATAGGGTGGGTTTGCGTGATAGTATGGGATCACGTGAGATAATTCCTTACGATCAGCATTTGATCAAGTGCGGTAACGTGGAATAATATAAGATTGCGTGGGTTCATGCCATAAAATCGTGTGGAATATAGGCGTGGGATCGCATAGGGTAGGCGAAATGGTAGACAACCCGTGGGGTGGGATAATGATAATGCCGTGGAACCATGGGAAAAGAAGCGTGGGATTGCATATCATCGCTTGGGACTGATGATATGAAATAGAGCGAGATCGCATGGAATATTGACGGAGGATCACTTGAGTAGATGGGTAATATCGCGTGAGATGGCGTGAGATAACGTGGTATAAGCGTGCAAGATTGCTTATGAAAATGGCGTGAGATAGCGTGGCACATTAGCTTGAGATTGCGTATGATAGTGGCGTTAGTTGGCGTTTTCATAAAGTGAGTTTGCGTGGAATGACGTACGATCGTGTGTTATCATGACGTGAGAATACATAAGATGACGTACGTATCATTCGCTTTGGATGGCGTGAAAAGGCTTGCGATACAGGCGTGCGATCACTTGGGACGATGGCGGGGAATTGCGTCGAAATATAGCGTAAGATCGTGTGAGGCGAGGTATAAGGTCTTGTGTGATATGGCGTGATATCGCGTCGGGTATCTAGCGTGATAAGTTGTCGAGCGTGGGATCACGAGAGATAACGTTCGATATCTCCTGGGGTTATTGGCTTACGATCACACGAGATTGCAACGAACGGCGGTAGGATTATACGTAGGATATCCTAATAGGGAGTTTGCGATTTCACGCAACGTACGACGTAACGCGACGTAGAACGTGAAAATTCCCCTGTAACTAAGGAATTCCAAATAACAAACTCGTCTATTTTCACGTTGAAAGTTTCGATACGCCGTACGGACGTGTGCACGCAATCTCCCCAGTGGAAATGTAACGTGGAATGACGTAAGATTGCGTGCGATGACGTAGGTCGCTTGGGTGCACCGAAATGTCCCTTCGAATAAAAGTTTTAGACAATAATATTTTGCATCAGCTGAGAAACTCTCAACGGAATCAGTACTGCAAAGTGTATCAAGAATGTCTAAAAAATTGACATCCGTAAAAAATATAATAAGGAAGAACTAAGATCACCATCAGGTCCACAATGGTCAAAATAGATACACAATTTGACGGAATTTTCTGAAAAAATGTCAAGGAAAAATTTACACTTCCCTACGACAAGCAGATTTTGCTTACAACGCTTTGAGGTTTGATATACGGGCTTTTATTCGGATGCATGTCGTTGAGATATCACAAATTTCTCATTGAGATCTGCTGCGAATATCAAATTCAACAAACACAGGATAATGACAGAAACAAAAGAATTAACCTTGTGGAGAAAAATATTCAATTCAATTGCGGCGATTGAAATAAACGTTGTCAAAAAAATGTCAAAAAAAGGTGTCATCAGTCAAAAAAAGTGCCAGAGAAAAATTATGGAGGGGATTCTACTTCTCTGAGACACCTGCATACAAGTGGTGCTACTTGAAAAAATCAAGTTATAGGCTGCTCTGTAAAAACGGGGCACCCTGTATAAGGCAAAAAAATTTGAAAAATGCATTTCGACCTATCATTTATAATGGCCTCTAGTTCACTTTAGTATCGAACGGCGTAGGTGCAGTCGAGGTCTCCTATATCAATGGCTCACCCTGTATAGGCAAAGAAATAAATACAAACTGATATCAAAAATGTAAGATATAGTTCAGTAATAGTAAAACTACTGAATGAATGCAGGGTAACTGTTCGTCACCAAAAAGATTTATTGAAAGTGAAATTTCGAAATTTCGTAGCCTCCGAGTTACACTTTTGCCGATAACATGAGGTCCATATTCTCACTCAGGATTATCGTGGAAGACTTACCCATGCATAAAACGTGATATTTCCAACAAAAAAGAAATTGCATTCCCCCAGTGCCACGTGACATGCCAGGAGGGTCACGGCTTTTTTTTCGATTTCTGGAGCCATTAACACAAATAAAACGGTATGGTGTACTTCAAAAAATTAATTACTGCATGGAATGGTGGGAAAGAGCTTGCACCTCCTAACGACCCTTTAAAAAAAATGTAGCGCGGCACCAGCGGAAACGCGCCGGCGTGAGACGCCGCAGGTCACATGGCACTCAACGTGTTAAGCCCTCTGGAGCGCGATTCTGTACTTGCCTACCGACAACTATCGGATCGGTAACTAGGGTGAGAACCAATCAAATTCGCTCCTGCCTAGCTACCGACACCGACAAGTGTCGGTAGGAAAGTACAGAATCGCGGCCCTGGTCTTTAAACAAACGGCATTTTTCCGACAGAAATTATGGACCAGGTCCGCATCATTATCTCTGGGACCTCTGGGAGATTTATCATGCTCAAATCCGATCATTTTTGCGGCAGTTTAAAATGCCAAACAGCAAATATTGCTGTTGATAGAGTCACGTTGACTGTTCCCAGACGTTTACGTGGCAACCATACACGGCAACCCGGTACTGCTTTTGGCGCGCTCATCCACTCGATTTGAACAGATGGACTGTGATGAGCTGAATTTCTATTTCCTTTCTTGATGCCACAGATTTTTTAAATATTTTTTCAACTGAATAGTAATCCATTTTATTCACTCAGGCATCGATCTAGAGCAACATAATCGTATTTTGTGATTTTGTATAAGACCCCATTCTTAAATCGATGTTTCGTAAACTTATCGACTTGGGAAGATGAGCTATCTGGAGTTTCGCATGCTCTCAAGAAGTCGGTCGATGAAATGTTTGAGGTACTTTTCGGCGCTTTGTCTCGGAATAAACCCGAGACTGGAAGGAGACCGCGTTGCTTCAATTGTGGAAGTGTCGGACACTCGGTCGGACATCTACGACGCGGCTGCAGGTAACGATCCGATCTGATTGAGGCTACAACGATCATGACATGTGAGATTTTTGAAATCAATCATACAAGTATCAATGTATACAAGAACTTTTCACATTTACTTGTATGAGTCAGATAAGGAGGAACTGGAGACCCTCAAAGCTGTTAAGTAGCTGTAAATATACATCGAAATAAACACTTGTGTGGGAAGACTTCAAGTTATCTACATAGTTATAAGTACAACCAACCCCACTGAGAGATGGCGAAAAAATTTGAAAATTTCTGAGATTCAGAAATGGTACTTGACTTCTAGAACTCTCGCGAATAGCTCAGCAACAGATGCTGGAACATGCGAAATAATAATAGGAGCGGCAAGAACCTTCGAGGTTTTTCCGGAGGAGGCCTGGAATATTCTGAAATTCAAGAAGCGGCAATATTAAATGCGGCGCGGCATCCGGAGCAGATAGAGTTGAAATCAGAACGACAGTGAGAACACAGCAAAGTCAATTGGTGAAACGATATCTAAGTACGACAATTTATTAATGATTTGGTACATCAGTAAAAATACAGTGTATGTTTGTCTCTCAATAATTAATAGTCCGGACGTTAGTGGGAAATACCTTGCATTTTTATACCAAGCATTGTCACTTTACATGCCTGTTACTGAGACCACCCTGGAACAATCTGGATGTGGGGACATCGGCGCAAATCGACACTTTATACAGGGTGATGTAGAGAAAATCTATTGAAAAATCGTAAGTCTTGGACCATAACCGATGGACGTATGTGAATCTATTGATAAAGGATTTCATGCTCATGAAGGTGCTGCAAACAGTTTTGGAAAATCTTGAGGCGTTTTCGAAATACGCTGGAAGAAGTGAAATTTCTTATTTTTTTTCTTTTTTCAATAAATCAGTTGTTTTTGGAGATATCGAGCTGCAACTTGATATTCCGACAAACAATCATGTTTTTAACGAAACGCGATGAGGGGACATCGACAAAGCCTGCTTGATTCGAAACTAAGATCTTCAAAAAAATTTCCATCGTGAGCGCCATCTTCAATTGCTCTTCGTGGAGTTGTTGAAAAAATAAAACAGGTGACGACTTCGTTGGACACACCCGATCGTTTTGTGATGAAAAACCAGGTCCTTAATCGCGTCAATGACGTCTTCGTCGAAGAAACGTTATCAGGTTGGTTTTTCTTGATTTCTCTCCACTAACGTGACAGCCATGACCAAATGGAACTTTGGATCGATGACATGTTTGTGATGTTATGATCCACATTATTTTGTGAAGCAAGTCACTGAATTTCATCATCATCAGCCAAGTGGTGTTCACTTGACGAACAGCTGAACAAAAAGTTTGCTTCGATTTTTGTGAAAAATGCAAAAACGGCAGGGTCACGTCGTCCTCTCAAACCCGGTTGAAGAAAATCTGTTACCAAAAATGCTACCAATTCATACTGAAAGAGTTTGGAGCAATGTGCTCTGCAGTTTGAAGCTAAATCGAAATGGATTGTTCTATCCTAGTTCTGCAGGAGGGACATCAAAAATATTGCTACAGCTTATCTTTGAAACGGTTTTTGTTGAATATGGCTAGAAACGCTCCAAAGATGAGCAGTAGCTACATTTTTGACGTCCCTCCTGCAAAACTAGGATGGAACAATCCATTTCGGTTCAGCTCCAAACTATACAACACATTCCTCCGAACTCTTTCAGTATAAATTGGTAGTATTTTTGGTAACAGATTTTTTTCAATCTAATTTTTGAGAGGACGAAGTGACCTTGCCGTTTTTGCCTTTTTCACAAAAATCGAAGCAAACTTTTTGTTCAACTGTTCACCAAAAGGACACTACTTGGCTGATGATGATGACATTTAGTGACCGGCTCCACAAAATAATGCGGATTATAATATCACAAACATGTCATCGATTCAAAGTTCCATTTGGTCATGACTGTCACGTAAGTGGAGAGAAATCAAGAAAAACGAACTTGATAACGTTTCTTCGGCGAAGAGGTCATTGGCGCAATTCAGGACCTAGTTTTCCATTATAAAGCGATCGTGTGTGTCCAACAAAGTCGTCACCTATTATTTTTTCAACAATTCCACGAAGGGCAATTTGGAGATGCATGGGGCTCACGATGAAAAAAAGTTGAAGATCTCAGTTTTGAATCTAGCAGGCTTTATCGCGTTCCATTGAAAACATGATTGTTTGTCGAAATATCAAGTTGCAGCTCGATATCTCCAAAACCAACTGATTTATTGGAGAAAGAAAAAAAATTGAGCAGTTTCACTTTTTCCAGCGTATTTCGGAAGCGCCTCAAGATATTTCAAAACTATTAGCAGCATCTTCATAAGCATGAAATCCGTCATCAATATCTTGATTTACGTACGTCCACCAGTTATGGCATAAGATTTACGATTCTTCAACAAATTTGTTCTACTTCACCCTGTATAAAGTGTCTGCACGAATTGCGCCGATGTCCCCACACCCAGATTGATCCAGGGTGGTCTCAGCAACAGGCATGCAAAGTAACAATGCTTGGTATAAAAGTGCAAGGTACCCCTAATCAGCGGCGGCGCCAGCATTTCTTGAACGGGCGGGCACAAAAAGGCACACTATTCAGGGAGGTGGGCACTCATCTATCGTGTGATCAAATGAATTCTTATTTTAGGTAGGCTGTGGCCTGGTGGGTGCGAAGCTGCGTTCGGCTAGGCCACAGCCTACCTAAAATAAGAATTCATTTGATCACACGATAGTTATATGTTTAACCTCCGGACCTCCCATCCTTCAAACAACTTTTTTTCACATAAAAGAACAGTCAAGCGCAAAAAAGGTTGATTTGAAAGAAAAACAACGGGATACATTTTTATCTTAGGTTGTTTTCATCAGTATGTACTTAATTATGCAATTAAGGTATAGTGTGGGTTTTTCATATTACATTTTCCGAGAAATTTTCTGAGAAATCGGGTGGGCACGCGTGTGGGCACCTATGATTTTAGGGGAGGCACGTGCCCACTCTGGCCACCCCCTGGCGCCGTCGCTGCCCCTAATTTTTTTCCCTTAACGTCCGGACCATAAAGGAGCAACACAAACAGAAGATCCATTTGATTCTGCGGTTTCACCATATCGGTCACTCATATGGCACAACGAATTATTTTATCTTATTCGCTTGTCAATGATCGCGAGGGTGCTTGACGTCGATTTTACGTTTCAGTATAAGTTACTTTTTCTTTATTCGAGCGAGAGAGAATGCAATTGCCTATGGTCATGCATTTATGGCCTGTAAATCACAAGGTAACTGTAAAGGGTCCGTTTGAAAAGTATTTATTGGTTTTGTGGTGCTGTGTATGTGTCGGCGATAAAAAAGCAGTTTGCAAGTGCATAACCATGCAAAAGCGTGATATACACAACAAATACAAAACGACGTGCTTGTGCTTGTGCTTGATGCCGGTACGATCCTGTTGGACAAACATTGCCCGAGTGTGCATGCACATGAAATAAAAACAATAGCCATACATGAACGCTGGGTAATTATCGATAGGTACAGGTGAGAACGAGACCGCAAAGAACTTGACGCTTGATGGAGTTGCTGAAAACAACGTCCGCGTTGAATGGGAAATCCGCACCGCGCCGGTCGATTTTCGCGCATTTATAGGTGTAGACCTTATTGTTGTTGTTGAACGGCTCAATCAAGTTCTTGACCTCCGGAATTTTTCATCGGTAATCTTGGATTCCACCGCAAGTAGTAGTTACCTACGCGGGCAAACGGAGCTCGAGTTTCTACCCTCCTTCTCAATTATACCGGCAAATATGATTAAATATTAAAGATCTGCCTGGTGGCGTGCAATGCGTGCCTTCTAGTCCTCTATTAAATCCCGTGTAAAATAAACATCCCATTTTTTAATGCGGGGCGTGGCACTGGCGTGTCTGCTTTTGGGTCCTGAATGAGCACGGGCACACGACCTGGGATCATTACGAATTAAACATTCAAGACGAGTTCATAACATACGAACAGGTCTGAAATAACGGCCCTGAGATAATGACGGAAAGAAGGTTAATGGATGTCTCTACATCCATTAGCTAAATAGAACTATAATTTAAACTTTTGGTTTTTATAGTTGATACCTACTTCCTAGATACAACTATATGTTTAAGGGTTTGAAGATTCCAACTCAATCAACCGAGAGCCAGTGCCAGTGACGTGACTAAAGACGAAACTATACTAAACGAAATCCAATTATTCACAAGAAGCCGGTCTTACAATAATATTAGAGGTTACATTATCAAGCAAGATGCGAGAGACACAAGACATCCGCAAGTAACCGCACAAGTATTGCGTGTGTCGTCCTTGTGACCTAAAGTCGTGACTGAAAAGAACAGAAATTTGTCTCAGTGAAGAGGTCAGATATGTTTTTGTCAGGGGTTATTCTGAATATAATACAACCTGAGCTTCAACTGAACAAGAAACACGAGCCCTATGGAGACGATAATCCACCATATTACTGTCTCTTGCAAAAGTTTCTGTATATAGTGATCATAAAGCACTAAACTAAACTATTTTGTTAAAACTATTTGTCACCAACGGCGTGGTGTAATGAGAATACAGTGATTTTGGAAAACTTGGGGAGAGGAGCTGGCTCTTGGTCAGTGTGACTTTGGTGCTGGGTCGAACCAATGAAAATTACTTAGAAATTAAGCACCAAGCTCAACACCATTTCTCCACCAAACATCACACACTTACCTCACCTGTACCTGCGAATACTCTTATATTATCTATCAGAAAAACTGCCATTTTTCTGCACTTTTCCATACTCTTGATGTAGCACCTCCACCATTTATGCAGGTTCGTTGCTTGATCAGTCCGCTGAAATATTCAGGAGAATATTATATTATCACATTTTCAGGTTTGTTCATACTCTGCTCAGTGTACTCACTGCTCAATAATGTTTAATTTTATCAAATAAAGGATTGGCCTTTCCCCCTTCCCTACGATTCTCTTCGTCTGGCATATTAGGTACTAAATAGTTCATTGGAACACTTAATTGATTATTGTTTTATTTTGCAACAGGCAACAGGTCTCTCCTTCTAAAAAAGGAATGTTTTGAGGAATCGCCGGGGTAATCCTGTTCTGTTTCTGATGTTGCAATCGCAAACTTTCTTTTGCATTTAAAAACCATACAAATATACAATGCAAGATGGATCGATCAAACTGTAAATCTTGTCACTACAAAGGATGTAAAAGATTTCTTCTTCAAGCGCGGTGCTTTTATTTTTATTTCCCTGATGCATCAACACTGAAAGTAAGTATACTGAATCCCATATAGCTAACAAGCAAAGCTCGGCAGTATTAATTGCTCAGTAAATCATGATTCATGCGTATTGTGGAATCCCCTTTGGTTTTGCGAAAAAGACATTGAATATATGGGCACTCTCAACCAGACCCGTCCCTGGTGCAGAGATATTTCCACGTCACACAAAATGGGAGTACATCGAGCGGAATCGCATGACCAAGAGCTCTGGCCACAGAGAAGCGAAGAACAGGAATCCACGCATATTATGCATTCATAATTAAAAATGACCCTTATATGGTGCAAGTTTGAATGCCGTAAATCTTATTATTATTATTGCCAGCTCCGGTCGGGATGTCGCAATGTCGTAAATGACGCCCAGATTGCAGAAAAGCGCGTCGCCGGCACACAAGAGTATGGAAATTGCCAGCAATCAACCGAGCAGAAAAAAAAACATTGTCAAGCAATAGCGAAGCTGGGCTAAATCAATCTTTTTGTAAGTCAGCACGATACGGCTTAAGTAGAGCACAATGTCCATTCGATTATGAATTATTGTTTATTGTTGTTACCTTTACTTTTATCATTGTGCTTCAATGACGTCAATTCATAATGCAGATACCTACTTGCAAATTTTTTGCCAACACCGGCTTCATTGAAAATCAATAACGCTCTTAGAATAATAGTAGAACAGGTGGAACCAGGGAGAGCAATAATAAGGAAATAATTTTCCATAGACTAGAAATCCGTCTCAAAATGAATTTTATATTCAGTTTAGGTTTCAAAATATAATTTTCCGCCTGACGGACATGACGGCTTCATGTCGCCGTCATCAACAAGAAGTGCGAGAAACTGGTTTGTGTAGAGTATCTCATTTTCTGACCTGACCTGACCTGACAGGGAGTTGCATGTAGATGCGATGTTTTGTAGCCTAATTGACCTTATCGGAAAGTAAAACTCCTCGTAATGGCTAAAAAACAAACTCGTATGACCTCAAGAAATTCTTGTCCTAGTGACTTAACGGTCAAAGACACAGGATGTTGTGTCTCTGGGTGCAACACTGATACCAGTGACCACACCACGCACAGCAAGGCATACATTTTTTTATATTTTTTTGCGGTTGGCGGGGATCCGTGTACTCACTGGCAGTCTCTCCCAAGCCCCGCCTCAGTACTCTGAAAGCGGTGCCGGGTGATTCGCACACCACCCACCATTTTATGGACGCATCAGCAACGAAGTTATTAGTGCCCTTTTTTCGGTGTCCAAGAAAATTCTTCACTTTTGAACATAATGTAGCCTGAAGAGTACGCCTTGTGACTCTCATTACAGGAGTCGATAGTATCTTCGCTAAAATTCAGCACGTGAAACTTTGACGAAGCTTTTTTCAACTTGTCACTGATACATATTTCAAATTTGGAAACTCTTTTGATGTTGATGCCAGAGACAACTTGATGCTTTGGAAAGTCGGTAACACAAGGTTGGTAAAATAGGGTTTTCTACAGTTATTGGATCATACTTTGTGCTTTTTCGATAAGGCCAATAGACCCATTCAGCTTATCTTGGTTGCGCGCGCATTCTGTGGTCAGGTATTCTGGCTGGTAGCTGGTAGTTGTAGCAACGCGCGAAGATGTGTAAATTCGAAAAGCAGACTATGTCAAGCGTCAACATGACGATCAACTGAACCCAGCATTCAGCACCAAGTTAAAAGTCAAGTTTGATCTTGACTTCACAGTGTTTTGTATTGTTGCAGTAACTCCAGGTCAGGTAGAGAAGCTGAAAAGGTATATCCTCAGCATAAATCAAGTTCAAGTTTTATACTCTACAGAGACCTTTTGCGAGGTGTGATAACTGAATGATAAGTCGAGGATAAAGTTCCATGGACAGAATGGAGCGAAAGCTGTGCCTAATAGACAATGAAATTGATAAGTACTCATGATAAAGTATTCACCTTTGCCTGTAAAAAGCTGTAAGCCACACTTGAAACTGAACCTTCGAAAAGGTGGAGAATTTTTGCCCCACACGTGAGACTAGAAATAGTACAGGAAAAATAGTGAAAAAATCGGCAAAACCTCGGAATGAATATGGACGTCATGAAAATTTGATATTCTGTTCAGCATTGGGTGCTCTACAACATATCCAGAATCGCCAAAAATCGCACCCGGGGGTTTTGAGATATTGGAGGGGGGGTAAAAAATTGCAGGTAAAAATGGAGGAGATGGAACCCGTCAATCCATTTTATGCGAATACATTATAGTTCGACGTATCATATCCCCTTGATACCATTTTGGCACAAAAAGTGTCCATCATTGTTGAAGGGGAGTAGTGGGGAGCGAAGCTCTGCTAGGTGGTCCATTTTGTTTTTCTGGCCATGTAGAAGCGATCACGACAAGTTTGGTATCTTTTCCGACTAAATTCAATCTCCTGAACTCGTATCCGATGTGTAAATTTGAATGAAAACAAGTTTGAACAAGTTAACTTGAGAAAACTTGTTTTTTCTTTGACAATTTTGACAAATTTTTGTTTTACTGTTGGAGGCGTTCATTTTAAAAAAAAATTTTAGGGACCATTGAATTGAAGTGTATTCTCCATAAAAATAATTCACTCGGTGTATAATTATGTTTCTCGAGTTTAAGGAATCGATTTGAACTTGAGCCGGCGTGGCACGTCGTATACTACTGACCAGAACACTACAGCATGCACCTTTAAATGAAAACACCTCAAACTATTGAAGAAATAATAACTCATCTTTGAAATTTGGAGGATTTGTGCAGAACTGAATTCCCTATAACATGAACAAAATCGCCATGAGTCGCAATGCAGGATTTTGAGGAGGAGGATAACACTTTGACAGGATTCATACTCTATAAACTGTTACCTCTCCACTTAAATAACTCAAAACCCTGCAATGCGATTCATGGCGATTTTGTTTTATGTTATAGGAAATTCAATTTTCCACAGATTCTCCAATTTTCAAAGATGAGTTGTTATTTCTTCAATAGTTTGAGGTGTTTTCATTTAAATGTGCATGCTGTAGTGTTCTGGCCAGTAGTAGACGACGCGCCGCGTCGGCTCAAGTTCAAATCAATTTTTTTAACTCGAGAAGCAAAATTATACATGAAGTGGATGATTTTTGTGGAGAATACACTTCAATTCAATGGTTCCTGGAAATTTTCGAAAAATGAACGCCTCCAACAGTAAAACAAAAATTCGTCAAAATTGTCAAGAAAAAACAAGTTTTTTTAAGTTAACTTGTTCTAACTTGTTTTCATCCAAATTTACACATCGAATATGAGTTCAGGAGATCAAATTTAGTCGGGAAAGATACCAAACTTGTCGTGATCGGTTCTACATGACCAGAAAAACTGAATGGACCACCTAGCAGAGCTTCGCCCCTGCACTACTCCCCTTCAACAATGATGGACACTTTTTGTGCCAAAATAGTATCAATGGGATATGATACGTCGAACTATAATGTATTCGCATCCAATGGATTGACGGGTTCCATCCCCTCCATTTTTACCTGCAATTTTTTACCCCCCCTCCAATAACTCATAACCCCCGGGTGCGATTTTTGGCGATTTTGGATATGTTGTAGAGCACTCAATTTTGAAAAAAATATCAAATTTTCAGGACGTCCATATTTTTTCCGAGGTTGAAATCTATCTTTCTTGTACAAAAACGGAGGTTGCTTTCGTTGAATTAATGACACTGACACATATTTGGGATGACACTTCGTCTAGGGAGACAGGTCTACCAATATACATATACAAAAAAGAAAATCACCTGACCTCTGTATACGACAGATGGTTCTTTAAATAGAGTCTGAAATAAGAATATTTTTTCGTAACAGCGCAGCGTCGGGCCGTTTGACTTTGGAAGCTACAATTATCGTAGTGACAGAACAATTTCAATTGAAGATATCTATCGAGTTCTTCAAGCTAGAACTGTACAAATAGTTTCACACTATTCGTCTTTGACTGAAGAAAGATTAAGAAGCTTCGATTGTGGTAACTCTCAACTATAGTGCATATTATACAGGGTATACCAAAAAAACGAAAGAAGCATTTTGAAAACTGACACATCTCTTGATTTTTGCCTGGGAAAACCTTCGAGCACATAAATATATGCCGTTCACGTTCTAAATTCAGTAGAATGACTTTTTGGAGCAAAAATAAAGTGACAAGCTGGGGGCTACAGCTACGGCTGATGGCACCTGCAAAGTTTTGGGGCGAAGCTATCAGAGGCCATCGGCCGTATTCTCCCAGCGCCCCAGCTTGTCACTTTATTTTTGCTCCAAAAAGTCATTCTACTGGAAATAGAAAGTGTATGGGATATACCTTACTTTCAAAAACAATATGCGTATTTTGCTAAGGTCAAATAATGAGTTATTGAATATAGCTTCAAGGTTCAAGGCTTCAGGCTCACTCACATCTTGGATGATATGATGGCACCACAAAAATCATTGATTTTTACAGTAGCAGTATAGTCTCATATATCGACTATCGTAAAATGCTATAAAAAGTCACTGTCGCAACTCTCTCGTGGTGCCAACTCTCTCATATTCACCCTAACATCCTTTCGACTGTGAAAAATCAACGATTTTGTGATAAGTACTCACTTGACCAGTTGATCTATAATCTAGGATGTGAGATCTGACTCCAAAACTCCCTTGATAAGCGCATGCAAACTTGGTGAACTTCATATCATGTTTGAAAGTTTTTCCAGGCAAAAATTGAGAATTTTGTTAATTTTCAGGAGGCTTCGTTCGTTTCTTTCGCATACCTGTATATGACTAGCTTAGAGTTCTTATGTTCGAAGCGTTCTATAATAGTTTTCGAAGTTGACGGCACAACGCTGTTACAAAAAACACTCTCATTTCCAGGCGCTCTATCTCAAAAACGAGCTCAAAAACCATATTGTTCAAAGAGGTTTTCCGTTTCTTCTTTATTTTTCGAAAAAAAATTGAAAAAATAGCCATTGAACTGACTAATTCAATTTTAAAATACTTTTTATCCTTTTTGCATTCGGAGAATTGGTAGCACCGAAACCGCAAAAGAAAAATTCTATCTCTATCTCTTCTTCACTCATGATATATCACTGTTTTCCTCCACTGTGAATCGACTACCTTATAACTAACAATTAATCGACGGTTCTCAATTTTGTTGGATTCGAGACATTCTCCAACATCATTCTTTGTCCGATCCTGTATACTACGGCCATGCATAATGCAAAACTACAGGCACATTCAATAAACAAGGAAACAGTTTCGAAATTATACCTCCATTGCGAATTATTATTGTGGAGTCGGTGTTCTATTTTTAGCTCAAACACGGGAGAAAATGGAAAAAATTTACCCATTAAAGCAATTATTGAATTATTTATTCAAATCCGAGCACAGTATAATAATATGTCCACTTTTAAACCAGCGCAAATCCTTGACTTGTCGGGCGTTTTCGATTTAATTGTTTCACATTTACATTACACGGTAATAATAATTGCACTTGTACTTAACTCAGTTTGCTTAACAACAAAACAAAAGGTCTTGCTAATAGCTGAATACTTACCTGACACATTATCTCCGCTGGTGGATTTCATAATAATTTATTGACACTGCATATGAAATATGTTCTCTATGGTCAGTTTCTGCTTCTGCCGTGATCCGTTGTAGATTGTGTTTATTCATAATCATTAATCAGTAGGCATGCAGGAAGGACCTCTCACAGTAAAACGACTCCAGAACCAAGAAACTGAGAAATCAGATCTCATGATGGTTCCATGATTCTCATATCACATCGCTTCTTTGTGCTTCGGAAAACCTTACGCGGGCGTAAGAGCTATAAGGAACTACAGTTTTTTTTTATGCAGGACCTATAATTACTAAATTAGGCATTTTCATTGACGTCACAGCAGTGTTGCCAACTGTCCAGAATTGCCCGCCAAATTTGAACCAAATAATCTTTGGGAACAACCGAACTACAGGGCGCTTATGGAGTTCCAGTTTCTGCATTTTTTTCCTCGGCTACCTTTTTGAGTTTGAGTTTGAAACTCCTGTATCAAGTTCAAAGCAATGTCCTTAATGCGCCTGCAAAATAAGTTCTTGTGGAAAAGTGTGTTTTTTTGTGAAAAAGCAAGCCAAACATGTTAGGTTAACTGCACAGGGTAGTGGTGAAAATTCATATTTTCCGACAAAATTGGGCATGAACTTTGCCTCCAAACCTCACCTGAATGTTGGGGGTTTACGTTCCTGGCATTGCTGGAGTGATATGCCTTGTGTGGGGCTAGGTATGTACCTCTTCGGTTTGTGCTTCCCAATCACCCAAATACTTGAGGCCCAGCTTTTACTGCTGGATTAAAGAAACAAACAATAGTTTTTGTTCATATTTTATATTTTAAAAGTGCAGGAATGTCTTCACTTCGGTTGTAGAATATGGACAGAGGCAAAACATGGAAGTTTAACTCGAACAGCTGTTCGGCCACCGAAGATGTAATCGGTCACCGGAGCCCTACTTGACAGAAATTTTACACCTGATTTAACGATATTGAATTTTCAACTACAACTTGATTGTGTCAAGATACATTTCTTAAAAATACAAATATTTATTGTTCTATTGAGGATTCTAGGCTCCAAATTGTGGTCAACGTAGCAATTCCTCAGTCCGTAGATTTTCCCATTTTTAGATTGCCGAAGGCCACAATTCTTGACACAGGTACTTCCTGAAACTAGATAGGCTTAGCAACAGATAATTCTGTGCAAACATCATAACTGTATTACAGCAATTTAGTTACCCATCCTAATTGTTATCGGTCCAACCTCCGTATATTTTTTCAAGTGTATTCCTTCCTTCCTCCTTTCCATTTCTTGGCGCTTTGGGATACATTCTGTGATGCCTCATACTTCCACGAGCCCCAGCGTTTCGAGAAAACCATGAATTTCTCATTTTTTCCTCAAAAAAAAGATTCAACCACTCCAAACTCCAACCCAACGTTCACGTTCATAGAGCCCTCTACATCTCTAGTCATGCTTTCTCCATTGCTTTCACAAGCCTAGATGTTTGAATTGACAATAGTTTCCATTTTCTACTTCACTATAGTTGTAATATTTGCTGTGATATAAGCACATGTGAACCACATGGGATCGGCTCCGAGTATCTTCATCTTATGTTGACCAAATCGTACACCTGACTTGACAATCTTGAATTTTCAGTTGATGGCTTCATCGCGGCAAGACACATTGCTTAAAAAATCCTGAAATTTCTTCTTGTAAGCAGGATTTGAGGTAACATTGTGGTCAACTTAGAAATTCCTTGGTCGCTGGATTTTCCCCATTTCACGATCGCCACAGGTCACAGTTTTTGCCACAGCCATACTTTCTGAAATCAGAAAGGCGCTTAGTAATGGATAATTTGTAAAATCATCTCACATTTATTCTGTATTCTAACAATTTAGTCAGCTTTTTACCTTATCGGCAGGATAATAAACTGGCATATTTTCTCCTTCCCAGACAGTGGCGTATCTAGGGTAAATTGCGCCTAGGGCAAAACATGAAAATTGCGCCCCTGAATTAGAAACCCTGGGAAATGCGCCGCAGGCAGTTTTTCAGAATTCAGGTGGGCCAACGACAAATAGGGCCCCCACGTGTGATCCGTTCGCATGCAAAGTTGCTAGACAACCAGGGCTGTCACTAGGCTATCACCTAGGCAACATCACTTGATGAACTGTTCCCTGGTTCCGAAAATAGGGTCCCTGTTATAGGTTATACCTAGATCAGATGAAAAAGTTGAAAGTTGATCGTCTGTTTGAATGTATTGGTTTTGATTTTCCCTCTTTCTCTGTTCCCATTTCGCTTGTAAATTATTGCTCACACGAATTGCGCCCAATAGTTCAAATATCTACATTATCCAGGGTGTCTCAAAACTCGCGCTCCAGAGAACACTGACATGGTGCCGACGACAATAATAGGTTCCCAGGAAACGGAAGAAGAAAATGTATTGCTGCTTGCATAAAGGAGTCATGAGTTTTTTGAATCCACCAATCCCGGAGGGTCAATTCGAGGTAAATTTGCAAAATTCAACCCAGTTGCTAAGTTTTGAAAGTAATACCAACTGCCTGTCATGTAATAAATGTTTGGCTCACTGTAACTGTGACACTGCCAGATTTAGATACTTGAACCTGGCAACTTGAAATTGAGGTAACATACCTCAAATGTACAGGTCTGTGATTGGTTAACTTAACTTTTGTCTTTTCTCGAATACCATTTGAGGTAGATTTTTTTCCTCGGTATTACACATCTGACTGCTATCTAGTTTTGCTTCATTTTCTCTGGGGAGTGAGTTTTGAGACATCCTGTATATAATTATATGAAGTTCAAAGAACTTGGTCTTTGATTCGTTTCTCCAATTTTGTTCTTTATTTTTTCACATTTCTATCTTTTCCTCTCATTTGCGCCCTGAGGATTAAAGTGCGCCCATGGCACGTGCCCCACTTGCCCCCCCGTAGATACGCCTCTGTTCCCAGATGTCTTTGAGTCGCATTTCTTGGCACTTTGAGATACTTCCTGAGATGCTCTTCTCTTCCAGGAATCTAGTTTTCCGAAAAAGCCACGGATTTCTTTTTTTTTTCGACGAAAATGATTTAAGCACTCCACCAAACTTTCTTGTTTATTGAGCTATTTGGGGCAGCACATCTCCAACTATCAGTATTGATCGAAGCGCCAGAGTTTCGTGAACAATTATCACGCACAAACTTGCTTCCTACTGTATCCAAAATCTCAAAAAGTACTTTTTTTACAATCATAACAACGCGGGTTGTTCCCTAACACTTTTTTGACGTTATAAATTCAACTAAACTGCTTGACAATTGAACTGCAACACCTAAAAATTAGGTGCGTTTTCAAATTGAGATAGCTTGAAAAATATTTGACGGATTTCAGAAATTCAGGCATGTAAGGAAAGGTCATTCCTTTGACTATCGAGTGCTGGTATTGATGATAAGTTTGATTGCACAATTTGTCATATACAGGGTGCCAACGGAGAGCGTGCAGATATGGGCAATCTTTCACCTTGTACAACTTTCGAAAAAAAAATCCGAGATTTTTTCTATCGCCTGCTTTTGAAAGGTTGAATTATTATGCCGAAACGGTTTTGAAATTTTGACCCTGACTTTTTTTTTCAAAAAATTGTGCCCAATTTTCTGAAATATGCACTTTCTGATTAAGAAAAAGAAATGGAGAAATCGTTTGTTTTCAAACGGCGTCCATATTGAATTTGCTCACAAAGATTTTTATTTGAGCCTCCACATCCCCTAGAAACTACCCCTTTTGGGACACCGTCCCACAACAAGATATGCGATGCTTCATTTAAAAGGTATAAGGTAATTACTCGTCAAAAATTGGATTGAAATAAGGATTCTGCGATGATCCCACACGTACAGCTCCCTAAAAACCATCCCTTGACTTTAAGGGACAGGGTTGGTATGATAAGACATGCAATATGTACATGAAAATTCCAAAAAACGTATTTTTCAACTGTATCACTAAAAAAGTGATGCTACACGATGACCCTCTGCGTAGGTCATCCCAACAGTAGCTAGGTACCCTCTCGGAAAAAGAACTACCCTTTAAAAAACCAGTACATACTTCCGCAATACCTCATTTGTTGGAATTTTTTCAAAATATGTCGCAATAGTTTGCCGCTACGATGATTTCATTCACATATCTACCCGAAACTACCCCTTCAACTACCCCTCCAATATCGCATAGCCTTTACCTTGATGCGTGTAAGGTCATCGCGGAATCATTTTGAACTTATTCAATCGCACCTTCTCTGACCTTCCAAATGAGGTATTGCATACCTTTTACTGAATGGGCGATTTCTAGGGGTAGTTTCAGGAAAGGTTTTGTACTATCATCGTAGAAAACACCATCATTTCAATGAAACGGTTAGTAGGCAAAAGTTCTTTCAACTCGTAAATAACGCATCAAGGTAGAGGCTATGCGATATTGGAGGGGTAGTTGAAGGGGTAGTTTCGGGTAGATATGTGAATGAATTGCGGAAGTACTGGTTTTTTAGAGGGTAGTTCTTTTTTCGAGAGGTAAGCTACTGTTGGGATGACCTACGTAAAGGGTCATCGTGTAGCATCACTTTTTTAGTGGAACAGTTGAAAAAGACGTATTTTGGAATTTTCATCTATTGCATGTCTTATCATACCAACCCTGTCCCTTGAAGTCAAGGGGTGGTTTTTAGGGAGCTGTACGTGTGAGGTCGTCCTAGTATACTTATTTCAATCCAATTATTGATGAGTACTTTTCTTAGGCCTTTCAAATGAAGCATTGCATATCTTGTTGTGAGACGGTGTCCCAAAAGGGGTAGTTTCTAGGGGATGTGGAGGCTCAAATGAAAATCTTCGTAAGTAAATTCAATATGGACGCCGTTTGAAAACAAACAATGTCTCTATTTCTCTTTCTTAATCAGAAAGTGCATATTTCTGAAAATTGAGCACAATTTTTTGAAAAAAAAGGTTAGGGCTGAAATTCCAAAACCGTTTCGGCATAATGATTCAACCTTTCAAAAGCACGCGATAGAAAAAATCTCGGACTTTTTTTTCGAAAGTTGCACAAGGTGCAAGATTGCCCATATCTGCACGCTCTCCGTTGGCACCCTGTATATGACAAATTGTGCAATCAAACTTATCATCAATACCAGCACTCGATAGTTAAAGAAATGATCTTTCCTCACATGCCTGAATTTCTGAAATCCGTCAGATATTTTTTGAGCTATCTCAATTTGAAAACGCCCCTAATTTGTAGGTGTTGCAGTTCAATTGTCAAGCAGTTTAGGTTGGCAACACTGACGAGCTCGTGACGTCATGTGGAAATGCCTAATAGACGCGTGTTTACCATCCATCAAAACTTGGGTGTTGTTCTTTTAATTTTTCAGTCGGACTCCAACATCCCTCACTTACCCGAAACTCACATAAAAAACTTACCCGCGCCCCTGGTGGATATAGTTACCTGGACGCCTGGATAGTATTGTGGTGCTATCACAAGAAATTTTTGCTTTCATTTCAGTAATTTACATGAATTAAAAGCCAAAAATATACTATTCAGTTGCAGTATAATTTGAAAGTCAGGATGAAACCTAGGAAATGAGGCGTGTTCCACTAGGGTCGTGTTGATATAGTATTCATTGACGTAAGAGTGTCCTTACTTCAGTTTAATATCATCAAGTCCACTGTACAAATGCAATTTTCTCTAGTGCATTATACACATCATCACACGGTGAAAGCAAACACATTATCTATTACGTTCTGTAACGTATAAAGTTGCAAAGACAACACGGTTAACCTTTGTTTGTGTATGAACTTTTTTTTGAATGTCTCAGGACATTTAGGTAGGTACAATAAAACCATAAAACTTCATCGCAAAATGCATCCTAATCGAACGTCAATCTCCAATGCATTCTCAACCAATAGCCTTGTTTACAATTTGCTTCAAATTTAAAACCGTATCCGTTTCATAATCCGATAGATAAGTAATTGAAATATGCGAATATGGAGTATGCCAAATTACGCGCAAATGTGTTCAAATTCCATGGATTATCAGTTATCACTACATTTATTTCCAGATGTATAGCTTTCATTAAAACGTGAAAGATTTTTGAGCAATTTTCGAAACTATTTTAACAGCATAACATATCAGGAAGAATAAACTGAATCGATTGTAAAGGTTTAATAATAATAGTAATAAGCTTTCAGGTAGTTTCCAATCCGAAGTCATTCTAGTAATGAACACCCGTTAGATGCCTGTAGCCGATACACTTAGCTTTTACGGTTCTCCTCAAGAATTAACATGCCAAATTCGACAATACAATGTTCCATGCTGGTAGATCGTAAACCACGCTGGACTTCCGGTCAGATAACAGAAGGGTGCCTGAATTATACTTTTCAAGTTTACCACCGTTATAGCAAAGATTTAAAAATACCTCAACCTTTCCTTTTCCAACACAGCAAAGTCAGAAAGAGGGTTGTAATTTAGGCAAGTTTAGTATATGCCTGAATCTGAAATGGAAATCTTACGAAATAGCCCTGACACAATTTCAACAGTCGAGCGCTTGCTTATGATGATTCCTGGGCCATGCAGGTCAAATCTTTATCGATAGATATCAGTCGGCAAATATGGAAATTTTGGGGGATTTATTGGACAAACACCGATTTCTAACGACCGGATTTGTAGGCATTTAAAAAATACGGCTGAGACTTTGCACTCTAAATTATGAAGGCCGACAAAAAACGAGACTGGTGTGCAGCGTGAGCTTTGATTCACCTATAATAAACCTTGTGAATAAAAAATAATGAAGTGACAGTTGTGGTTATTTAGCAAGTATATAATAAAAGCGCCATTTCTTGTGTAGGCCATAGGTCTAATGTATGAATATCTGCCTATCTGTCACTGGAATCTGGGGATTATTTAAAATTGGTCGAATCCGAAACGCTGCCCCAAAACGTGGGAACCTTGAGAAATTTTCCTTATATCGTGAATTAACCTGCACATTATTATATTATTCAGTAAATAATATATGAATATAATTTCATTTAAATAAATAAATAAACCATTACTCAGGGTGATTCAGTTTCCATTGAGCCCAACTTTGATAATAGATGCATTTGTTCTGATTTAGAAAAAACTATAAGTATTATAGGTACGTAAGTATGCCTTTATCTCGCTTGATAAGAAAAATACAGGATGTTGAAATTAAAAAAAATCTACTTATCAAATTATTGGCACCAGAGGTGGCTGCGGCCACAAATAAAAATCTGATGTTGAAAGTTTGTTCATTGTTCATGTCGATTTCAACCGGCAAGGCTTCCTGACATGAACAATAAACAAAGTTTCAACTTCAAATTTTTATTTGTGGTCGCAGTCACCTCTGGTGCCAATAATTTGATAAATCTCAATAATATTTAATTCCCTATAAAATCGTCATTTTTCATCATAGAGAATTTTCAAGATCACCACTGTGTCAATAAAAAAGAACTCTATCCAAATATCAAAGGCCCGTATTCATATCCCCCTTTTAGCGTTAGAAGCGGTTTTAAAGATGCGCCTCTAACATTTCCGTATTCATACGTGGTTTTAGCGCGCCTCTATCATCACTTTAAACAGGCGTCTCTAAAGTCGTCTTAAAAGGGGATGTTTAGAGACGCGTCTATTCATATGTCTCTTTTACGTGTCTTTAAGCGATTTTGGATGGTCTCACGCATGCGTCAAGTTAGATGGGATCCAAATGTGCCAACAGGCGTGTTTTGAGTCCATTTAACCTACAAGCTATGCTGTGTGTTCTTGGGAAGTGTAACGAAAATCACTTTTTCTTTCTAAAATATTGATTTAATTGAATTAATGAAGCATGCCGCCGAAATGCAGGAAGTGCGCAATGCTCTGGATGTCCCTTTCGGTTATACTCCTTTACTATTTACTGTACTCAAGGCGGGGACGACTTGCACAAAACAGTCGAAAGAGGTGTTCACTTGTTAAGTTAACAGATCCAGGCCGGTATTCTTGAAACTGTGGAAGAAACTCCCTGAAAGTTTTTTGCGAGGTTTCATGCAATACGCAGTACATCAATGTAACAAGAGTTGCCAGCACTTCCCTTTTGCCAGGCGGAGCTGCTCGGGGTAAATCACTAGA
Source organism: Anaspis maculata (assembly GCA_949128115.1). Taxonomy (NCBI): domain Eukaryota; kingdom Metazoa; phylum Arthropoda; class Insecta; order Coleoptera; family Scraptiidae; genus Anaspis; species Anaspis maculata. The sequence continues at coordinate 54,146,042 of OX421961.1, read as the reverse complement.
CAAAGAAAACAGATCCAGCTGGGCCGTGATTGGTGTATGTATCTACTTTCTCTATCTAGTGATCTACCCGGAGCGGCTCCCGGCGCAAAACGAAAGCGGCTTGGGGTTCTTGCCTACCTGCGTCCACCTTCGGGTAGGTAGTTTTGAGTACATTTCACAACGTTGCCAAATCAACACCCCCTTTAGTTAGATGGGCCCTAACAGGACGTAAAAGGTGGCGTATGAATACGACCGCTTTTATTAGGTGGCCGAGCGCTTTTTGTTAGAGGCATGCTAAATGTGGCTTAAAAGTGGGATATGAATACGGGCCAAAGAATATACAGGTGTTTTATTTGAAAATCAAAAGTTGATGTCACTTCCGCCTACTTTCTGAAGTGAGAGCAGCTTTATAATCAACGCAACAAATAACAAAAGTAGTCCCAAATACCCCATAAAAATTTCAAATTTATATATCCAATAGGGAAAAAATTAAAAGCTGGTGCGGTTTCCGAAAAACACACGGTAAACTCGTAATATTATAGACATAGTATTGTCACACGAATGGTTTTAGAGTACGACAAGCTTGCGAGGAGTTTTGACAGGTGACACTTCAGAACTGGCGTTCGCCTACCTTGTACTGCCAACAAATTGTTCCTATTGATTAAAAAACTTGTTCGATAATATGCTTCATTAGAGCACTTTTTTCAATGTAATAAGGAATCCTCGAATGAATCCATTACTATAACGGAAAGTAGATAAACTTTTTTATTGCAGATACCTCTACTTCCAGAAAAAAGCTTGCATTCGAGCAATATTCCGCATGCGCACTCACGAGAAATCGCCACTAGTAACAATAGTATAAAATAGGAGGACATCCAAAAGAAACTAGATAGTCTACGTTGTCCGCAATTGTCCACTCTCGTTGCTGAGTTATGTAATGTAAAATAAATAGATCCATTATTATCATGGGTTGGGTTGCTCCTACACTGGAAAAATAAGCCTGGTTGCATGTCTGGTTTTAATCAGGGCTCGAATGTTTCATCAAGTCTCTGGTGCTGTTGCTGCAAACCGAATGATGCTAAAATCCGTTGAGTACTTTTTGAGTTATTGGCCGTTAAAGTTTTGGATTTGACAGCTCATACCTTATTTTGACAACTGACAGATAAGAGATCATTTTTAAATTTTGAATAGAGTTTTCGAAGCGCTTCTAACCGTCAGTTCCACAAAAAAGATGATCAGCGATCAAGACTGATTGCGGATTAACTGGACTTTTTTCTGCTGAATGCTAGGTGATTACTCACAAAAAATGTCTGAAATCTGTACTAGCCAATGATTTTTCCATTATTGAGGGATAAACCAGCATTCTATTGATCAGTCAGCTACAAATGGACAAACAAAAATCGCAAATCAACTAATCTCGTATTATCTGTGTTGTGGAACCCACGGTAAATGAGCTATTAAAGATAAGAATCTCCTACCACTCCTTGACAGTGACATTTCTGTCTGACAGATCACTGTGAAAAGCTTGAAGGGCTTGTCCTTCGTTTTTCTTTTTTTCGTGTTTCAGGATCGAATGCAATAAAACTTTGTGGACATGCATCTAATAGTAATCAAGCCTGAAAATTAGCTTCTGGATGATTTTGATGAAACTTGGTTCATGAGTAGTATTTAATAGGGTGGAAGGTTTGGTTGAAATATTATTGACGTCAGGCAATCACGGCCTCCGCAACTGGAAAAAAAAGGAAAAAATATCCACATTTCTATTAAATGATATGAAATCTCAAACTGCCCGCGGCAGAAATACCGGAAGTTATTTTGAGGAACTCTTTGTGATAGACTTGATAGTAAAAATGATCAATCAATGTGAGCAGGGAGCTGGTGCCTCAAAACTTACGTCATAAGGTACATGATTTTAACCCTGTAGGTCTAATGTGCTTTGATAAGGTTGTTACAAATTTCTCGGTAAATTCCGACTTACATTTCAGACCGTGGGCTTAAGGCTGCTATCCGCTCTGTGCGTTCGTCAAAAAAGTGGGAGAAGTCCACATCAGCACGCAAAGTGGTAATTAACGAAACTGAAGGATGCCTATTTGTGTTATCTTTGGCTGCGAGATGTCGCTACTCGATTGAATGCACATAGCGGATAGGCTTGTCAATTTTAAAAAAATTGCCAAAATTTACGTCATATAAGGTACATGAATGAAACCAACAGGCTTGTGTGTGAGAACATCTCCTTAATCAAAAATAGGGTCATAAGAAAAAAAATTTGGGGGCTCTCGGTCCATAAGACAAGTATGAAATTTTCAAAAAGGGCCAAAATTCACCTCCTACTGGAGACTTTTCCTTTGACATAATTTATGGAATGAAAAACGATTTTTACATGATTTTTACGTAGGTTTCGAATCTGTCCACAAAAATTTTCAATGGTACATCGCTTACAACATCGCAACATCAAAAAATTTTCTCAAATCGTACACCTTCTATTTTAACATGGAAATCAATTCCGTCTTTCATCCTGATTACGAATATATATCACACTTAGTCCTCTTAATGGGTTAGTCAACAAAACGCCTGTGAAAAAATTGATAAATTTTGGTCCTTTTTTGAAAATTTCAAACTTATCTCATTAGTCCAGGAGCTTATGTAATTAAAAAGCTTTTCGTGGGTTTTTGAATGAAAGAGCATAGCGACCATGTGGAATACATTCCTTGAATTGGCAGCAATCACCCCTCATGCACCGGGTGTTTCACTTAAATTTCTTGTAGGGGATTTATACGGGGTGAAACAGGGAAAAAAAGAAAAAGAATTATATACCGTGAACTATAGAAGGTGGAGCAGCACAAATCACGAAGTGGACGTCCGACTTAGTGTTGCCGTCTAGAGTTAGACTTTCTAGACTCTTGTCTTGAAAAGGCGTCAAGACTTAGACAAGACCTCTAGAAACTCTTGTCTTGAAATTTCTAGACAAGACAAGAGTAGGGCTGTCAAGATCAAGAGTCTTGATTAGACTCTTGAAAGGGAATAATAAAAAAAAACTGATATATTCCACTCCGCTGATGGTTTTTATTTTCTACTGAATATGTGATTAGATTGGAGATTTCTTACAAAGTTTATTGACAACATAAAATAACATAAATAAGGGTAAACGGTATGACAAAATGCTATTCGGAACTATATTCACTTGAAATGAAAATGATTGCAAAGGGTTCTCCTCATGCTATTTTTCTTTTATTTGTTGAAATCAAAGTACTGAGATCACTACTACAGACGATTTAAAATATCTCGTCTCAAAAGTCCCTACTTTTTTCAGGAAAAAATCTGGGAATTTGGGAGTTTCAATTGGAAGAATAATGAAGCAATAAACCTGTTTTGCGCTTGCGCACTAGGCAGGCCATCATGTCATTATGCATCGACCGTTGCTGCCATGCTGTGTCTGATAGATAGTCTACAGTCCATGAATATTTTGAAAATTAGGAAAAAGAAAACAACACATAGAAGCATCTTTCTGAATATTGTGAATTTTATATGTATATCAGAAGACAATTTGATTCTCGGTTTGTGGAGGCAGTTCACTATGAATTTATCAATTTTGCATCAGAGAACGGGAAAGCGTTGCCAGAGAGATGCAATGTCGAATTATAATAATGTCTTGTGATTGTATATATCCACGTGACATCTTCTCCAGACTCTGTATGTCTCTACTGTTTTTTCCGGTTCTCATGCGAAAGTTTCGTCCAAGTGATTTTTTTTCAAGGACTGCTCCAACATCTCCATTTCTACTTTTCCAAAAAATACCTGCGCCTTCTCAGATTGCAACTTCTACGAAATTAGGTAGCTCGATAAAGCTTTTGGTCAATAGCTGCGAAACAAAGTGTTTCTTGCCAATAAAAGGAGAATGATTCAGACAACATGCTGCAGCCAGATATCCTTCCAATGTACCAAGGCAAAATATCGATTAGGCTGGTGTTCTTTCTACAACTTGAGTAAAGTTAGTCTTTTTGCCGCGTCAAGTTGACACAAGCGAGAACCTAACACGGGTCTGCAAATAATCAGTATATTTTCGACAAAAATATTGGACCACGTCTGCACCACAACATCTGGGAACTCTGGGTCCCGCTCAAACCCAATTATTTACATTTCTTTGTCCAGCAGCAATGTTTCGAACACCAAACAGCAAAATAATATTGAAGTTGATTGTTTAACTTTTTATTGACCAAGGCCCGTATTCATATCCCACTTTTAAGCCACATTTAGCATGCCTCTAACAAAAAGCGCTCGGCTACCTGATAAAAGCGGTCGTATTCATAGACCACCTTTTACGTCCTGTTAGGGCCCATCTAACTAAAGGGGGTGTTGATTTGGCAACGTTGTGAAATGTACTCAAAACTACCTACCCGAAGGTAGGCATAGGTAGGCAAGAACCCCAAGCCGCTTTCGTTTTGCGCCGGGAGCCGCTCCGGGTAGATCACTAGATAGAGAAAGTAGATACATACACCAATCACGGCCCAGCTGGATCTGTTTTCTTTGTCTAGTGATTTACTCCGAGCAGCTCCCCCTGGCAAAACGGAAGCGCTGGCAACTCTTGCTACATTGATGTACTGCGGATTGCATAAAACCTCGCATGAAACTTTCAGGGAGTTTCTTCCACAGTTTCAAGAATAGCGGCCTGGATCTGTTAACTTATCAAGTGAACACCTGTTTCGACTGTTTTGTGTAAGTCGTCCCCGTCTTGAGAACAGTAAATAGTAAAGGAGTATGACTGAGAGCGCGCTAAGAATTTCAGCGAAGAAAAAAATCAGACATTGTGTCGGTAAACAAGTCGTAATCGAGGACAGGTCCAGCACTCCAGCAACACCAAGATGACGCGCGGTCATGAAAAAAAAAATAGGAAGAGTTGGCGGTTTCGGGGCGGACATCCAGAGCATTGCGCATTTTCCGCATTTTGGGGGCATGCTTCATTAATTCAATTAAATTAATATTTTAGAAAGAAAATGTGATTTTCGTCAAACTTCTCAAGAACACACGGCACAGCTTGTAGGTTAAATGGACTCAAAACACGCCTGTTGGCACATTTGGATCCCATCTAACTTGACGCATGCGTGAGACCATCCAAAGTCGCTTAAAGACACGTAAAAGAGACATATGAATAGACGCGTCCCTAAACATCCCCTTTTAAGACGACTTTAGAGACGCCTGTTTAAAGTGATGATAGAGGCGCGCTAAAACCACGTATGAATACGGAAATGTTAGAGGCGCATCTTTAAAACCGCTTTTAACACTAAAAGAGGGATATGAATACGGGCCTGGGCCCGTATTCATATCCCACTTTTAAGCCACATTTAGCATGCCTCTAACAAAAAGCGCTCGGCTACCTGATAAAAGCGGTCGTATTCATAGACCACCTTTTACGTCCTGTTAGGGCCCATCTAACTAAAGGGGGTGTTGATTTGGCAACGTTGTGAAATGTACTCAAAACTACCTACCCGAAGGTAGGCATAGGTAGGCAAGAACCCCAAGCCGCTTTCGTTTTGCGCCGGGAGCCGCTCCGGGTAGATCACTAGATAGAGAAAGTAGATACATACACCAATCACGGCCCAGCTGGATCTGTTTTCTTTGTCTAGTGATTTACTCCGAGCAGCTCCCCCTGGCAAAACGGAAGCGCTGGCAACTCTTGCTACATTGATGTACTGCGGATTGCATAAAACCTCGCATGAAACTTTCAGGGAGTTTCTTCCACAGTTTCAAGAATAGCGGCCTGGATCTGTTAACTTATCAAGTGAACACCTGTTTCGACTGTTTTGTGTAAGTCGTCCCCGTCTTGAGAACAGTAAATAGTAAAGGAGTATGACTGAGAGCGCGCTAAGAATTTCAGCGAAGAAAAAAATCAGACATTGTGTCGGTAAACAAGTCGTAATCGAGGACAGGTCCAGCACTCCAGCAACACCAAGATGACGCGCGGTCATGAAAAAAAAAAATAGGAAGAGTTGGCGGTTTCGGGGCGGACATCCAGAGCATTGCGCATTTTCCGCATTTTGGGGGCATGCTTCATTAATTCAATTAAATTAATATTTTAGAAAGAAAATGTGATTTTCGTCAAACTTCTCAAGAACACACGGCACAGCTTGTAGGTTAAATGGACTCAAAACACGCCTGTTGGCACATTTGGATCCCATCTAACTTGACGCATGCGTGAGACCATCCAAAGTCGCTTAAAGACACGTAAAAGAGACATATGAATAGACGCGTCCCTAAACATCCCCTTTTAAGACGACTTTAGAGACGCCTGTTTAAAGTGATGATAGAGGCGCGCTAAAACCACGTATGAATACGGAAATGTTAGAGGCGCATCTTTAAAACCGCTTTTAACACTAAAAGAGGGATATGAATACGGGCCTGTGACTCTTTCGTTGACTGTTTCTTGACGTTCATGGCAACCTGGTATTGTGCTTGGCTTGTTCATTCATTCGATTCGAGCCGATGGACTGGGGTGAGTTGAATTTCTATATCCTTTTCCGCTGCCAGATTTTTTGAGTACTTTTTTAAATGAACAGTAGTTGATGACTATATTCATTCAAGCATCATCCTACGGCTATATAAAATCGTATCTTGTTATTTTATATAAGACCCCATTGCCCGTTGCCCAGACCCCGTTGCAGAAACACGTCCACTAACAGGTCGGGGATGGCGGTGGCAATCTTTTTTTTCAGCATTTACACCAATGATAAATTTCAGTGGCAATAAGAGTAGATCTTTTTTTGAAATTTGAACCTAATTATAACGTAGAATATTTTATTGAAGCGCAGTCCCTATTCGAAGGGTGCTCCTTGCTCCTCACAGTTTCTCTGTTTTTCTTGCTAAAAGATGTTAATATTTCTGTCACGTATTTTTCTTGGAAGAAGGGGTTTTTTTTAGTAATTTAATTTCAAGAGTCTATCTAGACTCTTGAAAAATTTCCATCAAGAGTTAGAGTCTTGTCTTGAAATTTTGAAATAATCTTGATATTTCAAGACAAGACAAGAGTAGGGCAACTCTTGTCTTGTCTTGTCTAGACGGCAACACTAGTCCGACTTGATACTTTTCAAGGTTTTGCTCGAAAAATTGACATTCGTGGTAAATAGAGTGAAAAACAAGAAAACTTGCAAATTAGGTTCATTATTTTGAAAGAATCACCGTCGAAAATCCGGCACCGTGTCGGATTTGAAAATGGGTCTACACGACGCTCAATGCAATCTACTTCCGATATCAGTTGTAATTTTTCGAAAAAAGTCAATCTCCCACTAGGAAAGGACGGCCGAGTTGAGTCCTGCACCAAACACGGGTCGTCCCGGTCAAAATCCAAGTGAGCGGCCGTCTGCGGTGGTAACGGCTAGGAGAAAATTTTAAAACTCGTAACGTCCAACTGGTGATTGCAGTAAAAAGATGCAACTGCAGGCTTGATTTGATTCTTTTGTTTTGTTGCTTTCTACCAAATTTGGTTCCAATCCATTGGATAAATATTGAATAAATAAATGGAAAAGTTTTTTTTAGAGAAATTTACGGAGCTGTGTGTCTCTCCTCAGGTTTCACCAAAATTTTAAGAGCAGATAATCAGCGATCATGACTGATTGCAGATTTACTGAACTTTTTTCTGCTGAATGCTAGGTGATTACTCACAAAAAATGCCTGAAATCTGTACTAGACTACTAGACCCATCATCTTTCCATTATTGAGGGATAAACCAGCATTTCCATTGATCAGTCAGCTACAAATTGACAAACAAAAATCGCGAACCCGCAACTAACCCACGGTAATAGTTGCTATGCACCAGCCAATAGGATGGCCAGTTGCTTAGTTACTATCAGAGTTATAGAGTTATCGCGTTGATAAAAGTTTGGTGGAACCCGAGGTCTGTGTCCGTAATCTTCCACGATAACATCCGCAACGTTAATCCTATCGACTTAAAATTCGGTATGCGGGCATGGTTTTACTGTCGATTGAGCCTATTACGGTTGTCATCTGTCGAACGGAAATGTCACCATCAAAAATGACAGAAAGCATATGTCACGAAACTTGACTTGCAATTTGTTACTTGAAAGCCCTTGGGAAACTGTATTCAAAACTGTTGAAAGTATTTCTTTGCCTGCCATCTGTCAAATATTAAAAAAATTCCAAAGTTCAAAGCTTCGTCATTTAGTTATTCAAAATTTATCTAATGGATTAGGACCAAATTTGACAGGAATCAACACAACAACAGAATCAAAGCACGTACGCAGTTTAAGCTTCCCACCTTCTCCCGGTCTGGAGCTACGAATTTTTATTTATTTTTTCTGTTTCACCCTGTATAAATGCTCTGCAAGAAATTCAAGCAAAACACCCGGCGAGGTGTGATTGCTGGCCATCTAAGGAATGTATTCCACATAGTCGCTATGCTCTTTCAATAAAAATCCCACGGCGAATTACACAAGCGCCTGGACTAGGTATATGGACCGAAAACCCCCAAAAATTTTGTCTCACGACCAGATTTTCGATTAAGGGGATGTTCCCACACAAAATCCAGTTGGTTTCATTCGTGTTATGACGTGAATTTTTGGCCATTTTTTCGAAAATTGGCAAGCTCATACCAACCTAAAGCCCCCGGTCTGACATGTAAGACAAAGCAATTTTCAACAACCTTATCAACGCACATTAGACCTACACGCTACAGGGTTGAAATCATGTACATTATGACGTAAGTTTTGAGGCACCAGCTCCCTGTCCAAGGTATGTGCACTGATCACTGAAACTGAATTTCTTTTCACGATACAGGATACAGGGTCAAAGCAAAAACAAAATTGAATCCATTTATTTCCCTTTTTGACTTTTGAATGCGGGGCCTCCCACAGACCGAGTTTTGGGGCTCCTTTGGCCAAAAAGCTATGCTACAATTGCGGCCCAGCGATTCTGACCAGTCCATATTAGATTATGATGATGAGAGCGCACAGCCGAATGAACATCGCCTGCTGCGAGTAATAATTTGCATGCAGCAACATGACTAGCAGTCAGTTTCTGGATGGGTAGCTCCGCTGCGAATGAGTAAGAGCGCTTGGGCGGACATCCAGAAAAAGTGGTCTGTCTCTGTGCAGATACTCAATGAATCTGACTTCATCTGGGAGTCTCGCCACGCGACGCCCTTCAGAAGGAGAAATTCGGTAAATGGCTCACTCGAATCACCCTAATGTTGAACTCAAAAGTATAGCATATACAGGTGTCCCTAAAATATACCGGCAACGTCCTAGGGCAGCTTCCTGTCATCAAAACAAGGAAAAAATTCTCGCATGAACATGAGTCCGGAAACGCTTCCTTAGGGAGCTTCAGGCCTTTAAAGGTGGGACCCTAAAGAAAGTTTTTATCTAATATCTCCGAAACCATTCAAGGGAAATTAATCAAACTTCAAACTTGACACATCCACCAACCCTCTTATGCCCAACAAAATGAGGCAAGATTATATAATTTACCAGGGGTGGGTCAGGCTGAAGTGTGAGGTGAAAATATCTCCCTTAGGAAGCGTTTCCGGACCCATATGTTTATGCGAACTTTTGTTCTTGTTTCGATGAGAGGAAGCCGACCTAGAGCCTAGAACTTTGTCGGTGTATTTTCGGGACACCTGTATACAACTCCATCCTAGAATAGAATAACAAAGAAGTACACCATTTGCGACTGGACTAGCCCATCACTCACTCTTGTCTCGTATGAACATTCTTATTTTCAAGCTGGAGTGCATTTCTATCAATGACAGATCTGCAGTCAGAAAATGCGCTATTGCGACTCACGCATGTGAGGGGATATTCACTTGTTTATTTCTTCCCCAGCGGCCCCGAGCTTTCGAAAGCTTCAACGTTTCCTGATAAAGTGCATGCAAACGAAGAAAAAGTCAAAATTTGCTTAAAGTCCGGTCCATCACGAAGGCGACTCGATCACATAATCAGGGTATAATGGGCCGTCCGACTAAGTGATTTTAAAGTCGCGCTTATCGCTTTGGACGTTGTCCTCGCCTCACTCTTGCACCCCACTTGGTGGCCGTCCCAGTGCGCGCCGGCGCCAAATGCACATAGCTGGATCTCATACGCCGAAAAACTACCAGTCCAGCCACTGACTGTGGTGGGTGTCGCGCGAGTTTTCGGTCTTCCTCTCGTTTTTGCCCATCATCATCATCGGTTTCCTCGCAAGTATATACAAAACAACTGCCGCCGCACTTCGAATCCTCCTCGCCCCATTCGGATTAGTGTTGTACGTTCAGCCGACATGTGCCGTTCTCAGTGTTCGCTTTGGTCCTTCGAGCCGCGATCTAAAATGTAAGTAGGGGCGCCGCGACGGCGACGGGCGCCTCGGGATCAAATTTTTATACAATGCGTGCACTCCAAACGGAATGGTATGCGTGGCTTTTTTAAACCCAGAAACTGGTGCCAAGAACTCTCCCGCATTTTGACACACAAACATAGACGAGAGAGATAGAGAAAGGTTTTTTCTCGATCGTTATAAATCGCGTGGTAAATTCTTTATAATGTGACGACGTGATGTTTGTTGCTTCCAACTGCTGCTGGTGGGCAACCACAGTGATTGCCGGGGTAATTGGACCATTGTGATTGACCATCATGCATGCCGGAAGCGACCCAGGTTCCTTCTAGAGCAGGCTTAACAATCAATACTTTTGCCCTAACGCCCCATTGAAGTCTCTCGTGTTTGGCCGCACCTCGACACCACCGAAACCGCACGTGTCTGCCAGAATTACCGTGAAACTTTGCTGAATTATCGCATTAGGCGAAATATTTGAAAAATGTCTGCAACGGAAATCACATCGGCTTTGGAAACGGGTTCTGCTCCATGCATATTCATGCATACATTTTATGCGTATAAAAATTCTTTTGCAGCATATTTTCTTGATGGGGTTGACTGTGGGCGGTTTGCCGGTTTGCATGCTGAAGTATCTTGAGTTTCGAAAAAAACATTCCCATGATGCACGGTTCAATTACGTCGAGTAGATTAACTGTTTGATATAATAATTAATCGCGGTATAAATAGTCACATTATAGCTAGATCGGTGCCATTTGACGTTAGCCGTAACTTATATTTTGGAAAAAAAACTAATCTTGGCCGAGGCTGAGTGAAGTGCACAGGCTTTCAAGGAAAAATTTGCACTTCATTTCAATTTTCAACCTCGTTTTCAACAATACGATTTTTCTTGTGCATGTTCTATAAACAGAAACATTCGAAAGGCGTGGTAAATATTTATACGTCCAATTTTTCACATAGAGCAGCCACTCTATCACAAAACTTATGACCTGGAAATCAGTGATTAAAAACCAAGCTTGACGCATGATACACGGCCTGTTTGCAAGGCAGCCTGATGCTTCGAATGTGAGGAAGCAATTTAGGACAGAAGATGGAACTCACAAAAATAATCACTAATTAATCAGTGATCTGAGTTTTCTCCTTTGAAGTTCTCAAGGGTCGTTCTTACGGTTGCTTGTCACTTTTCGTTTTGAATTTTACCCGTGTCTTTAGTAACAGCGTTGAGTGAAAATATGCAAAGTGACGCCAACCTTTTTGTCATAGGCCGGTAGATGACTCCATACAAGCAACTTCTGAAACCAGCTTTGAAGTGAAGAATAGTGAAGCACTGCAAGGACTTTGTTTGGTATTAGTTTGCCTTCCATTTCTGAAAAATTCTTCGGGATAAAGCCGCAGTTCTCACCTCCACCATGTTGATCACAGCAGGCGAATGCCTTGTCAAAACCATAATCAGTGCCAAAAATGTCCGCAGGTAGGGTCTCTTATAATTTTTCGGTCAACAGTAACAGTTTCTCTCACAGTTTACTTTATTCTTAAAATAATCAAACGTGTCATTTCTAGCCATACACTGATATCAGGGCATGATTGACACCGGTCTAAGAATTTTTCACTTTTCCAACTCAATTGATGTTCGCATTTATTATGTATTCGCTTGCATTAGCGGAGCATGAAAGAAAACTATGCTAGAGTTTTGAGTGACATTCCAAATTTTTGGAAGGCTCTGAAACGAGACGCGTTCGTCAACAAATTAGGGCCTTTAGATACAGACAATGTTTGAAGCTTGCTTTTAATAGGTGGGTATCTAACTCATTGATGATATATTGACAGCTGGATTACTGCGGTAAAAAATTTGCTTGGGCAGTGAATAAACAGAAATTGATTTTCTAGGTTATACGTTGTTATTGTTGAAGTGTCAAGTGTGATTCAAGTGTGAATGGCATGCGTATAATTGTCCTGAAGAGACCAGTGACTTTGAAGTCCCTTCTTGCATCCCTTTATTCTTTACCTCCTTTTTCAACAGAGAAACCGACTGGTAGAATCACATTTTGTTATTATCTTGAATCGCTATCGGGTTATACATAAATAGGCCAATTTTGACATTTTTTTTGGCAATTTTCAACATTACGAAAAATATCGATATTTTGCCATTTGTAAATACTTTCTCGAAGCTTTTTACACGTAGGTATATACAATAAGAGATATTATGACATAATTTTCTTACACCAACTAGATTCGGAGTCAAGTATAGGATCAAGAAAGTAAATTTGAAGATAAATCGAGATTATAAATTCCATTTCTGGAGATTGAAAGAGAAATTGAAAATGGCATCGCAGATGGGAAAGCTCTATTTCAACACACCTTTTATAACTAGTGCCGCTGCTGCAACAGTTGTGACATCACATAAGGAAACGATCATCGATTTGAACATTGAATTTTTTGTCTGTGCTTATGTGTACCTTCAGTGGAAGCAAAAAAAATGGTGGCAGCGCGGTTCATTCATGCTAGGTGAATGTGGCGATCGTGAATTCAGAAGCCAACTTGTTTGATGAACTGTCTGATATTATGCTTTGCCATTGGCTTCTTTTCTTTCCACTGCAATACTTCTTTCATGACCTGTCAATTTTTTGAAAGGCGCTCTTCCAATAATTATACAAGAGTCGAATAAATATTTATAAGTCGCCAGAATTTAGGTATCCACTTGCGCAATTCAAACTTAAAACATCGGCAATGGATTTGCATATAAATCTACCAGGTTTCATAATTATTATTTCGGTGAGAGTGTCTTCCAATAAAACATTGGCGATAATGGCACATTCAGTGGCACTATGTTCACGTTACGTAATTACCGTGATTGTATTATTTTGCGTACCTATATACCATATACCTATAGCCTTGCTTGAAGCTATGATTGTGGTGTACGATGTCTACCTATATATATCTATACAATTGACAATGATTCTTCTCTCTTGTTCCAGGTGATTACACGAACCTACATATGGACTTTCAGGGATTAAGTTCAACACCCAGTTCTGGCGAAATTCTCAGTGTGGATCGAGCAAGAAGAACTTTTGGTAATCTGTTTCTCACACTTTCCATATTATCTGTAATAATAACGACTAGCTGTCGAAAACGCGCGAGAGGGGCAACCTTCAACTTTGTTAATGAAATGGCAATAAAAAACGGTTTAAAGTAAATAACTGCAGAGCTCAACATACGATGCCAACCATTAAAAGATGCTGTGCACATTTGCCTACACCTAATAATAATAAAAGCGTCTCATCGTGTGATTTACGTAGCGTGATTGTCTTAGATCTCTTACCTTATTGTGTCTGCATGGCTGGCATGCGCTAAACATGCAAAGACTAAAATAATGGAAAACGTTTATGATGCTATATTCTTATCTAAGTATACCATGGTTTTACTTCCTCGTTTACCTAAGAACCAAAAACCAATGCTTTTCGAAAAACACATCAGCTAGGTGTATAATAGTTTCTTTTCTTTTTTTTTTAATTTTTTCCTTTCTATCCTTCCTAAAATTTCTTGACTCGGCTTGAGTATACAAGTATGCTAGTACCTAGTATCGAATTTACATTGATGCTTCTTGTGCCGGCTTGGCTTTACGTGGAATTTCATTATTATATTCTCAGCCTGCCTGATACTTGGGCTTATGGCATCGCGGAATGCTTTGAATAGATGACGCCGCATGGAAGCCTCACGTATTATGAATCTCCCAATAGTGTACTTCACGAATCTCTTTGATTGCTATTTCACCGGATCGCTGGACCTGGATGCATCCGCAATGATAAGCCCCCAATAGGGGTGACACACGTGTCTGTGGGGTTTTAGTCTGGTGGTCCGATGTTATAGTTTAGTCCGACTAGTCTAAGAGCTATGTTTATCATTAATAATTTTCAATTGAACAATAGCGATGATAATCGCAAAAACTTCAGGTATAGTTGAATACCTATCTAATCTTCGACATTTTCCTGTAACTCAGATACAGATAAGATGTAATCTTGCTATATTTTATTCAATCACTAATTTATTTTCGTCTGTCAATGAGGGAGGGCCATTGAAGCAAACAGTTCGTGAAGTGGATTTCATGTAATCAACCCTGAATTTGACCTAAGAAATTGCTCGCGCGCGTATATAAAACGAGCCAGAAGCATGCACGGAATCAATCCGGAAAGCAAGAAATTCCTATAATTACGTATAACAGAGAATGGGGTTGGTTAACTCACTACCTTGGGTTAGCTGGCAAAATTAACTTCGGAATGAGGTTCAAAAATGCTATGCATCAAATTTCAGAATTTAGACGCACATTATCACAAACACATTTGAACAGAAATTAAATATTAATAATTATAGAGCACCGTTGAACGAATCAAGAAACTAAATCAGAGCTGATCTGATCCCTTATTATCTACCTACCTTTATTATTAGATAGACCGACCTAAATATATTCCTATACCTATATTATATCTATAGTAATGTTGCTATACCTATTATACTGGTGTTTATAAATATCTGTAGTGATCCCGGTAGTCATATAAATTATTATTAGCTTGGTACAAATTATTGCCCTACGATATTTTATGCTCGAATCGTGAAATTGACAAGACGTCACGTTATGCGTTGTACTTAAATACAAGTGTCCCGAAAGTATCGCACCAGAGGGACGTCATCCTATGGTATTCTGGAAAAATGTCGAAAAAAGTGATAAGTAGACGATAATGAATTATGACAAAGACTTGAAGATAGTTATCAGGCGAAGGCCATTTGCAAAATACGTTGACCTTTCAATTTTTCTCATTCGAAGAGATATTTGTACCTAGATTGCTTGAAAATAATCAGCAATATTAATAATATTGCTGATATTGCTGCATAATTGATTGAATGATCAGTAAATTTTTTGAAAAATTGTGTGACCGAACTTTTTTGTTCTCTGGTGAGTTGTTGTGAATTGCGGAAATCCAATTATTCCCAAAAATGCTTACAAAGGTCGGTGATCTCATAAGCATAGAATTTTCTCCTTGGGTTTTTTAGGGAAGCTGTAGCTTTTTGAACTGTTGTTGAACTTTGTATAGCTTATAGAATAACCCACTTTCATAATGCACCTTATAACTAGATGAAGACTTGAAGCACATTCCATTACAAATATTTGAATAAAATGACGAAAATAGAAATGGAAAAAGATAGCTTTTGAGCTTTCATATCTCAGAAAATAAGCGATAGAATTATTTTCTTTTGTACCACCGGTTTTAAGCCGGACGGCGTTATGGAGCTAATGAAGCTCGGTTGTGGATGGCAATCAGTTATGCTTTGTTGCTTTCTGCTGTGCTGCTTTTCACGTTATTGTTAAGAGTTGACCGGATTCGGTACCTATATTTTCACCGCCGTGGGTGCCTCAAAATCATCGCAATTTGAGTATAATACAGAAGCGCTCAGAGCCCATCAGGGCAGTTTAGTAAAAATGCTTCAAATTGCTAGAAAAAATCAAATGAATAAAAAGATTTTCTTGCACCCTTTTTGGCATGCAGAGTCTGCAGAAATGAAAAATACGCATTTTTTTACCTATCCAGATCAACAACATTACAGATCTTTTGTCGCTGATGCGGATCTTCGCACTCAAAATAACGTAATTATGTGGAGTTTTTCAAACCGCAAAGGAAATCTCTAGTTTGTTCTAAACAATTCATTGCAATCTTTTTTGGATGACGGAAATATACAAAGTATGGATTTCAAGCTTTTTTCTCTTCAAATATATATGAAAATACAATCTTTTTTATACTTTTGCCTGTACTTTTCTTGCCATTTTCAAGAATTTCCTCTCGCAATTCCTTGAACACTTCGCTTTCGCTTCTCAAAATAGGTAGGGTATACCCAAGTTGCGAGATTAGTCAAATAGGTCGTTTCGTTGGGGTATGCACATATGATGTGGTGTGAATTTCGTACACCGATATTGGAAATTGACACTAGAAAATCTTGCGTAGTGCACCTAAAACTCCACGATAATTTGGGGTGTGTGTAAAAGTGACAGCCAGGAACCAGTAGCTGGTCAGGGGGGTAGACAGAGCATGCAGCCTTGCCACTCAACTGACTGATGCTGTACGAAGGTTTCCAAAATTTGGCGCCTTTACACATGCGCACCTGACCAAACGAAATAGCCTATTCGAATATTGTCCTAGTCGACCTAAGCTAGTCGTCAATTGAGTAGGACTGAAAACCCCATCACCATATTTAGTTATTCTGAGTTCTAACTTGGGATAACGGATTTCAAAAATTCCTGACTGTTGAGCTGCTGAGTTATCCCACCCCATTCTTCGACAATTCGTTGTTCTGTACAGAGTGATATAGCCTCGGATATAGCCCATTTGTGTTTTTATCCAACTTTGGTTCGCGCATGCATGTTCTTCTATTGTGGCCCCTCTGTTATTATTTTTCAACATCGCGATTCAAGTTTCAGTTTTAGGCTGCTTCTTGAATGTTTTTTCTGGAACTCTTGCGACTCCTCTATTTGCCTATGGTACATGGTACCTCCGTTGCGAGCTTCCATTTTTCAAGTGGCAAACCTCTCACCGCAGATCTTTTTGCACACAGAATTTTCAGACACCTTATTGTTACTCGTTACGTTATAGGCATTTACATTTTAATAACCTCGGGGTCAAAAACTACGGTATTAGTAATAAATTTATACAATAAATTACGGCGCTTAACGTCAAATGGCACCGATCGAAAATCCAACCCGAGGGAACCTATTATGCGGCTATTTATAACACGATTAATTATTGTATCGAACAGGTTATCTACTTGACGCGTAATCGTAACGAAGTACCTGTCTGTTTTGGAACCTTTTTCGAGGAAGGTATTTTCCACCGGTGATGTTCAGAACTCCGATAAAGAGCTTTCTTTCTTGTGACACATTTCACGGCAGGCTATACTACTTGATCCTGTGGGATGTTATATTGGATATTTCAGATGACCTATAAAATGAATGCATCATATAGAACCCCCGACGGACAAGAAACGACGAACCCCTAGCACAACTGGTGGATGCGCTGGTTAGAGATCGATTTCTTGGCTGTTGATGATGCTCATAAGTACCTTGGAAGTTTTTGTCTTATATCAACCACATTGTTTAACAATAACAAAAAGGGAAGGGGCAGGTTCTTTTTTTCACTTATATTTCTTTTTGGCAAAAGAAAAGTGGATGCCAGTCAAAAACAATAAAAATATCCTGTTCCTGAAATTATGTAAAATGTCTTACCTTGATCACCACGACCCGTTTCTGCAAGAACGTAAAACTGCTGTGTTTAATATGAAAACTCTGTCATTTTTGTCTCTGTCAGTATTATGCTTTTTGCTCCCTGTTCATATGGCCAAGGAAACATTTAAAGCTGGAAAGGATGTGGCAGCACCGAGGCTTTATGTGATCCTAGCGAAATGAATTCTAAAAGTCTTGCAAAGGACCTTGCAAATGAAGATATAAGCCTAAGATACATAAAAAATTTAAAATACCTCGAAAAAGGTCTCTGTAGAGTATGAAACTTGAATAAGATAATGAGCTTCATAAAAAGAAAATATTCCCATCCACATTGTTTGGCTACTGAAAACGGTACATCAAACCATGGCTGGAACAAACAAATCCATTAAGAGTATACTTTCTTCAAACTGAAGAATACTGAAAATACTTACATGAATTGCTTATTGTTTGTATTCTAATCTAATGTAAAGTGATTTTTCATTAAATAATAGCTACAAATATACAGAAGGTACAGACGGGTATAAGGTTTGTGTCCCTAGCTCCAGTAAATAAATTTCACTATTAGTTTCGATGTCGGTTCGCCAGCGCTACCTGCATTTTGTGCATGAATAGCAAAAATGTTGTACTCGTGAGTACAACTAATAATAAATAAACTTTGAATGAGCAGAGAGCAACTCAGTGTCTAGAAGTAACTATAGCAACTATGTATACCTTTATAAAAGTATTAGGTATATCTAGCTGTTTCCTGAGGACACAAAACCGGTGTTACTCAAGCTTCTGTTGACAAAAAACATAATTTGTGGGTAATAAGTTAATAGTAGAACATTTAAGACCTATATAAATTGTTATACCTGATAATCACGAGTTAAGGCCAACCGTCAATTATACCTTCATGAACTACTTTATGCAGACATGACACCCGAGAACATTATACAAGGTTTTCATGAAATAATGACTGGATCTCTTCCTCCTCTTTCCCTACTCATATCTCATTCACAACACACATAATGTACATAGGTATAGGGTAAGGCCAGTAACAAATATGAGATAAACCCGAAATATATCACAAACTTGGACAAGTTTTAACCAGAAAAAGCATTCCTGGATTTTACTAATGGAAGAAGATGATCTTCCTCTTCCCTACAGAATAACGTCAGTTTTCAAATGAAAAGATACAATAAAAAAGACATGATATTTTTAAAACTGCTGTCTCATAATAGGCACTTAAAAAGAAGATCATATTGAGCATCTTCACTCTATACGCACTGGTGAGCCAAATTTTGGAAACACTTTTCACTTCAAATACTTTTGAAGATGTCTCCTCGGTGTTTCGGGAATATAATATTGTCTTTCCATCACTCCATTCCTTATTTCAAGAATAGGGCCCTTCCTAGATCATGAATAAGTCATAATTTGAATTCAAAAATTTTGGCCGCCACTGTACCTTCATAAAGTTACCAGTTACCTGTACAAAAAAAGGACCGATTTCGTAACAAGACATTGTAAAATCTAAAATATAGTCATTGCAACATTGTATTGTTTTTTGAGTGGGTATCTCCGCAACCTGTTTGTATACATCTGAATAAGTTGAAAGAAAGAGCGGCGCGCTCCAAAATAAAATACGTATTTTATTGAAGCAGTTCGGGGAGTCATTAAATATCGTCAGGTGAATTTGTCTCTCAGGAAACCAGTTAAGTAGGCAGTGTGCGCTCTGTTACGTAAAACGAACCCATATGTGCGCGCGTAACATAATGGTATATTCCATCCTGCATACTATCTTTAGGTTGTTCCAGAACAAAAAAGTAAAAGACGGTTTTTTATGGTTTTTCTTGACTTTTTTCTTATATTCTTATTATATTTGGAAATTTTGGGAAAAGTAGGGAGTTCACTGCAACAACTAGCTGTTTCAGTGGACATTTTAGTCTTTGCATCTTTGTGGGGTCGATCCAAAGTTTTATGTCCTTTCTCCAGGTTGTACCAAGCAAGCCAAGGTGATAAAACAAAGTTGTGGATAATAAATCTCGCTGTAATTTACTGCGCCCATTATAACTGTCATCTCTAAAGAAACAGTAACCTTTTCTCATTTGACATGCCTATTATGAAAAATGTCCTTTAGTTTTCTTCCAAACTGACATCTTGTATGAAAGCACAAAACTTTCATTTGTTCCAAAATTCAAATTCGAAATTAATCCATCAATAACACTTGTTTACTCCAGGGGCGTTCTAATTGACGGTAAACAGTTAAAGCACGTCTTTGAAAGAAAGTCGGTGGATATCGGTGGAATTGCCCGTGGCAATCTATCAACTCTTCATCCTACCCGGGTCTAGACGTATACAGCAAATCGTGCTTTTGACAAGGTGTTATTACGTTAATTGAGTCGACAATCAGTTCCGAATGGTGTAAACTGTGCGTCGCTTCATTAGCGACTAATTTTACGGAAAACTGGAACGTTTCTCAATTTCGAAGTTAAAAATATTCGAGTCTCGTAAAACTGCAAAAATTGTCAACGGGATATTTTATAGTCCAACACGAATAAAACACGCATTCGCGCACCCGTTCTTGTGTTGCAAGGATGATGCATAGGATGAGTTATTTGCAGGAACAGATGGTCAATGTGTTTATAAAAAAGAGTATTTTGGTTCTAAACGAAAAACAGCCAATTTCAGCGGCATAGGTATAAAATATAGTGAAAGTATAATAGCACGCAATTCTTTGCTGATCAGCTGTGTTGATAATTCACACTCGATGACATTTAAAAGTTGATAATTCTATAATGACTCGAAGAAATAAATAAACGGTATTCTTACAAACAGTGGCGTAACCAAGGGTGGTACGGAGAGCCGTTCGCCCCCATCTCCTGATCCAAGCAAGAGCTCGTGACGCCCCCAAATTGCACTTTTTTGGTGTGCATACAAGTGACTCACGGACCCAAATAGGCTTTTCTTACTTTGGCTTGTTTTTCGCCTCATTTAGAAACTCTCTAAAATGCACAGTACTGCGGGTGTCCATGCACAAGAGGCTGACCTAATGTATATGGTAAATTGATAAATGCAATAATTTTTAGGAATAATAATCTCCCACACAAAAATCTCGATAAAATTCACATGTTACAAGCATGCATATTTGAACTGACCAATAGCAGACTTGCTAATCTGAAGTCTGAACTGTCATCCAAACTATATGTTTTCCAAAAGTACGTCAGATGAAGGTTTTACTAAGAGCATGACAGATATTTGTTATCAAGTGAACTAAATCGATTGATGTGAAACATTTTCTTCCACTACATCATGAATCTTCATATTCCAAACTACTTGAATGCATATCTGGCGTATTATTCTTCTATTTGAAAACTAGGAACTGTCATCGATAATCTAACCTATAACCTTTGGGGCGGAACGGATTTTCGTACTTTGTAGAGCAACGGAACAACGGTTCCTCCCCGCATCCTTCTTTTTTTTCTTCATAAAACATAAAAGTCAAGTTCCATTCTAGTCCTCAGTTGCATCTTGTTTAATTCTATTTTTGTAGAGTTCATACGGTTATTTAATATCGCTACTTTTCTATCTACTGTATGATCAAAAACTTTCTTACTCAAGGCAGGCTGTGACCTGGCCAAAATCAGCCTCGTTTGCCTGCCAATGACCAGACCACAGCCTGCCTTGAGTAAGAAGGTTTTTGATCATACGGTATCTTATATTAATGAAATAATTTGTTAGATTGGGCAAAATAAGCCTTATCTGATTTTCATTTCAATTTTCACGGCCCTTCAAACGTTAGGCGGCCCCGTTCCACCTTGCCTTTCCTTAATTTTCCATACAAGTGATATTTATAATATGTACTTATAATTATTATAATTACGTATAATCGGAGTCGGCCCCTTTGTTTCACCTAAATGACAAAAATGAACTTAACTTGAATGATATTCGATACAAGACAACCTTCGTCTGAAATATAATAGGTTTATCATTTTCTTGCAAAAATAGAATTTGTCACTTGCCTAAGTCTTGTGTCTATCAGTCTATTCATGTGTCGAGTTAGGTAGTTTTAATATTTGCGTTGTTAAGCTGGCCCAAATCCTGTCTCCAGTGATAAGCGCCCTTGTTGTAATAGTGGTAGCTCAAATCACGATATTTGACAAAGTCTTTGCAAGATGCACCAGGTACAATAATAACACGTTAATTTCAATACTTTGCATTTTATTGAATTTTTCAACAAAATTGAAACAATAAACTTCAGATACATTTTATAACTGGTCGTTTCAAAATAATGAAAATATATAAATAAGTACCTCCTGAACAGAAGCAAAAGGTATCGAGTTCCCGCAAACAGTAGCGCACGTTCCGCATGATACGGTGCACTCAAGCAGATTGATTTCACACTTTCGTTTCGTTACAAGCTTGCAGGTAATCAAGTGAAACGGGTGGTTCAGTTATCTTCAAGGGAAATTTCTTGTTGAGAAAGTTTTTTTTTTCAACTATGAGGATGAGCTATTATAGGCATAGACTAAAACTTTGCACAAACAATTAATTACCACTTGAAGTTCACACCACCTCGTCAATCAGCTAAATATGCATAGATTATATACCTATCATCGAATCAATTCTTGAAATTTTCTGTTATAAAAAATCATCAACTTAATAGCGTATAGCGTTTCAATAGCGAGTTTCTTGCATTGGCACTGCCCTAGTATGAAGCAATTTCGTACAAAGATATATTGGTTGATTTTAATTTTGTATCTACCCTTTGCACCAAATTGCTCTGGATTGGGGACGAGTATCGCATTCGCAAACGGTATATAACACTCATAAATAGACAAAATCTTGATTCTGACCGGCTTCCGCGACTTACTGAGGAATCCAATATTTGTAGTTCAAAGGTAATACAATGATAAAATCATATGTACTTAGGTTTTAAAAGTAGGTAGGTACACATCACACCAATAAAAAACTGTGGTATGTGCTTTTTTGGAAGAAATACTCAGTCAAAAGAAACGGGAAATGAAACGCAATAACGAACGGGCACAAAATCCTGTTCAAAGGCAAGATAGTCTTTACTATCAATCGCAGTCCTCCACCGCTAATTTACTGTTCCACATGGCGGGTACAATCGCCAAGGTACCTAACAACCTAACTCAAGCTGTAAAGCCCGTTATTCCGTTAACACAACGATACACAAATTTCAACACCCGCTTCCATGAATATGAGTTCAGGAAAGCCCACTTTCCATATGGTCGTGAGGAAAGACAATAAACTCTGTCAAACAAGTAGAACGCCCGAGCCATAAAGTTGTTGCAAAGTATTATTATAGCATTCTCATTTCTGCGATAATTTGTTTAAAGCGCGCCATAACTTTTATCTTTTATCCCAACACGATTCTTTGCATCTCATATAAGCAATTTGACTGCCTAAAAAACTGGCAACAAAAAACAAACTTGCACCTTTAGATTAATGAAAACCTTGAAAGTCGCGGGAGTATTTATGTGCATAAACAAAAATGTCGAAAAAAAAACACCTCGTCGTGTATTTTTATGGCTGAAGCCCCATTCTGCATAATTTAAACTCCAGATGACCAATTTATACCTCAACCTCTGCATATTAGTGTAGTAATACACCAGAGATTGATTGTTCCACCTGCTTGCTATTACTCAAAGTTACTTCGTTTCAAATAAAAGAAAACGCATTCTATAAACGATGCATAAATTTAGATGTATATAGGTACCTAACCTACTGGGGTCATTGATAAATAAGGAATTTTTACTAATAACGATTTACTTAACTTTCTTCACAAATTGTCAATAGCGTGGCCAGAGCATACAGTGAAACCAAATCGACTAGAATAGGAATATAAACACGTGCCTTGACCACTATTATATCTGTTGGATGAATTGGCGAAAATCTCGACACGCTTGCCACAGTAATATTTGCAAAGTCAGACATGTCTGGCATGAGGCATTGACCTTTTATACAATATTTATTTTATAAAGAAATACATTTTATGCATACATTTACCCGTAAGTACATTCAAATGATATGTATATTGAATAGTGTTTGAATTAATTGTATACCTACAGCAGAATATGACGCCAAGGCAGGGATGGACAAAGACGATATTTCAGAGACAGCAAACTCAAGTTCTGATTCTGATGACACCCTCGTATTTTCTGCATCCCTTTGGTCTGCGGCCAATTTTTTCTCCATTGTCCAACTAAGGTCTGACATCAGACGAAATTATTCCAAGATTTGAGGAGACTGAAAGTTTTCGAATCTCCTTGAAAGTTTTATAAATTTTATCACGTTCTAATTCTAACGTTCTAATGATATCTCAGCATGAGACGCCTCAAAATCCTAAAGGACTCAAAATAACAAATTTTTCTGGTTGAGTTTGAGCTAAGAATGTAAATATTTAATTCCAAGCTTTCCTTGATATTTATCTATCTTTCAACCAGGGATCACGCCTTTCAACATAATTATACGGAAAATTTGATCGTAGTTGTTCTCTGCCTTCTTCGCTTTTTCGTTCTTTTTTTCACTCTTTCTCCAGTTCAATTTTTTTGACATTTTGGCGCTCCTTTGTCATTGTTGCTTTGAGCAGGGCCACCGACTCTTCCCCCCCCCCCTTTGTCCGTCTCTGCGCCAAGGTGGAAAGATGTCTCGGTTGTATGCAAATTAATTCCATGCAATTATTGCAGTAACGCGATTGAAAAAATCCATCGGTAGCTCAATGTCACATTTTTATAATTGTATTCGCGAGTAACTAGGTATACGCTATCTCGCTGGTATGGGTGCTTTCGTTCGAAGCAAAAATGTAGCAAATACTTACTAAAATAGCCCGGATAGCCCTCAGTGGCATTTATGTAAATTAATTTTCAACCGCAGTGTACTGGTATACACAGTCAATTTGCATCATCGCATCTACGTTGTACATTTTTGGGGGGAGTCCGAGCCTAAAGTCGATTTATTATCTGGTCAGCCCCGGGTCGAATAACGATAATTTCATCTATAGCCGACTGATTTGGGAATCATTTTCTGGGAATCAATTATTCAAGTGATTGATGTTTATACAGTCCATTGTATTATTTGTATTTTTGTACCCAGTGCTATTTTGAATATGTTACGCATGATAATAATTAATTATTATATGTATTACTGGATAATCTACGTATACGTACAATCGTACATACCTATTTACGTGGACTTCTAGGGGTTCACCTATAAAAATGTCTGTCTGCCTTATTATCCACTTAAAAAAAGTGAGGAATCTTGTCATTAACTACAATGTATAATGCACATTTCAATGTGCGAGGAGAGTAAACAGCATTGGGATGAATTGAAATGACCTTCCGTCAAATACAATTTTAAGGTTAGCTTTATAAATGTAGGTAGGTAAAACGTAATTTTTTGTGAGATGAACAATGTGTTCAACCAATCAATTATCAATTTTCCCAGCCTAACCAAATAGGTATTTATTAATGTGTAGGTACGTTACCTATTCATCCTCGTTTATTTTTGAGTATGGTGTTGACATTGACAGAGATGAGATGGTAATACTACAGTGAGGAAAGGACAAACCGTGTTTGCGACGAAACACTATGAGCTTATAGTGTAAGCTAAGCCCGTATTTGCATTCATCGCTCGAGGTCCACCGTTCATCTGAGTATTATATTCACGCCGAAACCCATTTCGCAGACGTGGAAGCTCCTCTCAAATTTAGGAAGCTGAGGTTTTCTTCACCTCAGGTTGATCCTTCACGCAAGGTGGATCCCCCACAGGCTCAGTGTTCCACTGGCCACTGAGCATGGTACTGTAAACATGAAATTATCATTTAACTGAATGGTCATCTACCTCAATGATCATTAATTTTCAATACGAATATTTCAAATTTCTAGTTCCTCAGCTAGTTTTCTACATCAATCAGATTTCAATTTTTATACTCCATTATCTCAAACTTTGTCAACAAGTGAATATTAAATTGCGATTGCGCCTATATATCCTCCCTTGATTTGTCGTTTACGGTGATTGTTGTTTACAAATAATCACAAGATTTTTATTGCACTCGTTGTATATGTCACGCCCAACATAACATTGTACAGGCGTGTAGATGAATGATTGTCTCTCTGTTCGATATGTTTTTGATATCTACCTATAGCTACCTCATTTCAATTATTTCAAAACATTAGTCGTGATCTCATGATAGTACCTATTATATAGGAACTGTCCTGGCTAAAGCACTTCGGAAGCGCCATCCTGTCATCATTGTCGCACTATTATTGCATATAAGCCGACTTTTATATGGAATATTATATGCTTACGAATCGAGTTACGAATGCAAATCCAATCCATTTCAATAATATTGTTGCCGCTGCATGCCCATTGTCCACTTATAATGGAACTTTTCAACAGAACGAACAAGTGGTTACACCTAATCAATACCATAAATGCTAATAATAATAATAAATATATTATAACGAACGCTTGGAATTCGAGTCAGTCCATATGAATGATCATCGAAGGAAATTACTCGTGTATGTATAAAACATGAGAATATGGGGCGTGGACGAGAAAACGCTCTATCGAAACGCTCACAGCTGTTTTCCTGAGATAATGCGGGTGGCTCAAGCTGTTGAACTTGAGCCCTCTTGAAGTGTTAATTGACACACGAGTGGTAAAATAATTAATTTTTCGTGCGGCCCCATCCGACGTACATGTCGGACATGCCAAGCGTTTTCTCTGCCGCACCTGGTATATTCGATTGTTGTTATTACTACGGTTATTTTTAAACACGACATGTTGCACTTCTGCTATAAATATTTTCTTGCTTTACGGATCGATAGCTAATGGTGTTTGAAATAATGCAAAGTCTATGAAGGTGGGGAGGAGGATCTCGAGAACTGACGATGATGGAAGGACGAGAAACTGAACCTTTTATATTAGCGCGGCGTGAAGTTATATTAGCAGTATATCTACACAAAATTGTTCTTCTGAACTAAGACAATTAAGCAACTCAAAAACCGAATAGTCACCAAGGTACTTAGTCACTGAAAAAAAGACCAAAAGACTAATAGCTTACATTGTATTTGTGCATGCATTGTAATGTATATTGTAGGTACTTATTAGTATTAATTCAACATGAAGAGCGAAGTCTTCGGCTGTCGCGAGCTTGCGACGGAAAGAGGACACTTCCTTTTCTGGAAATGAACGTTGAACATGTCCGATTCTCCGCGCGGACCTTGTTAACCAGAAAGTTGTCATCATCATCAAAGCCGCGAGAGCGCGCGGGATGAAGCGTCATCGTGTGGGTTATTGGACGATAATAATGTGAAAGGTTTCGTTATGTTGATGCGTCAAGAATATAAGACGGTAACGAAACACAAGAGATTATCCGCCTTGGGAAGTGGCAAAGGAAGAAGAATTGATGAGTCGTCCGAGAAGTGTGCATTCGAGACGAAGCCGACGTTGCACAGGAATTGTGCAAGGAGTACTGTTAACATCTTACCGGGCAGCATTAGATTACATTTGATATTTCTAATACTGTCAGGTAAAGATGTCCTCCGGACTCCGAATCCAACATTTTTTGATCCTTACGAGTTAAGGAGTATATGGACGTCTCAAACCAGGCCAATTTCCTGGAAAATCAGTTGCCACCCAGGCTTGTTTTGTATTACGGTATTGTTGTATTTTGTCTCAGGTACATTTTATATACTTTTTTGTTTTGGTTACAGCTATTTTAAAAATTAAGGATGTCTTGGGTTAGCTTTTGAAAAATCAGACTTAAATATCTCACTATGTACTACAGATTGATACCTGTACATTATTATATGTATCAGAGAATATAATATGGTATATATTATACCTATAGGTAGGTACAAGTGATGTAGGTAGGTACGTATATTAACAAAAATATAAAACAACGACATCTGCTCTGGAATAGGTATCATTCTCTGGATTATACAGGTGTCCCAGCTGAATCAATCCAACACATTTATTCCAGAAAATATCAGGGCAACAAAACAAATTTTTCAGTTGCAAGGAAGCCTGATCTTTTAGCTTTCATTTTAGGAGGCGCCGATGCTTGTAGGTGCACTAGTTTCCAATAAAATACAATTTGAGTCAATGGCGAGTCACAAGAATTCGAAAATTCCTGACCGACAAAACAAAATACTTAGATGGAAAAAAATCTTCTTCCTCTGGGCTTTCCATTGATGTATCGCTGTTGTCTGTACCTGGCCCAATAAGCCAGAAATTCTGCCTTAAAGTTCAGCAAACACAATAATCGGAATTCATAACGACGTCACCGATCACACACTTGTTGATTTTCACCTCAGCCAGTATTCATTGCTATAGTGAATCCAGTTATGTTAAGTGAAAAAGTCGTAGTAACGGCTGGTGTTAAAATCAACAAGTGTGTAATCGGTGACGTCACGGATTCCGATTATTGTGTTTGCTGGACTTTGAGGCAGAATTCTGGCTTATTGGGCCAGGTACCGACATCGACGACACATTAATGGAAAGCCCAGAGAAAGAGGATTTTTTTTCATCTGAAATATTTTGTATTGTCGGTCATGAATTCTCGAATTCTTGTGACTCGCCCGAGATTCAAATTGCATTTGCCCCCTCCAAAGAAAGCTAAAAGATCAGGCTTCCCCCAATTGAAAAATGTTTGTTGTTGCCTTGATATTTTCTGAGAAAATCGCGCTGGATTGTTTCAACTGGGACACCCTGTATATTATGCATGGTTTCTGCATCAGCCTATCGTCACAGCAGCAGCAGGTGTACTTTAGCAGACTATGACATTTTTAAGCATCAACAAGAAGTGGGTCGTGGTCGCTAGACCCCCGGGTCTATCTTGACAATATGTATGTTTTTGGGCATCAAGATTAGAATCAAAGTTGATTCACGTCAATATTTATTATTGCCCATTATTTATATTCATTTGCATGTATAGCGTGTAACAGATGATAATAATGGCACTTGAATTTGCCTATAGGTATGTTTTGGCTTGCCAGCTCTTCAAACTCATTCCGTATTATTTATAGTTCAGTGATTTAGCTATTGATGCTAATTCACGACGCCAAGTGTCATTGCTACTTACTCCTGTTTTCACTCTCTTTTTATTGGGGAGAGACACTAACGGGGAGGGAGATTCATTGAACTGAGAAATGTGAAAACTGTTTTGTTTTTAAGGTAACGATGATTGACATTCAACAAAAAGATATGACATTCAGCATTCAACAAAAAGAGTATTTCCTCGTTTATTATGAAGTCAACCGGTTATTCAAGAAAAAACGTTATGCGAATAAAAAACTGAACACAAGAATAAATATGTAGCATGTACCTTTTTGCCACTTTTTGAATGTTCCACATTTCCACCGCAATTATTGTTTTTATTTCTTCTTTTGTCCGGCTCCCACTTATTGATTGCATTTGAGTACAATCGGTCAACTATGAACAATTTTAACAAGTACATCTGCAAGTTTCATTCAAGTGAAAGAGCTTGTAAAATATCTAGCAGCTTCGCCCATGAATCTGGCAAGCTATCAAACAGTTCCTCCGCCAAATGTACAGTTTGTAGTCTACCCCTGCGTCGGAGTCTCCGGGTTTGTGGCCCGTAACCCTGAGTCAGAGTCTCCAGCCGATATCGTGCGAACAGGATTTCGTGGTTTCGCCATTATCTTATTAGCCACCATTCTCAAATCTCTTATCATTTGAACAACCTTTTGTCTTGGAAGTCAAATATTTTCCATGTTACGGTTCAAGATACCGAGTTTATTCTTTCGCTAATCGAATGTTTTCTGAAAGTTCGACTCGACATACCTATTGCATAAAATGAAGACACGACATGATTAGTCAACTAAGAATGAAAAAGTACATTCCAAAATTACCTACTTGTATAGTTGAAAAAAATTCAAACTTTTCGCAAAGTCCAGTAGTCCATCAAAACCTACATTTTAATGGGCCGCCTATATACTTTTTCGTCGAATTCATTTGAACGCTTGTTACATAGCATGTCATTTGAAACCCATGGAAAACTGTTAAAGAATAAATTTTATTTTCTATTGATCATGTGCCAAGTACATAGTTAAAATTGAAACTTTGACATTTTGGTAACTTTATATAGAAATACCCATCAGAGGGGATGCTTTGTGTCCTTGATTGAGGCAGAATCCAACGCTCATGGGGGTCGTGGAGTTGAAACTTCGAGGCAACCCTATCACGTAAATAACAGCGTGCTTCAATGCTTTGCTGGCGAGACATTCTGCTTGACCAATAATTCTGCAGGGCTCCAAGGACTTTTAAGCTAAGGCAGGCAAACGATAGTGGCTTGATGGTCTATATTTATTTATGATTATTATACACAGCAAACAATACTTGTCATCCCACATGAATCATTCAACGATACCATTCAAAACCTCAAGTTTGCGTTCATGGTGACATTCCAAAATATTAGACGTAAATACATCAGTTACGATCGCATTAATGTGTACGTTCAGCAGGCTACCGACACACTACCGGTAGATATGTGAGCTGCTGAACGGCTTGTCGGATCGCTCTCTATTTCCCAACTCATTTCCACCAAAAAATTGACATAACTGTGATAAACAGCTCACAATTCCATCGCTACCGCAGCTACCGTAAATAAATTGTGGTGGAAAAAATGGCAACTGGTAGCTGCTACCACATAACGCGCATGCGTCATCCACCGGTAGCACTCACCAGAGAGCCTGCTGAACGCACCCAATGAAAACACTTGACATTACTTCACTTGTCATTCTTCGAGTCATTCTTATTTTCTATATTCTGACCGATTGTGAAGTAATC
Organism: Anaspis maculata; assembly: GCA_949128115.1. Classification (NCBI taxonomy): domain Eukaryota; kingdom Metazoa; phylum Arthropoda; class Insecta; order Coleoptera; family Scraptiidae; genus Anaspis; species Anaspis maculata. Next base: position 54,115,675 of record OX421961.1, on the reverse strand, counting down.
CTCATAGGAACTTGGCTAGCCAGAAGAGAACGTCTATTTTGTGCTGTCGTGAAGATCGGGGAGAAAAATCAAATAATAGCTGCATTCCTTTTACACGAAATCTTAGATAATCTCACCTCAGTTGGAGAGAGAAAAAGCAAGAATTACATGAGAGGGCGAGAGACACAACTAGCAATTGAAGTGAGAATTCTCAGTTCAGATGATAAAAGGAACGCAGTAATTATCAGCTCAAATTGAAAAAGAAAAACAGTGTCAGTGTCGAAGTGTTTCCACACACATCAAAAGAATCTAGGGAACAAGCAAATTCAGACGATTTCTAAAATCATCATAACTTTTGATTGCTGTCAGCGATTTCATATCTGTTGTCAGTGTTCGATAGCCCATACCTTCGTTTTTATGTCATGATCACGTCGAATACGAACAATGTTTTATAAAGTTTCTACAGGGTGATCAATGAAACAGTGTAAAATTGCCAAAAGTTCAGTACGAGCGCGATTTCCCAAAAAAAAAATTGTGCATTTCAGTAGCACCAGTTATGAAGACTGGTATTTCAGCTTCAGTAACGCTTTTGAATTTTGAAAATCGAAGGGGAATTGCCAAATTGTATATTGATCATTTTGTGCCGCCATGTTGAACTTCCAAGAAAGTGATCCGATTTCATCTGAACTTGGATTGCACTCATGTCGATTCCAGTAACTGGAATTCCAAAGTCGAATTTTTTTCGGTCACTTCCAAGCCGCCACATTGAAATTTTATGTAAATGATTCGATTCTAGTGTGTTTCAAGATTCATTCAAATTGAATCATTTATGTAAAAAGCTCAATATAGCGGCTTGAAAGTGACATTTGACCTTGAAATTTCAATTACTTAAAACCAGACATTAGTGTGTTCCAAGTTTCAATGGAATCGGATCACTTTCTTCTTCCTTGGAAGTTTAACATTGCGGCACAAAATGATCAATATCTTAGGCAATTCACCTTCGATTTCCAAAATTCAAAAACGTTACTAAAGCTGAAACACCGATCTTTATAACTGTGCTATTGGAATGCGTGATTTTTTTTTTAGGAAATCGCGCTCGTACTGAACTTTCGGCAATTTTACACTGTTCCATTGATCACTCTGTAGCAACCTTATTAAACACTGTTCGTATTTGACGTGATCTAGGCATGAAGACGAAATATTGGGCTATCGATCACTGAAGACCGATATGAAATCGCTTACGGAAATCAGAAGTTATGATGATTTTAGGAATCGTCTGAATTTGCTTGTCCCCTAGATTCTTTTGATGTGTGTATGCATGAATTCGCAACTGTACTTGCTTGTTTATGTTGCAGGATTGTAAGCTAGGTTAGATAAAATCTCTACAAGTCCCCACCAACTGCAGCGCCTCTTGCGGCGAGAGCAAGATAGTCCATGCCTTCTTCTGTAAATGATATAGTTTCAACTATTCCATATTAATATTTTTCAGAAACATCAGACGATCAAATCCTGCGATGAAGTACTTTAAGTTGTGTGAAGTTGCATAGTTATACATATACCAGTCACTACCCAATATCTTAAGTCTTTTGACCACTTATACAAGAAAGACAAATATGACTGATTTGATTTTGAGTAGCATTTTATAAATAATAAATAAATGAATCTTTAATAATTGTTCGCACTATATACTTATCCAAAAACACGAGTTCAAAAAGCAGAATTCGAAGTTATATACCTATTAGAGAAATTTCAAAAACTGGCATAGGAGAGCGGACCGAGAGCATAATCATAAGAGTGTGGCCACCTGTAGGAACGCGACTGGATCGGGAGTGCATCGAGAGCGAACCCGGGAGCCTGTCGAGATCCTGTGGAGAGCACATCGCAAGTGTTTTCATACTTCCAGCAACGCTGAAACCGCAAAAAATAAAATCTATCTCTATCTCTTCCTCACTCATGGTGTTTCAAGGTCTGTCCTTCGATATACGAATCGCCAAGTCGATACATTTTCTTCCATAACAATGAAAGAAGCACTACAAATTCCCATTCTCATCGAAAGGTTAGAACACTTTATACTTTGGGGGGTGTGAACTGGGGGCATGACATTGTTATATTGAATTTCCAATTTAGACGTCCCTTCTCATCACAACGAAACCTATCGGTAATGAAATAATACATTACGCGTATACTCAGGCGGATAAGAGCTATAAATTATCAAAGAGCCTAATGACGAAATCACTACAACACGAATTACTAGTGATAAAATCGATACAAGGGCGTATGAATCCGCCGATTATCTTATTTCTGACGCCTCTTATATTTTCACAAAATACATCAATTACGAGTATTGATTGTGATAAAGCTCGGTACCTACAATCTACAGACATACCTACAGGGCATCTTGAAAGTACCTACCGCATTCCAAATCCAGAGCAATATATGGAATCAACTCTACCTCGGGTTCCACCAAACTTTTATCAGCGTGATAACTTTATCACTCTGATAGTAACTAAGCAACTGGCCATCCTATTGGCTGGTGCATAGCAACTATCAGCGTGATAGATTTAATCTGCTCTTAAAATTTTGGTGGAACCCGAGGTAGAAGATGAAAAAAGTAATCAAAACATTTTTGAGGTTTATTTTTGATTTATTATCATCATTATTATTATTAATGGGGGGTGACAGGGTAAGACTTTGCTCCCCTCTATGGTTTCCAAAATATTCTCGTTATTCAAAGTGAGTTTCGCGAACGTCTCATGACGAAATAATTCGTAAAAATTCACAACCACTGAATGTGCATCAAACCTCTATATACAGAGTGATTTGTGAATCTTAATAATTCATTTTCCTTCAAGACGTAACTAAAAATTTTCTGTAAAAACGAGCAGATTCATATCTTGTTCGAAACTATTTTAGAGTCCAATGGAATAATTCAGTTATCACTGAAGAAAACTGGATTTTTAGGATTTATCACTCACCCTTTATCGTAAACAGAAATTAATTGCATATCCACTGTTTGATAATTTTTACTGATTGGTCTCTCACAAACAGTTCCCAAAAATCACTTTGAGTGATGATTGCATTTACAAGAGTATTTTTATTGAATGTTGATTAAAATCCTTTCTCTTCAATGGTTTTTTTTAATAAGTGCAAAAATAACTAAAGAGGAAGGACTTTCAATCAACAATTATTATAAATCAGTTTGAATAACGAAAATAATGGAGAACGAAGTGTCACCCTTTGATTCTTCATATAATATCTGCTAAAATAAACGTCGATTGGACTCCATTTTATCGCTCTGGACTCGGAATGCGATTTTTTTGAGATATTCTGTAGATATTTGATGATACCGATAGATAGTGGTATATCAAAATGGTTGGTGATGAAAGCCTCGGTGGAAGCGAAAGACATGCGAGTAAAAAGCTGGTCATTTGCGGAAGATGTAGAGGAAGGATATTGGCAAGTGGCAACGTCAACAAACTAAGAGATAGAATACTTTTGCTTGAAGCGGGAGATGAGTGAGTAGAAGATTTGTTATTTGTAGAAAATGTAGGTAAAAGGAAAATTATTGCGTGGTGAACAAACTCAGATATAAACTGGGCAAAAATTGAAATGGACCACCCAAAAACTCTGTGTCGGTTGAAATGAGGATATCTGGAGACAAAATTGCCCGATTTTGAAAATCTTTGTGATTCTCCACAGAGTAATTTTTTGCCTACAATACACCATCTTAGATCACTTGATTGTCGACCTTATATACAATATACAGGGTGGCAATGGAAGGAGTGTGAAAATGACCTAATTCAGCAAAGTACCATTTCAAGAAAACAAGTCGCAGAATTTTTTCCGTCATATTTTCGAAAAGCGTACATCAATATCTCGAAATATTTTTTGACTTTTCATCGTATTTTGTTTTTCCGAAGAGTTATCAATTTTTTTGCGATTTTTGGATTCTTTGGTGAGACTATCCCAGGGCTGTTGCTCATCCTTGAAATGTGACAGGAACGTTTATGATACCTGTGTCAAATGTACCATGGAACAATTTGATCCCACCGGCCCTCAGAAGTGGTGAGAACCTAGACCTCTTGTGGGACCATGGCAAATCAAGCATGCTGTGACATTGCATTACATGTTAGATGGCCCAGAATGGTTCAAAATGCATCAATGGAAAGTATCCGTTGTATAAGTTTATACCATCATGGGTGCCTGTTTCACTGCTCAATTCTCACTCCATAAATCACAAAACAAACAATAACTCTGTGAAAAAAACAAATTGACATCAGAAGTGCAAAACCGTTTCGAGATATTGATATATGCTTTCCAAAAATGTGACCTACAAGATCCTGCGACTTGTTTTCTTAAATGAGATATTGCTAAAGCCAGGTCTTTTTTGCACTTCTTTCATTGTCACCCTGTATATCCTACATAAGTCCAACAATCAGGTGATTGAAGATCGTATCTGGTTGTCGAAAGATTGCTCTATCGAACACCACAAAAATGTTCAGAATCGGGCAATTTTTTCTCGAAATATCCCCATTCTTACCGAGGCAAAATTTCGGGTGGTCCACTTCAATTTTGGCTCAGTTTATATAAAAATGTCTATTTGTTGAAAATTTAGGAAGGATCTCACACGTTGACGATAAAAAAGTGATTTCGACTTTATAGAAATATATTCCTGAAAATTTGATCTTCCTATCAACAGTTTTTCCTCTACATCCGCAATAGGTCAATTTCGGAATAGTCTCTAAAATTTTGATTGTCTGCAAATTGGGGTTGTGGATATGAGAAAAATTACTGAAAAAATTCAAGTCGTGACATCTTCATTTGTTTAGAATTATTTCTCTATTGCTTGTAAGATCAGATTCTATATGGAAACCGGAAATTTCCAAATTTTACTCAGTTTTCTTGATTTTGAGCCTCATTTTTAATTTTTTCAGTTTGTTCTTGAATGGATAACCCAATTACAGGTAGGTGTTGGGCAATAAAATTTTTTGTTTTTACGCCGACGTTTCGTCTTTTATTGAAACATTCTCGAGGCTGTGAACAATAAAACATAAATAGAACTTATAATAGGCAACTGAAAATGTATGGATGTTACCGTTAAAAACTTGTAAAGAGATAAAAATTATCTGACATGTAAAAAGTGACAAATTCAAAAATTCAACAGTAAAACCACACAAAAACAATTCCTATAAAGAAGAAGATGGAAGCGTCAGGATAAGATACAATTTCGAGCTGTATGACAAGTCTGAGGATGGTGATGTGATGACGACAGTGAGAAGAGCAGTGTTAAGATGGGCTAGGCGTGTGCTGAGAATGGGAGATGGGAGAATTATGAAAAAACTTCTGGAAAAGAAAGTTGAGGGAGTAAGAATAAGAGGAAAACAGAGACAAACATTTTTCCCTCAACACTTCCTAGGATTAGCAGGAATTCCTCAACGATACACGATGGTGGTACACTGTAGAAGAGTATGCAAGTAGAACCGGGAAGACAGACTTGAAGCAAATAGCAAGAAACAGACAAGAATGGAAGGCTTTAGTAGAGGACGCTCACGTCTTGAACGGGCTGTAACGCCACATATAAATCAAGAGAGGAAACAAAAATTCAATATATTTGGTACGCTAGTTGCTGATACTCACTTTGTGATCTGATTCTGGCAAACAGTTTACTTGAACCTTTTGAACTATAACTAAACTAGACGGGGTCGAAGGACCACTCTTTGATCATTCATTCATAACTTCAAAAATAAAAGTTAAATGATTATAAAAATATTATTTTTATATTATTTATAAAAATTGAATAATATATTTTATCATTTTTTGTGCGGGTTTCATAGAAGACTCCTATTGTAATACCGTGAAACTGTCGGAATGCGATAGTTTTGGGGCACCCTGTACCTATCCTATATAAGCTGAAGTTGCACCAATCACAATGAATGAAAGTACGACATTAGTTAAAAAAAAATAACTACACTCGCCCACCAAACGTCTTTTCCAGTCAGTCGTTTGTTGCCAATAATTTGTTTGTAAAATAAAGGTAAATTGGAGAAAACTTGATGACTATTTACTTGCTTATATTCTGGTTTCAATTTCAAGTAACTAATAACTCCACCATTTATGTATGAAACACAACATCTAATAAATGGCCACCACGACTCCTGCTACAAGGGGTCAGTCTTTCGAGAAAGTTCCTCATGACATTCTCGCACAAATTAGGTCCGATTTCGTTTATACCGGCTTCAATATTGTTCTTCAGGACTTCAATTGTCACTGGATTATTAGCATACACTTCAGATTTCACGTAGCCCAACAGAAAAAAATCCAGTGGGGTTAAATCACAATATCTGGGCGGCTAATTAATGTCACCATCCTGCTTGAAGTAGAGTTCATCTATGTCCATCCCGTTCAATATTGGCCAAAGAAACTCAATCAGCATCCTACGGTACCGCTCTGAATTGACTGTAACCAGTGTAACCGTAGCACTTCATCATTTTCGAAAAAAATACGAAATTATTGCGCCGACGACTCCGCGAACCCAAAAACAGCACCAAACTGTTATCCAATCCATTGAGATTTCTCGACAATGGTTCTAAGATTTTCAGAGGCCCATATACAACTTTGTTTACTGACGTATACCCATCCAGATGGAAATGGGCCTCGTCGCTAAGAATGATTTTTCTGAAAAAATCAGGGTCGATTGGCGAAATGTTTACCAAATTTATAGTGAATGTTCTCTATTTATAGCCGTTGTTGAAGCGTATAATTCTGCATTTTCGAAAATGGTGTACTTTGTTTTAGCTTGACATCCGTCAAGAAATCATAGCAATCCAGTATATGGTTAAAAAATGACGCATCAATATCTAGAATGAAACCTCTTGTTGGAAAATCCTTCATATACCTACTGTTTGGGTTCTTATTGAAATTACTGGGCCATTTTAGTTTACGTTCGCACGTTACTGAAATTTACATTTCAGGTGAAATCACTGATGTTGTGTTGTTAATAAATTTTGATTTCTTCGAATACCATTCGATATGACATGCATATTGATGTGTGATACGGCGAATTTCCAGTAGGTTTATTCATCAACAAGTAGTACAGTATCATGAGGTGTGCCTACCTGCTGTGTTAGCATAATTAATTATTATGGATGGAGTTAGACTGGTGAAATAAGGTGTTGCGGAATCAATTCCAAATCCGGGAATTTACCTCGAAATTCACCATCCAGATCTCTTTCGAGAGCTACAGGAAGGTAACATGAATTGATCACAAATCCATTTTCCGTCAAGAAATAAGCCCGGCGCTTGAATAACAACAATAATAATAGTAAAAATGAATTAAAGGTCTTTATTAAGCGGGCGAAGTTTAGATACTCAACCTGAACCGAAATTGATTGCGCAGCACGCTTTACTTCACCAATCAAACCCCTTTCTCAATCTACCAGTTTGCACGTTACCTACTTATTATTATTATTATTCAAAATTCATACCTCATTTGCCAAGATATACCTACCAATAAAACCAAGAAAATGTAAAAGGTGTGCTGGGAATGTTTCGAGAGTTCTTGTCCAGTCTGATCTTTTGCTTGAAGAAATATTTAGTTGACCGATTTTCTTGTGACTTCTTGAAAAGTTTCTCACCAATTTCATCAAGTATAATTATTGAACCGTACATTATTACCAACTTAACAGTCGAATCGCGAAAACATCTAGAAAAGTCGCACCAAATTAGACAATTTCTCAAACGGCCAAATATCCGAGTTTTTGGCTTATCCCCGAATTCTGAATCGGAGTTTCCAGCAAATATCTGAACACTCTTTCGATTTCAATAGCCAACGACAACATCGTTTGTCATTTCATGGGCGCAGCCATCTTGAATGCTGCCATTACAGAGCAGATGCATTGCGCATACCACATGCGCGGCAGAACCTCGCAAAACACACAAAATAAATTTATGCCATATGGGCACAGATGTAATCATCATGCATAGACTGGGTTGCGTTCGAGAACTACACTATTCTGCGATTGTTGCAGAAATGACCGTTCAAGATCTCTTCTGTGCGCACTATCGGCAACGCAGTAAACCGTTCGAGAACTCAAAACGTGTCAAAATTTGTTGTTGAAGTGACAAATTTCGCAGCACCTCCGAGCGCCGTGAAAGTTACGCGTCATGCGCACCTCAGCACCCCATATATTTCTCGGTCAGACTTTATTTTATTTTGACCATAATCTTTCGATTGGGTACTTACGTGGTAGGCAGTACCTATAAAAATGGGTACTTTATCAGAAAAGCTTACTTTACTTTGAAACTAAACAGCACTGCGATCGCCAATCAGTGAAATTGACAGTGACATTTCCAGCACAGCGAAAATCGTTCGGAAAGTGGTAGTTACTTTGCCTTACTTGATACCCCCACTCCAAAAATGCAAGAATCACAGAATAGTGTAGTTCTCGAACGCGACCCTGCTTTGTAATGACGGACCAACTGTGGCGGCATCTACCAGTCATCTTTACAAGTTTTCATCCGTAGTATTGTCTGTGGGTAGGTATAATTTTTAGGCGTCTATTCAGTACGTACAAAAATACCTGAAATAAAATTATCGCAAGGAATCAAGCACCCTATCGACAGATAATGATTAAAAAAAAAACACCCAACTCGGTAAGAGCAGTAAAAGTCAGGGCTTGGATTGATTCTGAAGCAGGCTAATTGACAGTAATTGGCGAAAATCAGCGGCCACCAGAAGGCGCTGAACGCAGTCAAACATGGTGGCCCAAGGGGCCTTGACAAATAGGTACCCAGCGCACAGTCCAGCGCAGTAGCGCAGTAGCACTCGACAGTTGACAGTACCTACTCCAAATAACAAGATATTGACAGTTTTGACAGTTGAAAAATAATTAAATTTTTTCGTCTTCCTTGTTTTCCACATCGTCGTGAATGTGAGCGAATGAGTGTTGTAGTTTGACTTGAATTACTGCGTTAGTATACGCCGATGGACACAATGCACAATGCAGCAGCAAAAGCCGATACGTAAGTTGGTGAAATGCTGGCCGAAAAAAGCAATCTCATAATGCTCATTTACATTACAGGTGTTGAGTTGTGTGAGCCCCTTGCACACAAGGTGGAAATACTAAGCCCCCACAAGACAAGGCATAGGTACAACAGGACGCATCACGAAAATAAGCCAACAATCATCGTTTAGGCCAGAAAGATGAACATTCTTTTGGAGTAATCGTACGACTCATACATTGACTGTAAAGTAAAATTTCAGTAGCTAATAAGCATTTACCGCTGTCTAGAACAATAAAAATCATAGTTGATCAATAGTAATTGAGTATTCTTCAATCATAAGTTTAATCATAGCTCATCGGTTGATGTTAGTGTTTCTACAATGGAAAATATTTTCATATCGATTAAGGTTCTAAATCTGAACTGATGAGGCGAGTGACGGATTCTGATTTGCAGGCCAGGTATCTTCTCTCGATACCGCTGGCGTTGATCCCCAGGCTCTCCGGCTGCTCTCACTGGCTTATCGGAGATGGCTTCACGAGTTCACAACACTGTTCTAACAACCGGTCCACAGAACCTGACCTCCAAATGGTTTTCAATTATCCATTTATGAGACATAACAAAGCACAAGAGTCTCAGTCGCAGTGAGCCCCAGTCACCCCACACACGATTAAATGACCTGCCTCAATCACTTCTTCGCCTTCGCACTTTGTCGAGAGGGGGCTGATTTGGTCACCAACATGACCATAAATATTGGGCAAATGAATCTGTATTATTGGCATTTTCTAAAACAAAAATAAGTTAGAGATACTGCAACGAAATTCCATCCCCAACGAACCCCCAGCTCTTGGCCCACTGCACAGGCCCACTGATCTGATCCGCTTTTCCGCTGTTCCGCCCACTGACAGCTTGACAGCTATCACTGTTGACAGCTGTTGTGATGTAAATGCGCACTGCGTTTACTACCTATTTGTCAAGGCCCCTTGGGCCACCATGTTTTATTGCGTACAGTGCCACCACGCGGAAAAGATTTTCGCCAATAGTGATGGCCTGAATGATATAATCCAAGTTCTACGTTTTTAAGCAGCTGCCTACTTTGATGATTGAAAGTATATTTGTTATGTATATTAGTATAGTAGGTTCACTTGTACCGTGATTCTAGTTGGCTGTGAGATTTTGTTTCTAAGTTTTCAAATCTGATATTTGAAAACTCCCTCGAACTTGGCAGTTGGTTGCATTGATTTTTGAAAGTTTAAGCTTGACGACAAGATCAACAACTTTACCGTTTGTCAAATCGAGTGTCAAATAGACTGAAAATCACGAGTTTCATGAAAATTGTGGTGAAATTATGCCCATTACTGTGAAAACTGAGTTTGCGCCTCAGCTTGTGTCTTGAACAATAACGTCCAGTGCCCATTTTAAAGTCCTCGAGAGTGCCATCACGAACTCGCTTCTGGGAGAAAAAATGGGCGAAGTAGGTGCTGGGCATGTACCCCATAACGTTCAGCTTTGCGGAGAAGACGTGAATCTATTTTCAAAAACCACATAATATGGAAGCATTGTGAACTATTCCTGGTTTTTAAAAGAAGTACCCACACTCTGGAAGGCTGGAAACGATGGGAAGCTGAACCCTCCTAATTTTTGTGAGGATGGGATTCATCGGCGTTAATACCTACTTGATTTCACTGCTCAGGACATCGTACTGGAACAAGAAATTTGCGGAACTTGTGAAAGGTGAACTACATCCACTCCATATTTGCAATTTGCAAAGTTGATTTCGGTAAATTTTTCATTTTTGACAGCAACAGTCAACACACCATCACACCAACATAACCTATCTTTCGAAGCCAGACGCTCAGGCGCACACTAGGCAGTTGGACGTGAAGTCTACAATGCCAAACTGTGAAATTTGCCCAGCCTACTAGAATCACGGTACAAGTGAACCTACTATATATAGTTCCATTTGGTCTTGACTGTCACGTAATTGATGGAGATGAATCAAGAAAAACGAACTTGATAACGTTTCTTCGCCGAAGAGGTGATTGGCGCAATTCAGGACCTGGTTTTCCAATATAAAAGGATCGTGTGTGTCCAACAAAGTCATCACCTGTTGTTTTTTGACAATTCCACGAAGGGCAATTTGAAGATGGCGCTCACGATGGAAAAAAAAAGTTGAAAATCTCAGTTTGAATCTAGCAGGCTTTGTCGATGCCCCCACATCGCGTTTTGTTGAAAACATGATTGTTTGACGGAATATCAAGCTGCAGCCCGATATCTCCAAAAACAACTGAGTTATTGAAAAAAGAAAGAAAATGAAGAAGTCTTACTCCTTCCAGCGTATTTCGGAAACGTCTCAAGATGTTTTAAAACTGTTTGCAGCACCTTCATGAGCATGAAACTCTCTATCAATATCCTGATTCACATGGTTTAAGATTTACGATTTTTCAACAGTGTTTTTCTACTTCACCCTGTATAAAGTGTCTGCACGATTTGCGCTGATGTACCCACATCCAGATTGGTCCAGGCCAGGGTGGTCTCAGCAACAGGCATGCAAAGTGACAATGCTTGGTATAAAAGTGCAAGGTGCAAGCAGTGGCGGCTCGTGAGTTTTTTGCAAGGAGGGCTCAAGTTAATAACAAATTCGCGAGCTGAGAACTATAATGTTCTATCTGCACTTCTTGTAGAAAATGTTTTTCGAACTTCGAACCAGCAAAACATGGACAAAATCTCGGACAAAATGTTTCCTGATATAAACAATTAGATCAGAAACTAGAGAAAGAGGCTTTTATTCCTTTCCCGTTTCTGATCTAATTGTTCAAATCATGGAACATTTCGTCCATGTTTTGTTGGTTCGAAGTTCGAAAAACATTCTCTACAAAGAGTGCAGATAGAACAGTTCTCAGTTCGCGAAATGACGAAACTCGAGACAAAAACTTTTTTGTCGTATCCGCAGCACAACCATATGGAGTTTTAGCATTCACTGTTTTGTCAAAATTACGTGTGAGTTAATGCACCACGAATTTATTCTTGCGGGTTCGATTTGCTTTATATTCAGTAAATCAATGCTGTAATCGGACGTCCGTTGTTTTGTTGCATTTATTTCTTCTTGTAGGCTTGAGTAGGCTTGATGACCTAAATGTACCTTTTTTAGGTCAGCTATCTTCATGTTTGCAAACTGTTGACTAATCGAAGAGTACATAAATAATTATATCGGTTATTTCAATCGGCTGGGGGCTCGAGAAACGGAGCCCATATCTGCAGTATAGAGCGGGAGCCGCGTCTCGCGTTGCCATGGTTACGGTACATGTTTTGCGCGGGTGCACCCCGGCATCACCGCATCGGCGGTGGGCGCCGAATGCGGAGCCCAAGACGAACTTCTTCGACCGTGCGATCGCTTAGAATTATTTTGTTGAAATATTAATTGACTAATGACAGAATGTTTTTGCACTAAACCAAATCTTTGGAATAAATATAATTAATAAAATGCATTCCTGCCGATAAAAATCTCTTGCCGCCTTTAGCTTTGGGGGGGCGCCGCCCTTGAGCCCTCCCTCACCAGCCGCCACTGGGTGCAAGGTATTTCCCGCTAACGTCCGGACTATATTGTCTACTTATTATGAAAACTTGCGATACAACTACCGAAAAAAAAAGATTTTATTTAAAATCCCATCCTGTGGTGCTTCGTTTCTGATGCGTTCTGTGATCAAACCTACCTACTGCTTTGTTATATTTTCCATCTTGCTAGCAAATAAAGTGGTGAACGCCTTGGATGACTTGCAGAAGTTGAATTGCGCAGGACAAACATGCAGCAGTAATTGCATGCGACAAAAATACTTTTTTAGGTTTGTTTACACGCCATTTAGTATTCTCACGAGATGAAATTCAAATAAAAATAGGTGGTTCTCTAGTTCTAAAAACAGGTTAGGTTAGGTTAGTCGCAAAATTTTCATACCCATAGTTACTGCGGGTGTTTATACTTGAAATTTAAGTACTCAACTGCTTAGGTATTCATCTACGACTACGGCTGGATTTTAGAACATGTAATAAAAAATAAGCTAATCAATAATTATGGTTTCAGGATTTTTTTCGGTCATTTTCAGCAGATTCACTCATATCAATTCTTTAGTTTCTTGTTGAAATCTACTTGAGGATTGACATGAACTACCATACAAACTGTAGTGAAGTGTCTCTTGACCAGTCAACTAGAATTAGTCAAAAAACGAAATCCGTGATCATAAAATAGCTTTATTATCTTTTCTGAGAGGTTGCTCTGCGTTATGTCATTTGAAAGTCCTTGCAAAGCTGTATGCAAAATAGTTGAAAGAACTTCTCCTTTTGTCATCTGTCATAAGTTGAAAAATATCAAAGTTTCAAACTTTAACATTTCAATAACTCTTACTAGTTGCAGCGGTACGCTTTTTGATTCTGCATTTTGTGATACTGCAATGAAATTTGGCATATGCAAACTACATAAAATTTCAAGTGATTTGACCCGCAGCACTCAATAATTTGCCCATTAGGGGGCGACTAGGGGCCCCTCAAAATTTCAAGATGTCCGAATTTTTCCCATGCGCCATTCAGTACCGCCCTATCTACCGTACAGAACCTAAACAGCTTTGTTCTTGACCATCATAACATTTTTCGTCATGTCAATTCCATTCTTCTTATAGAAAAAAAAAATAATTTCTTTGCCTGGTCAACAAATTGAAAAATATTTTTTTTTGGACCACCAATAGATTGTTGAGGCTTATTAGACCGGTCGATTGTGACAGTTGTGGAAGTAGCATGCGCTCCTCTAAAGTGAACAAATAATCGTGTTTTTAGGACGACTTACCGGCGGAAAACTGTGCAGTCAGGTGATAGATTTCCTCAGTTATCCCTAATTGATACACTTAACCTCCGCACATATGGTTAAAACCCCGAAACTAATAAACTTTGGTCCACAATCCTCGTCCGAAATATAACACAGCGTTATCTATACCTACCTTTTTTCTCTATCCGCAGCTCAGCTGTGCGATAAGAGAAAAACAACAACATAGGTAGGTACCTACCTAATTACAAAATAAAACCATGCTTCGTTCTGGACTCCATAAAATATAGTAACATTTTCGAATCCAGAGGATTTCTGACAACAGGGATCCACAACATTCTGCAAAAATGTCATCATCTCAACAAAACCCATCCAATGGAACTCCAAATTTAAGCTACGCTAACATAACAAAATCCGTATCGCAACCCAAAAGAGATCAAGCAATCGTTCTGGATATTTTGGAAAATGAAAACCTGAGATTACCTGAATACATATTCCCAATAGGCAATATCATTGGCCCCAAAAACATTTTAGCAGCGTCCAGAATATCGAAAAATCGCATATGTATTTTTCTCTCAAGCGTCAAACTAGTTGATGAACTTGTAGAAAACCACAAGACAATTCCGATCAATGGCGAACGAATTCCAATAAGACGGTTAAAATCCCAAGCTCGTCGAATCATCTTCTCAAATGTATGTTTCTCACTGCCAAACTCATTATTGGAAGCAGAAATCAAAACAATGGGATTCAAACCCGTTTCTTCGATCACAACTTTGCGAGCTGGATACATGGGTGACGACTACAGTCATGTACTGAGTTTCAGAAGGCAAATGTATGTTCAACTTGCTGAAAATATTGAACTTCCGTCATCTGTACAGTTGAACATGATGAAGAAACCTTCCGCATATTCCTCACATATGATGAACTATCCTGCTTCAACTGTAAGGAAAATGGACATAAAGCAGCGTCTTGCCCTAAAACAAACAGAACCTCAGAAGAAATGGATACTTTGGAGTCCACAACCACAACCGCTAACATCCACGAAGAGACTGAAGCCCTGGAGGCCTATGACAATAATGATACACCCCTAACCCCCATAGAACCAGGAAACCCTAAAAAAAGAATTGCTGAATCTCCATCACCCACCATTGAACTTCCAGACAACGCAACAGTATTTCCCATGCCAAAACAAGCAATCCAACTAAAGAAAAACCCCAAAAAACCAAAAACGCAAAAAACAGAACAGAAACCAACCCTCAACCAGACCAACGTGGAAAAAGGAGACAAATTAAATAAGACGGCATCACAAGAAAACCTACAGCCCCTGGATGAACAACTGAAACCTGCCAAATCTGTAATTGACAACTCCACCAAAAAGTTTCCCCTCAACTACGACGAAATTGTAACTTTCTTTGAAAATACTCAAGGATCAACAGACCCTCTAAGTATCGCCAAAGAATATACAGAAGACATCGAAGGACTGCTCGATATGCTAAAATTTGTACATTCACACCTAACTAATCGAGGAATGAAGTCTAGATGTACCAGACTAAAAAACAAAATATACAGACAGTTTTATGGAGAGAAAGCGGCGTCGGAAAGTGAGTCGGACTGTTCACAGTCCTCCAGCACGTTTTAGATTCAGACTCATGGCTACCTCTTTTATCCTGCAGTGGAACATCAATGGACTCTACAACAATATAACAGATCTAAACATAACCATACGTGAAAATTCACCAGAACTTATATGCGTTCAAGAAACAAATTTCAAGGACAACAAACACCACCAAATAAAAGGCTACACAGTTTTTTACAAAAATCGAATAGAAGTTGCCAGAGCAAGTGGAGGTGTTGCTACATACATCAAAAACAACTATAGCTCAAGAGAAATTGCACTGACGACAAATCTAGAAGCCGTAGCAGTAACGGTGGAATACAATACAAAGACCATCACTGTTTGTAATCTGTATATCCCACCAAACAGAGTATTCGACCTCCAAGAGCTCCGAGACCTCGCTAGACAGCTTCCATCTCCCCGCATCATCCTCGGTGACATTAACTCATACAATATAATTTGGGGATCAGAACACAGCGATCGGAAGGGACTGATTTTTGAGAAATTTATTGACTTGGAGAATCTAGTCGTGATGAATGATGGACGGAAAACAAGATTTAATTCTTATAATGGAAATTATTCAGCAATTGACATCACCCTATGCAATCCAACTTTAGCACCTGACCTGGCTTGGGAAATAGATGAAGATTTACACGGTAGTGACCACTTCGGAATATATCTAAGAGATACGAAAGCAGGCCAACCCGCAATAACAAGACGACCAAAATGGAAACTAGACAAGGCCAACTGGGAGCTATTTGCGGGTATAGTTGACAACAAAATCAATATTATTCCCAAATCACCTCAAAATCCAGTCGAAGCCATTAATAATTTCTCGGACATTCTCACCGAAGCAGCTGAATGGGCAATAGGTAAAACGACACCTAGTATAAAACAACGGAGGGTCCCTTGGTGGAACTCAGAGTGTGAGCAGATAATAAAAGAAAAGAAGAAAGCGTATAATAAATGGAAACACCAAATAAGTCTAGACAATCTGCTTGAATTCAAAAGACTGAGAGCAAAAGCTCGATTTATACTACGGCGAAGCAAAAAAGAGTCCTGGGAAAAATATGTATCATCTATGGATAGCAACACTCCATCATCTGAAGTGTGGAAGAAGATCAAAAGCATCAAAGGTATAAACACTCAATATAACATCCCCGTGATAAATCTGAATGGAAGATCAATAAAAACACCTGAAGACGTCGCAGAAAACTTGGCAACACATTATGAAACACAGTCCAGTAATCTCAACTATGACCACACCTTTCTTACAACTAAAATATCGCAAGAAATCAACCCCATATTGCCCCAAAGAGACACCGAAAACAAGCTGAATCTCACGTTCAAATACATCGAACTCGAAAACGCCTTAGCAGCATCAAAGAATTCTTCACCCGGACCAGACAACATTCCATTCATATTTCTCTGCAGAATTTCCAACGAAGCAAAGCTCTGCCTACTGAACTTACTAAATGATCTATGGATCACACACCAGTTTCCAAAGATATGGTCAACGGCCATAATAATCCCAATCTGCAAGCCCAACAAACCGACTTCTGCGATGGATTCGTACCGTCCGATCTCCCTAACCTGTACGATGAGTAAACTAATGGAAAGAATGACGAATAATCGACTCACCTGGTATTTGGAACGAAATAACCTTCTAACTGCAGAACAATCCGGTTTCAGAAAAGAAAGATCCACCGCAGATAATTTGGTTGTCTTACAATCAGAGATTCTGGAGTCCTTCGCCAGCAAACAGTATGTTCTGTCCGTCTTCTTCGATCTGGAGAAGGCGTATGATATGACGTGGAGATATAACATAGTCAATAAAATTCAAAACTGGGGCATAGAGGGCAATATGCTTCATTTCATTATCAACTTTCTGAGTAACAGGACATTCAGGGTTTTCGCCAACGGCGTCTTCTCTCAAGAAAAATCCCTTGAAAATGGGACACCTCAGGGAGCAGTACTAAGTGTCTCACTTTTCTTGGTTGCCATAAATGACGCCATTAGTAAACTGACACCGCCAATCAAATCCTTGTTATATGCAGATGACCTGGTAATTTACGTCAAGGGCAAAAACTTACAAACTATGAAGAGCTTGATGCAGCGAGCAGTGAACTCATTGGTGAAGCAGACCAGCAGCATAGGCTACAAATTTTCAACCACTAAAACAAAATGTATACTATTCTCAAAGAAGCCATCCCTAAATGCTCCTCAGCTCTACCTTTATGGAAACAAAATCGCAGAGACGGAATCCATCAAATTTCTCGGCATGCTGTTGGATAAAAAACTCACCTGGGCGCAGCACCTCAATCATCTCAAGAAAGACTGCCAACAGGGATTAGGATTACTGAAGACCATAGCAAATCACACCTGGGGTGCCGATAGTACAACATTAATTCGAGTTTATAAAAGCGTGGTACGCTCGAAAATCGATTACGGATCGTTTATCTATAACTCTGCAAGTAAATCACTACTGAAGATGATCAATTCCATCGCCAGCACATCACTTAGAATATGCTGCGGAGCTTTTCGTACCAGCCCTGTGAATAGTCTGCATAGTATAACGGGAGAACCTCCTCTTCCATACAGAAGAAAACTACTAGCCCTCACATATGCTGCACGAGTATCAACCAACATCCAAAACCCAGCGCATAGATGCACCTTCTCTGATCGATTTTCGAAAACATACGAGAAAATGAAAAGTAATGCCAAACCATTCTACGAACAAATTAACACCATCTTACGAGAACAGAATATATCATTCCCAATAAGTACACCCAGGCCCAAATTACATCATCCCCCATGGAACTTCCAACCGCCTGAAACCGTATTAGAATTAACAAAACATCCTAAATCTGAAATAACTCCCTCTGTAATCCAAGGTTCCTTTAGATCAATCAGTGCTAAGTTCGATAACTCCCTCGTAATCTATACGGACGCTTCGAAAAGTGAAAGTGGTGTCGGGTGTGCGGTAATAGTGACAAACCAACCAAAATCTTTCAAACTTCCAAAAGACACTAGTGTGTACAATGCCGAACTATACGCAATACTGCAAGCGTTCATAAGTGCAGCCAACATAACTGGTGTCCCTGAAGCCGAGGGAGATCCCTCGGCCTCTCGAACACCAGCCAACGCCCCTCCATCAACGGTATATCATACAATCATGGTATGTACTGACTCGTTGAGCGCCATCCATGCCATCACACAAATATATCCTGCAAACTATGTAGTCCAGAACATTCAGGAAAAAATTACCAACATTCGAAACCATGGGAAGCGAGTGGTTCTTTTCTGGGTTCCCTCCCACGTCGGAATCCAGGGGAACGAGATAGCCGATCGCGAGGCCGTGAACGCAGCAACATCCCCAGGTTCCGCCCAAGAAAGACAAATGGTACTCGATGACATCAAAAAATACATGAAAACCCTAGTATTGGACGAATGGAAACATCAATGGTCGTTGCAGAACAGCAAACTTTGTGAAATCAAGAACACCACAGAAGCCTGGATCCCTACAGCACTACAAAAAAGAGCCCAAGTAGCAGTCACTCGTCTGAGAATAGGCCACACAAACATAACGCACAGTTTCATCATTGCGAAAACGGATCCTCCCATGTGCGAAGTGTGCGGAGTCCAGGTGGATGTAAAACACCTTCTGTTGGACTGCAAAAAATATGAAATCTTCAGAACCTTCCCAGAGAATGACATTCAGAGCGTTTGGCAAATAGTGAAGAAAGAGAAGACACACTGGTCACCTATTTGAAAAACACCCAATTACTAGAACTTGTATAGTATAATGTCTACAGTGTGATTTGTATTGTTACTGGTTGCAAATAGTCCAAGTGGCTGAGCAACATAATTTCTTAATAAAAAAAAAAAAAATAGATTGTTGAGTAGTTTTTGTGCGATCATCGATGAATCCGCTTCCCCTTGATTCATTTATGAAAAGAAAACTTTTGCAGTGCTATTTTTCAACAAAGGAGTGACTTCAACTTACCATTATTTTCAACATTACCTTTTTCAATGTTTTACCTCGGTAAGTATGATTATTGTTATACTAATATACAGCTTGAAGTTCTCTTCAACGATGTGGATGATGAAACTGCCTCAGATTCCACCTGGAAGCCATACATAATAATTTTTTTGCAAGGCCGTCAAATTTGGCATTTTTATTTTTTAGCGGGAGCGGCCGAAATGTCAATACACACCACTCCGCCCAAGAGCACCGGTTTGCTCTAGCGGAAAACGATATTCACGCCTAACAATTTTGCATTTTGTGATACTGAAATGAGAGTTGGTGCGAAAGTACCGCAACCGGTGCTCTTGGGCGGAGTGGTGTGTATTGACATTTTGGCCGCTCCCGGTAGAAAATCAAAAATGCCAAATTTGACGGCCTTGCAGAAAAATTAATATGCACGGCTTCCAGGTGGAATCTGAGGTCGTTTCATCATCCAAACCGTTGAAGAAAACTTCAAGCTATATATTAGTACAATAATAATCATATTTTTAGGGATAAAACATTGAAATAGGTAATGTTGAAAATAATGATAAGCTCGATGATAAGTTGAGGTCACCCCTTCGTTAAAGAATAGAACAGCAAAACTTTTGTTTTCATAAATGAATCAAGGGGATGCGGATTTATCGATGATCACACAAAAACGACTCAACAATCTATTTGTGGTCCAAAAAAATATATATTTCTCGACTTGTTGACCAGACAAAGAAATAATTTTTTTCTGTAAGAAGAATGGAATTGACATGACGAAAAATGTTATGATGGTCAAGAACAAAGTTGTTTAGGACCTGTACCTGTACGGTAGATAGGGCGGTACTGAATGGTGCATGGTAAAAACACTGACATCTTGAAATTTGGAGGGGCCCCCAGTCGCCCCCTAATGGACAAATTTTTGAGTGCTGCGGGTCAAATCACTTGAAATTCTACGTAGTTGGCATATGCCAAATTTCATTGCAGTATCACAAAATGCAGAATCAGGGTCATTTTGCTAGCGTACCGCTGCAACTATACCTGATGCTGATGGATTCAAACCAAATTTGACGGAAAGCAACACAACGAAAGAATACCTACCATCAAAATGTATTCTGAGTCCTCCACCTCAATCTATAAATAGTTGGGCTCTACAACTTTTCAAACTTCTTCCTTACCGATATCACTCGGTACAGCCGCTTACCGGCTTTTGACAAAGACAGGGGACCACGGATTTCTGAATATAGAGCTGGATAGCTAATACAACACATGCGTGTTGTCCGAACCCAGCTGGCCGCCATACTGTGCTAAAATGTTATTGGCTGACGGGCAACAAATCGGATTCAAAATATAAACCGCCGTCTTTTGTGCATTGGTGTTTACATTTGTTTCAAATATTAATTGTGAAATAATAATTACCTGAAACTGGACGAGTCCTACAGGGAGAAAGCTAAGATGCTTGTACTTTTGTTTCGTAGAATGATTCTTGGTTCTTGAATCTTCCTATTATTCATTTTTTAATTATTGGTTAGTGGTTATGATTTCATTAATGTTGTTCATTACAAATTGCAGCTCATTTTATTTCGGAATAGTTAACTACATACATGTTGGAAACGTAAGGTATTTGATGAATTGTTTCGAAGACAAAACGTAGAAACTCAAGCAAAAAACTAATGGCGTCTTCGACTGGCCAGAACGGAGCCAGTTCATCTCGAAAATCGCTATCACTGATTGGGCAAGGATTTTCGAGAACCTATCGGATCCCCTGATTTTAGAGCCGAACTGGATCGGTTCTAGTGATTTTAAAACGCTACAAAACAACACAAACACGAACCTGATTTATATAACAAAAATAAAATGAAAACAATTATTGAAGTATAACATAATTGTTTATTTGTGCTTAATAATAATTCCGACATAGCTTGGCTTGTTGATGCTTTCGGCATAGCTTGATCTGGTCATGATTTCGGCATAACTTGGCTTGTGGTTGTTGGAGCTTCCTGGATAGCTTGACTGCTTTCTGAAGCTACTGGAATGGGTCTCAGGTATACCGTGGTCTCAGGGTAGGCAAATCAAGTGAAGGAATTACATTGGGTTTCAGTTTCTTGAGCAATCCAATTCGCTTGAAGGCTTCATCCAAGAAATGATCTGAACAAACACGCTCTCATTGTTACGCTGCTGAATAAATGTTTGTTGATCCCTACTGATGGCCTGGAGCCACTCCACTTTGATTGTTTCGGAAACCTGAAATAATTCTTTTGCAATAAATGAAAAATCGGATAAAAACATCGAACTTACACCATGATAGGTTATGCCGGTTTTGTTTTGTTTGTCGCTATTTTTGCAACTAGGCACAAAACAGGACGACATCAAGTCTTTTTCTGCAACAAATCACTGAAAAACGCCGAGAAAACTTTGCACAAAGAAACGGATAAACAAGAAAAACGTCAAAAAATGACAATAGATTGACATTTGGGTGACATTTGGCAATCAAAGTGACACTCAGGGATGACAATTATTCGCAGCTTTGCCAACCCACAAGCATTAAAGTTACTAAAAATTAGCACAGTATGGCGGCCAACACGCGTTCGACAAAAATTGTGGTGGGGGTATATTGTGATTGGCTATCCAGCTCTATATTCAGAAATCCGTGCAGGGGACTCATCTGAGGCGATATTTCCTGCTGAGACATCCACTTTTCTCTAAAAATTCGGACTAAGAGATTGCATTGGGCGTGCGCAGCGCAGGCTTATTTTCAAATGCGACAGGTTTTCAGCTTACCGGCGGTAATCAAAACAAAACTTGCAAATTTCATAAATTTAAAAATCTGCAATCGGATCGAGAAACAACTAAAGTAGGTTTTGATGTAAACATATTCGAAATCGGACCAAACGGTTATGGAGTCTCCGCCCTGAAAAAACGGCACATTTCCAATTTCTTATCCCGTGAATCGATTTCCAGCAATTGTTTCCCACAGTCGTTTATTGATTTTGGAACATTTTTCAATAAATAATATTTTCACCTCCTTTCGAGTGTTTTTCAGCGAAAAATGTAAAATCGTCCTAGCATATCGAGATGGACTCAAATAATGGAGCCCAAAAGTATGAAGTTGTAGTCGTCAGTTGCAATTTTCCACCATTTCTTCTTCGGTCGCAACGAATTTTCAAAGTTTTCTGCCGAAATGCAGTTAGCCACAATGGCGGAAGCAACATGACTCTAAAAAGCCCAAGAGAGCCCAAAAAAAAATTTTTCTGCTGGGCCGTCCAACTTCCGATATTTTGATTTTATAGTAGGAGAGACGCGGACCAGTATTCAATCCAGGCTGCAGGCGCAGGCGATTTGGTTTCAACAGAAAATATTCTTCCATGCCGTGTTTTATGGCAGTACAATAAAACGCCGAGTCGTTAGGTGCAAGTAGGTATATTTTCCGGTAGATTTTATTCGCCTAGACTAGATCTTATTTATTTGCGCGTCTCCCCTACTACAAAATCAACATGCCAAAAATTTGACGGCCCAACAGAAAAAAAAACTTTTAGGGCTCTCTCGTGTGTTTTGAAGCCATGTTGCATGGAAATTACTAAGAAAAGAGTTCAAGCTTCTCATATCTGCGAAAATTGACAGTCTTATCCACTAGGAACATTGACAAAAATGCTGTTGAAAAAAGTGTACTGAAGAGGTCACCTCTTCTTGAGAAAATGATATTGCGAAAAAATTGTCTTCATATTTGGGCTTACGGAACGTGATTTAGTTGGGAACGCAACAAAACATATGAATTTATCGTTGCCTTCCACAGCAGAAAAAATAAAAACAGTTTTTTCGACCTCTGCGAAAGAATTTTTTTTTCAAATGTGAAGAATGAATCGGACACGACGACATTTGATGAAAACATTTTCAATAGACCCGTAAGCTTCACTTATGACATACATGACGATACTCAATGATCATTTTGTGAAAGTTCTTGTATCTTGAAAATTTGGAGGGCCCCCATTGGCCCCTAAGGGACGAAATATCGAGTGCTGCGGGTCAAATCGCTTGTCTTGGTATAAAGTACGCCCATGCAAAATCTCGTTACTGCACTCCAAAATGCGGTATGCTTTTGCGTACCGCTCCCACTACAGTAAAAGATCCAACAAGCTGAATTCCCCCCTCTTCCACGATTCCATACAACAATGATAACACTTTTTGTCCCAACAAGGTACCGACAGGATACGGTGCGTCGAATCATGACATATTTTTGCATCCAACGGATGAACGGGTCTCTATTTTAAATTTTTTTACTATCTCCAATAACTCAAATTTCTTCAGTGTGATTTTTGGGGGTTTTGGGTACTTAGTGGGACACTTTGATTCTGAGCAGAATATCAAATTTTCAGGACGTCCACATTTTGTTGAAAGTTAAAAGTCATCTTTGTTGTACATACTATACTCATTCTACACCTCATATTGCTGGCTGGACCTCAAGAAAGCACGCAGGTAGTAGGTACTTATTTATATACAAAATTGTGAAAAATGAAATTGTGTCATCAACCGCCGTGAAAGGAAGTGGGTTCGTTTACAAAACTTAATCAAGACCATTTTTATTTCCAGAAGTAGCTACTTATTTTTTCTTTCTGGTAGACACACTCTGCTCTTGTATCGTGATTACAGGTTGCTGATGGTCGTAACCGGTGATTACTAAAGTTTATAATGCATGGTTTAAAGACGACTTGGAAACTTAATTTTGAACATAATACTGGTGTTTGCTGCTACTGACGATGAATTTAAAATGTTCATTAAAAGCCGGTAAGTGGGCAGTAGTACGATGAGACATAGGTACATCGGTAATTAGTGGAAATCCAACCCAACGTGAACGAAAATAGTTGGGCCAAGTACGAAATGGATGTGCCTCGAAATGTACACAAGTAGGTAAGTACCTACCTACTGCTGAGTCTTGAGATTCAAACACCTATAATCAATTTCACGGCTTCTGCATTAGAGCAAGCCATGAAAAAATTGTGTTGTGTTGGTACGAATGATCCCATGATGATCGATGATCACATCAATTTTTAATGTGACACCTTGTCACCGTCTCGAAGTATCATGTACGCGAAAGTATCATGTGCCGTGAAATTTTTTGAGCATCATACCAAAAATCGTAAGTTTCTTTGTTGTGCTTTGCAGTGTGGACGTTGAGGGAAATTGTCTTTACTCTGGTTGGTGGATCTCCGCGAAGTTTGTCAGATTTTTGGCGGCTACGGCTACCAGTAGTGAGTACTAGGTGCCTACTCTAGCTCGAGCAAGAGCAAGCAAGGTATGAAGACACATGCTGGCAGACAACAGAGTGTACGTAACTACTCACGCCAAAATTGTCTCGTCTCCGTACAGTTCAACTCCATAAATTATTGTCTTACTATGCACATTGTCCATCGAGTTGTCAATCTAAAGAATAAATTTCCTTTTGGGCAGTGAGTTTTTCCTTTTTAAATTCCATTTCTTCACGGCATCACGAACTTTGGGCAGAATTTTCTCAGTGGCCGGCAAACACCTAATAGCCTTGGCGAAGACTCAACAACCAGTGAAGACAATGTCCCTTATCATACACTTCAAATCACTCAAAGGAAACTGACAATTCCTCGCAATCCTCGCATATTTTGGAAAATTTTCACTTTCGCGTACATGACTCCCCGAGGCGGTGACAATGTCACTTTGAAAATTGCACATGGAGACAGCTAGCTGCCAATAAGTCGTCAACGTCCCATTCGTACCAACGCAACCAATTTTTTCCATAGCTTGCTCTAATGCAGAAAGCCGTGAAATTGGTTATATATGCCGATTATTATCGATGCCGTCAAGCATGCATGATTATTGGATACCTAGTAAGTATAGGGTTAGTATGAACATTAGGAATATTCGAATATTGAATGAATTTGATATATTCACATCCATTTCAGTAGATATTAGAGATCCCTTTTCACCAGTCAATTCCTGCATTTTTGGTTTCAACAAAATAGACTTCCGCCTAACTGAAAAATTATCCAGTCTATCGAATGTGTAAGGTTATGCTGATATAAAATATGACGTTGAGAAAAGATGCATTGTGGTAGAAATACAAAAGACTACCAAATCAATAGTTCATGCAAAAGTTAGGAAGGTAGAAAACAAAAATACAATCTTGAAAAATTTGTCTTGACACAAGTACTGCCTACCTGCGCGCCTTGCTAATAAGCCCAGGCATTTTGGATCAAATTTTTAGTCGAACCCTGGAATAAATATGTTTATTTTGAAAATTTGCACAAAAATGGCCCTCGAGCAATGCTGGACAGCATACTAAAAGCTCCGGTCCGGAAAATGTGCGCGTCATACATTTTTTGAGCAAGAAAGGAATAAGTGCCGTCAAATCTCGTAGCGTCCGCCTGAGAGATGGTGGAAAAGTCCATCTAAAGACCAGATTTGATTCCTTCATTGTGTTTCTGTCTGCCGAATTTGGTTTCAATTCATTGAATAGATTTCGAATGAATAATATTCGAATTTTAATATTTGATAGATGACAGATAGAGAAATACTTTCAACTGTTCTAAATACAGTTTGTCAAAGGCTTTAAGATGGCATTTTGCATGTCAAGCCCCGTGAGATATAGCTTCTGTCAATTTTTGATAGTGACATTTCTGTTTGGCAGATGACAGCCAAAATTAATGGGCTTATTCGACAGCAAAACCATGTCTGCATACCAAATTTCAATTTATTCAGATGATGGTTCGACAGTTATCGTGGAAGATTACAGATAGACACACACGCAGCCAGACACACAGACAGACTTTTATCTTGAAATGATCTCAATCGTCTCAGGGGGGCTCTAATTCAATATTTCCGTCTTCATTTCGAAAAGTATTTTTTAGCACGTACACAATACCTACTTTCCTTCCTCGTTGGTTGCTGGGTCGGGAGAAGGGAAATCAAAAATTTTTGTTTCGGAATGTGGATCAGCTTTGCTTGAAGGGTATTCAGGCCAACCAGGGCCTCTTAAAATTTTGAAAAAAATAAATTCAACAGAGCGGAACTTACTCCCTTCTTGCTCATAAAGATCAACGACGCACACACTTCAAGGCTTAGAGCTTTCAATACGTTAATCAGCATTAGGTACTTAAGGGACACATAGGTCAACGTTGAGACTAATATACTCTTTTCTGAACTAGGTACAGCAAGATTTTATCTGATCTGGCGGTACCTACTCCTTTCTTGCTCAAAGAATCTATGATGCGCACACTTGTCGAACCGGAGCTTTCATTATGTTGTTCAGCATTGGCCGAAAGCCCTTCGTGCAAAATTTCAAAATAGATATATTTATTTCAGGGCCAAACCCTAAAATGCCTGGGGTTAAATCTGTTTATCAAATTATTAGTGCTATTCTGTAAAAAATAACATGCCATAAAAGCTCTGATATGTAAAAATTCGTGTCAGCCATTGGCTGTTGCCTAGATAATAACAACGTAACAGAGCCTTTATGGAATGTATTTTTTTAGAGAATCGCACCATAAAGGGTTTCTAAAAAAGCCACGCCCAATGTAACGTTTCACTGGCTTTCACAGGATGAGTTTTCAATGAACAATATTTCACTCACTAGATTCAATGCCAATCTAGGTAGAGCCGAATTCAAATATTTAGGCCCGGTATTTCAATATGCAGTTACCTTTAAGTTTCATTACAACTAAACTAGATATACCGTATGATCAAAAACTTTCCTCCTCTAGGCAGGCTGTGGCCTGACCAAAATCAGCCTAGCTTGGCTTCCAATGCCTGCCAATGACCAGACCACAGCCTGCCTAGAGGAGGAAAGTTTTTGATCATACGGTACTTCAACTGTAAGCTAACTTATTAACGTATATAAACTGCTCACAAATTGAAGTGGATATTTTTAAAAAAAGGTATTTTTAAAATCGCTACAAAATTCTTGAAAATCACTCGATTGTGAAACCGCTTGCACTGTTTTGAAGAAAAATGTCAATATTTTCAAGAACTACTGAAGTCCTTCACAAAAATCACATGGATATGTCTAATACAGGGTGATGAAAAAAGTCGTTCAGTTTTGTTCTTTTTTGCTCTTGTGCAGGAGATTGTTTATCCACCCTGTACACCTATATTTTCTTGGATCTTATAGTCTGCAGCTTATGTAACTCGTCAGTTTTTAGTTTTTCGCTTTCCGTTGCGTACTTACCGAAATATAGCCTTTTCACTTTCCAAAGTCTTTTTATCGATGAATCTACTAAATCCGGGTGCTACTGGATTTTTTTTGTACTAAGCAATGCCACTTGTACTTTTAGAACGATTTTTTGCGCAGATTTCAAAATTAACGAAGGTATGGCGCCTCAACCATCTGATGTATACAGGGTGTCGCAAAAAAAAATTTATAAGATTCATTTTATTTCAAAATAATCAGTAGCAAAATGCCGTTGCAAAGATCAACTCCAGGTAAGTTCGATATCGTGGCAAATATCTTGCGGAATGGTACAAGGCAAAGAGAAATTGCCAATTTGGTGAACGTATCACAAAGTGTCATCAGTGGGCAAAGAGACGACTCCAGGCCACTGGCAGTGCCCGAATCACACATGGAGAAGGTCGCCCGAGAATAATTCCAGTAATGGACGATCTCTTCTTGTTAGACATAAAATTGTAAAATTGAAAAGTGAAATTTCCACAACCTGTAATAAGGTGTCAGAAACAAATTTCTTCGTTCATGCGACACCCTGTATATTTTTGTGTAGTCTTCCATTTGAAATCTGCTCAAAAAATCGTTTTAAAACTACCAAGTGGCATTGTTTTGTAAGTACCAAAAAATCCAGTAGCCTCCGGATTTATTCATTGACAAAATGACTTTGGAAAGTAAAAAGGCTATATTTCGGTAAGTACGCAACGGAAAGCGGGAAAATTAAAACCAGCGAGTTACATAAGCTACAGACTATAAGATCCAAACAAGTATAGGTGTACAGGGTGGATGAACAATCTCCTGCATGAGATTAAAAAAGAACAAAACTGAACGACTTTTTTCATCACCCTGTATTAGACATATCCATGTGATTTTTGTGGAGGACTTCAGTAGTTCTTGAAAATATTGACATTTTTCTTCAAAACAGTGCAAACGGTTTCACAATCGAATGATTTTCAAGAATTTTCTGGCGATTTTAGAAAAACCTTTTTTTAAAAATATCCACTTCAATTTGTGAGCAGTTTAGGTTAGAGGCCCCTCTATCCATAGTTAGGGGGCCAATTTCAGTAGCGCAGGGAGATTCTATACCATACCGATTCCAAATAAATTTTGGATTTAAATTTTTCACGATGGATTCTTGGTCTCGCATGTCTGTCGGTGGCTGTATTATTGACCTTTTCAAGTCACCGCAGCCACCGAAACCATTTTCAACTGGCAATGCATTTTATATGTGGAAGTTGATTTTTATATACGTAATCCTGGGTCACCACCGCATGTGATGTGGCTTAACCTTAGCCACCACTATGACAGGTTGTCAGATGGTTGCCATTGAAAAAATGAAAACGCACACTTTAACCATCTCTGCTTAGTTTTCCACCGCATAAAATACAATGAGGCGAAATCACTAACACGGTAGCACCTACAAAGTAAGTTATTGTTGGCCCTTTTACCTTCCATGTGCAGTGTTAAAGTGTTGTCATCGGCCTGAAACATCTAAAATGAGAACGGTGGATAGTAAAAGACAAACCGAAGCGACCGCTCCTTGAAACCTCAATAATGAAAGTGAACAGTCGGAAAATCTAGTTGGTTGATGGTGCACCTACTGCATGTAGGTAGAGGTGTATGATGGAGGATTGCCAGCAGATTGCCAGACTTTTACGCAGTATATTGCTTCATTTATAAATAACAATAGGGCTTGTAATAGAAACGGAAAGTGAAACAGTTTTCTAGGTGGTTGTTTGAGAATCTGGTCCAAAAAAATGCCCACCTAGAAAATTCAACAAGAAAGAATTAATGCCGGAACTCTCTCTGACCTGGCCGGATTTTTCACGTGTTGCCGACTCGCTATTTTTAACTCGCAGTTTTTCGATGTTCCAGTCCAAATTTAAAAATAAATTTAAAAATATTGACAATATTAAGGACGGCTACAAAGTAAATAGTGAGTGCAAAAATAAGCATGGTTAAGTACATTAGTATAGGTATTAGTGGCCCGATGCTTTTACTTCCTACTTGAATGTGAGAAATAGACCTGAAGTACCCAGTGATAATTTATTATTTTGGAACAAAAAATCAATTTCATTAGGTTTTCATAATACCTATGCCTATTGTTATGAATTAGAAGCAAGTCGAAAACCCTTGATAGATTGTTGCGTTGCTAACAATTCTAATTTAATAATTGAGAAACAAACGTTTGAACATGACTCATTTATTGCTGCATACTGGCTAAATTACACGTCAAATAAATAATTGTCACACTTAGATCATTATAGCACTTCGCTTTTGTTTGCACTCTCGCTTTTAATTCAACTTTGACTCTGGCCATGCCGCCTCATATGCTCACGTCTTGTAAACGAGAATATTCCAGCTACCATGTGACTTGGTCCAGGTGAACAAATTTCATTTTGGGTCTGGGGGCTCTTTGCATCCGGTACACGACGTCGTTGATCCCCCTGACCAGGATGTATGGTAACAGTGGCGTATTTAGAGATTTGGGATGAGGGAGGGGGGGGCAAGGAGATTTTTTTTAATATCTAATGCAAGATACGTGAGAAGGCAGACAAAATGCCTCAATCCATCAATAAACAGCAAAGATTTGGACTAATAGTAGTTTTTGTGTAGAAGGGTAGAACGTTATTATAGTACCTAAGGTTCACTTGTACCGTGATTCTAGTAGGCTGGGCAAATTTCACAGTTTGGCATTGTAGACTTCACGTCCAACTGCCTAGTGTGCGCCTGAGCGTCTGGCTTCGAAAGATAGGTTATGTTGGTCTGATGGTGTGTTGACTGTTGCTGTCAAAAATGGAAAATATACCGAAATCAACTTTGCAAATTGCAAATATGGAGTGGATGTAGTTCACCTTTCACAAGTTCCACAAATTTCTTGTTCCAGTACGATGTCCTGAGCAGTGAAATCAAGTATTAATGCCGATGAATCCCATCCCCACAAAAATTAGGAGGGTTCAGCTTCCCATCGTTTCCAGCCTTCCAAAGTGTGGGTACTTCTTTTAAAAACCAGGAATAGTTCACAATGCTTCCATATTATGTGGTTTTTGAAAATAGATCCACGTCTTCTCCGCAAAGCTGAACGTTATGGGGTACATGCCCAGCACCTATTTCGCCCATTTTTTCTCCCAGAAGCGAGTTCTTGATGGCACTCTCGAGGACTTTAAAATGGGCACTGGACGTTATTGTTCAAAACACAAGCTGGGGCGCAAACACAGTTTTCACAGTAATGGGCATAATTTCACCACAATTTTCGTGAAACTCGTGATTTTCAGTCCATTTGACACTCGATTTGACAAACGGTAAAGTTGTTGATCTTGTCGTCAAGCTTCAACTTTCAAATATCAATGCAACCAACTGCCAAGTTCTAGGGAGTTTTCAAATATCAGATTTGAAAACTTAGAAACAAAATCTCACAGCCAACTAGAATCACGGTACAAGTGAACCTACTTTACCTACGTATTATACAACGAAATTTGGTATACACTACACATTTTTAAATTTTCAAAATTATCGGAGCGCGCCTGTTCTTTTGCCGGTATACCTCCTTATTATTATTATCATCATATATCGATGGGGGGGGGGGGGCACATGCCCCCCATGCCACCCTCATAAATACGCCGCTGGGTATGGTCTCTTCCACAACGAATGAAGCTTCAAAGATCTTCCCTTCTTTAGTTGGGGATTGTAGGTATAGCCACAGAATGTATACAGGGTGTTTCAGATTTAAATCGTGTCCTTTCAAGAAACGACGAGAAACTTCAAAAGAAGTAGACTTTCTCAGAAAATATATGTCCGAAACAAATAATAACGGAGATATGGGCGTTCAAAGTTGAACTTTCAAAATCGATTTTTCCTCATAACTTTGGAACTTCTCAACCGATTTTGTTCAAATTTGAATCAAAGCTGACTGAAATAAGTTTGTATCGAACAATAGTAACGCGTTCTATCAAAACATTTCAGGGGCGTAGATAATGGGGGGTACCTGTGCTTTTTTACCCCTATTTTCAAACCCCTGGGCTAATTTGGTACGTTGTTCATATTTTTGAATTTTTCGTTTGATTTGAAAGAAAAAGTTACACTTGCAAATTTTTGGTTAGAGGCTTTGTTCTCGTGATATTTGAAGTTGAAACTTCGGAAAACATCTCGAAAACACCTCTTTCAAAGGCCTACAAAAATAAAATCCAAGATAACTAATGATTCCTTCATTAAAATAGGTTTTCCAGGTGTTTCAAGTTGCTAAACCATGAGTTTCTTTTAAAAACGAAAAGTTTTCAGGAAAAACATATTTCTTGCTCTTGAAACTGGATATTTGGATGTGTTTTCCGAACTTTCAAACCCAAATATCTTTGAAACAAAGCCTCTAATCAATATTTTGCAAGGGTAACTTTCTCTTTGAAATTGAACGTAAACATCAACAATGTAAACAATGTACAAAATTACCTCATGGGGTAAAAATAGGGGTAAAAAAGCGGAGACATCCCCCATTTTCAACGCTTCTGGAAATTTTCGATGGACCGCGTTATCATCGTTAGATACCGACTTATTTTAGTAAGCTTCGGGTCAAATTTGAACAAAATCGGTTGAGAAATTTCAAAGTTATGACGAGAAATCGAATTTTCAAGTTTAACTTTGATCGCCTATATCTCCGTTATTATTCGTTTCTGACATATATTTTACCAAGAAAGTCTACTTCTTTTGACATTTCCCATCATTTCCTGAAAGGACGCGATTTCAATCTGAAGCACCTGTAGGTATACAGTTATACACATATCAGTGTCACTTGCTTGAAATGCTCCAAAGTTGTCCTTCAAGTCGTATCGCGTTTTCATCGATGAATAGGTAATTGGGAAATTGGAATACTCTGTCAAATTTTTAGCTTGGGAAAAACAGGATTTGGCTATCTATCCCTGATCTCGGGAGGGTGGGGTGACGCACCAAAGTACGGGAAAGATAGCTTATGGTGAGCGCCATCTCTGCCAGATCAGCAGATCATCTGATTCTATTCTCAAGCTGTCGTTAAAATTTTCACAAGTTTCTGAGAAAAACTGATTCAACTGGACACGCTTGCAAGCTTCAGAGTACCTACTAACCAATAACCAATTATTCAAGAAGGAGTAGGAGTTTTTTCCCCATGTTTCGAGAAAACTTCGGTGCTCACATTACATTATGGATTAAACATGAACAGTGTTCACATGAACATGCTCTTAAAAGAAATTCTGGATCTGCCCTCTGATTTGCCTAACGCCATGGTATATACCTACTCTCCAAAAAATAGAAAAGGTCTTCTGTTATTTTGTGCCAGCTGGGAAGCATATTTATAGCATTTTAACATCTGTACCAGCACTACCAGCCTGGAAAAATCCAGCAATAAGATCATATCCAACAGCAGAAACCTTTCTGAAGGAAAAAGTATCTGGAATAAGAATCATGCCTCAACGAAAAAAGATATCGATGTGGTGCAAACGCCAATCGAATGCGTACGTGACCACTATATAAAGTTGACCAATAATTTTTCTCACTTGGCCGCCATCTTTGATCCGCCATTTTGAATTTCTCTGAAAGTGGTCCGATTTGAGTGAAATTTGCAGGCTATGTGAACTCCATCAGGATACATCCAATTTTTGACAATTGATACCCTGTCGCCATCTTGTTTTCTCCATATTGAACATGTTTCAAAGTGTTAGAATTAGGAGAATTATGACTCAACGAAAAGAGATATCGATGTGGTGCCAATGCCAGTCAAATGCGTACTTGTCCACTATATAAATTTGACTAATGATTTTTGTCACTTGGCCGCCGTCTTTGGTCCGCCATTTTGAATTTCTCTGAAAGTGGTCCGATTACTCCGATTTGAGTGAAATTCACAGGCGATGTGAACTTCATCAAAATACATCCGATTTTGGACAAATGATGCTCTGCCGCCATCTTGGCCGCCGTATTGAAATTTCTTATCACTTAACGATTTTCATGGAGCTTGGGACTTATTACCTTTGTTTCGTATGATCATTCTTATTCTCCAGCCGAATTCCAACATTCTGCCGCCATCTTGGCCGCCATATTGAAATCTCTCATCACCCATCATTAGTACGATCATCTTGATTTTTAAGCCAAATTTCATTATTCTGACGCTATTTTGGCCGCCAGATTTAAATTTCTGCCCAAATAACGGTAAAACCCTAATTAACATCCTGCGTTCACTAATCCTTCAAAAAGAAAGTGCGCTACTGAGCCTCATGCCCATGAGGCATATTCGCTTGTTTCCTACTGTATCACTTGTAGCCATTATTTCCCCCGCAAGCTGCATTTTTAGTGAGCTTCATTCATTTTAGATGCTGTTAGGATCAATACAACTTGAATCAGGTTGAGAAACAGTCGAGAAACCTATAGGACTATGTAAAAGTCATCATAATTTTCAGTTTTTTTCTAATCCCGGTCAAACAAATCATTGTAAATGATAACCAATGACAGCAGCGGATAGAGAATATGAATTCACGTATTTCTAAAAAAAATTCAAATCGGATGAGAGTGGAGCAAGTTAGGTCCGAATAAATGTCACCGGAAACAAATGGCCGCCACTTTGAAATGACGCCATTTTGAAAGTGGCACTAAAACATTTCGGTATCTCCACATGAGATACCGAGGATCTCCACAGGAGTCCTATGACTATAAGAGATGAAAGGTCTCTTGCCCCCTTCACGAAGGAGCCCATCAGCGGATACCGGATGACCGCTGACTAATGCCACTCATACTACTGCCTTTTAATATGAACCATCAAAACATTTCTTATATTCCTTTAGGAGAGAGGTTGGCAATATTCACGTTTTTCAAAAATAAATACTACCGGGAAAAAGTCACCGTGACCGGCATTTTTAAAGAACCTTCAGCCAACAGATATCTCACTGTTATCTTACTGCACCTGTGTAGTGCAGCACATTACATATTTTTTACCGTTTTTCCATGTTTGTAGCTTGTACGTAATTATAGGTACAATTATTAGTACCTCACTACCCATAATAGCTAACTCGAGAATTAATTTTCATGACATAATAAAGACAATAACGGCTCTGTGGCTTCTAGTATCTTTTCAGTCTTTGTAAAATTAGCCAGATCTCGTAAATTCTCTACCCAGTTCCATTTCGAACAAAAATTTTATGTTGTACACAGGGCTTTCATTTCTAAACGTCCCACTCGCCAATTTCTCTCAAAAAAATGTTACCTAAAAAATGCCGAGATATGTTGATTTCTTTATTTAAGGGAGACACACAATCAGTACAAATTCATTTTTCCTGCTCCATTCCTTTAAACAGTGCGACTACCCTTTCAGGTCGAGTGAAACATCATTTTGAAAGCCTTCCAACTATCTTTATTTTGATGTAAAAAACAAAATCGAGCTACCTGCTTCATTATTCCAATTTTTTTTCATGTCGAAAACACTTTAATTCAGTATTTTTTAATTAAAAAAAAACAGAACAAGAAAATAGATGAACTGTTTGTTGGTTTGTTTTGTCGATTTTTTTTCTTTCCAACTATGCGAAATGATGTGTTGCTCGACCCCTATTTCCATTTGAATTTTTTCAAGGATGGTCTACTCTCTCTCAGAGACAGGGTATCTTGAAAATGAGTGTTCCGATTGAATTTGTTGTACACTAAATAGAGAGAATTGAAAGTGGATATTTGAAAATGATGTATTATTCGACCCCTAATATTATTTCCATTTGATATTTTTGAAAGGGTTATTAACGTTGTTAGTAGAGAAATTATTGAATTTATGATAATAATTGTGCGTGTTCCTCGAATATAGGTACATATAAAACTGACCTGACACAAGATTTGTGAAGAGGCATTTTTTTAAAGAACAAAATAACTAAGTAATTTTGAAATAAAAACCCTGTATGAAGAATTCTTCACCGTGTGTTTATTTTCATTCGTTCCCTGTTCTCTGGATGTTTATTGAAGTTGAGATGAACATGTTATCATAAAATCGCTGTTGTTCTTGTGATTACTACTCCAAAAAGTGTGTCTTCTCTTCGTGAGTAATTGAAATATTTCTCCACTTGAACATACAGCATTTAACATGTAATGCACTTAAGAATACTCCATTAAAAATATGTTTCGAGTATCAGTCTTCCAAGCACCATTATAAATTATAAACACTGAATGTGGTAGGTGGAAAGCCCGTTAAGCATTACCACTCTAATTCGCAATGTAAACAAAACTCATCACGGGTTGGTGTCTTACAACAAAAAAATATATAAAATGTACAGTTGGAGCCAAAGAGAAGTGACCAGATTATTTAGGGTATATCCTAACCTCAACAATAAATCATTGGCTACCTTTAATACCTGGCCACCAGTCATATCAAGTGAAGCTATTTGTGGTTTGTTTTGATGTGCACGGAAGGTGCAAGAAACCGCCAGAAGTTCTCAACTCAGTCTTGTTTGAGCTCCACTGACATAATATGCCCAAAATTGGTCTGACAAAAATGACAGGCGTCAGTCAATCGCAACATTCCATGTTACATGGCAATAATAACCTTCAAATTAATGATAAAAGACTTCTGTTGTGAAATATATGCAAAATTATTAATATGCAAGTCAGTAAACTTCTGACGACGACTGCATATAATTTGTCCATATTTTGTAGGCGCCAACTATACCTAGATAGGTTATTAGGTTAGTACAAGACGGCCCCGTGGCGCAGGCGGTCGAGTGGCTGCCTGCGACGCGGAAGTCCCGGGTTCGATTCCCGGTGAAAAGTCTGGGTGTTGTGTTGTCCGAAATTTGCACTTTTCAGAGTTTGTATAATTGATAAATAAACGGGCAAACTCCTATGGCAAGAAAAAGCCGATAAGGAGAAAAACATTAATTTAATTTAATTAGATTAGTACCTACAAGAACCAGGTAACATCATATACCTACAGATTGTTTTTACCAAGAACGAGGACAAAATGTCGCACGAATTTCCGCTAGAATTATCAAAACCCTGGTTTGATATGATAGCGCAAAATGTTCCATAACTTATCGTGAAGAAAGAAGTAGCTGTATGTATTTAAAGGTTTTACGGACGTCATAAAGGCGAAAACAACAATAATACATCTCTGTGTTTGAGTAAATACCGTTATCATTTTCTGGTATTTATAGATGAAGATAATAATTTTCAGTACCTCGTTTTTCCCAAATGTTGCATAAACTACTTTATATATTCTCAACTAAAAATGGTTCAAAAAATTCAAGTGAGGAACAATATTTCAAGAAACGTTTTTCCACGGCAACCATCTACTACAAAAATGCTTGTTTTTATAGTGGGTGGTACCTGTGAATTGACAGCCATGGAGTGTCACTTTTTTGTATACATCTGTCACTTTTTCGTCAATTTGTTTTTATGCTTGACAAAAAAAGTCCTATAAGTATGGAAAAGGGGGGAAGGACTAATTTGCGTTGTGTTTCTAGCGCAGTTTACCCTTGATTCTAATCGAAGTACGATCATGACATGAAAAAATTGGCAATCTCGAGTTTTTATAATCTGTTATTACTTACATTAATAACACATGATTTACTTGAGCAATTCGTTCTGGCCTGCAAGGATAAGTATTAACCCGCAAGTACTACCGTACTACTATGGGATCCTCGAGACCCAAGCGTATCCTAATTTTGTGAAATTATCTAGAAATTTTGGGCTGAGTGTATCGCGCTTCCAGATGTGCTTCAGTCAGTCAATATTGTCTAATGCCATGCCAATTAATGCCGTTCGTATCTTCACTTGACTTCAAATTATTAATTTGGGTCCACGAGACCCCGGAGTAGTATGATATGGAAAATAATAATAATAATAATATGAATAACAATAAGTGGTATTTTTATTGAATTCAGAAAAATAAACACGACTTGATTTATAAAGCTACTTATACTGTCCCAAAATGAAGTAGCCGAACGCCGCCCATGAAGATAACCCAGAAGAAATGGACCTTTCCAGAAAAAAGAGACAGATGCGTGCGCGTTTGTACCGCACAGCTGGTGGTGTCTAGCTATAACGGCGTCTAATATCTCCAAAGGAAACTCCGTTCGTTATGATGTGCGCGGCACCACACTGCGATCATGTGGGAGCTGTGACGTAAATCGTGCGAGAGAGACCGCCTTTATTGAAAAGGTTCTTTCCCTATATAGTTTTTTTCATTCGAATTTTGTTTTCATTCTTTTCGGTTTTTCAACTACTGGTTGGATATTAGTAAAATTTTACTGATAAATAGATAATCACTCAAAAAAAGTCTCTCGTAAATTTCAGCCGAAAACTTCGACCCGTTTATGAATTATTCATGAAAAACCAATAAAAAAAGTGAGTTTTTAAAAGCTCTGTATCTTAGTAATTGAGCCTGCGCAAACAAAAAATAATATAGAGGTCTCTTAATTTTTTTTTGGCTATCTTCTTGGCCAGATAGTCCAAAATATAGTCCGTTGGATAGTTTTATTCTAGGACATCCTGAATAATGAATAGTTAAATATTGGGCCGAGTCTAGCTAAAACTAATCAACTCAACCCGTAGGTTTAAGTGTAAGGTTTTTGAAGGCAACACTTTTCCAGGTAAATAAACGTATTGTAACAGTTTTGTTGTGATTTATGAGAATCCTGTGCCAATTTGCTCAACAAGGAAAAGACATTCCGTGGTACGGCTTCCTGAATCCTGGAGGAGCTCGGACGCGAACTTCTCACACAATTCAAAAAGCAAAAAGATGTCGCCTTTGCCCAAAAGAAAGGGACCGAAAAACAAACAAGAGTTGCGTAAAGTGCAAAAATCCAATTTGTTTGACATGCGCTGATACAATAATTTGCCCAAAGTGTATTTGAAACCTTTTTTTCCAATTTGCCGTGTTAATTAAGACTCTCTACAGCATTACAGTTTGAAAAATGGAAATCTAACAACCCGTTCAGATCAGAAGTTATGATTTTTTTAATCGGATGTTTTTTCCTTCTCCGTCAATATTGTATCTGAAGAACCAGTTGATCTCCTTCGTAAACATCTCAGATTAGAAAAACACACGGACACCAAATTCAAATCATCGTTCTGCACCCCGTGATTGGAACTAAGTTGGGGTTGGAAGTAGAAGGGGTTGGGGGCTAATTTTTATTTCACATTTAGGAAAGTAATTTTCACAGTATTCGAAAGAAGAGTATTATTTATCTGAGCTCCACTTGTAAATGAAAATTTCAGAAAGGTCTTTGAATTTCTACCCTTCCTTATAATTCTAACTTTCGAGTGAAAAATGATTACTTGAACTTGGTGTTCGTGTTTCCTTTCAATCTAAGACGTTCACTGAACTGCTCAATTTTTCAGGTACTATGTTTTCAAAAAGAAAAAATGAATTCGATTTTGAAAAATTTGTAACTTCATACTTCAACATGGGTTGATGTTGGTTGATAGCTTCTCATTTTTCTCAAATTGGTGTGAACAGAATTGAAAGACCTTCAAAACAATGTACAGCTCGATCCCCAACCCCATTTGAATTTTTTTTCAAGAATTTTCAGCTTTTTTCAGAAAAAGCTTGTGTAGCAAAAAAATCGGCGGTGGGTCATTTTCAAAAAAATCGGCGGTGGGTCATTTTCAAAAAAATCACCTGTATACAGGGTGTCCGAGGTTTAAATCCGGGAACTTCAACAATCCGTAGAGAATTACAAAATAAGACGACTTTGTTCAGAAAAATATTTTCAAAAATTGAAAATAACGGAGATAGAGCACTTCAAAGTTAGTTTCAAAAAACCGATTTTTTTTTGGAATAATTTTCACACCGTTCAACCGATTCGGCCCAAACTTGATACAGGTGATCCTACAATACATTCACATGAAAAACTTACAATAACTTTTTCCAAATGATTCCAGTGACGTAGATATTGAGGGAGCCACTGATTTTATCCCCCCTATTTTCTACGCCAATGGATATTTTGAGAAATCGATTAGAAATAATAATCCTGCGTCCAATTTAAAAGAAAAAATTACCCGTGGTAAATTTTGATTAGAGGCTTTGTTTTTGAGATATTTGAGTTTGAAAATTCCAAACACAATTACGAATCAAAATCAATCAAAATAATTTTTTTCTCTGGAAATTCGCCACTGGACTGTTTTGATCAAAGTAATAATTTTTCTGATGGAGCTAAGCATTTTAACATCACCGATATCAATTTTGGAAGCAATAGCACAAGTGATGTAGAGAATAGAATTTTAGTAACAATAATAGTTCTAATTCATAATTGTGTTTGGAATTTTCAAGCTCAAATAACTCAAAAATGAAGCCTCAAATCAAAATTCACAAGGAGTAACTTTCCCTTTTAAATTGAATGCAAAATCGATAATTTGGATTGTTTTTCCAAAATATTCATTAGTGTAGAAAATAGGGGGGATAATATCAGTGGCTCCCCCAATATCTACGCCACTGGACTGTTTTGATCAAAGTCATAATTTTTCCCATGGAGTTAAGCTTTTAACCATCACCGATATCAATTTTGAAAGCAAAATCTCAGGTGACGTAGAAAAGTGAATTTTTAGTAACAAAAATGATTTTGATTCGTAGTGTGTTTGGAATTTTCAAACTGAAATATCTCAGAAACAAAGCCTCAAATCTAAGTTTATCAAGAACAACTTTTTCTTTTGAATCAAATGCAGAATCATCAATTTTGGTCGTTTTCTCAAAATGTTCAGTGGTTTAGAAAATAGGAGGGTAATAGGGGTGAACCCCCCAATATCTACGCCACTGAAATCATTTGGAAAAAGTCATCCTAAGATGTTGATGGTCATGTATTGTAGGATCACTTGTGTCAAATTTGGACAAAATCGGTTAAACGGCGTAAAAGTTATTGAAAAAAATCGATTTTTAGAAACCAACTTTGAAGGACTCTATCTCCGTTATTTTCAATTTTTGGAAAAAAATTCCGGACACGGTCGCCTTTTTTTTTGATTCTCCATGGATTGCTAAAGTTTTCGAATCTAAACCTCGGACACCCTGTATATTCGGATTAGAGGGTTTTTACTACTTATTCCTATTTGGTTTTGAATTTGAACAAAAAAATATTTTTCTATCTACATATTTGAATGATCTTTTAGAGTATGTAGATATGTGGTTGTGTAAACACATCTGCTTACTCTTGGGAAATTTGCAAAAATCATAGCAGAATCCCTGAAATGTGTCATTAGGTAGAAATTAGACTACGAGAGTAACAGTGCATCAATAAATACATGAAGGTATTTTGGACACGGCCTCCAGTGCGTTGTAAAAGAATCAGCGAATAAGGAAACATAGTAAAAAAATTGCTTTCCGGAAATCGTGAATAACATTATTTTGTTTGATTCAAAATTTTCATCTTTAACATCCAAAGAATCAGCTTTTCTACGAAACACAGATTCACTGCTATTCGGGACAGGTATTGACTCCAGTCCATATTGAAAATTTGAAATGAAAATGATAATAAAAGGACAGGTTTCATTTTTGTGCAGATATTCCGAAAAGAGCTACAAAGGTAAGTCTGCAAGACATGATGAAGGTACCTATACCGAGTAGTGAATAGAAAAAATAATCAATTTTGTTTGAGATGAATTCACTCAAAGGTAATTGGACACACTTCAATCTCGACCAATTTTAAAAGGTTCGCTAATAGCTCTGATTGGATTTGTCCTGAAGATTCAGATGTTTAGGTAATTTTATGATACATGCTGCACTTTATACGTTTCGTAAAAATCTTTTTATTCTAGACTTCTTTTGAGTTTTGACATACTCACAATTTCACATTCGTTTTCCACCACCTTAAGAGTCCTCTGTACGCTCAGAGTGGCTTCAACTAAAATACTTCTAAATCGAAGCCGGTGATTTTCTTTGAACTGGCATTTGGAGATTCCACTTCATATTTCTATATAAACATGTCAACGCGAAAAAATCCGAGAAAAACCGATCACAGCCGAAGATAGTCAAATCTTACGCGCGCCACCCTGGGGCCTTTATTTGACTTGAAACAATAATCCTTTTTTCAGGGTGGACTCTCAACAGTATTCTGCACAATCGTACCGGGTGGTTTTTCAGTGAAAAATTTTCAGCTGAAGATATAAAGCTCCAAATTTTTAAGCATTTTTCAAATAATTTTCAGTTCCAAATAACTTCGGCTCCAGATATTTTATTAAAAAATCACCCGGTACGTTGGTGCAGAATACTGTAGAGAGTCCACCTTGAGAAAAGAAATTTTCTTTCCAAGTCAAATAAAGGCCCTAGGATGGCGCCCGTAAAATTTGACTATCTTCGGCTGTGATCGGCTTTTCTCGGATTTTTTTCTTTCACATGTTTTTATGGAGATATGAAGTATAATCACCAAATACCAGTTGAAAGAGAATCACCACCTTCGATTTAGAGGCCTTTTAGTCGGAGCTGCTTTAAGCGTACAGAGGACTCTTAAAAATTCATCATTGTAAACAAAATTGTGAATGAATGTTGAGAATAAAAGCTTCTGAATTACATGCGAACCTAATAATTTGGAATTACACAATCGCCCGAGCATTCATAGCTGTATACTGTGTATCGCTGTGATGCTTTTAAACGGTGTGGATACCTACTTTTTTCCACATGGAGAACGCAGGTGGGTATTTAAATGTTACCTTCGCCTATTGTAGAAACTCGTCCCACATTATTGTGGAAATTGTGAGCGCGGATTTATCAATTGAAATTACTATTTTACATGGCTTTTACGTGGCGAGTTAACAGCAAAGATAGCAATTCGTTGTAGGGTAATGCATTAGAATTGTTTGAATTTTATACACGGGAAGCATCAGCAGCGTGGCGGTATCTCTACCGGATACAGACACATATTTCAAAAGATATGACACCACAACATGTGGTTCTTAATGTGGCAACGACGATACAACAGCCTGCTCTCTTGGGCTATGCGGTGTAGAGATCGTTAAAAGTTGCCAAATTTACGTCTTTATGGAGAAAACAACAGTCATGGGAAGAAACGGTGGCGGCTTATTGAATTTTAATGTTGCTGTAAGATGCACTATGCAAAAAACAAAGAATGATTTAATTATTTCAAATTGAAATGTAAAGTTTTTTTGATTCGAATATGGGAAGGTTATAGACAACCCCTATGCACGATACCTCATTAGTTTACCGACGCGTGCAAGGATGAGAATTGAGAAGAAAAGCAACACGTGTCGGGTACTTACTTTGCTTATCATCAGTAAATAATGCATGGTTTTCTATGAAACCAAAAACCCTCGCCAAATCCCAGCATAGCTTGATATGTCCGAAAAATTGCTTGTACTGAATTATCATATCCGCGATTGTACAAATGATTATTTCTCTTAGCATCATCATCGTCTTTCCAGAAGATTTTTTCATAAATCAAAATTTAGGTCTGATAGTCTTGACGAAAAATTCGATCCCAGATACAAACACGATAACCTCTTGTCTGTTTACCATCCAACATGCAGCAATTATAAATTTAAGTGTGTATTTATAAATCCTATATTTGGATAAAAGGTCGTCGAAAATAAGCAATAAAATTGATAACGTATCAGTGTACAGTGCGTGATTTATTCAATGTATGAGCGCCCTGACACATTCGTCGATAAATTAATAATAAGGCCGGCAATCAGTGTAGCAACAATCCGAACAACAATAATAAGTAATATAAAAATGTGATGAATAATCTCTAATTTGCGTTAATATGATG
Source organism: Anaspis maculata (assembly GCA_949128115.1). Taxonomy (NCBI): domain Eukaryota; kingdom Metazoa; phylum Arthropoda; class Insecta; order Coleoptera; family Scraptiidae; genus Anaspis; species Anaspis maculata. The sequence continues at coordinate 54,072,391 of OX421961.1, read as the reverse complement.
GCGCCTCCTCTGATGACATAATACGAAACCCTTCGTTTTTTTAATTAGTCCAACAGAAATGAAGCGTCCAAGTTTCAATCAAGTAATGAGAATCACAAGAAAAATTGAATGGAGGGAAGACTCTCCATGCGCCGGATGCAAATTAGATCGCGCGATTTTTGTTGATGTCATTGAAAAGTTGTTTTGTGCTATTTGTATACAAACTGCTGTAATGGCGTAAATATTTTCTATTTACATTCCTTAAATGTCATTAGGTATACCTTAGTCCTATAGACAAAAATGCAACGACGCATCGACAAATGACAAAATTTAAAGGTTTCTATTGAAATTCTGTCATGGTTTGCTCAAGTCAAGTAGCTTGAGGCTTTTGTCTGCAATGATGATAGCTATATAACAGCCGCACATTTTTAATCAACAGTGTAAACCTTCTGGTTGGAAGTGGGGAGATTTGACCTTTATTGTTAATGATCGCCACCTAACAATTTTTCACTATTTCAAGAAAATTACTTTCTCTCGGTTGTTTGGTATAGCTTAACGCCACTGAGACTAAAAGTACCCTTTGAGTAACCTATTGCTTAGCTTGAGCCATCAAGAGTGTGAATGAAGTACCAAATTATTTTGAATTTATCTAGATTGTGCATTGATAATAATTGAGTGGCTCAAACCAGTATAGTGGACCAAATGCTTTTGAGTCCATTCAAATTAAAACCATCCAACCATCGATATTTAGATTGGAAGTACGAAGGTAGAAACAAAAAATAAGGTAGTTTAGTTTTAATTGATGCAGTTTTAAAAATACTACATCAATACATATTATGTGAATTATTTTGACTTTTGTACCTGCACAACCTTCGACGTCTCGTTCTACCATAACGGGAAGTTTGCAAAACACAATTGCCATGTTGAGTGGATCAACTTTTCATCAATGAAATCCCAGACACAATTTTTGGTGGCAAGTCAAATTGATGCAGCCCATTTGACTTCAGTTGAAGAATGCAGGAATTATTTGTAGATCAGATTTCTAAAGAAGATAAATACATCGATAATTAAGTAGGTAGGTACCTACTATTAATGGTGAAAAAAATTAAAATTAGTATTGGTACCTATTCACTTGAAAATTCTCACCTGAAAAATACAAAACAGAAAATCCCGTTCAGGTGAGTACAGAATGTTCTCAAAAAATTGGAAAATAAAAATAGGAAAAACCAATTGAGATTCATGTTCTTGGTACTTATTATTATCAGCATTATTATTATTATTATTTTGAAAAATTTTCGCCCGCGGCGCTATTATCCTATTGTGCCCACCATCAATTTATTGGGCCCAGACCTGGCTCATCTGACATTGAAAGTCTAGCTCCGTGCCTACGTTGCTACGAGTACAGAAGTATTCTGATATTGCGATTGCTATGCCATTGGGTGTGACATTACTTTGACTTGTCTCAAAATTTCAAGAAATATTTTATCTTTACTACTTGACTTGAGTCTGACTTGATACTTGAGTCAAGTCAAGTCACGTAGCTTGAAAATTAATTAAAGTCATGAATCCTTCAATTTTCCACTGAGCATAGGTTTTTTCTTCTTATTAGTTCTGTTGCAATTAAGTCAAATTCAAAGGTTTTTAGCTTCATGAATGTAAATGGTGATGGTAATATTGGTAATGGTGAAAGTGATAACGTGGCGCGGGATGTTCCAAGTAATATCAATATCCAATGATAGCAGGTACAATACCTGCTTTTAACTTTTCAAATAATGGAATATCGTCAATAAAACTTAGAAGAGTAATTCTAGTTTTCAACTCCTGACCTCCGACAAGTTCTTTCTATTGACATTGTTTTTTCGACGGCCTAAATCAATATCGTAATTTATTGTATGAAGTTACATAATAACAATAAAATGGGATGTGCAATAGAAAACCATTCAAACGCGATGACTCTGGCGTGGGTCTGTACTACTATCTACACACTTAGCTTCCCGTCAGAAGTTCATTATTGTCGTAAATAATTCTGACACAGAATGGCAAATAATGTAGACACGATGGCTGATTCATGAAAGTTATCTTCTGTCCACATGCATATACTGCCATCCATAACGAAGTTCGATTCGAATTTTCCTTCAGGGCATCGGGAAAAAATTAATCGACGACGCTGGAGCGCACCGCATGAAACAGAAAATGCTATTTATACTATTATAGTGAAAAGGTTTCATGAGAAGTTGACATGAAGCATGAGTACAAAAGAGTTTAATGTCAATGTGGCAGAATGATGTCAATCGGTGTGACACAAGTCAAAATCATACAAAAGTGTCAAAATTCAAAAGAAATCTACACTTCGTCTCAACGTATATAAATAATGTCTTTGTTTGCAGCAATTAGATGTACAGTGATTGCCTATCATAGCTGTATCACACTACACAATTTCTTGTGCAATTTCTTGAACAATCTGTCAGTTAAACGATCAAGTTTATTGTTTTTTTTTGCCCTATTTTGGCAGATTGTTCAAGAAATTGTACAATCTGTTAGTTAAACAATCAAGTTCATCGTTTTTTGACACTATTTTGGCAGATTGTTCAAGAAATTGTTCAAGAAATTGTGTAGTGTAATACAGATTTCAAAAATGCGCACAGCTGTTATACGGGGAATGTACTACTGACTTTTGGAACTTTGGCTACTCTGTCACTGATGACAACAAAACAAAAATTCCAACAATCAGTTCACTCCGCGTCAACCAGCTACATGCGTTTTTAATGGTCTATTCTTTCGAAAATTTCACCTATGAAACCGTTTTTGCACTTTGTCAGTTGTCATCCGCACGAACTGTCACAGACTTATGGCGAGTTTATACAGCAAGTTAGTAAAGTAGCGAAGTAAAGTAAAAAGTAAACGCAAAAGTAGTGGTTGATGGACTATACGAAATCAATGCCGTGGTTTATACATTATTATACATATTCTCCTTCTTACTTCTCACTTTACTTTACTTCGCTACTTTACTTGCTGTATAAACCCGCCATTACTGTTTAGTTTATTCATCTAAAAGTGAGGTGTGCGGAGACGCCCAAATAAAGAATCCAATAGGCGATCAAGTAACGAACCCATTTCTAAATGGTGGAGGTGCTACACTACCAAAGCCCGCACTTGCTCAGAGTTTGAGGTTCAACTTCAAACTTACGAAAAATGACAAAATATGTGATTTATCTAAAAAAATGGTACAAGTCTATTTCGGTTATACCTAAGTGGTCAACAAAATAAGTGTCTATGTCAATATTTTCATCGATTTTAAAAAGTCGACAGCTTTGTATTCCTTCGAGCGATTTTGGATCTGCTTAGACTGGCTGATACACCCATTCTTCAGCTGTCGGACTCGAGTTTTTCAAAGTATGAGAAAAGCAAATAAACTTTCTACAGGGTGTCAGATAAAACAGTTCAAAACTTGTGATCGTTTGGTCATCCTCCATTTTGCCAAGACATTTCTTTTGAGGATATCGACACCAAAAATATGAAGGATGAATAAGTCTTTCCTCGAAATGGTTTTACATTCATCCCCCTACTTACATTTAATAAAAAGTTACGCCATTTTTTCCTTGAATGTACACTTTTTGAGAATTTCAGATAGCGGATAAACTGATAAGCATAGTGCGGCATATCAGATTTACTACAGTACATTATAACATATTAGTCCCCTTCTGATAATTCTTGTCAATGGTTGTTTTCAAAAGACCAAAAATTGATAACTCGAGAACGAAAAGATTTAGAGGCAAAATTCTTATTTCACAATCATTCAATCGCATAGAGTGACGCGTTTTTTCAACATAGTCTCTCATAGCAATCCTTACGTAAGGGTTGAAAATATTTTTGTATTAGTGCTTAATATCAATTCTTATGGTAAACCAGTCGGTAGCACGGTGAGCTCGGCCCCGCTTTCAAAGGCGAGGGTCCTGGGTTCAAATCCGCACTGGGCCAGATGGACTTTTTCACGCGTCCCTTAGTACTGGGGCATCTACTATCGTGCGGTGATGCTCCGGGAAGAGGGATGAAACGAGAAAGCCATCGAAACAAAAACCCCACTCATAAATCCCACATTGATCCAAAGATGTAAATCTTACAGTACTTCTTCGTTGTTATCGTCATCATTGTTATCGTTATAGAAAAAACCCACGGAAAAAAAAAACTGCTAATAACCTAGTCAGTCGTTGATGCAGAGTTAAAAAAAATCTTATGGTTCCGTTTCCCCTGAATGGGCATTGGCATTTCCAAAATCGAAAAATAATTTTTTCGATTTTCGGATTTTGGAAATGCCAATGGGCTCAAACCAAAGTACATCCTTGTTACTTTCGAAAGAGACCTGAATGGTGAGATTCTGTCAAGGAATAAACCCACAGGGATTGATTCCGCAACGCTTCTCTCACCAATTCAACTCCGTCCTCAATCCACTCTTTGTTCCAGGATCATGATCTGTGATCCTGGCCGTAAGAAAGCGGCTGAGGTAAGTGAGCAAACCTGCGACCTGCCGGCGAAGCATCCCCAGAATGACAATTTGACAACACAGTATAGTTCAAGTGGAGGTTTCATGTCATACGGACACAAATTTGAACCCTCCCTTGTATCAAGATGAAATTGAACATCAAAAATGAAGGACACCAACACAATTCGGCAACAAGCTTGGAAGCCAACAAATGGCAAGCTGTGGTTTTTTCAAGCTTGGAATAGATAATAAACTGCTCGTCAAAAGTTGAGCATAGAGCAAAATTTGCTCCCATTTCAAGCATGGATATATTGGGCAAAAAATATCCGATTTGAAAAAAGTTTATGGTGGCTGGTAGAACTTTTCTTCAGCTGCAAGACGCTATGTCGATTCACGTCACCATTGACTTTGTCCATGATATACAGGGGATGAATTATACCATGAGAAAATTGACCTCATGGACCTCCAGAAGAGGTCATCCTCTGGACCTCTTCAGGGGAGATGCCCAATGACGCATGCTGCGACATCACTTTGACACTTATTGAACCCAGCATGGATAAAAATGCAAGAATTGTAACCATACGTTGCATCAAAATTATCATTGTTACCAATTAGTCTCATCATGGGTGATTTTGTTACTGCCCAAGTCACTGGAAATTTTCAAAAGTGATATCTCCTAGACGAGTAGAGATAGAGCCATAATCCTTTCTTTGATTTCAATCGGACACATTATTGATCATTCGAGCATGATGATGCAAATTTTTCACGTTCATACTTTTTCAGTGGTGGGGGGTAATTTTGACGTTTGTCATGTCAATTTTTTTTCTTGTACTTGTCATCATTGAAATGTCAACATGAATGTATACTGTCAGTTTCAGCTGATGAATTTCAAGTTTGCGTTCGGTGTTTTTCTTCCTCAAAGTCCAGGTTTCCTGAGAAAACCTTCGTTGGTCTTTTGTTTTCACTACTGATGTGGAAGTGGTAGATTACATTCATGTTGACATTTCAATTATGACAAGTACAAAAAAGAAATTCTGACATGACAAACGTCAAAATTTCCCCCCACCACTGAAAAAGTATAAACGTGAAAAATTTGCACACCGTGCTTGAATGACCTAGAATGTGTCCGATTGAAATCAAAAAAAGAATTATGGCTCTATCTCTACTCGTCTAGAAGATATCACTTCTAAAAATTTCCAGTGACTTGGGCAGTAACAAAATCACCCATGATGGGACTACTTGGTAACCATGGTAATTTTGATGCAACGTATGGTTACAAGTCTTGCATTTTTATCCATGCTGGGTTCGATAAGTGGCAAAGTGATGTCGCAGCATGCTTCATTGGGCATCTCCCCTGAAGAGGTCCAGAGGATGACCTCTTCTGGAGGTCCATGAGGTCAATTTTCTCATGATATAATTCATTCAGCAACTATGTATGTTTCTGTGAATTTTCAAGAAAAACCACCTGCTCTAGCAAATTCTGCATCATAAAATCTAAATTTCACAAAAAAATCAAGAACTCTTTGAAAAAACAAAATACGATCAAAAGTCAAAAACCGTTTCGAGATATTGATATCCGCTTTCTAAAACTCAAGAGAAAAAAAATCCGGAATTTTTTCTAAAAAAGTTCCACGACTTCAAAAATTAACACTTTTGACACTCCTTCTTTGGCATCCTGTATATCATGGACAAAGTCAATGGTGACGTGAATCGACATAGCGTCTTGTACCTGAAGAAAAGCTCTACCAAGCACCATACATTTTTTTCAAATCAGATATCCTTCCCCGAAGAAATCCTTACTTGAAATTGGTGCAAATTTTGGTCTATGCTTAACTTTTGACGAGCAGTTTACATCCCGGTCATTTTTTATTTTCAGTAGAATGACTTTTTGAATCAAAAATAAAGTGACAAGCTGGAGGGCTACGGCTACGACTGATGGCACCTACCAAGTTCTGGAGCGAAACTTTCAGCGGCCATGAGCCGTATCTTCCAGCACTCCAGCTTGTCACTTTATCTTTGCTCAAAAAAGTAATTCTACTAAAAATAAAAAGTGAACGGGATACAATAAATCTCTACGGAAATATTTATTTTCCATATCCATTATAGGATCCGGGATCGAACCTAGTACAACCAAGTGAATATGCTCTCGCGGGCGTGAGGCCTAATGGCGCATTTATTTTCGAGTGGATCCGCATTGTGATAAAGAAGTTTTTCTTAAATCGGTTGACTAGTGGTAGTGGGGTCGGTACACATTAAAAAACGGTACTATGCGGCATTCAATGATACAGAAAATTCCTTTCGCATGAGTATTCTACAAGGTCTAACGAAGGATATTAGAAGGGGAAGCACAAAAGCTTCTCCTTAGAGGGGCCGCAGGGGGCCCTGTCAAGTTGACGGTCCAGGAACTCCTTCCAAACCATCTTTCAATTTTATTGTATCACTGAAATAGGGATGATGTGACTCCATTGTGAATTTTGATGGCATTGGTCGCCATGTCTCTTTCATCCTTCATGCTTGAAAAAATAATTTCTTCGGGGGGTCGGAGAAATCACTTCTTATTTTTTTATATATACAAGAGGATGCGAAGTTGGCCTGTTTTGTGTCTTAACCTGTTATTTGGCATTCCCAAAATCCTATTATGAAGTCAGTTTTTCAAATTCTCGATTTTGGGTTGATTGGTAGACTAAGAAGTAGGTATTTTTCAACATCCAGTTCAGACGTACTTTCTTCAGTGTCCAACCGAAGATTATTGAAATCATCATCAGAGGTGGACACAATGAACTATTTTCTCAACATTATGTCGAGAAAATCAATTCTAAACCGCGCATAGAGAGTACACAAATTATTTTTCTTCCGGTCGGTCGAATTGCGATGCCTACTACGCCCGTCAGGGAGAACGCTGAGCATCGCCAGCCTAATTTAGTATGAAAACAGCCTAAACAAATTCAAAACTGACTAAAACTCAGAGTGCTGACTCAGTTTTCATTCTTGTTTAGTCTGGCGATGCTCAGCGTTCTCCCTGACGGGCGTAGTAGGCATCGCAATTCGACCGACCGGAAGAAAAATAATTTGTGTACTCTCCATGTGCGGTTAAGGATTGATTTTCTCGACATAATTTTCAGAAAATAGTTCAGTCTATCCACCTCTGCGATTATTTCAGTTACATCCAGTTGGACATTGGACAAGGTACATCCGAACTGGATGTTGAAAAATACCTAATTCTTAGTCTACCAATCAGGCCAAAATTGGAAATTTGGAAAATTGACTTCATAATAGGATTTTGGGAATGCCATATAACAGGTTAAGACACAAAACATGCCACCTTTGCGTCCTCTTGTATATGTAAAAAAATAAAAAGTGATTTCTCTGACCTCCCGAAGAAATTATTTTTTCAAGCATGAAGGATGGGAGAGACATGGCTACCAATGTCATCGAAATTCACAATGGAGTCACATCATCCCCATTTGAGTGATACAACGAAATTGAAAGATGGTTTGGTAGGAGTTCTTGAACCGTCAACTTGACAGGGCCCCCTGCGGCCCCCCTAAGGGGAAGTTTTTGTGCTTCCCCTTCTAATATCGTTCGTTAGGGCTTGTAGAACACTCATGCAGAAGGAATTTTCTGTATCATTAAATGCCGTATAGGAATGCCTACCAACCCCACTATGGGGAAGTCAATATGGCAGAGAATCGTGAAACCAACTTCACCTGATGGTGATCTATGATTAGATAGTCATTCAAACACGGATATATGTTCCAAATTTCATCAAAATCGGTTCATTGAACGAAAAAACTAAATATGGCTGGCCAAGATAGCAGAGAATCAAAAAACTCATTCAAACAATAAAGATCGCTGTACAAAGCGAAGGTAGATATGCTCCAAGTTTCATCAATATCGCTTCACTACGAAAAAATTCAATATGGCGACAGGGTCTACATAGAGACAAATCGTAAAATCTATCTTACAGTCATAAACGTTATACGAAGATGAAGAATATTGCAAGTTTCCTCACAATCGATATACTTGAAAAAAAAACTCAATATGGCGGACGAAGATGGCGGCTAATCACAAGACCAAGCTTGGTTTCACAATTTTCAGTATATGAGGCGCGAATATATTCCAAATTCCATCAAAAACGGTCAGTTAATACAAAAGTGCAATATAGCGTTCCAAGATGGCGTCACAATGAAAAAACAGAAATTCGCAATGTCCATCCTTTCGGGCATGAGTAGTCCATTGAAAAAGTTGCAGGGCTCCAACTTTATTCCTCAAGAAGAAGTTCAACCGCAAACATTTTTACACATACAGATAGACGTACATAGGTATATCCCGTTCACTTTTTATTGAATGACTTTTTGGAGCAAGAATAAAGTGACAAGCTGTATCGCTGGGGGAATACGGCTGATGGCAGCTGATAGTTTCGCTCCAAAACTTTGCAGGTGCCATCAGCCATAGCCCTCCAGCTTTTCACTTTATTTTTGCCCAAAAAGTCATTCTACTGAATTTAAAACGTAAACGGAATATACATATTGTTACGAGCGGCGATCTCGTACATATTGGTAAACACTCGATGTTTCTGGATCTTTCCATCATTAGATCGCAGTGTAGAAGTCTGGAGCGATCTGGTGCATTCCAGAGCGTTCGTGTATGTGAAACTGAAGGTATAGTCCAAGAGCTGGCGACAAAAAAAAGTGCAACAGTTTTCTAAAGGCTGAAACTCTGGAATATGTTAAACTGCGCAACAAATATGTTGTCGCGAGGGAAAAATTGGTCCGAGTTTGAACCACAATAACTTTTGAATGGCACAAACCATTTAGATTCTGTTTTGATGGTTAGCGAGCTCAGTTTTTCCGTTATTCACCTTCAGGAGGTGAAGATCAGAAAGCTCCATGTAAAATATCTACAGGGTGAAGTGTAAAACAGTACAAAATTTTAGCAAATTCAACGGGCCCCCATTTTCAGAATAATTTTTTTTCTCAAACGCAAATGGAAGGATTATAAAGCGTTATGTGTAAGCTTGCGCCCAGTTTAAGAATTTTTGAAATCGAAAGTCTGGTTTTGACTTTATAATTGTTTTCTCTTGGAGGATGCTGATTTATCCTATCCCTACAAAGAAGACTATGTTACTCTGACGATAGGAGGTTGCAATTCACGAATATTGTTGCTTGAACGGTTCTCAGCAACTTAACTCGCAGACCATCTGGAGTACCTTGATCAAGGCTTCAAAAATGGAGCCCATTCAAAATGGGCGACACAGGTGTTTCCCTTAAAAATTGAATTTGATCAGATTTTCACAATTGAAACAAGCTTTCTTGTGATTTTGACCTTCTGAACTTGATGCTGATGGTCATTTTTAGTTTTTGATGATGACAGGCTACATAGTCTTCCTTGTAACGATAGGATAAATCAGCATCCGCCAAGAGAAAAAAAATCATAAAGTCAGAACCAGAGTTCCGATTCCAAAAATTTCAAAACTGGGCGCAAGCCAAAACATCACGCTTTATGATCTTTTCATTGACATTTGAGAAAAAAAATTATTCTGAAAGTGGGGGTCCGTTGAATTTGCTAAAATTTTGTACTGTTTTACATTTCACCCTGTAGATATTTTACATGGAGCTTCCTGATCTTTACCTCCTAAAGATGAATAACAGAAAGACTGAGCTCGCTAACCGTCAAAACAGAATCAAAATGGTTCGCGTTATTCAAAAGTTATTGTGGTCCAAAGTCGGACCAATTTTTCCCCTGCGACAACATATTTGTTGCGCAGTTTAGATTACTCAATTACATCCATGAAATAAACAGTCAGACACCGGTTCATTAGAACCTGCTCAATCGGCAGCCGAAACAAATCCGAAATGCCCGAACGGACAGTTCTGACAACGCACAGCATTGTTGTCTGACGCACAGCTCTGTTGTCTGATGCAAATATATCAGCAGTTGCAGCTGTTGTCCGAGTTACGGTTCAAATGAATCGCCCGTAGCGACATACAGATTTGGGGAAAAAATCAGAGAAGCCTTGCGTAATGGAACCATCTAATGAAGAGAGGTAAGTACCTAGGTGTGGTCATAGCCGTAACTCAGACAACAGCTGACAGCTGTGGGTCAGACAACAGAGCTGTGCGTCAGATAACAAAGCTGTGCGTTGTCAGAACTGTCCGTTCGGGCATTTCGGACATTTTTTGGCTGCCGATTGAGCAGGTTCTAATGGACCGGTGTATGACTGTTTATTTCATAGATGTAATTGAGTAATCTAACATATTCCAGAGTTTCAGCCTTTAGAAAACTGTTGCACTTTTTTTTGTTGCCAGCTCTCCGACTAGTAGACTCAATGCTCGATCAAGAAAGATCTGTCCATTTTGGCGGAGGCGCCGCTCGTAACCCGGCAGAATTATACGGGTAAAGTGTACGATTATTGAGGAATGATCTAGAAACCGCATAATATGCCAGACCACCATGGAATTTGCTGGAAGTGAACAGAAAACTCGAGAACGCTGTTCGGAGGCCTTATATAAGGCATCAGCCGGCAGCTCGCGGCAGTATTGAATTGGAATGCGAGCGGATAGCGAGCGATAACAAGCGAAGTACCTGCGATATAATTCCCAGTGGATATTTGTTGGCGTTATTTATTGTAGTAGTACGCAGAAATAAACAGTGTGTGTTTAACAATCGTCTCAATTATTTTCGAACCCGTACGCGAAATATCGTAACAATATATTCGATCTTAGAACCTATAATTGATCATACAAGTGGGATCCCTGATGAAAATACGCTCAAATAGTCCGAAAACAGACAGACAAACCGGGCCCTACCAATAGTTCCAGACTCAATATGCGATACTTTTGAGACAACATGTACATTGTCAGGAAGACCTTGTAGTGGAAATGTACACATCTAAAAACACATCGACACAACGAGATTTTGCATGGGTGCACCTTATACCAAAACAAGCGATTTGACCCGCAGCACTACATATTTCGTCCCTTAGGGGGCCCATGGGGGCCCTCCAAATTTTCAAGGTGCAAGAACTTTCACAAAGTGGTCATTGGGTATCATCATGTGTGCCATAAAAGAAGCTCACGGGTCTATTGAAAATATCAATATGTTGTCAATCAATCAATAATCAATCAATTGTCGTAGTGTCCGTTCCATTTCTCACACTTGAAAAAAAAATTCTTTAGCAGAGGTCAAAAAAACTGTTTTTATTTTTTCTTATATGCAAGGAAACGATAAATTGATATGATTTGTTGCGTTCCCAACTAAATCGCGTTCCGTTAGCCTAATTATCAAGAAAAATTTCTTGCAGTGGTATTTTCCGAAGAAGTGGTGACGTCTTCAGTACACCTTTTTCAGGAGCATTTCTTTTTATGTCCGCACTGGAAGTCACTCAAAATTTTTGCAGGAATAGAGACCTCAAACTCTTTTATTGGTTATTTCTTCGCTACATGACTCAAAAACGTTCAAAAAAGCCCAAAAAAAATTTTTTTCTGTTGGGCCGTCAAATTTTTGGAATGTTGATTTTTCACTAGGGGAGACGGTCAGATTTTGATCTAGGTCAGGCGATTTGGTTTCAACGGAAAATATACCTACTCATACCTAACGACTCTGCGTTTCGTAGTACTGCAATAAAACACGGCATGAAAGTATATTTTCCACTAAAATCAAACTGCCTGCGTCTGCAGCCTGGATTGAATATTGGTTAGCGTCTCTCCTTCTATAAAATCGAAATTCCGCAAGTTGGACGGCCCAGCAGAAAAAAATTCTTTTTGGGCTTCCTTGAGTGTTTTAGAATCATGTAGCGTCAACATCACCAAAAAAGAGTTTGAGGTGTCTATTCCTGCAAAAATTACGAGTGATGCCCAGTGGAGACATAGGAGGAAATACTCTTGGAAAAGGTGTACTGAAGACATCACCACTTCTTTGGAAAATACCACCTCAAAAAAAAATTCTTCATAATTAGGCTCACGGAATGCGACTTAGTTGCGAACGCAACAAAACATATGAATTCATCGTTTTCTGGCATATAAGAAATAATAAAAACAATTTTTTTGACCTCTGCAAAAGATTTTTTTTTCAAGTGTAAGGAATAGAACGGACAGGATGACAATTGATGAAAACATTTTCAATAGACCCGTAAGCTTCTTTTATGGCACACATGACGATACTCAATGATCGTTTTGTAAAAGTTCTTGCAAATTGAAAATTTGGAGGGCCCCCATAGGCCCCCTAAGGGACGAAATATGGAGTGCTGCGGGTCAAATCGCTTGTTTTGGTATAATGTACGCCCATGCAAAATCTCGTTACTCTACTCTAAAATGCAGTATCATTTTGCGTATCGCTCCCACTATTGCTTGCTCTAAGTCTATTTATTATGTTTCACTGCTTCAGTTTGCCTCATTACAACCTGCTTATGTTTTACCCTCAGCACAACAGTCCCACCAGACCATTATTATTCCACTTTTATTACAGGTAATTATTATCACAGGTAAGCCTGCCTTTCATAATTTTATGCTTGATTGAAAATAATTTGCACGTCATTAGATGGGCAGCAAGATATCCGTAGATAATCCTAATTATTTAATGTGACTGCCGTACACTTACACATCAGTCTCGTAGATATTTTCTCGAACAGAGGAACAGACCTGGTAACGTGCATGCTTGAAGAAAATGAGTTATTTTCTGTAAACACCCTGTAGCCTCACGCATATTTCAATTAGGCATCAGGTAAGTATAAAGACGGAATTTTGAATGTCTGGAACGTGCTGCGATTGTGTCGTGAAATAATGAGTTTGCGCTTATTGGATTGAACGCACTTTCTATTGAAAACAAAACGACTAAACCGACAAGGCAACTGAATAATAATTTTTGCTCTTTACATGCATAATAAAGGAGGCTCTCTCGATATAGGTATTCTTTTTATAGATGTCATTTGATTAGACATGCTAAAACAATTCAGTGGGCGCCAAAACGCCGTCGAATTGGGTCAATTCTCCGCACCGCACGTTTTAGTAATTCACCGTTTCCGTTTTCATGCGACCATATACGCCTAGCTTATTCCCGAACGAAATCTGCTTTTCCATCTCGAATAGCTCACAAATCCGACCATTATTGCCCACCACGTATGGTGTGCGCGACGACTTGTGACGTAGACATCGGAGGGTTGCGAGTAATTAAGTGGATGCATTCAATTAAAGGGTCGACCCGCATTGTTCACAGCGACCATCAAAATGTTCATCGACTGACCAGTCAATGGCGCAAATGAGAAACCACTAAATAAAAACTCTCTTGTAGAGAAAGAGTGAGAAGAAGAGTAGAATATTTGAGAATTTGTACATTTTCATTTACACAAAATAAAAACACAGCTTTCAAAAGAAGGGACTAGGGTTCCTTTTTCCATCTCGATTTTGTTGCTCATCCAGAAAAAACGACTCGTTTGATGGGTCATACAGCCGCCGTGTCCTTTTAATTTCTGGTTGCACCCTACTTTTGCTATGGCCATATCCTCTTTTTTGTGGCCCCTTCTGTGTTGAAGAATGTGGCAATCGCTTTTTCAAAGTTACTTTGTTCAAAGCTCTTCCCCGTGATATCTTTGGATGACCATCAGCACGCACCTTCACCTTGCCATCCGATCGCTTGGAACTTCGCTTCTTGCAAGCGTTCGCCACGCTTCTCGTAAGGTGCTCGCTGAATCTTAGTTTTTCACCACGTGAATTCTTTTTGTCACCTTGTGAATTTTTGCAGTCGAATAAGAGAGGCAGCGTATTGGCGGTCAGGTTGCTCCCTTTTCCGGACAGTGTTCTGAGACTTCTGCGCTTCACTTCGACACCTCCCGTGTCGTTGGAAACTTCAGATTTAAAGGTAGCGCTGGGTCGTGGAACCATTAAGAAATGTTCTGGATAGTTTTCGTGATTTTGACTCATTTTTCTTTGATAAGTATTTAACGCAAGTATTTGGAAATCAGTATAAAACTCATTTGAAACTGTGTTTGAAACTAGATTTTCTGAAGCTGACAGAATGATAGTGACAATAAAATAATATGAGCGGACTTACGGTATCCTAGTAATAGCAACAATTGTGTACACCCTATCTCAACGAAAATGATTTCGCAACAAGTTGGTGACCGAAATTCTTGCGAATAAAATATCGCCCTTGAAATCGATCCTGCTATCCTCGTGCCTTCTCGACTGACGCATCCACCATTTGTGAGAGGTTCGCTGTTTATCGACTATCGAAGTTTCCACAATTGCTTCTTTTTCCACCTTTCCCATTGCTCTAAATCTTGGTAGGCTAGTCAAATTAGAACGATGGTGCAAGAAAGATAGATGTCAACCTCGGAAAAAATATGGACGTCCTGAAAATTTGATATTTTGTTCAGAATTGAGTGCTCTACAACATATCCAAAATCGCCAAAAATCGCACCCGGGGGTTTTGAGTTATTGGAGGGGGGGCAAAAATTGGAGGTAAAAATGGAGGGGATGGAACCCGTCAATCCATTGGATGCGAATACATTATAGTTCGACGTATCATATCCCATTGATACTATTTTGGTACAAAAAGTGTCCATCATTGTTGAAGGGGAGTAGTGGGGGGGCGAAGCTCTGCTAGGTGGTCCATTTTGTTTTTCTGGCCATGTCGAACCGATCACGACAAGTTTGGTATCTTTTCCGAATCCAATCTCCTGAACACATATTCGATGTGTAAATTCGGATGAAAACAAGTTTGGACAAGTTAACTTGAAAAAACTTGTTTTTTCTTTGACAATTTTGACGAATTTTTGTTTTACTGTTGGAGGCGTTCATTTTTAGAAAATTTTCAGGGGCCATTAAATTGAAGTGTATTCTCCACAAAAATCATGCACTCGATGTTTAATTTTGTTTCTCGAGTTTAAAAAATTGATTTGAACTTGAGCCGGCGCGGCGCGACGTCTGCTACTGACCAGAACACTACAGCATGCACCTTTAAATGAAAACACCTCAAACTTTTGAAGAAATAACAACTCATCTTTGAAAATTGGAGGATCTGTGGAGAATTGAATTTCCTATAACATAAACAAAATAGCCATGAATCGCACTGCAGGGTTTTGAGTTTTGGCGATTTTGGATATGTTGTAGAGCACTCTATTCTAAACAGAAAATCAAATTTTCATGACGTCCATATTTATTCCGAGGTTTTGCCGATTTTTTCACTATTTTTCCTGTACTACAAATTTTTCCGTTTGAGGGAAAAAACTGTTGGAGTTTTGGAAATTTAACAGTAATATCCGGTAAGGTGTACTGTTAAACATACTAAAAGTCCCCAACTCTACCTATTGAGCTCGAGCCGCCATCTTGGAAAAATGGTCCTTCAATCCAGTTTTCTCCTTATATTCCGCTAATCATCAGAGATATTCAATTGAGTTTCATAAAAAATCAAGGCTATAAAATTGTCTACAAAAATTGTTTCATACCGACTTTTTTCTCGTATCTGTTGATATCAATAAAATTAAATTATTAAAAAAAACTCAAAAGATTAGCGATTTTTTGCCTATGGCTAGAGATATTGTCTTCACAATTTGTGAAGATGTTGGCAGTCTACATCAAAGCTAAACATGACAGTTAAGATAGAAAAAAAATTGCGAAAATATTTTTTTATTTTTTTTTAAATTAAGCAAAAATTTGGTTTTCGAGTTTGACATTTCCAACAGGGCGGAGTAAAGGTTCCAATCGAACATCAATCAGTTTTGATATTTACATATTGTAAGACAAGATTTCATCAGTATTGTGCCTTCACGAACTTCTGGAATGCTCGATATGATTAAACTAAAAAATAATAGCTAAGTTCAAAAAGTGTTGTTGATTGGTTCTGAAGGAAACATTTCGAAACAAAAGACATCAGCAAAGAATATACAGGAGGTCCAAAAGTTATTCAACTGTATATAATGAGCCCCATATTGATGTACCTTATCCAAAATAGTACAAAAGAATCAATAAAAATGTTAAAATATAGCTCTCCATAGGTCGAAGTTTTTGTGTTGTGTTTTTGCATCTCTTCTGATCTTGATGATCTGTAGATGTAACTGTCAGAAATTAAGAACGAAAAGTGCATAGGAGGCTTTCAGTAATCATAAGACAAGGCAACAGTGAAAGAATTTTCATTTTATCTGCTACGGTCTCCGAGATATGACCTGTTGAACTGAAAAAACCGGAGAAAACTAAAATACCCCGAAATGTCGAAAATGGGACCCTGGGGGCCTAACGGTCCAAATTTTGGGGTGGCAACATGGATTTTCAGATTCAGCAGGGTCCATTTAGTGAAAAACCGCTTTGTTGTCAAAATGTTATATGATTTGCTTCTAGGCCCAGAAAAAACTGGAAAGTGTCCTAGTCTACTAGTGGGAGCGGTACGCAAAAGCATACCGCATTTTGGAGTGCAGTAACGAGATTTTGCATGGGCGTTCTTTATACCAAGACAAGCGATTTGACCCGCAGTACTCGATATTTCGTCCCTTAGGGGGCCAATGGGGGCCCTCCAAATTTTCAAGATACAAGAACTTTCACAAAATGATCATTGAGTATCGTCATGTATGTCATAAGTGAAGCTTACGGGTCTATTGAAAATGTTTTCATCAAATGTCGTCGTGTCCGATTCATTCTTCACATTTGGAAAAAAAAATCTTTCGCAGAGGTCAAAAAAACTGTTTTTATTTTTTCTGTTGTGCAATGAAACGATAAATTCATATGTTTTGTTGCGTTCCCAACTAAATCGCGTTCCGTAAGCCCAAATATGAAGACAATTTTTTCGCAATATCATTTTCCCAAGAAGAGGTGACCTCTTCAGTACACTTTTTTCAACAGCATTTTTTTCAATGTTCCTAGTGGATAAGACTGTCAATTTTTGCAGGTATGAGAAGCTTGAACTCTTTTATTAGTAATTTCCATGCAACATGGCTTCAAAACACACAAGAGAGCCCTAAAACTTTTTTTTTCTGCTGGGCCGTCAAATTTTTGGCATGTTGATTTTGTAGTAGGGGAGACGCGCAAATAAATACGATCTAGTCTAGGCAAATAAAATCTACCGGAAAATATAGGTACCTACTTACACCTAACGACTCTGCGTTTTGTTGTACTGCAATAAAACACGGCATTGAAGAATATTTTCTGTTGAAACCAAATCGCCTGCGCCTGCAGCCTGGATTGAATACTGGTCCGCGTCTCTCCTACATAAAATCAAAATATCGTAAATTGGACGGCCCAGCAGAATTTTTTTTTTTTTTTGGGCTCCCTTGGGCGTTTTAGAGTCATGTTGCTTCGCAACTACCAGGAAAAGAGTTCGAGGTCTCCATTCCTGCAAAAATTACGAGTGATATCCAGTGGGGACATAGAAAGAAATACTCTTGGAAAAGAGGTACTGAAGAGGTCACCACTTCTTTGAAAAATACCATTACAAGAAGAATTTCTTTATAATTAGTTTTAGGGAATGCGATTTAGTTGGGAACGCAACAGAACATATGAATTTATCGTCTCCTTGCATAGAAGAAAAAGTAAAAACAGTTTTTTTGACCTCTGCCAAAGAATTTTTTTTTCAAGTGTGATGAATGAATCGGACACAACGACAATTGATGAAAATATTCTCAATAGATCCGTAAGCTTCACTTATGACATACATGACGATACTCAATGATCGTCATGTGGAAGTTCTTGCATCTTGAAAATTTGGAGGGCCCCCATTGGCCCCCTAAGGGACAAAATATCAAGTGCTGCGGGTCAAATCGGTTGTCTTGGTATAAAGTATGCCCATACCAACTCTCGTTACTGCACTCCAAAATGCAGTATCGATGTGTTTTTAGGTGTGTACCGCTTGCACTATACTACTTTTCCCTATTTGACTGGTAGGCCAGGCGGTATGTCGGTAAAATCACTACAATCTGGAAAAAACTCCGACCAAAGCTTTTATGGTGTCAAACTCTTCGTAAGGTCAGTAGTTATCTACCACTGAGTTTCCGCCCAAAAACGAGTTGTGCTGATTCCTCCACATCTGCGCGAAGGTAGAGGATGCCTCGAAAGTGCAAAAAGACCTGTTAAACCTTCGTACTTTTTTGTTGTATTTGCCTAAATGCAAACGTACAACTCTTACGCAAACATTGGAAGCATCTGTCATCATCTCTGTGCCAGTCTTACTGTTGAAAAAAAAAGATTTCTTTGTGCGGGTCGGATAAATCACAATTAATTGTTTTTCCACACAAGAAAACGATGGAGCAACATGTATTTTGGACGTTTTCTAATAACTTGTACTCATTGAGCCCATCTATGGTATTAAAATTTCAATAACAGCATTTTTGAAGATGTTGCCAGCAAAAAAGAGAAAAATTTTCACCCGCCTGTTCAGCAGCAATTTTTTCAATTTTATCAAACACCGTTTGCGAAAATTTTATAAGGAATGGAAAGCTCAAACTCTTCTCTAACGATATCGTGCCTGGCTTAACCGCGGCACGCACTTGAAAGTCTAAAAAACTGTTTTCTTTTCGAGAGGTCCTGTTTCACTCGCGTGCGGCCGTGCCTACTTGACATAGACCGGACTGATCACACGAGCTTGGAAATGTACTCTTTTCCAGCTTTAAAATGCGACAATTATTATTGGGACTTTGTACATTGATTCATGAAGAAATCATACATCATTTTATCATTAATGGTCGTGTTTCAAAGCTGGAAGAGAGTACATTCCCAAGCTTGTGCAATCAGTCCGGTCTATGTCAAGTAGGCATGGCTGCACGCGGGTAAAATAGAACCGCTCGAAAGAAATCAGTTTCCTACACTTTCAAAAAGCGTGTCGCGGTTGAGCCAGATATAATATCATTAGAAAACAGTTCCAGCTTGTCATTTCCTATAAAATTTTTGAGAACGGTGTTTGGTAAAATTGAAAAAACTCCTGCTGAACAGGCGGGTAAAAATTATTCACTTCTTTACGGGCAACATCTTCAAAAATGCTGTTATTGAAATTTTAACGCCATCAATGGGTTCAGTGAGTACAAGTTATTAGAAAACATCCAAAATACATGTTGCTCCATCGTTTTCTTGTGTGGAAAAACAATTAAATGTGATTTATCTGACCCGCACAAAGAAATCTTTTTTTTCAACAGTAAGACTGGCACAGAGATGATGACAAATGCTTCCAATGTTTGCGTTAGAGTTGTAAGTTTGCATTGAGGCAAATAAAATGAAAAAGTACGGGGGTTTAACAGGTCTTTTTGCACCTTCAAGACATCCTTCACCTTTGGGCAGATGTGGAGGAATCAGCACAACTCGTTTTTTGGCGGAAACTCAGTGCTAGGTACCTACTGACCTTACGAAGAGTTTGACACCATAAAAGCTTTGGTCGGAATTTTTTCTATCCAGAATGACCTACCGCCTGGCCTATGGCTGAAATTTGTAATGTCAAGTTTGAGGACTAATAACTTTCAAATAAATCAATTATTTTGTTCTTTTTTTCAGCAATGTGAAGGCTGTATTTTTGGCAACAGGTATGCTTCACTACTTTCATTTTGTATCGTTACTTTTTGTTATACAGGGTAGATTTTAACATTTTGATTGATTCTTTTGTGCTATATTGGATAAGGCACATCAATATGAGGCTCATATGCAGTTGAATAACCTTTGGACCTCCTGTATATCCTTTGCTGATGTCTTTTGTTTCGAAATGTTTTCTTCAGAACCAATTGACCAACACTTTTTGGACTCAGCTATTATTCTTTTAGTTTAATTCATATCGAGCATTCCAGAAGCTCGTGAAGGCACAATACTGGTGAAATCTTGTCTTACTAAAGTGGTCAACAAAATAAGTGTCTATGTCGATATTTGTATAGTTTTTCAAAACTTGACAGCTTTGGAATCTTTCGCGCGATTTTGTATCTGTTTGAACTGGTGGATAGCCTCAATCTTTGGCTATCGGATCCAAGTTTTGCGGATATTGAGAAAGCCCAATAAAATTTCTACAGGGTGTCAAATAAAGCAATGCAAAAGTTTTGAAAGTTTCGCTAACCCCCATTTTGCCAAGAAATTTTTTTTGTGGATACCAACACCAAAAATATGAAGAATGATGTATTCTCTCGAAAAGGTTTTCGATTCATCCCCCTATTTCTGTTTAAAAAAAAGTTATGCCATTTTTTCCTCAATCTACACTTTTCGACAATTAACGTTACAACTGGCCATATTATCGAGGCAAATTTGACAACAATTGATACTTTCACTTGAAAAACTGTCCCATGAAAAACATTTTCTTTACTCACCCCTAAAATGATTATCTACGGTCAGTGCCTAAAGCCCCTGCGGACCGAGTAAGAATGTAGCCTGCTGGAGCTGGAGATGGAATAGCACTGTATCACATCAGATTTACAACATTAACCATATGAAACCCTCTGATAATGTTTGTTAAGGGTTGTTTTAAAAAAATTGAAAATTGATAACTTGAGAACGAGAAGACCTAGAGGCTACTTTCTTATTTGACGTTCAATCGCATACGGTGACGCATTTTGCAACAAAGTGGGGGTGTGATTCATAGCTACCCTTACTTAAGGGATGGAAATGTTTTTGTTTAAGTGTTTGGTATCATTTCTTATGGTTTCGTCTGTTCTGAATGCAATTTTGGCAATTAAAATTGATTTTGAACAAATGTTACCATTTGAAAGAAAGAATCAAGTTCATAACTTCGGATGGAGTTTTTCTTTATTGTGACAAAATGTTTACAATTGAAAACAATGTTTCCATAAAATCGATAGAGTTATACTATCAGTAGCGAAAAAAATTGGTACAGCCCAGTTTTAACTTTCAGTTGCTTTCAAACTCGGCGCGGTCAAAGACAGCAAAAATTTTGTAGACAAGACTTCCACTGATTTCCACGTAACTTCTACTGACTTCCATGTGATTTCCATTGACCGCCACCATTGTGTACACCAGACTTCCACTGCGGTTTACCTATAGAGCAAGCGTAGCCGGAACTATGGACTTGATTTCAAGTTAGAGATACGCCCGCGCCTAGAGTCTCACGCAAAAATAGCCAACTCGCTTGTCTTCGTGTCTCGGAGGACACGTAAAGCACTCGTTCTTCCTCGGTTAGTGCGCCACGTCACTAGTCACCTCAAACCAAGTAAAAGTGTAACTAGAAACTGCCTTCGGGTCTCTCCGCAAAATACTCTTCGGCTGCGACTAAAAAAGGAAACACCGTTAGACACGAGGGATATGAAAATATCCTTGAATCACTCACATAAGTTCATCTTCATCAGTATTTGGTGGGACCTCCTCTAGCTCTAATGAGAGCCGCAACCCTTCGAGGCATACTCTCCACCAGGTTTCGCAAAAACTCCTGAGGAATAGCATCCCATTCAACCTGAATCGCATCCGCCAAGTCATCAAAATTTTCAATTTGTCCTTCCCTTTCTTTCATATTTCTCTTCATTCTACTCCATACATGCTCAATCACATTCATATCAGGAGACAAGGGTGGCCAATCCATTCGCTCAATATTGTGATCCCTCAAAAATTCGGTGACAATACGTGCACGATGTGGTCTCGCGTTGTCGTCAACCAGAATGAATCCATCACCGAAGTTTTGCGCGTAGGGGACCACAATATCCCTAATACACAAATCTCGATATCTCTCTCCATTCATGCTCTGTCCTCTTAACACCACCAACTCACTCTTTCCTGTCATCGTGATTCCACCCCAAACAGTCACTCCTCCACCTCCAAACGCCACTCTCGCCTCCATGTGCTCTTCCAAAAATCTTTCATTTCTTCTTCTCCACACCAAAACACGCCCATCCGAATGGAACAAATTGAACTTACTTTCATCCGTAAAC
Organism: Anaspis maculata; assembly: GCA_949128115.1. Classification (NCBI taxonomy): domain Eukaryota; kingdom Metazoa; phylum Arthropoda; class Insecta; order Coleoptera; family Scraptiidae; genus Anaspis; species Anaspis maculata. The sequence continues at coordinate 54,050,105 of OX421961.1, read as the reverse complement.
AAACATCTACCCCATTCAGCTATTCGTCAGTTCTGGTGGTCCCTAGCCCATTGGAGACGCACGGCGCGATGACGTCGGTTCATTAAAGGGCATGAGGCTCTTCTTCTCGCTCTTAGCCCAGAGTCGTGCAATCTTCGTCTGACAGTTTGGTTTGACAGCTGGATCCCCGTCGTGGCCCTCAACACGTTGTTGATGGCACTTGCAGTAGTGGTCGGTTTTTTCTGGATCGCCCTTCGAACAAAGCGATCCTGCGCAGCGGTTGTTTTCCGAGTTCTTCCTCCACGACGGTAATTAATGTCTCCAGCTGCCAGACGTCGAATTGCACGACTTATGGACCTAGAGGAGGTCCTAAAAAGTGCCGCAATGTTGTCGATGGTGTCGCCCCTCTCTCGCATTCGTGCCACGATGGCTAATTCATCCGGACTTAAACGCGGCATTTTACAAATTACTCTGCTCACAATAGCGGAAGAAAAAGGTTTGGTTTTTAAGGTAACATAAGTAAAACGATAAGTTCTTCAGCTAAAAAGACACATACACAAATGAAAAACCAATCGAACGAGTTTTACCCGAATAGGAGATAATGTTGAATAAAAACAATTTTTAATACCAAAATTGAATTCAGAAGAGACGAGACCATAAGAAATGAAACCACACACTCCTACAAAAACATTTCCGTCCCTTAAGTAAGGGTTGCTAAGAAGGACACCCCCACTACGTTGCAAAATGTGTCACCGTATGCGATTGAACATGAAATAAAAATTTTGTCTCCAGGTCTTTTTCTTCTCAAGTCATCAATTACCAATTTTTTGAAAACAACCCCTAACAAACAATATCAAAGGGGGTTTGATATGGTTGATGTGGTAAATCTGTTGTGACACAGTACTATCCCATCCTGATGCCCGCTCCAGCAGGCTACATTCTAAGTCGGTCCGCAGGGGCTTAAGGCACTGACCGTAGATAATCATTTTAGGGGTGAGTAAAGAAAATGTTTTTCATGGGACAGTTTTTCAAGTGAAAGTATCAATTGTTGTCAAATTTGCCTCGATAATATGGCCAGTTGTAACGTTAATTGTCGAAAAGTGTAGATTGAGGAAAAAATGGCATAACTTTTTTTTAAACAGAAATAGGGGGATGAATCGAAAACCTTTTCGAGAGAATACATCATTCTTCATATTTTTGGTGTTGGTATCCACAAAAAAAATTTCTTGGCAAAATGGGGGTTAGCGAAACTTCCAAAACTTTTGCATTGCTTTATTTGACACCCTGTAGAAATTTTATTGGGCTTTCTCAATATGCGCAAAACTTGGATCCGATAGCCAAAGAATGAGGCTATCCACCAGTTCAAACAGATCCAAAATCGCGCGAAAGATTCCAAAGCTGTCAAGTTTTGAAAAACTATACAAATATCGACATAGACACTTATTTTGTTGACCACTTTATATGTAAATATCAAAACTAAATGATATTCAATTGAAACCTTTACTCCGCCCTGTTGTAAATGTCAAACTCGAAAACCAAATTTTTACTTGAAGTGAAAAAAAATAAAAAAATATTTTCGCAATTTTTTTTCTCTCTCAACTGTTATGTTTAGCTTTGATGTAGACTGCCAACATCTTCACAAATTTTGCAAACAATATCTCTAGCCATAGGCAAGAAATCGCTTATTTTTTGATTTTTTTGTAAAGTTAATTTTATTAATATCAACAGATACGAGAGAAAAATCGGTATGAAACAATTTTTGTAGACAATTTTATAGCCTTGATTTTTACTGAAACTCAACTAAATATATCTGATGATTAGCGCGATATAAGCAGAAAGCTGGATCGAAGGACCATTTTTCAAAGATGGCGGCTCGAGCTCAATAGGTAGAGTTGTGGACTTTTAGTATGTTTATCAGTACACCTTACCGGACATTACTGTCAAATTTCCAAAACTTCAACAGTTTTTTCCCTCCAGTTTTCCTTATTTGACTGGCCTATGGACATTAGTCGATGCATTCATATGATAATTGTTGAATAAAATGTGTAACGCTTTTTTCGTAGAAAATGCAACAAAAAGGGTCATGGTCATCCTATGCCTTAAGAAGGGACGCATATGGACTAAAAATCTATGGACAAAACTGAAACCAATCTATTCTAAAATGATTCGGTGATTACCGAAATTCCGTTTGTTACAGAAAAGGCGTGAGAGACGTGTTTGCACTAGGTTTGATTAAAATGTTGTTTCTCCTTCAGTGAATCATCAAAAATACCCGTCGAAGCAATGATGATCCATAGGTTGTAGGGTTGCAGGCATTGTGAAGTGGACAACGATGTCAACGAACTGGCTTGCTCTCACGCGACAATCAGGCTATAGTCCCCAAAAAAAGTCTCAATCGTCGTCCATTTTACAATGGTGTCAAATTAATGTTTTAACAAACACCGCATCTGCATAGATGCATATTTTTCCGCGAATCTTTTCTGATTGATTTGAAGACAATTTTGATGTGACAGGTGAGGAAAAAACCTATAACACGAAAAGGATTCACCCAAAAACGCAATCTTACGCTGTGGGGCATATAACAATTTATTATTTTATCTTAATCGTTCGTTCGGACTAGAATAAATTGCAGATCTCGAGGAATAACTTTGTGCGAATAATTTTAAGGCCCAGTCCTACGAAACCGAGATAAGCTCGGTATAGCTATACTCGGTATAATCTCCTATAGGTTATACCTTTGTCCTCGCCTTTGTTAGCATGATGCCATTTATCCCAGGTTCATACTCGAATAACGCTATTCCGGTTTCGTAAGACTGGGCCTAGGAATATTCGCATTTCCGCTCTAGTTCCGTCGTGATCCGTCCTTTTTCCGTTTTCGATCTTGCTGGACCGCCTCCCTTAACTCTTCCATAATTGGCTCATCATCGGTTGCTTCAATAAAAAAAAAAAAAAAATTACGTTCATTTTACTTCCCCAGTCCACCACTCAACAAGAAGGAGAAGTATTGTGAACGCGCTAAAAATTTTTTTAGAGATTTCGACGGATATATCTGTTTTGAGGTCCCCTATGACGATTAAGGCCATTTCCAGAATGATCTCTGTCTGTGTGTGTGTGCATGTTTGTATGTTTGTTTGTTTGTTTGTTTGTCTGTAATCTTCCATGCACGATAACAGCTGCAACGTCTATCCGATCGACATGAACTTTGGTACAGAGACATGGTTCCACCGTCGAATAAGCCCATTAGTTTTTGGCTGTCATCTGTCAAACGGAAGTGTTATTATCAAAAAATGACAACAATTAAAAGTATTGCCCTATCTGTCATCTGTCAAATAATAAAAAATGTCAAATTTCAAAACTTTACTATCCAATTATTCAAAATCTATACGATGGATTAGGACCAAATTTGGCAGGAAGCAACAAAACAAAAGAGTCAATTTAAGTCTGCAGTTGCAATCTTCTACCATTTTTCAGTCGAGCGTTATGAATTTCCAAAATTTCTCCTAGCCGTTGCCACCCGAGAGGGCCTCTCGCCTGTATTTTGACTGGGAGGACTCGCCTTTGATTCAGAACTCCACTCGAAAATTCATTCCTGCTCGGGGATCGACTTTTTTCCAAAAATTCCAACTGATACCTATCGAAAGTATAGATTGGATTGGGCGTCGTGCAGACCTATTTTCAAAATCGGCACGGTTCCGGTTTACCGACGGTAATTTTTCCAAACTAAAATTAGCACATTCCGTGAATTTGAAAAAACTGCAATGCAAACTTTGAGATGGGGATGGGGTGAGCGGTGAGCCCAACGAAATATTATTTCTAGGTGCAGACATGCTGAAAATGAAAGTTGGAGAAAAGATGGCATCAATTTTCGGAGGGAAAATTTTCGAAATCGGACCCACGGCTTTCGAGTTTTTATCTCTGGAAAAACTGCAAACTTTTTTCCAACTTTTTATCCCGTGAACAGATTTTTACCATTTTTTTTAAACAAGAGGTAACTGGCTCTTGAACATTTTCCAAATTTTTTTTTCAAATTCCCTGTTGAAAATGTAAAACAGACCTACCTGAGTTATCAAAACCGGACTTGAATGATGGAGCTTAAACTGAAGCCGTAATTGACGATCTGAACAATAAGATGATTTGGAAAAAGATTTGAGGTTTTCCCGGAAAATTCAAATTTTCAAAATTTTCAATTTCCTGCTAATTAATTTTTATTTTGATATGTGTACATTTATGTTGCACAACTCTTCGTTTGATCCCACCAGATGCTCTTGAAAAGCCCATGCTGGTAAAAGCCGATTCACCGATTAGGCGATTACTGAAAAGTCGCAGATCAAGGCTAAACTCGAACAAAATAACGATTCAGTTAGAGATAAAAAAGGCTTGTAATGTGATCACTTAAAACACATCAATGTGTAGAGAAACGAGTCAACAGATGACTGATCGGAGGCGGTATTGTTTTGGCAGCGCTGATTTACACCCTGCTACAAAAGAAGTGTGTCTGTCCATTTACCAGTGACCAGCCCCTCCTCCTGGCTTCATCATCATCATCAGCTCGATCACGAAGGAAGGCGCGGAAGCCCCCTCGGTTATTTGATAACTGGTGTGGTTTCTCTCAATGACACAGTGTGATAGAAGTAGGTATGTCGGTGGAAAATGGTTAACAACTTACTACTTAATTAATCAAGACGACCGACGTATTCTAATTAGGTGATTGCGTTTTTCATAAGTAATTTATTCAACACTGAAGCATTATTATCAACGCCATTATAATGGGGAGCCTAGTGCGGCGTTAACGCATTGTTAGCGTTCCTTCTAGAACGTTGCTACAATTTTCTCCATTGTTTTCCTTATGACTTGAAAGAATGAGCATGGGCATGAACACAGTAGTTTAGCATTATTCAATCCGTAGCAAGCTTCTATCGTGAAGGCTCGCTCACACTAAAGCGGCTTGCGAGTCGCTAACGATAGCGTTTTATTATCAAATTTTTGTGCTGCCTGTGGGCTATGTGCATGACCTTGAGCGGTCAACGCGTAAAACATACAGAACTATGGTGGTGAAAGGTGAAAATAAGAGATTCTTGATGGACTTCTTCGACAGCAGACAGCTTTAATGTGGTTGCATGGCTACTTGTTTTGTCATTAATTTTTCGTGAATTTGTTTGTTGTGATGGGGAACTGCATGATGATCGACAGTTTGGTTGACGGTTGATAAAATAACGGCAGCGAAAAGTGGCTGGCGTTTTTTAGCGCATCTTTCATCTTGATGAAAATAGCTGTTGCAGCTGCTTTGCCCGTCCGTCCGTCCGTCCGTCCGTTCCTCGAACTCCTCGCAAACTAGACGCCCTAGCTTTCTGATGCCTTCGCTGTTACATAGCTGCCAGGGGAGCTTGTGGTGTGGTGGTCAGCGCGATCGACTGCCACACTAGAGGTCGTGGGTTCGAGTCCCACTGTGGGTGCTCCGATTTTCGTCTCAAAACAAGCTCTTTGATCTAGTTGGAATGCTTGCTGAATGCAATGCAAGAAGTGTGTCGTCTAGCACGTGAAATACGAACGATGGTGCCGACCTCATGCGATGTTGGTGGTCGTTGAAAATCCCTGTCTTGTGTTGGAACACACAGGGGTTCGGCAAAATTTTCGGTATAGTGGAGGAAAGCATTCCCTGGCGTCGGTGTTAGGCCTCGTTGCGGAAATAGGCCAACGTTAAATAAACGAATTAAAAAAAAAACATAGCTGCCACTCCCAAAGCTGGGCTAGGCTATATTGAATGTCTATATTGCGCCGCCAACATAGAGAAAACTGCCCCCGATCAACTTGAAATAACATGATATTGCAATTTCTTTCAGACGTAATGCTCTGGTGTTCTCATTTTGTGAACAATACATAGTTGCCATTTATAAACGTAAGCCCAAAAACATTTCATCTTCAATATGCACCGCCGAAATGGAAATCTTGCTAAAGACCGCCCCCAATCGATTTAAAATTAAAAACATGAACCCGAAGACATAGCGATCTAATTTCTTCGCTATATGAATAGCTGACTAAAAATGGGAGACGGTAGGCTATTTTTAGTTAGTCGCCGCCCTTAGATTCCGCCCCCAAACGACAAAAAGTGCAACTTTCACAATTGTTACTGATTGAGATGTTTCCTTAAACATTTAGAAATTGCCAACTCAAACTGTACAGCATTTGCTTAGCCAAACGCTGCTGCTCCCACACGCCGCTCCCAAAGTAGTGATAAATGAAAAATATAAAAAACTTACGGCTCGATACCAAGTTGGGGCTGAGACCGCCGTAAGTGCGGTTACCATAGCAACGGCGGATACCAACCAATCAGACCGCTGTATTTGGCGAGTTACGCCGTCCCAAACTTTGCGCCTGCAACTTGGTATCGAGCCCTAAGATAGTAACTTAGAAAATTAAGTATACGGGTGGTCCAGTTTTTGATACATTATTTTGCATAATTTTGAAGATTTTTATACCTTTTACAACTTTATTTCATCCATGATGAAAACAGATTTCATCCTCATGAAAACAGATTTCGTCTTTATGAAAACAGAATTCATCCTCATGAAAAAAGAATTCATCCCCATGAAAACAGATTTCATCCTGACGAAAACAGATTTGATCCTAGTGAAAAATCAATTTCAACCTCATGAAAACAGCTTTCATCCTCACGAAAACAGATTTCATCATAGTGGAAAATCAATTTCAACCTCATGAAAACAGATTTCATCCTAATGAAAACAGATTTCATCCTCACGAAAATAGATTTCGTTTTAGTGGAAAATCAATTTCAACCTCATGAAAACAGATTTCAACTTTCAACCTAACGAAAACAGATTTCAAACGGATTTCATTGAAATGTGCAAGTTGGAGTAATTGAAGCGGCATAATTTTCACGCAGTCCCATGGGCTGTTCAAGGTCATCATTGTTGCAGTCGAGGAACTCATGGTAGAACAAATTGACGATCTTCCATGCAATAATACTTGTCTAGTATTACTCACCTGATATGTAACACTTGAAATTTAAGCTTTCCTATGATAATAATAATATGTTTATCCACGCCATAAGCTTACATAACATAGAACTAACATTATGTCATCATCAACGGTCAAAAAGTTAAAGAGTGACACAAACAAAAAAAAACAGTAATAATCACATCTATGAAACACATTTGCAATTGCACATCTACAAAACAGCACGTTGAACAGTCCTTTTAAAACTTTCGAAAGACACTCCGCAAAAATTTAGACTTCTAAAATGCTCATTTGATTCAGTCAACATGCTCTCAAGAGGAGAATGTGAAGCATGATTAGTTCTGTGATGCCTTATGGTGGTCCTACATTGAGCATCAAATGCTGCAGCTTTCTTTGCAGCAGAATTCTGATTGGATGGGCAAAATTCAAAAAGTTTTGCCGCCATGCTGCTAAAGAAGTTGGCTGGCTAGCAGCATGGCGGCAAAACTTTTTGAATTTTGCCCATCCAATCAGAATTCTACTGCAAAGAAAGCTGCAGCATTTAATGCTCAATGTGAGGCCACCATTAGTCAAAAGATGTAGTGTGCACGAGCATCAAAGCTGGGTACAAAAAAAATCTAACCGTCAGAGTAATCACAAGACGTAAAAAAGATTATAAACATTATCACCGTCTGAGTAAGTCGTCCTTCTTACCTTCTTTTCCAAGGAGAATCCTTCTTCCCTTGATATAGGGAAGCTCAAAATTTCAAGTGTTACCAATCAGGTGAGTAACACCAGACAAGTATTATTGCATGGAAGATCGTTTATTCCTTCTACCATGAGTTCCTTGACTGCAACAATGATGGCCTTGAACAGCCCATGGGACTGCTTGAAAATTATGTCGCTTCAATTACTCCAACTTGCATTTCAATGAATTCCGTTCAAAATCTGTTTTCGTTAGGTTGAAATCTGTTTTCATGAGGTTGAAATTGATTTTCCACTAAGACGAAATCTGTTTTCGTGAGGATGAAATCTGTTTTCATGAGAATGAAATCTGTTTTCATGAGGTTTCCACTATGATGAAGTCTGTTTTCGTGAGGATGGAATCTGTTTTCATGAGGTTGAAATTGATTTTCCACTAGGATTAAAAATTGATAAAGGGATCCATGATGCTCAAAATGGAGTTGTATAGTATAAAGTTGTAGTAAATAAGTCTTCTCCACTTGTTTTTTATATTGTTTACTCGAGTTTCGGCTAGTTAAATGTATAAAGCCATTTTCAAAACTAATGTGACATAGCATAGAACTTTATGTCAAAGTAATGATGTAACAATGAAGAATAGACGTAACAGGTAAAACAACAAAAGAAAATGAAGGAGAGGATTATAAAATTGGGAGTAGAGCTGGTATAATGTAGATGTTGTCAAAATCGGTTTGTTCATTGAGGAGGCTATCTGGATCAAGATTGTATTGTTTTTTTATTTGCAAAATTTCAGAAAATTCAATTAGGTGTCTGTTGTCAAGTTTTTGGACTGGTTTTAAACAATTAAAAGCAAAATCATGACCTTCGGCAACTACATGTCTTGTAAAGTTTGATTTTATATCGAACGCAGGTAGTTCCCTGCGGTGCTCATTTAGTCTAATTTTGAAAGATCTTATTGTGCGTCCTATATATATTTTGCCGCAAGAACAAGTTAATTTGTAGACTCCACTAGAATTTAGAGGGTCAATGGGGTCTTTGGTTTTTACTAAATGGGAGCTTAAAGTGAAAGGTGTTTTGAAACTAATATTGATGTTAAATTGTTTAAAGAAACGTGAAATTGAAGTAGAGATGTTGCCAAAATAAGATAAAGAAAAATAAATTTGTTAGCGCGGTACACATAAAGACGGCAGCCTTCCGATGAAGGCTGCATTAAAACAATAACTCTTGGATTAGGAAAGCAGCAAGCGACAGTCAGAAATAAAATTCACAACAACAATCAAAAACTTTAATGCAAAACAAAGAAAAAAACACAAACAGACAGAATTACAAAACAATAAAACAAAAACAATGTGAATTAAATGAAATGAAAAATCCGAGTGGTTCTGATCGGGGGCAGATTCGCTGGCGCCGAGTGGCGTCCTGAAAACGAGACGAACTGCACTGAAGGTATACACCCCGGCAAACGGGAATAAACGGTAAATGGTAAAAACAATGGAAAATATGGAACTTACGGGATCTTATTCGGTGGCGGCGTCGTCCTGGCGGAGTCCGAAGGCGGCGTCGTGGTGGATGGCCGTTCTGGTGATGGATTTCCTTTTGAAATGCACGAGTGCCCGTGTTCGTCACCAAAATGGCGGACGAACGACTCGATCCCGTCCGAAACTGGAGCTTTGTGTGCGGCTGGCTGATCCAAGCCGCTCCCCGGTGAAAGCGGTGAAAACTGCCGCTTTCTGGACTTGGAGATGCTGCAGAGCTCCTCCAGGAGTCACTATCGGACGCGATGGGCCTTGGATGGGCTTCTGGTCGAGTACGAATGTACGCCAATGGCACGACAAGATGGCCGCGAGAACGATGACCAAAAAAAGACGGCGTGGCTTCCCGCTCGACGTACGGAGATCAACGCCGCTTCGAACGAAGCGGCAAAGGCACGAGCGGAAAGAAAGCCGAAGAATGCCGAAGACGGCCGAAGAAAGTGCTGGAGCTCGTTTACGCTTGCGCCTGACAGCCAAGTGCCAGGCACACCGAACAGGGGGTGAGGGGTGAGGACTTGGACAACACAGGGATATTTTGGGTTGCCTACCCTCAGTGCACACGAATGCAGTTCTCAATGAACGGGGCCGAGACATACTCCCCACCAAAATACCACTCGGGGTATTTTCAAAGTTCAAAAATTAATGAAATCAAACATGATACAAAAAGAAAGAGCATAGTGAGAACAATGACGGAAGTGAAAACACAGAATGCTCACTGTCCTGAAGGGAGGGGACAAAGTTTGACCATTGGGCGTCGCAGAACGTCGCGTTGAGTACGGACATCTGCGACACGACAAATGCCATCTTTGCCGGGGAAGAGTTTTGAAATTCTGCCTAACCTCCACTTCAGAGGGGGAGCGTTTTCGTCCTTGATGAGGACTAAAGACCCCACATCTGCGGATTCAAGGTGACGTGACTTGTGCCACTTGCCGCGTTGGTACAGCGTGTGTAGATATTCGTCGCGCCAACGCGCCCAGAAACGCTGTTGCATGGATTGGACCAACTGCCATCGCGACAACCTGCTGATCTTGAGGTGGGACAAATCTGGGTCAGGTGGGGCCGTTAACGGCTCGAGCGTCAAAAAATGACCAGGCGTCAATGGGCACAGATCATTTGGATCCGAGCTCAGCTCCGAAAGTGGCCGTGAGTTGAGCAACGCTTCAACTTGGGTGACCAACGTGGTCAGCTCTTCAAAGGTGAGTATTTGATCACCTATCACGCGAGATAGATGAGTTTTGACAGCTTTTATGCCGCTTTCCCACAGCCCGCCAAAGTGGGGACTGGAGGGAGGAATGAAGCGCCAAGTGATGGCTTCGGATTCCGCGGCGAGTTGCATTGACATCGTCAATTGCCTATGAGCTCCGACAAAGTTTGTGCCATTGTCGCTATAGATGGTAGAGCAACGACCGCGCCGGGCAATGAATCTGCGCAAGGCAGCGAGGAAAGCATCTGTTGAGAGATCGGAGGCAACCTCGTCGTGCAATGCCTTGGTGGCGAAGCACACGAAAAGACAGATGTACGCCTTCGTAGTTCTGACACCGCGAGCGCGTGACATGAGGATTGGAAAAGGGCCACCATAGTCGAGTCCGACGCAGCTAAAAGGTTTTAGCTGAGAAATTCGCGCCGAGGGGAGGTCGCCCATGGTGGGAGAAAAAGTTTGCGGCTTAGTCCGGAAGCACCGGCAACACGATGCAAGGTAGTGCCGTACCGCGCGTCGCGTGGACAATATCCAAAAATTTTGCTGCAGGAGATAGCAGGTATTGTTGAGTCCCGGGTGGCAATGTCGGGAATGAACTTGTCGAATGACGAGTCCTGTCAAGACGTGACGAGATGGAAGAAGAGCAGGGTGTCTGGTTGCAAATGGCAACTCATGACAATGCTTCAAACGTCCGCCGACGCGGAGAACATCGTCACGATCGAGAAAGGGTGAAAGTTTTCGAAAGGGTCTTGAACAGGGTTTGCCGTTGCGTAACGACGCGATTTCGACGGCAAATACCTTCTGCTGTACATGTTTGACAATGTACAACAAGGCAAAATGGAGTTCTGTATCCGAGAGAGGTCCTGTGAACTTCTCATCGGACTTGCATTTGCAGAACCGATAGAAATAGGCGACAGCGCCCTGAATCTTCCGTAAGGAGGATATGCGCAAAAAGAGGTCGTCGATGTCAATCGGCGGCGGCTGCGGCACACGCACGACCAAAGCGAGCTTTCGCTCTTCAGACGCAATGTCTGGGGAGGACACGGAGAATTTGTCATCCGGCCATGTGTCATCCGCTGATGACAGAAAAGGTGGGCCAGACCACCAGAGGGAGCACGAAAGCATGTCTTCGGGAAACAATCCGCGCGAAGCTGGGTCGGCGGGATTGTCCGATGTTGAGACATGTCTCCAACACTGAGGCGGGACACGCTGTTGAATATGCTCAACACGGTGAGCAACAAATGTTTTCCAGCGGTGCGAAGAGGAACGCAGCCAGCTGAGAACAACCGTAGAATCGGTCCACGCAAATATGGCATCGAACTGTACGGTTCCTGCGAGCGCTGCAACGGTGAAGGCAACGAGATTGGAAAGTAGGACCGCTGCACACAATTCGAGACGGGGTACGGTCAGCAATTTGACTGGAGCCACCTTTGATTTGGCGGTTAGGAGACGAATGGTGGGAACACCATTTCGAAGGTAACGAACGTACAACACGCTCGCGTACCCAGATTCAGATGCGTCGCAAAAGGCGTGCAACTGGCACCTGTCTGCAGGCGACGGAAAAGTATGCCGTGGAATTTGCAACCGCGAAAGTTGCGATAGCTCGGATTGAAAACGCAACCACTGCTGACATACGATGTCTGGAGGGGTGTCGTCCCAATCAAGGCCAAGTTTCCATAACCGTTGGATTAAATGTTTGGCGAAAAATGCAACAGGGCACAGAAAGCCGAGCGGATCGTAAATCCGAGCCACCTCCGACAAGATGGACCGTTTTGTGCACGGTAGTTCATTTGGATGAACCGTGAATGAAAAGGTGTCTGTGGCCGCTTGCCACTGGAGGCCAAGAATTTTTACAGTATTGTCAGCAACGTCACTGAAAGTGGACGGCTGAGTTCGAACGTGATCAAGTGGTATGTCTTGCAGCACATCAGGGTGATTGCTTGCCCACTTGCGCAATTCAAAGCAACCCGATTGGAGCAGGTTGATTAGCTGCGTTTGTAATTCCCGTGCTGATTCCACGGAGTTCGCACCGCAAAGTAGATCGTCTACATACAAATTACGGCGAATTGCCTGCGAAGCCAATGGAAACTTCGAGGCGCTTTGTTCTGCCAAGTGAAGCAACGTGCGAACCGCTAGAAACGGTGCCGAAGAAACACCATATGTAATGGTGTTCAATTGGTACGTTTCAATGGGTCGATCAGGGGAGAAACGAAAGCGAATGAGTTGATACTTGCGATGTTCGGGCGAGATAAGTATCTGCCGATACATCTGACGGATGTCACAAGTAAAAACGATCGGCTCACACCGAAACTGCAGTAGCAAAGCTGCTATGTCCTGTTGTAACTTAGGACCGACGAGAAGCGTCTCGTTGAGAGATAAATGATTCGGCGCTTGCGCCGAAGCATCAAAAACGACGCGAATTTTCGGCTTGTCGTCTTCGATCTTGACGATCGGATGATGAGGGATGTAATACGCCTCAGAATCTGGAGGTTCTGCGTCCAGCAAGGTCATGTGACCTAGGTCGAGGTAGTCGCGCATGAATGCTATGTACAGATCACGGAGTGTGTCCTGACGGACCAGGCGACGTTCGATAGCTAACCAACGGCGGTCAGCCATAGACCTGCAATGTTCAAAGGTGGGGGACTCCCTTTTGAAGGGAAGCGAAACCCCAAAACGACCTGACGGACAACGGTAGACAGAGTCCCGGAAACAAATTTCTGCACGTTCCTCATCTGGGGACAAACGTGTTTTGGACGATGGTGACGAGATTTCCTCTACTTCCCGAAATTTGTGCAGAGACTCGTCGATTCCAGTTGGAGTGCAAACCAAAAAGGAATGCAGAGGTTTTGACGGGGTTTGAAAGGGACCGAGAAGAGCCCAGCCAAAAATGGTGTTTATGGCAACAGGCTGTGACGGACCTGACGAGACGATTCCCTCTTTCACGACTGACGGATAAACGTCGGCGCCCAACAACACTTGAATGGGGCCTGGCTTGAACCATGTGGGATCCGCCAGATTCGATAAGTTCAAGTGGAATTGATCCGGGTTCAAAGCGGTGTCTGGCAGGTTACCACAAATCCTGCGCAGGACAATTAACTCCAATTCAGGGATTGGGAGAGACTCATCATCAGCCTTGACCTGGCAAGTGACTGTGCCACACGTCGAATTGGCGGGGGTGAGACCCAAGCCAAAAACGGGCACATTGTGATTTGATGGGGATAGACCCAATTTGCGCACGCAGGAGTCCAAAATAAACGATGCCTGACTGGCAGGGTCTATGAGCGCACGGAGGCTTTGGTAGCCTCCCCACCGGTCACGAACGTGAACGATTGCCGTGGCCAACAAAACATGAGCTGCCTTGAGGCTTGAGGCGAGATTCGTCACCGAATTCGCGACATTTTCTGGAAGACCAGGGGAAACGATTTGCGGTAATTCAACTGGATTCGATAAAGAACTGGGTGACTCATGACCTGCAGTTCTATGTGGCTTGGGGAAGTGCAGCAAGGTGTGATGCCTTGCGTGGCACTGCCGACACGAATACGACGATGGACATTTTGGAGCGCCGTGATTGGTGCTCAAGCAGTTGAGACAGAGCCTTTTCTGTTTGACCGCCAAATATCTGTCATTTGGGGACATTGACAGAAAAGTCTTGCACGCGGTGACTCTATGACTTCTCGCCCCACAATGAGAACATGCTGACTCATGCGACGTCGCTGGGGCAGATGAAGTCTGAGACACCAACGTATGTGAGGCCCACGACTTGCGGCTGACCTTGGGCTTCACGGTAACGGTGTTTGCCCGTGTGGAGCGGGAGTTCGCTTGCGTTTTAGAATTTAAGGCAGTTGCCTCGAAAGCCTTGCATTGGTCGAGCACGAAAGACTTGACGTCTTCGTATTTGGGGAAGGGGGTGCCAGTTGACTGCACCTCGAAACGTTTTCGCGTCGACTCATCGAGTTTCTGGAGCAGCATGCTCGACAGGGTGAAATCCCACAGGTCGATATGCGGATACTGCTCGAGCGCCACTAAATTTTCGTTGAACGTGTTCACAAGATGGCGAAGCGCTTGCGCGGAGTCAGATGTGACGGAGGAGGCGTTCATCATCGACTGCCAGTAAAAAGTGACTAGCACGCGGTCGTTCTGGTATCTCTCAACCAACGAGTCGAACGCAATTATGTAATTATCTCCCGTCAATGGCAGGTGTTTAACCATTGAGAGAGGTTCACCAGATAAAGACGAGATCAGATACTGAAACCGTTCAATATCTGAGAGAGACTGGTTTCTGTGTATTAACGCCGTGAATAGATCATAGTATGGTGGCCATGATTTTAACTTTCCGTCGAACAACGGCAACGCGATTTTTGGCAATCGGACATTGCTCCGGCCTGTCTCGAACCAAGTTTGCGAGGCTTGGCGAGAGAGCGAGGAAGTCGGCTCTGAATTCGAAAACGAGGCTTTTACCGCAGCAAGTTTGCCATACAAGCTGTCTGCCCGGAGTGTACGTTCAAGAAATGTAGCCTTCTGCTCCTCGGAGGCACTGGGGAGAGGGGCAGTGTTGACCGTGCTCTTGAAACCGTTGTAAATTTCCGCCGCAATGTCAAACGTGGCTAAAAATGCCGGTTGGAGGCTTGGCTCGGTGGTAGCTGTGACGCCTTGTTCCAGAAGGGGCTCAAGGCGCGCAATAGCTATCGCGATGGACGATAAAGTTGCGTCCATTGTGTACGACACAAAGAAAAATGAAAACAAAGCAACTGACCCTTAGGTTGGCGTACCTGAATGGCGAACCCAACTCAGGTGAAAAAGTGCGAATGAGACGGGCGAAAAACGAATTGATCAACACGCTGGACCAACGCACAAGTGTCACGTGGGTTTGACCCGTGACTTTAAAGTTTCAATAGTGAGGTGAATTAAATTCCTGACTGTACCATGCTTAGCCTGTATCCGGCTACGAAGGACCAATTTATATGTTAGCGCGGTACACATAAAGACGGCAGCCTTCCGATGAAGGCTGCATTAAAACAATAACTCTTGGATTAGGAAAGCAGCAAGCGACAGTCAGAAATAAAATTCACAACAACAATCAAAAACTTTAATGCAAAACAAAGAAAAAAACACAAACAGACAGAATTACAAAACAATAAAACAAAAACAATGTGAATTAAATGAAATGAAAAATCCGAGTGGTTCTGATCGGGGGCAGATTCGCTGGCGCCGAGTGGCGTCCTGAAAACGAGACGAACTGCACTGAAGGTATACACCCCGGCAAACGGGAATAAACGGTAAATGGTAAAAACAATGGAAAATATGGAACTTACGGGATCTTATTCGGTGGCGGCGTCGTCCTGGCGGAGTCCGAAGGCGGCGTCGTGGTGGATGGCCGTTCTGGTGATGGATTTCCTTTTGAAATGCACGAGTGCCCGTGTTCGTCACCAAAATGGCGGACGAACGACTCGATCCCGTCCGAAACTGGAGCTTTGTGTGCGGCTGGCTGATCCAAGCCGCTCCCCGGTGAAAGCGGTGAAAACTGCCGCTTTCTGGACTTGGAGATGCTGCAGAGCTCCTCCAGGAGTCACTATCGGACGCGATGGGCCTTGGATGGGCTTCTGGTCGAGTACGAATGTACGCCAATGGCACGACAAGATGGCCGCGAGAACGATGACCAAAAAAAGACGGCGTGGCTTCCCGCTCGACGTACGGAGATCAACGCCGCTTCGAACGAAGCGGCAAAGGCACGAGCGGAAAGAAAGCCGAAGAATGCCGAAGACGGCCGAAGAAAGTGCTGGAGCTCGTTTACGCTTGCGCCTGACAGCCAAGTGCCAGGCACACCGAACAGGGGGTGAGGGGTGAGGACTTGGACAACACAGGGATATTTTGGGTTGCCTACCCTCAGTGCACACGAATGCAGTTCTCAATGAACGGGGCCGAGACAAAATTGTTGGAGTTTTTTCTTGAGTCAAGCTGAAATTGTTTTTTATTTGATGTTTTAAGAGCTTTTTTCTGTAAAAAGATTCGAAGACTGCTTGGGGAAATGCATTGTTGGATGCAATTTGTCTTATGATATTGAGTTCAGCTGAAAAATCCTCAGGTGTAAGGGGAGTGTTGAAAAGCCGATGAATATAAGTACTGAGTGCTGAAAACTTATGAGTTTGATGGTGGCATGAATCGTAAGGAATTATGGTGTCTGTATATGTCGGTTTTCTGTGAATTTTAAAAACGTGTTTTGAATTAATTATAGAGATGTTTAGGTCCAAAAAAGAAATGTTGTTGTTGTTGCTTGTTTCAAAGGTAAAAGTGATATTATTATGTAATGAATTGAGAAATGAGAGGAAATCTGTTAGGTCTGACTGGTTACCTTGGAATAAACAAATGATGTCGTCTACGTATCTGTACCAGTAGATGATATGATTTTTGAAAAGGTTACTGGTAGAAATGAGAGTTTTCTCTAGCCATGTCATAAAGATCTCAGCTAATAGTGGTGAGAGTGGTGAACCCATACTCAAACCCGAGGTTTGTAAATATATTTTATTGTTGAATTTGAAGTAGTTTTGTTTTGTACAAGTATGTAGCATATTGAATAGATTTCTGGTGTTTACATCATTTAAGCTGGAATTGAAGAGAATATCTTTGACTAGCTGTAAAGTATCGTTGACAGGCACAGATGGGAACAAGTTGACTACATCAAAAGAAACAAGAAAACTGTTGTTGGGGACTTTAATTGGACTTAGGTTTGAAATAAGGTTTGATGAATTTTTGATTGAAAAAGGTGATGATAATTCCAGGTTAGATGTTAAGATCCGATTGATGGTTTTGGATAAAAGATATGTTGGTTAGAGAAAGACCTATAGTTTCTCTATTGAATTCACCAACATATCTTTTATCCAAAACCATCAATCGGATCTTAACATCTAACCTGGAATTATCATCACCTTTTTCAATCAAAAATTCATCAAACCTTATTTCAAACCTAAGTCCAATTAAAGTCCCCAACAACAGTTTTCTTGTTTCTTTTGATGTAGTCAACTTGTTCCCATCTGTGCCTGTCAACGATACTTTACAGCTAGTCAAAGATATTCTCTTCAATTCCAGCTTAAATGATGTAAACACCAGAAATCTATTCAATATGCTACATACTTGTACAAAACAAAACTACTTCAAATTCAACAATAAAATATATTTACAAACCTCGGGTTTGAGTATGGGTTCACCACTCTCACCACTATTAGCTGAGATCTTTATGACATGGCTAGAGAAAACTCTCATTTCTACCAGTAACCTTTTCAAAAATCATATCATCTACTGGTACAGATACGTAGACGACATCATTTGTTTATTCCAAGGTAACCAGTCAGACCTAACAGATTTCCTCTCATTTCTCAATTCATTACATAATAATATCACTTTTACCTTTGAAACAAGCAACAACAACAACATTTCTTTTTTGGACCTAAACATCTCTATAATTAATTCAAAACACGTTTTTAAAATTCACAGAAAACCGACATATACAGACACCATAATTCCTTACGATTCATGCCACCATCAAACTCATAAGTTTTCAGCACTCAGTACTTATATTCATCGGCTTTTCAACACTCCCCTTACACCTGAGGATTTTTCAGCTGAACTCAATATCATAAGACAAATTGCATCCAACAATGCATTTCCCCAAGCAGTCTTCGAATCTTTTTACAGAAAAAAGCTCTTAAAACATCAAATAAAAAACAATTTCAGCTTGACTCAAGAAAAAACTCCAACAATTTATTTTTCTTTATCTTATTTTGGCAACATCTCTACTTCAATTTCACGTTTCTTTAAACAATTTAACATCAATATTAGTTTCAAAACACCTTTCACTTTAAGCTCCCATTTAGTAAAAACCAAAGACCCCATTGACCCTCTAAATTCTAGTGGAGTCTACAAATTAACTTGTTCTTGCGGCAAAATATATATAGGACGCACAATAAGATCTTTCAAAATTAGACTAAATGAGCACCGCAGGGAACTACCTGCGTTCGATATAAAATCAAACTTTACAAGACATATAGTTGCCGAAGGTCATGATTTTGCTTTTAATTGTTTAAAACCAGTCCAAAAACTTGACAACAGACACCTAATTGAATTTTCTGAAATTTTGCAAATAAAAAAACAATACAATCTTGATCCAGATAGCCTCCTCAATGAACAAACCGATTTTGACAACATCTACATTATACCAGCTCTACTCCCAATTTTATAATCCTCTCCTTCATTTTCTTTTGTTGTTTTACCTGTTACGTCTATTCTTCATTGTTACATCATTACTTTGACATAAAGTTCTATGCTATGTCACATTAGTTTTGAAAATGGCTTTATACATTTAACTAGCCGAAACTCGAGTAAACAATATAAAAAACAAGTGGAGAAGACTTATTTACTACAACTTTACACTAGGATTAAATCTGTTTTCTTGAGGATGGAATTTGTTTTCATATAAGGATGAAATAAAGTTGTAAAAGGTATAGTAGGTGAAGTTACGATCGGATAATTTAACACGGTTTTATTTACAAGGTAGCCTGGATTTTGATCCACATCCTCAGAAACCAGCTCTTTTCCACATTCACAACGACAGATTACCCTCGAGATTACCTTTTCTACTTCCGTAAGAACAAAGGTACAACAAATTTAGGTACCCAGACAAAATTTTCCATGCTAATTTTTTTCAGCAATAACTGAAGTCCTTGAACCCTTGGAGACAAACATCTTTAAAAGCATTTCCTTCTGCACTCGGTAGCGATCGATAAAAAAAAAATGAAATGGCGGCTGCAGCGATGTCTTGCACGGCTTCTTTACAACATCATGTTTCAGTGCCATTTTTATATTCAGCATAAAATAGAAATAAAATTGTGACATTTTGTGTGGTATTTTTTCCCGCGACGAGATTAACGTCCCGATGTAAATTATTCCTGATATCACGATTACACCAACTCGGCTATATGAAATAAGTTATGAAACGCACCACCATGCGGACGGAAAATAGCGAAGCACGCCCGTGCGGCTCCGCGCGGAGAAAATAATACTTATTCGAAATATTCTCATGCAATTAACTACTTAACAAAATCCTTTGCCTGATAAGCACGAAACTCATAAAACTGAACAAACTGATAAAGCTGCCGCTGATCAGTTAGAGATTTATGGTGGGTAGTTTTATGCGGCCGAGGTCAGAGTTTACACCGGCGGTGTCGCACGGTTCCGCACCGCTCCAAGAAGTATAAAAAGGATAACTTTCGATGATTGATAATGTTATACCGCGACATGAGGTGCTGCCGATAAGCTATCTTGGGGGGAAAACGACAAGATCTGTCGCCTTTTACTTGTTTTACGGCTTTTATCAGATAAGCCGTATCCCACACGAGACGAGAAAAAAATTGGTAATGTGGGTTCAGAAACTCCAGACGGTGTAATTTTTTTGATTTATTGGGGTGCGCCATTATTGATAAACTTTTTTCTGGCTTCTGCATGAAAATTTATGCAGTAGGTGGTATATGTTTTCCCTTTTCGACTTTTCGTAATCTCTGAATGAACGCAAGTGTCAAGATGTCAAGAAGCATTATAGAACTCTTGGAACAATAACCACGTATATGTACCTACCTATACCTACATAAACACATCATGATAATAAATAATGTGAATAAAGATGTGAATTTACTTCAGTAACCTTGAGAGCACAAAGCACAATGACTTTAGTCTTTAGTGAACCGAAGTCATATAAATCACACCAGCTAGAATGAACTCAATGTGCCATACCTATTTCCCGAAATTTTAGACTATTTTGTATGACTCTTACTTTTCTGAATAGCTGGCTTCTTGGACTACAACACGCAATCAGTCATTTTTAGTGCAGATTTTCTCATTAGTTATACAGGGCGACACAATAGGGCGATTGCATGTAGGGGGCGCTTGTCATTTTCACACTTCCCACCTCGCTTCCCGCACCCCAGATTTCTCCCCGCCAAATTTTTTAAGAAAAACGCCGGAACAGGTCGATTTTAATTTTGAGGGGGACATCTTATAAGACACGTATTGCCGAATTTTCATCGATAAAAATCGACCTGTTTTGGCGTTTTTCTTGTAAAAAAATTAGCGAGGAGAAATCTGGGATGAGAAGTGTAAAAGTGAACACCCTGTCTATGATCCTATTCAAATATCAAATTACATATCTGGACTCAGAAGAAGAAGAAGAAGCTGCATCATTTCCAATATTTGGATACAACTTACAAGGTGTCGAAAAAAATTGGAAGTTTTGTTTCAACATTTTAGTGTCCAAATTTGAATTCTATTCTGCGGGAAAAATTATTGGGAAAAATTTCGTTCCCCACCAATTTATTCCAGCGGGAAAAATTCTAACAGGGGGAAGAAATCTCGGTGGATCACCCTGTACATCAACACTACCGGCGCTTCTACCAATGCTTCGGAGATGAGACCCTCGCAACCATTTTTACTTCTAGTGTGCTCGTTGCTCAACAATTGCCATTATTTCTTTTTTGTTTAAAACGTTTTTGTTCCTGTTCTTCTAGCAGATTTTTCAATTCTCTATTGTCTTCTAGGCGTTGTTCTTGTGAAAGATATTGACACGTCGTGGTCTCTATAAATTTCATAAAATTAAACATGTTACTGAACTCAGTGAACAGTCTCTGCTGCAAATAAATTTTCCAACATGGGACAAAAGTTGGTCTTGTCTACATAAATATATCGTTTCTTTTACAATTTTTGCTTTGTATTCTCTCATTTTCCTCCTTCCCTCATCTTGTCTGTTTCAGAAACTGTGACACGGAGCGGTACGGTTGTTACCCACTGCTACTCTGTGGTTGTAACAAGCCACAATCGATAAGCCACAAAAAAATGGTGGATACGCTGAGACCGGGAGGCATGGGCAACAAACTCAGCTCATTCAGTAATTTAATGTAGATTTTTAGGACATTAGCCGTTAATTACACTGATGGCATCAATAAAAAGAAGCACATAACGCATACGGAATCTTTTGCGGTGTACAAGGTAAAATTTATTGACACCACGTAACCCGGAGTTCTGTAAAAATAATCCGACCGGCTTATTTTTACATCGCATATAATCGAATATAAATTCAACACCCACTGAAAACTGAAACGCTGGATGCACGATGCTGAAACAATTTTAAATCGCTTTAGTCTGGGTCTCTCGCTACATGCAGAGATACAGGAATCCACCCACATTTCGTGGTTTTGTTTCTCTTTGCCAAATCTTTCCGCGAGACATTTCAGAAATATTTTCTTCAGTTCAATGCGGCGATTTTCGGTGGTTTGGAATCAAAATTAGACAAATTTTGCTAATATTGTATAGGTATATAGTTCTTATTAAAACATCTTCTCAATACATTGAGCTGCTGAATAACAAAGAATACAATACAAATAGGTGAATAACTAAACATAGAAAAGTTAAAGAATTAACGTGTATAAAAACTCAATAATTAACTTACAACATTTCATAAGTACAATAAGTACCAGATAAAAATGTTGTTCCTGTCCTGACTGTCTTATTCAAGATGTGATTTCAGAAGTTGCAGTAGGTACACAGGTGGTAGGTAAAGGAACAGGCAAAAAGAACTATGTAATTATTATTTTTCCGGTCAGAATTTATTGCATTTTTATATAAGCGCAATAATTAATAAATAGGGTGTTGACACGGAAAGCTTTCACAATATAGCTGCGTTCTGAAAATATAACAAAGGAAAACAATGCGGTGGAAGAAATTACCTTGGCAAGTTGTTGACTGATGATGAATCATTTGGTCATTAACTCATTAAGATGCGTGGCCAAAAATTTTCGGAGAACGCCGAACTTTTTCTCATGCAAAATGTAAATATTCTCAAGCTTCCAAACTATTCGCGGATTCAACAGGCATTACGCTATATGACGGCAAAGATGGCGAAGCTAGGCTGTAAGTTTTTCTGTCTGTTTTATCAGTGCGTCAGTGTGGAGTGTGCGAATCATTGAAGTTCTTAAGTTACTCTAGAAAATGAACCTTGGGCACCAGTGACCGCCAGTTCTCGCGATTTTAAAAGTTCACGACCATTCGACTTTGCAAAAGTCTGCAAGCGCCTAACACATGGGCACAACGCACGATGACAGAATGACAAATGAACACTCACCAATA
Source organism: Anaspis maculata (assembly GCA_949128115.1). NCBI lineage: Eukaryota > Metazoa > Arthropoda > Insecta > Coleoptera > Scraptiidae > Anaspis > Anaspis maculata. The sequence continues at coordinate 54,027,575 of OX421961.1, read as the reverse complement.
GCAATCACTTATCTACTGTCCTCCACATTGTTTGCGTCTCGCAGCGCCTTCATCGGTAGATGAAATCGTAAATATTTATAGTGGACCTGAACAGATTTTCTAGTTTAGCGTTGTGTAAACTTTTCGCCTTTTCAACCGCTGTGAAACTGGCTCGTCCAAAAGTTGGGTTATGTCGCCTGGTCAAACTGACATCAGAATGTTGAAATCTTCAAACGTTTATAGCTTATAGGTCGTACTACGTAAAGTTCTGTAGTACGAGTGAACCGGGTGCAGAAAAGTCACAAAAAGAATTAATCCATTATACTTAGTAGGGTATTATAGTACCATGCGATCAACAAAATTCGGAATTGGGGTGGGCGGGCTGTGCTCTGGCCGGAAGCATCTTGACATCCTGAAATTTGACCAGGTCAAAGCCTACCTCAATTCCGAATTTTGTTGATCGCATGGTATGAGTAGTAGTAGCTGATAAGTATCACATATTGTATCCATGCAAGCTCTGAAAAACGTTGGGGACGAAACTCCGAGACAGGTCGATCTTTATTCTTAGGTGTCCAAGGGGTCTAGGGGTCAACAAGAAACAAAAATAGATCCGTCTCGGCGTTCTTGCCCAATACCCTTACCATTCAAGAAATATAAGTAGGTACTTTTTGTTGAGACACCTGTATATTACGTATGACGCTTTTGGATAGAAGATGTTCTGGGGAATTTTCAATTTATCTTGACAGGACAGTCAAATGAAGTACTATCATGTGTCCCTTGCTGTTGGAGATTTTGGATCGAGTTCTTGGTGACCATAAAGCTCAATAACTTGCTCACACAAAGGTGCTGGCGTCCATGCATTCGAAAATAAGTTACCGCCTCGTCCATTATCGCAGTACCTCGAAGATGAGTTTTGTCTTGTCCGGAATTGTGTTCGAACCTTCCTATCTGGACTCTGGAGTATGTTGAGATCACAAGGTTGTATTTTGTGCCCTTTTCATATCGAAGGAGATATGCGACCTCGGAGAGTGCATGCGTGCTTTTATTCGGACGATTAATTGTGACCTCGGAGAGCAAAGCACATTGAGGAAGTACGTATACCCCTTCGTTTCGAAACTACACACATCAAAAGAATCTAGGGGACAAACAAATTCAGACGATTTCTAAAATCATCATTACTTTTGATTTCCGTGAGCTATTTCATATCGGTTTTCAGTGTTCGATTGCTCAATCTTTTGTTTTCATGCCTTGATCACGTCAAATACGTACAGTGTTTCATAAGGTTGCTACAGGGTGATCAAGCCGAAAGTTCAGTACGAGCGCGATTTCCCAAAAAAAATATTTCATGCATTCCAATAGCACAGTTATGAAAATCGGTGTTTCAGCTCCAGTGACGTTTTTGAATTTTGAAAATCGAAGGTGAATTGCCAAAGATATTGATCATTTTGTGCCGCCATGTTGAATTTTCAAGAAAAAAGAAAGCGGTCCGATTTCATTGAAACTTGGAACACACTCATGTCTGGCTCAAGTAATTGGAATTTCAAGGTTGAATGTCACTTTCGATCACTTTCGAGCCGCTATATTGAACGTTTTACATGAATGATTCAATTTGAATGAAACTTGAAACACACTAAAATCGAATCATTTACATAAAAGTTTAATGTGGCGGCTTGGAAGTGACCGAGGAAGACATTTGACCTTGAAATTCCAATTACTGAAACCAGACATGAATGTTATCCAAGTCTCAATGAAATCGGATCACTTCTTGGGAATTCAACATGGCGGCACAAAATGATCAATATCTTTGGCAATTCACCTTCGATTTTCAAAATTCAAAAACGTTACTGAAGCTGAAATAGCAGTCTTCATAACTGTGCTATTGAAATGCATAAAATATTTTTTTTGGGAAATCGCGCTCGTACTGAACTTTCGGCTATTTTACACTGTTCCATTGATCACCCTGTAGCAACCTTATAAAACATTGTTCCTATTCGACGTGATCAAGACATGGAAACGAAGAATTGGGCTATCGAACACTGAAAACAGACATGAGATCGCTGACGGCAATCAAAAGTTATGATGATTTTAGAAATCGTCTGAATTTGCTTGTCCCCTAGATTCTTTTGATGTGTGTATATTGTCTATTTTCAGTGTTCAACTGAAGTTGCCAGATTGATCGTTTCTGGTTGATTTAAATCTTAGATTGAATGAAATATGTCCTTTCAGTCATAGTCTCTAATAGGTTCTTCCGAATTACTTATTGATTATTAATAGTGAAACTGACATGAGGTACTGAAGTAGCCGAAGGTATTATAAATTTAGTGGTACCTATTCACCTAGATATTTTCTGGAGACTCCGATTCGCAGATAAGAGAAAAACCTATATACAATGGGGCCTTGCACTGCCACTTTTACACACTGAGGGCGACACAACCGTTGGGGGGCAAATTCGACAATTTTGGCGGCGTTGACGCTTCAGCGACCGACGTCCGTCATTTTATGTCTTGATTTGAAATTTGGATAACCTCTGTTTCTTGCTTGACGTCTTCAGTCACTGTCAGTTACTGGTCAAACTACTCAAACTCCCCTATTTTTCCCGTCGTTACGGCCGCTTCATCAAAGTAGGCGCCCCCTACAGTAGTGGCGACCTCACGTTGAGTTTTTCAATTGCAAGGCCCCATTGGTAGAGGAGCCGCATCAGGAGCTTGGCTGTAGTGTTCGCGAAGCTGATACCTGTACTTATTTATTCCTGCTATTTATTCTAGATATCGACTTCTGTATGTCACTGAGAACGAGGATATCATTCGCACTATACACCAGATTTTCTTATCAATGACGGGGATACAATGAGCAAATTTCGCAATAGTTGTAGGAAAATCGCAATGTTCACAAGCACAATACAGGGTGTTTCAGGGATTATAGCAAAAAATTTAACTGTAGGTAGATCTCGGCAAAATATAACGAGAACCTATATACCATTTTGCAAAGTTCGGCCTAATGACGAAGATACAGCCCTCCAAAGTTCATTTTTTTCGGATTTCAAAAATTTGTAACTCAAGAACGTTTCGACAAATTTAGCTTCAATTCAGCAAAAGCTGGTTTGTCATAACTATCTATCAACCTGCTAAATTTGGAAAGAATCCAACCAGTGGTGTAGGAGTTATGAGGGTCAATAATTTAGAAGCATCCGAAGAAAAGTTGACTTAAGGTGACCCCTCATAACTTCAACGCCACTGATTGGATTCTCTCCAAATTTGGCAGGTTGATAGATAATTATGACAAACCAGCTTATGCTAAATTGAAGCTGAATTTGTCGAAACGTTCCCGAGTTACAAATTTTTGAAATCCGAAAAAGTGAACTTTGGAGGGCTGTATCTTCGTCATTAGGCCGAACTTTGCAAAATGGTATATAGGTCATATTTTGACAAGATCTATCCACAGTTGAATCGTTTGCTATTATCCTTGAAACACCCTGTATAGTACATAATTTTGACTGATCAAAAAGTCGTATATAAGCATTCCATCTACGATGGTGGAAGGTAACAAACACCTCACAACCACAAGTACCTATATAATTAAATTTGATAGTATCGCAAAGATATATCATTTAGGACAATACTATTTATGAATACGGCGTTAGTGTAATTTTCTATTGAAATCTCCGGTATTGCCGAGATATGTTGTAGTTGTAGCGTTCGAATGCGAAATAATAAGTATAGTAAAGATAGCTCACTCCCTCGTAAACATGTTAGTGTTAATGATTATCATCTTAGCATACCCTGGGGTAACATCTGGACATCTGGCAGCTCTCCCTGCAATATGCAGGACATGAAATGGTTATTGGCAGAGGCGTATCTACGGGGGGGCAAGTGGGGCACGTGCCATGGGCGCAGTTTAATCCTCAGGGCGCAAATGAGAGGAAAAGATAGAAATGTGAAAAAATGAAGAAAAAAATTGGAAAAACGAATCAAAGACCAAGTTCTTTGAACTTCATATAATTATATACAGGATGTCTCAAAACGCACGCCCCAGAGAAAATGAAGCAAAACTAGATAGCAGTCAGATGTGTAATACCGAGTAAAAAAATGTACCTCAAATGGTATTCATGAGAAGACAAAGTTAGGTTAACCAATCACAGACCTGTACATTTGAGGTATGTTACCTCAATTTCAAGTTGCCAGGTTCAAGTATCTAAATCTGGCAGTGTCACAGTTACAGTGAGCCAAACATTTATTACAAAATGACAGGCAGTTGGTATTACTTTCAAAACTTAGCAACTGGGTTAAATTTTGCAAATTTACCTCGAATTGACCCTCCGGGATTGGTGGATTCAAAAAACTCATGACTCCTTTATGCAAGCAGCAATAAATTTTTTTCTTCCGTTTCCTGGGAACCTATGGTCGTCGGTACCATGTCAGTGTTCTCTGGAGCGCGAGTTTTGAGACACCCTGGATAATGTAGATATTTGAACTATTGGGCGCAATTCGTGTGAGCAATAATTTACAGGCGAAATGGGAACAGAGAAAGAGGAAAAACCAAAACCAATACATCCAAACAGACTATCAACTTTCAACTTTTTTATCTGATCTAGGTATAACCTTTAACAGGGACCCGATTTTCGGAACCAGGGAACAGTTCATCAGGTGATGTTGCCTAGGTGATAGCCTAGTGACAGCCCTGGTTGCCTAGCAACTTTGCATGGGAACGGATCACACGTAGGGGCCCTATTTGTCGTTGGCCCACCTGAATTCTGAAAAACTGCCTGAGGCGCATTTCCCAGGGTTTCTAATTCAGGGGCGCAATTTTCATGCTTTGCCCTAGGCGCAACTTACGCTAGATACGCCACTGGTTATTGGTCCCGCCTTTTTCAACGGAATATTAAATTAAATAACAATGTTTCGGTTGCTTGAGCATATGTGTGATTTTTTGTGCCCCTGCAAGAATTCATTTATTCACAATCACTATAGTAATTGATTCACTTCTGACTTTTTAAAAGTTTTAAAGTGGGCCATTCCTGACTCCAAATTTCCGACCCCGATATGTCTTTTTCCCAACCAAGGTGAGAAAAGCCAGCCTACTTGCTTCATTGCTTCACACGATTGACAGCTGATGTGAAGTGCTGTTTTGTTTATTTGTTATGTTTGATAGGTACTGCATGGCGAGGCGATATTGAACTTTTTTCAAGCTTTGATAATCTCGATGGCTCGATTTTTGAATTCGAAGTGTCTATACTTGCTTTTCTTGCTTCGTACTGCTTTTTTGGAGTGCGTAACAATTTTTCGATTCATTCTTCTATCACCCGAATGTATCTGTACGTAAAAATGTAGGTATGTCTTCATACCTACAATAGATTTTAAATTTGCATTTGGATTGAACTTTATTTCTGACATTGTCTAACCATCTGGTACTTACGTGCAACTTTTTCTACAGGTAAGCAAATACTGAAATTGCTTTGGTCTCGCCCTCAGCTGCTAGTTTCCGCCTTCCTTGCTGACTTTATTAATAGAGATCAACAGCAAACGGAGATTCAGGAAAAACTATCCGAAAGTTGAGTACCTACACGTCTGGTGAAGTTTAAAATTATCACTCATCATGAGGAATTTTTACTTTTCCGACCCACCACCCAACGAGGAGAGGAAGTATTGTGAACGCGCAAAAAAAATTTTCGGGATAAAAACAGATATATCCATTTTGAGGTCCCCAAGATGATTAAGGGCATTTCTGGAGTGATGTCTATCTGGGTGTGTGACTGTGTGTCTGAGTGTGTCTGTCTGTCTGTAATCTGCAACGATAACAGACGCAACGATGATCCGATCGACTTGAAATTCGGTATGTCATCTGAAAGACCTTAGAAAAGTATTCTTCAGATATGTTCAAAGTTCAAAACTTCACCATTTTATAAAATTAAACATAATATAATTTGATACACCATAACACCAATTAATAACATTATTCGAAATCTATCCGATGGATTGGAAATTGGAACCAAATTTGGTATGAAGCAACACAAGCATGGGCGCCCGCAGGATTTTTGTCAGGGGGGGGCAAATAGCTTTAGTTAGAGAACGTCACATACCTACCTGGCCTAATTTGCGAAGTCCTTTAGATTAGCGCCGCAGACGAAAATTTTTTCGAATAATAATAATAATGGTGATAATAATTATTGTGCGAAAAATAAGGAAATATATTTGAAAATTAAACTTTAGAGAAATCTATCAAAATTTGTAATTTTGTACAAAATGTATAAAAATTTACTTCAAAATAGCCAGGTCAATAGTAACACTCGTTCATTATCTTGGAAAAACCCCTAGTGTTTTGAACCAGAGGTTTAGAAAATTTCAATTATTGCCATGATTGATATAGAGGTCAATTGTTACACTCGTTCATTATGTTAAAAGAAACCCCTGGTGTTTTAAACCAGAGGCAGAGGTTCAGACAATTTCAAGTATTGCTATGATTGATATAGGTAGGTCAATTGTTACACTCGTTCATTATGTTGAAAAAACCCCTAGTGTCCTTTCTCGAATTTTTTTTTTTTTTTCGTGAGGAAGAATTTATTCAGCTGCTCCGGAGCCAGGGGGGGGCAAGTGCCCCCCCTTGCCCCCCCCTCCGGGCGCCCATGAACACAAGAAAAGAGTCAAATCAAGTCGGAAGTTGTTTTTTTTTTAATTTCTTCTCTAGCCACTGGCACCCGAGAGGTCCTCTCACCCGGGTTTTGACTAGGATGACTCGTATTTGATTCAGGACTTCACTTAAAAATCCATTTCTGCTCGGGGATCGGCTTTTTCCGAATAATTCCTACTAATACCGAAAGAAGATTGGTTTGGGTGTCGTGTAGACCCATTTTCAAAATCCACACGGCTCTAGTTTCCAGACTGTTATTTTTTCAAAATGAAATTTGCTCATTCCGTGAATATGAAAAAACCTCAGTGGAGACATCGATATTCGATATGCGGTGAGCCCCACGGAATATCCATTTTAGGAGCAGACATGCTGGAAAAAGTTGTAAAAAAAATTAATTAATTTTTGGAGGCAAAATTTTTGAAATTGGGCCCGCGGTTCTTAAGTACATATATTACTCTCTGGAAAAACTGCAAAGTTTCCAACTTTTTGTCAGATGAACAGATTTTCACCATTTTTTTTAAACAAGAGTAACTGGTTCCTAAACATTTTCCAACAATTTTGTTCTCAATTTCCCGAATTTCTCTGTTGAAAATGTAAAACCGGCCTGAGTTATTGTTATTGAGACCAGACTACAATGATGGAGCTTAAATGAAAACAAATCAACGATTTCCACAATAAGATGACTTGAAAAAAGATTCGAGGTTTTCCCGAAAAATTCAAATTTTCAAAATTTTCAATTTCCTGCAAATTATTTTTTCAATCTCTGTGGTGCCAGTTTCAGATCTTTCACTTTTATCCATGCACCAATGCGTCTGACTGCCTCACTCGCTTTGCTTTCACCTAATTTGGTTCCTAGTGAAAACTGCAAATTGTAACTTTTTAGCTTGTGAACAGATTTACACCAATTTTTAAACATAGGGTAGGTGATTTTTGAACATTTTCCGGCAATGTCCGTCAACATTCGCTGAGTTTTCCGAGAGCTTCCCACTTGAAAATGAAGAACCGACCTGGTTTATCAAAACCGGACTCAAATGATCTCATACAAAAATTTCCATCCCTTCCTTGCTACTCGTCGAGGAATTTTTTGGGTGACACAACCGATTTTCTAGAATTTGATTTAATGAGGGTGAAGCATGAGATAATGTCATCGTAACATTGCTTGCGGCATAGCCAATTTGGCAAAAGTGACATATAGAACTCATTGTTTTCAAACTCATCTCATTAAAATCATAAATTATTCTTTCAAACTGAATAAAATGATTTTGAATGAAATAGAATGCATACCTCGCCGGGAATGCTTCACCCCACCCGCAGACAATAGCTGCGCTCCGCTCAGCTATCCTTGCCTCTTGTGGTAATGAAGCGTTTCTCGCCTCGTGGCCGTAATGGTATTACGATATTGGCTGGAGACTGGCTCGAGACAAAATCTGCATAACTGGAGAAGCCGTATGTCGAGAGCTTGCCGGAATGTTTGCAAAGTTGCTGGATTTTTCTAGAGCTGCCGATATTATGCTAGTCACAGAGACTGGATATCTCGGAATTGAATAGTCGTAGCGAGCCACCGAGGACTTTCTGTAAGGATGTGCGAGAACGTTCTGAAATCCAAGTGCAGAGCAGATATTAAGAGAACGACTCGGGACCGACAACTTACACTAGGCAGGCAGTTCAGTTCAACGACGAGTAAGTGCGAGGGCTCGGTACGAGGTATCGAACGCGTAGTCACAGTGGCGGACTAAGGGGGGGGGGGGGGGGGCGAAGGGGGCGGTCCGCCCCGGGCCTCGGGGCCTCAGTCATCTGATGGAGCCTCCAATTCCTCTAGTTTGTAAAAAATACTGCAAAAAAGTTGGGAGAAAATCCAAAAACTCCAATTTTTTCTCTTAGCGGTCATTTTTTTCGCATAATACTTAGGTGCTTAACTTAACTTAACTTTACTTTTTTCCATTCAAAAATTACCTAGGCAGGCCCCTTGACAACTGGTTTGGGGGCCTACACACACAGACAATAGATGTGTCTGTATCACGGAACCTCTCAAAATTATTTTTACTTTAGGCTTTAGGGGCCCCAGCCCCGGGTATCAGAGTGTCAGGGACCTCATTATTTCTTTCCAAAAGAGGGAAAGACAAAACAACAAAATTGTCTTGTCTGCGCGCTGCAAGTAGTAGAAATCCATATTATTACTCATTTTGTATCTACGAGTAGGTTTTAGCATTGAGTCAACATTCTAAATCTAATTCAACAGCCAAAGCTGGAACCGAGGCTGGAACCAAAACCTTCTTGTAAGTACTGGTGGTCAGTGGCATAGCCAAGGGGGGGCGAAGGTGAGCGAAGGTGGGCGAATGACCCCTCTTCCCTACATCCCAAGTGCCCACGGCACTTCATCGCTTCACACACTGAACCAATACAGAAACATTTTCTGAAGAAAATTCCCAAAAAGGGCAAAATTTTTCTGAAAAAAAGTTTGTTTATCATGAAATATACCGATTATTATCAGCATTCTTATGATTATGTCAAAAAAAACTCGCCTGCGGCGCTACCTCTCGCTGACTTGCCCCTTGCCTTTGCCCTCTCCGCCCTCAAGTTCTGACTAGGGCATCCAATCCCGAGACTTAAACGAGATCCCGGGATTTCGGGATTGAGAATTTCAAATCCCGGGATCCCGGGATTTTCGGGATTCCTCAAATGATGCAGCTTTTCACCTCAGTTGAGTGGAAAACAGAGTCAAAGCAAGAAACACAGATCATTCAAGTAAGAACATCATCATTTTACACCAATATTAGTATTTTATTATATTTGTTTTGCATAAATAGAACATTACAGTTGCATTGCAATTAGCGTGCTTTCTTCTAAGATTGAAAATCACTTGCTGAAACAAAAGAAATTGTTTTTCTTTTCTCATTTATCACAGTTTTATTTTATTTCATGTGTTTGGACTTGTCCTTAAGTTTTCAAGGGCTGCTATTTTCATTTCCATATAACTTTGCCTGGAACTTGAATACCATGGTGTTTGGAGGTATGGTAACCGGAAGAGGTATCTGATGTGGAAGAATAGGATACAGGTTCTAAGTGTAATGTACCATGTACAATGTACATACCTCACCTATCAATCCTAATATTAGTATCATTATCAAGTACCAATACTATCAATTGCCACCAATTATTAAACGGCAAATGATGATTGGGTACTAGCTTTATTTCATCAGCAAAATAAATATAATAATTATTACTACTAAATAATGGTTTCAAATTCAGTATGCTCATTAGAATAATCTGTGTTTCTTGCATTAACGCTATTAACTCTATTTTTTATTCAAGTGAGGTGAAAAGATGCATCATTTGAAAAATCCCGAAAATCCCGGGATCTCGGTAGAAAAATCCCGGGATTTTCGGGATTGAAAATCTAACCGGATCCCGGGATTCGGGATCCCGGGATTGGATGCCCTAGTTCTGACCACGCCACTGTGTGGCACATCTGACCGACTGATATAAAAAGGTTAGGATAACGAGGCAAATCTTTGAATATGATTGATCAACGGTTTTAGTCAGTTTTATAGTCAAGTTACTCTTATCTCATAGTTGAGTTTCTCATTTTTTTTTGTTTCTTAGGCTTTTGCTTAATCACGGCGGGGCCGGGCGGGCCAAAAAGTCTGCCGACCCACCTTCATATTCTCAACTTTCACTCTTTAGAGGCCCCATCTCACAATTCCGCCCAGGGCCCCCGATTCCCTTAGTCCGCCACTGCGTAGTCAAGAGCGATCAAGTGAGATATTTGTTTGTGAATTGTAAATGAGTATGTATAGTACTTACGCGGTTATAACGGAATAAGTACCTAATCCATGTGAAAATCTGCTGTGAGTATGGGTGTCATCGGCCCATCGGTGAAAAACTAATACTTACAGCAAAAATACTTCGAGACTTTAGTTTCCGGATTTTTAGCTGCGTGATATATTGATGCATTCATTCATGTTGACTGATCACACTAGTAGTGTGCATCATGCATTTACATGACACAATATACATATCACACAATTAAAAGTCCGGAGACTAAGGTCACAAAGTTAACATTTTCGCTGTAGGTAGGTACTTAGTTTTACACGAAGCCGAAAGCCGCAACTGATATAAAACTCTACAGAAAGCACCTGAAAAGCATCCATTGAAATACACCTGAAATCATTGGAAATCATAGTCAAATATTATTGTAATCCGGTTTACAAAGTTTTACTAATTTTTTAAATCAAGGATCAATAATTGATTGTTTCCGAGCAGGCAGGTATAGATAGGTACCTATACCATACCGTCCATACCTACTCAAACGGATAGTTTATGACTTTGATAACGGCATACCCTATTGAATTCTCCTTTGCACTGGCGATGGCGGTAGGATCTCGTAGAGGTTTGATTGATGGCTCGTTAAATTATTATAATGTCAACCTCCACGTTCGGTTTCATTGTTCAAATTACGCTTGCTGGTACTACTACGTGTTATACAAAGTCTAATTTAGACGCACCGCGATCCTCTTCAAATCGTCGTCACGTTGGCTGTCATGTCCCTTTGTTTGTTAAGAAGATCATAAAGACCTGTGATTCACATCACTTGGTGTTTATAAATAGAGATGTAATTGATAGTCATTCCATCCCAGTTCTATATGCATTATGGTGGTGAGACGATGCGACTTGTATTTATATCTAAGCAACGTGAGGGGCAGAAGGAAGCTAAGTGAAGAAGATTTGTACCTAGTGTAGCCTTTCATGTTCAGTTATTTGGAAGTATTAGGTACATATTATACTTGGTGTCCGCGAGAATTATTTCACTGTAAATAATTTCCACCATTCCCAAGATATAAGTTCCCAATTTGACACTGTTGAACAGCCACGCGGGAAACGGAAGTATATAAGCGTAAGTAGCGTTTGACTGGACCGCACCTCAGATGCCCGGGGGGAGGGGGGGTAGCTATAACTATCTAATGTCAAATGGCACCCTTATTTCCTATTTTTTCTTAACTAAAATTTCATTCTGAATATGGTTAACCGTTAAAGCCAAAAAAGTATTTCGCCAAAACTTTTTTAAATAATAATAGGTATGTCCTTCGAATTTGTGAAAACAGTACCTATGATTGCCCAAATGTCTGCTTGCCTAGTTTTGTCCATTGAAACTCATGCCAAGTACCCTTGGTCACCTTTCCCACCCCTAACCACCCTTGAGTCTTGAACTATAGATACTTATTATTCAAAAACCGAGGATGGTAGAGGTGGTTAAAGGGGGGGGAGTTGATTAATTCTTCTCCGCGACATGCACTGTGAATTTTGAAAACAATTAACACTCGAGCAATGATTTTTATTTTTTTTACCAATTCGAAGGTAACTCGAAGAAGTTCTGAAGAAGCATTGTTTTGGTTTTTACAGTTATATTCATAATAAAATTCTATTCTCGGATGGAAAATTTGAAAAATGGTGGTGCTCTTTGAAATAAGAGAGTTGGGGTAGTTGGGGGTGGAACGTCGCGGTACAGTTAGACTGCGTTTACACCTACTTACATCCAAAGCTTGAATGGGGAATGGAACGGGAGCACGTGCGATATTCTGATGCGACAATCAATGGTCTTTGGCGATCGAAGGATACGGAGCTGTACTTAAAAGGAAACCGTGATTCAATGCAATTCGCAATCAATTTGCAACAGATAGACCCGTATTTATGCTGCTGTGATAGAGACAGGCGGAGCAGGTATGCGCGCTGGGAGTGGGTCCTCAGCTCACTAGGTGCACGGACCGAATAATGTGACCGGTAAGCGACAACCGGTCCAGGCGGCTCGGTTCAGGTGGGTGGTGTGGACGAACTGCAAGGAAATTCCATGTTGGAAACGCCAAAAATGGACACAATCCAAATGGACCGGACACAAAGTCCAGCCATGCATCATGCACCGGCCATGGCCACACTGACGTCATACCCTCGACAATCACGGAGGTAGGATAGGTTTATGAACGCTTGCAACTTTTTATCTGTCAAAGCTTCCAGCTACGTATCACGTAACTATCTATATAGTTCTGTTTCCTCCATGTTGAATATGCTCTAAGTAATTTTAGTTTATTGATAAGCTTTGGTAGTGTTACGAGTAGCGAGAATCTCATGTGATTCCAGTACATTCGAGAGCAAGCGCGGTGCTTCTGAATGTTCGATCAAGCTAGAGATCCCAATAAGCGAGCGAGACACACCTGCACAAATGGCGGAGGTGCAGACTTTCCATAGCATGCCGGTATTGCCGGCATATGCGCGAATCTGCGGATTGTGTGGAATCGAGAGTGGAATGTTCTCGAAGGTTATTCGGAGTATATAAGCGTAGACGAGACGACCGACACCAGATTTCAATTCACAGCGATAATGAGCGAGTATATTGGTGAAGTTGATCAAAGCGTTATCTAAGTGCGAATGATGATTGACGTGTAGCTTCAAGGACGTTGCAGGAACGATACTGTTATGAGAAGTCCCGCGATAGACATGACGACGATATTTTTCATGGTCTTTGATATCTCAGAAACCGTTCGAGACCTAGCCCCATGTATCTTAATGGAGCTGAATATCGCAAGGCTATTTTATACCTTCTACTGCCTTTAGATAATATCCGTCATTTTGTAATAGGGGCGCCATTTAAATCCTAAGGGACGAAAAAAAAAGCATTGCGGGTCAAATCGGTTATCCAGGCCTTAGTTATGATTCTGCAAAGTGGTTTGCTTTTATCATCATTTGCACGTCCACCATACCTAGACATAAAAATGAAAATAAACTTGAAAGTTTGTGAAAAATGACACGTATATTCTTCACAACTGACAAGCCTGAATTATTTTCAGAGGGTTTATGTAGGGATCGCATGATCGAGTGTATGTGGGCAAATCCATCAGCGTCCGGTGTCTCCCAGCGATTTCGACCAGGGAAGGCTCTTCCACAACTTTGAAAATTCGTAGCGCCCGACCGGGAAATAGTGGTAAAGCCCGACAGCTGATTAAAAGTTACTTTTTTTCTGATTTCTACTGAATTTGACTAAAATCTACTGGTAGTTTTTGAGTCAAGAAATTGAATTTTGTTGTTATATAACTTTCAACAGAGGACACACGGAGCATTAGCTCGAACGGTTTTTTAAAGACATACTGACATACCTCAGTAAGTTGAGTTCCGAGAAAAATAGTCTGTGTCAAATAATCAGTACATTCCACGCTGGAACCATATACAGGATGGTTCAGTTTTCCATACGTTAATTTTAAGAGATAGGTAATAGAGTTTGAAAATAAAGAGGATTTTCTCCAGGGATATATTTTGAAAATGCATAACAACGGAGATATAGTCTTTCAAAATTGGAAATAAATAGTTTTTTTCGCATAACTTTTGGACCGTTTAACCGATTTTGTTTAAATTTAACCAGAGTTTATTGAAATAAGTCTCTATTGAGCAATGATATTTTTTGTATCAAAATTCTTCGGCGACGTGAATAATGGGAGATGTCCCCCTTTTACTTCTTCTGGATTCTGGATTTTATTTGAGGAGTTGGTGGAACTAGTTCCACCTGCCATGTAGGCTTCATCATTGGGCCCATTGTACCCCTCTCTCTCTCTCTTCACATATGTTCCACCACCTGAATATTTATCAAAATTGTTCATATTTCTAAATTTTATGTTCAATTTAGAATAAAAAGTTGCTTCCGCAAGTTGTAGATCAAATATATTCGCTTGCAGGACATTTGGATTTGAAACATTGGAAAACATCCCGAAAATATCACTTTGAAGGTTCTAAAAAATTCATTTTCTAAAAACGTGTTTGTTTCTCAGCTGAAATGGTACTTATGGTCTCCTACTCTGACACACCTAGAAGATAAATTTCAGTTGAGAAAGAATGAGTTTTCTTGGATTCATTTCTTTGGGCCCTTGAAAGTGCACTTAGATTCTCAGCACCCGACCTAAGTTGAAGTGAAATTTTCTTGTGGCTTGAAACACTTTCGATTCGAAACTTCGACGGTGTGGCATCCTAATTGGCTCGGAGTTTGTTAATGACGCGTCGTAATAATTCACTGCCTCTACGCCGTCTCCGTGACAGACCATACTCATCTCCCTCTGCAATATTTTGTCTGTGCCGTGTTATGGTTGGACGAGCGCCAGGATGCCTCGCTTAGTGGCGTCGCATCTCTCGAACGTCTCTGTCAGCGAGCTAAGTATGGATGTTGAGCATAGCGAACTACACATTCCTTTGATGGCGCATTCTTGTTGTTGGCGGTTTTTTAATTCCGATTGTTTTCCCTCATTATGCCAATTATTTGATAAGAATTGAGGAAGTTAGATGGGGTTGATTTGTTAGGCCTACAAACATGTTATATTGTTACGATATTAGCTGGAGCTGGAGACTTCCACGTGGGGATAAGCCATAAAACTGTCCAATTGACAGAAAAGTCCGGATCGCGAGCTTGGTGGATTCATCACGAAGCTACTGTGAGTACTCTGGCAACTTTTCTAGAGCTCTCGCATATAAGACGAGCTCCAACAAGCAAAAAACATGGGGACGTCCAGTCCTGGTGACGGGCTCCTACGCCATGCCAGTTGGGTCTGTTTGTGACTTTCGGAATTTAATCAACATGTCAAGTTGATCATCACCATCTTAACTATTAACCATAGATCATAAAAATGTTGAAAATCGACCATGATGATTTTAGTTGTGTAATTAGAGGGTGTACTGTATAAGGACAAACCGAGTTTAGGAACGTAGGTATGCAGATGAAGGTTATTTGGAGGTTACTCCATATATTTGAAAATTATCATTGTTGTGAAGATTTCGAGGTGGTCATTCAGAATCCGCACCTTTTCACTTTGTATATTTGCCGTTCTGGCCGTAATTATAAAAAGATAGCGACCAAAAATTTTCAAAAATTTTCGTTTCATTTTATTTGTCATAAAATTTTGGAATTTGTATAAAAAATCAAAGCCCATTGAATTCTCTGAAATTTGACATCTGAACTATCTATGTGCGACTTAGGGTTCCTTAGTTGAACATTTTCAAAGTCAATTTGCCCTTAGAGTTCACCCTGTAGTTGCATAACAATCATTATCACCATAATTGATTATCTGAATAATAATGATCTGTGGCTGACAAGTAATCGTTATTTGTGGTTAATTTAGCTGCCACATGGAGCTGGAATCAACCCAACATGCTGATTGGTTGATGCTTCAGAGAGTCCCAGAAGCCATCAGCTACTCAAGAACCGCAAGTAGCACGTAGACGATTGATGTGTCAAATTGTAGATAATGAAGGTTTTCAATTTTTCGTTGTCTCTTTCTTCCGTGGCCTCATTGAATTATCGCCTCCATCATATTTGCCTAGAGCAGATGTCAATATTACACCATATAATTTTTCATGATCCTTCCTTGATAATCCAGGAATCGATTGAAGTAGGGCCCGATGTATCTTTACGAATCGCACACGGCAAAGCCTTTTTTGTCCCTATGCCCCGGATTACCAATGCGCTATCAAAATGACAAACTGAGCACTGAGCAGAGGCGTAAATATGAAAATAATAGTATATTACATATCGAGGTGAAAAGGGTCGCATTACAGCCAAGGGATTCAATATATTACCGAGGCGCGTCGAGGTTAGATAGAATCCCGTAGGCTGTAATGACGCTTCACTCCGTGGTATGTATAGGACTTTATTCACAATGATCCAGTTTAAATACAAATAATAATTGGCTTAATTTAAAAAAATTCGCGTCAAACGTTTTTATCTGGTAGGCATAGGCAACCTTTTCAATCAATGCATCCATCAACACTCCGCGCTCCGCGACAACTGTTCAGATCAGATCACCGCTCTTCATACGTCACTTTCGGCCCCTGCAGTGGTCCGAAAATGACATTATTTTCCAACCTGTAAGGAATTCTTCACTTTCCAACTTTTCAAGAGTTGTAGTGCGGGCGCTAAGAGCCAAAATCGGGATGAACCTTGCAAATGGTGATGAAAGCATAAGATTCGGTACACGTACTCAGAATGAGCCCCCCTTTCAGATAAGAGGTGGAGCCACGCCGAATTTTTACCGGAAGGGGGCTCGGGGGGCTCCTGAAAGTTGAAGGTGCTAGGGCTCCCACCAAACCGCTTATCAGTTCGTTTTATCAATTAAAAAGGAAACTCATGAATATATCGTAAAAATTGACGACGTTTATCGCCTTGTCCCGGGAATTTTTCATGATGAAAAAAAATAAGTTCTTCGGCAGAACACACAAATTGGTTTTATTTTATTTTCACCTACAAAGAATTAATAAGGAGATGTGCAACACCTTGATTCCCACAAATTCGTATACTCTGAACTCATTTGTGGAGTCAAAATTTTGATGGTGTATCTTCTTGAAGAGGGGCATTCCAAAGAGTAAGCTATTTTCAACACTAAGTTCAAACAGAATTTTTCCAATGTTCTGAATCGAAATTACTGAATTCCTTCCAGGAATGCATACCCCGAACTGTTCTTTGAAAGTACCGCGTGCGATTGAACGTGGAGTAAGTCCTGAAACACTATCAGAATTTTTTTTCTGTGATGCTACTATCCACTCTCGACCGGGACAATTAGGTTCCTACACAGCATGCGCGGAGTGTATACACGATGCAGGGTATTTTCTCGGTTCAGTCAAATTTTTTATGATTGAAATTGTGTCATAATATTGAAATAACGTGTATACACTCCGCGCATGCTGTGTAGGAACCTAATTGCCCCGGTCGAGAGTGAATAGTAGCATCACAGAAGAAAAATTCTGATCGTGTTTCAGGACTCACTCCACGTTCAATCGCACGCGGTACTTTCAAAGAACGGTTGGGGGTACGCATTCCTGGAAGGAATTCAGTAATTTCGATTCAGAACATTAAAAAAATTCTGTTTGAACGTAGTGTTGAAAATAGCTTACTCTTTGGAATGCCCCTCTTCAAGAAGATACACCATCAAAATTTTGACTCCACCAACGAATTCAGAGTATACGAATTTGTGGGAATCAAGGTGTTGCACATCTCCTTATTAATTCTTTGTAGGTGAAAATAAAATAAAACCAATTTCTGTGTTCTGCCGAAGAACTTATTTTTTTTCATCATGAAAAACTCCCGGCACAAGGCGATAAACGTCGTCAATTTCCACGATATATTCATGAGTTTCGTTTTTAATTGCTAAAACGAACTGATAAGCGGTTTGGTGGGAGCCCTAGCACCTTCAACTTTCAGGAGCCCCCCGAGCCCCCTTCCGGTGAAAATTCGGCGTGGCTCCACCTCTTATCTAAGAGAGGTGCTCATTCTGAATATGTGTACCGAATTTCATGCTTTCATCACCATTTGCAAGGTTCATTCACCTAGTGCCCCCACTATTGGGAATGTATCGATCGCTTACTCATTGTGAATAAAAACTATTGTCGCACCACACTACTTTCCCAGCGATTATCAAGGGACGTAAGTAATTTCATGTTCGAAATGTCCCTTCGGAATAAAGGGACATCTGATCTGAATAAAGCATTAAAATAGGCTTTATCAGGACTCCAAATAACACTTCGAGACATAAGGTGGTTTTGTAGGACTCCGACTAAAACATGAAGATACACGGAGGCTTTACTACAGCCCCTAAATCTGAGACTAGGAAAAAGGGAAATCAAAAGGGCTACAAAGAGCTCAGAACGATAATGTAGGAAAAAGGGGCTTGAAAAAGGTTCTGAATAACATAAGAAGACACAAGGAAGGCTTATTCATATAGAATTCCAAAAGTTTCGAGATGACACATGCGGGGGCCCAGCAGGGCTTCGTTAAACACACAAGAGACACAAGGGAGGGTACTCAGACTCCGGGTGGACAAACCAAATAAGCCCTAGAACCTAGAAGCTTCCATCATGAGAATGGGGGTTCAAGCTGACACTTGTGCTTTAGGACTACAGCGGATGGGGCCTATCATGAGGAAAAGATGGAATATTTGCGGCGTGAGAGCATCGTTCCGGGTGATTTCGATCAGAAAAGGTTTTTCCGCAACTCTGAAAATTCGTAGCACCCAACCGGGAAATGACGGAAACCCCCGGCTGCTGACTAAAACTATTTTTCATTGACTCGCTTTTCTGCCTTTGGTTCGAATCCATTGAGTTGTTTTTGAGTTATTAAATTGAAGTTGATCATATTATTATTTTCGACCGATTACAGATAAAGCACACGAAATATTTTGAATATACAGTACTTATTTAAGGACGGCATTTTCTGGTGTTTTTTCTTTAAACGTGAGTTTCATAAGAAACTAGTGGAGTTAGGGAACTGAAAAAAAGAAGGGTAATCTAAAATCAAGTAGTTACGAACATATATATACGTTGTTTCAGAAATATTGCTATCCCAGTAGGTCATGAAAATCTAAATGCAGCTTTAGATTTAGTTACAAAAAACGTCAAATCAAAAGTGTAAATCTCATGGAAACTTCATTATTTATTTTCAGGTTATAAGTCAGATCTTTCACTCCTTTCAGTCAGAAAGTATTTCTTCAGTTTTTTATCGAGTACCACGTGCGGAACCCCATTCAAGGTGCACTTGAAGAAAGATACATGCAGTTTTGATGTCGAACCGTCTCTGTTTCCGATCTCAGGACTAAAAAAAATAGGCACCTGGGGAGTCAGCAGATTTCGTTCTTGCCACAGTCTCAATCAACATTGTGCACATATCACACAGGTAGATAGTAAAGCAGTAAAGCAAACTCCAAGGCCTTGAGAGGGATCAGATATCAAGGAAGATCTGCTTCTAAAGCCGAGTCACGCTGTTCTACTTCAACTGAGCCTTTTAGTGAAGACAGAAGCACAAAATCTGGTAGGATATGGCACAACAGACTGTACTGTACCCACTCTTTTGATTGAGAACGGGCGCCTGGCTGATTTTTTTCTCGACTGGGCTCAGGGATCCACGGCCACTTTTTGGTTGTAAGTAGTGACAAACCTTGGCTTCTTTTTGCCAGTATGCGTTTGACCCTGCCGTACGTTACTAAAGATCAAAGCAACGCGCTGAATGATGGCAGCTGCATTGTTGGAATCTCTGAAGAATTCTCCGTAACAGCGTCAAAGTATTTCACGTTCTCTCGCAGATAAACAAACTGGATCCCCACACATGGTGTGAAAATTATCCAGGTAATCAAAACCAATGAAGGAACAACACAACAGTAACAGTAGGTATAACGTAACAGGAACAACAGTAACTGTATAAGTAACACGTACAGATTCTCAAAACTTGCGTCGATGGTGCTTATTATTATTATTACATGACAGTTTGGACGACAGTAAAAAACTTCGCGGTTGATTTTGATTGACATGTCACACTGACTTGGGACTAAAACAATGAACGTTTTAGAACTAGACAAAGCTAAAGCGACTTTTACCATATACTTCCAATGCCTACTGAGATAGCAATCAATCTGAAACAACGTATACCTATGTATTTCAGAATTTTGAAAATCGAAAAACTCGATTTTTTTTTCTGAATATCTATATATTTTTGGAAAAAATACCCTCATCCTCTTGCCAGCCCAGATTTGGACCACTCATTTTTTTGTTACATTCTCAGCTACACATATTCGTCAGAAATTCATGCCACAAGAATCTATCTGTCTCTGCTTCTCTTTCGCTCTGCAGCTAATCCGCAGTCTGTTTCAGCCATTTTTATCTAGGAAATGCCGTCTTTAAAAGCTCTCAAATGACACATTATAGTACGTTCATTTCCGTGAGAAATATAGCTTGTGTCTGTGTCATATATCCCCAGTTACACCTCTGTTTGACAGATGACAACCAAAAACTATTCATAACACAATAATTTTCCTCCAGTTTTAGTGGGGAAGGGAGCGACAAAGTAAAATGACAACTGTTCTAAAAGTGGTAATATTTTTCCCGAAATTTTTTGAAATTAATAATGAAATACTGAATATGCCCTTATGGGCGTGGGACTCAGTAGCGCACTTTCTCGTAGTGAATCAGTGAACGTAAAACACATAGGTATCGAGAAGGCGTCCCATCCCCATCCCATCTCAGGAAGCAATTACGATACGATAAGCAATATCCCTGGTTTGGACGCAATCGGATGAAAATACTTAATTGTTGAAGTCAAAATTCCGAAGAATTTTATTGTTGCTTTTTATTTCTATTTATTGTTGTTGAAGGGATTATTTTTATAGTTCGGCATAGGTATTACTCGTATAACGTATAACAAGTGTGTGTCTTTCAAAATCTTCTCTAAATATAGCCTCGTATATTATGTGCCCACAAATTCCTACTAAATGAAGTTAGTACTTTGCCGCATCTCGTGAATTCCAACTGCGCAGCCGCTTTGTAAAGTCCGTTCTTCATACTTCATAGGCGACGCGACGCCGCGTCACACTAAATTGTTAATATCATAGTTTATCGTTATTTAGGCAAAAATTTTGTCAACTTCACATGCGAGAGAAACAGGCCATCGATTATTATCGTTTATACCAAATTGATAGCTCTTTTCTCTGTCTGAATAGTTCCCGTGACCCGTGACGGATGGACAGTCGGACCGACGCGACGGACGGACAAAGACAAAGTGCAACTAGAAGCGCCATTACCTTTGGGGAAGTACGCGCTAACATTGGCGCTAACAAGTGCCCCAGAATATGCGAATCAATATAAATGTCAATGCCGCTACGAGACGAAATTACGATATCCCACTTGGTTACCGAGAACATCTGGAAATACTCTTATCTATTTTCATTGAATAGCATTCATTACGTCTCCTTTTAACAATATAATTTCTTCATATTTATCACTACACGAGACAGTACGTTAGTCGTGTTAGTGAAGAGTACCACTTTGGCGACTTGACAGGAAAAGCCTCAGTATCAGTGTTCCTCACTGCCTCCCAATCGTAACACATGTGCTTTCTACTTAATTTGTTGCCGTGACACAGGCCGTGATGTGGGGAATAATTTCCGAAATGTCTTGATCGGACGTCTAATGAGGCCTTAAAACGCTTGAACGATGACCAGGCCGAAGCCGAGGGGACCACGACTGGAAAACTGGAAGTCCGTCATACCTAATAAAAACCGCGCCTGACGGTCGCGGCTCTCGCGGATTTCCTGTAATAGAATGCAATTCGCGATTATGCGCAGCTTTAATTGCAGCTGTTGCATTATTTTACCCCGTATGTAAACTTGAGCGAAATAAGCTCAATTACTTGACTTTGACTGTGCCGAGTCAGTGCGGACTTACGAAACTAATTACATTTGCATAGCAATGAGGCAATAAATTGTAATAAAAAGGGCAAGTTTTTAGTGTTTTTAGAGGTTTCGTGTCGGTAAGGTGGCATGTCGGCGGCTATTAGCCGCTGTTGACCCGCGATATGCAAATAGATCGCGGATTCGAAGATCGATTTTTCACCCTCTGGCTGACCACTACCGCCGCCAGAACCGCCACCAGCGCCAGTGTTGAGCAGTGTAGGTGGTATAAAATATTTTTCGGCCTTGCATTTTCACAGTTATTAATTATTGTAACTCAATTATTGCTCACTTCTCAAGCATTTATTGTAACAACTCATGCAAATGAGATCGTAATTCCGAAAATTACCAATTGAATTCTCAGCTCCGCGTGCAGCGAACCAGGATTTACGCAGGCTCCGGGATACCCGGAACATCCTTCGGGATGGAGGGTGGATAGATGACAGCCAATAGAGGGATGACTGCTTCTGATTCGTCTAGCCAAAGCGCAGCATCCTGAAAAAATCCAGAAATGATTCCAATAACAGAGGGTAGTTACTACTTGAAATTGGAATGTAATACTATTTAGTTCTACTCAGATAGTAGGTAGTTGTGATCTTCCGTCTGAAAACCTATACACTTTACAAACATTCTTGTGCTCAAGACGTAAGTATACCGTACCGTATAGCCAAGCCTGCGCTGCGCTAGAGCTCAAGTCCATCTATCGCTATTTTTCAACAATAAGTACCTACAAGCAAAAATTGTAAGCAGATAGGTGTACCCTTAAAAAAGATGACTGTTGTGAATTCCATTCTCATCAGGGAGTAGGTATTAGTAGGTATTCTGATTCACTTAGTGTCTATCCAGAAGTTTAAATTATTCGACTTTACAATAATCCCTAATCTCCGCATTTCCTTGTGTGTTGATGAATGCATCACTGCATGCCGCAATGACTCGAAATTCTTTGAAACGACCCCATTTCCGGATCAACGGACAAAACTTGCTCACGCGACCGCCCAAATTTTTTTATAGTGAAGTCATACGATTTCAAACTCATCGTATCATAGAACAGATATTTTTATAAATGATGATCGAAAACAAAATTTCCGTTATCTTGTTTACTGGGTCAGTTCTTTTGAAACCGTGACTTCTGCCCTTTTGAAATCCTCACATGCCCGTTTTATCATGCCTCGTCCTTTTTCGTCCGATAATAGATCGATTATGTGCTTTATAATTTACGCAATAGCTCAATGTTTGCTTGCTCCAAATTAACTCGAACGTCAATTAACGTGTGCCGATTTAATGCACCAATATTTGCAGGTGAAAAGAAAAAAATAAACAGTGACTCAAGTCGAGCTGAAAGACCGGTCCCAATAAATCGATGAGGACTGATCTGAAATCGAGTTGGTTGCCGAATAATTAATATGAAGCGTAAACGCTTATTTCTCGATATTCTTTATAGACATGCTAAGCATTCATCACTTCCACGATACAGCAATACATTATTGATATGGAGATCCAGTTAGTTTTTATTTACAGCAGACTGTTCTTCACAGCTTGGCCAGCTAGATATCTAGTACCTACTGACAAATGTCGATCTTTAGCTACCTATGCACACAAGGTGTGCGGTATTTTTTTCTTTTTATTTCGAAAATGCCAATGAGCTCAAACCAAAGTACATCCTTCTAGCTTTCCAAAGAGACCTGTATGATAAATTTATGTCAAGGAATAACCCTCGGAATAGCCCGTAGCACTAGATTTCGCAACGGTTGATTTTACCAATTTAATTCCGTCCTTAAAATCAAAATCACTTGATTTTTGTTCGAGATTTTCGATTTTGAGGTAGCGTGAAATTTATGGGTGGACCAGTTCAACTGATCATCTGTTTATTTCGGGTTATAAGAAAATAATGACCATAAAAGTTGACGTTAACGGACTTGAGTAGTTGAGTTAACAAGTTGAATTGTGAAGAAGTAATTAGTACGTTAAATCTGAAACTAAACTTTTCCTTATCGAAAAATGTTATTATTCCGTAGATGAATTTCTGAATTGTATTGTGATATAACCACCTTATTAATTTATTTGTATACTGTACCTACTACTTCATGTACTTACATGTATATTATGTGTCTTTTTTCTGTATGACTTGTTCTATGTGATATGATATCATTGTTGAGAATGAATAAATTTATTATTATTATTATTATTATCGATTTTTCAAGTCAACTTGAATCGGTAACAAAAAAAATTATACTTCGTTAGTCGACGATTAACGGTCTAACGGTTTGGTGCTCAGCTTTGAGTACTAAGTTGTGGAAATTGTTGGCAAATGTCGAAATTAAATGACAAACCCAAAAGAATCCAGATTTGATGATCCTTTTAACCGTTGTCTTGCGCGATAATGTATTTACTTGTAAATGCTTAATCACCTAAATAATTCAACCAGTGGAATCAGTGGATTATGGATCCTAATCTACGATAAAGAGAAATGGAAACGAGCATCTTAAAAGCCTGCTTGAGTGTCATCTGAGTCTGAGCTCAATCCGCCAACTCAAACTCTCTTGATTCAATCGCCAGTGAGACCGGGTCACAGAGCACCTATAATAGAGCGACATCTGCTGTAGATTGGACGAGGATGAAAACACTAGCGCCAGCGGCAGGTGTAGGGGCAACTAAATACCAAAAGGCGGGACTTTTAAACGGGTTGCTTCTTAAATCCGCTTCGAACTTTGTTCATGCAACTTCAATTTGTAAATTCCATTTCTTTTTTCAAAATTATTGCTACATCGCAGAAGGTACCCAAATTATTTTTTTTATTTTCCACTGTAGGTAATAGCGATTTGTAATGTTTTATTAAAAAACGAAAAAATAATTTGGGTAACTTCTGCGATCTAGCAATAATTTTAAAACAAAGAAATGGAATTTACAAATTGAAGATGCATATAAACAGTATAGTTACTCAAAACGAACAGACATGAAATTAAAACAAAAAAACACTGACTATTTTCCAACAAAATTTATTTCAAATCATAGGTAGGTAGGTACTTAGGTACTGAAAACAAAGGAAATAACCGCTTTTAATTTTCTTGGCCATCAATAATAAGATTTACTCACTTCACTAGGAAATCCTTTTCATCACTGACCCCACTTCATAGCTGAAACTTGAGACATCAGTGACACTTTCATTTTGTTTATTTTAGTGGCCTAGCTGGCCCTTCGGTAGGTCTGAAAGTGCTAGCTGGTTCTTCGACAGGTCTGGAAATTCCGGCTAGTTCTTCGACAGGTGTAAATGTGTTAGCTGGTTCTTCGACAGGTATGAAAGTGCCAGCAGATTCTTCGACAGGTGCAAAAGCGCTGGCTGGTTCTTCGACAGGTGTGGAAGTGCTGGCCAATTCTTAAGGGCTTAATTACATCCGCAGCGACAACTTGAGGATCCAGCGCAGGAATTACCTCCGCCACATGCTCCACTATGAAACATAAACATTGATTAATTTTAATACACTTTTGCCAAATCCTTCGTCAAATCAATTTGAATAATCAAATTATGAAATAGATAGCTCACCATTCAAAACAGTGTGGAAACAACATATTGTCTCAGTCCTCTCCTTGTACCAGGGAGTCAGGGACAAAATACCCATCGGGAAAGTGTTGGTTACAGATAAAATGTTTTCGATACCTATAGCTCCTGGTGGAAGTTGATTTAATTGTAGAAAATAATTGTTTGCCAACCATTGATTTAGCAACCACGTGCATAAATAATAAAATTTTCACAAAAAAAAAACATTTTTCAAATTGCTTTTCAACGAAAAGAGCGAAGAGTACAAAGAATATTCAAGTTTTAACGGGCGCACCGCCATAGACAGAGCACCGCGAAAGACAGATGACAGATCTTGGAATTTTCGCCAGTACTGTCAAGATATGTCAAATGAGCGCCCTCTAACGGGTGTAGGGGCAAGTTTTTAGCACAGTCGGTAACCAAAAATTTAGTTCTGGTCAGCCCCATATGACTTTCCTTTCTATTATAGTTTGTCTATGGACCGGGTCGAGCATCAGTGCAACGGTAATACCTAATATACCATAAATTGAACCAAAATTATTTTTTTTTAGTTGGTCGTAGATAAAGTAAAGTATTCGGCTCGCATATAATGGCTATTATCCGCTTGGGTGTCTTCATAGCACTCGCTAGTGCTGTCCCAAACGACACCCGCGCTGATAATAGCTCTCACGAGCTCTCATTTTTTGCTGGTTGAATAATAATATACGCCTCTATAATCTAATTTTTTAACACAATAAAATAGCGTTAAAAGTGCCACTTTCAGTGGTCATCGTAGATAAAGAGTTTTTACTACTCTAGCCTTATTTTACTATTAGGTTTCTTGTTTATGTTATTATTACTTTCTATATTTTGCAATACCAATCTGTTGTATAGAGGGTGATTATAATTGCAGATACTTATGATGGTCAAATTCTCGGTGGGTAATATGTTGTTTTTTTTTATCCCTTATTTAACGTCGGCCTATTTCTGCAACGAAGCCTAACACTGACGCCGGTGAATGCTTTCCTCCACTATACGGAAATTTTGCCGGACCCCTGTGTGTTCCAGCATTTTAACGACCACCAACATCGCATGGGGTCGGCACCATCGTTCGTAATTTATGTGCTATGCTCGGTGCTATGCGACACACGGTGCGTCTTGCATCTAGCAAGCATTCCAAGTAAATCAAAGAGCTTGGGCCGTATAGGTCATTTCATGGAATTTTCAAGGTCACACTTTTTGCCCGGAGCTGAGCGCATGCACGAGATTTTTGGCAGAAAATGACAGTCCTGCGAGTCAATAACAATAACAAACCGACATAACCAACAAACCATGAAATTCCAACGTGCTTTTTTTCCCTGTGGTGGGAAGTTTGCGACATGCTAACCACCTTTTCAGCTCCGTAACGCTGTGTTCTGCTGCGGATTTATTCCTTTTCAAGTCAGCGCGAATTCGCACTTTCTTGGAGGATGAAGCCATCACGCATCACGAAACAGAGAGCAGGTGAGAGTGTCTGAGAGAACGGAACTCGCGCAAAATTCGACAGTTGACAGTTTACGGCAGACTCGCTTATCCGTCAATGTTCGATATCACGCTTGCGCATAAGTTCCACGAAATGTGCTATTCATATCTCCTTTTAAGCTAAAAGCGCATTTAGAGGTGCGCTTTTAGGGGCTGTCCATTTATATTTGAGTTTTCAAAAAAAAACATATCACAATTGAACGGCTATATGTAATAGTAATATGTAATTTTGAACACTCAAATACGAATGGATAGTCCCTAAAAGCGCATCTCTAAATGCGCTTTCAACTTAAAAGCGAGATATGAATACAACCCCTTGTATTCGAGATGAAAATCCGAGCGCCCACAGTCGAACTCGAACCCACGATATTAGGCGTGGTAGTCGAACGCGCTGACCACCACACCTCAAGCTTTTCTAATATGTTATTATTGTTGTATAAACCTGGACCTTTAGCTTCAAGCAATTAATAATTCATTTTCAACTGCCCGGATTCACAGGAAGGATGGGTCAAGGAGTGACAGTGTTCGCTGAAATTCTTTAACGCGACCGACGGCCGCGACGTCCTTATTTACCTACCTAAGTATACCTGCATTATAGTGCATCGACTTTTATTTAAGCAGATATTACTTTCCACAAAGAACTTTATTACCCCGATTAAAATTAATTATGAACTCAATATGCATAATCGTTTGTATGGGATGGAGTCCAGCGTGCAGTAATTTATTATCATCATTCTATTTCATCTTACATGGTTATTAATTGAATGATGTCAGTGACAAAATACTATGCCTTGGTATGAAATACTAAGTAATAATGGTTGTTATTATTATTATTGTCGTTACTAAATTGATAGCATCAACTAATTGCTTTGTGTATCAATTATGCAGCAAAATGGCTCTGACAGGTACCTATCTCCCTATCTATGTGGTACCTACCTATACAGGTGTCTTGAGGAGTTGAATCGGTAAAATACAGCGTTGCAAAATCAATCGCTGTTGGTTTATTCCTTGACAGAATCTCACTATTTAGCCCAACAAGTCAACTGGGACGTATGCTGACACTATTATGATTTCTTCCAGTTGGCCCCCTTCGAAGTCGCAGCCCACATTGACTTACCGCAAGGAATTGGAGCAATTCTGTCGCAATTTCAGGACGGATAGGAACGGGTAGTGGAATACTACGACTTCAGTATAAGGTTTCACATTCACGAATTGTGCAATTTCAATTTCAAGAAAAATTGACAGTTTTAGAAAGTCTTTCAATTCATTTGCTCGCGACTGTACCACGCCTGAGGCCTACTAACCTAAAATCGAGTTTTTATGAATTAATCTTTCACGAAAACTTTGAAAGTACACAACTTCCAGCTGGAGCGGTCGTGGTCGAGTGGTGTAGGGGATGGCAAGCTGACCCACTCGCGCTGCGCTCTGTGGGTTCGAATCCCGCTACATCCATGGATATTTTGTGCTGTCCCCGAGGTTGCATGGTAGAGGGGTAGAGCAGCTAATAGCTGAATGTCGCCTCGTTAAATAAGTCGATTAAATAAATTACACAATTTCCAGCTTTATTTCAGAAAATATCAGAAAGCGTCATTTGGAGCTCAGGATTTGTCAATCCACTTTTCCTATATGAAGATAAACCACTTACGCGCATACCTGTGAACGCAGACTCCCGCTAATACAAACAGCTACTACAGACCACTAGTTCTACGCTTACAGGTATGCGTGAAGCTGTCATGGGAAAGATGGATTCAGTCAAATGTATTGAATAAAATCCGTTTCCACGGCCCTACATTTGGAACGATGTATATTTATTTTGACGGAACCGATTTTGATTGGATTCATCTATCGAATATTTCAAACAGGATCAAAATCGGTCGCGACAAAAAAAGAAAAATCGTTCCGAAAGTGATCCCCTCTCATACCCTGTAAGAGGAAGTTTTCTGAAATAAAATTGACGAATTCTGAACTACGAATGATGATTTCTCAAATACAACAATTGATATTTTTTCAAATGCAGCTGGAAATGGTGTAGACATTTACACAAATATACTTGAATAAGTAATTTTCGATCATTCATTATTTTAGTTATCTATCTTTATACTTAGGTACGTCATCCCATCAGAAAAATGTAAGCGATGGTAAGCGGCCTGAAATGTCCAGAATTCGCCTACTTTATAACGCAGGTGTACAAAACAATTATCTCACGACTGTACCCATTAGTACCTAACCTACCTACACTTTTGCACCTCTCTTTTGAACCAAAAAGACCTCGAAAAACACGAAGAGGACTGACCTATACTCTGTGCCTATACCCACTTATTTCCTGCAAATATACCCAAGTATGCAGGGAATAATATAAAGAAGAAAGGATCCAAAAGAACTGTCCAACTGCACAGTGAAAACAGTAAATGGTGCCAGGAAGATAATTCACGCAATGTTACTCTTTGACATGTCGATTGCCGATGTCGAAGTGGTGGAGATATTGGCCGGATAAGCCAGAAGAAGAGAGCCGTAAGTATACTTGTGAAGCAAAAGACATGGCATGGGTAGGTGCATGAGTAAATAATAATAATGTAGTTTTGAACTGATGCCAGGAATACACCGAACAGAAATAAAAGTTTTCACGTTAATACCGACGAAATTTCCGAGAATAATTTATCAGATGCAGACGTGTTTTCTGCTTTTTTTCATTAACTTTGATTGCCATACTCCATGCCGATTTCACTCTCGATTTCAGACATGAAAATCACTGCTCACGGTGGCATTCCCACAATTAACAATTTTCCGCGGCTCAAACTTTATGGAACCATAACTTCACCAATGTGACACTAATAGGGCACGGTTTTAGACTTTTATTTTTAAAAGCTGAGAATTAAATCAGAATCACACGCACAATTTTAGAAATTTCCTGCAAAAGACAATAAAAAGTATGTTGTTTAGAAATTGATGTATTTCATCAAATCATATAGGTTATCACGAACTGAAAAGACTTCAAGACAAAACGTGCAATCGATTATCGTCTTTTGGTTTGGGTTATTTTTTTCTGTCATCTTTTTTTTTGTCAGCATCATCATCATCAGGAATGTCGTCCAAGTTTCCAACGGTATAAGGGTGGCCAAGTCTGGCATCCCGCAGATATTGCATTCTCTGGTCCCTGGTTCTTAGTTCCCTTCTGAACATATTTCCCAAGATTAAATAATTCGCAGCTCCGGAAATGTAGGCCGGTGCAGCCATAGAAGCAACAATGATACAAAAAACCGGCACGATGGAATACCACATGGTTTGCCAAATCTAGGAATTAGGTAAGTATGGGAATTTGTAAAGAAACTGTTTTCATTTCAGCCACACAAACTTCCTTACCTAGAATTAGTTCTGGATGAAAGGACACCTCGGGAACGATGAATGACAGTGGCAGACGTATACGTGGCAGATGATAATTATTGATTGATATTGTGACAGTTGGTGTAGTCACGTTATCCATGGATGGCGTGGAGTGGAGTGGGCGCTTTCCATTTAAAACATTTGTGTCGGTTTGTGTCAGCTTGTGTTAGCTTGTGTCGATGAGACAAAGGAACACAGATCAAATGGAACGCATTTGTGTCGACACAAGTCGACTTATGTCGGTAAATGGAAAACGCCCAGTATGTAGGATTGTAGGGTGCGTTCGTTTACGCCTGTTTACGCAGTTGGCTGCTCAGCAGTTTTCCATCATTTGACAGTCGAAGTCAGACTATTATTGTTAACTACGCAGCTAAACGAAACTGTCTGCTGTAGATGCTCTGCTCTGTTGCTTTTCCATTCGAGCTTGACAGTTGTTGATACCGGCATCGCATAACGAGGAAATGAGGGTTTCTTTTATGAACTCTGGTATGGTTCTTCATCTGATGGAGATGAATCACTAGATTCTTTGTTGACCACACCAATAATAATTTCAGCAATTCAATTTTCCCTAATTTTTAGGTTATTAATTATCATACGCAGTGGACGACGTTTGATGTTTGAGCACTGCCGGCAACCGATAGTTGTTGTTGTTGTTGTTCATTCTCGGAAAAGCGCTGCGCTGCACAGCGGTGCTGACTGCAGCATGCAGTCTCTGCATAAAGAAACGCACCCGGCGTATCATCCATTCCAACCACCAACCTTAAGAGAAAACACAGTCGTCTGTGATTTTTTTCCCAAGTTAGACAATCTGATAAGGGAAAGATTCAACTCAACTTGAGGCTAGACAAACCACATACTTATACCTACTTTTATAGTGCTATTCTGTAAAAAATAACATTCCATAAACGCTCTGTGATGTAAAAATTCCTGTCAGCTATTGGCTGTTGCCTAGGTAATCAGAGCCTTTATGGAATGTAATTTTTTAGAGAATCGCACCATAAGTGCTATTCTGTAAAAAATAACATTCCATAAACGCTCTGTTATGTAAAAATTCGTGTCAGCCATTGGCTGTTGCCTAGGTAATAACAACGTAACAGAGCCTTTATGGAATGTAATTTTTTAGAGAATCGCACCATTAAATAGCTATACCGCGCAAGAGAGACGTCCGACACCTGTAATAATGGACGCCGCCATCTTGATGGTTATTTAGGGATTTTGGATGATGTGGACTGGCACCACTTCGCTACTTGGCCACTTGACTAAGCACGATTTTGTTTTTCTTCTCCCTCAAAGTACGTGGAATCGACACTAATAACATCAAGTGGGAATCAGCAGGTGAAGAAAAGGTGTGCGATCATTCCAGCGTCCAAAAGTTCGGTTAACTACGTGATGTTTATTTACACTGTCAAACAGCTGTCACTTGACGTTTCGTTTACTCAGAGTACAGTGGCTCTCAACCATCCAACTCAATGTGATTATTTCGTAATTTTAAGTAAACTAAATACACTTACGTGATGGTACTTGAGAAAACTGGATCGCTATTGTAAAATTGCAGAAGGTTTGATCAGTTTCACGGCCTTTAAGATATTTTGTGGTAGCTATATAGCTCGGTATTTTGAGATAAACTGGAAATTAACCATCAAGATGGCGTCGTCAATAGGTTTATGAGCGGTATAGCTATTCAAGTATGTGGGACAAACTGGAAAAATTTGCTAAACTTTAGATTTCGTAAAATCTTCGGCCAAGCAAAGACTCAAAGCGCAATACCTATAGTGCAGGGTTTTGCATGAGGAAACCGACATAGCTTAAGGGTAGGTCCAGTTTTTCTAGACGATTTAGAATCAGGCTTTGGAATTTTTCCATCGCTTTTTGTTTTGGAGTTACAGGGTGAATCATGTATTTCGTCGAATATTTTGATAAGCTCTATCTTTCGAATGGCTCAATGGATTGGAATGAAATTTTGATAGGTATATTCTCCTGATGATAGTTTATGCATCGCACCATGAAGTAGTTCGGAAGTTCCAGGGCCGGACTAATTTTTTTCATTTTCATTTCAAGTTTGTGTTAGAAAAGTCATCTTTTTGAAATGTTTTTTTGAAAAACCAATATTAAATCCAGAAACAACAGAAAAAGTGCAACAAGAAACATTGTTCTATTTTTTCGGCACACCCAGTCTGCCCAGAAAAAAAATCTTTTGAGATTTGGGTCGGCTGCTATCTAGTGAAAACTAGTCAAGCACTTATTCTTTCACGGATCTTTGAGATGTTGATTCTCTAATTTATCGCTGTCACGGTTTTTTCCATTTTTCTACATTGGTATCACTTATTGGGCGGCAAAAAAGGTCAAAAGTTCAGGACTGGATTCAAGTCTAGTGAACATATATAAAAATTAGATTTTTCAGTATTTTGTTGTTTTGGGAATACAAAAAATTATCTCGACAGTCTCCTAGTTCACTAGGGAGCACGAGAGATTCTCCTCGGCAACAACTAGAGAACAGGGCAGGGCATCAATCAGGATCATTTTTCATTTCCTTCACGTTGCTTATCAGGAACTGGTGTCTTTTAATAACGTGATTAATTTAAGAAAGGAAACATTTGTGGCGATGGCGGAAGAGAACCCAAAAATAAGCACCAGGAGATTGAGGGCTATTGATTTGTTCGTTTTCACATAAAGACCACATTTCTAGGTAAATTATCATTTCTGCTTCATTTTATTTTGTCCGCGAAAAAATTTCGGAAAGAATTTGTTGTACCTACCTATTCTTGAAATCAACAAAAAAAAACTGTTTAGCTGGTTTCTGAAGTAACCTAAGGTTCCACATGCAGACAAGAGAGCATTTTTCAGCCACTTCACCATAACTTTATGCTGTAACTTTCCAACTAAATACTGAAAAAATGGATTTTCAGAAATAATGTTCACTAGACTTGAATCCGGTCCTGGACTTTTGTCTTTTTTGCCGTACCAAGTAATACTAATGTAGGAAAGTGAAAAAAAAAGTGATAGCATCAAATTAGAGGATGAACATCTCGAAGATCCGTGAAAGAATGAGTGCTTGACTATAGTTTTCACTAGATCGCAGCCGACCCCAATCTAAAAAGATATTTTTTTCTTGACAGACTTTGGATGTGCCGAAGAAATTGAATGATGTTCCTCATAGCATTTTTTCTGTAGTTTCTGAATCTGATATTGGTTTTTCAAAAAAACATTTAAAAAGATGACTTTTCTAACAAAAACTTTGAAAATAAAAAAAATAAGTCCGGCCCTGAAATTTACAAACAACTTCATGGTGCAATGTATATCAGCTATCATTAGGCGATCATACCTATTAAATCACGGTATATTTAATTTGCCATGGTCTCACAAGAGGTCTAGGTCCTCACCACTTCTGAGGGCTGTTGGGATCAAATTGTTTCATGGTACATTTGATACAGCTAACGGGTGTTTCTTATTTAAATCTGGCGTTGAAGTGTGCTCTGCTCTGGCCGAATGCATGCGAATTTGGCTTGAGCACAGCACACTTCTACGCCAGATTAAAACAAGTGAGTATGCCTTCGCGTGCGTGAGTCTCAGTAGCGCATTTTCTCGAAGAGGCATATTGTGAACGTAAAGAAATTTGGTTGAAGGAGAAACACCATTCCTTGCCCACTTTCTTTATTCGAAACTCATTGTGATATTTTGTTATCAGAATGGGGTACTTGCCAATGAAATAGATTTGAATGAAAATTCTTTCACTCATCAATATATTTTTTTGTTTGAGGGCGGGAGCTGGGAGCGGCGACTAATCAACAGTAGTCTATTCTTTCCCATTTTTAGTCGGCTATCTATATAGCGGAACAATTAGATCGCTATGTCTTCAGGGTTATGTTTTACATTTATCTCTTACTTTGGGGGCGGCATGTGGGAGCGGCAGAGTTTGGCAAAGAAATTCTCCCACAGTTTGAGTTGGGAGTTTCTGAATGTTTGACGTAACATTAAAATGTAAATCAGTGGAAATTATTGAAAGTTGCACTTTTTTCTTTTGGGGGTGGAAGTTGGAGGCGGCGCTATATCAAAAGTAGCCTATTCTTTCCCATTTTTAGTTATCTATCCATATAGCGAAACAATGAGATCGTTATGTTTTCGGGTTTATGTTTTTCATTCATCTCTCACTTTGAGGGCAGCGTGTGGGGGCGGCAGCATTCGGCAAAGTAACTGTTGCACAGTTTGAGTTGGGAGTTTCTAATTTCTAAATGTAAGGGAAATATGACAATCAGTGAAAATTGTGAAAGCTGCATTTTTTTCGTTTGGAGGCGGCAGCTGGAGGCGGCGGCTAATTAAAAGTGGCCTACCTTTTTCCAATTTCAGTCAGCTATCAATATAGTGAAAGAATTGGATCGCTATGTCTTCAGGTTCATGTTTTACATTTATTTCTCACTTTGGGGGCGGCGTGTGGGAGCGGCGGAGTTTGGCAAAGAAATTCTTGCACAAGTTGAGTCAAGAGTTTCTAAATGTTCGAGGTAACATTATCAGCTGAATCAGTGAAAATTGTTGAAAGTTTTTTTTTTTTTTGGGGACGGAAGTTGGAGGCGACGCCATATCAAGAGTAGCCTATTCGTTCCCATTTTTAGTCAGCTATTTATATACCGAAAGAATCAGATCGCTACGTCTTCGGGTTCATGTTTTTTATTTTAAAGTGATTGGGGGCGGTTTTTTGCAGTTTTTTCATGTCGGCGGCGCATATTGAAGACGGAATGTTTCTTGGCTTAGGTTTATAAGTGGCAACTATGTATTATTCAAAAAATGAGAACACCAGAGCATCAGGTCTGGTAGAAAGTGCAATATTATGTTATTTCAAGTTTATCGGGGGCGGTTTTCTCTATGTTGGCGGCGCAATATAGACATCCAATATAGCCTAGCCCTCCTTTGGGAGTGGCAGCTATGTAACAGCGAAAAAATCAGAGAGCTATGTCGTCTAGTTTGGGAGGAGTTCGAGGAACGGACGGACAAAGCGGTTGCAATAGCGATTTTCATCAAGATGGAAAATGCGCTAAAAAAACACCCCTTATTATGTACGTTCCTGTCAAATTTCAAGGATGAGCAACAGCCCTGATGGCAAAATCTATACCAAAAAAATTCAAAAATCGCAAAAAATTGATAACTTTTTGGAAAAACAAAATACGATTGGATCAAAAGTCCAAACATGTTCCGAGATATTGATGTACGCTTTTCGAGAATCATGAAAAAAAAATTGGCATACAAAATCGCATTTCCTGTCCGAATATTCGCATCTGGGAATCCAACTAACACAATGGGATTTTCACCTGAAACCATTGTATTGGGTCAAATTGAGTGAGATGAGAATCTAGTGTGAGTGTAGGTTGAGTAATGACTCTAAATAATTTGGCCCCTAGCCTCCACAAATATAATGCGTGGTGGCTACACTTAATCGTCTGATAACTTTTGATCGATATGATTTCGTTGCAATCCCAATGCAAGAAAAGGCAACCATCCTCTGCAACTATCATATCTTACTAACTAAACAAGTCTTCGCATCAGGACATGCAGTCTCTCGCTCATGATGACCAATCAAAAAATAGAGTGAACCTCGCAAGCTCGTCGTGCCCCAAAACCAGTCGTGTGACAATACTATGTCTTATGAAACTCGTATTATAATATACTGTTTTCTCACTACTAGCTATGAAGTAGGCCGTTATCGACCTGCTTAAAGGTCGGGTAGTGATTTTTCACAACCAGTAGGCTGACTGTCACATTATTAACCGCCTGTCACTATTATTAACCTCCCGTCACATTATCAACCTCCTGTCAGTCCTGTCACATTCCATATTCACATTAAAAAATCGTTACAAATCAGGATTTATTGTTTCTAGTATAGTAATAAATAAATTTTTTTCACATTTTCATAGGAATAACTACTATGGACTCTCTCCTACTATACTATCTACTATACTCTCTCCTCTACTCCTCCTCCTGGCGATCGAAACACGTGTGCCCACCGTAACTTCAATTTTTCTCCAAAATTTATGGCCATACACCATTCAATCTGCAATCTGATGTCGCCGAGTGAATAGAATTTGAAGTTTCTCGATGTATTTTTCCAATTTCCTTGTTCCAAATTTGATTTTCAGTAAATATTTATGACGATATACACCTGATGATAAGAGGATGCTCTCGAAACCGGTAGTGTAATAAACTCTTGATAAAAATTGACGAAGTACAATTTCGTAGATTTTAATTAACTACTATGGAGCTTATAATACAAGTTTTCCGCACTATTATTTTTCGATTTGGCAAATTTCGATTTTTTCGGCCCACTCCAATGTATAGGTTGTTGGTAGGTATGCATCAACTTACTAGTGCTCTACCAAATTTGGACAAAATCCATAAAGTTAATTTGGAGTTAAGTATAACAAACAAACCATTTTAGAAACCCAACTGTGAAAACCTCCATTTCCGTTAAGTAATGCGCTTTTTCGATAAAAATTTCGAGGAAGTCCACTTATACCTATACTTTTCAATGCTCTA
Source organism: Anaspis maculata (assembly GCA_949128115.1). Taxonomy (NCBI): domain Eukaryota; kingdom Metazoa; phylum Arthropoda; class Insecta; order Coleoptera; family Scraptiidae; genus Anaspis; species Anaspis maculata. The sequence continues at coordinate 53,990,798 of OX421961.1, read as the reverse complement.
CCACCTCCTAAAATATTGACAAAAAAAAAGTGAAACGCCCTGTACCTATAGTAAGGTGGTTCTCGATACTTAATAGGTATCCAATGGTGGGTAATACCTGTGCGACGGTAGGTAGGTAATATGATATTTTTATACTTCTTGCTATATTTACTTCATTTTCATTTCCGCTAATAAATTGGTTCGTTCCGTAAATAGATTGACACAGTGGTGTTGTCGCCTTGTCTAGAAGTTCCAAATTAATTCAATTATTTTAATTCGTTTAGTCGTCGGCGTCTCTTGCGTATGTTGAATTTCCCACACCTTCTTTTACACTTAATTGCGTGCCTCGCATGGCATGGAACAGATCGATAAACCTAAAACCCCTATTGATTTTGGCACAGAAACAAACAGAATATTACACAGGTTTCTTGGCTAATGTGCACGCCTTTATTTCGCTAATTATTTCTATTAAATACATATATGTATTAATAGGTGTATAGTAATGTACATATTGCATATGTACATATATTAGTAATGTATTCAACTAACTTGCATATATTAAAATATATGCTAGTTAGTAATATTGAAACAGTCATTTATTGAAATATTGACAAACATATCCACTAAGAACTAAATATTATGAAATCAAGACAACACCAGATAAAAACTCAAAATACTGAAAAATTTATATACGAAATAAAACTTGGTATTTAGATTCCTTTTGGGTGAAAACGTCCAGCTGAAAGTCGACAGTTGCATCCAACTCAGCGAATAGAACATGTAAAAAATTATAAATCCGGTCTCTAATGATGAGTCAGTGACCATTAATTGCAATCATTGCATTATGGTAAGAATGGAAAGATTATTGAAATCTACAAACACCGCGAACGGTGTTTATTACACTGGAAAAAGGGCCAGTTCAGTTTGAGTTTTATTGATACCAAGTTATTACTTATTAGGTAGGGGAGACCGGGGCTGGTTGTTAGAATGCATTTTAAAAACGCGCATTTGGGAGAAGTGCGGCAATCCTGCTCTCTACAGATGTCCTGTAAATGTGAGTACGACATTCACCGACCCACATTCCCCTATAGATAGTTTCATGGCGATATGTTGAGTCGTTGCAAAGTGAGCTCAAGTTATGTGTTTTAATGCCCTTTGTGTAAATGTTGAAGGGTTGACTCTTTGTTTCATTACGGATAAACTCCGACATATCTGGTAATTTTCTTGAACATACGTTGACAAATGGAGACTATCACCCATGCTTGCCCGTTGCGTTTGTTTCTCTCTAACTAATCAACAGCTATATCACAAGGGCTTGTATTTTCACGATAATTTTGGCCAAGCGATTGAGAGTGCTGATTGTAACGAATTAACGATAAATGCCCGACTCCCTAGGAGGAAGGCATCTATCTAGGAACAATCAGCCCGATAGAAACGCTTGGCCCGGCCGTAATCATCTGGGAAAATTTCGAGCACGAGGGATATTTTGCTGATTATTGCAAAAAAGGTCCGGAATTCATGTATTCGTATTGTTTGTATCCGTTTTATTCGGTTGCCCCTCGACAGTGAGAAACTGATAGGTGATTATTTTTTTTATAGCTCTAATAATCAAGAGCGTTGTGTGTGATAATCAACGCACAAAAAAAAACATGAAAATTGTAACAAGCAACTCCAGTTTCCCCTAATTATGCAACATGTGAACTGCTTGCCAATTCAGTGCAACATGATAATTTTATTAACAGGAACCAGATACCTATAATCAATTTCACGGCTTTCTGCATTGGAGCAAGCTATGGAAAAAATGTGTTGTGTTGGTATGAATGGCACGTTGACGACTAGTTGGCAGCCAGTTGACGCCACTGCCTCGAGGCGTCATGTACGCGAAAGTGAAAACTTCTGAGCTGAGAATACGCGAGGTATAGACCATATTAATTATTCGCACTTTCCCCTTCCACTAGTCATTTGTAAGTTAGGTATGTGCCTGTGACCATGCGCACTGTAGTGGAAAATCTCGCGCGCCACAGCATGCATAGAAAACGGAACTTTGCTGTCGCTGTCAGAATTTACGATTTCAAGGTATTTTCATTATTCTCGGGACGTTTTAACCTTTTTACCATACTTTTACGTGACTGCTGACGGTCGGTTCTCTTTCAAGCGCGGTCAAAATTCTCGTTAGCGGAAGTTGTGCAATAAAATATGGCGGGTAATTTGAAATTGTTGTCGATTCAAAAAACCCCATTTTAAAATGCTTCGCATCAACTTCACAGCAAGATTTTTCATTTTTTTATGGTGAAAAGTAGATCAGGTATTTCTTTTTACACACTTGTTATGTTATACATTCGTTGAAATTGTCGATTTGCACCTTGAATTGATCATTTTACAAAGTCATTCAACATGCATATTCTTATGGGAGTTTCAACCCAGCACATGTGGTTGTCTCTCTCCCCGATCTGCGACTGCGCTTTGAATAATTAATATGGTCAATTGGGTATTTGTTGAGTTTCCTTGGGATGAGTTGCAGTGTGGACGATAAGGGACATTGTCTCTACTAGTTGGTGCGTCTGCGCCAAGACTATTAGGTTTTTGCTGGCAACTGAAAAAATGCTGTCGAAGTAATGCCGTGAAGAAATGTAATGTGAAAAGTAAAAATCACAAGGAAAAACTTATTTTTAGATAGACAATATGAATAGTAGAACAGTTATTCATGGAGTTGAACTGTTGTACGAGACGAGACAATATGCGCGTGAGTACACTGTGTTGTCCATTTTCTGTAAGTACCTAGGACCTAGAGATGTGTCTTCATACCTTGCTCGCTGTTGCAGTAGTTGGTGTAATAAGCTAGAGTATACCTAGGTATAGTACTCATTACTCAGAGATGTGCATTAGAAGAGCCTCAGGGCGGTGGGCCTTTTCATCCGATCTTGGGCCTCATTAGGTGATAAGGTAGGTCTCGAGCCTTGTGAATTACTTTAGGCTATACTAACAGCTGTTCTGTAAATATGAGGAGTTGGGCAATTTTACAATAAGTTAGGAAGCAATAGCTATAATATCGATCACTATTCCAACAAAAAAATAATAGCTCGGTCACTTGTTATACATACCTATACTTATAGTTAGTAGCTCAGGTAGTTACATACCTACTTCCCATTTTTTTCAATACGTACCTCCCAAAGTTGAACTATTATACACGGAAAAAAGTAGGACTGCAATTTTTAAAAGCTCAAGTATGTAATTCCTAGTGGTCCAGAAAACATTTTGGTGACAACGTATGTGGGTTTGTAACAATTACATACCTCGTTTTCGAAAAAATGAAGGTTGTGAAAATCAATGACCCAGGTAGGTAATAATGCTGATGGCTCAGGTATGTAATATCTGACGATCCAGAGAGCAGCAAAGAAGGGCGCAGGCATGTAATCGAGTAAATAGCCAGGTATGTAATATTTAATGACCCAGGGAAGACTAGATAACGGCGCAAGTATGTAACCGCATAAGTTAGAGCCAGGTATGTAATATCTGATGATCCAGAGCGACGACTAGATAGTGGCGCATGTTCCGCAGATTCGCTGATATACATTCAAAAGTAGGTACCTACATGCACCATGCACATGGTCTTCTTGGAACTTATCTGCCAAATAATGTTGTAAGGCACCAACTTGATTAGAATATGAAAATACCGGCTCCAAGCCAACTCATATTAAAATCTAATGAGAAATTCGTTGCGAGCTTTCACACAATAGCTGTGGTATGACAAATGCTTCAGTGTTTGTTCGGGAAGTGCCCACTGGCACAGTATTTGACTCCACTGGGTCATTGTATCTTTACTCGAAGACGATGCCTACCGGACTGACTGGCGTTGGCTTCAATCTGGCCTTTGCTCCACAGTCGAGCACGTGATTGGTAAAAAGAGTATCTACCTAAATGTGGTCATTACATATCCCGGTCATCACCAGAAAGAATTGCAAGTTGGGGTATGTAATTTCTAATGGTCCCAGGACTGTGTACGTCGCAGTCATTCATCGCAGACGGAATTGCAAGTCTGGGTATGTAATTTCTGATGCTACCAGGAGAGTGAGCGTCGCAGTCATTCATCGCACAAGTATTATTGATGGCAAGGAGTAGTCTTAGTTACAGACTTCAGGTATGTAATAATTACAGCTTTGGTGCAGCACTGATTGAAGCCAACAATTGTCTGCATTTGTCGCTGACCTGTCTCTACATATTTTACCTACTTGAGTCAGTGATGGTCACTACCTGCCGGTTCGGAAAACAGTGAACTGTAATATTTGCTATCCTGGGGTGATACTGGATAATGCTGAAGGCAGTAGTTTTTTGAACTATTACCAAAAACTCAATAATTACTACCAAAGTTGATAAATATTGACCACCTGGATATTCACGTATTGAAATGGTTGGTAGCAATTCAGATATTTAATGACCTGAGCCTGTAACGCCTACAGATTTCCGCTAAAGCATTTTTCTCCGTGTATGATGATGCATTTTCAAAATGAAAACCTTGAGGGTTGGCTCCAACACCAAAGCTGAAAGTGGGCAATGGCTATTATTTCCAGACGTCCATAATGACACAGGTTAATAATGGTAATCATGCTAGTATAAACAAGTCTGTGACACCTGTTGGTTGTTAATACAACAAATTGCTCTTTTAGTGTCTTTGTTACACTTTCTTGTAGCTTTCTTCACGTGTTGGCGTTTATTTCACATCGGCTTGACGGGTAATGCTTGTCCAATATTGTTGAATAACTAACTATAACCCCAACACAAACACAGGTTCGAAATTTATTTAAATCGCCTTATGTGTCTGGAATAAATTAAATTCGAATGCAACACCGCACGAATTTATGGCTCCTCATATGCTTAGGCCAAACTGAGGTTGTCGTTTTATAATCGTTAAATTTATCGGCCGGCCATTAAATCAAATAATATCACGAAGTCAATTCAAAATAGTAAAAGTGTTCTTACGAAAATACCAGAATTATTGCATTATAGACGGTCGTCGAAACAACTTTCACTGAGACGGGGCTTACACCAGCCAAATTTTAGTGCTTCTGTTTTGAGACGATTCTGGGGAAACACGGAAAACTTGTGGAAGCACAGTTATTTTGTGGTTATTTCTAACCTTTATTTCCGAGGCTTGTTCGGTTTATATACTTATAGCTCTCCCATCAGACAGAAAAAAAGACCACTTAGAGGTACTTACTTTTACTTAAACCTGGAGGTGATGAATTAATCATTGCACAGATTACACGATCTTAAAGCCAGTTCCACCAGCAAACTTAATCATTGTTAGCTAATTGAGGTATTTTCTCTCGTGAATATTGGCTTAGTGACCACAGAGAAGACAAGTTTCACGAAAGATTTTGGAAAAATGTTTAGACCACAACAGCTTGTATGCATTTTCCGTGGTCATTCAACCAGCACTGACCTAGAATCCATCAGAGAAAATGTCTCAATTAGCTAAAATAATTAAATTCGCTAGTGGAACTGGATGATAATTATCTAATACCTATCATGGAGATAAGTGCCACTACACAAGCAGTAAGTTAGAGAAGTCAATTGTGAAGCAGTTGAGTCGTTCTGACGGGTCATCTAATCTCATTCCGCAATGTATAATCAATGTATCAAAAATGCTTCCCTCAGCAAGGAATTTTACAATTACTTAGGAAATAACGAGTGATCGATTAAAATCCTCCTGAAGTCACCTTTGATTCCTGAAAATCTTGTCAAAAAACGTGGTTAGAATACAGGGCCGTCTCTAGTCATTTGGCAGTCCTCGTGCAAAAACTGTTAAGCGGCCCCCTTCTCCCATTTTTTTTTAATGTCAAATTTTGTGTATAGCTTTTTTTAATAAAAGCATTGAGAATATTAGGGGCTGCCGCGAAAGTAAAATATAAAAAGCGAAAAAAAAATGAAAAAAACGCCCCTTGAATCTGGCCGCCCTTGTGCCATGCACGAGTTGCATGCCCGCTTAAGACGGCCATTAGGCAAAAATTCAAGGTGGAATATTGTTGTGGAAGCTCTTCACTTCCTAAATATTTTACTCACTTAATGGCAGATGGAGATAACAGCGTTATTCAACTCTGAACTGAAAAGTACTTCATATCGATCGTTTTGTTCCAGTATTTGTTGAAGACTTCAACTAGGGGATAAGCCACAAACCCGGACAATTGGCGGAGGAGCCGTTCGAGAGTTTGCCGAAGTTATACAGCAGCTGGCTGAGCTTCCCCAAAGCTCTCACGACTAGCAACAGATGCACTACATCATGCAGTGACGGACTAACCAATAGGCTAAGTAGGCTGCAGCCTAGGGCGCACAGTGGGACGAATGGCTACATTGACTGGACAAAAGTATTCCGATCCGATTTTTAAATTCAGAGCGGGTTCGAATCCCAGCTTCGGCAATTTTTTTTTCGAAGTTTTATTCAAGGAACTCGCCGAGTGTTATACTTTTTTCTCAAAGTAGCTTTTATAAGCTACAGTACCACAAAGTTTCATTTCATTTTGGTCAGTTTTGTGGAAAATATGCCGTATTTAGTTTTCAACACACCAGCTCAAAGAAAATTACCAAAAAGCCTTTGTCGCAAGCCGTCGCAAAAAGTACTATGAGAAGACCATAATAGAAGGATGTTGGATCATCCTGAAGGTATTTTCGTAATGACCCACCATGACCCGCTCTTGAAAACCGTGGTCAAAGTTTCGCATTTATTCGTTTTTTTGCGGTCATATCATTATGTGTTGATATATCAACCTAGAGTCGATTAAGTACGGTATACGTGCCCAATACTTTTTGTTATAGAGTTGTTTTCTTAGGTACCGTGTCGTGTCTCGTACTTTATCAACTCTAGGTAAGTATATCAACACATAATGATATGACCGCAAAAAAACCCAATAGATGCGGAACTTTGACTACGGTTTTCAAGAGCGGGTCATGGTGGGTCATTATGAAAATACTTTCAGGATGATCCAACATCCTTCTATTATGGTCTTCTCATAGTACTTTTTGCGACGGCTTGCGACAAAGGCTTTTTGGTAATTTTCTTTGAGCTGGTGTGTTGAAAACTAAATACGGCATATTTTCCACAAAACTGACCATAATGAAATGAAACTTTGTGGTATTGTAGCTTATAAAAACTACTTTGAAAAAAAAAGTATAACACTCGGCGAGTTCCTTGAATAAAACTTCGAAAAAAAATTTTCCGAGGCTGGGATTCGAACCCGCTCTGAATTCAAAAATTGGATCGGAATACTTTTGTCCAGTCAATGTAGCCATTCGTCCCACTGTGGGGCGCCTCGATAAAAGGGGGCGCCGACCGAGGCGAAAGTGAAAAGAAGCATGAATTCACGAAAAATGTTGTAGTTTCATGTTTCATACTGTTGCAATAATTTTAGGCTAGCTAGAAAAGTTGGAAAGGTACTTTTCGGCATCCACTCCCAAGTGAAGAAATGCTATGGAAAAATGAATCGAAATGCTGGCAACTAATAAATTATGAATGAAATAATTATCTCTCATTATAGGGTGACTACCTACGCACTTTTGCTTATAAAAAACTGGTAACTGTACTCGAAAGTGAACCGCTGAAAAGGTGGAAGGTCTTTGCCCCACGGCGCCGGCGTAAGACACCAGGAAAAAGGTTGTATTTTCGTTTATAGCTCAAGCGACGAAGCGAATGAATGTCACCCACCATCTTTGAAATAACATAAAATGACTTTTTTCAAGGAAACAGATCTCTATCAATATACAGAAATGAAAATCACTTGCTCACAGGCTGAAAGGGTCTATTCAGCCACTATACTGGGTGATTCATGAGTGACCTTACATAGGCTAATGGGAGAAAAAGCACTTCGAGGCGAATTAGGATCCACTAGAGAAATTTTATTTTCTCCAATGGTTACGAAGATACAGGGTGTTTTGTGTGTTTCGTATGAAACTTTGATAAGCGATATTTCTGAAACGGCCAGAGGTATTTTGTTGAAATTCACCAGTAATATTTCTATGTTGGAACTCATTCCGAAGCCATACCGAGTAAGCCAAAATCCAGGGCCGGGCTAGAAAAAAGGCTTTAACACTTTACATACCTACTTACAGTGTGCTACTATATGATTGTATTAGTTTTGATTTGTTTTCAAATAGCCTATACATTTTCAGCGCATTTTTTAATCAATCTTTGAAAATGAAAATTAAAGAAAAAATCAAAGTGGATTTTTTCACTAATTGTTGTACAGGGATCACGTTGTTGTAGTTCAAAAAGTGAGGGAGAGGCGCCGAAATGAATCAGCCTAGGGCGCCACTGCTTACTAATTCCGGCACTGACATCATGTCTGATGCTGATGTAATGTTGTCCTCAAAGTTTCTGTTTCACGATACACGAAGATTGTGTAAAATACCTTGGGCTAAGGTCATCACGGTGTAACCTTTGGGTGTAACGCTGTTCAGTACATATAAATAACCTAAATAAACTAAACTAAACTATGGGGTATGCCGGAATAGAGTAGGTGCGACTTGCGACGAAATCCTTCGAGGCTTGCCGGAAGGGTAAGTATAGGAGGTATGGGCATTGTAAACATTATGGAATCTGATTGCTGGTATAAAAGAGCATATCCGGAGGGAGGCAGTTATAAGTCCACAAGAGATTCAAGAGAATAAGGGCGATAACATCGGGAGGCATACCCTGATTCGAATTCCGATCGCTAAGGTCACGTCACAGATTCGTGTGATCGGATTGTATGTTTCCGAACGCGACATGTTTTCGAGCACTAGTCTCACACGGCTCTTGGCAACTGTCGCTACATCGATGTACTGCGAATCGCATGAATCTCCCGGAGAGTTTTTGCCACAGATTCAACAAGAATGGCGGTCCTGTTGAGCTTGAGTGTGGACTGTGGTTAAGGATGTTGACAAAAACAAAAAAAAATCATGATAATGAATTCATCTGTTCTGAAGGGTGATAACGATATGAACAGCTGATGTGGCTGATATGGGTGCCAGATGGATGCAAAATTCTTGGCTCAGTCAGAACAAAAATAAACTGTCAAACGCAAGTCAGAACTGATCAGTACTGTCAATTTGGCTGTTTTTAAATTCGAAGGTTGGCAACATTGCCTTATCTGCCAACTAACCCTGCTCCGCGGCAGATCACCCAGATTCGCCTATCAGATTGAGCATAAGATCACCATAAACAGATTTCCCACGGATTCGAATCCAGTAATCTGGATTATATCGGTTCAGGGTTTTCGTAAGCGCCTTAAGACGCCACCGGGAGAGGAAATCGATGAAAAATCGATTATATAAGTTGGAAAAATGAAAGAAATAGACAGACATCTAAGTGACGAATCTGTATATTTAGTTTATTCATACTCTACATAATGACTTCAACAACTGATACAGTAGAACCTATCTACTTTACAATATCGATGGTGAACATCGTTCACATCTGGCAAAGGAGCTGAAGGTATGGTAATGATAAACCAGGAGTCTTCATTTTGTTTACAGCGCGAACAAAAATTGATTGATTTCTTTTGAAATGCTTGATATTCTCGTGTTTATGGGAAATACTTCAATGTTCCTTTGTGAAACAAAATACTGAACTCAAAATATGTATGTATATTAGGGCGTATTGTGTAATAAATCTTTTAAAATTGAAATACGACCACTATATGAAGAATTCACCCAATCATAAAGACGTATTTTGACGGTTTTTTGGTAAGCTCTTCTGAGAATTATGGTGCGATTCTCTAAAAACTAATATTCCATAAAGGCTCTGTTACACTGTTATAACAGCCAATGGCCGACAAGACTCTTTACGCATAACATAGCGTTTATGGAATGTTATTTTCAACAGAACTGCACTATTAATTATTTTACCACTATTTTCCTATTTCCTATTTCCACTATTTCCACTATAGGTATTTATACAAAGATTGCGCATGACGTGAAATGACCAAAAATGAACTCATTTTCATACTGATTTACTTCAAATTCTAGTTCTTTTTGTAGGTTGTACGGGCAATTCAAAATGATTTAAACTACAGCGGTGGCCTCGTCTCGGTTCTTGTATATAAATTTGGGCCACAAATCGCTGCATTTTAATATTAATTAGCGATGCGGATTCTGAATTTCCACGCCGGCTAACATATGAAAAAAGGTGAATAAAAATCGGGCGCATTATGTATTCTTATGAGATGCAGAATCGTGTTAAATATTGTTAGAACGTATTTATATATTAATTTATTCCTGGGTCATTGCTGGGTTATACCACACAGTATCAACCGGAAACCGTTTTAATACAATGTCAGGAAACGGATTGCTAAACAGGCCTGAACAGTAAATTAACGAAAGAAAAATGCCCATTTGTGACGTCAAGATCCTTCACCTGTGTGTCCCCGTCGAACCAGGGAACGAAAACAAAACTCGTAGACACAAAACTAAAACACTCAATTCACTCAACATATCGCACATTCAGAAAGCTATTTCTCAACCGCGTTCTTTTAGTTATTTTTGAAGCTGTGGCTTACAAGCTATATGAGAAGCATTGGTTGGTTTTTCATGTATGCTTTTGATGAACTTTTATTTTATTTTTGTAATTCTTCTTTAGTGCCTTCACGTCTTGATGTATTTTGCAATGCCATATGCCAATTCATTCTATTTCTTTATATTAAAGACACTATACACTAAGGTACTTATCAAGCCAAGCCCTCGTAATAGTTTCAGATTGATAAAAATCATTTTGAATTAAGTGGATAGGTATATGCGTAGGAAATCATTATTCAGCTGCCATAAAGGCGACAAATCGTATGTGATTTATTGTTGTCGTTCACTCACTTGAGATAACATAAATCAGGATTGACATAGGTACCTTTGGATAAGTACTTGTACCTGGCGCAGAAGGCAATATCAATCTCTATTTCTCTATAGATATGCACAGTCAATGAATTAACGTGAAAACTTGATAAAACATTATAGAAACTACAAGATGGCAAAAAAAATCAATCAAGTACTTATCGCTTTGCTACTGCACATTGGTTATTTTTAGGTAGGTAGGTAATTATTGTAGACAAGTGCGTACCTACATCCAAGTACACAACACTAGTAGCATTATTTGTCTTTGCTTATCTTTATCACTATTATCAGAATCAGTCATTTAGAATCTTTGTGTTGTCATTTTTAAAAGTTTAAATCCTGAAAAGAAAGAAAAATGCAAGTGTGACAAAATGTCACATCAAGCTCTCGCCAGTGAGCAGGCAACAAGTTTTTTCATTTTCGGTAGGTCAGTCATGTAGATTTTTTCTGTAATTTTGTAATATTTTCTTGATTACCTATTCAAAAAAACATACTATAGGGCATTTTCCTGGCCATACTGCACATGTGTGAGGTGCAAGTAATGGCGGGATATTGAAAACAACCGGACAAACTAATGCATTTACGCAGATTTGTCATAAACAAAATTTCTGCACAGATGAAATATTATAGCATATTTTGTCTCAAAAATAGACTGGCCTTGGAAATCTACCGCGTTATATTACATTACAGGTGCGCTAGAGTAGGATTCAGAGGCTTTTGTCCGGTTTTTTCAAAAAACCCGCCCAAAATTTAGCGCATGTCCCTAAAATTATTGCTCAATAGGCCAAGGCCCTATTGAAAACATTCGTTATTATTCTTCAGTTTTCATTCTATATAGGAACTGAGTGTACTCGTCGGTAGCGCCGTTATGGCACTCTCATGAACTAAATGCATGCCAAAACTTGCAGTTCACCAACTAAATAATAGTAGGTACCTACAGGAAGAATAGTGAAAAAATCGGGAAAACCACGGAAGAAAATATGGACGTCCTGAAAATTTGATATCCTGTTCAAAATTAAGTGCTCTACTACATATCCAAAATTGCCAAAAATCGCACCCGGAGGTTTAAGTTATTGGAGGAGGGGGTAAAAAATTGTAACTTGAAATGGAGGGGATGAAACCCGTTGATCCAGTTGATGCAAATACATCGTAATTCGATGCATTGTATCCCGTTGATATCATTTTTTGGTGCAAAAAGTGTCGATCACACTTTTTTTCCTGGGCCATATTGAACCGATGACGACAAGTTTGGTACCTTTTCCGACTAATATCAATCTCCTGAACTCGAATTCGATGTGTAAATTTGCATGACAACAAGTTTGAGCAAGTTAACTTGAAAAACCTTGTTTTTCATTTGAAAATTTTGACGACATTTTTTCACTGTTAAAGGTGTTCATCTTTGATAATATTTCAGGGGACATTAGATTCAAGTGTATACTTCACGAAAATCATCCACTCGATGTATAATTGTTTCTTGAGTTTGAAAAATCGATTGGAACCTCAGCCGGCCCGGCGTCCACAAAAGACCAGAGCACTACACCATCCACCTTTAATGCTCAAACTATTGAAGAAATGATAACTCATCTTTCAAAATTCGAAGATCTGTGCAGAACTGAATTCCCTATAACATAAACAAAATCGCCATAAATCGCACTGAAGGGTTTTGAGTTATTTGAGGAGAAAGGTAACAGTTTCCATTTGAAATAGTATATAATCTTGCCATGCGAGTCTCATCTGATGCGAGTCATGGATTTTATCTCAACGAATGAAGAAAAAAATTGAATCGACAGAGATGAAATACCTGCGACGACTCAAAGGAATCACACTGAGAGACAGAATACGTAATACCCAAATAAGAGACGAGCTAGAGATCAAACCAGTAACAGAATTCATAGAGAGAAGACAACTTGCCTGGTGGGGCCACCTGCAGAGAATGAACATTAACAGACCAGTGAAGCAAATATGGGAAGCAAGAATCCAGGCAAAGAGAAGTAGAGGACGACCGAAAGAAACATGGGATGACGTAGTGAGGAAAACACTGACAGGAAAGGGACTGAGTTGGATCGAAGGAAAGACGCTTGCAAAAGATAAAAAACAATGGACCAAGTTCGTGCATGAAGAATAGATTATTTAGTTTAATAGAACAAGAATTATGAATTATGTTATTACAAAGGACCCCGCACGTTTTCTATGAAAAAGTGGTTTCGGTGAATTTGGCTACATTTTTTATATGTTGTAGATCTTGATTCAAGAAATATATTCCTGAAAAATTGGACCCCTCCTATGAACAGTTTTTCCCCTACACCCCTAATAAGGCCAAAATCAGGAATGATCTCAATTTTTTTGAAATTCATGAAACTGGTTCTAATCGAACTCGTTATCATGGGAAAAATAATTAAAAAAATCCAAGTTGTGAATTGGGGTAGTTATCAAGGGGGTTGAGGGTCGAAATTGAGAAAATAAATTAAAATTCCGAATTTTTTTATTCTTATAGAATCTGAACAGAATAATAATCGAGAAATAGTTTTGGAAAATCTAAATCAATGAATTGAAGGTTATTCTACAGGGGGCTGGGGGTCGAAATCAAGAAAACTCAGTGAAATTCCGGAATTTGCGGTTCCCATAATATATGATTTTACGAGCGATAGGGAAATTGCTCAAAAAAATCTAAACCAATGAATTCGGGTGTTATTGAGGGAGTAGAGGGTCGAAATTGTGAAAAAAGTGGAGTTCTGGAACTTTCAGTGTATCTAGGAAGATCTGGGCAAATGACAAAATGATAATACAACCAATGTGAATAAGGACTAAGTTCATCGTTTCTCGATCATCCTCACCCCTTACCCAGGTACCTGGGTTCAACCATTATGATACCTACTGGACTATCTTTTTTTAAATAAACATAAATCCTGCTTTTGGTCTTTGATTGATTCAATGGGATTTCAAAAATAGATCGATATTGGAAGTAAGGCTCAATTTCTCAAATCTGTATTTTCAGTTCCAAAGGGTCTTTCAATAAGAGTGATAGAACTTTGACAAGATTTTACTGTCATGTTTTGACATAAATACTGAGTATATCTTACAAAATCATCTTGTTTCAATAAGACGGGGCTACGTGCCACACAGCAGGACAAACCTTGGGACTTGTTGGCCGAGAACTTCCAAGGAAGAACAATTTCGCGGAACGGCGATTTCAATTGGCCAGCGAAATCTTGCGATATTACACCCCTGAACTTTTTTCTGTGGGGGTATGTGAAGTCCCTGGTATACAAGAACATGCCTAGAACCATTGAAGCCCTGAGGGACAATATTGTGCGTGTTATTACTGAAATATAGCCCGATATCTGCCAGAAAGTTATTACAAATTGGACTTCCCGTCTGCACGCCGTTAGACAAAGTCGAAGAGGCCATTTACTAGATGTTATTTTCCACACATAATGTTGAAAACTGTTCTTTCACATGAGTTAATAATTAGATATCGTTAACCCTGACATAATTTATTTAATTCCAATTTGAAGTTCTATCACTCTTATTGAAAGACCCTATATGTATATGAATTTGAAGTTTCGGAATTTCTTCCTTTTTCTAGATTTTGACCACTGTCCCCTCAGTAGGTAGCCATCTCAATTTATTGATTCAGATTCTTTCAAGTTACTTCTTCATTACCCTTTTCCTAGAATGCTAATTCCTTCACTCGATTTTGACCCCCGCCCCTTCGATAATTACTCCAATTCATAGCTTATATTTTTCATTCTTCAACTTAATTTGAGCCAGTTTCATGAATTTTAAAATGCTTGAGACAAATTCTTATTTGGACTAGGACATGGCTGTAGGCAGAAATTATGGTGGGTGGGAAAAGGGATGGTCGAGAAATGAAGAACTCAATCCTTGTGCAGATTGTTTTCATTATCATTTTGTCATTCACCCAGATCAATTTCTAGATAGATGAATTGTAAGGTCCAGAATTTCATTTTTGTCTTGATTTTGACCCTCTACTTCCTCAATAACACCAGAACTCATTGGTTTAGATTTTTTTGAATTATTTTCCCAATAATGGGAATCGCAAGTTTCGGAATATTACTCCGTTCCCTTGATTTTGACCCTCAGCCCCCTTCAGAATAACCCCCAATTGATTGATTTGGATTTTTCAAAATTATTACTCGCCTATTATTCTGTTCAGATTTTATGAGGATAAAAAAATTCGGAATTTTAATTTATTTTCTCAATTTCGACCCCCAACCCCCTTGATAACTACCCCAATCCACAACTTGGATTTTTTTAATTATTTTTCCCATGATCACAAGTTCGATTAAAACCAGTTTCATGAATTTCAAAAAAATTGAGGTTATTCCTAATTTTGGCCTTATTAGGGGTGTAGGGGAAAAACTGTTCATAGGAGGGGTCCAATTTTTCAGGAATATTTTTCTTGAATCAAGATCTACAACATATGAAAAATCTAGCCAAATTCACCGAAACCACTTTTTCATAGAAAACGTGCGGGGTCCTTTGTATAACCCTACACCGAAAGGTACAAGGGGTATTTATTGATTATATATATATATATATATAATCTTGCCAAAATGTTATCCCCCTCTTCGAATAACTCAAAATCCTTCAGTGCGATTCATGGCGATTTTGTTTATGTTATAGGGAACACAATTCTGCACAGATCGTCGAATTTTCAAAGTTGAGTTATTATTTTCTCAATAGTTTGAATTACTTTCATTTGAAGATGCATGCTATGTGTTCTGGTACTTCTGGTCACTAGTAGACACCGCGCCGGTCCGGCTCAGGTTCAAATCGATTATTTGAGCTCGAGAAACAGAATTATACATCGAGCGGATGATTTTCGTGAAGAATATACTTCAATCTCATGGCCCCTAAAATATTTTCAGAGATGAACACCTCTAACAGAATGAGTAAAAAATTCGTCAAAATTGTCGGAAAAAAAGATTTTTTTCAAGTTAACTTGTTCGAACTTCTTATTTCATAGCTAGCTCGAATAGTTCATAATTTCAAAAACATCCAGTGGAAACTCTTCATTGTATGCAGAAACCTGTTTTTTTATGCCAGAAGTGCAAATTTTGGCAGCATGGAGTCGCTAAATTTGAAATACGCTCGGTCCCTATATAGGAAATCAAATTGTGAAAAAATCGCATAGAAGTAATGCTCAGACACTTCTTATTGTATGCAGAAACCTAGTTTTTTCATGCCAAAAGTCCAAATTTTGGCAGCATGGAGTCACTAAATTTGAAATACTGCCGGTCTCTATGACAAAACAAACGTGAAAAAATCTCATGAAAGTAGGTAATGTCAATGCTAATAGGTATCTTACTAAGATATCTAACCGGATGACTTGCGGAAAATTGTTTTTCTTGCTTTATTGCTCCAAACAACTGCTAAAAACTGTGAAATATTGTACAAGTGATAACCTGCTAGCTAGAGCCCTTGAAACTGTATACTTAATGAAAACTCATTTACCTACTTAAATCGGCTATACGAATCGGAAATCTGAGATATGCTCAAGGCAGAGACACATTATAGGTATTATCATAGAGGTATTATTGTGTGCAATGATCATGTGTGTCTCTTCAATTATTCAGTAGCTCATGTTATTCGAAGTTTGTTTTCAAAAGTAAATGAGTTGCAATGATAACATCAATAATTGGACCATCCATAGGCTAGACAAACAAATAAATATACTGCCGATTTAAATAACAAATGGGTACCTATAGGTTTGTCGAGCTTTCTCTTCATGGTGATTTATCTGATGACACTTTAGGGATAATTATTTATCGTAATCTGTTTCTGCATTATTCATTCAAAAGTCGTGATGGAGAAACAGATTAATTTTCAATCTTCAAGCAGGCTAAACCATTTTGTATGTCCAAGTTACAGGGTGGCCAGAAATCGCCAATTATTTGTTATTACTGTTATTAGGGTAGGTACACAGCTGGCATTAGGTCCTTTGTGAAATTGACTAGCCTCCTAAATTCCCAAGATTCACAAGTCTTGACTTATTTTGTGGGTCTGAACAACCGAGTAGGTATCTACTTACATGATAACAATTCACCGCTTCTTGAACGACGACTTTTTTGATAAAAATGATCATAAAGGAGAATATTAGGCTGTGCACCTTTACCTCATCTAAAGCACGGTCTATGCAACAATTTAATTTAATTTCAAGCTAATTTATTGTTGACTCAAGATAAAAATTATTTCTGGTTTATGCAGTATTTTTAAGATAAAATTAATTTTCGGAAGTGCCACCACAAAACCATTAATATTTGGGGGAAAATAGTATTGACTACTAAACTTTAATTTGTCAAATGTCAATCTTGTCAATCATGCCCTAGTTAGCGCATGCCATTTTTCTTTTTTCCGTTAATTTAAGCGTATATAAAAGATGAAAGTTTGGCCATCTTTTAGCATAAAATAAAATTAAGCTTACCCTCAAAATCTTGCTCTTAAACTTATCCATTTAAAATCAACTGGTTTATCTCTTAATTTTTTTAGGTTAAATTACACTAAAATTAAATCACCCCAAATGTTCTTGCATAGACCGTGCATAAGACCTTTACACACACATCATACTTGCATTTGCCCTGTCCACACTTGCGCAATAGAACCCCTGTCGGAAATTTCAGGTACCTAACCGCTACGAGATTTGGCGGCACTTACTCCTTTCTTGCCCTAAACAACTATGTTCCGCACACTTGTTGGACCGGAGCTTTTAGTATGTTGTTCAGCATTGGTCAAAGGCCGTTTGTGCAAAATTTCAAAAGGGACATATTTATTTCAGGGTTTGACCAAATTTTCGCCTAAAATGCCTGGGCTATAAGGCAGAGAAGAATACTAGAAGTAAGGCGGTATTTTCTAAAAAGCACTTACTGATAAACACGTCATCATACTTTCGCTCATTGTGTATATAAAAATGGCTCTATCAATACCGTATTTAATGCGATGAAAGAGCAGAAAAACGCTCCTTTTTCTTACAATTTCTTTGACAATTCTATTGACAGTAGTTTTAGTAATAATGAATATTGAATTTACGCTGTTTGCATGTGCATAGGAGGATATTAGCAAATCCCCTAGCTAGTTGGCGCAGACGCAGAAAATGCACTGAATCTCGCATATTGTCTAATCTCCAAACTCCGACGTGTAGGATAACACCCTTATAGTACTCTCCATCAGAGTATTTAATCCGATACTTTCTATTTTTGTCGATGTTTCCAACGTCAAACTTCTTGATGTTTGCAAGTTTCACAATTGTAGGCTTGAAATTTAACATAGGCTGCCATTTTCTTTTTTCTGGAGAGCCGACAGCCACTGTACCCCAGTGTCTCTAGTAATGAACCTGTGAAATGTAGAATCGTGGAGTTCTTATGAGGTCTTTTAGAAGGTCTTTCTTCATTGAGCACTACACCAAGACCGAGCAGAAACATTATAAACAGTAAACACAGAAATAGACGCCGAGGGCCAGAGAACAGACAGCCAGACGCCGCTGTGGCTGAGTCAGAGTCACTGGCACTGCTCACATTTGCATTATCAGCAGTTCCCGGGAAATTCAAAATCTTCAGAAACAATTGGTATTTCATAATAAGTATAGATTGTTCATACATAAACTTATAGAAATTCAATAATAGATTTCAAATAAGTTCAAACTATTATGTTTTCATATAAAAACATTTAAAACCTACTATATGATTACATGTTAGCTTATATGATATCATATAGGATGCACTACCTTCATATAGAAAATTATAACAGCAAATCAATTTGTTGCAATGCTGCTTCAATTCTTGGCACCATGCCTCATTCTGACGTGGGATTAGCTGAAATTTTCTATATTTTATAATTTTATCTTCACGATTTTTACCTCGATTTTCAATAAAAATGAACCTAAAAAAAAAAATTGTATCTGAAATTTCCGTCAGGGACGCATATACCAACAGACTAGAGCACTTGTTCGCGGACGAACAGGTATTCGCATAATGCTGTTTTCAATTTTTTTTACAGAACGCCTGTGCTAGCACCTTGCAAACCCTCGTAAAACCTGTACGAAGTTGAAAACGAAAAATCAGGACCCAGTTGTTTCATATCAAGTATTATATAAAATGATCTTCACAAAATCTGTAATATACTGGGTGACTCACCACCAAATGGACATAGCTCAAGAGTAGGTTCAGTTTCTCCAGGCGAACCAGAATCTGATTTTGAAATTTCTATAAAGTTGTTCGCTTCGAAGCTACAGGGTGATTCATGTATTTCGTAGAATTTTTTGACAAGCTGTATCTTCAGAACGACCCAATGGATTCGATTGAAATTTTGTGAGTTAATTCTTCTATTGATAGCTGACACATCGCCTTATCAAACAGTTCAAAATTTCCAGGGTCGGCTTTGAAAAAAAAACTTGAAAACTCTTTTCAAAAAAAGACATTCTGTATGCATATTTTTCAAAATTCATTCCTATATTCAGAAACCACATGAAACATGCTAATAATATCGCGAAAAAAAAATTGCTTGGCACCATTGAGCTGTCAATAAAATTTTGATGATCCTGAAGATTTATGAGGTTAGGATTCTTTGTAAATTGATAATTCAAAATATTTGCAAATAATCTATTATGGCCTCAAATTTCAGCCGTTTCGTCAAAAAATTTTAAAAAAAATTCCCGTTTTTTCAGTAGCAAAAAAAAATTTCATCAGAATCTTTAGAGAAATTTTGTTACGTCCCTCAACTTCACTCCTAAATCTTCAGGATTATCAAAATTTTATTGACAGCTCAATGGTGCCAAGCAATTTCTTTTGCGATACTTATAGCATGTTCTATCTATGTAGTTTCTGAATGTGAAAATAAATTCGAAAAAATATACATACAGAACGTCTTTTCTGAAAAAAGCTTTGAAGGTTTTTTTTTTATCAAGGCCGGCCCTGGAAATTTAGAACTGCTTGATTTGGGCGATGTGTAAATAGAATAGAATCAATAGAAGAATCAATATCAATCAATATCAATAGAAGAATTAACTCACAAAATTTCAGTCGAATCCATTGATGGATCGTTCTAAAGATATGGCTTCTTAAAAAAAATCGACAAAATACATGAATCACCCTGTAATTTCAAAACGAACAGCGTTAGAAATTAGAAAATTTTCAAAGCCAGATCCTGGTTTGCCTGGAGAAACTGGACCTACCCTTGGGCTATGTCCATTTGGTGGTGAATCACCCTGTATACCTATACCCTCAGTTCCCGAGGAAGGAATAAAGCTCAATTAACTTGAAAGCTACATAATTAAATTTTCATTTATGTTGATTTCACTTGAAATTTTACAACTCAACAGCAAGTTGGAATCTAGTCCAGTCAAAATAGAGGTTTTAACAGGAGATAAATTCGGAAGTTGGCGAAATTTGGTGGATCGATGTAGAATTTAACATAGAATAACAAACTGGAATTCCTGAAAATTCCAAGGCTTTTGGCTTTCTTAGGACCAATGAAAGAGCGCCATCCTTGAAAATTTTTGTTTTTTTCTGAATAGTTTGTAAACTTTGGAACGCCGGTGAAATTGATTATAAGTCCTATAATTCAAGATAAGCGGTGCAGTGGTCTCAGAGGATCTCAGATTGGACATTCGTCATTATCTAAAACCGTTCATCAGCACGACGAGGTCCATGGCACGACGCCATCATCATATCATCAGTAGGGACTGTGGTAGGGGGTTAGGAAAGTAAAATGTATTATTATGTCCCATTCTCTCTGTTACGCCACTGACTTCGCAAATGGGGCGGATGCACGCGCCATCTATCACGTCAAGGTTGAATCTTTAGTCGGTAAAGCTGGGAACTTAGCTGTCAGTGCTGTCACTTTGACAAGAAATGCACTTGTCAAGTAAGCAATCAGTACTGTCAGTGATTCATTAATCGTAATTAAAATGAAATTTTGGCAAATAGACTGCGTATCAGGCAAATAATTCAAATTTTCTTAGCAGTCAACTCGAATTATGTGGTTTAGTGAATGAAATTCTTGAAATGTCTTGCAACATCAAATTGATTTTATTGTGCTTCGCCACCTTTTCCGTGGTCACGGGCAGCGACATAACAAATCGAGTTTTTGGGGCTGTAACGGATGGTTTGCCCGCTGCTTTCGGCGATTTCAACTCAGACGAACTGACTGATGTCTTCGTGTTGCGAGACCGCGGAAGAACCGTGGAAATCCTGCTGGCTCACGAAGAGGAACCGTTGCTGAGAGTTGCGAGACCAAATCCTCTTCGATGCACATTTTCCAAGGTGATAATCACGAGTGTGGTGCCCGGAGATTTCGATGGCGATGCGTTCATGGACGTACTCATCACCACTATACGAAAGGAAAAAGATGGCAATCCTGAACTCTTACCTCGCACTTCTGTTTACATAATATGGGGTGGAGCGAACCACTTGAATTGTAGTGATGAAGAATCTCCTCACATCGAAATGATCGGGCAACCGTTGGCTATTGATTACAACCAAGATATGATCATTGACCTCTTTGGGATGAACATTGAAAAGAAGAGGATGTTTTGGGTGTTCAAAAACAACAGAAATCGTCCTGAACAAGTCCCAATGGAAGATAACCGTAATGGATATGAGCTAAGCAGACCTCATGCTCATGCTTTTATGGGTAAGCCTGCTATTCACTTCTGTTTTATCATAAATGATATTAAAACTTGCACTTACAGATTTAAATGAAGATTACATGGCAGACTTATTTATTACGACTACTGAAAACTTTGAAATCTGGCTTGGAAGCGAGGGTAAAACCAGATTTGTGTATAATAAAACAATCGCGCATCCTGAAAAAAGCCACTTGGTTGGGCAGTCCTTGTTCATGGATGTCGAACTCAAAGGGCAAATGGATCTGGTAACCCCAGTGTGTTACGACATAACATGTCAAGATTCTGCTCTTATGGTTTACTCAAAAGGCGAGTGGCACAACCTTCAAGTGAACTTCAAAGATGTCAACGGAAGAGTGTGGGGCTTTTTCTTGAAACCGGGAAGTAAATATACAAACGTGATCACTCTACGAAGTGGAGATTTCAATATGGACGGTTATCCAGATGTGTTGGCTACACTAGCATTAAATGACGACGATCATCCTCAATCATTTCTACTGGAGAATGTTCCATGCCAAACAAGCTGTGGAAAATTCAAAAGATCCTACGAAATCAAATGGAATGCGCTGAATCCATTCAGTAATGGCACAGCCATGGCTGCATTTTTTGACTTTTACCAAGATGGCACTTTGGATGTTATCCTTGTCACGTCTGATGGTAGCAATGACTATAAAGCAGCCGCATTCAAGAATAGTTTGGACTATGACGCCAATTTCATTAAAGTGATGGTGTTGACTGGATTGTCAAATAAGAACAATCCCATGACGGACGGGCGTGTTGGTAAAAAGCGCAGGACGTACGGCACAAACTTACCTGGGCCATTAATCTCATACAAAACCACCACACAAGAAGGCTTCACCAGGCATGGCGCTTCTGCTCAGCTTCCCCAGTCTGCACATTTCAGTTTGAATCTTCCTTACACAATATTTGGCTTGGGAAGGACGCCAAATTTTGTGGATTCCTTAACTGTGGGTTTGTCAAATCACTCTAAGTTTTGGACACAAATTATACCAAATTCTCAAATGGTTGTGATCCCGTGGCCGCCAGATCAACCAACTCGGTGGAAGGCGCAGCTTTTTGTTACGCCCAGCAAACTGATTTTAATGTCTGTCGCCGCTTTGACTGGAATCTGTGGCCTCATCACTGTGATTATTGGAGTATTGTATTGGAAAGAGAGACAAGAAGATAAAAAAGAACGTCTGTCTGAGTCGCATAGGTTCCACTTTGATGCAATGTAAAATGTCTTGTTTAATTATCCCGTCTGATTTATAATTTATGTTGTGTTTATAGAAAAATGATAAACTAATCCTAGAAAAAAAAGATCGTTTAGATGAACCAAAGTGTTTTAAGTACATATGATTTATGTAAAATAGTAGGTCGTAATGAGATACTTAAGGAAGAATGTCTTCTGACCCTCGAAACAACTATTAGTGCTGAGTCAATAAGAATAATTTAAATCCATATACATACAGGGTGGGCAAATTTGGATGTTTCTATAGGAAATCTCGGTAACTATAAGAGCTATTAAACAAGCGAATATGCCTCATGGGCATGAGGCTCAGTAGCGCACTTCCTTTTTGGAGGATTAGTGAACGCAAGATGTTAAGTGATTAGGGTTCTACCGTCTTGGGCAAAAAATTGCAATATGGCGGCCAAAATATCGACAGAATCATGAAATTCGGCTTGAAAATCAAAATGATCGTACTAGACAAGGGTAAGTTCCAAGTTTCATGAAAATCGTTCCACTAACAAGAGATTTCAATATGGCAGCCAAGATGGCGGCAGAATTATGAAACTCAGCTTGAAAATAGGAATGATCGTACGAGACAAGCGTAACTCTCAAGTTTCATGAAAATCCTTCCACTTATAAGATATTTCAATATGGCGGCCAAGATGGTGGGGCAATCATGAAATTTGGCTTGAAAATAAGAATGATCGTACTAGACAAGGGTAAGTTTCAAGTTTCATGACAATCGTTCCACTAATAAGAAATTTCAATATGGCAGCCAAGATGGCGGCCGAATTATGAAAGCCAACCTGCCTATTTGGTCCTTGAGGACCTAAGCTATCCACCGGATAAAGTTCAATCTTCAAGGGCTGTAGCTTTATTTCCCAAGGAGAAGTTCAACTTCATCGAAGTGCACAGGAGATCTCTGTTTTTTGAGAATAATGATAACGATGTATGGATAACAAAAATAGTGCCCATTGGCCACCCTTGGGGACATCAGCTATTAATCGGAAAAAAGTTCCAAGACTCTTGTTTCAATTCTCGAGAAGGAGTACAGCGTCTTAATTTCTGCACGGACTCGGACAGACAGACAGACAGACAGACAGACAGACAAACCGGCCACATAAGCGTCATTCTGTTACTTATATAAAAAAATGTTCTCCAACTGATTTCGACCTCCTGAACACTAATATCGGGTTCACTTTTGAATTGGAACATTTCTTTTTTATCGAAAAACCGACAAAATGGTAGCCTTGTCACATGATTTTTAGTGATACCTACCTACTTTTTTTTTGTTATTGAGCGAACATCTTTCGTAATTTGAGTGCCATAATCCTTCAGGTACCTAGTATTGACTATTTCAAAATGTTCAATTACTATTTCGGCACGTCTGATTTTAAATTTGTAGGGTCGTGTAATATGCGCCGAGCCGTGGCTTTGCGGTCGTTTTCAAAAATTGATAACAATTGACCCAACGGTCGGATCGAAGTGGGGTTTTTGTCAAAAGAAAGTTCAAATTGTTCTCTAAATATAATGCCGTACATGCAGTGATGTATTTCATTAAGAAATTGTAGTTGCCTGCATATCGCAACTTTCTACATCTTACCGCGAATGCCAGCACTTGATCGGCGAAGCCGCCCTACACCAAAATGTTATTTTTGTAATTGTTCATGATTATTTCGGCAAAATTTTTCTTGATTCGCGTACCAAGGCCATGAGCTACCCATTCGAGTTGAAATATTTTCTGTATTGAATTTCGTTTTGTTCGGAGGAAAGGATATCAAGCACCAGCAAGCAACGAATAAATCATTTGCGGCCGAGCCGTAGTTTCGGAGTCATTTTCAAAAATTAATAACTACTAATCGGCACCTCGCACCGATGTGAAATTTTCATTAAAATAAAGTTCAAATCATTCTCTAAATATAACTCCGCATATGTATTATGGTAAAATGATAAGATCGGGTACTTCCTCGCATGTGATAACTTTCGAGATCAGGCCGGCTTCTGAAATGCAGCATTCAACGGCGATGCCGCGTCACACTAAATTGTTATTATTGTCATTGTTTATTATTATTTCGTCAAGATTTTTCTTGGTTCGGGATACAAGGTCATGAGCTACCCAATGGAGTAAAAATTTTTCGCAAAAACCTTTTCGTCTAGGACTAGATGCGGGGACGGACGGACGGACGGACGGACGGACAAAGCGAGGACAAAAGCGCCTTCCCGTTTGGAGAAGTGCGCTAAAAATGGATGGTACCTTCTCTTCTCGATCGCTTTTTTTGAGACGAACTCAATGGTGAAAACTAGAACTTGCTATCGTCTTTTGTTTTCGAGCTATATTTAAAAGTTTGATTTTTCACGATTTCGATGAATGTCGATATCTTTCTTGGTTTCCAAGTTACAGAAAAGATATTTACACTTTCTCCAGGCACTTTTTTGAGTAGAATGAAATTACCTTGGCAATTCAACTCGCAATAGCTCCTCCAAAGCTACGACTCGGCCGCAAATGATTATTCGTTGATTACTGGCGCTTGATATCCTTTCCTCCGAACGAGACGAAATCCTAGACAAAAGATTTCAACTCGAATGGGTAGCTCGCATGGCCTTGGTACGCGAACCAAGAAAAATCTTGCCGAAATAATCATAAACAATTACAAGAATAACATTTTGGTGTAAGGTGGCTTCGCCGATTAAGTGCTGGAATTCGCTGTTAGATGTAGAAAGTTGCGATATGCGGGCAACTATACATGTTAATTCTTATGAAAATACATCACTACATGTACGGGATTATACAGGTGATTCAGGAGTAGGGAGCGGATTTATATGCGGTAAAAAAGCTCAAAATATGCAGTTTATATGCGCTTAAAATGTATCAAAATATGCGGTAGAAATGTTCAAATAAAGCAATATATGCGAGTAAATATGTGATATAAGCTGCAAAAATATTGAAAATTTCAGCATTTACATGTAAAATCGACCAACCAACTTTGAACACCAAAGTGAAAAAAAAATTCTTCCAAAATGTTCGATTATTTTTTTCTTGAAATGAAAAAATCGTAATTTTCTAGCACATATAGATGAAATTGACAAAATCTTGACAAATATTTAGTTATATGCAAAAATATGAACTAAATATGCGGCTATATGCGATTATATGGACTATCAATTTGTATGCGGTAAAAAGTCAAAATAATAAATCATATGCGAAATAAAACTTGGTATACAGGTTCCTTATCGATGGAAACGTCAAGCTGCAAGTCGACAGTTGCATCCGCAACTTAGCGAACAGAATATGTGAAAAATTATAAATCCGCTCTCTATTCATGAGTGACCTTACATAGGCTAATGGGAGATAGAGAATGTGGCGGCTCTCATATGGGCATGTGGCGGAGGAACTGTTGTCTCCCCCGATAGCTTAGTGGTCAGAGTATCCATCCGGCAAATGGAAGATCCGGGTTCGAGTCCCGGTCAGGGCAGACACTTTTTCTCTGTCACATCATGCCATAAATGGTGACTCCGAACAAAAGCAGCACGCACGCAACATGCAACTCAAACAAACAGGTACAAAGCAAGCAACGACGCACATGCAGAAGGCAAAGAGGTACAAAGCAAGCAACGAACAAATGAACAGCACCGCCACTTCCCTGTCCTACGTCCATCCACGTCCTATCCGTCGCCCTAGGTGGGGGGTACTGAACAATGGTCAATGATCCATAAGTATACGGCGAACGCAGGGGTACATACGAGACGAACGACGTCTCTGGAGGGGGAGTACTGTGGCGGCTCTCATATGGGCATGTGGCGGAGGAACTGTTGTCTCCCCCGATAACGTAGTGGTCAGAGTATTCATCCGGCAAATGGAAGACCCGGGTTCGAGTCCCGGTCAGGGCAGACACTTTTTCTCCGTCACATCGCGCCATAAGGACTTCGATGCAAGTCAGGATCCACCGAAGAAATTTGGTTTTCTCCATTGGTTACGAAGATACAGGGTGTTTTGTGTGTTTCGTATGAGCCTTTAATAAGCGATATTTCTGAAACGGCTGAAGATATTTTCTTGAAATTCACCAGTAATACTTCTCTATTGGAACTTACCCCCTGAAGCCATACTGGATAAGTCAAAACCCAGGGCCGGGATTGAAAAAATGTGCCCCTTTTTTATTTGATCAAAAAATATATCTTCTGACCGCTTTTCTAAAAAACTGCTATCGGATCCTTAGCTTTTTGAATTCGATAGCAGTTTTTTAGAAAAGCTGTCAGAAAATGTACTTTTTGATGAAACAAAAAAGGGGTACCTTTTTTCTAGCCCGGTCCTGGATTTTGACTTACCTGCTGGTATGGCTTCGAGATGAGTTCCAACAGAGAAATATTACTGGTGAATTTCAACAAAATACCTCTGGCCGTTTCAGAAATATTGCTTATCAAAGTTCATACGAAACACACAAAACACCCTGTAAGTATCTTCGTAACCATTGGAGAAAATGAAATTTCTTCAGTGGATCCTGACTCGCCTCGGAAGTCCTCTATCTCCCATTAGCCTATGTAAGGTCACTCATGAATCACCCTGTATTTAGAGAACAATTTGAACTTTCCTTTGACAAAAATTCCACTTCGATGCGACCCTCGGGTCAATAGCATAGGTCAATAGTTATCAATTTTTGAAAACGACCGCAAAGCTACGGCTCGGCTCATACGCGGCCCTACAAATTTAAAATCAGACGTGTCATTAACACTATCCAACATTTTGAAATAGCGAACAGGTACCTGGAGGATAATGGCACTCAAACTACTAAACATTTTTCGCTCAATAACATAAAGAAAAGTAGGTGGCCGTTGGCCACAATAACAAAGCGTGTATAATATGTTCTTTCTTCGAAAATGCCCTGAAAATCCCGGCTCATAGAATTGATATATTCAAATTTCCCGCCTTTGCAGGGATTTTCGAGTAGATTGGCAAGTCCGATCGCCCTGGCCAATCGTAGCGCTCGGTTCCCGGAAGGACAGGATGCGCCACCATCGACGCCCCCGTGATCCTTGAGGAAGTCAAATTTCCCGTCGCCATCATTGCGACGAGTCGCAGTAGTGTCATCGTTTAGAAAATCGTCGTTTTCGGCGACAGGGAGTCTCCTGCTCCCGAAAGTTTCCCCAGCGGCTTTCTCACAACCCTTTGGCGTCCGAATCGATCGAAAATCCAGTGATTGTAGCAAGTTTTTCTCGTTGGTGATTTTTTGAACATGGCTTGTTAAAATGTCTACCTTCCATTCGCGTTTTGCCACTCCGTGTGGAGGAGCCCAACACTCCCGACAACTACTGCTGACCCTCCACGCCAGTGGAGGACCGATCCATCGTTATGGAAAAGAAAGGAAATCGCTTGGTGCAGCCCGCTTCCAAGGGACTGCCTTCTGATGCGAAGAAAAGTCAAGGTGAGAACTTGCGAAAGGTCATTTTCATTTACAAGATGGCCGACTTTTATGCAACACGAACACGCGGTTTTTCAAACTTTGATCTTGATTGTTCTGATTTTGCCCACTCATTGTACTTAACTGATGAGGTAGTAGTAGATAGTATACACCGCCGCG
Source organism: Anaspis maculata (assembly GCA_949128115.1). Taxonomy (NCBI): domain Eukaryota; kingdom Metazoa; phylum Arthropoda; class Insecta; order Coleoptera; family Scraptiidae; genus Anaspis; species Anaspis maculata. The sequence continues at coordinate 53,962,522 of OX421961.1, read as the reverse complement.
TATTTGAAACGACGCTTTTTGTAAATTTGCATTTTTGTTAATAATTGTTTCTTTTTCTGCTAGATGGTGCCGGGGGCGGTAAACCCTGGCCTCGGGGCGGACGTCGTAGGGAACCCGCCAGCGGCAGCTTGGCCGCCAAGAGCGAACCCTGTCGCAACAAGCCCAACTCGCAACGTACCAATAAATCATTTGATAAGAGACCAAGGCCGCGCGGAGCCTACGACGCCGCAGCAGCTACGGGTAGAGCAGAGACAACCGGGATAGGTAACGATGAACAAACAGAAGTGGGTTCAATTTTTTCGCCGGGCAGCAAAAAGCAAAGCCTGAATCATTTGTTGAATTTCCAATATGCGTCTCACACACCAGACGGGAGACGCTACTTCAGCTCTGGAAGGTTCAACAACCACAACATGCATGCCAACAAAATCAGCCTGGGCAAGCAGAAATACAAAAAAGAACATTTTTTGAACAACAAGTAAGATCAGTGTTTTGCCCAATTTGAATTTTAGAATTTTATTGAAATTTTATTCCGATTACAGTTGCCAGTTTGTTGTAAACTCTTTCGGTGACTACAGGAAGTATGTACTTGATCCTGATGCCTTGGTTGATTGGAATTTGATAGAGCAAGTGGTAGGTGGTCATTTGATAGGATCTGGGTGACAACTGATTTTTTTAATTAAAAATGAGATCACGCCATAATACTGAAGGATAATTAAATTGTCCTTTGAAATACTGCTCACTTCAAATTAGCAAAGGGCGAGAGGGAACATTGATCACTGTGTCTTGCGGCTTATGCTAACATTGAAGTATAGTGGGTGAAATATGTGGGTAATTCCACATCAAATCGGCCAACTATTTAGTCACTGTTGGCCGATTTCAATGAAATTTGTTGAATTTGTAGCTCTTTATGAGACTGATGGTTTCCACCAAAGAAAATTTTTAACAAAATGGCAGAGTTGAAGAATTCATTGTTTTCAAAATTGGGATGCATCCTGCATCGGATCAAAAAATTTTTTTTTGCAAAACCTATCTAATATTTTTTACACAATTTACAGTTTTTGTGAAGTAAATTGAATGTGCTATCAAGCAGTGAAATTCTCGTGGATTTGTTCACTTTCCAACTAAGCAAAAAATAGCTTCAAAGTTGAAAAAAAAAATTGAGAAAGATAACAGTTTTATTTATTTATTTTTTTTTTTTTTTATTTATTTATTTAATTGTCTTATTTTACGAGGCGGCATTCAGCTATAAGCTGCTCTACCATGCAACCTCGGGGACAGCACAAAATATCCATGGATGAAGTAGGATTCGAACCCACACAGGGCAGCGCGAATGGTTTGGCTTGCCATCACCTGTACCACTCGGCTACCACCGCTCCGGTTCCATTTTCATTTTCATTTTTAACCAATATATCTTAAAATGTAGCCAAATACATCTGTATTCGTTCCCACTATCGATAAAGTGGACAAAGGTATCTAATTTTAACAGCGATTTATTGTCTGTTGTTGTGACCATAGCTCAAGACCCGCTGTAGCCAGGAATAATGACATTGACCCGGAACAAGATCCGAACCAAATTTGGTTTGTTTCATACAGTTCTGTAACAAATGCATGTATCGATGATGTTTTAAAGACCACGTAATAAAGGCTTCATTACCTAACGAATAAAAATAACGGATAATTTCCGAGGATAGAAAGTGGGAAAATTCAATTATTTAACGTGTTATTCTCATCCCTCTGATTGCGAATGTGAGATGTATTTATGGCAATAGGTCCACTAAGTCTGTACTTGAGCTGACAGTTCTGCTTGATTGAAGAATTCTCATATTCATTATTATCCAATAAATGCAAATTCAATATGCATTTTTTGGGATGTCAGATATTGTTGTGAAAACCAAAAAAAAAGTGAGCATATCGACGAAAACTGGCCTGCATCTCCAAGCCCACAATTGGTAGTCCCAGGAATTTTCCAGTATACGTTCAGGGCATGTTACAGAGTGACAATAATAATTGAAAAGTCCTCATTATTTTCTCGTTTTATTGGGTTAGAATTGAAAAAGCCATAAAAGAAGGTGTGGTGCGCCCTCACCAATACCCTGTAACGCAGATGGGTTACAGTGTGGTATTTTCCATGGTGTGTTTAGGACATGTTACAGAATTATATGACAGAAACAAATTTTGGTTCGGATTTTGTTCCGGGTCAATGTCTATTATTCCTGGGCTACAGCGGGTCTCGAGCTATGGTCACGACAGAAAATGAATCGCTGTTAAAATTAGGTGCCTCTGCCCACTTTACCGATTGTGGAGAACGAAGACAGATGTATTTAGCTACATTTTAAGATATTTTTGTTGAAAATAAAAACTGTCATATTTCCCAAAAAAAAATCTATTTTATTATATACTTTGAAACTATTTTTTGCCTAGTCGGAAAGTGAACAAATCCACGAGAATTTCACTGCTTAATAGCCCATTCAATTTACTTCACAAAAATTGTTAATTGTGTGAAAGAATATTGGATGGGTTTTGCGAAAAAAAATCTTTTCAACCAATTTATCTCAATTTTTTAAACATAATTAATTCTCCAACTCCGCCATTTTGTTACAAAAAATGTTTCCTTAGTGGAAACGATGCGTCTCATAAAGAGCTACAAATCCACCAAATTTTATTGAAATCGGCCAACATTGACTAAATAGGTGGCCGATTTGATGTGGAAATACCCATGTATAACGTGTTCTGTAGTAACTTGATTTGGTTACAAGCGATAATTTAAAAAAATTCTATTGCCTTTGAGAAAAAGCTTGTTTGGTGATAATTTAATTTTGTGGCAGAATTTGCAAGTTTCTGAGTATCCATCTTGTCCGATTTGTCTCTACCCTCCTGTCGCCGCCAAAATGACCCGTTGTGGCCACATCTACTGCTGGTCATGCATGCTTCACTACTTGGCTCTATCTGACAAGTCGTCCCGCAAATGTCCCATTTGTGACGATTATGTCCACAAGCAAGATCTAAAGAGGTAATAACGTTGCTTTTGGTTGCAATTTTTTTTTACTATAACGCTCAATTTTTTTCAAGTGTTGTCGCTATTCCACACAACAGCTTCAATTTAAAAGACAACATAACATTCAAATTGATGAAACGCCTCAAAGGTTCTCTCATTGCCTACCCGGCATCGGCCATTGTTAGAGAAGACGATTCTTTCTTCAATTTGTCAGAGAAAGAGGCTGGTGATTGCTATTCCAAGCTGCTGCTCGCTAATCAGGCTGAAATTATGTCAATTATTGAAAGAGAATTTGAAGAATTGCAATTGCAGTTGCATGAGAATAAGGATTGCCCAGAAAGCTGTTTCATGGATGAAGCTTTGACATTGTTGAACGAAAGAAAAACCAATGTGTTAGCTTTTGAAGGCGAACAAGCTGAGAGTCAATCGGATGTAAAATTGCCATTGGAAGATCTCGAGATAAACGACAATAATAGCTGTAGTAATAATGAGAAGGATAGCGACGATTCAATCGCCAGCACCAATTTGGAGCCTCTGGATTGTAAATATAACATATCATCCGACACCACTGGCCAACATCCATCCAAATTCCATTACTTTTATCAAGGTAAGCAATTTCTACATTTATAGTCTATTTGGGTGCCAAAGCGTTGAGTACACATTGTCATAACTCGAAGACCTTGTGAAATATGTCCTTTGGCAAATTAAGAGTTTATTCACGCTTACTACAACTTCACGCTTTCAATGATGAAATTGTAAAAGAATAACCAACATTTTTTTTTTTTAATTTCGATCACAATTATTTTGTTATTTCCAGTTAGGGATGTTTCAATATAAAGGGTGTTTCAAAAATGAGAACCTAGCTATATATCTTCTGGATTCAGCTTTTAAAAGTATGAAGTTTGAAATAAGAACCGAATTGCAAGAGGTACCCCATAAGGAAGTTACAACCCCTCAAAGTTCAGTTTTTATTTTTTTTTTTAAACTCAACTTTTTCACTGTTGAACTGATCACTTTCAAATTTGGTATATGATATCATATATGATGCATAGCCATAAAGTGAGAGCTGCGATTTTCATGAGAGCCATCCAGTGTCCAGTGGCGTAGATAAAATTGATCTTCGAGTGGCGGCAACTTCATTAGTGCCCCCCCTAAGAAAGTTCAGTTCCATCTACGCCACGGGATGAGTTTCGTATAGCAAATTCGAAGCCGATCAGAGTAAAAAAAATTAAGTTGAAAAACCACTTTAAAATTGAACTTTGAGGGACCATAACTGTCTTAGGGGACGCACCTCTTGCAATACAGGTTTCCTAAATTGAGCGTCTGTTTCTGGCCCGTGACGTCACGTTCGATTGCGTAGTAAATCGTCGCAGTCCTAGTGTGCCAACATTGCCCCGATTCCATAAGCCGAGCGTGTGTTTTGATGGTGTTATTATTGGTATTTATACAGTTTTCACAAGTAGTTATGGAAAATAAATGTTGTGTGCTACTATGCAACTCCACAAGTTATACAGTGAATGTGTCCCTTCATCGGTTCGCTACAGATCCGAGGGTCAGGAAAGCATGGATCCATAAAATACGACGTGACACTGGAAGAAGCAAAAATAACCCCAAGCCCTTCAGCGTTATAGTAGGGAGCTTCCTGGAGCGCGATTCTGTACTTGCCTACCGACAACTATCGGATCGGTAGCTAGGGTGAGAACCAATCAAATTCGCTCCTGTCTAGCTACCGACAAGTGTCGGTAGGAGAGTACAGAATCGCGGCCCTGCTTAGTTCATTAATTATTATTAATTCAATGGTACACTTGGCCACATTTTTGCATCAAACACTTCAAATTTATAGTGATGGCCATAATAGACCATAAAAAATAGTAATACTGGGACCTGAGACACGCACTCGCCTAATTCTTGTCTGCGAAATATTCATTTGCAATATTCATTGAGAAGTTCGTTATACTTTTTAGCGACTTTCCCAGCATGGTTGGCTTCAAAATTAAAAAAATTAAACGCACTTTTAACACGGCAGAGCAATGTAAATACAAATGGCGCGATCACTTAATCACTCATGACACACTGCGCAGAACGTGCCGAAAACAGCTGCGCGGAATCGCGAATTCTCCATCTCTCTTTTGAGGAAACCGGTATTGGTTCTTATCGCGAACTTTGTTTTTAAAGGCTGAATCCGAGGATAGGTATACATACAGGATGATTCGTTGACGGATCACGGAAAAAATAGTGAGAACATATTAGCTCATTTATTTCAGTTTGCATGATTTTGAAGCAAAGCATTGAGATTTGAGTCGTATTTTTAAATTTCAAAATTCGCCTTCCACCAGTAATCGAATAAATTTCTCATCAAGTCGCCTATGATTTCTGAAAATTTGGCGGAAAAACGTAGCCAGCAAGGAGACCAAGGCCTACTTTGAGGAGAAATGTATTCGATCACTCTTCACATTTTTGGTATGGTCTGGCAGGTTCTATGGAGTTTACAGGGTAACAATACAATTATGCTATTGTAATGTACCTCTTTGATCTGAAGGTGCCAGGTAGGTACTAATGCGATGCTGCCAGATTGGACAGATTTGTTTTTGTAATTAACTCGCAAATCGAAACCGAATAATTTTTTCCATCGTTTTCCCATGCTCCGTTAACGTCCACTATGGACTATGTGCATGACCTTGAGCTGTCAACGTGTAAGACACACAGCCCATAGTGGTGAAAATAAGAACGTCTTGTAGCGATCTTTGACAGCAGACAGCTGGCAGACGACATCTTTGACGTAGTTGTTGCAACTTGTTTTGACATCAGAGATGACATTATTTATTTTTCGTGTATTTGTTGGTTGTGCATGTTGTGATGGAGCCACCATGTAAAGGAAATGTTGAATGTTGAATGTTTTTAGTCGACACGAGCGCCATCTAGTGAGATATTCGCTAACTAAATCGCTCCCACAAGAGTTTCTTTCGCATTCCGCGGCAGCGCTACATGTCATTCACGTAGCCCATAACGTGCCTAAAAGGAAATCGCCATTTTTGAATCACCCTGTATAGCTAGGTACTTCCTCCAGAAACCCGAAGGAAGTACCCTAATTCTTAATTCAATTAGAATAGATTGTCAAGCAAAGTCAGGACCTTCATTAAGTCGTTTCGTTAGTAATGATTGATTATTAGTTCAACCAAATTTCTTTTATAGCTGCTGATGGTCAACATATCTATCTCCATGGCGTGAATGCAAGGATGTTGGAGCACACTTATGGCTCTTTGGAGTTTGGTCCACAACAACTGACAGGAAAGATTTTGGAAAAAGAGGAAGATTTAATGACAGAACAGCTGAGAAAGAAGCTGCGTTATCTGCAACATCTGCCGGTTACATGTCCATTTGAAGTTGCTGAAATCGAGCTGAAAGAACCAATTATCACCAAAGAAACGGCGCAGCTTTTCAATGGTAAGGTCAATATTTTTTTATGTGGAACAGTCTTCTAGCTTTGGCATTAACTTAAATTGACGAATTAGTACTTTGGATACTTCTTTGTTAGAAAAAAATGCCATAAATTAATTTGCGAGGATTAATTAGTCTTGACAGGAACTTTTCTTGTAAAGATCAGTCCCCTTGCTACACTTATATCAATGAATGTATCAATTCAGTTTTAGAATCACTGCAGATTGTGTACAGTTTCATGATTATTTACAGAGCAAATTGAAGGGAGACGTCGAAAGCGTCAAAAACGAGCTCAAGAAGAAAAGCGCCGAGAGAAGCTTATAACTCAAGAACAAAACCGCCAGCTTGGGAAGTACCCCGTTCCCGAAATTCATCTGGAGTCGCAGTATCAATTTCCCAGCTTCGAACCTTGTCGCGTTCGTACTGAATCAGAAGGTACACCATCAAGTGAGGGTGGTTCTGCAGATGATCTTACACCATCAAGTAGTCTGGGTCTTGAAAGTGAAAGCTCTGCGCCCTCATTTGCCAAGGTAATTCACGTTATTTAAAAATTAAAACGTTGTTTTAAATTTGGTTTAACGAAAACAGATGCTGGCAAGCAAACGCGAAGCTCCTAAGTGGCCATCATTGAAACCATCGGGAACAGATCCAGTCCCAGTGAAGCTGATCACTGCAACTGGTTCTGATATGAGACCCAGGATGCTTGCAGTTCGTCATGAAGATTCTGAGCCAGAGACGGAAGAACATATTTCAGTTCCTCTTCATAACAATCTCAGTGACGTTCTTGGCGAAGCCCTTCAAAGATATGAAAGGCAGGAACCATCAAGTCAAGTGCAGTTAACCAAGAAAAAAAAGAAGAATAAACACAAATTCGTACCCCTCAATGCTGTGTCATAAATCTGCAAAAAAAGAAAAATTCTTGTTATCTGTCTCATACTTGCTTCAGTTGTTATTTTTTAAATTGTAAAATATTTATTTTTGTTTCTGATAAAATTTTAACCACTGATTAATAAATACCTAAATCAAAATTGTCAATTTTGTGTCATGATTTGAGAAATTGCCCTAGGCCTGGGTTTTGGTTAAAATTGAAAAACACTGCTTGATGCTTATGTTCAGTATAATTTGAAGCAACTTACGCTAAGTTCATACCAAGTTTGACGCGTAAGGATTATGGAATAACGTGAAAACTAATTCCGTGAGGCGTAGTTTATACACTAGGATAATGGATGAGGAATAAGAGTTGAGAACTGGGCTCCTTGTTTGGAAAATAATACATAATGATCATGCTGTACTGAGAAAGCTGGCAAACTTACATGTTGGACTGTAATCGTAACGCGTTAATACTTTGTGTATGAACTCAGCATTTTACTGGCGGTAAAAATTACGACAATACAAGAATCATGATAATTAGTGATTACTTATTACACCTTAAATTATTGGTAGTTTTATAGTACATTCACTTGAAGCCAGTTGCACCAAAGTTCTATGAGCGAATTAACTTTATCGCGCTCATGGTTGCTATGCACATGCAACAGCCAGTAGCACAGTCTGTTGCTTAGTTACTATGAGATAAAGTGGTTCGTGGATAAAGTCAATTCGTTCTTAACAGTTTAGTGGAATTGGAGGTTACACATATAGAAAGATCATACAATGGAGTGTTCATTTGATTAGCAAAATCCCTGGGTTTACCCTGAATACAGCAACTTCAAAATTGCGTCAGTTGATGAGTGATGTTCACAATATGACTGCAAGTAGAGCAAATTAAAAATTAAACTCTCTTGAAATAACGGCGAGCTTCAATTCCGCTCTCTTCGTGCTTCATTATCTGCGAAAAGTTTATGTATTAATGGTATTCAGTACTAGGACAGCAAGAACTGGGAACTTACAATAACGCAACCAATTTCGGTAAGTTCGTATGTGCGAGAAATTTTCGATTCATTTGGACCTACAGAGTGCGTCTTGAGTTTACCGTCTTCCAGGGTAGTTGTACTCTGAAATACAATGCATATTCCAAAAATTTGCGTTATTTTGAGCTGGGCAAGGTGCTCGACCGCAACCGGCGCCGCTACTAAACTGTGCAATTGTAGTTTTGATGACAATTTTGTGTTTCAGTGGGCATGCGTAAGATTTGACAGTTCGGGTCGGCAGAGTCGGCTAGCACCAGAGGTATAGGTCGCGGGAACAAAAATGGCGTGCTAAAGATGGGTATATGGTATGATGTTATTTCCACTAGTACGTACTTGTTGATACAATTTTCTTCAGTTGTGAAGTTGTAATAAATATATAGATAATTTATTGAACAATCATCGCTTTATCATAAAAATGTATGTGCTAAACTCAAGATTTAACTGAGTAATGTCAAATACAAGCGAATCTCTACAGCGGTACTTTGGCACCCCCTCAGGCGCAAACGCGGGCAAGAAGCGCTTCGTTCTCGGCTTCGTTGTGCCGGCGTGCCTGCAACGTTGCCATAGCGGGTGCCAGGGTGACGATTATGTTCCCGCGACCTATAGTGTGGGGAGAATGATTACAGAGCTGTGCGAGTCTGGTAAGCACGCGGAAGGTCAAATTTTTGCCGACCGGCAAGAAACGTGAGCATGCGCTCTAGACCTGATGAAAACTACTATTCGTTATTCGTTTGTTAATGCATTAAGTGGTGCGTGGTCTCTTCCCTCTTACTCTAGTTGCTCTCTTCCCCCTTAGACGGTTTATTACTTACTATTACTGTCACAGTGAATCCAGATACAATTACAAAATATGCTGTTACGCTTTCTCTGGAAATCTTAGAGGAAAGCGCGGCATGTTACCTTTATCACGCCTCCCGGCATATGTTCTTCATATTCCTCTCCCAATTTGAATTTGAGAGTGATCGTTCTTAGCATAGTACTGGTAGTGATCGTCCACTGATCATTTTCATTCTTTATCTCCAAAGTTGGGCTTGTTGCAGCCATCATTTTCCTTGGAATATAGGGAACACCTGAATTTAAAGCGTGAGTAAATATACAGAGCTATAAAATTCCAGTTTTCTTACCAATAGTCTTGAAGTATTCATCCAAATTTTCATTCTTCACGTGTGCGTATTTACCAGTGATTTGAGCCATTTTGGAAATATATGTGTCCTCTGTAAAGAGACGAAAATGCAGCTTTGATTTGAAATAAAAGTATTTGCTTTGACATTGTTCCGCTAACTGCAGGTTTGATCTTATCTCATACGTGAGTAATTTGATTTGCTTAGTCGACGAATGTGGTTATTGGTGATAAAGAAACAATCAAACCTTAATAATAGAAAAATAGAGGTGTCACGAGAGGTACAATAGATTTTTACATGACATTCCAATCAGACATCGCTTCATTGGTACCAGAGCTATTATTGATAAGCAGATTAGGTATTTCACATTCCACAATAACTGAACTTTTATAAATCATCATGAGTGGTCCTGATCATCATAACTAAAGGTTGCTTCTGAATAAATTAAGTACAGGGTGATCACGCGAGAATTCACCCCCCTACTGGAGGCTTCCCCTTTGAGATAATTTGAAAGGGAAAAAACTTTTCGGGCCGTATTCATACCTCGCTTTTAAGCTAAAAGCGCTATTAGAGCGATGCGCATTTAGGGGCATTTCTCATATTTCAGTGTTCAAAAATACAAATTAACTCGCAAATTAATTGCCAATAAGTACATACAATCGCTCCCTCGATCGCTCCCAATCGCAATAATGTATTTTTGAACACTGAAATATGAGAAATGCCCCTAATAGTCCAGTCAAATTAAGCAAAAATCAGGCCAAACCGGAAATAAATTCGGAAGTTGACAAAATTTGGTGGATCGATGCGGAATTTAACGTGGAATAACATACTGAAATTCCCGAAAATTTCAAGGCTTGGCTTTTTTTCTAGGGCCAATAAAAGAGCGCCATCCTTGGAAATTTTTGTTTTTTTCTGAATAACTTGTAAACTATCACCTTTAGAACACAAAGACCAGCGAAGCAAATGTAGCCCGTTAAATTCTCAAGAGATCAGTACTCAATTTATCACTCTATGGTCAACAGCCTCTGAGATACAGCGTCTGCGAAGACGCAGTGAAAATTACTTAAAATTTATTTCCGGATTTTACGTAACAATTTGCATAATGTCAGTTCAGGGGCTGTAACGTTGACAACAGATGTGTGGATTTTATTGTGTTCTACATTTTTGAAAAGCCAATTCAATCTTTGGTATCACACTTTTGTCAAGAAGTCGCCAACTCCAAAATGGTACTTTTCCTCGACCTCTGAAATTGATACTTGATTACCCGAAGAATCCCCAAAAATCGATTTTTTCCATAGCATGCCATTTGCCTAATTTTCTAAGTAGGGCAAAACCATCCAGGGAATATATGAAAAATTGAATACCAAAAAAATAACATGTAACGGGATCTTTTTCCCAGTGATGGTTCCTGAGTTATATGGATTGAAAGACTACAACGATCTATTTGGAAGAAAGATAGATAGTTTGGACACTAACTGCTAAATACTGTACGGACCTTGCATTTGATGATGCAAAATGCCACTTAGCAGACGTATTGAATACACTTATGCACCTTTCACGTCTGCCAAGTGACATCTTACACCTCAAATGCAAGGTCCGTACAGTATTCAGCAGTTAGTGTCGGACCACCCAGTTTTTTGTCCAAATAGGTCGTTTTAGTCTTTCAACTCATGAAACTCTGGAACCATCACTAGGAAAAAGATTCCGGAACATGTTGTTTTTTTGGTATTTAATTCTTCATATATTCCCTGGATGATTTTGGTCAACTTGGAAAATGGGGCAAATGGCATGCTATGGAAAAAATCGATTTTTGGGGATTCTTCGGGTAATCAAGTATCAATTTCAGAGGTCGAGGAAAAGTACCATTCTGGAGTTGGCGACTTCTTGACAAAAGTGTGATACCAAAGATTGAATTGGCTTTTCAAAAATGTAAAACACAATAAAATCCACACATCTGTTGTCCACGTTACAGCCCCTGAACTGACATTATGCAAATTGTTACGTAAAATCCGGAAATAAATTTTGAGTAATTTTCACTGCGTCTTCGCAGACGCTGTATCTCAGAGGCTGTTGACCATAGAGTGATAAATTTAGTACTGATCTCTTGAGAATTTAACGGGCTACATTTGCTTCGCTGGTCTTTGTGTTCTAAAGGTGATAGTTTACAAGTTATTCAGAAAAAAACAAAAATTTCCAAGGATGGCGCTCTTTTATTGGCCCTAGAAAAAAAGCCAAGCCTTGGAATTTTCGGGAATTTCAGTATGTTATTTCACGTTAAATTCCGCATCGATCCACCAAATTTTGTCAACTTCCGAATTTATTTCCGGTTAAAGCCTATTTTGACTGGACTATAAATGCGCATCGCTCTAATAGCGCTTATTTTAGTTTAAAAACGAGGTATGAATACGGCCCTTCTTGAACAATTTTTTCTGTAGATTCCAAAATTGGGACTAATAATAATAATTTACAACCTATAATATACAGGGTGTCGCAAAAAACATTTTTTATTGATGCGGCACCCTGTATGTTCGAATTGTAATCGATGTAGTTTTTTCATTCTGAATACAAATATATACCACAGTGTTGAGTTATTTTCAAAGGCAAATTGTCAAAAAACTCTTGAAAATTCTTAATACTGTCCTTTTACGTTTATGTGGCTGAAAAAGTTCTGAAATTTGACCCCACAATTTTTTTTCAGTGTTAGGCTTATATTTAGGTTTTAAAAGAAGATATCTTTCCAAAAAAAGAAATAAACTGAATTTGAGAGATTTTCTATTGAAATAAAGGTAAGTTTAGGCCAGTATTACAGGATTTTTGGGAATTTTTTGACAATTTGCCTTTGAGAATAACCCCAACACTGTGGTATATATTTGTATTCAGAATAAAAAACTACATCGATTGCAATTCGAATAAACATGGTGTCGCATCAACAAAAAAAGTTTTTTGCGACACCCTGTAGGTATATTATAGCTTGTGAAATATTATAAGTCCCAATTTTGAAATCTACAGAAAAAATTGTCTAAAAATATGGTCTGGCTTTGGCACTTCCTATTCCTACATCTTCCGCCAGTTTTTTCGTCGTCTTCTCTGATCAAATGTCCAATGTTATCTTTGCGAAGCTCATCAGGCAGCTCAAATATGCCAAATTGGAGATTTTTTCTTGTTGATTTTGTCTAACAATGGCCGTAATTCAGTGAATTCGTCCTCTCTGTCAAGTTGTCCAAGGCCTATTGTCCGACATATGCAGATTTCTTTCCATATTTCTAAACCTATTTCTGCTCATATTATCTTTCTACTAATGGCACACTTTTGTCACAGGGTGACACATCAAACGGTTTCAGCAAATTTGCTGAAAATTCAGTACCTAATCCCCATTAAAAAAAATCTGTTTCAAAACCAAATTCATGAAGAGTGATCATTTTCATCTTTTATCTCAGGACGGTTTTCGATTTGGTGGGAACCGGAAAAGTAAACATAACAGTTCATTTTCATACTTCCCTACTATAGCGGCCGATGCCTTTCAATTTGAAGTTACGGAGGGACAAAAGTTGGTCCTTCGATCGAGCCTTCTATCGCTTGTATTTTTGTTGTCTCAAAAGATTTTGGTGACCTATTTATGGAAAAACAATGAGTACAAAAAATCAACCTCTGAATTTGTAATGAATTTCTGTTTTGTATACAGGGTGAATCATGAATCCTGAATTTTTTTTTTCTAAAACGTCTGCCAACAGTCACAGTGGTCCCATAACTTATGTACTGTCAGGAGGAGCACTGTATTACATAGGTCGAGACATAGGTAGGTACATCAAAATTTTTGTAACTCCAAAAAATGTGACATAGCCATGAAGGAGCCCTTACGTAGTAGGTACATTCACTATGAAGCCAGGAACAGGAATGCCAGGAACCATAAGTCTTTAATTCTGTTAGGCTATAACTGCAGTGAAGCAAGACCTTGTCGCTTTTTTCTATTGACAAAAATTTTGATGTATGCAGTATTTTGCTCCTGACGGTACCTACAGCACAATAAAACACAATTCATTCATTAGAATTCTTTTACTCTTCCGTTTTTTTTAGGAGTACCTACTAAATTTTTATAGTTTATGACTCACCCTGGATAAAAGACAGAAATTCAATACAGATTCAGAGGTTGATTTTTTGTACTCAATAGCTGCATTCCTTTTACACGAAATCTCAGATAATCTCACCTCAGTTAGAGAGAGAAAAAGCGAGAATTGCATGAGAGGGAGAGAGACACAACGTGCAAATGAAGTGAGAATTCTCAGTTCAGATGATAAAAGGAACGCAGCTATTATGTTTCCATTAAAGTTTACTAAAATCTTTTGAAACAACGAAAAGGTATGTAGAAGCGATCGAAGGACCAGCTCTTGTCCCTCCATAACTACAGCGTGTTCAACAATGATTGTCCTTGCCGCCTTTTCGGAATTTGGCCCGCATTAGACATGCGCCGCTTCAATGAAATCATTTTGGAATACCGTAGTAACGAAGTTGATAGACGTCACGTCACACTGACTGATACCAAATTTGAGGCTAACAATGACGGCTCTGACTGCTGGTAAATAGTGAACAAGCAACCTGACGGAACGGGAATGGATCAGCCGTCAATGCCGTCACTGTTAACCTCAGATTTTTTATCAGTCAGTGTGACGTGACGTCTATCAATTTCGTTACTACGGTATTCCAAAATGATTTCATTAAAGCGGCGCATGACTAATGCGGGCCAAATTCCGAAAAGGCGGCAAGGACAATCATTGTTGAACACGCTGTATATAGGTACTGCTTTGTAGAAGTCCCAGAGATGAGTACTTTTGATATGTTGAAAAGGGGACTGACAGTTTGCCAAGTTGAAATAAAAAAATAAAAAAAACCGTGTGGCCGCAGTGAAAAGAATAAAAAAGTTTACTTTTCGATCCCGAGAAGCACTTTGGTTTCGACTTTCGATGGGAACATGATTGTAATGTTAGTTGCATAACTCAAACACTCCAATCAAAACGATTCAAACGACCGAACGTCAACGTCAGCCGTTTCACCAAGCGGCAAGCGTGCAATGTGATGTGACGTTTCGGCATTACGAACTAACCTAAAATTTGTTGAATTTTCATAAAACTTTGTATCTCGTATCAAATCAAACACTGTAATGACTGAAACCAACGATAATAATAATGCCGCCGAGAGTACAGAAGTGAAGAAGATTATGGTCGAAGATGAATGGCTGGTAATTACACTGAAGTCATTCAACACCACTTTATTAGCATTACACCATTACATAATTTGTTTTTATCATGCCAGATCCGTCCTTGTAAAGTATATGAAGAAGAATACAGCGATTGTTGCTCATTCAAAGCCAGATTTCATCAGTACTTTGTCTTCGGAAAACATACGGATTGCACACAATGGAAACGAGACTGTGACAATTGTTATCGGTGGACAGAGCGGAAAGACGTCAAGTCAGCCGTAGGGTTGTGAAGAATCTTGAATAGGGGAGTGTATAATTCTTGTTCTTCAATTTTTTAGAATGAAATCGTGGCCAGTGAAAAAGCAAGGAGGATAACAAGGTTGTCGAGCCATTACAGTAACAATGTATGGAAGAAACGGACGACACCACCGGAAAATTGGAATGCTCCTTTACCAAAGTTTTTACTTGAAGAATACGAACACAGTTATCTGAATGAAAAGGCCAAGGAAATGAGGGGAGAAGTTCCTAGTAGTATAGATCCTGGTAATTACTGCATTTTGATGTAACGTTCTACTTTCATTTAGTAAAATTTTTGATGTTATCTTTTCTTTATTTGGTGGAAGTTCAGTAATCCGATAAGTACATAGAGTTGGGTAGTAGTTCTGCTGAGTCGACAAACAAAAAATTGAAATATTTTTATTGATTGTACGCGAAGAGATTGTATTGTACGCCACTGGTTGGGTGTGGATTGTGCGCATCTGCCGCCAATGCAGGGCGCCAATGTCACTTTCAAAAACATTGACGTGGTGCTTTTGTTTGTATCATGTTGGTAACTGGCGTAGCAGACGAAAATAATGAAATCTATCAACTCTGAAAGTTGACTTGTAGGTTGGCTGGTTGGTTAGTGGGGTTAGGCGAATGAGTCAGACTCGACCCTCCGGTTGTATTCCCGATGAATGGATGTTACTACATTAATGTAGCCTTGTTCCAAAGCCGATGACAGTATTAGAGAGTAAATCCCGCAATCACAGTACAAATATACATATCAGTGATCTTTCCAAGCAACGAAAAGTGGATTGTAGATAGTGTCCGCCCGATTCCCTTGTTTTGTGCCTGTGATAAAAGTTTGTGTGTGACCATGGCTGATAAGGACGACCATTTGACTTTTTACCGGGAGTTCTTCGAGAACTTTGCCGAAACGGTCAACCCCAATGACCAACTACCTGTTAAATTGGGCAGCTACAAGCTGATCAATTCGGAAGTCGTCGGAGGTGTCATCGATTGGACGACCCAGTATCTAACCCAAAAGTGAGTCCCCGGTATCCTCCCACTGCTAACGTAAATAAAACGTAAACTTACGCAAGACAAGATTATCTGACGTCTGGATTTTGACAATATTTGATTTCACTGTTGTTTACTATTTACGACGTGACATACGTCATGTAACCAGCAACTTGCTATGCGATAGACACCAACCAACAGCTCACTGGATTTGAGTTGTGACAGTGACAAAGACAACAAACTGACAAATGAAAACAAAACAATCGCGAATCGTGGCCTCGCCTCCTCTTCGCAGTTTTGAGCAAACTGCTTTTGTATTATTTCGGCCTCATTAGGCAGGTCCGTTTCTCTGCAGTTTATTGTACAAATTATTAGGATATAGGATATTATGTTGTTGTTTCCATGTAGCTGCGGCATTTAAATGGCAATCCACACGAGACACGAGACGGAACTGACGGGAGAGATCGAGGGAGAGATGGACGAAGCAATTCGCAGCGTAGGTCTCATTATAATGTAATTGAATGATTGCAATTACCGGAGTCGTTCATTAGAAAATTTAAGATTAATTATTACCTACGCTAAACTTGCTCCGCCATTCTGCACTTCATAGGCGTAAATTTGTTTGTCGCTTTTAGGAGGCTGTTGCCAATGTCAAAAGTTAGCGTCATGCCCTGAGAAGGCGCTACAGTCTACACGTCTACTAGGTAGTTATAGTGCTATTCTGTAAAATAGTATATTATTCAACGAGCATATAATGATAATTATAACCCACAAGGGTTTAGTTTAGGACACGAGCGACAGCGAGTGTCGTTGAACACCCGAATGGATTACAACACAACCATTATATGCAAGTAGAATAATACTATGCTTTATCTACGACAATTCAAGAATAAGAATGATTTTGTTGAATGAACTTTCATTATTATTTTGTTTAATAATGAAGTTTCTACCACGTAAACCGTTCAATGATTGAGACGCAGGGCACTGAATGACCACCTGACAAATTATTTTGCCACTGCGGCCTGTGGCTGCAAAGGATTGCAGCACGCACCGCGTAGGTGGA
The DNA here is from genome assembly GCA_949128115.1 of Anaspis maculata. Taxonomy (NCBI): domain Eukaryota; kingdom Metazoa; phylum Arthropoda; class Insecta; order Coleoptera; family Scraptiidae; genus Anaspis; species Anaspis maculata. Next base: position 53,945,523 of record OX421961.1, on the reverse strand, counting down.
TGGTGGACGGCATCCCGCCAAGAAGACAGCCAACCTGCAGTCAACACAAGTCGACTTGTGTCGAGATTTTTCCGGTAGTAGATTCAGGACCACTGATTTCGCCGCTTTTAAAATTTCTGGAGGTTCATACTCTACGTTTCCGTAGAAATAATTTTGACTTCGTGAATGTATCTAACATTTGACTAAAAATCAAGTCATCTCATAAGCCTCCTTGATATGTTACATTCACGGAAATTGCCACTTGTGTTTGGTTGGAGCCGTTGGGTTATGAGCCCATAACCCACGGGGCGGGGCTTTGGCAGTGAGTTATGAATGTCATTAATTTATCAGAAACGCATAGTTAATGTCAGAATTATTTAAAAGGAGTAGATAAAATAATATTCCATAAACGCTGTTATGTAAAAATCCCTGGCGCCCATTGGCTGTTGCCGAGGCTGTTGCCTAGGTAATAACAGCGTAACAGAGCCTTTATGGAATGTAATTTTTTAGAGAATCGCACCATTAGTTGCCCTCTGGGTAGTTACTTTGAGTAATTTAGAAATTCGGTTGTATATTGCCGAGCAACTGAGATGAAGAACCTACGACCTACGTGCATGGACCTGCCTACGTGTCATAGCATAGCACCGGTATGATATAAGTACGATGGCTAAACAATTGACCTTGACAAATCTGTCAGTTTTTGAATTTAAATTACTTTCGACATTTATGTATTATGGTTTGAAAATTGAAAATATTATACTTGTGGTGCGATTCTCAGTAGTAATACAGGGTGATTCACCACCAAATGGACATAGCCTGAGGGTAGATCCAGTTTTTCCAGGCAAACCAGGATCTGTCTCTGAAAAATTTCTAACGCTGTTCGTTTTGAAGTTACAGGGTGATTCATGTATTTTGTCGATTTTTTAAATAAGCCATATCTTTAGAACGATCCAATGGATTCGATTGAAATTTTGTGAGTTAATCCTACTATTGATAATTGACACATCGTCTAATCAAGCAGTTCGAAATTTCCAGGGCCGGCCTTGATAAAAAAAACTTCAATGTTTTTTTTCAAAAAAGACGTTCTGTATGTATATTTTTTCAAATTTATTTCAACATTCAGAAACTACATAAAACATGCTATAAGTATCGCAAAAAAAATTGCTTGGCACCATTGAGCTGTCAATAAAATTTTGATAATCCTGAAAATTTTTAAGGTTAGGATTTTTTGTGAATTTATAATTTGAAATATTTGCAGATGATCTATTATGGCCTTAAATTTTAGCCGTTTCGTCAAAAAAATAAAAGAAAATTTCCTACGTTTTCCAGTAACTAACTGAGCAACAAAAAATGTCATCGAAATTTTCAAAAAATTCATGTCACGTCCCTCAATCCCAGCTCAATGTGGGATAGAAGTGAAGTTGAGGGACGTAACTTTTTTTTTAAATTCTGATGAAATTTTTTGCTACCGAAAAAACGTAGAAAATTTTTTCACAATTTTTTTGACGAAACGGCTGAAATTCAAGGCCATAATAGATCATATGCAAATAATATGAATTATCAATTTACAAAAAATCTAGAAAAAATCCCAACCTCAAAAATTTTAAGGATCATCAAAATTTTATTGACAATTCAATGGTGCCGAGCAATTTTGTTTGCGATATCATTAGCATGTTTCATGTGGTTTCTGAATATGGAAATGAATTTTGAAAAATATGCATACAGAATGTCTTTTTTGAAAAAAGCTTTGAAGTTTTTTTTTTCAAAGCCGGCCCTGGAAATTTTGAACTGTTTGATAGAGCGATGTGTCAGCTGTCAGCTATCAATAGAAGAATTAACTCACAAAATTTTAATCGAATCCATTGAGTCGTTCTGAAGATATAGCTTGTCAACGAATTCTACGAAATACATGAATCACCCTGGAGCTTCGAAACGAACAACTTTATAGAAATTTCAAAACCAGATCTTGGTTCGCCTGGAGAAACTGGATCTACCCTTAAGCTATGTTCATTTGGTGGTGAATCACCCTCTATAACAGTGCAATGAAAATTATCGATAATTTTTAGAAAATGTGCACGAATGCAAGTTTAGTCTCTCTTCCAGTTCAACTTGCATGAGTAAAGATTTGTCAAAAATTACAGATGCATTTTCATTGTAAGAGTTATATTTTATTAGAAAATTTTATGAATCAAAAAATCTTTCACGCCTATGACATTGTCAACTAGTCATTCTATTCAATAGGTGCTTTCGTTTTACCACAAAACTCACTGATCTGATCTAAGTTAGAGAGAGAAAGAGCGAGAAATCACATGCGCGAAAGTGAGATACCACTAACAACTTAGGTCAGAATACTTAGCTCAGGTTGTAAAAGGAAAGCACCTATTGTCGTCAGGGAATGACTACCTACGACCAAAGAATTAACACGAGATCGCAAGGTTCCTTGGGTGATGCACCTACTATACAGACGAATACATCCTTTTCGTTTTAAGGCCATCTTAGCGCAAGCGTCAGCAGGGTGGTACAAATTCTGACAGACGTCAGTTAACGGCGAAACAACAGAAATTTCAGCTGTGTTTTGACACATTTTTAAGGTTATGTCATTTCAGAACGCGATTTGCTTTGCTTAGAAAAGCAGCTTCCTTATAATTCCTGCATTGCAGAAGGACCTTATATGGCAATTCCATGCTCTAATCGTCCTAACAAGCCCAACTGGAAAACAAATTGTCAACACATCTACTGTTCCAAATGTTCGTATCAATATTTACGTGGGAGTCAAACAGTAATAGGTTTGTTTTGGCAGCGAGTTGCGGACGGTTTGCTAACTGTGATTCAGCGCGCATACTCGACTCCAACCAGTTTCAAGTGGTTGGAAAGTTTTTGCTGCAAGAACGCGTAGTGAGCGATTCCAGTTGAAACTAGGGACACAACAACTTGTCAAGTTTTCCCCGCCAAGCCGAGGTCTTATTTAAGAAGTTTCTGATGCGACTAAAAAAGTTGTCGACGGAAATCGGTTTTATTTTATTTTTTTCGTCAAGTACAAACTCATCAAAAAAGAAAATGTACAGACATTGCTATCAAATTTTGAAAATTTCCAAAATATTTTGAAAATATTTGAATTTGATTTTTGAAAATTCAAGAACTAGATAGCATCGACAATGTATCTTTCCTCAAGAAAGTCGCATGCAATTTGAACTTTCTATTTTCAAAAAAAAAGGTACCAAAAATGACTTCTACTAATTCACTTTTTCATGTCTACGAGAAATCATTTTTGGTGCCTTTTTTAAAAATAAAAAGTTCATATTTGGCATGCGACTTTCTTGAGGAAAGACACAATGTCGATGCTATCTAGTTTTTGAATTTTCAAAAATCAAAATCAAAAATTTTCAAAATTTGATAGCAATATCCGTACATTTTCTTTTTGGAGGAGTTTCTACTTGACGAAAAAAAAAAAAAAACCGATTCCCGTCAACAACTTTGTTAGTCGCATCAGAAACCCCTTGATAAATTTACCGAATGGGGCCTTGCACTGCCACTTTTACACACCGAGGGCGCCACGACCGTTGGGGGCAAATTTGACAATTTTGACGGCGTTGACGCTTCAGCGACCGACGTCCGTCATTTTATGTCTTGATTTGAAATTTGGATAACCTCTGTTTCTTGCTTGACGTCTCCAGTCACTGTCAGTTACTGGTCAAACTACTCAAACTCCCCTGTTTTTCGCGTCATTACGCCCGCTTTATCGAAGTAGGCGCCCCCTACAGTAGTGGCGACCTCACGTTGAGTTTTTCAATTGCAAGGCCCCATTAATGTAAATATGTAACTTTCAGCAGGTAAAACTATTTTAAATTAACCTCGAAAATGCGTCTTTATTTACCTTTACTGTCACACTGTCACATTACGCGCCACGCCATCAATCAAAGATCGCTCGATTGCGAATAAAGGCGTACGCATGCGTCTGATCACCAGTTTCTTTTTAATTCTCAAACTCCTCTGACCGTCCACAAACTGTTTTCGAACCGTTGGAGGCACCTGCCCAAACAGCTTACCAACAGTTGGCAACTCGAAGTTTACACTGCCCGAACGGCTTAACGGAAGCGCGCAGAATCCAAACGGTTGGAAACGGTTGTGTATCGCTGCCAAAACAAACCTAATCAAAGTTGGAGCTCGTAATAGAAAATATTGGCAATATTTTGTACTTTTTAGGAGCGGCACATATTGGCATTTTGCTAGGTAATTGGCAGTTACCGCTAGAGACAACCAAATGTACCCAGGGTAGTGCAATCCTTCCATTTAGATCTCAAGAGTGTTGTAAGTGTTCATATCATATCGTAGAGAAAGTCATTTGCAAAATCATCGCTTATGTTTTTACGTTTTGAAATTATATCGAATGTAAATAGTAATATAATGGTGGGCTAATGAGTGGGTGAATCTATCAAATACATGAAAAAGTTTTGTACCTAACATCGCTATCAATCACTTTCGCGTATGTTCTAGTCGAATTTGTACCAACCTGTTCGAATATTCAATTACGCGCCGGGAATCTTACTCATTTGACAACCGAACGCAAGCGCACTGTAGTAGGAAAATAGTGTATTTGTGGAAAAATTGGCCTACATTGCCAAGCCGTTGCAGCACAGGGCTCCGTTTTTGTGGTCCAAGGAATTATATCGGCGACATATATTCGCAATTAGTGCTTCCCAAGAAGAGTGAAGGAGGTCTTGAGATGCACGATAGCACTACTTTATGACATATTTGATTTTATGTCTGCTGTTGGTCTTAGTTTAGAAACAAAAACAAAATATCGATTTATGCACTAGTGCAAATTATCGAAAATTATCGCAAAATGCACTTGTGCAAATTATCGCCTAATTCGAATCTGATTGGTTCAAACAACAATAGAAAACTGTCACTTCCATTGTTAGAATGTCAGATTTGACAGATTAATGAAATTTTCTAAAAAATGACATTCCATAAAGGCTCTGTTACGTTGTTATTACCCAGGCAACAGCCAATGGCCGACACGAATTTTTATATAACAGCGTTTATGGAATAGTATTTTTTACAGAATAGCACTATTCATGTTGGAATTTTAAGGAGACGTCGCGTCGCTTCGTAGGTCAACGTCAACCGGACTAACCTCACTAAATACTGTCATTTTTACGTGTTTTGTTTACATACTGTTTTCTTCGGCGTTTACGAGATCGATAGATTGTGGATTCTAATCATTCTAACAATGCCCAACACGTCTATGCCTTACACCTAGCTATCATGTGCCCCAATGCAATTCCCTAACAAACCTCAAAACATAACTATCGATCCTTGCGCTGCCTGCCGGTGATCAGGTGAACGAATTTCATGCAATTACCCTATTGTAGCACTGTAGGTATTTCATCACCACAATCGATTCACAATTGTTATCCTGTTACAAAAATGCATGACACTTCTAAAAAAAAATTCTTGAGAAAAATTGAAAAAAAAATAAAAAAAATTATAATGATGGATTCTTTTCAGAAATCAGATATGTATGTCCCGGATATTTTATTGGTCATTTTATGTCATTCCATGTCATTTAAAAGTAAAATAAAATATCCTCTGAACATATTTGAAATCGGAAATGATCCCACAATTAAAAAAAAAATTGTTTCTTGAGATGCCATTGTAAATTTTTCAATTTTTATCCAGAAAAAATCTAGAAGTGCAATGCATATTTTAGTCCGGCGGATTAGCTGATGAATCGTGCATTTCGAGTAAAAGCCAGGGTCAAGTTATTTTTGTGTTCACAATTTAAAATGTAAATTTTTGAGGGTGGAAGGCATTCCGCATTCTGACTTCGCTCTTTCTCAATCGAAAGAGTTTGGTCTTTTGGTCCATCCTACCAATTTTCTGGCTTTTGTCACCAAGTGCAAGATTCATGTCACTAACCTCCGGACTAAGTGTCATTCTCTCTGCATTATTATTGTGAGATAAAATGAAATAAGAAATTTCTTCACGTCATAACTATTGCACACTTGTTGAACAAATCTTATGAAATGTTGTTCCCCTGTATAGAAAATACCTCGGAAAATACACAATTATTATTCTATGCTGTGTGGTGTTGGAACGTCTACCTATTATCCTTGTAGGCTCAAAGCTCGTAGGCACGTGGGTATGTTACTATATACTCCAAATCTGGAAATCGCCGTTAGGTGTTTACTTGGAGAGGTGAATGAATGGTGTAGTTAGTAAATCGAGTAATAAATGGCTAGTCGCTTGGTAGGTACGTACTGAATGTGCCTGCAAAGCTGTATGGTTACCGTACCGCATTGTCTACTCTTCACTATTCTGTGATGATTTGCCAAACAATAACGAAGAGATACTAATACAGTACACTTGAAATAGTCAAAAAATTATTTCTTGCTTGAAGAAAGTAGTTCTCAGTCAACTACTAGGGATCCATATAAAAACACCCACCGTAAAGTCATGCCACCATACATGTAGCACACGCCAAAAGAAGCCCACCGTACATTTTCCCACTGTATTGGTTGCAACCTTACAAATACCCACCATCATACAGATCCACACTAAAGTCATCCCACCATACATGCAGCAAACCACACATGCACCCACCATCAATAAGTTTACACCATAATTGGGTCCTACCACAATTATACCCATCACAAATAATACCTACCGTAAATTGATGCAACCATAATGTGTCCCACCGTAATAAGACCCACTCCGATTAGCCCAGAACAGGCCCGAAGACGAAAGCCCGTTGCCCACTGCTGCAGCCACCGTGTAGTTCGGCTATCGGCTAGTAGATGGCGCAGGCAGTGCAATTACGTCGTTTAATAACGGGGGGAACGCAGGGGGGCTCCATGGGGGCTTCCAGTAGGTAGTATTTATTTATCAAGTTTACTTAGTGGGATCTCAGAAGCATATAATGTTTCTTATAATCCGGAACTGTACTGTGCACTCCAGACAGCATCAGAGATAAGCTTGTATTTATGTTATGTACCTACCTATAACACGATACCTACCCCAGACCATGGCCCGGAGGCAGAGAAATCCCGGAGGCATCTTTGGGATTCCAGAGTCGATTCAAGCTAAGAATGCGCACCATGCCTAATGTGACCATACGTCCCGTTTCGTACGGTACCGTCCCTTTTTCCCAAACCGTGCGAATAATCAAAATGTTTCGACAGAAAGTCGCCGGGTAGAAGTGTTCAGACACGTTCACATCAACAATCTCAAACATGGAAACTTTTGTATTTCAATTGAATATATTTTATGTCTGCTCAGCACAAAATGCAACAGTTTAAAGAGCCTTTTTTTCAATGAATGAATAGAGTAGGTCGAGGAGTAGGTATTATACTTTTGCAAAACTATTTTTTTTTTCGATGGAATCAGAAACTAATATAGAAAAATACTGACCCGTATTTTTTTATTCAGCCAAAAATCGTATCGTTTGGCCGCAATAAATAAACGGAAAACGAAATTCCTATATTCTGCCCATTTCTGCGTCATTTACACAGGCGGAATAGGCGGTACTCGCTGTGACGTTCGAACTAAATAGTTGATGTTATTTATTTATTGCGCCCAAACGATACGGTTTTTGACTGAATAAAAAGTAGGTATTATACTTTTGCAAAACTATTTTTTTTTTCGATGGAATCAGAAACTGATATAGAAAAATAACTGACTCATATTTTTTTATTCAGCCAAAAATCGTATCGTTTGGCCGCAATAAATAAACGGAAAACGAAATTTCTATATTCTGCCTATTTCTGCGTCATTTACACAGGCGGAATAGGCGGTACTCGCTGTGACGTTCGAACTAAATAGTTGATGTTATTTATTTATTGCGCCCAAACGATACGGTTTTTGACTGAATAAAAAAACACGGGTCAATTATTTTTCAATGTAGTTTTCATTTCAATCAAAAAATTTTTTAGTATAATACTCTATTGTGGACGCAGATTGACTGAACTTTTTTCTGCTGAATGCTAGTTGATTAACCACAGAAAATGCCTGAAATCTGTACTAGACCCATCATCTTTTCACTATTGACACATAACTACTTGAATCAGCATTTTCATTGATCAGTCAGCTACAAATTGACAAACAAAAATCGAATCAACTGGATCTCGTATTATCTCTTTTGTGGGACCCACGACCCACGGTTAGTACCTATAATTTAAAAAAAAAACTGCCAAGAATTTTATTCTTATCTAAAATCATCACCAGCTGTATTGAAACAAGTTTGATTCTATGACAAAAAAGTAAAAATAAATAACTGAACCTTTTGTGTGCGTAACTTTTTAAATTTGTAATAAATATTTTTTATGAATAAATAGGTGGTAAAACTTATGATTGAGAACTAAAAGTGCGTTCAGTCAGCTTATTTAGCCGGAAGTTTTAATTTTAGTCGTAAGCGCTGCATCCCTTATTGGCTGTTTTGAGGAGGCTGGTTCGTAAGAGCCTATAGGTCGCGGGAACATAACCGTCACCCTGGCACCCGCTATGGCAACGTTGCAGGCACGCCAGCACAACGGAGCCGAGAACGAAGTGCCTCTTGCCAGCTTCTTGCCCGCGTTTGCGCCTGAGGGGGTGCCAAAGTACCGCTGTAGAGATTCGCTTGTTTTTGACATTACTCAGTTAAATGTTGAGTTTAGCACATTAATTTTTATGATAAAGCGATAATTGTTTAATAAATTATCTATATAAACTGCGCACTAATTGAAATGGGCCACCCAAAAATTTCAGTCGAATTCAAAATGTCGTAGCTTCAGAGAAGGTTAACTAACGTATGATCCGTGAGTTTCGGGAAATAGTTCTAAGCTAATAAATAATAGGTTTATAAATAAATAATAGGTTTATTCTTAACAGGTCGAGCCCAATTACAGAGAACTGAAAATATGTACGTTACGTTACATTTAAAACGGTACAAATGACATAGACTTTAACAATCACTTATAAAAATTAACATCCACATTTTAAAGCTTCAAGGAATCTGAAATCAAGCCTTTGAACCTCGACCTCCTCTCGTGATTAATGTCAACGTCAGGGCACTTGGAATTGTACAGCTCGCACGCTGCATGCAGTGGGGAGGCTCGGAGGACGTTGGTGTTGGCTTTAGGCAGCCAAAACGTCCGGTGATGACGGGTGTGGAGTCTCGGAACCGCGAAGCAGATCTGTCCAAGAAGATAGCTGTCGTCGATGTAGCCGTGGCACATCTAATAACTTCTTCTGAATAGTCTTTATTTTTGTACTTGATATTGCAAAAATTAACATCATATGTAACAATAACAAATTCATATTCAACATATTGGAAATGGACCATTATCTTCGATGGATCCTCGGATGGATCTCAATTTTCTTCTGCCATGTTCCATGATTTTCGCTATCAATTTCTCAAATGCGAAATTCTCTAATGTCATTGAAAAATGTGACGCCGTGATTGGTCTTCATTCGCAGCTTCCCATACCTTGTCGTATAGGTACTATCCTGCTCAATACTTACCAAAAATCTTATATTGATCGAGCTTGCGGTACATTGGGAGGCAGGAGCTCTGAGAAATTAATCCTGCTGTTGTCCAGAGGATGATCGAACATGGCAGAAGAAAACTGAAAGCCATCAAAGATAATGGCCCATCTTCAATCAATATATTGAATACTTTTTTGAAATTGTTAAAGATGATGCTAGTTTTTGCAATATTAAGTTACAAAATCAAAACTATCCAAAAAAAGTTATTAGCTTTTAAAAAAATTCCCAAAACTTTCGGACCATACGTTAATTTCAAAACTTTTTTATTCCTTGGATAGCTCATTTATTGTGCTATAAGATGCTACACAGTGGCGGACTAAGGGGGGGCGGTCCGCCCCGGGCCCCGGGGCCTCACTCATCTGATGGGGCCCCCAATTCCTCTTATTTGTGAAAAATACTGCAAAAAATTGGGATAAAATCCAAAATTTTCAATTTTTTCCCTCGATGATCAATTTTTTTTGCATATTACTTAGGTGAGAAACATTGTTTTCCTATTTTTTCCATTTTAAAGTTACCTTGGCAGGCCCCATGACAACAGGTTTGGGGGCCTTATACACACAGGCAATAGAGGTGTGTCTGTATCACGGAGTCTCTGCGAATTATTTTCGCTTTAGGCTTTAGGGGCCCCGGCTCCGGATATCACAGTGCCAGGGGCCTCAAGCCTTTTGAAATTTTGTATTATATTATTTCTTTTCAAAAGAGAGGAAAGACAAAACAACAAAATTATCTTGTCTGCGTGCTGCAGGTAGTAGAAATTCATATTATTCCTAATTTTGCATATACGAGTAGGTTTTAGCATTGAGTCAACAGTCCAAATCCAATTCAACATCCAAAGCTGGAACCGAAAACTTCTTGTAGGTACTGGTGGTCAGTGGCATAGCCAAGGAGAGCAAAAGTGGCGAATGAGACCACCCCTCTACCTCCCAAGCGCCCATGGCACTTTATTCCACAGTAAACCGATACAGAAAAAAATTCTGTCGAAAATTTTCAAGAAGCGCAAAAAATTTCTGAGAAGAAGTTTGATTATCAAGTCATTTTGGTGAAAACGTCGAAAACCGAAATCGCAAAACGCACGAAATATACCGATTATCATCAGCATCATTATTATTATTATTATGCCCAAAAAATTTCTTCTGCGGCGCTACTTTTTCCTGACTTGCACCCTCACCGTTGCCTGTGCCCTCTCCGCCCTCAAATTCTGACTGCGCTACTGTGTGTTTTATAGTCAAGTTAACAACACATTTTTTGTTTCTTAGGCGTTTGCTCAATTACGGCGGGGCAGGGCGTGCCAAAAAGTCTGCCGGCCCCCCTTCATATTCTCAACTTTCACTCCTTGGGGGCCCCATCTCACAATTCCGCCCCGGGCCCCCAATTCCCTTAGTTCGCCACTGATGCTGCATTCCATTTTTGGTACAATATTCTGTTATTTATACAGAGTGTTACATTGAAATACTGCAAAATTGTAAAAGTTCGGATCCCTCCCAATCGACGAAAAAATTTTTTTTCTAACCTGTTCTGGGGAACTGGTATACCTGTGTCTCGGAATGGTTTTCCAAGTTTACCTCCATCCATCTCCTCTAATACAGGTTTCCTCAAAAGAGAGATGGAGAATCCGCGATTCCGCGCAGCTGTTTTTGGCACGTTCTGCGCACGGTGTGCCATGAGTGATCGCGCCATTTGTATTTACATTGCTCGGCCGTGTTGAAAGTGCGTTTTATTTTTTGAATTTTGAAACCAGCCATGGTGGAAAAGTCGCTAAAAAATATAAGAACTTCTCAGGAGTTTGGTTCTGACTTTATGATTTTTTTCTCTTGGAAGATGCTAATTTGTCCTATCGGTACAAAGAAGACTATGTTACTCTGATGATGGGAGATTGCAATTCACGAATATTGTTGCTTAAATGGTTCTTAGCAACTTAACTCGCAGACCATCTGAAATACCTTGATCAAGGCTCCAAAAAAGGGGCCCATTCAAAATGGGCGACACAGCTGTTTTTCTTAAAAACTGAATTTGATCAGATTTTCACAACTGAAACAAACTTTCTTTGTGATTTTGACCTCCTGAACTTGATGCTGATGGTCAATTTCAGTTTTTGATGATGACAGGCTCCCTAGGCTAACATAGTCTTTCTTGTAACGATAGGATAAATCAGCATCCTCCAAGAGAAAAAAAAATTATAAAGTCAGAACCAGAGTTCCGATTTCAAAAATTCCAGAACTGGGCGCAAGTCAAAATATCACGCTTCATGATCCTTTTATTTGAATTTGTGAAAAAATTTTTTCCCTGAAAATGGGAGTCCGTTTAATTTGATAAAATTTTGCACTGTTTTACATTTCACCCTGTAATTATTTTACATAAAGCTTCCTGATCTTCACCTCCTGAAGGTGAATAACGGAAAGACTGATCTCACTAACCGTGAAAACAAAATCGACATGGTTTGTGTCACTCAAAAGTTATTGTGGTCCAAAGTCGGACCAATTTTTTCCTCGCGACAACATATTTGTTGCGCAGTTTATTATAACGCTGAAGGGCTTGTGGTTCTTTTTGCTTCTTCGAGTGTCACGTCGTATTTTATGGATCCATGCTTAGGGACACATTCGCTATATAACATTGTGGACTTGTATAGTGGCCCACAACATTTATTTTCCATAACTACTTGTGAAAACTGTATAAATATCAATAATTAGGCATTTCCATTGACGTCACAGCAGTGTTGCCAACTGTCCAGAATTGCCCGCCAAATTTGAACCAAATAATGTTCGGGAACAACCGAACTACAGGGCGCTTACGGAGTTCCAGTTTCTGCATTTTTTTTCTCGGCTACCTACTATTTTGAGTTTGAGTTTGAAACTTTTGTATCAAGTTCAAAGCAATGTCCTTAATGCGCCTGCAAAATAAGTTCTCGTGGAAAAGTATGTTTTTTTGTGAAAAAGCAAGCCAAACATGTTAGGTTAACTGCACAGGGTAATGGTGAAAATTCATATTTTCCCTCCTAGATATTTTCCGACAAAATTGGGCATGAACTTTGCCACCAAACCTCACCTGAATGTTGGGGGTTTACGTTCCCGGCATTGCTGGAGTGATATGCCTTGTGTGGGGCTAGGTATGTACCTCTTCGGTTTGTGCTACCCAATCACCCAAATACTTGAGGCCCAGCTTTTACTGCTGGATTAAAGAAACAAACAATAGTTTTTGTTTATATTTTATATTTTAAAAGTGCAGGAATGTCTTCACTTCGGTTGTAGAATATGGACAGAGGCGAGGACAGAGGCAAAACATGGAAGTTTAACTCGAACAGCTGTTCGGCCACCGAAGATGTATTCGGTCACCGGAGCCCTCCTTGACAGAAATTTTACACCTGATTTAACGATATTGAATTTTCAACTACAACATGATTGTGTCAAGACACATTTCTTAAAAATACAAATATTCATTGTTCTATTGAGGATTCTAAGCTTCAAATTGTGGTCGACGTAGCAATTCCTCAGTCCGTAGATTTTCCCATTTTTAGATTGCCGAAGGCCACAATTCTTGAACTTCCTGAAACTAGATAGGCTTAGCAACAGATAATTTTGTGCAAACATCATAACTGTATTACAGCAATTTAGTTACCCATCCTAATTGTTATCGGTACAACCTCCGTATATTTTTTCAAGTGTATTCCTTCCTTCCTTCCTCCTTTCCATTTCTTGGCGCTTTGGGATACATTCTGTGATGCCTCGTACTTCCACGAGCCCCAGCGTTTCGAGAAAACCATGAATTTCTCATTTTTTCCTCAAAAAAAAGATTCAACCACTCCAAACTCCAACCCAACGTTCACGTTCATTGAGCCCTCTACATCTCAAGTGATGCTTTCTCCATTGCTTTCACAAGCCTAGATGTTTGAATTGACAATAGTTTCCATTTTCTACTTCACTGTAGTTGTAATATTTTCTGTGATATATATAAGCACATGTGAACCAGATAGGATCGGCTGCGAGTATCTTCATCGTCTGTTGACCAAATCGTACACCTGACTTGACAATCTTGAATTTTCAGTTGATGGCTTCATCGCGGCAAGACACATTGCTTAAAAAATCCTGAAATTTCTTCTTGTAAGCAGGATTTGAGGTAACATTGTGGTCAACTTAGAAATTCCTTGGTCGCTGGATTTTCCCATTTCACGATCGCCACAGGTCACAGTTTTTGCCACAGCCATACTTTCTGAAATCAGAAGGGCGCTTAGTAATGGATAATTTGTAAAATCATCTCACATTTATTCTGTATTCTAACAATTTAGTCAGCTTTTTACCTTATCGGCAGGCATATAAACTGGCATATTTTCTCCTTCCCAGATGTCTTTGAGTCGCATTTCTTGGCACTTTGAGATACTTCCTGAGATGCTCTTTTCTTCTAGGAATCTAGTTTTCCGAAAAAGCCACGGATTTCTTTTTTTTTTCGACGAAAATGATTTAAGCACTCCACCAAACTTTTTTTGTTTATTGAGCTATTTGGGGCAGCACATCTCAAACTATCAGTATTGATCGAAGCGCCAGAGTTTCGTGAACAATTATCACGCACAAACTTGCTTCCTACTGTATCCAAAATCTCAAAAAAGTATTTTTTTTTCACAATCATAACAACGCGGGTTGTTCCCTAACACTTTTTTGACGTTATAAATTCAACTAGGTTGGCAACACTGACGAGCTCGTGACGTCATGTGGAAATGCCTAATAACATCATCAAAACACACGTTCGGCTTATGGCATCAGGGCAATGTTGGCACAGTAGGCTAGGACTGCGACGATTTACTGCGCAATCGAACGTGACGTCACGGGCCAGAAAGAGACGCTCAATTTAGGAAACCTGTATTACAGAGAAAACGGGAAAAAGTAGTATTTCAGGCTTTCGGTGATAACTTTTCTCGATGTTGATCGATCTCCAACCTATGGGGCTTGTGTTGAAGCCAAAACTTCAAGTCAGGACGATACAGGATAAAAATTTGTTCAAGATCAGAACTTAGAATAGGGGGCTCTACCAAAAGTAACCCAAAAATGGCCAGTATTCTGGAATCTGTTTGTGGGAACCAGCAATTAAGTTGACAGCTGTTTTTGAGAGAGCAACTCATTGTGACCAATTTGCAACGGCTTTCAGTCCATTTGGCTAGAAACTTTTGGCGTCAAATTCAATAGTCCTTCTGCATGTTTGAATGAAGAAAATCGCCCTCATTCACCTGAAAAGTTATCGTCACTTAGGTTACAAAAAAATCCATCAGTAACAGCACGTGACAGTTTGGATGCCCTGTTTGTATTCATTATGGATTTTTTCGTAACCTAAGTGATGATAGCTTTGTGAAGGTGATAGATGTGAAGATAGGTGTGAAGGAAGATAGATGATAGCTAGATGAAGTGAAGGCCGGTAGCGCGGCGGACTCCGTCTTTGGCAGCAATTCCAGGGATCGTGGGTTCGAATCCGGCCTGAGCCAGGTGAAAATTTTCATGCGCTCTTTAGTACCTTGGCGTGTACCACCGTGCAGTCACGTCAAGGGAAAAATTGTGAAACGAGAAGGACACCGAAAAAAGGGTGTTAATAACCTCGCTGTTGATGTGTTCATAAAATGGTGGGTGGTGTGGGAATCACCCGGCGTCGCTCTTAGCCTACTACTAAGACGGCGCTAAGGAGGTACTGCCAGTGACTACACGGATACCCGCCCACCGTAAAAAAAAATCTTATAGCACAATAAATGAGCTATCCAAGGAATACAAAAGTTTTGGAATTAGTCAACCTCCTTTGAAGCTACGACATTTTGAATTTTACTGAAATTTTTGGGTGGCCCATTTCAATTGATGCGCAGTTTATGTATCACAACTTTACAACTGAAGAAAATTGTATCAACAAGTACGTACTAGTGAAGATAACATCATACCATATACCCATCTTTAGCACGCCATTTTTGTTCCCGCGACCCATGGGCGTCGCTGCGCTTGCGACTAAAATTGAAACTTGCGGCTAAAGGTGCGTTCAGTCAGCTTATTTAGCCGCAAGTTTTAATTTTAGTCGTAAGCGCAGCATCGCTTATTGGCTGATCTGAGGAGGCTGGTTCATGACAGCCAATGAGCATCGCTGCGCTTACGACTAAAACTAAAACTTGCGGCTAAATAAGCTGACTGAACGCACCTTAAGGCCGGTACTCAAAATGTCGAGTTTCCTTTATAAATCGGCCCTATGACGTAAATAAGCCGATGTCACGTTAACCATGCCGCGACATTTGGAACCAACTGATCGCGACGTCACATGCAGAATGAAGTTTGAAGTTTGTTTATTACGTGCAATTCCAATTCGTGCTTGTTAGAGGGTGCTTGTTTGTCACTGAACACTGGAAGTCTGGAATTTTGTTTAATCTACGTTTATCCCTCGGTTTATCCGATCCTACTGAATAATGCACGCATTGTCACGCGCAATACATGCCTGTGTTTTTCAATAAGACTGGATAAAGCATAGTATTCTACTCGCAGGTGATGGCTATTACTCAGTCGGATGCTTTACGACACTCGCCAAGGCTCGTGTCAGCAAACTGCATCCTCATGAGTAAAAAGCAATCATTACCTACCCGCTTGTTGGATAATATACTATTATTTCACTAGTATTGTTCATCACGCAAGTTACTTTGGCCTTGAGTAGAAAAATTAGTTTGGAAATTAACGTGCGGAAAATATTCTGAAAAACCTTAGTTAACCTCACAAATTTCTGCTCTGGAAATCTCCGAAAATACAAACCCAAGGAAAGTAGTCGTTGCGCCAAGGAGACTCGAGTGGTTTTCCCACCTTGGGGACAAACAACAAAATTCACTATAAATAAAGTTTGGCACCGGTTTTTTCACAGGTCTCGTTACTCCAAATAGGTATGACAGTCCATAGTTTAGCTATGTCAAATTTCTTTATTCAACATTTTCGAGTATACCCGATGATATTTATACCGAGCGTTCATTAATTAAATGGGTCAAGGGTGCCTGTGACTTTGAAAACATCTGTCGGAACTAGCATCGTTCATTTGATGTCTGTAATTTTTTGGTTATCGTAATTTGTCAAACCAGTCGCAGTTTTCGTTTTCGGAACATTTTAAATGTGGTTTTCACGGCAGGGCACAAAACCTACATAATCGAGGAGTATTTTCGAACATGAAGTATTCTCGTGCACTGATAGCAGATCAGAGTTCAATAATATGGAACGTAACTTGTCAAAGTTTGAAAAATTTATTACAAAAGGATGACGCTAGTTTCGACAGACGTTTTTGAATTCACAGGCACCCTTGACCCATTTAATTTATGAACTCTCGGTACAAACCGAGCCTCACGTGATTGTCTTTCTAGCGCTCTTTACCAGAAATGCTGCTTTTAGCAACATTTTGATGTCCGTCTGTCTGTCTGTCCATTGGTCTAATTGTCTGTCTTATCAATTTATTGCCCCTGAACGAGAAGACCTAGCGAAAATCGACTTCTCAAACCGTCGCCATTCTTGATACGCAATGTCAAACTTTCTCAAAAGTGATCCGATTTCCATGAAACTTGAAATACACTCATGTTTTATATGTAAAAGTATGATTTTAATGTTTTTTTCTGATCCACCGCCATTCTGTTCGCCATGTTGAAATTGGTTAAAGTGGTCCGATTTTGATGAAAATTAGAACCTAGTCGTGTCTTGTGTATGCATTGATGTTTTTTATGTTAGTTCCACGACTAGCGCCATATTGAGGTGCCACATGGAAATTAACCTCCAGCTGTCAGAAAATCAATTTATTCATGCAAATATTTTCTGAACAAGGGGTTTCCGATGTGACTGAAAAACTTGTTGATGGAAATCGGTTTTTGTTAGTTCTTTTCTACAAGTAGAAACTTCTCAAAAAAAAATGTACGGAGAATGCTATTAAAATAAATTTTCGAAAGCAAAAAAAAATTGATTTTTTTTCTTTGAAAATTTGAGAACTAGATAGCAACGCCTATAAATCTTTATTAAAGAAAGTCGCATACCGAATTTGAACTCTCTATTTTGAAAAAAACGGTACCAAAAATGGTTTTCCAGTAAACATAAAAAAATGAATCAGTAGAAACCATTTTTAGTACCTTGGTTTTTTGAAAATAGAAAGTTCAATTTCGGTATGCGACTTTCTTGAATAAATATGTATAGGCGTTGCTATCTGTTTCCAAATTTTTAAAGAAAAAATTCAAAAAATTTCAATTTTTTTTGCAAATTTTGAAAATTTAATAGCTTTTTCGGTACATTTTTCTTTGGAAGAGTTCCTACTTGTAGAAAAGAACTAACAAAAACCGATTTCCATCAACAAGTTTTTCAGTCACATCGGAAACCCCTTGTTCAGAAAATTATTGAATAAATTGATTTTGTGACAGCTGGAAATTAATTTCCATGTAGCACGCCAATATGGCGCAACTCGTAGAACTAACATAAAAACCATCAATGCATACCGTCCAATTTTCATCAAAATCGGACCGCACTTTAACCAATTTTAACATGGCGGACAAATGGTTGCGGATCAAAAAAAAACATCAAAATCATACTTCTCCATATAAAACATTCAAGTGTATTTCAAGTTTGATGAAAATTGGATCACTTTTGAGAAAATTTGACATTGCGGATCAAGATGGCGACGGTTTGAGATTTTTTTTTCCTCCAAATTCCATTCTTCAGTAAATACATATTACACACAAGAAGTCTATTTTTGCTAGGTCTTCTCGTTCGGGAGCAATTGATTGATAAGACAAACAGTTAGACCGACGGACAGACAAACAGACGGACAGACGGACATCAAAATGCCGCTAAAAGCAGCATTTCTAGTGGAGTACGCTAGAAAGACAATGACGTGAAGTTCGGTTTGTATAAATATCATCAGACGCATCAGACGCAATATCATATGTATACCTAAATAAGTACATATCATCGGGATCTTGAAAATTATTATTTTTTCTCTAAGTGCCCGAAAACAGCCACATTGGTCCCATATAACCTTTGTAGAGCATAATAAAACTATAAAACACAATTCATTTCAGTAGAATTCTTTTGCTTCCGGTTTTTTAGGAGAACTAAATTTTTGTAGTTAATGATTCACCCTGTATAGAAAACAGAAATTCCATACAGATTCAGAGATTGATTTTTTGTACTCAATATTTTTACATAAACAGTTCACTGAAATCTTTTTGAACAAAAGAAATAAAAGCAATCGAAGGACCAACTTTTGTCCCTCCATAACTCTAAAATTAAAAGACATAAAATTTTTCCAATAACTTTTCAGCATCCTACTACACCTCCATATTTCTTAGTGCAGATTTGTCATTGATAGAAATGAAGTCCAGGTTGAAAATTGAATGTTCATACGAGATAAGGGTAAGTTCCAAGTTTCATGAAAATCGTTCCACTAATGAAAAATTTCAATTCTCTCCAATTCAGTGGCGTAACTAGGTACTTCAGTTGGCGCCGAAGTGCGTTGGATATTGGCGCCTATCTATCATGTTGAACTCTTGGGCGCGCGATTTTTTTGCGAATAATAATAATATTGCTCATAATAATACGGATTTTCTCAAGGATTTTCTCGTCAATAGTCGACAAAAATCAGATTCAATTTGAACTTCAACTCCAAATTTAATAAAGGTTAAGGGAAAAATGTGGAACTAAAAAGTCTCTTTCTGTGTACTGTGTGAACTGTCGAAATGACTGCTTTCCAACGTATTTCAATAATTTCATAAAATCGGCTGATAAATATGAGACAATAAGACAAATCAATAAACTCGTCAATAAATTTGATTAAAAATACCTACCTAATATTAGTTAGTACTATTAGCAGCATAGCAGTTGATGGATATTGAGAAAAAATAAATAATGTAAATGGAGAAAATTAGAGAACTTTAATTGAAAATTGAAACTACCTTCTCCTACCTATCGGCGCCTGAGATTTTTTTAATTTCCACAAAAATCACCGGCACCTGTTTCTGCTCGGCACCGAGGCGCCATGCACCCTCTGCACCCCTTATTGTTACGCCACTGCTTCAATTTAATCAGCGTCATCATAAATAGCATAATTATGAGGAGAAAATTTCCGGTGGAGAAAAGTCTCGAGAAAAGTGCTACCCAAATCCACCCCTTTCCTCTCCCTTACCCCAACTTCAAAATTTAACAGACATCACCTACTTTGTGATACATCGAATTAAAGGTAGTTGATTTCTCTTTCTGGAAACAATTTTCCTCAAATTTTCAACCCCTTCCCCAATACATTGAGCATTCTGAGTATATTAAGAAGAAGATGGCTTTTTGAAAATTCTGAAAAGATTTTATTCAGGAAAAGAATTCAATTCCCTTCAATTTGATGTTTCACAAAGTAGAAACTGTCATTTTAGATTTTGAAGTTGGGATGAGGGAGTGAAGGCGTGAATTTGGGTGGCACTTTTTACACAGAAAATTTTCTCTCTCGAGGCTGTGCAGGATGACGTTGACTGTACTGAAGAGAATTAAGAGGTCAATAATATTACATTGGAAACTCAGACAATTTTAGGAAGAAGGGGGTGGGGTTGGAAGTTATAGTGGCGGGGTTAACGGCCAAAAATGGAATGATCTGTGCATTTTGTGATCAAAGCATGAAATTTGGCACAAGTGTTCAGAAGACCCTCCTTTGCAATTCGAGATGTGGCGCCATGCAAGATTTCGCACCAGAGGCACTGTATTGCTGTTAATATACCTGCTAGGGGTAAATTCTGCAAAAATGGTTCCTGGCCGGTCTCTGGTACCGCAGTCGGTATTTTTTAGTTCTGTTTAGCTAGAACTACATGTAGAAATGAGTGAGGAGTGCATCTTCACAAGCAAAGTTCCAAATGCTGCCTTTATACGTTGTTTTAATACATTTTAGGGCCAACTTTTTTTTAGTACAGGAAACATGGTAAAAAAATTGCCAAAACCTCGGCAAAGATATGAACGTCCTGAAAATTTGATATTCTGTTCAAAATTAAGTGCCCTACTACATATCTAAAATTGCCAAAAATCGCACCCCGAGGCTTCGAGTTATTGGAGGGGGGGTAAAAAATTGCAACTCAAAATTAAAGGTATGGAGCTCGATGGGACCCGTCAATCCATTGGATGCAAATACGTCGTAGTTCGACGCGACACATCCCGTTTATACAATTTTGGCACAAAGAGTGTCGATCATTGTTGAAGGGGGGTCACGGGGGAGGGCGACACTCGGTTGGGTGGCTCTTTTTCTTCCTGGGCCATGAAGAATCGATCACGACAAGATTGGTATCTTTTCCGACTAAATCCAATGTCCTGAACTTGAATCTGATGTGTAAATTTGGATAAAAACAAGTTCGAACAAGTTAACTTGAGAAAACCTGTTTTTTCTTTGACAATTTTCACAAAACTTTTTTTTACTGTTAGAGGTATTCATCTTTGAAAATATCTCAGAGGCCATTAGACTAAACTGTAATCTTCACGAAAATCATCCATTCGATCTGTAACTTTGTTTTTCGAGGTAGGAAAAATCGATTTGAACTTTAGTCGGCACTGCCCGGCGTCTACTAATGACCAGAACACCACACCATGCATCTTTAAATGAAAATAGCCCAAACTATCTGAAAAATTATAACTCATCTTTGAAAGTTCGAGGATCTGTGCAGAACTGAATTCCCTATAACATAAACAAAATCGTCATAAATCGCAATGCAGGGTATTGAGTTATTACTTGAAAGTGCATGCTGTTGTGCTCTGGTCATTAGTAGACGCCGGGCAGTGCCGACTAAAGTTCAAATCGATTTTTCCTACCTCGAAAAACAAAGTTACAGATCGAATGGATGATTTTCGTGAAGATTACAGTTTAGTCTAATGGCCTCTGAGATATTTTCAAAGATGAATACCTCTAACAGTAAAAAAAAGTTTTGTGAAAATTGTCAAAGAAAAAACAGGTTTTCTCAAGTTAACTTGTTCGAACTTGTTTTTATCCAAATTTACACATCAGATTCAAGTTCAGGACATTGGATTTAGTCGGAAAAGATACCAATCTTGTCGTGATCGATTTTTCATGGCCCAGGAAGAAAAAGAGCCACCCAGCCGAGTTTCGCCCTTCCCCACGACCCCCCTTCAACAATGATCGACACTTTTTGTGCCAAAATTGTATCAACCGGTTGTGATGCGTCTAATTACGACGTATTTGCATCCATTGGATTGACGGATTCCATCGGGTTCAATACTTTCAATTTTGAGTTACCCCCCTAAAATAACTCGAAGCTTCGGGGTGCGATTTTTGACAATTTCAGATATGTAGTAGGGCACATAATTCTGGACAGAATATCAAATTTTCAGGACGTTCATATCTTTGCCGAGGTTTTGGCAATTTTTTCACCATGTTTCCTGTACTAAAACAAAGTTGGCCTTAAAATGTTCTAAAACAACGTATAAAGGCAGCATTTGAGACTTTGCTTGTGAAAATGTACTCCTCACTCATTTCTACATGTAGTTTCAACTGAACAGAACTGAAAAATACCGACTGCGGTACCAGAGACCGGCCAGGAACCATTTTTGCAGAATTTACCCCTAGCAGGTATATTAACC
Organism: Anaspis maculata; assembly: GCA_949128115.1. Classification (NCBI taxonomy): domain Eukaryota; kingdom Metazoa; phylum Arthropoda; class Insecta; order Coleoptera; family Scraptiidae; genus Anaspis; species Anaspis maculata. The sequence continues at coordinate 53,923,438 of OX421961.1, read as the reverse complement.
GCAATACAGTGTCTCTGGCGCAAAATCTCGCGTGGCGCCACATCTGGAATTGCGAAGGAGGGTCTTCTGAACAAGTATGCCAAATTTCATGCTTTGATCACAAAATGCACAGACCATTCCGCTAACCCCCCCACTATTATAGAAATATTTTATTCAGAAAGAGAATTTAATTCTCGTTAATTTGATGTATCGCAAGGTGGGTGGTGTCATTTGAAACTTCGAAATTGGGGTGAGTGGGGGTGAGGGGGCTGAAGATAGAAATTCTCCAATTTATGTTTCAGATGTCTCCCTTGGTATTAAAATCGACCTGTCCGAGTTTTTTTTCAAAAAAATAAGGTGAAATGCCCGAAAACCCCTCTATTCTGTTTTCGTTGGGCCACCCTGTATTATATACCGAGATAGAGAAATAAGCTATTATTTGCAGAGGTAGGCGAGGGATTTAAGATACCCTAGGAAATAATAGCCTTCTCTACCGTGGTATATGATTTTTCCCACTACCCTTGCTTGAGAGAAAATCATGGAATATTAAGTCGCCTGAGCATTTGATGTTTCCATACCAACTCACTAATCGTGGTTGTTAATATTCCATACATAGAACACTGTGTCGATACGACATTTGTGTATCGGTTATAATATTAATATCTATCGTTTGCTGAGAAGAACACGGATCAAGCACAATGTAGGTACCTACCTCATTAGAAAAATTTTAATTGCCATATTTCATCTGAATCAACATGCAACATAATTTTCCTGTGCATTATAAAACGTATATGAATATCTAGCATCTATATCTAATCTAGCACTATGCTCTTTATTGCTAGATATAGTACCTACCTATCTCTTGTCTTGCCGCTTGAGAATACTATGCTATAGTTTTATATGAATATGTAATCAATTTCTGTATTTTGATTTCTCTATTTGTTATGTCAAAATTACAACAATATAAATTAATTATAACAATTTATTTATTTATTTATTTATTCGTGTCCAACCCATAAGAAGATTGATGTGTGTGCAAATATAACAGTTTAATGTACCTAATAAATGTGAGTGGTCAAATTTCCAGGGCTGCAGGGGTTTCGCAAGTTTGTACATACCATGCGATCAACAAAATTCGGAATTGGGGTAGGCTGTGCCCTGGCCGAAAGCAGCTTGACATCCTGAAATTTGACCAGGTCACAGCCTACCCCTATTCCGAATTTTGTTGATCGCATGGTATATTGATTAAATGGTCCATTGTTTGTGGCTGGCCTTCTTCGGGCTGGCCGCATGTAAAGAGGTCTGAGCCTGTGTAGTGTTAATTATAAGAATAAGCGTAACATACTACCAAATTGCAATCCTGTTGGGTGTACACAATACGGGGTACCTACACAGCATGTACTGCATGCACACCGCAATGCTCCCCTCGAAAGAAATTAATTGATTGCAAATGTGACTTTTTCAGAATGTTTGGTTGAATTATTATCCTCCACAGGCATATAAGCAGGTTTGATTCTTTCGACGTTTATACAGACATCGTGATACAGGATTCTTTACCCTTCCTTGAAATTTGAAATACTTACGTAACTGCCTGCGCCATCTACTAGCCGATAGCCGAACTACACGGTGGCTGTAGCGGCGGGCAACGGGCTTTCGTTCTCGGGTCTGCTCTGGGCTAATCGGAGTGGGTCTAATTACGGTGGGACACATTATGGTTGCATCAATTTACGGTGGGTATTATTTGTGGTGGGTATAATTGTGGTAGGACCCGATTATGGTGTAAACTTATTGATGGTGGGTGCATGTGTGGTTTGCTGCATGTATGGTGGGATGACTTTAGTGTGGATCTGTATGATGGTGGGTATTTGTAAGGTTGCAACCAATACGGTGGGACAATGTACGGTGGGCGTCTTTTGGCGTGTGCTACATGTATGGTGGCATGACTTTACGGTGGGTCACATTGTGCGCTCCCAACTACTAGTAGTCAAAATCCTACATTTCTGTGACGCGTACTATTTAGTATAGGTATAGAGTGAAAATTTAAAAATAAATCTTAAAAAAAAAACGATGAAATAGTCTTCGAGAAAAACAGTCTTTAATTATTTAGCACCTTTATGGTCTCTTATTGAACTTGTGAGAAATGTACTCCTCTTTAACCGCTGGTATATTACCGAGTATATTACGTACAGGGTGAAATAGATTTTTCCCAATGTTTTATCTTCTTTCATCGAATGAATCCCGACAAAAACCCTCGCAAATACCATTTTCGTAATCGTTTCATAGATACATACATAACGCGCAAAGTAATACATAATCAACTTCTTTTCCAGCATTCGGCTACGCCTCACGATGGCAAACAAGGCTTCGGGCCTGGAAACGCGCTCTTGTATCGAAAAATACTATTTCGCGAGCTATTTCGCGAGCTATTTCGGCTCTGTTATAAGCCCACAATCTCTCAATCAAGATATAACCAGTCCATCTACCCACCTTGCGGTGTGTTTAATCGGAAGCCTCGCTCAGAAAATGGGCTTACTTCGCAGTAGTTATTCATTTTGGCACATTATTACAAGAAGTCGAGGGGTTAACCACTTGGCAATTTTGGTGTATAGCCGTGAGCGAATTTCTGGCAATTGTGGCGAATTTCTGGCAATTGTGTGGCAATTTTCGGGTAATTGGTGATTTTGGTGTACACATTTTTCTCAGGTGGTCACTCGATGTAGTGGGTTTTGGACAGTATAAGTTGCATGTTACACACTGCTGTGCGCGCTTTATAAAGTTGACGCATCAGAAAAAATCTAAAAAAAAAACAAGAAAAAACTAAGTCCTAAATTAATGATTTGTTTTCCAAAAAATTCTTCAATGTAAAGGATGATGCAGTCATAGCCGATGAAGATGTTTTCTTGTGTAGAAATAAATTAATAAACAATTGGTTCTTAATCGCTGTTACACTATTACAGGTCTTCATGTGTACTTCAATTTAGAAAAAACATAACCTAATCAAATCCAAAGATATTATTATGACGTAAAGGTTAGCATATTTGCGCTTCTTTATCTCAGATGAGTTTCGCTATCCGTGCATTCTTTATTTTTGTTGAAGATTGTTTATATTTGACCAATCATCTTCAAATGTCGTCGATATCGAGCCAAAATTAGGCAAGATTCGATTAATGAATGATCGAACTCGATATGTTGAACTGTTGGAAAGATATGGAAGATTTGGACTAATTTTGCTAGTAAACGGCGAAAAAGAAATCACGAAACAAAAAAACAAGCGGCCACAAATAGCCTCCGCTACTACGTCTCTACGTCTGGCGAGGCTCAAAAATACACAGGAGATAAGTTTTCTTTCATCTGACGAAACAGTTACGAAAAGTGTTGTTTGACACTCGAGCGCTGTGCCAGTTCAGGCCTTTAAGCCAAAGTTTCCTTCAAAAGTCGCAGAGTAAGAAAGTTTTTGATCATACGGTATGTTCACTTCTACCGTGATTCTAGTCGGCTGTGAGATTTGGTTTCTAAGTTTCCAAATGTGAAATATAGAAAATCCGAGTTGGCAGTTGGCTGCTCTGGCTTTAATCGGCACCATAATTCACAAGACACGAAGTCGTCCGGACCAGTTTTGAAACACATTTTTTGCGTATTTCCTCTGCAGATAGACAGAACATTTTTGCGGGACGTGAAGTCTGACGCTTTTTCCCATTTTATTGGAAAATGTAGTAATTTTTCGACCTGTTTTGAGTTCTCGCCAATGATGAACAAATAAATCAAAGGAACCTTGACATTTGACGGCTGTCAAAAAATTTCTAACCTCTCGAAGCCGGTTCAACTTTCGATGGTTCAAATTCAAGAATATACAAGCCCTTCGTCCAAAAAAGGGGCCCCATGCAATCATCAACCCTTTCGCCTGTTCCAGTCGAAAAGACACTCCAAGCCCTGAATAGTTATAGGCGATACAAGGATCACCGTGCGGTCTGTCATTGGCAAAAGAATTCACGCGTAAAAAGTTAATTAAACCTAATTTCAAAAAACCCAGCCGCTCAAAGTTGCGTAGGTATTGGACCGAAATTGATGTTAGTACCTTCAATTTGCTATCGTTTTGGGGCTTCCCATGACGAGTTTTTGCCGGCCCTTAATGGGCCGCCGTCAAAGTGACTTAGATTGGCGGCGGCCCCGTGCTGTTTTGGTGTCATGACGGTAACACAGCTCTGCGTCCCCCTAGTCGCACTTCCACGTATAACAAGGTCAGTTTTCTAAGATTTCAATATAAGAAATATAACTTCACTTTTAGAGAAGTCAGTTTCACACTAGGTAAAAAGATGGCAAGCCTACAATGCTGAAGTAGAAAATTTGCCCGGCCAATTAGAATCACAGTAGAAGTGAACCTACTTTATCTATATCGGTCTCAAGCACGGAGCCAGGGCTAGCTTACTGAACCGCAGCGCCGCAACTGTAAAAATCACATTAGTCCGGTGGTTAAGCGCCAAAAAAAAGCTCGAACTATGCATTTTGAGCTTAAGCAATGCGCTTTTGGGGTTCGATTTTGGGGTACCAAAACCTCAATTTCAAGAGTTGGAGACATCGGCGCACTCGATGCGGAGGGGGTCTGAGGGGCCCTTGAAAGTTGAAGGTGCAAGGCTTCCCACCAAATCACCATACCACCACGTAATTCTCACTGGGATGTCATCAAACTACTCTAACCTACACATTGACAACATTTGTTACGATGTCCAAACAGTTCTTCACACTGAAAAAAATTAATTCTTATGACAGATCGAAAAAATCGGTTTTTCTCAATTCTTCATCCCCACAACAAATAAACTGCCAAGTTTGGTGTCATTTTGGATTAAAGGGCATCCTCTTATTCAATTCATCAAGTCAAAATGTTTGTAAGACCACCGTGCAAAGAATAACAGGCCAAGAAGTAAGCATTTTTCAGCACCTCCTTCAACAGTAGTTTCTTGGCTGTTACCAATCGATATGATTGATAATTTTGTCATGGATCAATAACTTGAACTGTTTTGTAACGATAATGCATGTGCATGAAACTCGACACGAGCGTGGAGGCCTGGAAAAAAATCTTTCTCCAGCGGTCGAATCTATTTCACGCCTACTGAGCGTCAGTTTGTTGGGCTCAGGTAGGAAACGTTTGGATAGGTTTGGAGACGAAATTCTCATATCTGCCCGTGCATCTGAAGAGCATTATTCTGGAAATTGATTTGAGAATCATCAAAGATTATTTTGACATTCACTAGTCACCCCATGGGCATTAACTGCAGGGATCATGGCTGACGACGGAGGGCACTCAACTTTAAAAATGTAATTTTTTTCCTCTACCAACCTTCAAGGTTGTTATCATTTTGTAAGTTTCCTTACGTTTGGAGAAGAAATAATTTTATAAACAACAACTGTGGAAATAACTTCCAGAGTGACAGAAAATAAGATCTTAGACGTTGAGTGCCCTCCGCCGTGAGCCATCACTTCTGCAGTTAACCCCCATGTGGGTACTGACTGGCAAAACAAACATTGATGATTTATGGTTCAATTTCCAGATTTAGACAACTCAACTTTATAGATAGATATGGAAATTTTGCGTCCAAAGCTACCCTGCTTGAGCCCAACAAACTGACGCTCAGTAGGCGTGAAATAAATTCGACCGATGGAGAAACATTTTTTTCCAGGCCTCCACGCTCCTGTCAAGTTTCACGCAGACGCATTATCGTTACAAAACAGTTCAAGTTATTGATCCGAGATGAACTTATCAATCATATCGATTGGTAACAGCATTGTAACAGCCAAGAAACTACTGTTGAATGAGGTGCTGAAAAATGCTCACTTCTTGGCGTGCCATTCTTTGCACGGTGGTCTTATAAACATTTTGACTTGTTGAATAGTATCAGAGGATGCCATTTACTTCAAAATGACACCAAACTTGACAGTTTATTCGTTGTGGGGATGAAGAATGAGCAAAAACTGATTTTTTCGATCTGTCAAAAAAATTAATTTTTTTCAGTGTGAAGAACTGTTTGGACATGGTAAGAAATGTTGTCAATGTATAGGTTAGAGTCGTTTGGTGGCCTTCCAGTAGGAATTACCTGGTGGTATGGTGATTTGGTAGGAAGCCTCGCACCTTCAACTTTTAAGGGCCCCCCAGACCCCTCCGCATCGAGTGCACCGATGTCTACAACTCTTGAAATTAAGGTTGAGGGACCCCCAATCAAACCCCAAAAGCGCATTGCTTAAGCTCAAAATGCATACTTAGAACGCTTAACCACCGGACTACATCATATAAGTGCATAAGGATAGATTCCGCATAAAAATAAAAGATGTCTTCCTTGAGAATGAATCAATCAAGTTGATTTTTTCACTGAAAATTTCTTAATTTCTTGCTTCACAATTCATTTGCTAGATGTATGCATCTATCTGTAATTTGCATTTTGTCTCGCAAATTGTCTCGATGTCGAAATTTACACTGCAGTCAATATACACATAATTTTCACTTCGTGTGGAATCGTGGGGCGGAACCTGCTTCTCAAAAAAAATATATCTTCTATAGCAATAAAAGAATCAGATTTCACTGAAAATTTCTCCATTGTTTTCTGCGTATTTCGTTCGCTGCATGTATGCATGTATCTAGAACGGTTCGCAAGATTCCTCGATGTAGAAGTTCACACTGTAGCGTCGAATACCGACTTTTTAAACATTTAAATTTTTTTCTTGCAATCGCGCGGCGGAATTAAATATTTTTTGTGCCTATTCCCATCCGCAGATAATAAGCATAATTTTCAAAAAAACAAAAAACGATACCGCTACGACTTTCCGTTTAGGAGGAGTGCACCTACAAGACGAACAGGCGGACGGACAGACGGACTTCAAAGCGCGGCTAATAGCGGGTTTCCTACGAAAATGCGCTAAAAACACAGTGGAAGAAATAGTCGCGCGTCTGCTCTCGGAGCGGTGAATACACAATTACGCATACGCGACCGGCGACCAAACGAACGGCGACCAGTAATTGAGAATGGCTCATTTACATCCACAGTGGGTGTGAGTGAGTAAGTGAACACTTGGAGCGTGGATAACTAAGTGTCTCATACTTTCCGTTCTAGTTCCACGTTCTTCGCCGCAACGCTTCAAGTGTTCACTTACTCACTCACACCCACTGTGGATGTAGACGACTCACAGTCGTCAGCGACTGCGAATTTTGGAGGAAACCATAACCGTCACCCTGGCACCCGCTCTGGCAACGTTGCAGGCACGCCGGCACAACAAAGCCGAGAACGAAGCGCCTCTTGCCAGCTTCTTGCCCGCGTTTGCGCATTGGGGGGTGCCAAGGTAGCGCAGTAGAGATTCGCTCGTTTTTACTCATTATTCTGGCCTTACATTGAGCAGCAAATGCTGCAGCTTTCTTTGCAGCAGAGTTCTGATTGGAACTGACGCCTGTTAATGCTGTCAGTGACCAACATTTGACCAATGAGAGCTCGACAGCAAAAAAAGCTGCAGCATTTGATGCTCAATGTAAGGCCACCATTGCTCAGCCAAATCTTGAGCTCTGCGCATCCATTTTTTTAATACAGCGACAATTCTTCGATAATTTATCCTTGTATGTATTTATTACAACCAAAGAAAATTATATTACCAAGTACTAGTGAAGATAACATCATACACAATGATCATACCATATACCCATCTTTAGGCAGCCATTTTTGAGCCAGCCATCACGAGGCGCAGCCGATCAGAGCTTCAGGCCTGAAATTGCGCTTTCGGGAAAAAAATGACAGTCAAATTCCGAGAGTTCTGTTAGTTTTGAAGTGGTATAATAATACTTTCTTACTTTATTGAATCAGAAGGTACCTTCGTGCCCATAAAATTGGGCCACACCCTTTGTACCTTATTTTACCCCTATTTGCGCCACCACTGGCTGAACAATGCGGCAACATTGCGCCCCAGCCCATCAAGGCCGCCTAGAGGAAGAGGAGAGTAGACGAACGGTGCTTGCGCGAAAAAACAATCAGGCAACCCGTCGCCCAGCTGTCATTATGAATGAATGGCTTCAAAGGGGCTCAATCAATCCCTGTTTAGATTATAACTGTTTGTTGTGTCGCTGCCGGTCCTCGGAATACCTCGTCCGCCAGGTAAGCACCGATGCAACACCTGCAGTGCCCTGCCGTTGATGAAATCTCGCATGCTGCTTCGCCGTGTGGTGTTTACTAGCGGATATTTTTCTGACGGGAACCTAACCTCACTTCCGGGATTTGTTTTGTGTTTTCCAGGCGCCGGGCAAAAATGGACTGGGCAGTGTGGCGTCCCCGCGAGGACGTTCTCGCGTCCATCAAAGAGCTCTTGCAGGACGCCCTAGTGCCGGACAGCGAGGTGCAAAAGGACGTCCAGAGCAAGCTGAAGAACTTCGAGATCGTTGAGGATTTCACTTACTATTTGCTGTACATCGTCGGCCACAGCAGCTTTTCGGAAGAGATTCGATCTTTGAGCGGTATTTTACTGAAAAACAACATCAAAACTGTTTACAACAAGCTCCCGCTCGATAGCATTATGAAGATCCGCCAGTTGTGCTTGATGCTGTTGGGAGATCCGTGCCGGGACGTCAGATCGAGCATATCCTATGTCATATTTGTGTTGGCCAAAGATGGGTTGAGCAGCTGGCCAGAGCTGTTTCCGTTTCTACTTAAATCTTTTGAAAGCCCCGATGAATCCAGTGAAACTTGCATTTTGACCCTGTACAACATATGCGAGGAGCTGGTCAGTCGTGACAAATCATCTCTGGACGTTTGCTCAATAACTAAAGAGGTTTTGCCGAAATTCATTGCACTCTTAACTTGTGATGGCTTCACTAAAAAAGAAAAAGTCATAAAATTGATCAATCAATTTCTGCAGGACTATTACAAAATCATGAAAGAATCAATTGACATGGCTATGTATTTGAGAAACATCATGGCTTTAGCAGATAGTGAGGAACCGGAAGTTCAAAAGCACGTCTGCCACACGTTCGTTATGTATGTAGAGTATCGCGAAGAGTCGCTCCTGCCGCACCTGCACGACGTCATCGTGTACATACTTGTGAAAACTCAACACGAAGATTTGGAAGTTGCCCTTGGAGCGTGCGAGTTCTGGCTTGCGATTACTAAATTATCGAATTGCAAAGAAATTCTGTCGCCGTATATCGATAAATTAATTCCGATCCTCTTGAAAAATATGAAATATTCGGCATTTGAGTTGATAGCGTTGAAAGATTCGGTCAGGCAGAGTAACGATCCCAAAGAAGTATTTCCATTTCGCATGCACGAGAGTAAAACCTTCAATTGCGGAGACAATGAATATTTTCCGGAGGACGAAAATGGAGAATACTTGGCCAACTGCGATGACGTAGACGATTTCTACGTCGGATGGACGCTGAGAAAGTGCAGCGCCGCATCTCTGGACGCTATAGCTGTAAAATTTGGGGATGATATTTTGCCAATGCTTGTTCCGTTTCTGAACGAAATTCTGTATCACCACGAATTTTTAGTGAAAGAATCCGCCATTTTGGCTCTGGGTGCTATTTCTGAGGGTTGCATGAATGGACTGAAGCCGCACCTGCCCGCTTTGATAGACTTCTTGATTACGACGATGGGCGACGAACATTCCATGGTCAGGGTTATCACGTGCTGGACTTTGAGTCGTTATGTTGGATGGATAGTTCACACAGACGCTTCACATCAAGTCTACTTCATACCGGTCATGACTATTTTGCTCAAACACTTTGTGGACGACAACAAGCGCGTGCAGAGAGCTGCCATTTCGGCCTTTTGCGTTTTCCAAGAGGAAGCACAAGTCAAGTTAATTCCATACATTGAACTGATTCTGGAAGGCTTCCAGTTGGGTTTCCAAAAGTTCCACTACAGGAGTTTGTATTTGCTGTACGACGCTATCAATGTGCTTGCCCATTCTGTGGGATCCGAACTGAACAAAACTGAATACATTGAAAAACTCATGCCTCCGATCATGCAAAAACTGAATGAGTACAGTAATTATTCAGATGACCAATTCATAGCTGTTCTTGAATGTTTGGCCAACATAATTCCTTCGCTGGGTGCCGGTTTTTTACCCTATTCCGAAGTTGTCTATTCGCAGTGCATGGAGATCATCATAGAAACGTTCATGGCAGAATCCAACTTTCAGGAAAACTTGAACGACGCCGATCCTCCAGATAAAGAACCGATGCATGTTGCTTTAGATGTTCTTTACAGCATGGCACTAGGACTTAAATCGTACTTCTACAAATACGTCACCAACAGCAACTTAGTTTGTGTTCTTTATAGTACGATGCAAGACTGCTCCTCGTTGATACGCCAAACGTCGATCGCCCTCTATGGAGAACTAGTGTTGATGTGCTACCCTTATCTATCCAGTAACATAGGCGATTATTTCAAATTGCTCATAAAAAACCTGGATGAATCGTTCGATGGAGTTTGCAAAAACGCTTCGTGGGTCATTGGAAAATTGTGCACTGTAATGGGAGTAGAAATCCACCCTTACGTGCCCGAAATTCTGACGGCTTTCGTGAGAATCTTGCGGAACCCCATGGTATCCAGAGCTATGTACCAAACAGTTGCCGTTTCGCTCTGCACTTTATGCTGTGCATGTCCCGATATCACCATCAGCGAACCAGAAGTCGTCCTCCAGAACTGTTGCATGTCCATCAGAACCCTGAAGGACTCTGACGAGAAAGACCTAGCCTACCGGGGACTCTGCCATATAATAGTACGCCATCCAGAATTCTGCCAGAACAATTTCATGTACTTTTGCGACGCTGTGGGCTCTTGGACGTCGCTGAAACCAGACTTGAAGGACATGATACGGAACATACTTTTGTCTTTTAAGGAGCAATGTGGTGACGTCAACTGGCAACAGTTTTACATCCAGTGCCCGGAAATGCTGAAGATCCAGCTCTATAATTTGTACGGGGTTTGAAATTCCATTGGAAAAACGGGGATCGATATAAATTGGGTGGGATAGCTTGAGTGCACCTGCCTTGAGTTAACATAATCGCGCAATCGTTTCCAAAACGGGTGGGATCGATAATAATTTAAATCAATCAAGTAACAAAGATTTAAATAATTTTATTAGAAGAATTGAAGGAAATCTTTTTGTTGTTGCGCCGGTTGATACAGAGGATTCTAAAATAATTTTCATTGTGTACTTAATAAATTATATTCATTTATAATGTATATAGTGTTTTCCAATATCACAATGATAACGTGGACGAAATGTTAATTTCTTTTAGTACTACTTACTAAATACTACTACAATAGATATTTGATACAAAAGTATCAAATTAAATTTTAGTCTCAATCAAACCAGTTTTCTATTATTCAAAGTTGAAGTTGATTACAAACAAGACAGTTGTTTAATGAGGTAATCCTCTAACTTTTAAGCAATTTCAGTACTCTGTTTCTTTCATTTTCATTTTTATACAGCTTGTGTTGTTGATTGTAATAAAAACGTGAATCGCATTTTTTGTGTGTATATTTTTTTCCCTTGAATATGTATGCGTAGCCCCGAAATGGTTTATTCCATTTTTGCACTCTATTGTCAGACAAAAACATTCAAATTTGTTTGTACATATTCCTGAAAGAAATTAGGTGCCGTCTAATGAATAGGTACGTATGACACCATTTTTGATTGTCAATATAATAATGAATCTTGCTGTGCTAATTTTTGAAAATATGAGGTTCCTTCGACCTTTTCTGGTTTTGTTATTCCAAAAGGTATAAGTAAGTAGGTAGTACCTAATTATTTTGTTGTGACATTTCATCCAAAAAACTCCTTTTGTACAAAACCGTATGATTTTCTGCTCGAAGTCGGTTGGAGATGGTCAAATGGTTTGAAGACATTTTTGAAGAAAGATCATTCTCGAGGTTTTGGATTCACCATGCATAGAAAACAAATATTCAATACACATGCAGTGGTTCATATTTTTTACGCATCAACACTATTGATCGCGGAAGTGGGAATACAGGCGAATCATTTGATTGACAGGTGAAAAAGAGAAAGGGAGGATGAATAAGAGGTGCGGAGAACGAGGGAGAAGAGGGAAGACCCTCCCGGTTCTAATAAAAACACTTACCAGTAGGTACTTCCCAAGTTTTTTCTGGTTTTGACTTGACAGAACTACATGCGTCGTGAAATAAGTTTTGCAAATGGGGACTCTTTCATTTCTTAGGTAAATGTAGTGATTATTCACATATTGGTCACACCGAGAATCCAAGAAGCTGTATTCAACAACCTATTTGAAGGTTTCTTATAAATCTTCATTGACACCACTATAATTGGGTCCTGAGGCCGAAATATGAGTGGGATTTAGTCGGGGAGGATTTTAATGGACTCGCCATGGTTCAAGTTGAAATGTCAGGATAATAGTACTTTTCATCAGGTCTAGAGCGCATGCTCACGTTCCTTGCCGGTCGACAAAAATTCGACCTTCGCGTGCTTGCCAGACTCGCACAGCTCTGCAGTCATTCTCCTCACTCTATTCCTGGCTCTATTCCTCTGGTGCTAGCCGACCCGAACTGTCAAATCTTGCGCATGCCCACTAAAACACAAAATTGTCATGGAAACTACTATTGATACTTCGAGCGCTAAAATTTGGCCATAGTGCAAGCGGTACACACCTAAAAACACATCGATACTGCATTTTGGAGTGCAGTAACGAGATTTGGTATGGGCATACTTTATACCAAGCGAGTGCTGCGGGTCAAATCGCTTGTCTTGGTAATACCAAGACCAGCGATTTGACCCGCAGCACTCGATATTTTGTCCCTTAGGGGGCCAATGGGGCCCTCCAAATTTTCAAGATGCAAGAAGTTCCACATGACGATCATTGAGTATCGTCATGTATGTCATAAGTGAAGCTTACGGGTCTATTGAAAATATTTTCATTAATTGTCGTTGTGTCCGATTCATTCTTCAAACTTGAAAAAAAATTTCTTTGGCAGAGGTCAAAAAAACTGTTTTTATTCTTCCTTCTATGCAAGGAGACGATGAATTCATATGTTCTGTTGCGTTCCCAACTAAATCGCATTCCCTAAACCTAATTATAAAGAAATTTTTTTTGTAATGGTATTTTTTAAAGAAGTGGTGACCTCTTCAGTACCTCTTTTCCAAGAGCATTTCTTTCTATGTCCCCACTGGATATCACTCGTAATTTTTGCAGGAATGGAGATCTCGAACTCTTTTCCTGGTAGTTGCGAAGCAACATGACTCTAAAACGCCCAAGGGAGCCAAAAAAAATAATTTTCTGCTGGGCCGTCCAACTTACGATATTTTGATTTTATAGTAGGAGAGACGCGGACCAGTATTCAATCCAGGCTGCAGGCGCAGGCGATTTGGTTTCAACAGAAAATATTCTTCCATGCCGTGTTTTATTGCAGTACAACAAAACGCAGAGTCGTTAGGTGTAAGTAGGTATATTTTCCGGTAGATTTTATTTGCCTAGACTAGATCTTATTTATTTGCGCGTCTCCCCTACTACAAAATCAACATGCCAAAAATTTGACGGCCCAGCAGAAAAAAAAATTTTTAGGGCTCTCTGGTGTGTTTTGAAGACATGTTGCATGGAAATTACTAAGAAAAGAGTTCAAGCTTCTCATATCTGCTAAAATTGACAGTCTTATCCACTAGGAACATTAAAAAATGCTGTTGAAAAAAGTGTACTGAAGAGGTCACCTCTTCTTGGGAAAATGATATTGCGAAAAAATTGTCTTCATATTTGAGCTTACGGAACGCGATTTAGTTGGTAACGCAACAAAACATATGAATTTATCGTTTCCTTGCACAGCAGAAAAAATAAAAACAGTTTTTTTGACCTCTGCGAAAGAATTTTTTTTTCAAATGTGAAGAATGAATCGGACACGATGACATTTGATGAAAACGTTTTCAATAGACCCGTAAGCTTCACTTATGACATACATGACGATACTCAATGATCATTTTGTGAAAGTTCATGCATCTTGAAAATTTGAAGGGCCCCCATGGGCCCCCTAAGGGACGAAATATTGAGTGCTGCGGGTCAAATCGCTTGTCTTGGTATAAAGTACGACCATGCAAAATCTCGTTACTGCACTCCAAAATGCGGTATGCTTTTGTGTACCGCACCCACTACCACCATTTTGGAAAAAAAGCCCAAATAACTGATTCGCAATTGAAAAAAAAGCTGATGATCACGTCGGACAGTTTTTTTATTATGGCTGTTAGAGACTACCGGGTTTCATAGCACTGCTCAAAGTGCAGTATCTAAGTACGGTTTTCGTCGCGTACCTACCGTGTCTCCACTACATGCAGCAGTCGGGGAATCGGGCCATACATAATATTGCTAGCAAACAGTTTGAGCTTTTAATTTCTTATAAAACTAGCTTTAACTGGCCTGGGCAGAGCCCGGTCCTAAGTGAATCCGGCATAGTGAACGTTATTCATCGAACGAAACGACTGATAAATCGATGGGCAACAATAGCATTATTGAAGATGATGGCGTTTTTTGTCTGGTGTTTTAGGAATACTATATTGACACTGTTGAAGTTATGTTGGTAACGATGCATAATGCCTTGGCATAATGTAAGCAATAAGGTATCAGAAAGAAGTCCAGCTTCATATTTTGTTATTTTGGGACTGGCCCGATAAAAATTGTAGAAGTTCAAGATGAAGATGTTGAACTGTACCTACAATTTAATAGTCTAATTAACAATTCTTCAGCTCATCCGCTAGGAGGAAAAGGGATCACGATAAAAGTACCCAATGTGTCCCATGCCGGTAAGTACCAGTATCTACTTGAATGCTGTAGATATTTTTCATCATTTGCTAAATTTGAATGTTGTCGCGTTGTTGGCCCGCCAGCCGAAAGTCGTCAAATGCCTCCGGTAGAAGTTGGATTTGATGTGTTCAGAGACTCTAAGCAAAAAGTATGGTTGCGGATTACGCTTGACTTTCGAGACAATCAACTTAAGAAAGCAAGGGCTTATGTTTTAAGGACGGGTGCCCCAAAAGCCACGGTAAAATTCAACTTCGTTCCTACCTGCTATTGTTCTGTTTGTGGAATAATAACATCGCCACAAAAAAATGTACCTACCTCTTGTCCCACATCTCCTTGTCTTCTTCTGGACTGCCTTTTACACACATTTTCATAGGAGATAGACCGCTTCAATTTTAAAAATCACTTGAACATCAGCAAGACACGTCAACTTTTTCTCGAAGTAATGTCAGTTTTTGAGTATTGTCAGTGTCAGTTTGAATAATCAGAAGTAAGAAAGATCTTGGCTTTTATGGACTAGAGTGGTGTCGTCCGCATAGAGGACGAAACTTGAGTTGGGCTTCACATTAGCCTGTGGCAGATCACGTACGAAAAGAAGCGGGCCCGGAATAGAGCCCTGGGGCACACCGCACTGCAGCAGCGTCGCGTCCGAAAAAACACCGTGGTAGCTAACATACGTACTGACGTCGATTTCTCAGATCCGACGCCACCAATCGAATGTCAGCAGGACTGGAGTTGTAGAACTTTTCAGCTTTTCCACAAAATTTTGTGGGAGACACAATCAAAGGCCTTGTTCATATTAAAAAATTCTGCCAGAGTAAAACAATGGTCTTCAAGACCTGCATTTATTCGCTCAACGACAGCCGCAATTTCCAGCGTGGTGGATTATCCCGAACGAAAACCAAACTGACATTGAGTGAAAAATTCGTTTCCCTCACCTTCTCCACCTTCGCCAGTTTTAGTACCAGTTGGAAGCATCGAGGATTATTACATCAAAATAAAAACATTTATTTTCCAATTTTCACCCTGTATACTAAATAGTCCACGTCACAGGGATGTATATGCTTCTAACATGTTGAACAGGTGGGGATGAGCTAACCATATAGCAAAAAAAAAACGTTTGAGAACTACTTTCTTCAAGCAAGAGACAATTTTTTGACTACTTCAAGTAGATTATTACTTTTACTCACAACCACTATGGTAATTGATTCATTACATACCTAGTAGGAGGTCGGGAAGTGACCCCTTGCCGACCTCCCGAGAAAGTGAAGAAAAGAAATGGTAGCTTTAGAAGGGAAATTTCAAAATATGCATCCAACCAAACAATAAGTGTGTTAATCAGTATTTCCTGAACCACGTTTCAGCAAAATTAATCGGCCTATCTGGAAGTTATGACAAAAAGTTAATTTTCAGATTTCAACTTTTGAACGCCTGTAATCCTGCAAGCTGAGTACATGGTTGTGAGTAAAATAGTACACATACTCTCGACGGTAAATACATCATTCCAGCTTCGGGCTAGAGCCTGGCTCTCTGTGCCCTCAGCAGTAATGATGTATTTCCCGTCTCGGTATGTAATATACTATTACAAACGTATGATAAATCTTGAATATGTACAGGTGATCCATCGAGATTCCCCCCTTCCCTCTGTTAGAATTTTTCCCGTTGGAATAAATTGGTGGAGAAAGAAATTTTTCACAGCCATTTTTCCCGTAGAATTCAAATTTGGACACCAAATTTTTTTGTTTTTATAGTATACAAGGTGTTTCAAAAAAGCTTCCAATTTTTTTCGAAATCTTGTATCTAAATATTGGAAATGATGCGGCTTTTTCTTCTGAGTCTAGATATATAATTTGATATCTGAATAAGATCGTATACAGGGTGTTCACTTTTACACTTCTCACCCCAGATATTTCTCTTCGCAAAATTTTGTTCAAGAAAAAAACCCAGAACATGTCGATTTTTATCGATGAGAATTTGGCTATACGTGTCCTAGATGTCCCTCTCAAATTAAAAATCGACCTGTTTTGGCGTTTTTCTTGAAAACAATTTGGCGGAAGGAATCTGGGGTGGGAAGTGTGAAAATAAACACCCCGTATATGATTTTATTCAAATATCAAATTATATATCTGGACTCAGAAGAAAAAGCTGCATCATTTCCAATATTTGGATACAAAGTGACAAAAAAGTTTGGAAGATTTCTTGAAACACCCCTGTATACTATAATATATAAAAAAATGATGTCCAAATTTGAATTCTGCGGGAAAAATGGTTGGGAAAAATTTCTTCCCCGCCAGTTTATTCCAACGGGAGAAATTCTAACCGGGGAGGGGGGGGGGATCTCGTTGGATCACCCTGTAGTGTTGAAGGTCTGGGACTTCAGCATTATTTCAACGGAAAAAATGTTTTCCCTGATTCCCTAATTTGTGCGTGTTGTGTAGTTGTGAAAAAAATCGAGAAAATTTTGAAAGTGGGCTTCAAAATGCATTTTTTACTTCTAGCCATTGGATATTTGATTGAAGTACATGAGGTATATAGTATAAGTATAAAATTATTGATATAAAAACGATTTAAATAAAATAAATCTCGTCCATGGCGGATGAAAATGGTAGGGCGCCTAAAATGCTGGCAGCATTTTCCCCTTTGAATGACCTTTACCTTTAATCATGATTATTGAGATTATGACAACTAGAAAATAATAATAAACAAAAAATAAACGGGAAATGCTCCGGTTATCGACAAACTTTTGAGAAAAAAAAATTATATCAAACAGCAAATGCAATTAATATGTAATTATGAAGTTATTATGAAGATGTATTATGAGTATAACCTACTTCCAATAATTGTAAGTATACCTATCTACTCTACCATCTCTCTACCTAATGTGTGCGTGTGTCTACTTTTGTGTTAATTTCTGGGCATTGATTCTGTAATCTGTTGTCCTTATACATCTTTGATTTAAGTATATTATGCACACGAATGTTCTTGTGTAAAACATTGATAAAGCACTGCATTGTGAGTACCTAGGTACGTTTCTAGCTAGAATGTATCCAAGAAGAATCAAATTTTTCAACGAATTTTCAAATCACTTCAATTTTCTTTACAGGAAATGTCCACCAAATCTAATCGCGTACCTCATACAGATTGTGATAGATGAAACGAGGAAAGCTTGCAAGAAACAACCGCTCAGCTGTGGCTTCATTCCTACAGATAATGGTGAGTGAAACGCTTACAGAATTTTTAAATGTGATTTTTGTTAATTGGTACTAAGCACCGAAGTCAGTTGGGAGGGTTCACGGCATGACTGACACCTTATTCCGCACAGTACCTGTGTTCTGAAATAATTATAATTAATCCAACTAGGTTCGGATGATGAGGTTTAAACATCAAAAGCACTTTAAACAATCACTCGCCTGTGAAATGCATGCAACATGGGCATACCGCCTAACTGTGCTATATTCAAATTATTTTGCGCTAATACAACAAACGCTCATTTTCTCCAGTCTAGCGGAAGATAATAATTATTCATCGCCGTGAATATGTTTCCGTATCCGGTTGAAAAGCAATGTTGTTTTTGAGAGGATGTTGTGTGCGCAATTTCCTTGGCAGTTTCCTTTATTTTGATTTTTTTTGACTAAAAATTTCTCCATCTCTCCCTCAATTGTGTTTCATTAATTATAATAATGAAGCCTCAAAGTCTGTTTGCTTGTATTTACTTAATAGGTTGAAAATCTATTCTGCGTCACTGGAGTCATCTCAAATAACCGTGACTCACCCTAAACTGCCAAGACATTTCGCATACAATGTTGCAGCACACTATGAATTTCCTTCCATTCAGTCTAGTGCGAGCTTCGGTTTCACTGTTCTTTGTTTTCCAGCCTATCAACCCCTAAAGCTCATGCAAACGGTAATGGCGAAAACCAATGAAGTTTGCCTCCGCTACTTGGACAATAGCATGTTGTGCTCATTACCTCCACCTGGACCTTCTCCTAGTATTGTTAGTGTAAGTGCCGCCAAAAATCGACGAAGACGAATGGAAGACCGGCACGCCATCATCCATGATTTGAATACAATGTTCAACATTCAGGTTTGTTTTTATATTTTCTAAAAAATGTGCAAATATTAATTGACGATATTTCTTATTTTTACAGGAAGCTACTCCGTCCAGTTACTATGCAATATTCGACGGTCATGCTGGTCATGACGCCGCAGCTTACAGTTCAGCTCATCTGCACCAATTCCTTGCAGAGAACAAGCATTTTGTTGACAACCCACAGCAAGCGCTAAGTGAAGCTTTTTTGAGAACGGACACATTGTTTGAGAATAAATGTAAAGTTGAGGTAGGTTATCCAACACAAGTTCGAATGTTATTCTTGTATTCAACTTTTCAACTTATAAAAATAATAGTACGTCGAGTAGTATGTTAAAGTGATAAAATTACTGGTCCATTTTTTTAAACTTTTGTAAAGATGTAGGTAGGTAATAGGTATACTGTCCGATTATGAAGGAAGACAGTAACTGCTTACATAGAAATTTATGGGAAATAACCATCTCCTTTTAGTGGCGGAGTTAACGGCCAAAAATTGAATGATCTAGGCATTTTGTGATCAAAGCATGAAATTTGGCATACGTGTTCAGAAGACCCTCCTTTGCAATTCCAGATGTGGCGCCACGCAAGATTTTCGCACCAGAGGCACTGTATTGCGGTCAATATACCTGCTAGGGGTAAATTCTGCAAAAATGATTCCTGGCCGGTCTCTGGTACCGCAGTCGGTATTTTTAGTTCTGTTTGGTGAAAACTACATGTAGAAATGAGTAAAGAGTACATTACCACAAGCAAAGTATCAAATGCTGCCTTAACACGTTGTTTTTATACATTTTAAGGCCAATTTTGTTTTAGTACAGGAAAGTTAGTAAAAAAATGGCCAAAACCTCGGCAAAAATATGGACGTTCTGAAAATTTGATATTTTGTTCAGAATTGAGTGCCCTATCACATATCCAAACTCGCCAAAAATTGCACCCCCAAGCTTCGAGTTATTGGAGGGGAGGTAAAAAATTGCAACTCAAAATTCAAGGTATGTAACCCGATGGAACCCGTCAATCCAATGGATGCAAATACATCGTAGTTCGACGCATCACATCCCGTTGATACAATTGTGGCTCAAAAAGTGTCGATCGTTGTTAAAGGGGGGTCGCGGGGGAGAGCGAAACTCGGCTGGGTGGCTCTTTTTCTTCCTGGGCCATGAAGAATCGATCACGACAAGATTGGTATCTTTTTCGACTAAATTCAATGTCCTGAACTTGAATCCGATGTGTAAATTTGAATAAAAACAAGCTTGAACAAGTTAACTTGAGAAAACCAGTTTTTTCTTTGACAATTTTCACAAAACTTTTTTTTCACTGTTAGAGGTACTCATCTTTGAAAAAATTTCGAAGGCCATTAGACTGAACTGTATTCTACACGAAAATCATCCATTCGATCTGTAACTTTGTTTTTCGACATAGAAAAAACCGATTTAAACTTTAGTCGGCACGGCCCGGCGTCAACTACTGACCAGAACACTACATCATGCATCTTTAAATGAAAATAGCCCAAACTATCTAAAAAATTATAATTCATCTTTGAAAGTTCAAGGATCTGTGCAGAACTGAATTCCCTATAACATAAACAAAATCGTCATAAATCGCAATGCAGGGTATTGAGTTATTACCTGAAAGTGCATGCTGTAGTGTTCTGATCATTAGTAGACGCCGGACCGTGCCGACTTAAGTTCAAATCGATTTTTCCTATCTCGAAAAACAGAGCTACAGATCGAATGCATGATTTTTGTGAAGAATACAGATTAATCTAATGGCCTCTGAGATATTTTCAAAGATGAATACCTCTAACAGTGAAAAGAAGTTTTATGAAAATTGTCAAAGAAAAAACAGGTTTTCTAAAGTTAACTTGTTCGAACTTGTTTTTATCCAAATTTACGCATTGGATTCAAGTTCAGGACATTGAGTTTAGTCGGAAAACATACCAATCTTGTCGTGATCAATTCTTTATGGCCCAGGAAGAAAAAGAGCCACCCAGCCGAGCTTCGCCCTCCCCCACGACCCTCCTTCAACGATGATCGACACTTTTTGTGCCAAAATTGTATCGAAGGGTTGTGATGCGTCGAACTACGAGTAATTTGCATCCATTGGAGTGACGGGTTCCATCGGGTTCCATTCTCTTCATTCTGAGCTGCAACTTTTCTAATTTTCTAATTTTAAATAATAGTTGTTCGCGCCGTCAGTGGTCGAGTTCTTGCAACCAGTCGAATTGCTTGAAATTCAAATTTGCCGAATTCGATTGGTTGCTCCATTGGACTCGTTTGTTTTTTCGTCCACGTTGCATGAACTCGACCATTATCACGTGG
Source organism: Anaspis maculata (assembly GCA_949128115.1). Taxonomy (NCBI): domain Eukaryota; kingdom Metazoa; phylum Arthropoda; class Insecta; order Coleoptera; family Scraptiidae; genus Anaspis; species Anaspis maculata. The sequence continues at coordinate 53,902,266 of OX421961.1, read as the reverse complement.
CTGCAAATGCGCGAATATTTTTGAATGTTAATACACTAACACCTGCGCACAAGCTGCGAGCAAAGGGAACTGCCTATATGAGAAGGCATACGAACGTAAATAGGTAGGGGAAATACTAATACAGTTTTGTTCATTTGTGTAAAAAAAGTCCTATTTAATCAATACCGTGTCGTTCTTTATTTTTATTTCATTGTTTTTCCAAATACTCCATATACTATACCTTTTCCCGTTACATTCAAAAATGGCTCACTCTGCTTCAACACTTGAGTAGCAATGCCACAAATTTAAGGACCTAGTTAGTTCTTATTAGTAGAAAGAATAAACACATAAATGCCTAAGAAAGCTATATCTACCAATAGTGGCAAAATATACCTACCTACTGCTTTCTTACGTTATATCAAACAGTTACTGCGTTCTAATCTAAGTTGTATTTCGTCCATTTTTTTCGAAAAAGGCGATAAGTATTAAGACTTTTTCCTGCGAATACCCATCGCTATTCAAAACTATGAAAACCCGTATTTTGCATTTTTTGGTAGTATGTAGTACATACATAGTCCCCATAGTTGGGCAGTAAACATATTATGGCATACATATTATAACTTATATTAAACATATATACTATAGCTTTTTTCACACCAAAATTTAAATTTTACTAAATACTATGTTGACTTAATAATTAATCATAAAGCTTAGTTAAAATAATTGACAATATGAATAATAAATTCCTTCTTTTCTGTCAGTTACCTACAAGAGTTGTGACTGTTGTGAGGGTGAGCTTTATTATATTACTTCATACATGGTTTTACTGTCCAATGAGCTGATAAGTTTTTGGCTGTCATCTGTCAAACGGAAGTGTCATTGTTAAAAAATTACAAAAGCTGGACGGAACTTGACTTGCGGAAAACCGTATTCAAAACAGTTAGAAGTATTTCTCATGATCTGCCATCTGTTAAAAATTGAAAAATGACAAAGTTTCAAATTTTGAGATTTAAAAACTCAAAAACTACTCACCCTATGGATTTGACACGAATTCGGCAGGATGCAACACAACAAAAGAATTAAATCATGTCTGCAGTTAGAGTTTTCTACCATTTCACAGTCGGGTGCTACGAATTTTTGAAAATTTTCCTGGCCGATACTACTTGGAACGGCTGTTCACGCGGTTTTTCGTCCGGAATTTTGGCGTTTGGTGGTGGACTTACGCCGGCGAAATTTTCTGCTGAGGGATCGACCTTTTTCGAAAAATTCCGACTTACATCGCAAGTAGATTGCATTGGGCGTCGCGTTAGGCTCATTTTTAAATGCGACACGACCTCTACATTATACATCCATATCATGTTAATTTCTTTTATTGCAGGGATTGACGAGTGGAACGACGGCAGTATGCGCTTTACTGAGGCCTAAAGAAGAATGTTTGTACATAGCTTGGGTTGGAGATTCACAAGCTTTGCTGGTAAATCAAGGCAGGGTGTTGCAGTGCGTCCAACCACATAAGCCCAGTCGAGAGGTTTGTTCTATCCGACTCCGGTTTCTACGTGAACCAAAATTTTTGACCTGGGTTAAAGGTTTGATCAAGTGGGCTAGTTTATTGTGAATGATCTAAAAACCCATTTGGGGCACTAGATGTGGAAGTTTTTTTTAACACATTTTTTTCGAAAGGAATCCAACTTTTGACTCCCTTTAATGTGGTTAAGGTCTCAGAATAATAAATGAAAGCGATGGTATAGAATGGCAATGGTTTTTGAAATGTCGAACTAATGACCAAATTCGCTGCTTCTCCAGGTTCCACCAAGCTCAGTAAATGATATCATAATCATATTATTTCATCATGAGTCTAGCTGGTCTAAGAGGGAATGAGCCCAATAGTGAGGCCTACGTGCAAGATGGAACTGATGGAAATCTACCAGCAATTCCTCTCGACAAAATCCAGATTCCAAAATCCAGAGGTCACCACTTTTGTGAAAAATGCCATTGCAACAATTTTGTCTTCATGATTGTACTTACGGAATGCTATTTTATTAACTAATAGAACATGATATGAATCGCTTCCACTATGAATCTAAATTCCTCTCTTGATGCCAAATGCCAAAAATGCCAAATTAATTTCAAAAACTCAATAAATGGTAAAAACTATGTTCTGTGTGGAATAAAATCATCTATGTATTACGTGAATTAACAGATGACAACCTCTGGCAATCGCCCCTCTGTTGAAGCGTCTCAAGCTCTAAAAGACCCTTGAGGTAGCCTGTGGCCCTCAGTATTTACTATCTTCTTTAGAATTCCCTTGATAACAATAGGTACACACTAAGTAAATAGCTATAACTTAAGCCTGGTAATTTGATGCTAGAGAGAACGTTGACCCAGGTACAAAATTTAGGACTTCTTGAAACTGGACGTCGTCCCTTTTTCATGGAAAATCTAATTAAATAATTCAATTTCAGGATGAAAGAGAAAGGATCGAGAAGCTGGGAGGATTTGTCATTTTCTACGGTGCCTGGAGAGTTAATGGACAGCTGGCAGTTTCAAGAGCAATAGGTAAATTTGAATTGCTGAGCTAATAAGACAATTCGTTGAATCAAAACAGATTCACCCAGCATTGTCATTGACCAGAAAACAACCTCCGCAGCCATCAGTTAGTTGTAAATTAATTGTTAATTGTAATTAGTCAAGTATTTTCTATAAAGGCAGTTTTATTGTGCATTGTGCAGGGAAACTGGTCATTAAGGTGCAAAGTCAGTCACTTGTTTCTTCAAAAATGTTTGTTTAAATTTCGAAATTATCGTATTCAGCAAATAATGTTGCATTTACCTTGCCTAAAAGCTTTTTTTGGCCTGGTCTGATTGGCATCAGCAGATTCAGCAGCGCCCCCTCTGCACCGGTAGTTTACGGCTTAAAACTCAGATTTGTACCTGACTTTTGTCCCAAGAAAAGTGGCGAAGGAAACAGGTCAGTTCTAACAGTCTCCAAGACCAAACGATTTGCGGAAATATACACAGCCAAATGGTCTAGGGATTACCCCGAAATTTTCCCTCGGTTAAAAAAAGGATATCGATGGTGTAGCGGCACAAAGGTAGTAAGTGCATTTTCTGTCAAATGGAGTCAAATATGTCAGGCTACAATTCACATTTGCTTCAACGTGATACGACTGGATTTTCCAGAGCAGTGGCGAAACCTGAGACTTGTTGTAAATACCTTAGGGTTGCTGATTGATAACACAAATGTAACAAGCTCACCTACAACATTCGTGCATCTTAATTTTGGATTTCCTTTTCAAAGATGTAGCGCATATAGGTAGTAAGTGCTAAGATAACGTATGGTCCGAAAGTTTTGTGAATTTTTTTAAAAGCTAATGACTTTTTTCAAATAGTTCTTATTTCTTGACTTAATATTGCAATAACTAACATATATAACAGTAACAAATTCATATTTAACATATTGATGATGTACCATTATCTTCAATGGATCTCAATTTTCTTTTGCCATGTTCCATCATTCTCTGGACAACAGCAGGATCAATTTCTCTAATGCGAAATGCTCTAATGCTTTTGAAAAATGCAACGCCGTAATTGGTCTTCATTTGTAGCTTCCCATCTCTTGTCGTATACTTTTCTGCTCAACACTGACCAAAAATCTTTTATTGGTCTAGCTTGCGGTACATTGGGAGGGAGGAGCTTAGAGAAATTGATCCTGCTGTCAGGGGCGAACTGGGGTTCTAAAAGTTAGGCCGCAGGTGGGATTTGGGGCCCCCTGTGACGTGGAGGGGGGTCACAGGCTAAAACTTTTTTTTAGTTTCAAATTGAATATATTATTATTGGTAAAAGTATTTGTAACAACCTGGTAAAACCTACCTACCTGGTGGCCTGATAAAAAAACATTCATACATCTTCTAGGAACTCAGCAGCTCAAAAGCGCAACTACCTACTGTATTCATTATCACAAACTGTGAATTCTCACTTCTGAACTACATCTATCTATTGCGCTGTAATATCACTGCCCTTTATTAAAGAAAAAATAACAGGAGGGAGGCCTCGGGGCCCATTTTGTTTTCGTGTAATTTTTTTTGTACTTTTTCAACCCAATTACTTTTGGTTTGCGAGGGCCCCTAATCGACCGAAGTTTTGGGGGCCCTTCACAAAAAATCTAGGTCGGGATCGCGGCCTAAGTGCCTTGGCCAGTCCGCCCCTGCCTGCTGTTGTCCAGAGAATGATGGAACATGACAAAAGAAAACAGAGCCATCATTCAACAAATGGTTTTTCATCAATATGTTGAATATGTATTTGTTATTGTTATATCTGATGTTACTTCTTGCAATATTAAGCTGAAAAATTGAGGAGCTTGTGGTGTGGTTAGTTAGCGCGTTCGACTGCCACTCCAGAGGTTGCGGGTTCGATCTCCGCCGGGGACGGATTTTCGTCCTCGAAAACAAGCTCCTTGGCTTAGTTGGAATGCTTGCTAAATGCAAGACGCGCCGTGTGTCGCATAGCACGTAAAATACGAACGATGGTGCCGACCCCATGCGATGTTGGTGGTCGTTAAAAATCCCTACCCTGTGTTGGAACACACAGGGGTTCGGCAAAATTTCCGGTATAGTGGAGGAAAGCATTCACCGCCGTCGGTGTTAGGCCTCGTTGCGGAAATAGGCCGACGTTAAATAAACGAATAAAAAAAAAAAAAGTTGAAAAATTAAGAATATTGAAAAAAGTCATTAGCTTTTAAAAAATTTCACAAAACTTTCGGACCATACGTTAGTCATTTTAATTTATACTAGACGGAAACTTTGACTGCTTGTGAAAACTCAGCTCGAATAATCTGCAAAAGGAAAATCGGGCGTTATCAAGGATATGGTCTTCCTACTATTGGTTGAAGATAATTGAGGTGGATTTGTGATCTAACTACTTTATAATCTATTTTTTTTACTACTAGCGTGAAGTACTGAATTTAAATGGCGATTTTCTAGTAGTAAAAAAAATACTGTATACAGGGTCATTCCCCCAGATGTCCACCCCCATTTTTCTCAAGATTCATTGAAGCTAACGAGTTGCGGTAAAGACTGTTGGATTTAGCTGGTTTTTCTGATCAAATTTAATATGTCAACAAAACTACTTCACCAAAAGTCTGAATACTACTTCAAAATTTTGGGCAATTTTTTTTACACTGCACAATATTGAATGATATGTCATTGAAAAGCCCTTAAAAAGTTTCAATGGACAAGTGCAAAAAGTTTCCGAAAATTTCCAGCGGTTTTCATTTTATGACAGAAAGCAAAAACCTGGAAAAACACGTTTCTATGAGAATCAATGAGAATTTTTTCAAACTGCTAACTGCATTCAATACTCTGTAAAACGGTCAGTATGATGTGTAACTTAATATGCAATAGTTATTTTCAAATTTTGAGGCAATTCAGTTTTTACCCATCAAAAACTTCATTTCGGAAAAATCTCAAAATGCAAAATAGTCATTGCATATTGAGTTATACATACTGACCGTTTTGAGGAGTTCTATTGAATGCAGTTTGCAGTTTGGAAAAATTCTCATTGATTCTGATTTTATACATAAAAACGTGTTTTTCCAGGTTTTTGTTTTCTGTCATAAAATGAAAACCGCTGGAAATTTTCGGAAACTTTTTGCACTTGTTCATTGAAACTTTCAAGAGCTTTTCAATGACATATTATTCAATAATGTGCAGTGTAAAAAATTGCCTAAAATTTTGAGGTGCTCCCGTACCTACTCAAGAGTTTTGGTGAAGTAGTTTTGTTGACATATCAAATTTGATCAGAAAAAAACAGCTGAATCCAACGGTCTTTTCCGCAACTCGCTAGCTTCAACGGATCTTGAGAAAAATGGGGGTGGACATCTTTTTTGAATGACCCAACTACGGTCGAGAAAATTATTATAGCTTCAGCGCCTTATATCCCTCAGCTTTCGCAAAAACAGTTCCATTTTCCCAAAAACACTCAACTTTAAGTGGTTCAAGTTAACTTCAATAAGAAAGAAGACTCTTTTCTTGATGAAGATCGATTTTCCTCTTGCAGATTGGTCGTGGTGAGTTTTCACAATCCAAAACAGTTTCGTGATTTTGGTGTACGTTTCCAAAAATTTGACCTAGAAAATTTTGCGACTTATTTTCTCAAAACGGCATCTTGCTGAAGTCAGTTCATTTTAGCGCTCCGTTCAGTGTCACCCTGTATATCGTATAATAAGGTCAACAATGAGGTGATCCCCAAATGATACCTTGTAGTCAAAGATGAATGTGAAACATCACAAAAATTTCAAAATTAAGCGATTTTTTTCTAGCGATTTTCATTTTAATCGCGGGGAAATTTCGGGCTGATCCCTAAACCATTTGGGTGTGTATAAAGTGCTCGCCAATTGAAATGGTCCACCCGAAAAAATTAGTCACATTCAAAGTGACATAACTCTTGAATGAATAAACTATTTTGAATCGTTTTATGTTTTCTGATTAGCTCACGGATTGGATTACAACATGTCATGGGCCGTTTTTGGTACAGGTGTTTCGTATTAATTATACAGGGCGCTCAATCAGGTACTGCAAAAATGGAAAAGTTCGAACTGGTCCCATTTCACAAAGAATGGTTTTTGGTTTTTTCCAAGTGTTTTAGGAAAGATGTTGTTCCAATACCTTGAAGTAGTTTTCAAAATTTTGAGTTTATCTTCTCCAGTTACACAGTGATCTCAAAAATGCAACCTTCTGGTCTGGCATTTATATCTATTCCAATTGTTGGTCGATTTTGGAAAATAAGGACCCTTGTTGAAGCTGAAGACTCAGATGAGAAGGTTCGAGGATCGGAACTGACTGGAGACAAAAATTTTGAAAAAGCAAAGGAATCAAAAGTGACCTAAATATGAAGCACCCTAGAAATCAGGTTCCAAAAATCAACCTGCCTTCAAACAGACTTTTATTTCTGAACATTTTGAGGTATTTTCCGATTTTAAGTGATGAAAATGGTCGATGCCGGACCCATTTTACAAATTCACTTTTCAGAAGATAATACCGGACCTTCCTCGACTGAAATGCACGTAACCTAGGCTACCTTATTATTGTCGAATGTTTCCTTCACATTTAAAGAGATAGGCACCAGTTCTGATCTTCATAACCCAGGTTACGTCTATTTTTAGGTGAAAAACGTCCAGAATTTTTCGTTGGGAGCATCCATTTCTGATTTGAATTCATTGCCACAATTTTTGCCCCATGCAAATGGGAAACACCTCAAAATGTTCAGAAAAAATGATTTGTTTAAAGACAAGTTGTTATTTGTTTAATACCTTCCCTAAACCGGATCTCTAGCAAGTTTGTCATTTGAGTCACTTTTGATTCAATTCCTTCCCCAGAATTTTCATTTAAAGTCAATTCTGATCCTCGATCCTTCTGACCTGAGCCTTCAGCTTCAACAAGAGCCCTCATTTTCCAAAATCGGCCTACAACGAATAAAGTTATTACTGCAAAACTAAAAGGTTACATTTTTGAGATCACCCTGTAAATAAAGCAGATAGGCAAAAAAAATTAAAAACTATTAGAGTTATGGTTATAATAATTCCCCTGAAACACTTGGGGAAGACCAAAAATTATTTTTTGTGAAATGAGACCAGTTCAAACTTTTCCATTTTTGCGGTACCTGATTGAGCGCCCTGTATAATTGATACGAAACACCTGTACCAAAAACGGCCCACGACATGTTGTAGTCCAATACGGGAGCCAATTAGAAAACATAAAACGATTCAAAACAGTTTATTTATTCAAAAGGTATGACACTTTGAATGTGACTGTATTTTTTGGGTGGACCATTTCAATTGGCGAGCACTTTAGTTTATATTAGTTTGAAAGAACATAATAATATAATAACTGAGAGTAGCGGTATTTCACTGATTTAGGTAAGATAACCTCCTGTCTCCAAGCCCTTATGGGACAGTTCCATGGAAGCGGTATCAATCTTTACTACACTAACCTCGGGTTCCACCAAACTTTTATCAACGTGATAACTTTATCACTCTGATAGTAACTAAGCAACTGGCCATCCTATTGGCTGGTGCATAGCAACTATCAGCGTGATAGATTTAATCTGCTCTTAAAATTTTGGTGGAACCCGAGGTAAGTTAGTACATTTCGTTAGATGAACTTCTCAATAATGTTATTAGAATCTAACAGCAATAAAAATAATGATGGATTACAAGATCGTAATAGAATAGCGCATCAAAGCATTGTAAACTCTATAAAATCCTTCACAAGTTGGCTTTTTAACCTCAACTTTGAAAGAGAAATTCGACTTGATCTCTTGAGAGCTTAATGAATCCAATTCCTAGATCAAGTTTTCCAAGCTGTAGTGGGAGGCATTTTCTTGAATTCCAAATTCAAATAGTTCTTGATTATTTTGTATATTCATGTTTTAGGTGATTCAGATCACAAACCTTACGTTACTGCTGAGCCTGATGTGAGAAAAATACCACTGGATGGGGGTGAAGATTTCTTAATATTAGGCTGTGATGGTCTGTGGGACCACTTATCAGAAGATGACGCTGCCAGGGCAGTCTACAGTATGATATCCCAATGTCCAGGTATGTTCTTGAAGACATGAAAATAATTTATAATAATAATTGTTGATTGTAAAGTGGACGACAGTTGACAGATTTTTTTGGGGTTCTGGGACAGCAAGTCAGTTCATTCACAGCGTCATCCACTTTACAGTGGCCACAAACTGTACATTTGTGAGCAAAATTTTATGTCATTGTTTGGATTTGTGATGCAACCAAGAATACAACCCTCTATTAGGGTGGGCCATAAAAAACGCACTGTTTTATTTTCCTTGCCGAAATTTTATTTCTTGACGATTTTGACAAGTTTGGTATCCCTGTGTAGCCAATTCAATAGGCTACAAAATCCGTACATCAATAATGCTGAAGTAAAAAAATTCAAAATAAAATAGCGTACACAACTGAAGATAGGCATTCTTTTGCCGCCGTTTTTTTTTATCGAAATTTGACAGAATGACGGAACTAAAGACGTTTTCGAATGAACGAAAGACTATGCAGCGAAAATAAACAAGTGAGTATGCCTTCACGTGCGTGAGTCTCAGTAGCGCATTTACTCAAAGAGGCATATTGTGAACGTGAAGAAATTTGGTTGAAGGAGAAACACCATTCCTTGCCCACTTTCTTCATTCGAAACTCATTGTGATATTGTGTTATCAGAATGGGGTACTTGCCAATGAAATAGATTTGAATGAAAATTCTTTCACTCATCAATATATTTTTTTGTTTGAGGGCGGGAGCTGGGAGCGGCGACTAATCAACAGTAGTCTATTCTTTCCCATTTTCAGTCGGCTATCCATATAGCGAAAGAATTAGATCGCTATGTCTTCAGGTTTATGTTTTCCATTTATCTCTTACTTTGAGGGCAGCGTGTGGGGGTGGCAGCATTCGGCAAAGTAACTGTTGCACCGTTTGAGTCAAGAGTTTCTAAATGTTTAAGGAAATATGACAATCAGTGAAAATTGTGAAAGTTGCATTTTTTTTGTTTGGGGGCGGGAGCTGGAGGCGGCGACTAATCAAAAGTGAACTATCTCTTACCATTTTTAGTCAGCCATCTATATAGCGGAACAATTTGATCGCTATGTCTTCAGGGTTATGTTCTACATTCATCTCTTACTTTGGGAGGGGGGGGCGTGTGGGAGCGGCGGAGTTTGGCAAAGAAATTCTGCCACAGTTTGAGTTGGGAGTTTCTGAATGTTTGAGGTAACATTAAAATGTAATTCAGTGGAAATTATTGAAAGTTGCACTTTTTTCTTTTGGGGGTGGAAGTTGGAGGCGGCGTCATGTAAAAGGTAGCCTATTCTTCTCCATTTTTAGTTAGCTATCCATAAAGCTTAAGAATTAGATCGTTATGTTTTCAGGTTTATGTTTTTCATTCATCTCTCACTTTGAGGGCAGCGTGTGGGGGCGGCAGCATTCGGCAAAGTTACTGTTGCACAGTTTGAGTTGGGAGTTTCTAAATGTTAGGGAAATATGACAATCAGTGAAAGTTGTGAAAGTTGCTTTTTTTTGTTTGGAGGCGGCAGCTGGAGGCGGCGGCTAATTAAAAGTGGCCTATATTTTTCCAATTTCAGTCAGCTATCAATATAGTGAAAGAATTGGATCGCTGTGTCTTCAGGTTCATGTTTTACATTTATCTCTCACTTTGGGGGCGGCGTCTGGGAGCGGCAGAGTTTGGCAAAGAAATTCTTGCACAGTTTGAGTCAAGAGTTTCTAAATGTTCGAGGTAACAGTATCAGCTAAATCAGTGAAAATTGTTGAAAGTTGCACTTTTTTCTCTTGGGGGCGGAAGCTGGAGGCGGCGCCATATCAAAAGAAGCTATCCTTTTCCATTTTCAGTCAGCTATCCATATAGCGAAAAACTTTGATCGCTATGGCTTTGGGTTCATGTTTTTTATTTATCTTTTACTCTGGGGGCGGCGTGTGGGAGCGGCAGCGTTCGGCCGAGCAAATGTTGCACAATTTGAGTTGGCAGTTCCTAAATGTTTAAGGGAACATCTAAATCAGTTACATTCGTGAAAGTTGCACTTTTTATCGTTTGGGGGCGAAACCTGGGGGCGGCGACTAACCAAAAGTAGCCTATCCTTTTCCATTTTCAGTCAGCTATTTATATACCGAAAGAATCAGATCGCTATGTCTTCGGGTTTATGTTTTTCATTTTCAAGTGATTGGGGGCGGTTTTTAGCAGTTTTTTCTTGTCGGCGGCGCATATTGATGACGGAATGTTTCTTGGCTTACGTTTATAAGTGGCAACTATGTATTATCCAAAAAAATGAGAACACCAGAGCATCAGGTCTGGTAGAAAGTGCAATATTATGTTATTTCAAGTTTATCGGGGGCGGTTTTCTCTATGTTGGCGGCGCAATATAGACATTCAATATAGCCTAGCCCTCCTTTGGGAGTGGCAGCTATGTAACAGCGAAAAAATTAGAAAGCTAGGTCGTCTAGTTTGGGAGGAGTTCGAGGAACGGACGGACGGACGGACGGACGGACAAAGCGGTTGCAATAGCGATTTTCATCAAGATGGAAAATGCGCTAAAAACCGTGAGCCTCTCTGGAGTGAAAACTAGCATGATCAACAAGATACTTCGTCTCTACTGGTCGGCGGCTCCTCGCTAATGCTGCTAGGTGAGCGGTGGTCACTAAAGAAAATTATGCTCAAGTGGCCAAGCGCGGCAGTGGATACTATTATTATTCAAATAAATTCAAATTCTATACAGGGTGTTTTAGCGATGATAGCAAAAAATTCAACTTGAAGTAGATCTCGTAAAAATATGACGAAAACCTATATACAATTTTGCCAAGTTCGGCCTGATGACGAAGATACAGCCTTCAATGTTCATGTTTTTCAGATTTCAAGAATCTGTAACTCAGGAATCTTTCTATAAATTTCGCTTTAATTTAGCATAAGCTGGTTTGTCATAATTATCTATCAACATGCCAGATTTCGAAAAAATCCAATCAGTGGCATAGAAGTTTGAGGGGTCACCTTAAGTCAACTTTTCTTCGGATGCTTCTAAATTATTGACCCTCATAACTCCTACACCACTGACTGGTTGAATTTTCTCAAAATTTGGCAGGTCGGTAGTTTCACAAATCAGTCTGTGCTGAATTTGAGTTATTTTCGTCAAAACGTCACTAAGTTACAAATTTCTTAAATCCGTGAATCTTGATCATTCGTGTCAAGACAACACATTTTTTCCGTGGTCCGCCCTAATAATAAAAGTCGTAAAAGTGGTAACTAGCCCATGTTTTTTATTGATCACTATGATTTTTTCGACCTTACCAATTTTTTTCACAAATTGTTTTTTTATGAGCGATCTTATGATGTTTTGATGTTTGAAAGCATGTTTTATAAAGTTCCAAACCAGGTACTAATGACCTTTACACCAATTTTCTTAGATATAAGTTTCTATTTGTGCATGGCATTCTTTTTATGAGTAGTATGTTATGCTGCCTTCGTGCTTATTGATTGTCAGAAGTAATTTGCGAATACAAGATGTGTTATTTGGTATACGTATTAGCGTATTAGCCAGCCAAGGCGGGCAGAAAACTCATTTTTCTGAAAAAGTGGGCGTCTTTTTTTGTGTGTCTGATGAGGGTTTGTGTATTCGATAATCGGATTGTCACAGAGTGTGCTGCACCAAAACCAATGATCGCCGCGGGGACAAGAAGGACGAGTTATTCATGGTGGATCAGAGCAATTAGGACCTTCAAAAACGTCGAAATGTTGAATAGTTTTCTGTGAAAAAATCACATAGGCCGGATTTGGTGAGAAAATAGCACTGCGGAATGGGTTTACCACCATATTTAGTCTTAAAGTGGTCCACACCGCAGATTTTGTCGAATTCTTCGTTTTTCACAGTGTACGGACAGTGTTGGGCATGTACGAGTATTGGACCCTTTGCCGAAGAAACTGACCAACAACACCCCGCTAAACTTGACAAAAAAAAACATATATCTCAAAAAACAAAAATGAAAAACATCTCGATAAATGTGAAACCCTGCTAAAATGTACTTGGTTCGCGGCTAAGCTAAAAAAGTCAGTCATTAATGGGGCCTTGCAATTGAAAAACTCAACGTGAGGTCGCCACTACTGTAGGGGGCGCCTACTTCGATAAAGCGGCCGTAACGACGCGAAAAACAGGGGAGTTTGAGTAGTTTGACCAGTAACTGACAGTGACTGGAGACGTCAAGCAAGAAACAGAGGTTATCCAAATTTCAAATCAAGACATAAAATGACGGACGTCGGTCACTGAAGCGTCATCGCCGTCAAAATCGTCGAATTTGCCCCCAACGGTCGTGGCGCCCTCGGTGTGTAAAAGTGGCAGTGCAAGGCCCCATTGGCATCGAAGATTTTCTTCTAGAATATTTAATTCTCTACAACTTTGCCGTTCATGATATTCGGATGTTTCTTGTTGTTTTCACAGCATTCAAGCAGTATTGTAACGTAGATCGTTTTTTCATTTGACTTGCTTGACCTGCAATTTTGAACACGATTAACAACTCAGCTGAAGAAGTTATACATAGGCATGCCCTTGAGGAGTAGATCATTGAATTTTTCACAACTCTATGATTTGCAATTTTTATATGTCTCTTTCGATTCGCCCATAGTTCCAGGAGAAAGACGGCGGCGCAAACTTTTTCATCTTCTTTCTTATTATTTCTTACCATGGTTTTGGAGGTCACACAAAGTCATAAATTTGGATTCTTCATTAGAATCCCCAAATGTAGTTACATAAAAAAAAATCCTATGGACCTTTTGCCACTCTCTATCCTCCCGATACTGGCCTATAGACCCATCAGATAAGGAGACAATTAATTCATGACTTGAGTTTCCTCTATGTTTTATTCATACCCACTAGATTATGTCTAGTATCTTACGGTGGTTTTTTGGTGGGTCTGAAAAGGAGGAAGCTCAAGTCAGAAATCAACTCCTTACGGGTGGATCTCAAAAATTGAGCAAACCTGGAAGAAGGTATCCGCGATGCTTTGATTACGCTGTTTTGTCACTCTCTGTTTTGACCCGCGCTGTTTTATTTGCGCTGTCTTATCCTGCACTCATATGAAATCCTGGAAAAGGACCTCTTTCGCTCAGATTTACGTTCCAGGATACAAACTTCAGCTTCAGAGATGTTCCGAACGTATGGCATTTACAGATCGCCTTCATGAGCTCTCACAATACGTAAATCTGCCACTGCTGGATCTCATCCTGATCTGTAATTATTTTCGAACGCAGTGAAAGCAAACAGTCGTTTGTCTTCTAAATGAATATTTATTTCCCTAATGCATCCGAATAAGTACTAGGAAGTGCATCGCCAGGTCTCTGGCGCGGTTGTCTACTAATTATATTTAACTTTGATATACTATTATCCCTATGGTTATATCAATGCTTGATGGCCTTCTATTCTATCCCCTCAGTCTTCTGGCGTTATTTTGGGTTTTCTAGTGCTATGCAGTGGCAATGACCTGCACCAGAGCCTCCCCTCTCACATCATTTTGTAGGACACGCATGATGTTTTTTTTTAAGTGTCATCTGTTCTATTCCTCACTTTACAATAGGGAGCAAGACCTTCCGAAAAAACATTCATCATTCGTCGCAGCACCCTTTTGTCTTCTACTTGACTAATCCAATTCAGATTGTTTTGTGTTCCCATTTAACTTACTAATCGATATTAATGGAGTGTCTAACCGTGAAATTCAATCATTTCTATTAATTGCACTTTAATATAATTCTATTTTCGAATGATGGAGGCGCGACTATCATAGTCATACAACTTGGAGAACGCCAAGCTGTGTTCAAAGGGTTAAAGCTGTTGTATCATATTTATAAATTTTCGTTCATGTTTACGTGTAATTTTTAACTAGGTATTTCAAAGTGTTGAAAGAAATTGATGAGAGGAAGATGCGCAGTTATAGATCTCGACCTTGGGAGCCGTCATGCATTCTTCACCGTGGCGGAAACAATAAAATGAAAACGTTAACCTCCGTTTTGCCGAATAATACCAGTCAAAAATTAGCTTCGGTCTCCGCTGAAGAGTACAGCATTGTATGTTTGGCATCCAAAAATTTTCTCATGTTCCTTTGAAAATAATCAGAAGAGTTATGAATGGCCAAGGAAAGAAAAGTATATGAAATTATAATAACTGTTGCTGCTCTAGATATGGCGTTCAAAGAATGGTGGTCTGATTATCCTCCGTATCGCGTAGTACCTAACTATAATTTCGTTTACCAGTGGTGCATGATAATTATTGCTATGTCACACTCAAAAATGTCGCTTTATTGTACTTGCTTTCTTCAGTTTTCTAGAAATCGGTAATAGCACATCCAGAGAGAATCAAATTCGTAATTATCATTACGTCCTATTGAACTGATTGTTGACGCAAAAGTAGAAATAAGGTTCTTGCAGTAGATTCGTAGCTTGGAGATGTAAGAGTATAATGAAGACTCTGAAATACATTTAAAAGTGCTGCTTTTAAAGTAAATTTAATGTTTTTAGTTTTACCTTATGTCACATCTTTGAAGAAATGGAGAGAGAAGTTCTAGGAAGAAGCTTGCGATGGTTATCTTGATAATTATCATTTTTCAGTGTATCAAATCGAAACCATCATTCTTTCATTCTTGCTATGTGTCGATTAGAACGCGCGGCAATAAACATTATCTTGCTGTAGGTTAGTGAAATAAGCCGAGGCGTGGGAAGCAATGAAATAAATAAATGCAAAAGCCATAATCAAGTCGCGGTATAATTGCATGGTGTAACCCACGAGCTTTTACTGATAATATTTCAATCCTCCGCTTCTCGCTTGGGGTTACACATATTGTATCGGACCCTTCCTTTACGTCTCTGCCGGCCTTTCCGTATATCTATTCGCGGTTCTCCTCTCGTGTCGTGGAGATAAGCATTATCGAATTGATTTGTGCAAAAGGTGCCAAAGCCATGTGATTAGCTTGGATCCTTTACTTCATGACATTCTTTGTTCGAAGCAGTGCGAATTGCTGTTCATGCTTTGTTCCAAAACGGAGGTAGCAGATGTCTGATTTCTTGAATTTCAATCGATTTCTGAAATTTTAATTTTTTAAGCACAAAGCAGTAGGTACTAGTGGATGGTCTCTAATGTACAAGTACCCACTCGTATGGTAGGTAGGTACCAAATTAATTTCAATACCTTTTAAAAAAGAAGTTTTTCGTGCGGCTCTAAAAATGATCAAGTATGAGTCGAAGGAGCGTTTTACTGATTTATAAATAAATAATAATTGAAGGGTGCTTAACTGCAGGTACTTTTTTATAATAGCTAACAGGGAAGGTACCAAATTAATTTCCATACCTTTTAAAAAAGAAGTTTTTCGTGCGGCTCTAAAAATGATCAAGTATGAGTCGAAGGAGCGTTTTACTGATTTATAAATAAATAATAATTGAAGGGTGCTTAACTGCAGGTACTTTTTTATAATAGCTAACAGGGAAGGTACCAAATTAATTTCCATACCTTTTAAAAAAGAAGTTTCTCGTGCGGCTCTAAAAATGATCAAGTATGAGTCGAAGGAGCGTTTTACTGATTTATAAATAAATAATAATTGAAGGGTGCTTAACTGCAGGTACTTTTTTATAATAGCTAACAGGGGTGTTAGGAAATCGATAGTAAGTCCGGCACCTATGTGTGTTTTTATTTGTATGCACCCTCCTTGCTGGTGCGACGCCTAGGTCAGTACCCCTCCCCGAAAAGTGGAAGGTAATGCCAATGGTAATGCGATACTGAAGCCACAAACTTTCTATATCGACGGATCTCGTCTGGCTTAGGGTTCTAACATGTAGCGAATATAATTAATAAATGGGCACTGAAAAAATTATATGACAGGAACAAAACGGGTAGAACGGGCAGAACAAAGATAAATTTATCTTTATAAATTAATGAGCGCGTTTGGATTAACCGGATTAACATAACAAAAGTGATTAACTTTCTCAACTTTGTTTTGCTGATTGTTTATTTAGGAAATGTTCCAAGGAACATAGTAATTATATCTAATTAAATAATTCTGTCTCGAGTGATGTGTGAAGTTGAAAATCCCATACAAATGAATGAGCGATATGTGCCTGGACTAGAAATAAAATCACGGATGATCGCATGGATGGTGTTGATATTTTTTTTGCTAAAGCCTGTTCTGTAAAAGTACCTGTCTTATCAATTCCACAAAAAGGGCCGCCATGCGATTTTTGGGGAACACCAAACTTCACTAAGCTGACAAATTACGCTAACATAACGGGAACGGACTCTTGGAAAAATCTTAATTTCGTCTTGTGCGTGGACCATTTTCGTCTGGAATCAGGAGCACTGTGGGTCCTCGAAAAATGTTAGTATTTATCATTTCAACAGCGTTCGTCAGGGCCGTTGTCTGTCAGTCGAGCTGTCAGCCCATAAAACAGGAAATTCTACAGATAGGGTAAGGTCAGGGTAAGGTCATTCATACCTTCTTGTTTTTGCGCTTCAGCCGCTACGAGGTGCTTTACTTTCCGATAAGGCCAGTTCAAAAGTTATGATTTTTTTTATATAAGCATTGTTTTTGAATGGCTTCTGAACAATTTTGTCGGCACGACGTATTAACGGCTCGTTTGAAATCACATGATACAGGGTGATTCGTAATTAGCGGACACGGGGTCGTGACTCGTGTAGGTACGTTGTATAAGAGTCGTCGGGGAGACAAATTAAAACGCCAGTCGAATCCAGCCATCTGATTGGTAAATTTTGACTTGCTGTTCCGAATCAACCAATCTGATGCCAATATTCTTTCTGGAGTTGAAGTTTAGTTTTAATTTTTGCTGCATAACTCCAGCATTAGTTAGATCTGCCGCAAGTATCTGCAGTTGATGAAATCACGAAATAATAATACGACATGATAATGAAACTCTTTTCCGTAAGATTGTTCTTATAATATGTTTAAATACACAAATTTTCCTCATTCGAGAGCTTCTGTCACCAGTGCAGTGCCATAATGCCAACGACAAAGACACAGCCCCATAGAATCAGTAGGTTTTAGATTAAAATGATCGGCGGTAGTTAAGTGTAACCTTAATCGCTCGTTTTATAGCCACTTCTATTGCCGGATTCGATATTATCGAGTGCAATTATCTTAAATGGAGTTCATATCACAATTTACTCCTATAATTAATATGGAAGTAAAATTTCAAATGCTTCCAGTAGTTAGTAGATAGTACACCTTTATTGTATGCCTACCTACCAATATCATTACAAATCCGAGAAGTTTTCGCATAAATAGTAGGTACAGGTAAAATACAACACGAATTGTTGTCGTGCAATTTTGGCTCATTTCCAGCAGGACTTCTTGTAGATAGCAGCGTGCGTCCAATCGAAGCCATTCTAAGTTTGTTTTCGATTGCGGTCGCGTGCCTCCCCGTGTTTGTCTTATTTTATGTCATGGGGGGGTCCTTGATGTCTCCCTCGGCAATAAAATGCGCCAACGAAAGCCCCAGAACTGCATCGTGAACAACATCTTGGTTCGCCCTCATACTCATACACGGATGAAGCAAAGTCTATACATTTTCCAGTTCATGCTTGGTAGAAGCAATAAAATATTATTAGCGAATACGCAGACTCACTATAGTCTGCTGTGGGGTGGCACTTGAAAAAAGGCATTAAATTTCGATCGTACAGAGCTTTGCAGCCAGCGAACAGTCGTGAATTTTCACAAAAGATTGAGGTAAATAGGTGGATAATCATGAGATAAAAATATAATTCATGTAATTCTACGTAGTTTCTTCGCACTCTTCTACGGTTTTGTATATGTATAAGTATTCCGACATGCAGAGAGCTGAGCTTTTAAAAAATAATATCAATGGCAGAACGTCTCCTACCAGAGATTTACGAGCTCTGCCTCTTCTGCAACAAGCATTTTGAATCCACGATAAATCAAAGTTCGCTCCCTGCAGTTTATATTTTACGCTGTATGTGCAATACAGGATCATGCAAAGGATAGGACACACGCTGTAAGACCAGACACCATCTAGGACGATCATCTGCTCATTCATTTTAAAAAATTCTAGCACGACCGTACCATAAATTTCCAGAAATTCAAAAAGCCTGCAGAATGAATCTGTTGAACAGCATGTCGGGAATTGAATAAGATTTTGAACGCAAAGCATACAGTGACGTAGAAAGACGAGCGATCTCAGGAGTCATCCTCCTGTTATGTGCACTAGTGAATTACTGCAATGTAGCGTGCTCATGTGATAGTTAATTATTTGCAGCTAACGGTAGTACAGGAAAGATATTTTTTAAAAGAATCGCCAAAAGCTTGGAAAAGATATGAACGTCGAACTTGTTTTCATCCAAATTCACACACTGGATTCGAATTCAGCAGATTAGATTTAGTCGGAAAAGATACCAAACTTGTCGTTCTTCGGTTTTATATGCCCAGGAAAAAAGACCCATCTATTTAGTTGAACTTCGCGTCCCCCACGACCCCTTTCAACAATGGTCGACACTTTTTGTGCCAAAATGGTATCAACATGATACGGTGCGTTGAATTACTATAGTACTCGGAATACCAGAGGGACCTGTGGGCGGAGCCTAACTGTGCGAATTGAGTTCATCTAGTGGTGCACCTCGATTTGCAGTGGGATTTTAGGTTCGCCTGTGACCTAGTAATGGTCCACCACTCCAGCTGATGGTGTTGCTTCTCCTATTTCAACACACGGACTCGTCCAAAACGATTTTTGTTTTTCTGTTCAGCCCCGCCCACAGGTCCCTGTGGTGTGCCGTCAACTCTACGTATGCATATAATATTATCCGTCATTTTAAGTTGTCATCTTTTACCCCCTCCCCTCCAGTAACTCAAAACCCTGGAGTGCCATTTTTGGCAATTTCGATATGTAGTAGGACACTCAATTCTGAACAGAATATCAATTTTCAGGACGTCCGTATTTTTCCGAGGTTGAAAATCATCTTTTTTGTACTTATGGAACACTAACTTGTACGTTTATGCGTTCAGCTTTTATTTTCAGCAAAGCAAGCGAGCCTAGGAGAGCTGTCAGTGAAATGCCACAGTTTAGGTTCTACAATATTTTCTGGGGTTATCGCTTTACTTCAAAATCCTGTTGGTATAAGTGGTGGAGTTGAGTAGAAAAGCGTTCAGCTAGACTTCGCCCCTAAATGAAATTCATTATTTTTTTACTGTTCTTATGTCGCTTAGAAATAAAGCCGATTTATTATTATTATTATTATCATAAATTATTAAATTGACGTAGGATTAACACTGACACTTGACTGGCAGCCGTAATCATGCTGTAATAGCTGAAGTGTCAAGTGATGTTTAGGTATTTTTAATTTAAAAAAAAACGTGAAAACAAAATTCTAGGCCCTGCTGCGTTGCAAATAAAAACTGAACGGATAATAATAATGATAATATATTGACTTTTTTGTACATACATCACATAATTTCAAAGTATCCAACACAGTGTAAAAAATACATTAGGGGCGGAGTGTAGCCTAAGGCTACTCTACTCAACACCGGCAATAATATTTCTGGTGTCGGTGTGATCGAAATTAGCATTGGTAGTACCTTTATGAGATTCCTGAACTTGTACCATTCGCTAACATTGCTGTCAACGAAGGTGCTGCAAGACATTAGGTACCAAAGATAATTCTACCCCGAAAAAAATTAAGCCCACCCCACTTTAATCCCATGTTTTATATAAAAACTCAACGAACGACTGTCATTATGTCTGCTTTATAGACATTGTAAACGTAATAGACCGTGAGCTAGCGGCCTTTGAGAGCTTGTCATTTATGATCGCATCAAACTTATTGTAGTGATAGCCACCCGTATGGTAGTTTTGGTAGTTGCTGAAACGCCAGTCTCCCTCCTCAAAGCGAGTCGGCCTGGGAGCTGCAAATTTGCAAAAATCCAATAGATTTGAAATTTTTTGAAAAATTTCAGTTGATGTCAAAAGTAGATTGCAAGTATTGGGCGTCATGTAGGTCTATTTTCAAATGCGATGCGAATGCGAATTTTGAAAAAATACTTGCGGTAAAACCGAATCCAATTGCAGATTTAATTAGATTATTTTGGTTTGTTGCTTCCTGCCGAATTTGATCCCAGTCCATCGGATAGATTTTGAAGAATTTAATGTCAAAGTTTTGAACTTTGATATTTTTTAATTACTGACGAATGAGAGTTGGATGGGTACTTTTAAACTGTCCTGAATACAGTTTTTTTAGAGCTTTTGAATAACATATTGCGAGCCAAGTTACGTGAAATAAAGCTTCTGTCATTTTTTGATAGTGACACTTCCATTTGACAGCAAGACCCTGTCCGCATACCAAATTTCAAGTCGATCGGATTAACGGCGCAAAATTATTTTTTTGGGAAGGGGATTTTTGCAAATTTACAGTTCCCAAGACGACTCGCTTTGAGAGGGGGGGGATACTGGAGTTTCAGTAACTACCATGTGGGTGGCTATCGCCGAAAAAGTTTGGTGCGGTCAAAAATGGCCGCTAGCTCACGGTCTATAAAAAGATGGACCAGCCATCTTGCTGGTCTATGTAGTGATTGGTTCATTCTGTTACGTTACGATTACATATAATTTGCATCACTTTAATAAATTTAACAGGTGCCTACCAATCCTACCTACCTGACTTTTAATACTATGACGTAGGACAAGTCACTATAACAAATCAAAGATAAAAAGTAAAACATCAGTCCCTATCAATAAAATGAAAGTGAATTAGTAGAAATCACTTTTGATTTAATTTTGAAATTTTAAGATTTTGATTTTTATTCAATTTGGGAATTTAGTAACATCGACTATTTCTTTAGGGAAGTCGCATCCTGAATTTGAATTTCCTATTTTCAAAATAAAACGAACAAACGTGATGTACATAGTAGTCTCAGGAAAAGCTAGTCTTACTTTATAAGCCAGGGACAAGCTATTTCCCGGTTTGCCCCCATGTAGACGACAATATAGCATAAAAGGAAGTGAAAAGGTAGTGAGAAATTCGCAAGTTACATAAAGCTGAGCGGACGTAAAGCGGACTCCGCCAAAAAACCTCATCCAAGATGAATGCGGCTGCTGCCCAGTCCCAGTACCTACATTAAAGTCCGGTTTTTCTCTCTTCATGTTCTTTTTTGAAATGTACGTTTCACACATTACGGCTGTAGGTTTGTTTGTTCTTTCAAGAAATGGAAAGTTTTTATATTGAGGGGTCCATGTCAGTCTCGTGTGTATGCGGTTGGCAACACTGCCTCGGTATAGCGTGTTTCAAGCGTTTCAATACCCTATTCCTCATTCACCGACCGCCGGCAGGATCTGATATTATTACCGCTGCTACCTATACTGCTACACTACTCCACTTGGAATATACCTACGTGATTCACGCGATTTCAGTGCCTCTTAAGTTTTTTTTTCGCAGTAATTGTTCAAAAACAATTGTGCCGTGAAATTTCTCGCAAAAGTTCTGTGTTATTTTGTTTATTGTACTTGTACTTAATCAATTTTTGCGAAAAAATTAGTGTTTTTTGTGAAGTGGCTTTTTGGAAATCAAGGTGAGTTTATAAAAATCTTGTTCGGTAAGGTATTCTAGAGTGGAAATTATTATGAGTAAGACTTGGGCTTGGGCAACACCTGACGTTGATTAAACCAACGAGTTTTAGTCATTTCTTTATGCGATTTTAATAATAGGTTTGGTAGTCATGACATCTCTACCAGAACAACGTGGAGTAATTGCGGCTTTTTTCATGCGCGATGTGTATATTTGGAAAAAAAGCGATTTGAGTACCTACCTAGGTACATAATATCTATAAAGTTGAATTATAACACATTGACATTACTGAAGAATGCTGTGTGTTGTAACTTTCTACATGTTTTTAATATTTGGAGTCGCTTCTGTTTTTTTTCCGTGATTTTTTCCATTGTTTCCCAGCAAAATTTTCATAAATCTTCAATATCTCACGAACAGTTCAACATATCTAGTTCGTTCGCTGTTGAACGAATCTTATTAATTTCGGCTAGATACCGACGACATTTGAGGACAATCGGTCAAATATAAACAATCTTCAACAACAATGAATATGCACGGATCGCCAAACTCATGTGAGATAACGACGCGTGCATATGCATTGTAGTTCTTAACTTTTACGTCATCGTATATTTAAATCTAATCAAGCTATAGGTTCAGTTTTTTTTTATGGAACTACACAGAGACCTTTGTAACAGCACAGGTAACAGTATAACAGCTTTTAAGAAACAACTAGGTGGACCCGTGGGCTACGCCCCACGCTGTTCCAGTAGTAATTTTCACAATGCATGCTTATATTCAAGTACTTAACAAATAGTCGGGGCGCTGATGCTTTTTTTTGGTGTTATGCAATGCCATTCGTTAGATACATTGGTGGGGACTCGTGAGCCCACAAAAGTCGGTAGCATCGCCACAACCATGGTCGATGCCATACACAGGGTGATACAAACAAATTTCTTGAAAATGCATACCTCATGAACTCAAACAGTCGGAGGTGTGATGTGTGAAAATTTGTGAAGACATGCCTGATTGAATCCTCACTAAGGACGGTGTTGAATTGGTAAAATAAGAGTTGCGGAATCAACCCCTGTGGGTTTATTCCTTGACGGATTCTCACAATTTTGGTCTCTTTCAAAAGCTACAAGAATATACTTTGGTTTGAGCCCATTGGCATTTCCAAAATCCAAGAAATAAAAAAAAATTAATTTGGATTTTGGAAATGCCAATGGGCTCAAACCAAAGTACATCCTTGTAGCTTTGGAAAGAGACCGAAATGGTGAGATTCTGTTGAATAATAAACCCACAGTGATTGATTCCGCAACGCTTATTTTACCAATTCAACTCCGTCCTTAAGCTACTCTGTCGCTACTGCAGTGAACTACTTTGAATCATCTTGAAAACTTTAAAAAAGGGTACTTGATCAATTATTTCTTGATAATCATCGGATTTCCTGGGAAACTAATTCGAAATTTATATTGCATGAACGGACGCATGTGAAGGCTGTGAAGGAACATGCTTGATTTAATCCTTATTAGTATGCAGCAAACCGTTTTGGAATATGTATCTCCAAAAATTCCTGAAATATCTTGAAAATTGAAGCCTGAAAAAAATATTCACTAATTTTTATTTTTTGTCTCATCGATTTCTTCACCTTTGTCTTCACCGATTTTTTTAGGTGCAACTTGGTTTATATCATACATGCTCCTGTGATGTGATGCTCCTATTTCGGTGTGAGAGCTCGCGAGGAGCAGCACTTCTGCTGCGACTGTACGAACAAAGCCACGTCTTCTAATGAAATTGAAAACCAAACACAAAGACCGCCCACAAGCAAACCAAATAAGCCGTCAACTAACAGTGAGTAACAAAGTCCTCAAAAAGAAGTCGACTAATTGCCCGAGAGTTGAGCTTAAAATCTTGAAAACTTCCGCTGATCTATTGGTGGTCCGAGCCAAGCGTCTAAAATACAGCACATCCCGCATTTTCGTCGCACACACGGAATATCACAATATGTGTACACGTTTGTGCATCGTCAAAGGAAATAAAAGGAAGTGGGGAGGGCTTTTAATATACATATAGATAGAAGAAGCGGTTAAAATACAAAACAATTATTGAAGACAACTACATCTTTGTCCCTTTCGCTGTTGAGACCCTAGGCCCTTGGTGCCAAGAGGCTATAGATTTTGTATACCAACTGGGGAAGCTTACAGCAGATGCCACTGGAGAAGACAGATCGAGGTGCTATACAGGGTGGTGAAAATTTCGATGCTCACCATTGGTATCTTGGAAACGGTAAGAGATACGAGGTCGGTTAAATTAGAAAAAAGTTGCGCTTTTTTGTGGGGATTGCGAATCTGAAAAAAGACTTGGAATATTTTGATTGGTTCCCGATTTATCACGAAAAAACTGGAAATTCTGATTTCAGAAATTATTTTTTATCTTTCCAACCATTCAAGCTATTCTGATCAAACTTAGTAGTTTTAGGTTTTTGACCACTCCGAGTCGAATAACGTTGACAGAAATTTTTCAGGCCTTCTAGATTTCAAATTATGATAGTCAACTTTTCTTTTTCTTATGGCCGCCATATTGTATTTTTGCACTAATAGATAGAGAAAAAAATTAGTTTTCCGAATTAGTACCCAACATGTTCTTCTTATGACATTTTTAGCGTCAAATTTCGATTTTTTTTGTAAATTATTGACAAAATCGGGAATGCTTTGAAAAACAATTGAAATATTGTCCATAGCAACAACAAAAAAATGACAGATGGTGTGCAATTGACGTATCTAACTTCTTAATCGTGTTTTGTGCTTGTTTGTACCGAGAGTTCATAAATTAAATGGGTCAAGAGTGTCTGTTAGTTTAAAAACGTCTGTGGGAACTAGCATCGTTCTTGTTAAAGTCTTACAGATTCATTACAAAAGGAGTAAGGATTTACCCTAGTTTCGACAGACGTTTTTGAATTCACAGGCACCCTTGACTCATAACTCTCGAGTTTCTGTCGTCGTGTCGTTCAAATTCTTTGGTTCAAATTATTCAACTACAGTGGAGTGGGGGACTGTCGCCGGCGAGAACCGAAGTTCTGTAAAGCTTAGTCCGCACGGGCGGTATACCGCTGGTTTTTGGCGATATACCGCTATTTTTTTTGCCGCTGAAATCATCGTCCGCATGAGCGGCGAAAATCAGCGAATAATTAGTGTCACGTCTGTTGTTTAAAGTGTCAGATCCGGTTGTCAGTCGTTTGTCACGCGAATTGCATGATGTAGTGTCTGGATATTCTTCAAAAAACGGGTGTTCTTCAAATCAAAGACGATGTTAATACCTACCTAATGTTATTGTGATAAATAAAAAAGCAAAATTCTCATAAGTACGTGGTCTTCTTTTGAGTAGGAAACTATTCTTTGCGATAGATACATGCTGGCGACGGGTGTCTTTCGATGATTTATGTGAGCATGTTGAAATGATCAACTACAGAAATGAGCAGCCCGAGCCCATGAGAATCACAGTCACACCTACGACGATGACGAGTGACGACACGGTGTGGACAGTGAGCCCCGCTCTCAGCCTTGCAACTAATTGAAGAGGTTTAGAAAAGGCCTCCACTGTGAAACTTCAAACTTCCATTGCGGGAAAGACACAAACTCGGGCACAAATATATAAAAGAAAAATTGTGGCGTGAAACCTAGGTACATGTATTTTGATGGTACTCAAAACCGTGCACGTTTTCTTTTTTTCTTGATAATCTTGCCTCCGACCTTGCTCTGTGCAACTCAAGCTCATGCAGACTGCAGATGGATTCATAACTCTGAAATCAAGCTGATACGTGTCCACCGTCCAGTAGTCACGATTTTTCCTCTCTCCCTTGGACTGGTACACCCATCGGTGATTAAGTTTTTCTATTTCGTCTTGAGATAAGCACCGGGCTCCTTCCTAGCAAAACCTAACGTCACATTTTCATGCTGTGTCAATGCTGACACTTTGAAAACAGCGGTCAATCGCTAAAAGTTGGCGGGGATTCAACTTTTTGCGAATATTCGCTGAAAGTTGGACATTTTTGACAGGAAATCGATCCAGCGGTATATCGCCCGTGCGGACTAGCTTTAAAGCCGCCATAGGAAGTTAGATACGTCAATTTCACACAATCTGTCACTTTTTATTGTTGCTATTGATAATATTTCAATTGTTTTCCAAAGCATTCCCGATTTTGTCAATAATTTACAAAAATTTCGGAATTTGACGCTAAAAATGTCATGAAAAGAACATGTTCAGTACTAATTCGGAAAGCTAATTTTTTTCTCTATCTATTAGTGCAAAAATACAATATGGCGGCCATAAGAAAAAGAAAAGTTGACTATCATAATTTTAAATCTAGAAGGCCTGAAAAATTTCTGTCAACGTTATTCGACTCGGAGTGGTCAAATACCTAAAACCACTAAGTTTTATCAAAATAGCTTAAATGGTTGGAAAGATAAAAAATAATTTCTGAAATCAGAATTTTCAGTTTTTTCGTGATAAATCGGGAACCAATCAAAATATTCGAAGTCTCTTTTCAGATTCGCAATCCCCACAAAAATGCGCAACTTTTTTCTAATTTAACCGACCTCGTATCTCTTACCGTTTCGAAGATACCAATGGTGAGCATCGAAATTTTCACCACCCTGTATAACCCAAAGGATTAGTATAGCTATCCAAAAGGGAAATGCATTATGCATAATGGGTACCATTCCACCTTCCCTACCCTTGCATAAAATTTTTTATCTTTTATAACATGTTTTATATATAAAAGTCCAATAGTTTTAAACACTTGAAAAATGTAAGATGTCAACAAAATATACTTATACACCTTATAGGTAGATTGTTTAACAATTTATTCAGATACCAGAAAATATCTTGATCAGCTATGAATGCTTCATCCTTCACAGTAAGCGACAAACTTTTTTGTTCAGAATCAGCGAAGCAAATGAAGCCAAAACATTGAAGAATCTTCTGAAAAATATTCAAAATATGAGTAAATAATTTCAAAGCCAAACTAGTGATTTTTTGCCGCGTAGTTGTCAAGACACCCCTAGGGCACTCACTCGCATTATTCATGACTTGTGTCTCGGAAAGCACCTACAGCCGTTGGTCCTCCTGAGTTAGCGAACCACGTATCATTAGCTGTTTGAAGATGTTTAAAGTGTTAATTGAGTGCGGATCTACCTTCGGGTCTCCCCGCAAATAATCCTTCTTAATTATTCATTTTATTGCTTGCATAATTTGACAAACCCTTGTTCTGGGTGCCTTGAGTTACACATACAGAATAATTTCATTCTTCTTGATCATATTTCAAGAAAATACCCGAGATGTTTTGTACAAATGCCGCAAACGCAAAGGAGTGTTCCAGAAACGTCTCGTTGTTTTCAGTCATTTCTCGTATTGTACAATTATTTTCTTGTGTGAATCGTGAGAAAATGCGGCGGATAGTAGTTGTACATATTGTAATTTTCTTGCGAGGTGGGCAAGATAGCGTGAAGATTGAACTGGTCGATAAAAGATCTCTCCTCCAGTTTCTAAAGAAGCCCCGCACTGTGTGTTTTGCTCTAATATCAAACTATTTCGCAGATGGGGGTTGCATTAGAGCTCGTCTTCTTCATATCCTGTTTCCTAGTAAGACTTCAGTTTACCGATTTAGTCATATGCATTGCGTGGCCGAGGACATTCGATATTTCCTATTTCCTATGACAACGATATTTTTCATCTTCTCCCAAAGCTACATTTTTGTGATGCCTTGGCATATTTGCTCAAAGGATGACATTTTTTTTGTCTGTTTGTTTTCTTCCAAAAATCTGGGATAATGTTTCGTGGCGTGTGGCGTGGGTAATGTTTCGGATTATGGTAACAAACAAATAATTAATTCCTGATAAAGACGCGTTGTGCTCCAATTATACTGAATAATCACGGACATATCGGCTAATCAGTCTCGTCAGACAATAAGGTATACTGACAGGGAATAGCGCGATTAAAATTACATAATGATCGCTAATTGCGTGCCGCTGGATGCTACCGTGGATGGCCCCGTTTACTTGAAAAGTTACAATGAATTTCTACTTATAATACAGCGTATTTTACTTAAATAATTGGCATTATTGGCCGATCGAAGGAAAGTCGAAAGCTTGCACTCCAATAACTGCACTGATGGTCCAGTGTACTGGCCGATGCGTCATAAACACTATGGCTTTGATTCTGTCCTCACCAGGTGTTTTTCCACAATGCCACAACGACCTCGAAAGTGAGTTTTCCTGGTCTCATAATTTTTTCAGAATCTCCCTCCCCCACTCAGGCTTTGTATTTTTTCTGTGTCGGCATAAATGCCATAGATAGATGGCATTTTTCTAGCAATCGTTTAGACATTTACCTTCTCCTTAAGGCTGTATTCTCAGCAGGCCAAAATTATTTTGATGATTTCTCCCTCAAAAATGAAGATAAAAACACTAAATTATGTGAAAAAATATTATTTTCTTCTTTGTTGACAACTTTTTCAAAAAAGCGGCTCTACTCAATTTTCTACGTCTCTCAAAATTATAAAACAGTTGATAATTTTTTCGTTTGTCAAAAGAATGTCCCATCAATCCTTTAGAAACTTTTTCAGTGTTTAAGGGCTATTAGGCTTCTAAAAAAATGTGGGGTAATCCAAACGGAAACAAGGTGGACAAGCATTTAATGGAGGAATCCCATAAAAATTTCTATATTTCTTTATCTTTATTTTTCAGAGGAGAAATATTGATACCCTGCGTATGCAGCCTTAAGAGCTTATTAAAGAAGAAAGAGAGTTCATTTCCTCGCGTTATTTTGCAAACTAGAAATTTCAAATTTGGCCCGCGGCTTTCTGATAGATACATCTAGAGAGCTACAGTTGAGTTACTCCAATTTTCAAAAAAACAAACAATACACTTGAAATTTGATGGTTGGTTGGAGATGGTGGTTGTGTGTAAGAACAGCTGGAGCTCAGGCTCTAAGTTGAACTCTGCCTCAAAACGAGGAATTTTCTTACTCCGTACCCTGACTCACTCATAATTTCATTTCTCAACCTTATTGTTCTTGCAAATGCGTACATTTCCCATGAAAGAAAACTTAAGGGGTTATGGAGCGACAGCAGCACCAGTTTAGCAGTGGTAAATGAATATTAGATAACCTCTAAGCTCTAGCAAACACAAGTTTACAGTGTGACAAGATCGGCTGTCATGCAGTGCCCATGCCCAACACCACAGAGTGTCTGCTTCATGTGTATTGCCAGCGCCAAGTGTTTCTCTCAGACCATAGTTCACCTTCTTTCCTTGGAAATCTACGAATTTGCACGAATTTTGGTTGTGAAAATTTGAAAATCGACAAGTTGTGCTTCTGAATAATTACTGGAAAACTAATAATTCCACCCGTTCTTCTGTCACAGGAATAATTACTGTCCCTGAAAGGGGTTCATCGATCTGGTTTTAAAATTTTGAGTTGCTCAGATATCGTCAACTAGTAAAGCTGGAAAAGTTGCAAACTGATTATGTTTTGTTCTTAACACTTTCGCTGCGCATGACTCCAATCGGAGCCACAGCAGTTCAGTACGTGGTGCTCGCGACTCCGATCGGAGTCGCGTTCTCCTTCTGAATAAATGGACCAAATACAAAGCCAGCACTGCTCTGAATTGCATGTGTCTAAGTGAGCATGTAGCTTAGGTGTTAGAATTTTCTATTTCAACTGCCGTTCCCGATTTTTTTGATTTTGCGATGGGAGAGTGTTGCCTCAACCCTCAAGTTGTAGAAAAACCTGATTTTTTTTTTGTTTTGTTTTTTTCATCAATATATGGTTGGATTAGTGTTTAGCTAGCGTTATTTCTCCCATATTCTTGAAAATTCAACAAAATATACGCGGCTCCGATGGGCGCCGCTCAGCACTCGGCAACAAAAAATATAGCTAGGTGCGCATGACTCCTTTCGGAGTCGCATTTTCAAAAAGATTCAAAAATAAAAGTAACTCCATATTATCGTTTATTACTAACAATAATCAACTTCTGACCAACAAAAAACCCAATAATGAGGAAAAGGTGATGCAGCACCGGGGGTTCATGCATTTTCCAAAAGTCGCAGCGAAAGTGTTAAGAGACAGCATAAAACCAGTGGAAGGTGAAATAAATGGAAGGATTTCGTTCAACTTCTAGATAAAGTTAGTTCTCTGGTTAGGTGTACTCTTGCAATAATAAACTGGCCTTTGGTGTTGTTAGTAACCTTTCGGGACTTTGCTCAGGGGAGAAGGAGAAGATGCTTCCTCTATTTTTAATTGAATATAGCAATTTCACTGTAGTAGCATTCGAGGCAGAGTAGAAATGACATTTTTTCGTGAATAAATGCACGTAACCACGTCCTTGAATCATGATGTGAAATTATCGTCTCAGTACTGCACGGTTCAGTTCCTCGGAAGCTAAAGTGACCAGACAGGTATGGGATGGTGTTACCATGCGAATTTTTTTCCGAAAAGTTGAACGATTGAGAGCACCGAGAGCGGTGGGGCTTTCGTAAAGTTCAAGACTTCAAGCCAAATTACACGGCAATTTCGAATCTATCTAGACAAACACTTGTATAAAAATTGCCGAAAGTTACACCACTGACGCTACATTGTACCTACGTGCACAGACGTGTAATTTACGTTATTATAATAATTATTGTGTCATTAACAACAAAAAATTTCTGTGCAAAAAAGTGACAGAAATAAACAATACAGTTTTGGTTTATATGCGTTTAGTTCGGGCAGCGACTTGTGTGCACTTCCTATCCTAAAAACCATAATCATCAAAACGAGCGATTTGGCCCTCTGCTTTCACAAAATTGAGATTTATTTTTTAGTTCCCAAATTAGAATTCAAATTACTTGAGTGCTGTTTTGACGAAACAAAAACAACGTTTAGATTTGTATACATCATGCAAGAGCCTCGATTCATTAATCATAGTTAACACAATACAGAAAAAGATCTAAACAATGTAGGTATCTAAGTAGTACGTCGATGCTGATGATAGGTACCTACATACCAAACTATTTTTTCGAACCTCATTCTCTTCCGCTTTCGTGGTTGAGGTTTTGCATGCAAGAATTTGCACAGTCCGAGACGTTTGCAGATCTTTTCAAAAGTCAACGAAAAAAGCAAATTACAACTCAAGATGAAACGGTAAAAAAAAACTGCCGCGACCTGCATAACTTCAAGCGAAATATACCGTCCAACAATAAAAATAATAGACAACTGACTGTCTCCTACAGCATCAAAAACTTCTTCTGTTTTGCTTTTTAGCGAAACGTACAGGTAGATGCAGATAGAGCCACCGTAAATTCACAGATGAAGTAGTAGCTGAGGGGAAAAATGAAAACCAGTCCTTGATATTTTATGAACCATAAAAGTCATGCATGGTTGCAACCTTTAAGAACTAAATTAAACAACTGATGCATTTCTTATATTATTCCGCCGTAATAAATTTCAGCGTGCACGACCAATTAGCGATTTTTTGTTTCAGTGTGCGGTGCCACTAGGGTTTTGGCTCGGAGGCTCATATAATATGATTTAGACTCGGTCATTTGAATGATTCATTCGATATTCATGCGTAATTTGACGAGTTACCATGACTTGACGGACATGCCAATTACTATAATTATCTTGTCTGATCGAAAATGGGTCCCCAACTTCACTGAAATTATGCAAGCTCAAAATCCCAACTTGATAATTTTCAGGGAGAGAGTACAGTGCCTGATGGAACACTGTACCCTCCCCTCCCCCCTTTGGCCTCGGAAACGATGCTCGTTAGACAAACAATTTGGTATTCGCGATTCAAATTAATTTTTCCCGCCACAAGATGGCTGTCAAATGCGGATTGAAAAGAGTAGTGACGTGACAACCGGACTGCCAATGACATCATAGTGACTTAAAAATGGCTACCAATCATTGTTACCACATGCTGCTTCTGGCAGCCATCTTGTGGCGGGAAAAAATAATTGAAATCGCGAATTGTATTGAATAATCCCCAAAACACCACTGAACATCCATGATTAAAACCAGGTACCGATTACTTGCTTACCGGAATCGGTACCTCCTGCACCGCAAGTAGTCGTGTTTTGTCCAATCTCTCGTAAACTGTAGTCTATTCGCTGATTCGATTACGAAGGGATGACGCTGTTGGCTGTTTAGATCGTACCTACTATCCCCATGCGAATTCAACCAAGCCTCTATCAAGCTCTCAATAATGCAGTATGTCAACGCTAACGTGGAATTGTCGATCTGTTTTGAAAATCGCAACGCTAGAAAGTTGATGGTAAATTTTTCCTGCTGGTTAGTTCCTTACTTCCATTTTAAGTTCGGTTCCCGGAAATGAATTCCACTGTTTTTTTTTTCATTCCTGTTGTTATCTTCACCAGTTCTCAATAATTATTGTTCCCGATGCAGTTCAATGAGGAAGATTCCATCAAGTATTTTTCTCATCTAAATGACTGGCACATCTCACAGCTCCGACGTGGTGAACGAACGCTGGTGCCGACGGTGGTAACCTCTCTAGTAACGAGAAAAAGTTATTGTTTGCGGTTTCTATTTAACGTCGAAGGAAAAATGCACGGATACGTGACGCTATATCATCCGAGTTGTTAAAAGTGCCATCAACAGAGTGCAATCTGATGATTTATGTTTAGTCAAAGAACATCGACGTCGACGACTAACACGACGAGTTTGTAGCAGCACGTGATTCAACTTGAGTACACTTTTTATATAGGTGCGCCGTACAGAATATGAGGACGTATATATGAAGGACGGGAACCTTCATAAATTTTTTTATATTACCGGTGGTAGCTCTGTAGGAATGAGCTGTGGCTTTGATCTTACCCTTCAGAAGAATAACCGAGCATCAAGCACTAATTAATAGGCCGTAAATATCCAAGATCATGACTGACTCTCGTTCTGTACAAGCACATGATGCCTGGTGGCATCGAAGGTGCTTGATCCGAGATAAAAAGAACGTCGAGAGAAGAGCGGAGGGCGAGTGGCATTTTGCTGACTAAATTCAAGAAAACAGCAAAACAGGCACCAGGGATAGAAAAGTGTATCAATAATGAAATAATTCGCAATAGGCCGAAAATCTGTTCGAAATAGTCTTAATAGTTTAGGGCAAGGTTTAGGTTAAAGCAAACAAATTTTTCATGCACGCTTAAATTTCGTATCGCGCCGAGCCGTAGCTTCGCGGTGTTTGAAAAAATTCGTAACTATTGGCCCGGGGGTCGTATAGAAGTGGACTTTTTTCAAAAGAACAAATTTCTTTCTAAATATAACTCTATACATGTACTTGTACTAAACTGGGCAACAATTGAAGTGATTCACTCGAGAATTTTGCCTCACTTCAAATGTGGATATCTCGGGAAAAATGGACCGATTTTGGAAATCGTGGTCATGCTGGATAGCGTGTTCTTTTGGCTGTAAGATACTTGGATAGTACAGGAGGTCAACGACGTTGGGTGGGCTATACAGGGTGGAAACAAGAAGTGCAAAACCGGTCCACATTATTCAATGCCCCGCTTCTGTGAAAAAAATCTTAGATTTTTTCCGAGTGCAGTTTTGAAAAGCACATATCAGTATCTCTAAACGGTTTTCGAATTTTGATCCTAGTGCGGTTTTTTCAAAAGTTTTGAATTTTTTTTTTGTACCACTGCACTTTTTCACGCCGATTCTCATTACTCCCCAGTGCTCATGTAGGTAGGTACTGCATTCAAATTTGAAAGGAATGCATCATGTGGCTAGACAAACTTTTTTATGATTAATCTTGACGTAAATGACGCTCAGGGCTGATACTTCCTTCGTTCGCCTGGAACCTTTGACAAGGCAGGAACACGTGGGCATGTTGCGGTCCTAATAAACACTTTTTCTTCCTGCACTGTACAACAACTGTACAACAACTACTGCATCATTAGTCTTAGTTCGCAAATTTTCTTACAGAGTGCTTCATTGAAAATGTTTGGAATTGATATCGAAAACGAGCAGACGTAGAGAAGAAATCTTTTTTGCCTTAGATCTGTTGCACGAACTGTCGAACCCCAGGTGGCATTTGGCGGAGGCGGTGTTACTGCATGGGCAGAGGCACCTTGAACGACAGGACAGAATTGGTGATTTTAGAGAACGAATGAATGAATGCAGTGCGATACAGGGATCTATGCATCTTTTCTCATGTTGTCCCATTTGCCGAAAACTACGGGCGTATTTACATCAAGACGATAATAATGCTCGCCCACATCGAGCCATTCTGGCTACGAGGTGTTACGAGACCACCGGATCACTAGAATGATGACGCCGGCAAATTGTTCGTCAATGTCTCAATCAAATTTGCTTTGTTCATTAAATCTTTATTGATTTCGAAAATTGAAAAAAAAATGTTTCATCAAATTAACGGCAGATTTCACGATCAAAACTGCAACAGATATAAGGCAAAACAGATTTTTTCTCTACGTCTGCTCGTTTCCGATATCAATTTCAAAAATTTTTAATGAAGCACCCTGTAAAAACATTTTGCGAAATAAGACTAATGCAGTAGTTGTTTTACAGTTGTTACACAGTGCAGGAAGAAAAAGTGTTTATTAGGACCGCAACATGCCCACATGTTCCTGCCTTGTCAAAGGTTCCAGACGATCGAAGGAAGTGGCAGCTTTGAGTGTCATTTACGTCAAGTTTTTTCATAAAAAAAGTTTTTTAGCCGCATAATGCATTCCTTTCAAATTTGAAAGCAGCACATGAGCACTGGGAGAATTGGCGTGAAAAAATGCGGTAGTCCAAAAAAAAAATTTACAACTTTTGAAAAAACCGCATTACGATCAAAATTTTGAAACAGTTCAGGGATATTGATATGTGCTTTTCAGAACTGCACTCAGAAAAAATCTGAGATTTTTTTCACAGAAGCGGGGATAATGTGGACCGGTTTTGCACTTCTTTTGTTTTCACCTTGTATAGCCAACTCAACGTCGTTGAACCTCTGTACCATCCAAGTATCTTATAGCCAAAAGAACACGCTATCCAACATGACCACGATTTCCAAAATCGGTCCATTTTCTTCCGAGATATCCACATTTGAAGTGAGGCAAAATTTTCGAGTGAATCACTTCAATTGTAGCCCAGTTTATTTTAAATTGATATGAACGGGTACTTGCCCGCATGTCATAACTTTATAGATCTGGCCGGCCTCTGAAATGCAACACTCATCGGCGATGCCGCGCCACACTAAATTGTTATTATTGCAATCGTTTATCATTATTTCGTCAAGATTCTCTTGGTTCTGGTCTCAAGGTCATGAGCTACCCACTGGAGTTGAAATTTTTCACAAAAATTCTTTCGTCGAGGACTAGATGCTGTGGCGCACGGACAAAGTGAGGACATAAGCGCCTTCCCGTTTGGAGAAGTGCGCTAAAAATCAGTGATTTTGTGGCGCCATCATATATCATACAAGATACAAAGCTATGACTTTGAAACTATATTTTTATTCAATGAACTCATTTGAGCTTAGCGAACAGATTCATATCGTTGTTGGGCGTATGTAAGTGTGTTCGAAGGTTTTCTCAGGCCAAAAACGAAGAAATAGTTCGTTTCCAGAGAGCATCGTTCGTTTCTTTGGTATACCTTATAATATGCATTAGTTGAAAGTTCTCTCAATCGAAGCTTCTCAATCTGTAGGTAGTTGAAGACGAAGAGTTTAAAACTATTTGTACAATTCTAGCTTGTATCTTGAGATCTCATCGATACGAAAAAGTTGTTGACTTCTTGTACAGTGAACGCCAAATAATAATAATAATCGTATGGGAATATTTGCCGGGAGACCCGAAGATTCTTACGCACCCAGGAGGACCAACGGCTATATGTGCTTTCCGAGGTACAGGGACAGCGTAGGTTGTTGACACTGACAAGTCAATCATCCATAATAATGACCCCGCGGAACGTTTCTAAACTTTGTGTGATGTTTGACCAACACTTTATTAAGCCAGTGGGCGCTAATAATTGCATACTACAGGTGTTATGGCCCTATAACACAAGTTAAATCTAGCTCACCCAGCATCCAGGCAAGTTACGATCCAGGAGCAAAACTGTATTCTGCTAGCTCTCGGATCCCCGACATACCTAACTTTATCGAAAATAATGAAAAATAATGATCA
Source organism: Anaspis maculata (assembly GCA_949128115.1). Classification (NCBI taxonomy): domain Eukaryota; kingdom Metazoa; phylum Arthropoda; class Insecta; order Coleoptera; family Scraptiidae; genus Anaspis; species Anaspis maculata. The sequence goes on along the minus strand of OX421961.1, from coordinate 53,866,022 downwards.
TGGCAAAGTGGCCATCAGGAAGAGAACTGCTCGTTGCATCCACATCCTCCACCACTACTACCACCACCACCACCACCGTCGTATACGAATATAACGATTACGGCTGTGGAAACTTCCTTGTGACGAAATCGCATTTTCCGTCCAATCTGGGAAATCAAAATGACTCAAACTCGCCGTATAATTGAGAAGTAGAGGGTGATTCACCCTCCAAGACCCGTGCTCCGCTCAACAACACACTGGGAGATACATCGATATTGTCCTCGCAGCGGAATAAAAGCCCCTAATATGAGCATTAGATTATTATCCCCTTGTATAATAAATGTACTGTGACAGTGTTTGTATTTGGCACGTGCATCGCACATAATAAAACTAGTAATCCCGCGCTTTTAGTTGCCCCAAGAACCGGAACGTATATCCATAAGTTGTTCATTTTTGCTTTTGAGGTAATATTAATTTTCATCTGTTGCCAGCACGTAGTATTTGCCCTGAACTTGGTCATATCGTTTGATAACAATTTATAAGTTATCATCTAAGGCTTGTATAATAGCTATTTACGATACGAGTGTTAAAAGTGACAGGTATTATTTTGTGAGCGGGGACGCTTGCGAAACGAGCATTAGCGAGTAGAGCAACCCCGCGAACAAAATAAGACACTTTTAACGCGTGCATCGTACAGGATTTTATCTACAATGGTCTTTGAAATGTTTGGTAAATGTCAGAATTTATTGAAAATATGACAGGAATGCGCAGAATCATCATTTTTTCACGTCGCCCATGACGACGTGCTAAAAGTGACGGGTATTATTTAACGCTTGTAGATAATCTAATTAATAGGTATATCCTGATGAAATAAATCAGTCAACGAGCTTTGGCTTGGTTTAGAGGAGATTTATACCCGAGGTATGCCACCGTTCATTTCCTGATGCAAGAAAAAGCGATACGCGAAACACTTGTCAAGTAAACAGGAAAGCTGTGCTGGATATCTTTGGGATTAAAGGATACAAACATACTTTTATCTTGGATTGAACACTGAGGTATCGTCGTCCAATAACAACATAACGTATTATCAGTGGCGGCTCGTGAGTTTTTTGCAAGGAGGGCTCAAGTTAATAACAAATTCGCGAGCTGAGAACTATAATGTTCTATCTGCACTTCTTGTAGAAAATGTTTTTCGAAATTCGAACCAGCAAAACATAGACGAAATGTTTCCTGATATAAACAATTAGATCAGAAACTAGAGAAAGACGCTTTTATGCCTTTCCCGTTTCTGATCTAATTGTTCAAATCATGAAACATTTCGTCCATGTTTTGTTGGTTCGAAGTTCGAAAAACATTTTCTACAAAGAGTGCAGATCTCAGTTCGCGAAATGACGAAACTTGAGATAAAAACTTTTTTGTCGTATCCGCATCACAACCATATGGAGTTTTAGCATTTACTGTTTTGTCGAAATTACGTGTGAGTTAATGCATCACGAATTTATTCTTGCGGGTTCGATTTGCTTCATATTCAGTAAATCAATGCTTCATATTCAGTAAATCAATGCTGTATAATCGGACGTCCGTTGTTTTTTTGCATTTATTTCTTCTTGTAGGCTTGATGACCTAAATGTACCTTTTTTAGGTCAGCTATCTTCATGTTTGCAAACTGTTGACTAATCGAAGAGTACATAAATAATTATATCGATTATTTCAATCGGCTGGGGGCTCGAGAAACGGAGCCCATATCTGCAGTATAGAGCGGGAGCCGCGTCTCGCGTTGCCATGGTTACGGCACATGTTTTGCGCGGGTGCACCCCGGCATCACCGCATCGGCGGTGGGCGCCGAACGCGGAGCCCAAGACGAACTTCTTCGACCGTGCGATCGCTTAGAATTATTTTGTTAGAATATTAATTGACTAATGACTGAACGTTTTTGCACTAAGACAGATTTTTTGGAATAAGTATAATTAATAAAATGCATTCCATGTCTTCCTACCGATAAAAATCTCTTGCCGCCTTTAGCGTTGGGGGGGCGCCGCCCTTGAGCCCTCCCTCACCAGCCGCCACTGCGTATTATTCGCTGGACAGTAGCCCCAAAGAAGTATTTCGATACGGCGTGCCGATGGAAAAACTAATAATGCTTAGGTATTATTATTATTATTATTATTACCCGTTATTCCCTTGCGGGATATAGGGTGCAAAAAAACATACAAGTAGTATATACAGGGTGTTTCAAATTTAAATCGCGTCCTATCAGGAAATGATGATAAACTGCGAAAGAAGTAGACTTTCCCAAAAAAATATATGTCAGTAATTAATAGTAACGGAGATACAGGCGTCAAAATTTGAACTTTAAAAATCGATTTTTCTTTAGTTATAACTTTGGAATTTCTTGACTGGTTTTTGTTCAAATTTGAACCAAAGCTTACTGGAATAAGTCGTTATCTAACAGTGTGTGTGTGTGTGTGTGTGTGTGTGTGTGTGTGTGTGTGTGTGTGTGTGTGTTTGGGTTTTGTTTGGCCCTGGTCATAAGACCAATTAGCCAGTCTAATTTAACAGTGATAACGCGTTCCATCCAAATTTTTCAGGGGCGTAGATAATGGGTGGTGCCCTCGTTTTTTCACCCCTATTTTTCATTCCCTTAAATAATTTTGTAAATTGTTTATATTTTTGAATTCTACGTTTAATTTGGAAGAACAAATAATTACTCTTGCCTAATGTTCAATAGATACATACTTCGTTTTTGAGATATGTAACTATTTGGGTTTGAAACGTCGAAAAATCTTTTTAAATTGGTATCCACTTTCAAGAGTCGAAAAATATGCTTCCCTAAAAATTATATTTTCTAAGAAAAACTTGTGGTTTATCAACTTGAAACACTTGGAAAAACTATTTCAATTGAGCAATCATTAATTATCTTGGATTTTAATTTTAAGGTCTTTGAAAGTGGTGTTTTCGAGATGTTCTCCGAAGTTTTAACTTCAAATATCTCGAGAACAAAACCTCCAATCAGAATTTTGCAAGAGTAACTTTTTCTTACAAATGTAACGTAAAATTCAAAAATATGAACAACTTAAAAAATTACTTGAGCGGGTAAAAAATAGGGGTAAAAAAGCGGAGGCACCCTCCATCATCCACGCCCCTGAAAATTTTGATGGAATGCGTTATCATCAATCGGTTGAGAAGTTCTAAATTTATGACGAAAAATCGATTTTTAAAGTTCAACTTTGAACGCCTATATCTCCGTTATTATTTGTTTCTGAAATTTATTTTTTTGAGACAGTCTACTTTTTTTGAAGTTTCCCATCATTTCCTGAAAGGACGCGATTTAAAGAAACACCTATACAGGGTGATTCATGAGTGACCTTACATAGGCTAATGGGAGATAGAGGACTTTGGGCCGTATTCATCTCGCTTTTAAGCTAAAAGCGCATTTAGAGGTGCGCTTTTAGGGGTTATCTGTTAATATTTGAGTGTTCAAAATAACATATCACAATTACATACAATAGCCGTTCAATTGTATTATGTATTTTTGAAAACTCAAATATGAACGGACAACCCCTGAAAGCGCACCTCTAAATGCGCTTTTAGCTTGAAAGCGAGATACGAATACGGCCCTTTGAGGCGAGTCAGGATCTACAGAAGAAATTTTGTTCTCTCCATTGTTACGAAGATACAGGGTGTTTTGTGTGTTTCGTATGAAACTTTGATGAGCGATATTTCTGAAACGGCCGGAGATACTTTGTTGAAAATGATCAGTAATATTACTCTGTTGGTACTTATTCAGAAACCATACCAGGTAAGTCAAAATTCAGGGCCGGGCTAGAGAAAATGTGCGTCTTTGTTATTTGGTCAAAGAGTACATTGTCTGACCACTTTTCTGAAAAACTGCTATCGGATGCGAAAAGCTAAGGAAAATTTCTTTAAGAATCAGTCTTCAATTTAGATGGCACACCTAAACCGTTTGGACAATAAAATTTAATGTAAAATTTGTGTGTTAAAGTGGTCAGAAAATGTACCTTTTGACCAAATAACAAAGAGGCACATTTTTTCTAGCCCGGCCCTGGATTTTGACATACCCGGTATGACTCCTGGATAAGTTCCAACAGAGAAATATTACTGGTAAATTTCAACAAAATATCTCAAGCCGTTTCAGAAATATCGCTTATCAAAGTTTCATACGGAACACACAAAACACCCTGTATCTTCGTAACCAATTGAGAAAACAATATTTCTTCTGTGGATCCCGACTCGCCTCGAAGTCCTCTATCTCCCATTAGCCTATGTAAGGTCACTCATGAATGACCCTGTTTAATATACAGACAATGATATTATATATTTACATTGTGTCTATATAATTTTCCACTGTGTTCGGTCCTGTGCAGTTCTTCTCAGCTGAGCGACGCGACACTTGACAGTCTTTCCAGTTTCCTCAGATACGGTTCTTCTCCAATTTGTTTGCTTAGGTTTGCTTAGGTTTGCTTAGGTATAATGCTTCAAATATTCTGTGGTTTTCCTGAAAATACTTTATTCTGTTGACTGCAGAGAAAAACTCTTCAAATCAAATGCTACTTGTTTTCATTGCATAGGTATACTACCCACATTCTCAGACGCGGCTAGTACCGAGACCGCATTAAAAAAGTAGATATTTATTTTTGGAATGAAAATCTCGTAAAGTTGAAACCCTGGAGTCTGGAATATCTACGAAAGTGTAAGAGGTCAATAATAATTGTCAAGCAACATGAGAGTTTGAACAAATTTCAACAAATTTATGAAAACTGTTTACCTGATGATTACTAATCGAGAAAGCAGAAAAATATCTTCTCGTACAGTACGATATTTCGGACTGGCTCTTCGATGTCAATTTTATCTTTTGATTAATTTATTTTGAACAACCCCCGAATCTCTAAACATTTCCTGCTATCATCAGAAGAGAAATTGGATACGCGTTGTACATTTATTCATTTTTTTTTGGCACTTTGTCAATTTCCTCATAAATACGTTCCCCATAGTTCTCTACACCCTAAATAGTTTTCTAGTTTGATAGGAACTATGCGGACCTTGCCTCTGGCTAGATGATGTTATTGCTAATATGCCTCTAGATTTTTCTTGCCAACTTCAAGTATGTACTACTATATCTATCATGGAATCGATACTAACAAGGTGTATCAAGATTTACGCCCTCTCCCACGGAGCTCAGGGCAGTTTACAGAAATGCTTGAAAAGTGCCAGAAGAAGGTTATTGATAAAAAGTTGGGTCTTTTTTATTTTTGAAGATATGTGGGTCCTTCCCTTTCTAGCTTCATTATTCTAGAAGATTCAAGTAATTTGTTGGTGGCAGAATTATGGAAAAAAATCGGTTGTGTCACCCCAAAACTTCCCCGACGAGTAGCAAAGAACGGATGGAAATTTTATTATGAGACGTCCCTTCGGGTGAGAAGTTGGAATTTTGGAGAAAGATTGAAGAATTTAGTTATTTTTTCTGATAAGGGCTCTATCATTTGAGTCTGGTCTCCATAAGCCAGGCCGGTTACTCATTTTGAAGTGGAAATATATATATTGTTTTCTCCTTTTCGACCTTACATTTGGCCATAGGAATTTTGAAGTGGAAAACTCTCGGAAAACTTGGAGAATTTCAAGAGAAATTGCCTGAAAATGTTCAAGAATCACTTAAAAGAAGCTGGCATAAATATGTTCACTAGCTAAAAAGTTATAAAAATTTGCAGTTTTTCACAAGAAACCAAAATTATGTAGAAAGAAAAGCGAGTGAGGCAGTCAGACGCATTGGATGGTAATGGATGAAGGTGAACGATCTGGAACTGGCATCACAGAAGGAATGAAAATAATTTGCAGGAAATTGGAAATTTTGAAAATTCGAATTTTCCGGAAAAACCTCATCTTTTTCCAAATGATCTTATTGTTCAGATCGTCAATTACGGCTTCACTTTGAGCGCCATAATTCGAATCCGGTTTTGATAACCCAGGCCTGTTTCACATTTTCAACAGGGAAATTTCCGGAAAATTGAGAAGAAAATTATTGAAAAATGTTCAAGAGCCAGTTACCCCTTGTTTGAAAAAAAATGGTGAAAATCTGTCCACGGGATAAAAAGTTGTAAAATTTGCGGTTTTTCTATGAGATGAAAACTCGGAAACCGTGAGTCCGATTTCAAAAATTTTCTTTCCAAAAGTTAATTTAATTTTTTCTCCAACTTTCATTAGCAGCATGTCTGCACCTAAAATGAATATTTCGTGGGGCTGACCGCATGTCAAAGTTGGCATTGTAGTTTTTTCAAATTCACGGAATATACAAATTCATTTTGAAAAAATTGCCGTCAGAAAACCGGAACCGTGCTGATTTTGAAAATGGATCCACACGACGCCCAATCCAATATACTTTCGATATCAGTTCGACTTTTTCGAAAAAAGTTGATCGCCGAGCAGTGATGAATTTTTGAGTCGAGTCCTGCATCAAAGGCGAGTCGTTCTGGTCAAAATTCGGGCGAGAGGCCCTCTCAGGTGGCAACGGCTAGGAGAATTTTTGGAAATTCATACCGCTCGACTGGAAAATGGTGGAAATTTGCAACTCCAGGCTTGATTTGACTCTTCTGTTTTGTTGCTTGCTGCCAAATTTGGTCTCAATCCATTTGGTAGATTTTGAACAATTGAATGGTAAAGTTTTGAACTTTGACATTTTTTATTATTTGACAGATGACAGATAGGGGAAAACTTTTAACTGTTCTGAATACAGTTTTTTATGGGCTCTCAAACGGTATATTGCAAGTCAAGTTCCGTGATGTATAACATCTGTCATTCTTTGATAGTGGCATTTCCGTTTGACAGATGACAGACAAAAACTTATGGGCTCATTCCAGGGACCAACAATGTCCGCATGCCGAATTTCAAGTCGATTGGATCAACGCTGCGGCTGTAATCGTAGAAGGTTACAGACTGACACACACACAGACAGACATCACTCCAAAAATGTTCTCAATCGTCTTGGGGGACCTCAAAATGGATATATCCGTCTTCATCTCGAAAAATTTTTTTAGCGCGTTCACAATACTTCCCCTCCTCGTTGGGTGGTGGGTCGGGGAAGTAAAAATATTGACTAGTGGGTGCGTACTGGATTTCGACTCGGAGTGAGCCATGAAATAAAAATAATAATTAATTGAAAATAAGTCCAATTTTAAGTTTCCAAAAAAATTAGAATCAGAGCTGGTTTCTTGGTTTAATGTTGAATATAGAAGAGGGGGATTTGCTTTCATTTTTTTAGCTGAATATCCTAGTATTCTTTTTATATCAAAAATTTGTGTTGAATTTTTTTGATTTTTTTGGGAACATCGTAGCTGAACAATGTATTCGATACATAGTGAAAGTTTCAGAGTCCAAAGTTGACCAGGGACTTGAGAAATGAGGAGGGACGGCATTATGTCAAAATTTTCAGTTGTTCCGCCACTGGACAATTTATCCAAAAAATGTAATTTCCCCTTCTAGATGCTTGTTACAGAGGAGCCTAGCCAAATTTTCAGCGAAATCGGTTAAAAATTGTGAAAATTGTACCTCCATGAAAATCGCCTTTTTTGAAATTTGAAAGGCTGTACCTTTATTGTGGATGATTTTTGAGGGAGTTTTTTCATGACATCCTGAACTTTTTGTAATTCTGTGTCGATCCTCCGAGTTAGAGAACTGAAATTCGATCAACTGGGGGCTGGCCCCCATGAGGGTGCACGTTGCCACCAAAAAAATCTGATTCTATGGACCTTGACTAATTGGAATTCCAAAAAAAACCTTTTCGACCTCTAAAAAAATACAGAATAGTATCTAGCGGATGGACTAAGTGATCTTTTGCTCGGCATCGGTAAAGAAGACCAACTGAATGATTTGGAGGCATTTTTGGAGAAAAATAATTTTCGCAATTTTTGCTTCACTCTGTATAGAGAAAAGTATTCTTACGCATAATTCTGCCTCAGACAGTTTGCTATAACCTTTTTAAATGAGAATAAACTAGAATGGCTCGAAGGACCTCCATTCGACCCTCCGAATCTTCAAAAGGAAAAGAGCCAGATTTTGATCAATATTTTTCTGGCACTAGCACTTTTCTCGGTGGGCGAGAATTTTGGTACATCCTGTATATTACAATAAGCATAGACTTGGAGTATACTGAATCGTTAAGGATTTGTAGAGAAATATGTTAGTCTTATTGCAATTACGACCTCCAATGATTGAAGATTTATTACTGTGAAATGGTGAAGTACTAAGCGGCTGAGCCTACACTTTGATAATTGATATGCCATTGATGTGGTTCATTTACCACACCACTACGTTTTCAATTCAAGATAAAAAAAAATCAAAGGAATTCTCAGCTCCGCGCCGAGCTCTTCGAACGTTATCGATGGCTTACCAGACTTCATTACTCTTAACCAATTACGGCAATCACTTCCATGCTCTTTAATTGAGCGAGGCATTGCAATCCCTCAACTCCACCAGAATCCTAAGCCATAGTCGGAAAGTCATTAAAGCATTCTAATGACGTCCTCGTCCAGTTAGTCGTGCAAAAGTATACACAGCAGCAACAGAGCAGTAGAATTGTACCCGTAATTGAGCTGTCAGTGCATGGGAGCAGTCCATACACCCCTTGTATAAAATGCAAACTACCCCATGCATCAGTAACACTCGACACCCCTATAGGGTGAAGTTGCTGTCAATGGGTCTCTGTTGAAATAATCATTATCATATTATGTATTGGATTAACGAGTCCGGTCTCGGATATCGTTGGGCTATATTAACAGCTTAGCAGGATGCAGAGTAGAAAGACTGCAGAATGCTGGGGCGATTGCAATAAATTCGACACCTTGTCACCGATAGGTAACTAACTAAAGATCAGAGTTATGTGTACATATTTGGAAGACATATTGGTTTGGTGTGAAGATCAGTTTCGTATCTCTTTTTGGTGTTCAACTCAGCGCTCAAGTGACAAATCATATTGTTGGCACCTTTTACAGGAAGGCTTAGAACTTGATTTGTGGTAACAGTGAAGGAAGTTCCAATTTATTTAGAATAAAAGTGATTATTACATACAACGCCCTTGTTTATTAGACCTACAAGGATAATATTCACTTATCTAAATCCCAGTGTCATTGGCGACGGGATAAAATTGATGTAAACAACAAAATCTGACAGCTGTCACTTTTTTGCAATAATCATCAAAATATCACTCGTGCTCGAGATTTTCCCAGATAATTTTGGCCAAGCGTTTCCCTCGGACTGGTTGTCTCTAGATAAATGCTCTCCTCCTGCGGAGTCGGGCATTTATCGCTACAACCAGCACTCGCGATCGCCTGGCCAAAATTATCGTGAAAATATAAGCACTTGTGATATTACCGTTGACTATCACACACAACGCCCTTGATTATTAGACCTACAAGGATAATATTCACTTATCTAAATTCCAGTGTCATTGGCGACAGAATAAAATTGATGTAAACAACAAAATCTGACAGCTGTCACTTTTTTTCAATAACCATCAAAATATCACTCGTGCTCGAGATTTTCCCAGATAATTTTGGCCAAGCGTTTCCCTCGGGCTGGTTGTCCCTAGATAAATGCCCTCCTTCTACGGAGTCGGCTATTTATCGCTACAACCAGCACTCGCGATCGCTAGGCCAAAATTATCGTGGAAATCTAAGCACTTGTGATATTACTGTTGACAAAATTTAAAATGACAGATCTCTGATATTCCAATCTTGTTTTATTTTGACTTTATTGATCGGCACTTTTTCGCTTTCGCCGACTTTGCCCTATTATAGTTGTGCAGGGTGAACCACGCCAACTGCCCTGCCCCTCCGCCATGCGATTATTAACAAATTTCTCACGAGTTAATGCTTCCAAAAGCCGGATGCAAAAAAGCTCACGGGAATGATTGAAGAGGTGCCAACTCCCAATGGCCCAAAATAATCCCGCTGTGAGCTGCTGACGTTCTCTTCAACGATCGTCCTGCTGAAGGAAGCTTTCCATTTGCGAGCATAATAAATTCAAACAGCTGTCTAGTTCATCTCCTTCATCGCCTAGCGGGCATAAATTTCCGCGTGTTTTCTTCCAAATCACCTGGATATGAAGCTTCTTGTTGCAGCTTTACAGAATCACAGTACAGGGAGCAATGCACCTACTTCTGACTGAGGAAAACTTCTTGCAGTTTTTCAGAAAATTTGCCTTAGTGAGAACAGGGTGGACTGTAAATTCGGATATGGTCGTGTAGTAGTTTCCAGCTGAGAAAATCAAGACTTGATTTGTTGCCCGGAGATGAAGAGTTGGGCGCTAAGCCAAAAGTTTATTTAGACGCATGTGTGTATATTCGTTATTCTATGTGACTTCTGCAGCAGGTTCATTTGCCAAGGTGAAAAATTAAGCCTTGGATTGGTCCCATCAGTTGTCGAAAAATCTGATCTGCTTCAATTGATAAATCGTTGCACGCTAGAGTGAGTTTGATTGTTGTGTAGATTTGTCGAGAGGAAATAAGTCTTTATCGGATGTTTATTCATTATCTTGTCGAGTTACTTTTACTTTTTCACCAAAGAAAAAAGTATAGTGTAACAGTTAGGGAATATCTAGATAGTGGCAGATCTCGACATTTCATCAACCAAACTAGGAACTTTAGAAACTTTGGAATCGTTGCTATGCATACTGACTGCACACCCTATAAAATGAATTTCAAGCAGGGCTCAGACCGGGAAACGACATGAAAATTTCAGGCCGCGGCCAGGTACAAGAAATAATGAAAGTTTGTGAAATAAAAATCAGCCCAAAAGGACGTTTCGTTCATTAGATATGATTTTTTTGAAATTTGTATTGTAAATTTCTCAATAAATTTTTATTTTATTTTGTATCTTCGAAAATATTTGACTGATGCTAATGTAACCAAGTTGCAGGCAAGATGCTACGATGAGAAGCCTTGATTTTTAAAATCGGACCAACGGTTTTCGAGTTTCCCCTCTAAAAAAACTGCAAATTTCCAACTTTGTCTGCCGTGAATTGATTTTCACCTTTTTTTTAAACAATTCAAACAAAACGTAACTGGCACTTGAACATTTCCCAACATATTGGGACGTTTCGAAAAAAAAATTCCATAGGCTCCTGGATACTGGTCGAGAAAGTACTGTGGTGCTAACACAAATTCATGATTTCGTCCAGGGTACGCTAGTATCTACCATTTGAGATGGTCCCATTGGTCCCTGCATAATTATGGAGATTGATTCTGTATTAACCAGTGTCTCCCAAATAGGATCGAGGGTCTAAAAGTTACTAAGCGTTTGAAATTTGAAATATACAGGAGATGTTTAAAGAATGTCGGAAAACAGGATCCCGAAGAAAGTGTTCATAATAGGAAAAGTAGAGCCAGGATAACAACGATGACAGGCGTGAGAGTCAAGGATGATGCGCTCTAATATGAGCGGTCGGAACAGATGCTGAATTAATTTTGGCTACAAGATATCGGGAGCGAACTCGGTGCCGTTTCACAGAATGAAAGTTGAAAAATCTCAATGGAAGATGAAACAACGAACCTATACCTACACCGTAGAATTGTTCGTAAAGGTGTGAATTCTGTGAGGTTTTTTGATGTCGGTGATGTTCACGAGATCGACAGATTGACTGCTGACAAATTCAATCCACGAAGTTGATTGGTATTGTCTGCAAAAATTGAAGAACTTCGGCATGGATAATTAGCAGTGATTCATGGGCCTATTGTTAATTCGTGATTTATGTGGGTTTTCATACGGGAACGTTTATAGAACACGATTTTTCGTGGGCGTTTGTTCCGAGTATAACAATGAGGAAGATGAGTCAAGGAAAATTATTTTCATTTCATCTTTTCACCAAACATGATTACATAAAAATACAGCGCCGTTCCAGTCCCAGACGCCAGTTTGCTCATTGATATGCAAATTAAAGTGATTATCGTGATGATTATAATATAAACAAGGAAAGGTCAGTATCTTATCCTGCCTTCCATCATCATTTGTATAGCGCTACAATGCTACATACCTATATTCGATGTTCAAGATTACCTACGTAGGCTACGTACAAGGATTATGTTATCAAATGATGCAGTGCAGAGCAAAGGTGAATGCACTTATGAAAAAGAGAGGGTGGCAAAAAATAGTGGAAAAGTAGGTACGAAATGTTGGTCTTGGTGCCCGTTGAGTGAATGTTTGTAGTAAACCTAGATTCTAGGGCGTTAGAATTGCGAATTTATTCGTTCAGTGCCGTTTCCTGCAAATTGTAGTAATAGTCAGCTTCCGCAAGAACCTGCTAAATAAGGAAACATGTCGGTACAAACGAATATTATTGTGCACGTAGGTACCTAGTGCGCGGTGTCAAAAATAGAACACTCTTGTCCGTTACCGTTTTATGGTTAATCTGAAAATAGAATGGAAGTACCAATCTGTTCTGTATTAGCTCTATAGACCTGTTATATAACTTAGCCGTCTTCCGCTCAACACAACCAATGCATTGTTTATTTAGTAATAATGCGGTTTGGCAGGTTAACGGAGATGTGGCTCATTAAAAGGATAGGTATCAAAAGAACTGCCTAAGGCCCAGTGGCGTATCTAGCGTATTTGACACCCGAGGTAGACTATACTGTAACACCCCCCTAGCGTTTATGGAATGCTATTTTTCACAGAATAGCACTATTAGTATATGGATTGAATAATAAATAGAGTTTCATGTCATCGGCATACAAAAAGCAATCCACCTCGAGTTTGACAACATCATTGATGAAGATATTAAACAGATCGGGTCCCAGGACACTACTCTGTGAGACACCCGACGGCGACGCCGACGGCTCGACGGTTGTGTGAATTACAGCACAGCGAAAACCGTGAATGTGCACATATTGACCGCGGTCATTCAATTAAGATTTGAACAAATTCACAAGAGGGCTCGAGAAGCGAAGCAATTCAAGTTTATCAGTTAGAATCGAATCAAGTCATTCCAACCTGTCAAAAGCTTTAGAAGAAAAGTCTCTGTATACAACATCCATTTGGTCGAGATCGATGGTTCCGGCGAAGAATTCCACTCATGGTCGAAAGTCTACGACCAGACGAGACTAGACTCAGACAAGACGGTATCACTCTTGGTAGACTAATCACCGTTATTCGGCACTAATTAAGTTTAAAAGTACTCGAGTTATTGCTCAGTTTTCACTACATTGTAGTAGTCGATTAGATTAGACATTATTACCATCATGCTCCACTTATTCCATACATTTTTGAAAGGAGTTTGAACTGCTTTTACTGTTCTCAGACGTGAATTTGCGGTGTATAAACAGAGCTATCAGGCGAATGACGCGCATTTCTATAAAATCTCTTCTCTTTCATCGTTGAAAAAAATGCATCAAGGACTGAAGTAAAAACGTGTGAACTAAATTGGCGATATACGTTATACAGAAGCTCCATAAATTAGCCTGCCAAACTCCACCAGCAGAAGCTACGATAAAAAAATAAGAGAGTTCCCATAAATAATCAATATGAATATATAGTCGCAGTTCTGTGAAATTTTAACACCCCTTAAAATTTTAAAATGCGCTGGTCACCTAGGAACGATCAGAAATCGAATTTACGATTGGCTGATTTTTTTAATGGCCTTTAAATTTTTACAGGTTTGATACAGAATCGCCACTAATGCCTCAAAAAATGCTTCGTAGGGGATTAGCTACTTACAGTTCCCTAAAGTGAGCCTCTAAAGATGTTAAGGGCTTGACTCACCCCCGATAAAAAATTTAAAAAAATATTCTCATCCATATATTGTATACCGTCCGTTTTTTATTTTAGGCCCCAGCCTGTAGCATCTTTATTATGGATTTCACACCCGATGTATTATATATTTTTGAAATCAGAAAAACAAGATCTTTCTAGTGAAGATATGTCAAATTATTTTTGACAGATGTCATTTTTTGAAAAATGACAGAATAGTACTTGATATACATCATTTTGAAGCCTATTGAATTTTGAGGAGAACTGTGTTTTTATTTTTAAAATAGGGTGTCTTTTACAGCTTCTAGGGGTCTTTCAATAGGAAAAAATGTCAATTTCAGAAATAGCCACTCAAGAAGTGATGAGTATTTTTAAATTAACTAATGGCGATGATCTGATTTTTGAATTGTCCAAATTATTGGGAAACTTTATAAACACCTTATCTTTCGGGTAGGCTCATAAAAACTCGAGGGGGGTCATTTCTGGCAAGCTCGGATGTCATCGCGTTGGGCCGGTGGTAGTTCCAATTCACTGATCGTCGAATCTTTCATTCAAGGAACAAGGAGGCGGTCATTCGAGCAACTTCTTTAGGACATTTTTTGTTTCAGTGTGATTAATTTATCATTATTATCATTAGCTTACACTAAAAATAGGTACTTGCTTTACCTATTTACTTTATTATGTATTTTTGAATTTCAACATTTTTTTCCTATTGAAAGACCCCTAGAAGCTGTAAAAGACACCCTATTTCAAAAATAAAAACACAGTTCTCCTCAAAATTTAATAGGCTTCAAAATGATGTATCACAAGTACTATTCTGTCATTTGTCAAAAAATGACATCTGTCAAAAATAATTTAACATATCTTCACTAGAAAGATCTTGTTTTTCTGATTTCAAAAATATATAATATATCGGGTGTGAAATCCATAATAAAGATGCTACGGGCTGGGGCCTAAAATAAAAAACGGACGGTATACTAGGATCGGTTTTTTTTATGTTTGACCATAAAATCATAGAATCGACTGGTGGTGTGTTATTGTATACTTTAGGCAAAACAAGAATATTTTTGTAACCTTCTTTATTTTTTCCATTGTTTATTGCTGTGACTCACAGCTTTTCTGCGAGAATGATGCAATCCGTATCCGGCACAGCTCAACTGTGCAAAAATCGCTTCCGTCATGTCTACCATTATGCCACAAGAAATCTTTGCCGGCGACAAAATTGCGCAATTGGCATGTTTTTCCTCACAATTCGGTTACTTTTATCCACCTTTTACCGAAATCACTGTACAGGTGAGATCGATCACGATCCGTCGTACGGAACCAACGAACCAATGCCAGATTGGTGTCCGGTAAATGGTACTACACTAGTACACTACCAGAGAGATTACTGCCTACTTACATAGGTACCATATTAGTGGGTATAACATACCTAGCATTGTAGGATTGGTACTTGCAAGTAGGTACTATACCTAACCGTTTGGTAACAGCGAGCTGTAAATGTTGTAACACCTTGTAATAATTGAAATCTCCCAATGTCAGGCAATACCGTAAGTCCGTGAGTCATACTATGAATGCCTCCGGGCTTCATTACAATTACAAGTTGAAACAGAAAGGCGATTACCGATACAATATCTTATTTACCTATTTTAATGTTCGGTCAACGACCAAAACATTTGGAGGATATTCAATTTGTATGCAATTTATCCACGAGCGACGTGAAGGAAGCTGAAGATTATCTTAGAAGATAGAAAATTAGCTAGTAGTTTCGTAAAGGCCCCGTACACTGAGTAGGTAGGTATTATACGAGGTAGGTAGTGAGTGCATAGTGCGTCTAAGGCCAATTGCCCCTTCGATTTCATCTCAAGTTTGTAGGCACATGATTATTTTCTTCTTCTCACATAATAGGTAGGTACAAGTGCCTTTTTAGTTTCTGATAAGATAACCATCTATAGGTAGGCACTTATCCCAGAATTGCTTTTTCAGGCTATAAGTTTGTAATATTTTAATTAATTCATAAATTAGATAACTGCAATTATCATTTTGGAAGGTTATCTACCACAACACAACCACACCAACCAATTGTATCCTTCACACAATCTAATTATTACTGTTAGTCATTGGAGAAGGGATCTACATAATTGATTAAAATTGAAGGACGTAAAGGCTACTGCTTTGGAATAAAAATTCTAATGAAATGCATTTCTCTTTTATCACCGGAGCTCGATTGTAATGAAACTTCTAAACTAAACGATATACAGGGTGTCCCATAATTAGCGTGCAATACTTCACCAGCAGATTCTACGGCTGAAAATAAGAAAAAAAGTTTCTATAAACATAGGTCGAAAAATGCTTCATAAGCGATCTACAGCCCTCTAAAAGTAGTACCCTGAAGATGGTTTTTATTCAATATTTTCGAAACTGTTGACAGCAGAATCATGAAATTTTGCATATTGGCCAATCTTTTGATGTCTAATAATATGCAACAATAATAATTCCAAAATTCTATTCAGAAATGGGTCAGACTGTGGGGGGTGGGGGGTAAAATCACCCCAACTTTTTCAAGTGTCGTTTTTTTGCAACTTTAGTATGAAGTTATGAAACGTCAAAGCATTTTGCATAAAAAAGGTCCTCTTGTTCAACTCCGATAGGAAGCACCGTTCTCGAGTAAAATCGATTTGAAAATTACCCTACCTGTCATAAAAATTCATAATGAAATTACAAAAAAAAAAAAAATTGAGCGTAGGCCATGGAACACGACTACTATGATTGGGGGAAAATAATTAAGACAGGGTGACAGATTCATGAAATAAGTTACAGTGTGTTTGAAAGTTGTGTTTAAGGGGTTTCTGATGCGACTAAAAAAGTTGTTGACGGGAATAGGTTTTATTTTATTTTTTTCGTCAAGTAAAAACCCCTCCAAGAAAAAAATGTACGGGCATTGTTTCCAAATTTTGTAAATTTCAAAAAAAAAATTGAAAATCTTTGATTTTGATTTGTGAAAATTCAAAAACTAGATAGCATCGACAATGCATCTTCCCCCAAAAAAGTCGCATGCCACATTTTGAACTTTCTATTTAAAAAAAAGGTACCAAAAATGATTTCTACTTATTCACTTTTTCATGTCTACGAGAAATCATTTTTGGTACCCTTTTTTTGAGAATAGAAAGTTCAAATTTGGCATGCGACTTTCTTGGGGAAAGATGCATTGTCGATGCTATCTAGTTTTCTAATTTTCAAAAATCAAAATAAAAAATTTTCAATTTTTTTTGGAAATTTTTAAAATTTGATAGTAGTGCCCGTACATTTTCTTTTTGGAGGAGTTTCTACTTGACGAAAAAAAATAAAATAAGACCGGTTCCCGTCAACAACTTCTTTAGTCGAATCAGAAACCCCTTAAAGCTAATTAAAGAAGTTTTATTGCGGGTACTGTTTTGTAAAAATGGAACATTTCAAAAACCAAGAGCTGGCAGACATGCACTTCGTGTATAGCTTCTGTAATGAGCTTTTTTCCTAAACATAGAAGTCGTGTTCCATGGGCTACGCTCAATTTTTATTTTTTTTTGTAATTTTCATGATGAATTTTTATGACATGTAGGGTAAGTTTCAAATCGATTTTACTCGAGAACGGTGCTTCCTATCGAAGTTGAACAAGGGGACATTTTTATCGCAAAATGCTTTGAGGTTTCATAATTTTATGCTGAAGTTGCAAAAAAACAGCACTTGAAAAAGTTGGAGTGATTTTACCCCCCACTCCCCACAGTCTGACCCATTTCTGGAAAGAATTTTGAAATTGTTGTTATCAAATATTATTAGACATGAAAAGATTGGCCGATGTGCAAAATTTCATGATTCTGCTGTTAACAGTTTCGCAGATACCTATTGAATAAAAACCATCTTCAGGGTACCACTTTTAGAGGGCTGTAGCTCGCTTATGAAACATTTTTCGACCTATGTTTATGGGAACTTTTTTTCTTAGTTTGGGTCGCAGAATCTGCTGGTGAAGTATTGCACGCTAATTATGGGACACCCTGTATAGATCCATGCGATTTCTGAACCGTCAGCCCCCTCCAAACAAGTCTTGCAAATCGTGATTGTCCAAAAACAAAAGTCTTTTGTGGTGCGTTATTCCCACACAGCCATCAGGAATTTCGTTTTGTACGACATGCTTACACACCGAAGAACTGTTACTGTGCATGCTTTCTTGTTCTTGTTCCATCAGCAATCATAATATACAAAAATATACTCCGAATACAAACCCACAAGAAACACAAGACATATGTTTGACACACGATGATGCTTATAAGCTCTATTTACGTCATCATCAGCTGGTTGGGTAGGTAGTTAGTTGATTTATAATTTGAATTCTTCAGATTTGTGAGTAATTCAATAGGTACTAGTTTTTGGGAATTTCCTCGGGGCTTCCTACCAGTGTTGCAAAATTCGCGTTCATATATTCAAAATAAAATCTGCCATAACTTTCTCTTTGTTATTGTTGTACTTATTATTAACTTTACATCTTGCGATACACATCTTGAGAGGATTCGTTTTGTATCATTAAAATGTGATGCACTTTATGCACAGTCCATATACTACACAAGCAACGGTATAAACTTTTATGATTCGCATATTTTGTACAATGCAGAACGGGTTTCGTGCAAATAAAAGGCTTGGTGTTATTTCTGGTCGTAATGTGTACATCGCATTTAGGGTAGGTCTTTGGCAAACCCATCGTGTTTATTTTTTTGTACTTTGTTTTTTTTTGTGGTATCCCTGGGATTAAAACTCCCACTCACACAACTCGTAATTTATTGTGTTTAGATAAAGCATGGAATGGATATTTATTTTTTCTTTGTTTGTTTCAGGTGAGTCTCTGAAGCTTTTTTCTTTTAAAGCGCGAGGTGAGTAAAAGTGGAAATTGTTTAAAGTTGATTGAAGAAACTTAATGCATAGATACAACTTCATAAACTCATAAACACATAACTTTTACCGACTGCAAGGATAGGTATTCACCGCGTAGGTACTTACCTATATGTTCTTTTTGTATTTAATGTTCGTTGCCCATCTGAAACCGCCCCTTTTTATCAGTTTGCTATTCAAATTGTCAGTTGGTGTACTTTGCTTCTCCATTTATGGATGGAACATGCATTTATCTGTTGCTCTTTCGACCCTTTCTTCTGCTACCAGTCGGCCTGATAATATTACAGAATTTATTGCTCAGATTCGTTAACGTTTTTGTTCACGTTATGTTATTTTCCTGACGTAAGATTGTGAGACCCCAGGGTACGCTCAAGGGCCTCGCGTTACCCCCGACTTCCTACGTACGTTTTCTTTTTTGAATTCAATTTTCGAGAAAGAAATTCGAACAATAACTTGACACCGATTATTCAAGTTTTGTCACAGAGTAGGAGTTTTGTCAATTTAACGGGTGCCAAGCTGTGACACTGGCCAGAATTCAAACAAAAATATCTATAATTCGTGTCACCTATTCTGTCAACCAACATTCTACAATTTCATGTTGCTATCAGTGTCAACAGTTGTGTGTAGGTTCCTCATTATCCTGTTCTATGCTCAGTACCTGAATGATGCCGCACGAGCCTCAGTGAATCCTGTCAGTGCACGGCAAACTGTGAATCTTCTCTGTGTGGTTTAGCAATCAACATATTATATTAACATGAGTCACTCTGCGCAACAAGGATATTCAAATGCAAATGACTTACGGGCGATATCATAATTATTGACTTTGAACTCGATTTCACCTTTTATGCGCTCAGACTGTCACTGTCACACTGAAAAAGAATGCCTAAAATCAATGCCTAAACGCACTCTTAAGTTGAGTCCACTTCAAACGTTTTCATCGTCGATTATGAAATCAGCCACCATTTAGTACCACAATTAATTGCAGTGGAATTTTAATTTTACTCTGTAGCATTCGTTTGGCAGATACATCGGATGTGCATTTAACGTGTTCATTTGGGAAAGTGTCAGCATATTGCTCTCAACCTCAACGCATTCTGGGATTGGCAATCAGCTACGGAATTGTCAACTAACTGCAGACTGTACTTATATCCCATACACTTTCTATTTTCAGTAGAATGACTTTTTGGAGCAAAAATTAAGTGACAAGCTGGATCGCTGGAAAAATACGGCCGATGGCCGCTGATAGTTTCTCTCCAAAACTTTGTAGGTGCCATCAGCCGTAGCCGTAGCCCCCCAGCTTGTCACTTAATTTTTGCTCCAAAAAGTCTTTCTACTGAAAATAGAAAGTGTATGGGATATAGGTATAATTTCATAGGTTATACCTACTGGAACAGTGAAGCACTAAATGCTCATGGAAATTGTCACGTTATGAACTGGTAACTGGAGGAAGCATTCAAAGTGACAGGGAAAAAATGATAGGTACTCGATAATATTTCATTGCAGTACAGTCATTATTCAAAAAGGTGTTCCATTTGAAAATCTACAGTTGATGCAATTTCCGGTTATTCATTCCGGAAGTGCAAGGAGCGCTATGAGCAGTGCAAGAGAGAGTAAATATAATACCCACCTTCCAACCTACCAAGTCCAAGTATCCCATAAAACTTTTAAAACTGTAAAAATGATAATGAAAAAAGTTATGCACTTCTGTTATTATATAAAAGCTTTTCATATTGTTTTGTTTTATCCGAATTTTTATTCGACAAAGGAAAAAAATAGAGCTTTGCCCTGGCTTAATTTTCTCTGTACACGGTCCTAGCTCTACTACTTCTCGTCCTTCACACCAATTTGGATTTTATTCATTAATTTGCACAATAATGTCCAGTTGGCGAATATTTAAATGGGATATTTGAAATGTGCTCTTGAAAACCTGTCATTATATCATTGAAGTGCATCTCGGTGGTAGCCCGGTAGGCTCACATAGGTAGGCTCCGTCTCTGATTTCAAACCCAGAGTTTCGTCCCGAAAACGAAGTTCCTTGATTTAGTTGAAATGCTTGCTAAATGCAAGGCGCGTAGTGTGTCGCTAGCATGTAAAATGTGAATAAGGGTGCCAACCCCATGCGATGTTGGTGGTCGTCAAAAATCCCTACTATGTTCTTAAAAGGCTCTGTGTCTATTTAGCGCGTCCCATTTGAGCGCGTCCCAGAAAAGCGCGTCCAAAATAGCGCGAGACAAAAGAGCGCCTGGTCAAAAAAGCGCGTGGAAAGAATGGCGCGTGACAAACAAGCGCTGTGTCTTTTTCGCGCGTCCCAAAAAAGCGCGTCCAAAATAGCGTGTGACCAAAGAAGCGGCAAGAAAGTCTCTTTCTTTTCAGAATCACCAGATAGGGAGTTTACTTCTAACTTTTTGAGTTCCCTTCTTTATTTAGACCCACTCTTCATCTCGTGGGTCTGAAAGGAAGAAGGATTTAAGAGTAAAAAGTCAGCTGGGTTCAAATAAAACCACCATTATAAACTCCTGATATGGTAAGCCTGTTTACAACTAGGCTTCCAGGGCGTAAACTAGAGCCTCATCAAATGTTACGTTCAGTAACTAATGAAAACCAAGTAACAGATGTGTGGAGGAGCTTGTGGTGTAGTGGTCAACGCGTTCGACTGATGCCATGCCAGAAGTGACGGGTTCGATCTCCGTCGGAGATGGATTTTCGTCTCAAAAACAAGCTTCTTGGTTTAGTTGGAATGCTTGCTGAATGCAATACGCGTCGTGTGTCGCATAGCACATAAAATACGAACGATGGTGCCGACCCCATGCGATGTTGGTGGTCGTTGAAACTATCTATCCTGTATTGGATAAATAACAGTAATAGACAGTCAACAGATAGCTTGAACGAATTGTGTTTCAGTACTTCATTGTTAGATCAATCATTTTGTCTCATACACGCTTCTTTGGCACGCCGCGCTCGTGTGAGACACCCTAATAAAATGGTCAATCTCCGTTTTGGCCGACGCTTTCAAGTCTAGCGCTCAAATGGGCTAGCGCCATTTTGAACACGCTTTTTTGGGACGCGCTAAAAGAACACAGCGCTTTTTTGTCGCACGCCATTGTTTCCACGCGCTTTTTTGGCCTAGCGCTTTTTTGTCCCGCGCTATTTTGCACGCGCTTTTTTGGGAGACGCTTTTTTGGGACGCGCTAAATAGACACAGAGCCGTTTTAAAACACAGAGGGGTTCGGCAAAATCTCCGGTATAGTGGAGGAAAGCATTCACCGACGTCGATGTTAGGCCTCGCTGCGAAAATAGGCCGATGTTGAATAAACAAAATAAAACAACAAAAATAGTAAGTAGCACTAAAACTCACAGGTATTTTGAAATCAACATTTTGCATCCGATTGCTTCCAAATTCACATTGGGAACGTAGAAATATACCTGCCTATTAAACTGAGAATCAACATGTTCATGTCAAATCCTTTTTTCCTTGATAGTAATCAGAATCACTTCTTTGTTTGTAACTAGGTCATGACATATTATTATTATTCTCTTGGGTTAAGTAGGTTCGTACCACCCCTTGCACTGAAACAACAGTTTACTGTGCCCCTTGGATGTTTACTTCATAAGGCCCGTTGCCTCAAAAAAGTTGATTACGAGACTTATGGGTTTGGTTGTTATCTCCTCTTGTCCTATACATATACATAGGCCCAAAGTACGAGTGTCTGACTGCTCCAAGAGCAGAGAACTGACGTAGTATGTGGAGAGGAGTTTCCTCCTCGTCGCTACATAGCCTACAGTCAGGGTCGTCTTTCACATTTATGGTGGTAAGATGTTTCATGAGCGATCAGTGTCCCGTAAATGGTCATGTTTTTATAGAAACAAATCCAAAAAGGCTCACACTGAAAAACTAGCCATTTCACTAAAATGGTCAAAAAATAATTCATGTGGCTTTCATATACCAAGATAATGAAAAAGGAATAAGAGTTAAGAACTAGACTGTCTGTTTGGAGAAGAATAGTATACCAAGTGAACAGCTATGCTTATAGCATAATAGTATATTATTCAACAAGCGGGTAATGATTGCTTCCTACTCATGAGGATGCAGTTTACCGACACGAGCCTTGGCGAGTGTCGTAAAGCATCCGAATGAGTAATAGCCATTACCCGCGAGTAGAATACTATGCTTTATCCAGTCTTATTGAAAAATGCAGGCATGTATGCGCGTGATAATGCGTGCATTATTCAATAGGATTGGATAAAAGATAAGAGCTGGCCAACTCCTCATGCTCACGCTTACGCCTCATACCACATACATTCACAATGTCCAAATTAGTGCGTGGAATTAGTGGTACTCACCTAGTACGCAACCTTAATATTTCAAAACTCCATAAATTACCTTTTTGGTATACGCTCTCTAAAATGGTTATTTTGCGAATTGTTTTGAGTCCGCAAAATACGTCTTTAGCGGACTAGTCCTTTAAAGGTAACTAGGCAGCACTTTAGAGGACTGAATTATTTGTTCTTAATGGAATATGCCATTCAACATCTTTATTCACAATAATCACACTACCCATTTTTTTTTCCATTCGATGAATAAATCAAATTCTCGCTCATATTGTGTGCAAGACTGCTGGAAGAAAATCGAGGACAATGTTCTTTGCTTTTTCCGAAATATCTATTGGAACGTCATCAATTTTTTTTTGTTCGATCTGAAAACTAGTCATAATAAAATAGGTTGTCATAACACAACAATTCAGCCAGCGTGATTATGAGTAGAATTCATGTAAATTCCTGCTTGAGCTACAACAGCTAATATGTACTGCTTGAAGGAGTTGAAGGGGGTTTGGAGAGCTTATACCAAAAACAGTTGTATGCAACACGTACGCAAAATGCTTTAGCGGACTCGTCCGCCCTCCAGGGACTCGGCTTCCGCCTCGTCCCTAAGCAAGCGAATTCGTCTGCTAAAGATTCATTTTGCGTACTTGTTACATAAAATACTATTGGCGGACTGTATTTGGTTCCTCAGAGCCCAAAAAACATGATAATAGACCCCCCGGCCACGCCCCCTTTTTGAAAACTTTCTCGTCTACGGCACTATTTTGCTTGCCTCTCTCGCACTCCTTTGCAACCCCTTGGTTTGGACCCCCCCTTTTCCTTCAAATGAAAATCCTGGTTACTGCTTTGGGGACCGTATTTGGTTCCTTAAAACCAAATACACTATCTACTCATGTGAATCGCGTTAGTGAGATACTACTACTACCATCACTAACTTCGGGCACTAATTACGAAGTTGTAAATGTAGCGTAACTCCTTAATCCTTACGTGTTGAACTCCGTGTATGAACCCAGCATTAGAGGTAATCATTGGCAAACTACCCGGATTCGTTCCGACTTTTAGTTTATGAGGAGTTCGATGACTTATCCGAATACATAATTTCAGATTACGTAAAATAGCCCCGAACAGTTTCTCTTATGGTCTTATGAGACGTTGTGTTGCTCAAATCCCTACACAGGGTGGCCTACAAGTTAATTTTTGAAACCATTGTTTCCAATAATGTTGTCCGTGCAACGTCTATTAATTGTCAATTGATAGACCAAATTCAAAGCGCAGGCGCAGATCGGGGAGATTGAAATCACATGTTCTTTAAAACATCATTGAAACTCCCGAAACTCCCATATCTCTCACTTGTGTGCGTGAGATCTACTGCAGTGCGCATGCGCCCAAAATCTTTTGGGTGTATCTATCTAATTCATGAATCACTAGTGGAAGGGGAAAGTGCGAATTATTAATATTGTCTGTTGCGCATTGTTGATGGCAATCGAGTAAAACAAATACAAACACCAACAATTTTAACAGTAGATACCTAGCATTCATGAAATAATCGACAAAGCATCAACCCTTGTTCGAAATGTTCGCAGGCAGTTTTCGTCAAGGGCGCCTTCCGCGCTTGCTGTCTTTGATAGCACTGCCCTGAGTGCCCTGCGACTTCGGAATCGGGCAGTTATCGTATCGGTACAAGCTATCGCAGTCTGCTTAGCTAGAATTATCGAAACATCCCAAGCACTCGTAATACTATCTAATACGAGTATCTAGGTAGGTACACTTATCAAGTGTAAGTACGTAATGTACTACATACATAATATTTCAGTGCTCCGCCTGCGTGCGAAGATTTTTCCTCTAAAAAATTCAAATTCCAATTTAGTACGCGTTAGCTTTTGGCACTCCATTACTCCCGCGTCTGATGTCGGTACTCGATTAATTTTGCACTCCTTTGATAATTTTTATATACAATGTAATGAGAATCGTGCTCTAATGTTTCCATTCCATGTTACTCTTTGTTTTGTATTTTGATGCTCATCGAAGCAAGCCCTAATCCAATGGAAATAGCATAGTGTCGGGTCAAAAAGACGGCACTGTTCTCTGGTCCTGTTACACAATGTAGTGCAGTGCAACCTTTCAACTGTGCAGTTTTCGCTCAGCACTTTTAATTATTTTCTCGATTATTTCCCTCATTAATTTTTTGAAAACTTCTTGCGCGTTGACTGACATGAACCAAGGGGCATGAGCTTGTGTTCACAAATTTTAAGCAGCGGTGACTTTCATAGTATTGTGGAATGAAACAGCGTACACCGCAAATAAAGAGAGCAAGCGGATAATTAAAATTACACAATTGGATGAGTAATCGAATAAAAACTTGCTTTCTAAGGAGGCAATAAAAAACCTCAAAAACAATAAGACTTGAAACAATAAGTAGGTACCTACTTGCCGCGGGTCCTTGCAATCCAAAAGCGATTGAAAATGTGGTGAACAGTTTTTGGTATAGGCATCTGATCAGAAGAAGAACTAAGCAGTTTGTATTTTCGAATTTGTATGGCCATTCAACCGGGCTGTGAATGTCAGATTGATGATAAGGTACAAGACCCCAACAATTCACCAAATTTAATTGGATGAGTTGACCTTTCTATACTCGCGCGAAAGTCGAACTCGCGAACTCTGCGCCAGATGCACTTTGGGCGTTCAGCTTTCTCAGCTCCCCTATCCTTATAATATCAACCTTTTAACTTTTACAAACTTCCGTTCCTCTATGCCCAAAACCTTAGGTAATATAGAAGAGAATTGCGCTTGTAAATTGTATAATACTTATTTAGCGTTGGCATATTGTTATGTCAAGTCAGCTCAATTTTTGATGGTCTTTCCATCCTTGAAATTAACAGGGTTAAAGTCGGGACACCCTGAATAGTAGGGGTGCGGGTGGTACGATTTTTTCATTCACCATCAAGGCGGGATGCCCTTTGGGGTGATAACCCGTACACCAGAATGATTGGTTTTTGCCAAGGACGCGTCAACATTTCCCTTTCGGCAAAAAAAAATTGCGATGATTTTTGACAGAAACTATATTTTTTTGTAAAATATGTATATGCATGTGGGATTATGTTTTCTAACTAATTTCGACCTTTTGAACACGATAATCGGGTTTATTTTTGCATTAGAAATCAATATGGTGAGGTGGTGAGCAATATGTTTCCATAGATTCCATAGATGGGCCTTAGTTTTTACCAATAGATCTTAGGGCATTGCCAGGACGTTTCCGTAAACATACAAAATATGGGCTTTGGAAGCATATTTTGTCCCAGCATAATTGGTCGCGATTGATCAGGAGTTGTTATTGTGCAATGAAAAATCGTTTTCGTTATATCGTACTATTCTATACAGGGTGATTCGCAACTTATGACTTTCCTGTCAAAGATAGATTCCTTGACCCATTATAATAACAAATTCTCAAGACGCGTCCAGGCAATGCCCAAAGAGTTATGGGGAAGAACTAAAGTCCATCTATGGAACTATATGAACACATATTGCCCGCCACCTCACCATATTGATTTCTAATGCAAAAACCCGATATTCATATTCAGGAGGTCGAAATTAGTTATAAAACATACCCCACATGAATATATTTCACAAAAGTTTTATTCCTGTCAAAAATCTTTGCCTCCTTATTATTGCGTGGAAAATGTTGATACGTCCTTAGCAAAAATCTATCACTATCATCAAAATCATCAGCTATCATGGCAAAAGGCATCTCGTCCAATTCATTTGCGGTATTTTGCCATTTCATGTCGCGTGCCTACCGGACCAACTAGGAAATGGGTAGTTTTTTACTTTAAAAAAGCCTTTGTTTTGCATGTATAAACCTTTGGAAAACTAAAATGTCGTGGACCGATTTTTAATGGAATTTTTACGGAAAATGTGTTTTCGCGACATAGATCAACCTATAGACCGGGGAGACAAATTAAAGTCGACAAAAAAGGGTTGGTCCTCCACCACTTCTTTTTTATTCCGCCGATTCGTATGGTCCCGTAAGGAATAAGCAAATGTTTGAGAGATTCTTATGTTTCAAGATCTGACTACGGATACAGCCTTATGAGTCTAAGGCTGGGCGATTACGAGATTTCATAATCAATAATCGATTATAAGAAAATAATCGATTTCTTTTTGAAAAATCGATTATTCTTGTAGAAAGTTAAAAATGTCTCTTCACTTGTATAATATTTTTTATTTTGCTCTACGCGTTTCGAGACTCTTATTTATAGTCTCATTCTCAAGAGCAAGTAAATGGTGAATAGATATAAAATGTAAAAAGTCATGAGTAAATGTCAGAATTTGAAATATCTGACAAAATTATGATAACAATTAAATAACGATAGAGACATGGCTGGTACTTTGTATAGGTATTTATTGTGGATAATTTCGATTACTTGACGGAAACAAAAAAGGGAGTAAAATCGATGAATTGAAATGTATTTGTTCATTTAAACATAAATTTGGATTGCTCTTACTTAATTTTCTAATTTCTAACTCCTCAAGATAATTACATAACATTTTGTCTGATGTGGTATGTAGAATAGATTTAAAATTTTGATTACTGAATGAATTGCAAAAAGAAATATGAGAAGCAAATGCAGACTGATCTAAATTTTGTGTATTGAGAGTTCGCATGTGTTCTTTGATTCTTACGTTGAAATTTCTGTATGTTCTGCCGATATAAGATTTACCACAGTCACATGTTAGTTTATAAACGCCACTTTGTTCGAAAATAGGAATAATAGATTTGTTTTTCACCAAGGAAGATTTTAAGGGATAATTAATAATAATTATCATAATTTTGTCAGATATTTCAAATTCTGACATTTACTCATGACTTTTTACATTTTATATCTATTCACCATTTACTTGCTCTTGAGAATGAGACTATAAATAAGAGTCTCGAAACGCGTAGAGCAAAATAAGAAATATTATACAAGTGAAGAGACATTTTTAACTTTCTACAATAATTTACAAAGACTTCACATAGTTATATTATGGAGAACTTCATCAGAAGATATAATCGATTATTCGTTCATTTTAAAATCGAAAAATCAATTATTCAAAAATCGATGCATTGTAGATTTCAGAATCGATTATTTTGAAATCGATCAATCGATTTTATTCGATTATGCATAATCGATTATGAAATACGCGATTATTCTATTCGCGTTCATCGTTCAAATAATAATCGATAAAATAATCGATTAATAATCGATTATTCATAATCGACTGAATGAATAATCGGAATTTTTGATTAATTGATTATTTCCCTGCATGCTAAAATAATCGAATTATTGATTATTATAATCGATTAATCAAATGTATTGCCCAGCGCTATTCACCTTTGTCGCTGTCTTGGAAAAATGTGAATTGTCATGCGCGGCGAAACTGGCGGGAGTTAGCTAGGGACCCTAGATTTTTGAAATTGGCTGAACCCACTCACGATCTACTAGCTATTAATAATCACTAATTTATTCGATCTCGATCTGATTATCAGTTTATTACTCTATCACACTTTCCCTAATACAGGAGAACTTATTTGAAACGTACGATACTCGGCGGGAGAACAGCAAAATGGCCGAATTGACGTTGCGCGTCTGAAAATCGACATCGCTGCAAGGGCTGCCAGTATGCCAACCTCACGCCACAAAAACAACCAAACTCGGTATTTGCGCATGACAACTTCGACTTCTTGAATAACGGAAAGAGTGAATTATGACTCAGTGGTTCAGTTGGAGCTGGAGTTGAATTTTCGTTTAGTAAAACCTGGTTTAGTTGCCTTTTAGTAAATTTGGTTTAGTTTGCCGTTTAATAAAAAGTTGGTTTAGTTGCCACTTAATTGTTGCAACAATTTTGTCCGCAGTGATAAAACCAAGTTTCATTAAACAAGAGTACATCTCCAACTGAAATACTGGGCCTAAGTGTTGGGGGCTGTTGAGAATTGAACACAGTTGAAGGTTTTACGGTGTATAATATTGGCTACCTATGCAGTGGCAGCGAAATTGAAAAAAATTGACAGTTTCAAGCTTTCGCCTTCTATTGTAAATTTTTCCAGGAAGCAACAACTACAACCAAATGAAAATTTGTGAAAAAAACTTGGGAATGGAAGATGGGAACATCTTGCGGCAGGTTCTAGTCTTCCTCGAGAGTCGAGTTCCATGACACTTATTTTTGATTGAAGTTTTGCGAACTCCTCAATGGAAACTTTTTGGATATTTCGCAAGTTTTCCTCGGGAAACTTACAAAGATATTATATCATCAAGGCGTCACTTTAACTAGAAAGTCCTGCAGTCTGGGGTTTGGTTTGGGTATTCTTAGCTTCAGCTCCCTTGAACTGTTCGTGCTTTTGATATCATCTCTCGCGGGCATGGTGTAGGAGGTCTAGTCGCAGTATCTCTGTAAATTCTCTCGTTGTGGTCCTAATGACCCTGTCAGACCACCAAGTGCAAACTCATCAATCAATTTTCAATTCCGGAGACTGAAGTGACTGTTAGTCCTGGCTTTTGACGATAGCGCGTACTTGACTACTGAGCTTTAATAAAGTTTTTGAGCTTTTTGCAATTCTCCGAGGATGCGAGAATGTCATGTTTAGTTTGACGTCGAAGTCCCTTGGCCTTTGCAGGATAAAATGTAATGTTGTCCTGCCAATGCGGCAGAATCCTCGCAGATAGAACTGAATTTGCTCCTCCTCTCTTGGCCATGCCGTCGTAAAGCTCTCTCGCATAGTAACAAGAAGACCCACACGGCAAAGCGAAATGTTCCTGCTGCCGTCCTGCTGCACACGTTGTCACAGAATGTGCAGCAGGCGATCGACAGTGTGCGGTGGGTATCTACAACACGAGTCGAAACTTATTTTGTACGCGCTGGCGAGGAGGTGAGTCATCACCATCATCCATCGGGTTGTGCGAGTTTCCTCTTTGCCTTCGGCGTTTTCTGTGCATGTAGGTTCGAAAGCTCCGAGGTTTGCAGTCGTCCGTCGACCGCACGGCTTCGATATCCTTTCATCCGGTCGTGTGCCTGCTCTGCGCCTATCGTCCGTTCGCCTTTGATGCGATCTGTCGTTGTAGTGCTTCGAGAATAGAGTAACCCCGCTCCGTAGTTCCGGATTTATCTTGCCCCTGTCGAGGGAGGTGGAAAGGTTTGCCGGGTGATACAGGTGAGAGAGGCTTTCGAATTTGCACACTGTCACCCTTAAGCCATTCCCTAGAAATTTATTACGATGTTTTCGTAGGCGTAACGGGCAAGGGGACGAAAAGCAATAGGTACCTATTGGTGTAGTGGAAGTTTTGGAGTATTATTGTGTGGTTGAATATATAAATGGAATTTAGTCTATAAACAACTACATATTTTTAGAGGTTCAAGTCAACTGAATGGTCAGTACATAAAATTAGACGTTTACCGGCAAGTTTTTCTCGATGATTCACTTACATTTGAAGTTGAAATTAACATCTGAAATTGTGTTCAACTTTCTGGTTCAACATTCCAAACCAACAGTATAAATAAGGGTTCAATTCAACAGAAAAATCTCAAATTCGAAAAGGACTGTTCGATATTTTGCTGTCAGATCGCACCGGGTCAGCCCGGCGCGATGGTAGACCGGGCCCAGACCGTGATAAATTATATTCTAAAACAATTTTATTATTTCTACGGTTCTACTTTTATTATTTTTGAGGTGAAAGTACTTCTACTCCAGGATTGTTCAAAAATGATTTCGGCTATTAATTATTGTTGGTATGCAGGTATTTATTTACTTTTCCGACAAAAAGGTAACACTGGGCCTCTTTGTTTATGATAGCTTCTAGTAATAACTACCCGGCGTTTATCCAAATTGCTCTGAGTTATACAATCGTAAAGGTATATTTACAAAATGTAAAACTTCAATGTCAGATATCCTTTGGTATTTCTCTTATTTTACAGCCCAACTTTTCACAATCTTTTCCCGTGTATTCGAAAACTAGATATTCTTTGTATAGAAAAGTTTGATGAAAAAAAAAACGTTGAAAAACTTTAACCTTGCGCTTATTCCATAAAATAAATGAACTTGTTACTAGCGCAAAAAGAATGCGTAAACAACAAAACTATTATCCTGATGTTAGTAACCTCCTGCACCGTAACTGATAATGAACCAGTCAAATTTGAATGTAGCCACTAATTATATTTCCAGATCATGTATTTTGCGAACATTTCAGGATTCAGTGCCCGTGGAACTCGCAGTGGCTGCACAAACTTTTATTTCATGATAATTTCTGTGTAGCCAGTCACAACTTCTTTTTTTGGTATATGACATCATATGGGATGTCGGGAACGTGCACTTTTTAATAGGGTTCACGTACTGCTTATAATTTCCACTTGAATGAGTCTTGCGAATGTTCTGTCCTTATTCTGCACATTGAATAGAGAGGCCCAAACGGGCTAGCATATCGTCGTTGAATCATAATGATGTCTACTTGAAACACCCATTTATTTTTGGCTGATAGATAAACACAATAATGGCACCAGGCCCAAAAAAAGTACATGTTATGATCAATAATAATTACAATTTGCTGGCTTTTTATCGTATGCAATTATGAGATAACGAATTTGCATATTATTGATCGTCATGATAACGTCGATTTGTCAGCAAGGAATCCAAATGTTGCCACTTGTTTTTCATAGCTCTGGTTTGTTGGAAAATATCCGAAGTTCGAAAGTTTCAATGTCAAATTCAATGAATGGGAAAATTGGAGCCTCATTAACCGCTTTTTAAACGACCGCGTTCATCGATAATTTGAACAATTAAAGCCGCCTTAATATAATTTTGAGTACCCACTTCTTGAGCCAATTACATCCTCATAAATTCGCTACACCTCATTATTGCACGGCAGCGATGCAATTATCGCCTCTTGGAGATACTCTAGCCACTGTGAATCCCAGTACCTTGAGCACATGTCCATCTACAGATTGCTGCACACATCTTGATAGTCGTAAGGTTTTCTTTTTCTCTGAAGTTTCTTCCCCAAATCATCATAAATCAAATGGCAGTAAATAACAAAAGCTATGATCTTGAAACGTTATTTATAAGATCCGTTAGAACTTCCATAACGATAATATATCTAACTATAAAGCTGAAAGGGATTAAAATTAAAATAATGT
Organism: Anaspis maculata; assembly: GCA_949128115.1. Taxonomy (NCBI): domain Eukaryota; kingdom Metazoa; phylum Arthropoda; class Insecta; order Coleoptera; family Scraptiidae; genus Anaspis; species Anaspis maculata. The sequence goes on along the minus strand of OX421961.1, from coordinate 53,833,890 downwards.
TAATTGAATCGAATTATTTAGCGCAAGAGGAAGAGTTTCCATCTGTTGGAAGTTTTATTAGTGTGTTGTTTTAGTGATGTGGTTTTATACTGCATCGTAAAATTATCAGCATTATTATATTTAGCTTGACTAAATGCGCGCCGCGCCATCCCTTATCTCGTTTTGATTAGTGCACAAACAATGGTGACTAATTATTTTTTATGCAATAATAGTATATCGCTTTTCAGGAGTTCTCATTTAACAATTTGGAAACTGGTAAAGTTTTATTGAATAGAGAAGAATCGAACGTTTTTTCAGTGATTGCGCAGATAATAATGGGGCCGTGTGTACTTTCGCATATAGGGCATAATATACTTAATCTGTGAACTATCTCCAAGATTTTAAGGTTGACCGAGAGGTTCGTATCTGAAATTGGATTGTCTGGTCGAATAGCTATTTTTGTTTTTTGTTGCTGAAAAAATTCCATTTTTTGGAGAAAAAAATATAAAAAATAGCTATTGAACTGCCCAATTCATTTTTAGAAATACCTATTTTTGCCTTTTTGTATTTGGAGCCTTGGCAGCACCGAAACCGCAGAAGAAAAATTCTATCTCTATCTCTTCCTCACTCATGGTATGTCACGGTCTCTCCTCCACTGTGAATCGTCACCCTTAACGTATCTGTCTCGTTCGCAACCATCAAAATGTAAGCTACAAACTACAGATATTATAAGGGCGTCTTACATGAGATAACTGAAGTAGACTAACTGACCCACGCAATGCCTACAGTTAGTTGAAACTCTGGTTGAAAATCATTTCAAATTATACAGTTGCTAAAAAGCTACTCGTAGAATCAGGTAGTGATTGTTTTCCAACAGACTGAAGTGAATATTTGACCGTTCGGTAGCAAAAAGGCGGTGGAGTGAGTGCTTGCCTGGGTCACAGGCACTTCCTAGGTTTCAATCCCAACTTGATCACTTGTCTCCGGTTCCACCAAAGTTTTATGAGCGGATTAAATCTATCACTGTGATAGTTGCTGTGCACCAGCCAATAGCATGGCCAGTCGTCTAGTTACTATGAGAATGATCAATTTAATTTGTTGATAAAAGTTTGCTGGAACCGGAGGTAGGTGGTGTAGGGAAGCGGAGGGTAGAGGGGACTCATATTCCAAGTAACTGATGCCTCATAAATGTCTTCAAAAAAATGTAAGAAGAAACCAGTGATAAATGTTTTGATCTCGCAAATGTTTTGATCTCGCACAAGCAGTTATGTAACCCTCCGTACATGATATCATTAGGATTGCTTCAGTGGTTCTGCATGTGTCAGAAAAAGAGACAGGAATTCCAGGCGCACTCAACCTTGTCATAGCCTCATCAGCAGCATACACACATACACCTCGAATCCTCCTCGTCCGTATACGTGATAGCAGGCAGAACACAGAACTAAAACACTGACAACGCTGATTTGGTTTGTCCAGCCATGTGCAAGAAGCGTAGGATATTCTTTAATAATCCCAGATTGCAGAGACCGTATTTCATTGCTCCGGCCAATCACAGATTGTACCTAGTAGCTTGAAGAATGATGTATTTCTTCAATTAAATTCGAATAAATTAGACGCCGCTGTTTCATTTAAATTGATTCATTTCTATGATAATAATAATAATACCTTATAATAATTATTAAATGGCTGTATTGGCGATAAAGTAGGTAGATATTTACAAAATAAACATACGCTAAAGGACGGAGTTTGGATATGTATCCGCTCTTCTACCCAACCCACAAGAATAATATAGCTAGATATTCGAAATAAAAATTTATAGGCAATGAGTAACATTAATCGACACAAGAAAAGAAGAATTCATCATTATAGAGCATCAGTAAAACTTGGCAGAGTAAAGATCAAAAATTGAAAACGGAAGTGTACATCATTGGTGAAATAAGAATAAGGTGTTGCGGAATCAATTCCAGCGGACTTATTCCTTGACAGGAATTTACCATTCAGATCTCTTTGAAAAGCTACAGGTACTATGAATTATTAATCATAGACATTTTTTAAATTCAAAATATTCTTTCGAAATTTGGTTCTTTGGATTTTGAAAATGTTTTCATGATTTATTCATCGTACCTCCCTGTAGCTTTCGAAAGAGACCTGAATGATAAATTCGAGGGTGAATTTCTGTCCCGCTGGAATCGATCTCGCAACGCCTTGTTTCACCGATCCAACTTCATCTTGAAATGATTAAAAACAAACGTTATTGGTGTCTTACCAAACCAACACCTTGGAAGCTGGCTCTGCTGTGAAATACTTGAGTATAATAATACCTGCAGCCGGTCAAATCGACGCCAAAATGATTGTTCTTCTGCACGTTTTGAGAAAGAAGAGAAATAATTAGCAAATTTTTTCGCGGTTGGAATAAACAATCGAGTCAAGGAGGACGTTGAACGCCACTTTAAATATTTGCAATTGAAACATAGGTACTTACCTATGTTATCAGCATTCGCATATGGGGATAGATCGTAAAATACTAACGAGCGTAGATCTCCTTATCAGAGGCACATTTTTTGCGGTTTGGTTGGATTGACTGAGTTTGCTGGGATCGGTCAAGTCATAACGATAATAGCTGAGATCCAAACGTGAATAATCCAAATTGAAGCAAATGTCATGAAGTGGTATTTACTATTTCAGCTACGGGAAGCCGTTTGTTCCGTGCAACTAGAGGAGAATCTTCCGATATCCTCCACATGTTTTAATAACGATTTGGTGTAAGTACCTTTAGAATCCAGAATTTGTAATTTCCTGTTTTTGTGACATTAATACGCAGATCCTAAGAAGCCATCTCCATTGTGCCCGACACTTGCGCAAGGTGTACTTCTCTACGGCTTCCTGTCCCATCCCGTGCCATCGTACTGGGATGGCCTCAAGGTATTTTCCCTCACATTGACAGGAACTTGATCCACACATTCAGTACCTACCTACCGATGGAATCAATAATGATCGTGAATTCGTGCAATTATTATTAATCACGTAACTGATGGCACACTTAGCGCACATTCACCTGATGCCTGTGATATCCCTCCAAGAAAGTCGTTGAACTTCAATGTGTCTGGTTCTAGTCTGGGTTGCTAAAAGGGTGCAAAAAGGTGTGCCTCCGCATCCATTATTAGAATACACCCAACTATAGTGTCTGGCTGGCTAACCTAGAGGGCGAGGTTCGTCGAAGCCGGGCGTGGTTGATTATGAGTGTGTTTTTGATTAATTAAACCAACAAGGAGATATTAACACTTCTAGTTCGTAATTAACTCGCTCCATTGTGCTCATCAGGCAACTGTCACTGCGAAAAAATGTCCCACAAGGGATAGTCCAGGGCACTAAATTGTATGCTCGTTTCATATCGTAATCATTAAATTGGTTTAAGTATACGCTTTTTGATCATCATCATAGACAAGAATTCTTTGAGTCACTTATACATGGGCGTGCTTTAATTGGGCTGTTGGATAACTATTTGGTTGACCTTCCAAAGATGAAATTTCCTCGAAATCGCCATAGATCAGGTAATTGGGCTTCATTGTTCCGTTTCTGTTTTTCTGAAGGGTATGAATTAAATTCAATATTCAACATGCGATTATTTCACTTCTAAAAGTTGCATGCCTAATTATTATCAAATAACTGAATCTTTTACTCCTAGCAAGACGGACAGTTACAAGTAAATAGCTTACCGACCATACGGTACCTATACTCACTTAGCATCTTTGATGAAAGCAATTTTGATCTTCAGTTTTGAAGATCGTTAGGTACTTCAAGGTCTCCCCGTCGCATGCTTTTTCTCTAATTCTCATATTCCTCTGAGAATCTGTTAAAAGATGTGTTGGAGTTGGAGGAAACTTGATGCAATCAAATGCTTCATGTGTCAAGATCGCACGATCAATTCAATAGTGACATTCCTAAACTGAATTTGCATCGTGGATGAGATATATGTACATTAAGTGAGTTCTTGAACCTTCCGAAAGGAGTGGTCCTCAAGCTACCACCAATTAAGTAAATTACGTTTACCATTGTTACGTTGCCCTTCGCCAGAGTCGCAGTCGGTGTGAATTCACCCAAATTTAGTGACATTGAGCAGGACCAACTGCTGAGATAAACGAAGTGATTTTGTGCATGACGGTAATGGATAGAGGCAATTCAGCTGAAAGTCAATGAATGCGGTTCTTCTGTTAATTAGCTATTAGTGCACCCTCCTTCGATTGCTGTTCTCTGATGCAGCACCCAGCAAGCATGCAAGAGCAAATTTCGTACAGTAATTTGTAATTTCGATACAGAACGCCAATCGCCTGGGGCTTTAATCAACAATTAATTATCGAATTTTAATCTCAGTTCGTTAAAGTCGAAGGATATTGGATACCTACACCTCCTAGGCAGTCGAACTTTATAGATTCCTGCTTGTGAAAGCGAATAATGAAAATGAAAGTTGACACAGTCCAAAGTCAAGCAAAGGCAATATTTACTGAAATGCATCAGGGGAAAATTGCTACATTGATCGATGATGTCAAGTCAAGGGGGGAGGGGGCTTGAAATTTTAAAGTGCTGGAACTCCTACGAAGCGAATCGTTGAACCCAATTTCAAGAGGAAACGTATGACTGTCATAAACTTATAGTGTGAAAAATTTGTTTTCATTTTTTTTCTTGAAAAAAAAACATGAAAAATTGGCGCATTTAGTATCATTGCCCACATTTTCGCATCAGCTTATTCCATTTGTGAGGTCGAAATTGCGATAGTCTGATTTTTAGAATAATGCCACGCAAAGAAGTGAGCAGTTTTTATTGTTCAGTTTAAAAGCGGTTTTTTACAATATTCACAATCGATACTACCCGATAACAATACTAGGACAAAAATAGATTGAAAAATCTAACAATATTTCGAAAGTTCACATGGAGAACCGCACGTGGAAATCACGCAGATGAATTTTCATTAAACACGGTAAAATACGTGTATCACGTGCGAGTACGTAATAGGGACTGCAAAAAGTACTTTGCTCAGGACGAGCGGTTTATAGACTCACTATCAAGTATCAAGGACCAAGACCATGACCTCATCAAGGAATATATCTATTCTAAGAAGTTATCCTTTATGTCCTACCGACTCTTATAGCGTTGCGTGAAAAATTATAGATGCCAAGATGCCAAAAACTTGTGAGAGAATGAAGGGATTTAGGGATGCGACCAGAAAGATATGGGGCAGCGTGGAAATATAATATAGCTTTTAATTTTTAGGATCCCAAAAAATATTTCTGAATAAGGGTGAAGAAACGGCCATTAATTATATTTCTTTCGTCTCTCGATGTATTGTGTTTACAAAACAATAAATGATATGTGTTTCGGAATCGGATTTCAATGCCACGGGAAGTTGATTTTCACCAAAACCAATAAATGCAGTGACGTTCACGTTCAACCAATGACGAGTCGCATAAACCGAGGAGAATGACTTTTATCCCAAACATTTCTGAATAAGCGTGAAGAAACGGGTATCAATTATATTTCTTTTGTTTTTCGATGATTTGTGTTTACAAAACAATGAATATGTGTAAATTTCAATTCCACGTGGAGTTGATTTTCATCAAACCAATCAAAGCAGTGACGTTCAACCAATGACGAGACGCATAAACCGAGGAGAGTGATTTTCACGAAAACCGATAAAAGTAGCGACGTTCAACCAATGACGAATTGCATAAACCGAGGAGAGTGAAGATTTGATGTAATTTGTAGTGCTATTCTGTAAAAAATAACATCCCATAAACGCTCTGTTATGTAAACATTCGTGTCGCCCATTGGCTGTTGCCTAGGTGATAACAACGTAACAAAGCCTTTATGGAATGTAGTTTTTTAGAGAATAGCACCATTGGTATAGGAATGGCATCCTTAGAAAAAAAAATCCGGCTCAAAAATTGTTGATGTCAGTTGATCACAGCCGCCACAATTGAAAAAATTACCTCGTAGATGATTAATTTGATTTCTCTCAAGTGACAAAACCTTTACCTATGAGCAGGTACTTTCAAATGGAGTAGGTACAAAAATAAGATTGCATTATCAAGGCAAATTATCTTCAACGACGCGACACACATGACGACGATTTTTTACAACATTTTTCTTGTATTTTTGCAGTATTTCCACAAACTGTTCTGGACTTCGTGTTCGCGAATTATGAATCACCTGGATAGACATCCCTGTGTTCAGGGACCATTTGAAAACAGGTGGTGGACCTTGAGTACCATCGGCTTTGTGGAAAGCTAGTACAGCTAAAATACTTTGAGACCTAAGTTTCCGGACCTTTCGTTGTGTGACGAAATTGCCAAGTTATGAAAAGCCTTCTCAAACTTTCGGTCGCCACTGTATAAACGTATATAAAACTCATGAACCAAGAGAAGTAATATCAAGCACATTATCAACGGCATTTTTATTGGACAATAATCACAAGAAGTTTTCTTTCTCTCTGAAATCCTCCGGAACATACGCCAATGTGAAAGAAAAACTCTCCGTTTCTCTGCAATATCGCTGAATTTGTAGAGATGCTCCTTCATCAGATATGACCCCTCTTTTCAGCATGATGACATGACGATGGGAAAGTGATGGTAACCTAACATCTTATGCTATTCTTGGCTCAGTCAGTCTGGATGCATTAAGGCACGCAATGAATAATCCGCAAGTAAATGCATTTCCAGAATAAGTAACGCCTCTGCGATTGTGGTAGTTTTATTTTGGGGACGGGTAAGTCTGTGGTGCGCACGAAGTATGCTCGTCCATAAATCAGCCCTCATATCTCTTCTGTGTGCGTATGTGTATGTGATAGTCATGTCTTGTAGATGTGCATTCCTTTGGCGTATTCTTGCTTATACGAGGAAATCATTTATTTATGTATGACCGTGCTGATCTTTTTTTGTTACATTTTTGCTGTTCTGTGGCTTTGTCCCACGACGGATGCCATCAATTTAGGCTACTTGTATAATTAGACTTGAAAGAAGGCAAGCAAAGTTGGTGAGGAGGAATTCCAGCTCAAAAAGCTAAACCCAGAAGAAGCTCTTTACCTGCTACGTAACATGAAACTCACAACTTCCTGGTCCTCATGACTCTATTTCATGATAGCAACGAAACATTTTCATTGTTTGCGCGGTTGAAAATCAGCTGGTGCTCGTTTCTAGACGGTAAAGTGCCAAAGTGGTAGATACTTTGCAATATTTCCATCTATGCGATGGTGCTATTGAGCTATTGTACTTAACAGTCTTGTCATAGACTTCTGGTTCAGCCGAAACAAACTTCTTTTGGGTATCAACATCTAAACCATCAACTCCGAAAACCAGTTCCAAGAACTCCTGATCATTAACTTAATAGATAAGGAGGACAAGAAGCTTCTTTTCCATTAGGTATCTCTTATTCTCATTTCTAGTTTACGGCTTCCTGTTCAGGATTCCGCGAAATCGATGAAAAATTCTCATTGTTCTCTCGCCAGTCGAAAATCAGCTGGTGCTGTTTTTTGCCGACGGCGCGGCGGCAGAAGGTCCACCGAATCGCTGAAGTGTGATGCTGCTCTGCATTCGTGACCATCCACCGGGCGTAAAGCGCGCATCGGTTCGTCGACCCTTGGAGCAGTCACCGTCCGCTGCAGACGGTCTGCAGGTAGCCTCACCGGTAGTGGTGAAGTATATTAGCTCTTTCCCTCGGCTTCTTTCTAATTCGCATCTGCACCACCTGATGGGAGCGAAAAGGTGGTCGTTTCGTTCTTTCGTCATGGCAAAATTTAATTGAACGTAATAGGCGAGAGGATGGTAATTTCGAATTATATGCCATTACACCGTCACCCGGCAATCTATGTGATGGAGGGTCTTCGAAAGACGAGCACATCAGAAGCCACGCCACGCTCTTACTTGCGGCCATGCCATGCCTCATTACCGCAAGAGCTTTATGGTTCTGCCACGAACGCCCATCACGTCATTGAGTAGTTGTTGTTTCCTGAAGTACCGTTGAAAGAGAACTGCAGTGAAGAAATACTTACTAAATAAGTATGTGGCAAAACCATTTTTGTTTCAACTGTATCATAATGGCTTCCAAATTTTATTTTCGAAACTCTAAAAATGGTCTTTGGTAGATGAGTGGAGGCCCAGCAAAGTGTTTCTTGTTTCTTTCTTGCTTCAACCACAGAATCTTTGACGTATAAATATTCTTCAATAACTAGATGAACCGTTTTATATTCTCACTGGGGTTTATGTCTACTTGAGAATCTTGGAATTCAATACCTTGATTTCGATTTGGTACCACCTTGTAATTATTCTGTACCCATTTTTTCTCCAACCGCGTGCCAGTTCCACATAAAAACGTAATTTGCCATGACCTACTGCTGTTGTGCTTGAAATATATGATTGAGATTGAGTCATGAGATTAAGGTATAATAAAAAAACAAGCGAAAAGTACTCGTTGGCGAGTTACAATAGAGCAATTTCTATCAAGAAGATGAAGTACTATACAGTAGTGAATATAAGTAAAGAATGTGAAGTGCAAAAATTGGGAAAATATGGGAATAAATACAAGTTGACGGCGAAAAATCAATGGTCAAAAATCGGATAATCTTGATGAAGTCCACATCGCCTGCAAATTTCACTAAAATCGGACCATCTTCAAAAAAATTCAAAATAGTGGATCAAAGATGGTGGTCAAGTGACAGAAACCATTAGTCAGTTTTACATGCTGGACACAAATGCTATCGATTAGCGTTTGCACTATATCGATATCTCTTGTCATCGAGACATAATTCTTCTAATTGTTTAACACTTTGAAACATTATTAACATGTTCAATCAATATGGCGAATACAAGATGGCGACGAAGTGATCATCAGTTGTCCAAAATCGGATGTATCTCAATGAAGTTCACATCGCCTGCAAATTTCACTTAAATCGTACCACTTTGAGAGGAATTCAAAATGGCGGATCAAAGATGGCGGCCAAGTGGAAAAAACTATTGGTCAGCTTTATATGGTTGACACGTACTCATTCGATTGGCTTCACACCACGTCGATATCTCTTTTCGTTGAGACATAAATCTCCTAATTCTATCACTTTAGAACATGTTCAATATGGACAATGCAAGATGGCGGCAGATCATCAATTGTCGAAAATTGGATGCATCTTGATGTGGTTTACATTGCCTGCAAATTGCATTCAAATCTGATCACTTTTAGAAAAATTCAAAATGACATCAAAGATGGCGACAAAGCAACAGAAAACCAAAAGTCAACTTGACATCCTGGACATATGTACCGTGTGATCCAAACCATTCCGAATTGGGGTAGGCTGTGCCCTGGCGAAAAGCAGCTTCACATCCCGGAATTTGACCTTGTCACAGCCCACCCCAGTTCGTAATCGTTTGGATCACACGGTACTATTGATCAGCGTTTATCGAAATTATTACTACGTTTCCATGGAGAATTGAAATCGATTTGAAAACGGTATCGGGATTGAATACGGAAGTGTTCACATGAGTGGTTCGAACTCGGTATTCAAATCGATTTGAATTCTGTTCACATATCTGTCACGTAAGTCTAACCCTAACCTGAAACTATCCCAACCTAACGTATCAAAGAAAGTGCAAGTACTCTGCAAACTGCAAGTGTACAGAAGTGCAGACAGCAACAACACAAGTATGAATGAGACCCTCGATGCGACCAGAACAGCGGTTTTACTCATTGCTATGTATCAGTTTCTGTTTGTTGATGTTTCGATCCAATCCGATTGGGTTTCCATGAGTACTATTTCGATCCGATCCCGATACGATTCCAGAATTTGCCGAATCGACCTTGAGACTCAAATCGATTTGAATACTATGTTGCAAGCGTTTACATGCAGTTTTCAATCCCGATACCGTTTTCAAATCGATTTCAATTCTCCATGGAAACGTAGTATATGATTCATTATTAAATTGATTTGATTTATTATGGAAATACGTTATACTTGAATATCTCAAGAAATCACTGATTTATCGAAAAAAGTTGAATAGTGTTTTTTTTAGCGCATTTTCCATCTTGATGAAAATCGCTATTGCAACCGCTTTGTCCGTCCGTCCGTCCGTCCGTCCGTCCGTTCCTCGAACTCCTCCCAAACTAGACGACCTAGCTTTCTAATTTTTTCGCTGTTACATAGCTGCCACTCCCAAAGGAGGGCTAGGCTATATTGGATGTCTATATTGCGCCGCCTACATAGAGAAAACCGCCCCCGATAAACTTGAAATAACATAATATTGCAATTTCTACCAGACCTGATGCTCTGGTGTTCTCATTTTATAAATAATACATAGTTGCCACTTATAAACGTAAGCCAAGAAACATTCCGTCTTCAATATGCGCCGCCGACATGAAAAAAACTGCTGAAAACCGCCCTCAATCACTTTAAAATGAAAAACATAAACCCGAAGACATAGCGATCTGATTCTTTCGGTATATAAATAGCTGACTAAAAATGGGAAAGGATAGGCTACTTTTGGTTAGTCGCCGTCCCCAGATTCCGCCCCCAAACGATAAAAAGTGCAACTTTCACAAATGTTACTGATTGAGATGTTCCCTTAAACATTTAGGAACTGCCAACTCAAATTGTGCGACATTTGCTCAGCCGAACGCTTCCGCTCCCACACGCCGCCCCCAAAGTAAGAGATAAATGAAAAACATGAACCCGAAGACATAGCGATCTAAGTTTTTCGCTATATGGATAGCTGACTGAAATTAGAAAAATATAGGCCACTTTCAATTAGCCGCCGCCGCCTCCAGCTGCCGCCTCCAAACAGAAAAAAAAATGCAACTTTCACAATTTTCACTGATTGTCATATTTCCCTCACATTTAGAAACTCACAACTCAAACTGTGCAACAGTTACTTTGCCGAATGCTGCCGCCCCCACACGCTGCCCTCAAAGTGAGAGATGAATGAAAAACATAAACCCGTAGACATAACGATCTAATTCATTCGCTATATGGATAGCTAACTAAAAATGGGAAAGAATAGGCTACCTTTGACATGACGCGGCCTCCAACTTCCACCCACAAAAGAAAAAAGTGCAACTTTCAATAATTTCCACTGAATTACATTTTAATGTTACCTCAAACATTCAGAAACTCCCAACTCAAATTGTGGAAGAATTTCTTTGCCAAGCTCTGCCTCTCCCACACGTCGCCCCCAAAGTAAGAGATAAATGTAAAACATAACCCTGAAGACATGGCGATCGAATTGTTCTGCTATATAGATAGCTGACTAAAAATGGGAAGAGATAGGCCACTTTTGATTAGTCGCCGCCTCCAGCTCCCGCCCCCAAACAAAAAAATGCAACTTTCACAATTTTCACTGATTGTCATATTTCCTCAAACATTTAGAAACTCTTAACTCAAACTGTGCAACAGTTACTTTGCCGAATGCTGCCACCCCCACACGCTGCCCTCAAAGTAAGAGATAAATGGAAAACATGAACCCGAAGACATAGCGATCTAATTCTTTCGCTATATGGATAGCCGACTAAAAATGGAAAAGAATAGACTACTGTTGATTAGTCGCCGCTCCCAGCTCCCGCCCTTGAACAAAAAAATATATTGATAAGTGAAAGAATTTTCATTCAAATCTATTTCATTGGCAAGTACCCCATTCTGATAACACAATATCACAATGAGTTTCGAATGAAGAAAGTGGGCAAGGAATGGTGTTTCTCCTTCAACCAAATTTATTTACGTTCACAATATGCCTCTTTGAGAAAATGCGCTACTGAGACTCACGCACGTGAAGGCATACTCACTTGTTTTAGTTTTTTCAAAATATTTCAAAAACGGTCAAAGATATTTCCGGAACCGTTCACAATATCTACATTATCATGGAATTTAGAATATACAGGGTGAGTCATTGATATGGGCGAGCTCAATTACACCTACGCCATTGATGATAGGTATCGAAATGAACCAAACGACACTGCAAACGGGAGGTCAAAGTGCAGTTTGTAAAATTATTTTGCTCTGTACAGGGTGCCCCATTTTTGCAAAGCAGTTTTGCAAAGCAGTTCTTGTCAAAATTTGAAAGTGACGTACAATAGAAGTCATATTGACGTTGGTTGTCAGGATTAGTTGATGCAGTTTGGATTTAGAATTAGTTTGATTTTTAAGTTGATAACTTGATCCGGTGCCATGGCCTGCGAGGTCACCTGACTTGACTAACCCGATTTTTTCTTTAGGGCTTTGTTAACGATCGGGTGTATGAAGCTCAAGTCAATACCAGGGAAATTATGCAAGAAATAATTAGAGAGGCTTTCCGTAGCATTCTTTATTTTCACTTGATAATTTCTTGTCAAAATTCAAAAGTGACGTACAATAGAAGTCACTTTGACATTGGTTGTCAGAATTAGTTGATTTTCAATGCACGCTAAGTTTAATCGATGAAATTTGTGTCTAGTTTTTAGAAAAACCGAATTATTTTCCAAACTATCAACTTTTGAGAAAAAACATAGGAGGTAAAAAAGATGTGAAATGAGACGCTTGGCTTGATACGAATAAAAAATAAAAAACAGGGGGTGCTATTTGAAAAAATGAAGTTATGGCCCTTCAAAGTTTACCAAAATCAATGTGTCACAGCAAGGTGATACCGAAACGGAAATAGGCGATTATATCGCCAAAAGATACCATATATGTTATTGCTCAAACATGAGCAAAGTCCCAACTTGATAACCTAAAAATAAAAACCAAGTGCCTTGCGATTTATTTAGTAAGTGCCTACAAACGCATTAATTTTTATTTTTAGAAAAAAATTAATAAGTTCTGAATAGTTGAAGCGAATTGCAAAAACTGAATGAATTTGTAATGCCTGAGAAAGGACAAATCCAAATATGCAAAAATATACAGGGGGTGCTATTCAAAAAGCTCGTTCAAAAACTGCTCTGCAAAAATGGGGCACGCTGTATAGGGCAAAATAATTTTACAAACTGCACTTTGACCTCCCGTTTGCAGTGCCGTTTGGTTCATTTCGATATCATTAATGACGTAGGTGTAATTAAGCTCGCCCATATCAATGACTCACCCTGTACATATAGGGTGATTTTATTGTCTCCAGCCAGCTGTTTCGATCCTGAGCAATTTTTAGCGCACTTCTCCAAACGGGAAGGCGCTTTTGTCCTCGCTTTGTCCGTCCGTCCGTCCGTCCGTCCGTCCGTCCGTCCGTCCGTCACAGCATCTAGTCCTAGACGAAGAGGTTTTTGCGAAAAAATTTTACTCCATTGGGTAGCTCATGACCTTGTGTAAGGTGACAAAAGGCCAGAGTGGACAACATAATATATAATATACAATGATAATATGCTTCGTAACAACTTAAAACAATCTACTATCACAACTATAGACCGCAGGTACTCAACGTGCTAAGCCGTCAGCCCTTAGCTTAAGACTGCCTGAGTGGCGGCCATCCAGTGGGAACGTGAGGGGCCAGGATTTCGGTAATAAAACATGCAGACGGATCGGGTTGCCGTCTTGCTTTATCGTCGTTCCCAACATTCGGCCATCCTGACTTCTTATTCTGTCCTCAGAATAGCAATCACTCTAAAACAGGTACAAATACTTGAACCGTGAATAGCAAAATTTTTCAACTTCCCTTTTTGTTGCATTTGGTGATGCCCGGATACGAATCGAATTGAAACTCATTTGGCATGACTTTTGTTGATCTTCCATCAACTCGACTGTATTCCTTGTTTTATGACACACCAAATTGATGTCATCTCTTCTCCAGTGACATGAGTACTGGTTCTTGATAGACCCCATGTCCATTCAGCTTGATGGAATGGTCCTGCATAGGTACTGCGTCTTGGTAGAGCCCATACCAATCTATCTTGGTCGATCAGCAACTGTCAGCGTAATCGTGAGGCACCGTTGGTCTCGAATGTGCTTCGTGGATACTGCTTGTTGGACCTTGGTAGAACCCATATCCATCCATCTTGGTCGATCAGCAACCGTCAGCGTAATCGTGAAGCACTGTTGATCTCGAATGGTTCTAGATGGATACTGCTCCTTGAACCTTGGTAGAACCCATATCCATCCATCTTGGTCGATCAGCAACCGTCAACGTACTCGTGAGGCACTGTTGATCTCGAATGGTTCTAGATGGATACTGCTTCTTGGACCTTGGTAGAACCCATATCCAACCATCTTGGTTCTTTGTCAACACTAGTCATAAACTCTGTTGACCATTGTCAACGTCAGTCATCAACTATGGTGGTCCACGGCCAACACTAGTCATGAACCTTGTTGACCTTTGTTAACGTCAGTCATGAACTATGGTGATCCTTAGCCAACACTAGTCATGAACCTTGTTGACATTTGTCAACCTTAATCATGAACTATGTTGGTCCTTCGCCAACACTAGTCATGAACCTTGTTGACCTTTATCAACGTCAATCATAAACTATGGTGGTCCACGGCCAACACTAGTCATGAACCTTGTTGACATTTGTCAACCTTAATCATGAACTATGTTGGTCCTTCGCCAACACTAGTCATGAACCTTGTTGACCTTTGTCAACGTCAATCATAAACTATGGTGGTCCACGGCCAACACTAGTCATGAACCTTGTTGACCTTTGTCAACGTCAGTCATGAACTATGGTGGTCCACGGCCAACACTAGTCATGAACCTTGTTGACATTTGTCAACCTTAATCATGAACTATGTTGGTCCTTCGCCAACACTAGTCATGAACCTTGTTGACCTTTGTCAACGTCAATCATAAACTATGGTGGTCCACGGCCAACACTAGTCATGAACCTTGTTGACCTTTGTCAACGTCAGTCATGAACTATGGTGGTCCTTGGCCAACACTAGTCATGAACCTTGTTGACATTTGTCAACCTTAATCATGAACTATGTTGGTCCTTCGCCAACACTAGTCATGAACCTTGTTGACCTTTGTCAACATCAGTCATGAATTATGGTGGTCCTTGGCCAACACTAGTCATGAACTTTGTTGACCTTCGTCAACTTCAACCATGAACTATGTTGGTCCTTTGCCAACACTAGTCATGTACTTTGTTGACCTTTGTCAACCTTGATCATGAACTATGTTGGTCCTTTGCCAACACTAGTCATGCACTTTGTTGACCTTTGTCAACCTTGATCATGAACTATGTTGGTCAATTGCCAACACTAGTTATGAGTCTTGTTGACCTTTGTCAACCTTAATCATAAACTATGTTGGTCCTTTGCCAACACTAGTCATGAACTTTGTTGATCTTCGTCAACTTCAACCATGAACTATGTTGGTCCTTTGCCAACACTAGTCATGCACTTTGTTGACCTTTGTCAACCTTGATCATGAACTATGTTGGTCAATTGCCAACACTAGTTATGAGTCTTGTTGACCTTTGTCAACCTTAATCGTAAACTATGTTGGTCCTTTGCCAACACTAGTCATGTACTTTGTTGACCTTTGTCAACCTTGATCATGAACTATGTTGGTCAATTGCCAACACTAGTTATGAGTCTTGTTGACCTTTGTCAACCTTAATCATAAACTATGTTGGTCCTTTGCCAACACTAGTCATGTACTTTGTTGACCTTTGTCAACCTTGATCATGAACTATGTTGGTTCTTTGCCAACATTAGTCACGAACTTTGTTGACCTTCGTCAACCTTGATCATCATATTTCAAGGATTGAGTCTCGCTAATCGTTATTAGTCTTTACATGCCACTCATCGTATCTTAAGGGTTGAATCAGACCTTGAAATATGAAAACTCAGATCCTCACCTTTCAAAACCACCCAGGGTTTCCTCTTGTTGACCGCTATCACGGTGGTGGTAGCTCGTGTGCAGTTTTCTCGTAAGTCCTTGACTTCGTAACGGTCGTTCGGCAAAATCTTCCAAACTCTGAATGGACCCTTTGACTTCGATAGTAGTTTCCTGCTGTCACCCCTACTCGATGTCGCATTCAAGACTACTACCGGCTGGCCTTCCTCGTATTTGGTAGCTGCAGCTCGAGTCTGGTCGAATCTCTACTTTTGAGCCTTTCGATCTTCGGTAATTCTTCGTTTGATGGTGCCTCTCCATTTCACCAAGTCTGCTCAAGTCACCTTGTATTTTGCCAAGATACTAAAGTCAGCAACGTGACGTGGTTTGCATTCAGCTAGTGTTTCAAGTCTTGATACACGCTCTGGTGGCACCCTGTATTCATTTAATGGGCTTGTCCCATTCGTCTTCTGCATTTCTTAAACAAGTGACAGTCAAAAAAACATTCAAAACAGTACGGTTACATCTTCCATGCACTGCCCATTGACACAAAGTAGGTAGTGGCGATAGCATTCAACGTGTGTTTGATCTCATTTGTTTTCACAAAACAACTTGCGACTTGTGAGGTAAAATACCTTCCTTCTCTCAGTAATAATGTAAAGGTAAAGGTACACCAATCAAAAACATTATACTCGTCATCGTCTTCGTCAGCATCTAATACCTATGCAATAAAATTACCTCTCTCACAAACTGTCATTCGATACGGTCCGTAACCATCGGCTCGTCTGTGGTGTGATGCACTTCGATTTTCGATGCTCTTGCTTTTCCCCCAAATTACTTACACATTGAAAACGAAATACAACCACGGCATTCTTGGGGCGATTTTACTGTGGAAATCTTCTTGTCTTGCGGACATTCCTTATACTGTTATACTAACAAAATAATAAATTCGCACTCATTCCCAAACTTCAACAATCGTTACTTTAATTGCAATTTTGTTCGTCGTATTTAAGATTTCTTACGACCATGTGCGTCAACAACCCAAAAGGGAACTGCGTGAAATATCTTAATTTACCATGACATCAGTCTAGACGCTCCAACACGGCTCGAGCGTCTGACCTAGGAGGGTAGGTCCCATATCAGCTTGCACCTGTTATGCGTTTTGTGGTGTTTTGAATATATTCATTCAAGTTATAACATTTAGGTATCAATCTAAACACGGGGTCGGCAAGAATTCGTACAATATTCGTGCGTTAGGTACCACGTAAACTATAGTGGCTAATTCGCACGCGGTCATTTGTTTCCAGTTATGGAAAGTTACCACTTCATCAAATTTGCGAATCCTGTCGATTATTACCTTCTCACTGTTCTCTTCGTCCCATTTAAACAACGGGATGATGGCCTCATCAAGATTGGTACTAGAACGAGTACTCACAGTTTTGTAGTTCTGATAGCTCACGTTTCAATCTCGTATTTTTCTTGACAACAAGCATCATCCTCGTTTCGAGAGGGTGGTAGTGGCATCCTACTCGGCGACTGCGAGTGGCGAGCTCGGGAGTCGGGACTGGCTTGAGCGGTGTGAATATTCTCGGTGGTGTCCTGGTGATCGGTTCATCATCACAATAATTACCCATTACCCAGGTGTGCACCAAACTTCAATAACAGGATTCACTGCTCACTATCATTTGAATACAGTTCTTTCGTTTTGGGTTGCGGGAAGCTCACCCCGAACATTGCTTGAACATGTGAGTTAACTTGAGGTCTACATTTCAATTTCAATTATTTTTCAAAAATTGTGGGCGTACACTTGGAGTTTAATCCCACTTCTGACTTCTGTAAGGTGACAAAAGGCCAGAGTGGACAACATAATATATAATATACAATGATAATATGCTTCGTAACAACTTAAAACAATCTACTATCACAACTATAGACCGCAGGTACTCAACGTGCTAAGCCGTCAGCCCTTAGCTTAAGACTGCCTGAGTGGCGGCCATCCAGTGGGAACGTGAGGGGCCAGGATTTCGGTAATAAAACATGCAGACGGATCGGGTTGCCGTCTTGCTTTATCGTCGTTCCCAACACTTGTATCCCGAACCAGGAAAAATCTCGACGAAATAATAATAAACAATGACAATAATAACAATTTAGTGTGACGCCGCATCGCCGTTGAATGCTGCATTTCAGAAGCCGGCCTGATCTCGAAAGTTATCACATGCGAGGAAGTACCCGATCTTATCATTTTACCATAATACATATGCGGAGTTATATTTAGAGGATGATTTGAACTTCATTTTAATGGAAATTTCACATCGGTGCGGGGTGCAGGCCAATAGTTATTAATTTTTGAAAATGACTCCGAAACTACGGCTCGGCCGCAAATGATTTATTCGTTGCTTGCTGGTGCTTGATATCCTTTCCTCCGAACAAAACGAAATTCAATACAGAAAATATTTCAACTCGAATGGGTAGCTCATGGCCTTGGTACGCGAATCAAGAAAAATCTTGCCGAAATAATCATGAACAATTACAAAAATAACATTTTGGTGTAGGGCGGCTTCGCCGATCAAGTGCTGGCATTCGCGGTAAGATGTAGAAAGTTGCGATATGCAGGCAACTACAATTTCTTAATGAAATACATCACTGTATGTACGGCATTATATTTAGAGAACAATTTGAACTTTCTTTTGACAAAAACCCCACTTCGATCCGACCGTCGGGTCAATTGTTATCCATTTTTGAAAACGACCGCAAAGCCACGGCTCGGCGCATATTACACGACCCTACAAATTTGAAATCAGACGTGCCGAAATAGTAATTGAACATTTTGAAATAGCCAACACTAGGTACCTGAAGGATAATGGCACTCAAATTACGAAACATGTTCGCTCAATAACAAAAAAAAGTAGGTAGGTATCACTAAAAATCATGTGACAGGCTACCATTTTTTCGGTTTTTCGATCAAAAAGAAATGTTCCAATTCAAAGGTGAACCCGATATTCGTGTTCAGGAGGTCGAAATCAGTCGGAGAACATTTTTTTATATAAGTAACAGAATGACGCTTATGTGGCCGGTTTGTCTGTCTGTCTGTCTGTCTGTCTGTCCGAGTCCGTGCAGAAATTAAGACGCTGTACTCCTCGAGAATTGAAACAAGAGTCTTGGAACTTTTTTCCGATTAATAGCTGATGTCCCCAAGGGTGGCCAATGGGCACTATTTTTGTTATCCATACATCGTTATCATTATTCTCAAAAAACAGAGATCTCCTGTGCACTTCGATGAAGTTGAACTTCTCCCCGTGAAATAAAGCTACAGCCCTTGAAGATTGAACTATATCCGGTGGATAGCTTAGGTCCTCAAGGACCAAATAGGCAGGTTGGCTTTCATAATTCGGCCGCCATCTTGGCCGCCATATTGAAATCTCTTGTTAGTGGAACGATTTTCATGAAACTTGGAACTTACCCTTGTCTAGTACGATCATTTTGATTTTCAAGCCGAATTTCATGATTCTGTCGATATTTTGGCCGCCATATTGGAATTTTTTGCCCAAGATGGTAGAACCCTAATCACTTAACATCTTGCGTTCACTAATCCTCCAAAAAGGAAGTGCGCTACTGAGCCTCATGCCCATGAGGCATATTCGCTTGTTTTTATTTTCACTCACTAAATAACGAGGTGCAAACCATTTTTACCTGTATTTCGCATAAAATTTATCGAGTTTTCCAAGTTGCATGCCTGATTTTTACCAGAGAACATGTTCCATCTAGTCCCTGATGAGTACTTTTGCTGCAAACCAGATTTGATTGAAATCCGTTCCATTCTTCTCGATTTATTGAACCTTGAAGTTTTTGCTTTGACAGTTTATAACTTGTGACAGATGACAGATATGTCATAACTTTACATGTTTTGAATAGATTTTAAAGAACTTCAAAATGATCAAAATCAGAATCGTTGCATCAAAAGCTGCCGTCACTCTTTGACAGTGACATTTCCGTCTGACAGCGATTCGGGATTCAGGCGAAAGTTTTTTTTTTTTGAATTGTCATGACTCATGAAGAGAGTTTTTTATGGGGGGTATCTGTCTTACGTGAACACCCTGTACACTATCTCCTCGTGATCATGAAGCATTTCACCTTATTAATACCTATGAATAATACGCTC
This sequence comes from Anaspis maculata, assembly GCA_949128115.1. Taxonomy (NCBI): domain Eukaryota; kingdom Metazoa; phylum Arthropoda; class Insecta; order Coleoptera; family Scraptiidae; genus Anaspis; species Anaspis maculata. Next base: position 53,813,985 of record OX421961.1, on the reverse strand, counting down.
AATAGTGTGAGTTCAAAACGTGGCCTAGGTCAAGGTTTTGTATGAAAATAACGAAGTAACAAATACGTAAGTTGGCAACACTTCTTGTCAAAGTGACAGCTAATGGAATATTTTTGCGTATTGTAATTTATTTATGTTTATCAACCGTTTAGAGGTAAGTAGGTACAGTCTATTTTTTTTAAGTCCATTGTGGTGCAAATGGCAAACATTTTCGCATTGACGGTGAATGCGAAGGTGTGTGTCATTTGCACCACAATGGACTTTATAAATAAAATGGACTGTACAACTACCTTCCTGTACGGTGTTTCGTAACCAAAGGGGCCTTCGAGGGTGGGAATGCTGGTTAACTGTGTTTTACATTTTGTTTGACAGCTGCAGAAGAGGGTATGGGAAGGGGTAGAGGGGGGAAGAATCAGGAGTGTGGAGTGACAGTAAGTGCTGCCAATCTAGCAGATATTGTTTTCATACAAAACTCCAATCCGACCTAGCATAAATTTTGACAAAAAACAAAGAATTGCATTACCTCACACCTTCCTGTAATTGGGCTATCAATTTAAGAACAAAATAACAAAAGTAATCAAGGAAGTAAACGAATAATATAGGTATTATTACTTTTGACGTCATTACTAATTTAGCGTATGTATATGATCAACTCCTTAGATACTTGTATCTAATGTTGAACTATATTTATTTTGTGCGCGATGAAAATGGCGAAAACCATACCACAGACCATACATACCAACATACAGACCCCATTATTTTGAATAATTGTATACAACAGTACGCCACTGATGGACCGGTTTGTTGGGTTTGTTGTAGACATGTCACGTGGTTGGTGATAGCGATAAAAACAATAATAAAGCAACGCTGTGGCAGAGACTGTGGCTGTGGCCATGCCAAGCGATCAGTAGTGACTCACTCCTTTGGTTAAGTGTGAGGAAAGGCTGGCATGCTCCACGATAACAACATAACCTGTCTACTTCGCACTTTTGCAGTGTTTAGTTCAAGTTTGGTAGTTTGTGTTCATTGTTGACGACTATTTTTAGTGTTATGAATTTTTCGTGAGCTCCATAACGGTAAAAACTGATAAGACATATTTTTTCGAGTTTTTTTTTTACAATTTTATCTTTACAGAGCATGGCTGCGTCATTAGAGCTGTTTTCTTTCGATGATGCCGCAAAGGCCGTTGACATGACCTACTTGAGAAATTACGGACCAAACTATAAATTACCCACTCTGTTTCAAAAATACCACTTTAACCAGGGACAGTCAATGAAAATGCGAATTTGTGGCATTTATGACCCTTCAAAGTTCTACATAATCACAAAATTCAATGAATCCGATGCTTTGCAGACCTACATGTTCAAGTTTTATTATGAGCAAGGTGAACTTTACAGAATCCCAGCTGACAAAGTCAGAATTGGATTGTACTGCGTCGCCTGCATTGATGGAAACTATTACAGAGGCATCATTATCAGTTACCCAACCCCAATGAAAATGGAACATTTGTATCACGTTAAAATATTTTTTGTGGATTATGGCCAAACAGACTGTGTAGATATGGCTTCTCTGCTTTATATGACAGAGAAACTGTACAATGTTCCCCAGTTTGCAATAAGAGCTTCTTTATTTGGAATTTGCCCTTTTGGTACTCACACTTGGACAGAGAGACAGATGCTTCGCTTCCAAGAAATGGTTTTGAATAAAGTTATGGAAGGAACTGTCGTTGCTGTTGATACACTATCAAAAAAATTGGACATTGTTCTATATGGACACAGAATAGGGCATGAGGATGACTCTGTGTTGGTACCTGTGCATGATGTTTTAGTGAGTGAAGGATTCGCAAGTTACGTCAAAAACCCACAGACAGTTTTGGATGATAACGCAGAATTCGTTCCGAAAGTGAAGCACTTGCACTTATTTCCTTCACATGAAATTTTGGAAAGTGGTGCTGTGCCCGTTAACCTGAGACAGATGGAAGCTTTACTTGAATTCACCACTGCGGATCTTATCTACAAACAGTACTATGAAAAAAAGAATACCGATGGTATGCTGAAAATTAACTAACAGCGACTTTTGTTAATGTGCTGCGTATTTGTTTTAATGAAGTATTTGTATTCGTACAGGATGATTTAGGTTATACCGTTTGAACTACAAGGAATATAATCTCCTTGTCGGTTGGATTGAAGACATTAAGGACGGAGTTGAATTGGTAAAATAAGCGTTGCGAAATCAATCCCTATGGGTCAATTCCTTGACGGATTCTTACCATTTTGGTCACTTTCGAGAGCTATAAGGATGTACTTTGGTTTGAGCCCATTGGCATTTCCAAGATCCAGAATTCAAAAAAATTATTTTTGGATTTTGTAAATGCCAATGGGCTCAAACCCAAAGTAGGTACATCCTTGTAGCTTTCGAAAGACCAAAATGGTAAGAATCCGTCAAGGAATAAACCCACAGGAATTGATTTCGTAACGCTTATTTTACCAATTCAACTCCGTCCTTAAAGTTGAGTATAGCTGATATACTCGCTTGCTGAGAAAAATTCAAGGTGTTACAATTCAAATTCAAATTGTGTTTTTCATATTTAACTACATGTTTGTTAATAGTGGAGCGAAATCGGCCTGAAAAGTCGTCGTTTTTTTTTTGAAGGTATAACAGCACCAAACCTTATAGGTCGTATAGAGAATTAAATTCCACGTATGTATGGTCATTTTGGGGATGATCTTGTGGTAGGGACCTTTTTTATGGGTAAAAAACCTCAAAAATTGAAAATGAGCAGTTCAGCATTCACAACGTTATATTTCTGGATCCAGTTGAGCTATCGGTCTGTTCTTTTTTTTAAATAAAAGTACATGGAAAATTTTTTCCAATGGTTTGTCACTGACTAAAGATAATTGTTCACGAACGTGTTTATAGAACAATAAACATTATATTGACCAAAAATGCAGTCCCTTTTTGACCATGCGAAGAACCTCTTTCCTCGTAGGAATTTTTAGATACAACCTGCGAGGAAAATGAAGCCGAAATATCAGAGAAGATTTTAAAGAAAGTTTCATTGATCTAGGCCGTATAGTTTGTCAGTTATGAATTTTTTTCTGGCGCATTGAGTTGGAACGTCGCCCGGCGTGTGCTTGCATACAGTAAATCGCCGCGCCGTGCCGCGTTCACTGTTTGTTATGCGGCGATTTACTGTATGCAAGCACACGCCAGGCGACGTTCCAACTCAAGGCGCCAGAAAAAAATTCATAACTGACAAACTATACGGCCTAGATCAATGAAACTTTCTTTAAAATTTCCTCTGATATTTCGGCTTCATTTTCTTCGCAGGTTGTATCTAAAAATTCCTACGAGGAAAGAAGTTCCTCGCATGGTCAAAAAGGGACTGCATTTTTGGTCAATATAATGTTTATTGTTCTATAAACACGTTCGTGAACAATTATCTTTAGTCAGTGATGTACCATTGGAAAGGTATTTCAATGTACTTTTATTTAAAAAAAAGAACAGACCGATAGCTCAACTGGATCCAGAAATATAACGTTGTGAATGCTTAACTGCTAATTTCCAATTTTTGAGGTTTTTTGCCCATAAAAAAGGTCTCTACCACAAGATCATCCCCAAAATGACCATACATACGTGGAATTTGATTCTCTATAAGACCTATAAGGTTTGGTGCTGTTATACTTAAAAAAAAAACGACGACTTTTCAGGCCGATTTCGCTCCACTATAAGCTAAGTTAACTATACGACAGTGTTTGTTTTTGCAACGAGTAGGATTTGGTAATAATTATTATAAATCCTTGCAATTTTTTTTAATACGTGAAATTTTATCGTATGTTGAGCCTAAACTGTTGAAGACACTTTGTATATTTTTTGGAAAGCGAGTGAGAGGAACATACTTAACTTCAAATTCTTTGCACCGAATATTTCCTTGGATTTGAACGATACAGTTTCAATCACCCTTTGGGTGGCATGCAAAAACGAAGCAGATGATGCTACTACAACGATTCTGGAAGAGTGTCTAAGGAAAATTTGCTTGACAACTCGTAAAAATTGCAGTAGTAGTCTGTGGTAGTAGAAATTGTCAATCAAATTTTCATTAGCAACTCCTTCAAAATCGTAGTAGTAACACCATCAACTCGTGTAATGCATACCACCCTTTATTTCAGAGGTTTCAATTCTCCCACCTTGCTTTTCATAATATTATCTAATTTATGAATAATAAAGAAATGTGTGATCTTTAAAATCGTTGAATTGATGAATTTCTTCACTGTTTCTTTTATTGAGTGTGTATCAAGTTTCTAAAATACATAAATATAGCCCCAAAATCATATTATTTATTTATCTGCTTATACGGTTTATTATTGGTTTCTTTAATCAATGCATGTGCATTCGAAATTTCGAAAGCATTGTTACTGAAAATATTCACTAAATGGTGAAATTTTGTTGAGTTCTCGCGCTGCTGTGACACTTTTGAGCCCACGGAAAATCAATGGAACGAAAGCATTGATGTGTAAATGGTTATGTTGATATGGTATAATCGAGGGTATAATAATAATCGTCACTGATTGCGGTCTTAAGTTATCTGCACTTACTTCTTTCGTGATAGCTCTGTAATGAGAGCTTAGGACGAGGCCAAACAAACGTAATGTTTGAAACCTTGTGATTTTTGCGTTGGTCTGTAATAGCTCCAAACAACTCCAAACTCTCGGGCAACTCATCATCAACTACTTTCGGGGCATTCGGTAATTTTTCTGAAATACAGAGCTATAATAAACTTAATCGTGGCTCACTCGTGCGAATTACTACGCTGGATGTTCTCACGTATCGGAATCTTCTTTGTAGAAGTTGGCGGTGTGTTCGTTGCACAGTGCATAATGTTTTTGAATCTTTTTCCTCTTCTACTGGAATTTTTCTTCTCTAGACCGAGACCAAGTAAATTACGGCCAAATAAGCCACTGAGCATCAGGCGTTCTGCTCCCGATGATCGCAGAATGAGTCGTCGTATCGTGACCAAATAGAAAGGAATTGAACAACCATCATGGTATTGAGGAAGGAACGTCTGCGAGCAGATGTGCTCCATTACGTCACTGTAATTAATCGTGGATATAATGATAGAATTATTTCAGCAAGTCTATCGAACATACCGCTGCCTATACAGGGTCCTGCAACAGTGCGTCGGGCGAGGCGTCGGGCTTTCCTAGCTTCCTTCCCGTGCGAGATGGAAGAAAAGTTTAATGCACAAAAATTATTGGTTTGACTATTATATAATTAATTATACAAAGAACCAATCACAATGCTTCAAATGCAAACTGACCGCCAATGATCTTGTACCATTCCGGCAATACGCTGCTACTAGTCTAGTCATGTATTGTCAGTTTGGGATCTTGAGTTACCCCCAGTGTTGCCAACCGTACGGTAATTACCGTACTTGTACGGTAATTTTAGCAAGTGTACGGTGTACGGTCCAGATCCATTACCGTACTACCGTACATGAAAAGTACGGTAATCTTAACATGGGTACCTACCTGAATAAAAACGTTACGTGAAAATCCTAAATTTCAACGATGTAGATATTTACAAAATGATTTATGCTTATTTTTCAAATTCATGGCGCTCTCTGCTGACCTCTGGCGGACTGCTAGCGCGACGCCTCACTGAAGTGCCCTACAATACCGACTTGCTGAACGTTTTTTGTGATTTGCTCGATTCCTACTTACAGTTCTACACCAATTTTTTGTGAAATGTATAGTTTTTTTCGGTACTTACGGGCCCATTAATTCAAAATATACTATATGTACTGTGCTGTTTTTTGATTTGAAACAAATTCTCTCTATTTATAAGTGGGTAGGTATATTTTTTATCAAATATTTGATACCACTAAAATGGTAATTTGAAAAAAAAGTGAATTTTGTCTGCGACCACTTTTTTCTCCTAACAAAACGCTATGTACGATCCTCCGAGCTTTGGTACGGTAATTTGAGTTTCGCGGTACGGAATAATCATATCTGAAAAGTTGGCAACCCTGGTTACCCCCTCCTAGTTTTACTCTACGTACTTGATGCAGTGTCGGTGCACGGTTGTGCTGCCAGTATTAGCGATTTTGACTCGAAAATGGCGAAAAATTAGTATAATTGGCTATCTATCCTATACTAACCTAGTAGTAGTAGTAGTAGTCCAGTCAAATTAAGCAAAAATCGGGCCAAACCGGAAATAAATTCGGAAGTTGACAAAATTTGGTGAATCGATACAGAATCTAACTTAGAAGAACATACTGAAATTCCCGGAAATTCCAAGGCTTGGATTTTCTTTTAGGCCAATAAAAGAGCGTCATCCTTGAAAGTTTTCGATTTTTTCTAAATAACTTGTAAACTATTACCTTTAGAACACAAATACCTGTGAAGTAAATGTAGCCCGTTGAATTCCCAAGAGATCAATACTAAACTCATTACTCTCTGGCCAATAGTCTTTGAGATACAGCGTCTGCCAGAGCACAGTGAAAATCACTTAAAATTTATTTCCGGATTTTACGTAACAATTTGCATAGTGTCAGTTCACGGGTTGTAACGTGGACAGCAAATGTGCGGATTTCAATGTGTTTTACATGTTTGGAGAGCCAATTTAACATCCAGTATCACATTTTTGTCTAGAAGTCGCCAACTCCAAAATGGTACTTTTCTTCGACCTTTGAAATCAATACTTGATTTCCCGAAGAATCCCCAAAAATAGATTTTTTTCATACCATGCCATTTGCCCAATTTCCTGAGTAGGGCTAAACCATCCAGGGAATATATGCAGAATTGAATACCAAAAAAATAACATGTTTCGGGATCTTTTTCCTAGTAATGGTTCCTGAGTTATATGATTTGAAAGAGTAAAACGATCTATTTGGAAGAAAGATAGGTAGTCCGGACACTAACTGCTGAATACTGTACGGACCTTGCATTTGGTGATATAAAATGCCACTTAGCAGACGTGTTGAATACACTTATGTACTTTCCACGTCTCCCAAGTGACATCTCACACCTCAAATGCAAAGCCCATACAGTATTCAGCAGTTAGTGTCCGGACCACCTATCTTTTTTCCAAATAGGTCGTTTTAGTCTTTCAACTCATATAACTCTGGAACCATCACTGGGAAAAAGATTCCGGAGCATGTTTTGTTTTCAGTATCCAATTTTTCATGTATTCCTTGGATGGTTTTGCTCTACCTGATAAATTAGGCAAATGGCATGGTATGAAAAAAATCGATTTTTGGGGATTCTTCGGGAAATCAAGTATTGATTTCAGAGGTCGAGGAAAAGTACCAATTTGAAGTTGGCGACTTCTAGACAAAAGTGTGATACCGAATGTTGGATTGGCTTTCCAAAAATGTAAAACACATCGAAATCCGCAAATCTGCTGTCCACGTTACAGCCCCTGAACTGACACTATGCAAATTGTTACGTAAAATCCGGAAATTAATTTTGAGTAATTTTCACTGCATTTTAGCAGACGCTGTATCTTAGAGACTATTGACCACAGAGTAATAAATTTAGTACTGATCTCTTCAGAATTCAACGGGCTACATTTTCTTTGCTAGATTTTGTTTTCTAAAAGTGATAGTTTACAAGTTATTCAGAAAAAATCGAAAATTTCCAAGGATGGCGCTTTTTTATTGGCCCTAGAAAAAAGCCAAGCCTTGGAATTTTCGGGAATGTCAGTATGTTATTCCACGTTGAATTCCGCATCGATCCATCAAATTTTGTCAACTTCCGAATTTATTTCCCTTTAAAACCTATTTTGACTGGACTATAGACCGTGAGCTAGCGGCCTTTGAGATCATGTCATTTCTGACCCCACTATACTTCGTTCGGTGATAGCCACCGAGGTAGTTGCTGCAACGCCTGTCTGCCTCCCTAAAGCGAGTCGTCTTGGGGGCTGCCAGTTGTCAAAAGTTCGAAAAAAAAAACAATTTGGCACTGTTAATCCGATCGACTTGAAATTTGGTATACAGACAAGGTCCTGCTGTCAAATAAGCTGATTAGCTTTTGGCTGTCATCTGTCAAGTGGAAGTGTCATCAAAAAATGACAGAAGTTTTATTTCACAAAACTTGACTTGCAATATGTTATTAAAAGCTCTAAAAAAAAAACTGTATTCAGGACAGTTTAAAAGAACCCCTCCAACTCTCATTCGTCAGTAATTAAAAAATATCAAAGTTCAAAACTTTGACATTTTATTCTTCAAAATCTATTCGATAGACTGAGATCAAATTCGGCATAAAGCAACAAACTAAAATAATTTAATAAAATCTGCAGTTGAAGTTTTCCACCGTTTCCCAACAAGGTGTTACGAATTTTTAAATTTCCTCTTGGCCGTTGGCCACCCGAGAGGGCCGCTCAACCGGATTGAGGACGACACACATTTAGTGTAGAACTCAACTCAGATGGTCTTTTCTGCTCGGGGATTGACTTTTTCCGACAAATTTCAACTGATATCAAAAGTAGATTGGATTGGGTGTAATGTAGGCCTATTTTCAAACGCGACGTGGTTTTCCGGCGGCTATTTTTTCAAAAAGCAATTGCACATTCCGTAATTATTATCCGCCGGAAGACGGGAGACGCGTCGCAGTTGAAAATAGGCATACATGACGCCCAATCCAATCTGCTTTTGATATCAGTTGAAATTTTTAGAAAAAAGTCAATCCTAAAACAGGAAAGACCGTCTGAGTTGAGTTCTACACTAAACGTGTGTCGTTCTCGTCAAAATCCGGGTGAGCGGCCCTCTCGGGTGGCAACGGCCAAGAGAAAATAAAAAATTCGTAACGCCTTGTTGGGAAATGCTGATGGGAAACTCGAACTGCAGATTTGATTAGATCATTTTGGTTTGCTGCTTTATGCCGGATTTGATGCCAGTCCATCGGATAGATTTTGAAGAAATGAATGTCAAAGTTTTAAACTTTGATATTTTTTAATAACTCACAAATGACAGTTGGAAGAGTACTTCAAACTGTTCTGGATACAGTTTTTTAGGGGTCTCGAATAACATATTGCAAGTCAAGTTTTGTGAAATAAAACTTCCGTCATTTTTTGGTTAATGACACTTCCACTTGACAGATGACAGCCAAAAACTAATCAGCTCATTTGACAGCAAGACCTTGTCTGTATACCAAATTTCAAGTCGATCGGATCAACAGTGCAAAATTGGTTTTTTTTTGGGGGACTTTTGACAACTGACAGCCCCCAAGACGACTCGCTTTGGGGAGACAGACTGGCGTTTCAGCAACTACCATGTGGGTGGCTATCACCACAAGAAGTATGGTGCGGTCAGAAATGACATGATCTCAAAGGCCGCTAGCTCACGGTCTTGAAGACGCTGAGATTTCAGTATTTGAAGCTGAAATGAACGCGTATCAGCACCAAACAATCACAAACCACATTTCATTCTATCCACTACCACCATCCAATGATAAGATAAATATATAACAGAAGCGTTCGTTTACAGGACCGACATCATGACAGTTGTTGTGCCTTCAAATTTTCAAATCATATAGGTAGTCTTACCAAATACAATTCGTTGTACGCTTAATAGTCTATAATTTTTCGGTAGTATCATTTTGTTATAATCCCAATGCAAGAAATTTTCAGCTTTGGGATTATAACTCATAATATTGCCGAAAAATTATCGACAATAAGCGCACTACTTATTGTATTACCCCTGAAAGTATCTACGTCATAAAATTTTATTTCCAACTATACAGGCTCTGCGCCATAACAAAAACTTTTTCTGCATAATCAAATGCTTTTTGATTTCATTTTCTTCTTCAGCTTTCCACGCTATATCATAAGTTTATTTTTGTTTCTTCAGTTTGTGGCACTGTTTTCAACTAACAATTAGAAATAGTTGTAATTTCGAGGTTCATTTTGAAAAATTTTAGGGGCCTTGTTTTATGGATTCATGGACTGAAATTAAGCACAATAGTCGAATAGAAGATGAGTAGCTCCATGGCAAAAAGGTTTAGATCTAGTAATAGTGTCATTGACACTTTTGTTCATTATCACCACGGCCCGCTCAGTGGTAAAAATTCAAATAAATAGCATTTTCCATCAAAATTATTTATTATTTTGGGAATTATGGAGTTTTGGGGTAGGATACTCCTAGTAAAAATTGAAGATGAGGGGAAAAACTATCGAATAGTAACATAAAATATAGAATTCCATTTGAAAAAATGACTGATGGCACTTTCTAAGTGGAAATCTCGAAAAAACTGTACACACCCCGTATCACAAAATCAAAACTTTCTTGTCATGGAACCATTCATCATCTATTGAACAGTCATTGTTATGCCAAATTTAATTCCTGAAGCTCAAAAAAACAAGGTAGGTACTTACCATTTTTCGAAAGAAACCTCTAAATTGCGAAAATTTCCAATTTTCAGTTGGTATCACTGCCACAAACTGAAAAAACAAAAATACACATATGTACGTTGTACAATAGAGCTTGAAAAGCTGAACAAGAAAATTAAATCAAAAGTAGGGGCATTTAATATTAGTTTTGTTTTGGTTATAGAGCAAAAATAGGACAGCCTGTGAAAATAATTTCACGACGTAGATATTTTTCAACCAGTAATTTTATATATTGGACTTTTCCTTCTCATACGGGAAGGGCGCCAGGAAAGCCCGACGCACTCTTGCAGGACCCTGCATAATATTATGATTTCTTATGGGTATCCGGGAGATACCACGATGCAATGTTATTGAAAAGTTATGCTCCTTTTTGTCACTCGTATACTACCATCTGTTGAAATTTGCTCAGAATTTCAGTTTCAAACTATGGAATTGGGAAAGACTGAAGCACGCACTGCTTGATGTAACCGTTGATAGTCAAACTTTTTTTTTTGTATTCCAGACCAGACCGATCAAATCAGCGAGCGCCTGGTTCAACTGTCCAAGGAGCGAGGGTCCCAGGACAACATTTCTGTGATAGTGGTGTTCCTTCGAGATCCTTCGGTAATAGCCAACTGGGCTAACTGCAACAGTGTAACCATGGACGCGAGCCTCGATAACGCCAACAATCCGTTTGCTACGAACGGTTCTAGCACAGACAGCACCATCATCGGCCAGAAAACCAACGATGGCCTACTATTGAACCTCTCAGATGGTTTCGGCGATCAAAACGGTGGTACAAAGTCACCACAAAACGATTTCTTCCATCACATGAACAATGCCGACAACATGATGTTCGCCAAGAGCAACAACGCCAAAAGGCCGGCTTCAGATTTTGACGATGACGAAGATGATTTAGGACCGGAGACCAACGTTGACACATTAGATGATGCCATGTCGTCGTCCCCTTCCAAGTTTTTAGATGGTCTTGCAGCCGGTTCGAATCTTGATATGGCATTCAACCCGTTCATGGACAAAAATGACGTGGAAAAAGCTACCCTCGAAATCGACTTTGATCTTCAGAAGCAACAAAGTAGTGAATTCGAGGAAAGGTCGAGGTCGGTCAGAGAGGAAACGCCAACCCCACCAGTAGATGCAGGTAATTTTTTTACATGAACCGTTATTGCAATAAAGTCAAATCTGATTCACACACTGTACCTACACCAATAGCTAGATGATCTGCTAAACACAACTTAAGAAAGGTTTCTATTTGACCGTGCCCTATTCAATGAGCTTCTATCCTCATTGATGGACGTTATCAAGTGAATCAATCACTGTGTTCTGGGAATAGTTTTTACTAAACTAATACACGGAATCTATTATCTTGATCTAACAGCATAATTTCGTTAAATGGATTATCCAGGTGCCACTACATGTAATATGACAAGCTTGGAATGCCTAGAGCGTGAATGAAAATACAGTTTCAATATATATATTCACCTAACTCTAGTGATGTGAGTTCAGAAATTTTCCGTCTCGGAAAATTTCCAATCTGGAAAATTTCCGGGAAATTTCCGGGAAATTTTCCGAGCGAAATTTGGAAATTTTCCAAAATTTCAAATTTGCCGCGGGTTTGAGAGTAAAGGTGGGCTCAGTCAGCTTGGTTTTAGTTTTAGTCGTAGTCGTTGTCGTAAATTTGAAAGTAGAAAGCACGCGTCATATGCGCGGCGTTCATACAGAGTTTTAGTTTTAATTTTAGTCGTAAGAATTCCGAACTTTGTCGTATGATGCCGACTTGCAGGTTGCGAAATTACCGGTATAAGGTATGAGCATGGATGGTGATGGCAATAGGTTGTATGTATCAATAAAAAAATAGCATAAGCATTTGCTCCGATTTCAGAGGAGTTGTACTCCTCATAAATGTAAGCAAATACTTATTTATGCTTATTTTTTTACGAGTTTTTATATTAATACTACCCATTATGAACACGGACCGTATGAAGATGAAGGTTCGCGCAGTATCATTCGAGCTCCTATTGGTCAATTCTTACGACTAAATCTTGCTGTATGAACGCTCTTCTCTGTTACGACAACGACTAAAACTAAATAAGCTGACTGAACGCACCTTGAGAAGATGCGAATCGGTCTCGAATTCGGTGAACTTAACCTCACTCCTCACTCTTAATTGATGAAAAAATCATGACAGATCAATGATAAAATGTTTGAATCCTAGTAAGACTATTTATTTTTCATTTTCAAGTGTTTAAAATTATATTTTTGTGAATTCGTCCATTATTGCGTCACAGTATATTTTAATTATATAATATACTTATTTGGTGTTGTTGAAATAGAAAAGTTATGAACAAGACAACGTGTCTAGTTTCAATCAATTCTGAACCCTTGCGGAAAATTTCGCGTAAAATTTCCGAGTTTTAAATTTCCGGAAAATTCACATCACTACCTAACTCTCTTCGGAAGCGGCTTAAGCGGCCTTCCGGTGTATAAATGAAGAATGAACTGAAATAAGTAAATAACCCACAATGAGGTCTTATACAAAATCACAAAATACGATTTTATTGGCGTAGGTCGATGTCTGACCTCGGGTTCCACCAAAATTTTAAGAGCAGATTAAATCTATCACTCTGATAGTTGCTATGCACCAGCCAATAGGATATCCAGTTGCTTAGTTACTATGAGACTGATAAAATTATCGCGCTGATAAAAGTTTGGTGGAACCCGAGGTGAGTGAACAAAATTAACTACTGTCCAGCTGGAAAAAAATAATTGTGAAATTTTCGGCACCAAAAAAAAAAGGGAAAAAAATCATCTCCTCATAGTCCAGCGGCTCGAATCGAGTGAATAAGCGCGTCAAAAACAGTACCGGGTTGCCACATGAACGTCGGAGAACAGTCACCGTGCGCCAATGTGCCTCAGTATATTTGCTGTTTGGTATTGTTGAAATGATGGCTGCTGCATGAGGGAAATGCAAATAATCGGGTTTGAGGAGAATAGATCTCTCAGTAGCCGTGGTGCCGACGTGGTCCATAATTTCTGTCGGAAAAATGCGTATTGTTGCAGACTTGTGTCAAGTTCCCTCTTGTGTCATCCTGACGCGGACATGAAGACCCACTTTGCTCAAGTTGCAAAGAAAACACCAGCTGAAATTTCTGTTATATTACCTAAGTACATAATGATCTCTGTCTGAATCATAATTCTTCAATGGGCATGTAGCACTTTGTCTCGTAGCTGTTGCCCATAAGCCTCATTGATCGAGTCACCTAGTTTCGTACGAGTTGCGATCTGAGAAGGCGCAGTTATTTTTTGAAGAAGCAGAAATGGCGATGTTGGGGCAACCCTTAAAAGTACACCACTTGTACGGCACTTTCACATGAGAACCGAGAAAAACAGAAGATACACACAGAGTTTGACGGAGATGTCATTCAAACATAACCACAACCACTAACAGCTTGAGTGAACTCAGACAACCAGACTATGGCTAAGTTTACACCGTGGCTTTGGTCCGCGACCTAAGCACCAAATTTGATCCAAATAAATTTAGTCGACTTGGTGTAAACAATCACGGACAAGGACCAAGTAGCTTGGGGTCAGGCCTTTTGTTAGCCGTGGGCTGATCTAAATTCGACCGCGTTAAGCCTAGTCTGCAATATAGTTTTTAGTTGCAAGTTGCAAGTCGCAAGGTGGAAGTGAGGGGTTAGAATTTCAGTCGCTAGTCGCAGCTGCTATAGTTGGTTCTACTCCAACTCTTGCGACTAGCGACTTGCTACTTGCAACTTGCAACTAAAAACCATATTGTATACTAGGCTTTATTCTACAGCGACCGGTGTAAATGCTGGATAAGAAGGTCAATTTTTAGGTGGAGTTTGGATCAGTGCTTAGGTCATCAGTCAGGCTTCAGTTCTCTGGTGTAAACGTAGCCGATGATTTGAAATTGAAAGTAAATCGACCGTCACCTGTTTTATGACTGTCACCAGGTCTGTCACTATGACGCATTCACGTGACGGCGAAATTCATTCACATCACCACTCTTGAACTTTTCACTAGATCGTGGCTAGTAATTCGCCCCTGAGCATGGAATGTGTCAATCGGGGTGGCAGGATTCATTCTCTTCTATCAATACCAGTTCGGCATGCCGATGCTGGCAGTTTTTATTCAATTTGCTCTGTCAGTCCTGAACGCGTGTGCAGTTTTTAATTGGTAAAGGCTTTGTTTAATCCGGCAGCGACAGTTGTCAAAATTTAAAATCCCATTATGCCGATCCCCGGGAATAGCCATTGTGAATCGTAATTGGTGCCTCTTGTTCCTACTACATGCTACATGGACGGCAGCGTCGTCCCTTTGTTACACGATTAGTGTAACCATAACGACGCCAGGCATCAGACAGACGGTTTATCTTTCAAGAGAGCGTTGTCGGCGGCTTTTTGCTTTGTTTTTTATTTTTTGAACATTCTCGGAATATTGATTTCAAATGAACGGAGCAAAAGTTGTTGAACTATCAGATCATTTAGGCGGCAAAGACTGAAGTTTAAAAATATTGGTGTCTGTAGTAAGTACAGTTCCGGCCTCATAAAAGTTTACACCGATAACAATCGTGTGGCCATGCTCATTCAAAATTACGTCAAAATTGAATTAGCATGGCCACTCGATCGCCGTCGGTGTAAACTTTTATGAGGCCGTAACTTTACTTCTTAACATGATTAAATAATTATCGCACTTTTCCATAAATCTTCCATTTGCAACAGAGTAGGTGAGGGGTGAGGCTAGAGTGACAAATCAGCCTGTAAGGGCGCCGTCAGTCGACAGTGAGGCTATTGACTGGATCAAGATGGCTTTGGTGAAGTATGATTCTCGTTCAGGTGGCGACAACGACAACTTTGGCTACTATCTACTAACAGGTTACAAGTCAAACCGAGTTGCTGTTAGCGTGGCTTTTTGACAAACTAGCGAACAAACTTCAGGACATTCGAAAATAGTTTGATGGAAGTGATGGAACTTCGTCAGCATAAACAGCAGACTATATGATTGTGCTGATTTAGACGGCTCACCTCTTTTGGTTTATGAGCTACAAATTTTTGTCCTCTATTTTCCTTTTTCGCTTCTGAGCCTGCACGACTGCCCCAATAGCTACACTTCTAAATCTAAAAATTTGTTCATACAACAATCTATACTAAGTGGCATGTTTCAGCCATGAAATGCAGGGTGCTTTCACCTAACGTTCGGACTATACGACATTTTCATTTCTAGAAGTTCAACGCAAAATCATCAATTTTGAAGGTTTCCTTACTCGATTATTTTGAAAATACATCTTGAGGTTCTTGATACTTGAAAACGCAACGGAAGCATTTTGTTCATCAAAAGCCGCCGTATTGTTACACGTAACCGCGGCTACTAACTAGGACACGGCAGCAAAAAAAGTTCTATTCTTCACTCAATATCCGCACTTCGTACTTGAAATCTAGGCAAACCCAAAGTATACTGATTGTAGGTAGGTACTTCAAATCTCCCCCATTCCATTTCTGCTTTCGGAATACAACAATCATTACATCTTTGGTTAGCGCTGTTCTATACAGGGTGATTAAAAATGGCGGATTTCCTTTCGGGCACGTTATAGTAGACGTTAACGGAGCATGAGAAAAATAATAAAAAAATCAATCGGCTTTGATTTGCAAGATACTAACAAAAATTAATCTTTCCAATCTGGCAGTATCGCATTCAGTCGCATTGGAATTATGTGGCATTATTAGTACTTACCTGGCACCTTCCGATCGAAGAGTTAGATTCATGGGTTCATTACACGAACTTGTACCCTTGTACATTACAATAGCATAATTGTATTATTACCCTGGAAACTCCGTAGAACCTGCCTGGTCAGTGGTAATTGTGCGGGATTGTTGTACCTAGTGCCAGAGGTTACCTCATTCTTTCAGTTCCCAGTATTTTGTGTGTAAATAGTAAATTCAAAATGTTTATTCTTATTAGAAATCCGGAATTCAAATCCCATAGAAGAAATTGAAGCTCAAAATTATTTTCTTGAATATCTAAGCAAATTTGAGTTTTTCTCAGAACATTCCCCTGAACTCTTCTGGGCAGGGAGCTGGTGCCTCAAAACTTGCGTCATAAGGTACATGATTTCAACCCTGTAGGTCTAATGTGCGTTGATAAGGTTGTTAAAAACTTCATTGTCTTACATGTCAGACCGGGGGCTATAGGTTGGTATAGGCGCTTTGCACATTTTGAATATCCCGCCCGTTTCAGCACCCTCATGCGGCAGTCGCGAACATATGTGTGAGGAAAATTGTCAATATTGAAGTTTATGAATTGTTGAAATTGACATTTGCAGGTGGTATGATTATTTGAATGTTATTGTTGTTATGGAAATAGATAACTTCCTGCAGGAAAAGTACAAAAAAAACCGCAAGTATTGGCGCTGAAGCAAATCCGCAGAGTGCCTATAGGCTTGTCAATTTTCGAAAAATGTCCAATATTTACGTTATGAGGTACATGAATGAAACCAACGGGCTTTTGTGTGGAAAAATCCCCCTATTCAAAAATCGGGTCATAAGACAAAAATTTTGGCAGCTCTCGGTTCATAAGACAAGTTTGAAAATTTCAAAATGGGCCAAAATTTACCTCCTCCTGGAAACTTCTCCTTTGGCATAATTTTAGGAATGGAAAACGATTCTTAAATGATTTTTGACGTAGGTTTAGAATCTGTTCACAAATATTTTTAACGGTACATCGCTTTCAGGGTGCAACATCGAAATTTTTTTCTCAAATCGTACACCCTGTATTTTAACATGGAAATCGATTCCGTCTTTCATCCTGCCACCAGGAAATCAAAAATATTATGAATATCACACTTAGTGGCTTAGTCAACAAAACTAGGGTTGCTAGATTATCGACAGCTTTGGCTGTACAAGGGTTACGCAATCATCCGTTGCTAAGGGCCGATGGGAGGGGCTAAAACTCAGCTATGTGTCAAAATTTATCGTGATTGGAGAAAAAAGGAAATTTCCGGGGTCTGGTGCTGTTGCTTGATGTCCGCAACCGAATATACATGAAAATTTCATTTCATATAGCGGCATAAAAGACGTGTTTTGAAACTCATCGGGCAAGTCATATCCACCCCTCACACGAATTTGTACACCTAAATCCAAAATAAACACGCTCTTGACAGCTAGAGTCCGTTGGGACGGACGCCTTTGGCCTTCCGTGAGGCCGACAGCTGTCAGTCCCTAACTCCGTGAGGCCGTCTAGTCAACAAACGGTCGGCCAGAATGCGGTACCTTTATGCCGGCCGGTCGGTCGCGTGATAATAAAGGTTCCCTAAACAAAACGCCTGTGGAAAAAATTGATAAATTTGATCCTTTTTTGAAAATTTCAAACTTGACTTTTGACCGAAAGCCCCCAAAATTTTTGTTATACGATCAGATTTTTGATTAAGGGGATGTTCGCACACAAAATCCAGTTGGTTTCATCTATGTACAGTTGGGAGCGAAATGATTCATACGGCACCGCTAGAAAGTCGGCTGGATTTCACAAATGTTGGGTGCTTGGGTCGTTCTTGAATGTCAAATTTGATTATGATCAATCTCTTATCAAAACTGGCATTGAAGAACGATCCAAGCAGCTAACATTTCTGAAATCCAGCCGACTTCCTAACGGTGCCGTATGAATCATTTCGCTCCCAACTGTACCTTTGACGTAAATTTTTGGCCATTTTTTCGAAAATTGACAAGCTCATAGCCGCCTGAAGCCCCCGGTCTGACATATAAGACAAAGCAATTTTCAACAACCTTATCAACGCTCATTAGACCTACAGGGTTAAAATCATGTACCTTATGACGTAAGTTTTGAGGCACCAGCTCCCTGTCCATTCTCAGCATTTCACTATCCACTGTTTGGGCAGCTGCTTGAATTCTCTGAAAAGTGATCTCCGAGGATTCTTGCGAGCACATTAACATGGAATCTGTGCTGGTGGTTCAAAATAACCATCTCGATTGAAGTTGGCTTCATCCGTCCAAAGGACGCTAGAAACGAAAGTACTCATATCCAGTAGCCATTTAACAGTATTCGGATCTCAACTGAGGTGAGGGTCTTGTGGAAGTATGCCTTGACTTTGGTATACTCATAAGGATGGTACCCACTGTGAGTGCCATGTCACTTTCAGCTGTTGGGCGATGCCCTTTGTACTACCGAATGGATCGTCTTCAAGTAGTCTGAAAAGATTTTCTTCAGCCTGAGGAGTTCGCACATCACGTGGGCGGCCACGATCAACTTCCACCAGGCCCCCAGCAGCATTTAAGTTACCAGAATCTCTGGCACGTCCATACGTCTCAAGACATTTGCATTAGAGTGTCGTCGATTTAGGGATCTTTTTCACATAAACTCTTGCTGCCTGTGAATTATTGTTAGTTATGGAACTCCCCAGAACAAGGAACAACGTAGGTACTCAGCACTGGAATACATGTTAACAAAGTTTTCAACAAGCTGACAGGACTTGGCAAGCAATATCTAAGTCAAGCTTATACAGCGCGAGTTAAAATTTATCACGATGATAAAACTTGGAAAAGCTTGGTGGAACTAATCACAGGGCTAATAGTTGTCAGATACAATCTTCATTAGAGATCAACTTCCTTGCAAGTTTCTTTCAAATTGCTACATTTCGACGAATAATCTTGATGATGATTTTTTGCTTCAAAAACAGAAACAGAAACAATGTGTCCAAGATCACTACTATCCGTTCACGTTGCAAATGCAGAAATAGAACTTTTTAGACCAAAAATTAGTGACAAGCTAGGTAGCCCCCCAGTGCCCCATCCAGCTTGTCACTTTATTTTTTATTGAAAAATTATATTGTCTTGCATTTGCAACGTAAATAAGTAACACCTATACATTTTAAAGTTCGCATAAAATATGAAGACACGGAAGTACCGACCGATATTCATTAGTGGCGTCCGACATAGTTTCAGCGAAGATGAATGTTGAAGATGGCTCGAGAGTCTCACGACCTTTACGTCGGGAACTAAATGTTCAAATAAATCTTGTTTCTGATGTCTTCCACTCACAAAAATTCCCATCGTGCGTATATCAAGTTAGTAAATTCTCTCTTATATTCAAGACAGAGTTGGAAAACGCGATGACTTGCTTTTTTGAAAAAATGGCTCATCACTGTTTCATTATTAATTTTGAAGTAAAATGCAGCGAACTAAAACCAGAGTGGCAGATCCTTTTATACATGACTAACCACCAAGTGTGGACTGTTGTGAGGCGATGGTTGTTTTAAAACAAAAATAATGCAAGTCGGAAATTGTTTTCGCGATACTCTGTTCAAAATACCGACATCACCACTGACTTTTCCATCAAAATGGCTGTGTAATTTGCATGGAAATAAGCCTTTGCTTCACCTTTATAATCAGACATTGAACAGCTATTATCCAACTTGAACATCTCCTGTGCGATAATTCGATCCGGTTTTATACTACGTTGACGATTTTGATCTTGAACGTTTTGCTTGGATGCCTGAATCATACAATTTTGTGCGTGGAATTTTTATTTTGAAGCGATGCAAACATTTTGATGCGTGGATAATTCTACAAGTTTCGTTTCTGTTTTTTAAATCGAAGTTACTACATGCGGTTCGTATGGTTCAAGAGTGCGCGCTATGCTGTGCTGTAGGTACAGTTGAGTGCGAAATAATTCATACGGCTTCGCAAAGAAGTCGTCTGGATCTGGAAGATTTTAGCTGCTTAGATCGTTCTTGAATGCCAGTTTTGATTAATATTATATCAAATGCATCCACGTGTAAATTTTAGGTAATATAAACACCAAAAATCATAGTTCCTTCCTATCAACAAGTCTGCAGCGAAGTCTATTCTGGATGTTTGTTATTTTCGGTAAGGAAAGGCTTTCGAGCGGCTGCCGAATTCCTTAAGCTCGCTTCCTGCATCTTTCTTCTTGCTAATAATTTACTTGAGTGCTAGCCGAAAATTTGGATTATTCCTTGGCTATAATTGAATTGGTGAAGGGATGGTCTCTAACGATGGTTACCAGTAACGAGAGCTTCGTCTTCTCGATTAAGTCAGCTTCGCAATGACGATTGCTTTTTCGTGATATGTTGTTAGCACATGATACCGTATTTGCACTCAACGCTGGAGCTGGAGAAAGCCCACGGTTTATCAATTGAAATTTGATGCGCTTAACATTACCAAACTTTTGTGCGTTTTACCTTCAAAGGGGTACTCATTTAATTTGTTTTCAAGTACCCAGTCGATACATTTTATACAGGGTGTTTCAGCGACGGTAGAAAAAAAGTCAACTGTGGGTAGATCTTGTGAAAATATGACGAAAACCTATATACCATTTTGCAAAGTTCAGCCTGATGACGAAGATACAGCCCTTCAAAGTTCACTTTTCTCGGTTTTCAAAAATTTGTAACTCATGAACGTTTTGACGAAATCATAGATTGGTTTGTCGGACCTGCTATCTACCAACCTGCCAAATTTCAAAAGAATCCAGTCAGTGGTGTCGGAGTTACGAGGGTCAATAATTTAGAAGCATCCGATGAAAAGTTGACTTAAGGTGCGTTCAGTCAGCTTATTTAGCCGCAAGTTTTAATTTTAGTCATAAGCGCAGCATCGCTCATTGGCTGATCTGAGGAGGCTGGTTCATGACAGCCAATGAGCATCGCTGCGCTTACGACTAAAACTAAAACTTGCGGCTAAATAAGCTGACTGAACGCACCTTTAAGATGACCCTTCATAATTCCTACGCTACTGGTTGGATTCTTTAAAAATTTGGCGCGTTGCTAGATAATGCTGATAAATCAGCTCTTGCCGAATTTAAGCTAATTTTGTCGGAACGTTCCTGAGCTACAAATTTTTGAAATCTGAAAAAAAAAGAACTTTCAAGAGCTGTAACTTGGTCATTAGGCCGAGCAAAATAGTATATAGGTTTTCATCGTATTTTGACGAGATCTACTCACAGTTGAAATTTTTGCTATCATCCCTGAAACATCCTGTAAAGATATACATTATGTCACTACACTTTTCGATCCGCTTTTGGAGCCGTCTTGTGGCTGGAAAAATCAAAATCGCGAATTAATTCGTCCTTCCAAAACTTTTTTAGCTCCAGACTTTTGTTGATAACTGAATCCCTGTGCATTTTTTTCCGAAATTCGACTTCATGACGAAATACATCACCTCAAAATCCGACTTCTTTTATGTTTTTTTTGTGACTAACTCGTAAGCGGCCTCACGTTCTAGGTCCCAATTCGGTAGAACAATGAGAGCATAGCGACTATGTGGAATACATTCCTTAGATGGCCAGCAATCACACCTCACCGGGTGTTTTGCTCGAATTTCTTGCAGGAAATTTATACAGGGTGAAACAGAAAAAATGAATAAAAATTCGTAGCTCCAGACTGGGAGAAGATGGAAAGCTTAAACTGCATTTGTAAGTTGATTCTGTCGAATTTGGTCCAAATCCATCGGATAAATTTTGAAGAATTAAATGACAAAGCTTCGAACTTTGACATTTTTTAATAGTTGACAGATGCCATGCGGAGCAATACTTTCAACAATTCTGAATACAGTTTTTCAAGGGCTTCCAAAAAATATATTGCGAGTCAAGTTTCCTGATGTAATGCTTTCTGTCATTTTTGATGGTGACATTTCTGTTTGACAGTTGATAACTAAAATGTAACAGACTCGTTCGGCGGCAAAATCATGTCCGCATACCAAATTTCAAGTCGATCGATCGATCGATCGATCAAGTCGATCAAGACTTTTTTCGGAAAATTCCAACTGATATCGGAAGTAGATTGCATTGGGCGTCGTGTAGGTCCATTTTCAAATCCGGCACGGTTATTATTATTATTTTAAGGATTTCTCCCTCAAAAATGAAGATAAAAACTCAATTTTTTTTTGTAGGTGCACAAAGGTGGTATCAAATTTTAGGTCGGTACTAAACACGGGATCAAATTTTTGAAGTGGAATAAAATGCAAACCCAGTTACTTCAAGGGAGCTTAGGATGGGAATACAAAATATGGCTCCAAGTGATTATTTGGATACCAAAACACAGATGAGACAGCCTTTATTTTGGCTTGTAGAACAAATCTTGCCGGAACTGTCAGATCTTTTCTTTGTAATGAAAAATTAGCGACAAATGCATGCTACCCCAACTTTTTTTCTGAGTACAAATGATCGTAAGGGGCCATATTTTGTATTCCCATCATGTTCTCTTCCTTGAAGTAATCGGATTTGCATTTTGTTTCACTTTTAAATGTTTGAATCGCTGTTTGGTACCGAACTAAAATTTGATACCACGTTTGTGCAATCGGGCATGTAGTCCAGTCAAATTAAGCAAAAATCTGGCCAAACCGGAAATAAATTCGGAAATTGACGAAATTTGGTGGATCGATTCAAAATTTAACGTAGAACAACATACTGAAATTCCCGAGAATTCCAAGGCTTGGATTTTTTTTTTGGACCAATGAAAGCGCGCGATTCTTGGAAATTTCCGATTTTTTCTGAATAACTTGTAAACTATTACCTTTAGACCACAAATACCTGCGAGACAAATGTAGCCCGTTAAACTCCCAAGAGATCAGTACTAAACTCATTACTTTGTGGTCAATAGTCTCTGAGATACAGCGTCTGCAAAAACTCAGTGAAAATTACTCAAAATTTATTTCCGGATTTTACATAACAATTTGCATAGTGTCAGTTCAGGGGCTGTAGCGTGGACAGCAGATGTGCGTATTTTAATGTGTTTTACATTTTTGGAAAGCCAATTCAACATTCGGTATCACACTTTTGTCTAGAAGTTACGGAAGCGTAGAAGGGCCATGTGTTTTTTTTTTCGTATTAATGTCATCATTTATTAAATGCCGACTTTTAATCTCAGCAAATAATGAATGCCAACTTTCAAACCCAGCATTTATTAAATGCCGACTTCTAAACTCAGCATTCATTAGATGCCGACTTCTAAACTCAGCATTCATTAGATGCCGACTTCTAAACTCAGCATTTATAAAATGCTGACTTCTAAACTCAGCATTCATTAGATGCCGACATCTAAACTCAGCATTTATTGAATGCCGACTTTCAAACTCAGCATTTGATAAATGCCGACTTTTTCATCATGTGCCATGTTGGTATGCTGTGAGCTGCGATATTCAGGAGCACAGTCCATCAGTGAAGCAGATGCATCAGAAAACCTATGAACTATTTTGCAAAGTTCGGCCTAATAACAAATAAGATACAACCCTTGAACCCTTCAAAGTTCACTTTCTTCTGATTTCAAACATTTGTCAGGAACGTTCCGACAAATTTAGCTTTAGTTCAGCATACACTGGTTTGTGGTTATTGTCTACCAACCTGTCAAATTTTGAAAGAATCCAATCAGTGGCGTAGAAGTTATAAGGGGTCACCTTGAGTCAACTTTTCTTCAGATGCTTCTGAATTATTGACCCTAATAATCCCTACACTATTGGTTGTATTCTTTCAAAATTTTGCAGGTCGGTAGATAGTTTTGACAAATCACTCTATTCCTAATTTAAGTTATTTTGATCAAAACGTCACTGAGTTACACATTTTTCTTATTCGGAAAAAGTCAAGTTTGGAGGGCTGTATCTTTGTTATTAGGCCGAACTTTGCAAAATGGTATACAGGGTGTACCAGCTGAAGCAATCCAGCGTGATTTGCTCAAAAAATATCAAGGCAACAAAAACAAACAATTTCAATTGGGGGGAAGCCTGAAGTTTTAGCTTTCTTTTGAGGGGAGGCCGATGCTTGTAGGTGCTTTACTTTCCAATAAAATGCAATTTCAATCGGACGAGTCACAAGAATTCGAAAATTGATGACCGACAAAACAAAGTACATACTTCAGATGAAGAAAAATTCTCTTTCTTTGCGCTTTCCATTGATGTGTCGCTGATGTCTGTACCTGGTTCAGAACGCCAGATATTCTGTCTTACAGTCCAGCAACTATAATAATCGGAGTTCATGACGTCACCGATCACACACTTGTTGATTTGAAGACTGGCCGTTCCTAGGACTTTTTCACTCACCATGCCTGGACTCACCATAGCAATGAATACTGGCTGATGTTAAAATCCACAAGTGTGTGATCGGTCACGTCATGAGCTCCGATTATTGTGGTTGCTGGACTGTGAGACAAAATATCTGACTTACTGGATCAGGTACAGACATCAGCGACACATCAATAAAAGCCCAAAGAAAGAGGATTTTTGTTCATTTGAAGTATTTTGTTCTGTCGGGCATGAATTTTTGAATTATTGTGACTCGCCCGATTAAAATTGCATTTTCTTGGAAACTAAAGCACCTACAAGCATCGACGCCCCCTTAAAAGCCTTTAAAAGCTTAAAGGTCAGACTTTCCCCCAATCGATTTTTTTTTTGTTGCCTTGATATTTTCTGAGGAAATCGCGCTGGATTGTTTTAGCTGGAACACCATGTATAGGTTTTCGTCATATTTTGACGGGATCCATCCACAGTTAAATTTTTTGCTATCATCGCTGAAACAACCTGTAGATAATATCGATATTCAGATCGCCGAGCACAGCTCCGTTCAAATGCTCCGGCACTGATGAGGATTAAGTAGATCCGAAGCACGTGTCTGTTTGATTTCGATGGTTGTTGCTCGGTCGGCCCGTTTCCTTTGGATACTTCTTTGAAGTAATATGTAATGTCTTTTTCAAGACGGGCTAATTTTCTCCGAGATACTCTTATTAGAAGAGAAGCGAAAATCAGTCCGGTACAAGAAAAGCAATCTCGATGTACGACTCCTCCGCCAGTTATGCAGGTGTGTGTCTTATTTTTGCGTCGAAGTTTCCTGCAATCTGCAAATCTCGTTACTCCAACCATTTTGCAATCTAAAAAATGCTGAGATTAAGAGTCGGAATTCAATAAATGCTGAGTTTAGAAGTCGGCATTTAATAAATGCTGGGTTTGAAAGTCGGCATTCACTATTTGCTGAGATTAAAAGTCGGCATTTATCAAATGCTGAGTTTGAAAGTCGGCATCTAATAAATGCTGAGTTGAGAATTCGGCATTTAATAAATGCTGAGTTTAGAAGTCGGCATCTAATAAATGCTGAGTTTAGAAGTCGGCATCTAATAAATGCTGAGTTTATAAGTCGGCATTTAATAAATGCTGAGTTTAGAAATCGGCATCTAATAAATGCTGAGTTTAGGAAATCGGCATTTAATAAATGCTGAGTTCAGAAGTCGGCATTTATTAAATACTGGGTTTGAAAGTTGGCATTTATTAAATGCTGGGTTTGAAAGTTGGCATTCACTATTTGCTGAGAATAAAAGTCGGCATTCAATAAATGACGACATTAATACGAAAAAAAAAACACATGGCCCTTCTACGCTTCCGTAAGAAGTCGCCAAATTTTGAAGGGTATTTTTCCTCGACCTTTGAAATCGATAATGAAGTCCCGAAGAATCCTCAAAAATCGATTATTTTCACACCATACCATTTGCCTGATTTTTCAAGTAGAGCAAAACCATCCAGGAAATATATGGAGAATTGAATATCAAAAAAATAACGTGTTTCGGAATTTTCTTCCTACTGATGGTTCCTGAGTTATATGGGTTGGAAGACTAAAACGACCTATTTGGGAAAAATATAGGTAGTCCGGACACAAACTGCTGAATACAGTACGGACCTTGCAGTTGATGATACAAAATGCTACTTAGCAGACGTATTGAATATACTCATGTACTTTCCACGTCTTAAGTGGCATCTCACACCTCAAATGCAAGGTCCGTACAGTATTCAGCAGTTAGTGTCCAAACTACCTATCTTTTTTCCAAATAGGTCATTTTTAGTTCCAGCGGTACGCTAGCAAAATGACCCTGATTCTGCATTTTGTGATACTGCAATGAAATTTGGCATATGCAAACTACGTAGAATTTCAAGTGATTTGACCTGCAGCACTTAAAAATTTGTCCATTAGGGGGCGACTGGGGGCCCCTCCAAATTTCAAGATGTCAGAGTTTTTACCATGCACCATTCAGTACCGCCCTATCTACCGTACAGGACGTAAACAACTTTGTTCTTGACCATCATAACATTTTTCGTCATGTCAATTCCATTCTTCTTACAGAAAAAAATTATTTCTTTGTCTGGTCAACAAGTCGAGAAATATATATATTTTTGGACTACAAATAGATTGTCGAGTCGTTTTTGTGTGATCATCGATAAATCCGCATCCCCTTGATTCATTTATGAAAACAAAAGTTTTGCTGTTCTATTCTTTAACGAAGGAGTGACCTCAACTCACCATTATTTTCAACATTACCTATTTCAATGTTTTATCCCTAAAAATATGATTATTATTGTACTAACATATAGCTTGAAGTTTTCTTCAACGGTGTGGATGATGAAACAGCCTCAGATTCCACCTGGAAGCCGTGCATATTAATTTTTCTGCAAGGCCGTCAAATTTGGCATTTTTGATTTTCTACCGGGAGCGGCCAAAATGTCAATACACACCACTCCGCCCAAGAGCACCGGTTGCGGTACTTTCGCACCAACTTTCATTTCAGTATCACAAAATGCAAAATTGTTAGGCGTGAATATCGTTTTCCGCTGGAGCAAACCGGTGCTCTTGGGCAGAGTGGTGTGTATTGACATTTTGGCCGCTCCCGCTAGAAAATCAAAAATGCCAAATGTGACGGCCTTGCAGAAAAATTATTATGTACGGCTTCCAGGTGGAATCTGAGGCAGTTTCGTCATCCACATCGTTCAAGAGAACTCCAAGCTGTATATTAGTATAACAATAATCATACCTACCGGGGTAAAACATTGAAAAAGGTAATGTTGAAAATAATGGTAAGTTGAAGTCACTCCTTAGTTGAAGAATAGCACTGCAAAAGTTTTCTTTTCATAAATGGGTCAAGGGGATGCGGATTTATTGATGATCGCACAAAAACTCCTCAACAATCCATTGGTGGTCAAAAAAAAAATTATTTTCCAATTTGTTGACCAGGCAAAGAAATTATTTTTTTTCTATAAGAAAAATGGAATTGACATGACGAAAAATGCTATGATGGTCAAGAACAAAGTTGTTTAGGCCCTGTACGGTACATAGGGCGGTACTGAATGGCGCATGGGAAAAATTCAGACATCTTGAAATTTTGAGGGGCCCCCAGTCGCCCCCTAACGCACAAATTTTTGAGTGCTGCGGGTCAAATAACTTGAAATTTTATGTAGTTTGCATATGCCAAATTTCATTGCAGTATCACAAAATGCAGAATCAAAAAGCGTACCGCTGCAACTATTTAGACTTTCAACCCATATAACTCAGGAACCATCACTAGGAAAAAGACTTTAAAACATGTTATTTTTCTGGTATTCAATCCTTTATATATTCTTTAGATGGTTTTTCCATACTTGAAAAATTAAGCAAATGGCATGGTATGAGAATAAGCGATTTTTGGGGATTCTTCGGGACTTCAAGTATCGATTTCAAAGGTCGAGGAAAAGTACCAATTTGAAGTTGGCGACTTCTAGACAAAAGTGTGATGCTGAATGTTGAATTGGCTTTCCAAAAATGTAGAACACATTGGAATCCGCACATTTGCAGTCCACGTTACAGCCCCTGAACTATGCAAATTGTTACTTAAAATTTGGAAATAAATTTTGAGTCATTTTCACTGCGTTCTAGCAGACGCTGTATCTCAGAGACTATTGACCACAAAGTGATGAATTTAGTACTGATCTCTTGAGAATTTAACAGGCTACACTTGCTTCGTGGGTTTTTGTGCTTTTAAGGTGACAGTTTACAAGTTATTTAGAAAAAATCTAAAATTTCCAAGGATGGCGCTCTTTCGTTGGTCCTAGGAAAAAAGCCAAGCCTTGGAATTTTTGGGAATTTCAGTATGTTATTTCACGTTAAATTCTGCATCGATCCACCAAATTTCGTCAACTTCCGAATTTATTTCCGGTTAAAACCTATTTTGACTGGACTAATGTGTATTAGAAAATTTAATACATAGCGGTTTTTTAGTTATGCAAGAAAAATATATTTTTTTTTGTCGACAACTTTTTTCAAAAAACGGCCGTGTATTCAATTTTCCACGTCTCTCAAAATTATGAAACAGTTGATAGTTTTTTCGTTTGTCAAAAAATGTCTCGGCAATCCTTCAGAATCTTTACTCCAGTGTTTTAGGGTTATAGGTTTTTTCATGAGGTCTAGAGCGCATGCTCACGTTCCTTGCCGGTTGGCAAAAATTCGACCTTCGCGTGCTTGCCAGACTCGCACAGCTCTGTAATCATTCTCCCCATTCTGGTGGCAGCCGACCCGAACTGTCAAATTTTGCGCATGCCCACTGACCCACTGGAACACAAAATCCTCATGAAAACACCTGTGGGGTAATCCAAACGGAAACAAGGTGGACAAATATTTGATGAAATCCCATCAAAATCTCTATATCTCTTTATCTTCATTTTTGAGGGAGAAATATTGATACCCTGCGTGTAAAGCCTTGAAGGAAAATCCCATTATAGTTCGCAGTGGCGCCGAACTCATAAAATTTTACTATGGCGAAAGATTTTTCAGACCCCCCCCCCCCCCATTGCAACGCAACGGTCGGGCTGGGGCACCTAAGAGCCCCTCAGTTAGCGCCGCAGCCGAAATTTTTCGGAATAATAATGATAATACTAACAATAATAAGCAAAAAATGGGAAGCCGTTGACCAAATTGTCCATAGATTTCATTATCTTTTCAAATTTCGAAATTTTTAGGAATCTCTTCAAAAATACCCCTCGTCCCCAAAAATCCCAAAAAACTCTGATGGCAGAAAATATTTCTGCGTAGTTTGTGGGCAAAAGTAGGCAAGACCCGTATTAAATTGGACCCAAGTTTTATCCAGTGCCGTGTTTTGAACAAATGGGGCCCCGGGCACCAGGCAGTGAGGGGCCCCCATATAAAGGTTTTTAAAAAAAGCACGCGAGTGAGGCGAGCACCACCGCCGCAGGTTATTATTACTCAACAAACTTTTTTACATAAAAATTTCGCGCTTTTTTTTAAATTTTCAACAGAAAACCGAACGTTTCCATCAGAAGCCGGTCGTTTCTTAAGTTTTCATGGGATGGAGCGTCGTGGACTCTTGGGAGGTAAAGGGAAGGCGCCACGATCAGCTCAGAAAGTGACATAATCAAATAAACGTC
Source organism: Anaspis maculata (assembly GCA_949128115.1). NCBI lineage: Eukaryota > Metazoa > Arthropoda > Insecta > Coleoptera > Scraptiidae > Anaspis > Anaspis maculata. Next base: position 53,784,397 of record OX421961.1, on the reverse strand, counting down.
GTAAACGGGATATTATGAGAATAACATTTTTACAAAAATAAGCCCAAAAAGCCGCGGTCCTGGGCATAGGCCCTTGGGGCCCATGCCTGAAGACGGCACTGGTTTTATCAAAAGTAATAAAACTAACTTATTTGCCATTCCATATCAACAGATAGTGTGCAGTGCAGCGCCATGTAGCTGTAGGCACAAAAATTGAAAGTTTTTTGTGGGATCGTAAGATTTTTCCTAGTCCATTCAGTTAGCTGTTGAAATACCGTATGATCAAGAGTGCTGTGACATTATTATTCTAATAAAAGGTTGGCTATAATGACTGAATATACTGTTAAATGTCCATGTCAGTCTCTGAAAATGTTTAAAACTGAATAAAGAGCTTCCATTATCGAAATATATTTTTGAAATGGCACAAAATTGGAAACGGAGAGTAGTCGTATCCATTACCGACATTCATTAAAGATTTCCAATTAACATACAAAAAATGTCACTCTGAAGTGAATTGTAGGACATACTACCAACAATTGAAAAAGGCAAAAGAACACATAGCACTCTTGAGGTAAAATGGTTTTGATCAAACGGTACCTATACCCACATCGTAAACAACTTGTCATTCAGATTCAATATACCTAATAATCGTAATATCCAATGATTTGGTGGGTGAATCTTTTTTTCTCCTCTTTTCCTCCCTTTTTCTCCTTTTTTCCTTCCTCCGTCTTCTTTTTTTCCTTTTTACCCCTCCAACCCCCCCCCCCTATTTTGAGGTATGGCGAACGCCACAAAAAAAGGTCTATTCGGCGCCACTGATAGTTCGGACGTTAGGCAAAAGCACCCTGCATTTGATGGTTATAGCATGCCATTTAGCATAGCATAATCTTCGGATTCAGAAGTGTAGCCATTGGCGGCAAACGTGCAGGCTCTGTATACAGGGTGAAGAAAGAAAAAGAAGAAAAGTTGTAACTCATAAACCAAAAGAAATAGGGTTGTGTAAATCGGCATACATAGCCCGCTGTTCATATGCCCATGAAATTCCATCAAACCATTTTCAAATGTCCTGAAGCATTCCTGAAATATCCCAAAAATTCGTTTTTTCCTGAAAATGTGATTTTCAAGTGAATCAGTGAATTTGTCAATTATTGGATTGAAAGTTGGTATTTCTCTCGGTATTTCTTCATTCAGTTATCTAATAAATTGTAAATGATCGGTAGCCAGTGCCTAGGCCCTCTGTTTTCCGAAGAAAGAGATTCAACTTTTTCCCTCCTCCCGGCAGCCAGCAGCCATCTTATTGCGTTCACTGTTTACTAAATAATTAAGAAAGTAACTGGGAATTATAAGATTGGTGAGGCACAACCATTTTGACTTTCTTTGATCATGAAGAGGAAATATGGTTGGAATACTTTCGATTATTTTTTGCACTGGCAGTATTATCAATGTATTTCAGATGCAATACATACTTGTTTGTAACAGCACCAGAAATATCCTCCAATAAAGATAATCCTCACCACAAAGCTTCCACATGTAAATGCAGCGAAACGTTAGAACAGGCATTGGATCTTTTTCGGTAAAAAATCATTTGCTGCAATTAAATTTTAATTGGTAACAGCGCCAGCTTGTGATGCAGCCATTAAGTTCCCGTTGACCATTTTTCCTCTTCTGTGCGCTGAAGTATGCCTTCATCGCAAATACTTACGTAAAACGTAAAAGTCATTTCGGGGGCATTTATTTCGAAATCGTGTGTTTGTGTAAGTGTGTGTTGTGTGTTAATGAACCCTCCAAACGCTCAAAATAACAGCTCAAGACACTTAAACTCCACTTCCAGTTGTGATCCGGACGACAGATGTAAAATTTCTGGTGGCCTCTTTGTGCGTGTGTGGTGTTAAAGGAGTGCAGAATTATTGTGCTTAGATGTTTCTGTTATATTATTACAGCACCACTGCTGGACTTGTTCAACTTATTTTATACTTACCGCATCTGACGCGAGCCTTAATTACCACGGTATAATATTCAGTTGAAGAAAGCTCAGAGATTCCGTTGGGATGTTCGTCCAGAGGAGTAGATAGTAACATGCGGTACGTCGTAGAATGGCATTATGGAGGTATCAACCGATTGACTGCAAACAATCGAGTGCATTTTCTGTTTTGAAAACAGTAGCACCTACTTATAGTGACATATCCAATTAACACTTGATTGCGCTAACCGTTTTATTGACCCGCGACAGCAATCTCTACGGCAAGCGTTACGGTAAACAAATGTTGCCTCTTCTATGATTACGATTTTTCGAAATTTTAATTAAAATAAACAGAAATAGTTTGTTCAATTCGAGACAGATGTCTTAATGGTCTTGGAAATCTGGCGTTAATTTGTGTGCACTGGACGCGATTTTATCATCTTCCTGTTTTGTTCCTGGTTGTTTTTTTTTTTAAGCACGGATGTCTTCAGAACCCATACTGAGTTAGATTACCTGTTAGTCCTGTTAAGCTTGCAGGTTTTTACGGGATGAAAAAATTCGTATTAATAATCGACTTCTTCTCGGGATTTTGGTCAGATTATCGCCCACATACCCAATTCAGCCAATCAGGACAACCGAATAAGACCCACGTGACTCAGTTTAAGCTATCGATTATTGCATACTAGCAAGTGAAAAGAGCACACTAGATAATAGCACCTATACATACATATTCTACTATACAATCATACATTGAAACTACCATTTCTACTAGTAGTCTATTTTGGTGATGATCAGCAAAATATAACTCGTGCTTTGTGTTTTATTCGAGTTGAATAACAAAATCCCATGTCTTACTTTTCCCTCGTGATTGACAGTTGTTGTCCGGCTTGAAGATTCAACTGAAAAAAAAAAACACTAAGCACTTGTTATATTACTGTTGATTATATCATGCCAAAAAGCCGAGACCGTGTCGCATTTGAAAATTATCCTACTGGACAGGGAGCTGGTGCGCCTCAAAACTTCGTCATAAGGTACATGATTTCAACCTTAACACTGTAGGTCTAATGTGCGTTGACAAGGTTGTTAAAAATTGCTATGTCTTACTTGTCAGACCAGGGGCTATAGGCTGGTATGAGCTTATCAATTTTCTAAAACATGGCCAAAAATCTACGTCAAAGGTACATGAATAGAACCAATTGGATTTTGTGTGGGAACATCCCCGTAATCAAAAATTTGATCGTAAGACAAAATTTTTGGGGGCTTTCGGTCCATAAGACAAGTTTGAAATTTTCAAAAAAAGACCAAAATTTATCATTTTTTCACAGGCGTTTTGTTGACTAACGTACTAAGTGTTATATACAGGGTGTCCCAGAAATGGCGCATAAACTCTTCAGTACGTTGTAGCGGACCTTCCAGGGAACTCTAGAAAAATAGTAAAAAAATTCCTCCTTGACCACTTTTCGAGATATAAGACTTTGAATTTGAAAACTCAACTTCTTTATTTCTGTGATTTATTCAAAACCACAATATTTATCTCATGGGGACAAAGCTCTTTTATCATTTTCTGGTGAAATAATCCTCAACAACTTTTGATTAACGGCTACAGCCAATTTTGAATTTTGCAAATTTCCAATCAAATTACCCAGAAAATGGATCTGGCATCATCGGTGGAAAACAAATGAGTAGGTATACCTACAATTTGACATTGAATAAATAAAAAATCGAATAAAGTCAATTTCTGACAATATGATCAGTCAGTGTCATTTTACATCATTCCTGCCTCTTTTTCACTTTTCCGCGAATAATTTATGCGACTAGCGAATACACTGATATGTTACTGATTTTGGGCGAACGTCGCGGCAATCACTTTCAGGCGGAACGCAATATTTGCCCCCAGCAATACCCTCAAAGAAAACATCCCGATCGTATGTGATAATGAGAACAGAAGACAGAGCCAGAAGGACCGGACAGGTAGCATCAGTATTATTACAAGCAGATCGCGGATGTCCTCGTCATGTGAGGGTAGGTACCTGATGCCTGATGCTGCAGAGGACGTTTTTGAACTGCTTCAGAATCAACCAAATCGAAAGGCTCACAAAGTTTCACCGGAACAGAACAAGTTAAATAAGTGAAAAAGGTGTGCCGTTTTTTTTAAGTGAATTTCTTTCTGAGACAGCCTCAGGAACACCTAAATAAAAATGGGAGAAATGCAGTTTTACAAGTTTATTTCCTGAATGCGCGAAAGTTGTTGAAATTACGAAGAGGTGCGATCGGTAGCTATCAAAGCCAGTAGCTGTGTCAATAGGCACCAGTATCAGTACCTACAAGGAAATGTCTAAATTGGCCCTAACAATGACCATTTCTATGATGACCATGTTTATATTGGAACACTTGTATTCTTACCTAGCGGTACGTATGTAGGTGAACACGTGCAGTCGTGCACGTTTGCCAAATCGACCGTTTAGTTTTTTGGCGATAACTTAATAAATAAAAGCCAAAGAATTTTTCTACTATTTTTCCCCGACTCTATGATGAGTTCCCAGCAACGTACTGGAGAGTTTATGCGCCATTTCTGGGACACCCTGTATATTTGTAATCAGGATCTCGATCAGGATGAAAGACGGAATCGACTTCCATGTTAAAATACGATTTGAGACAAAATTTTCGATGTTGCACCCTGTAAGCGATGTACCATTAAAAAAATTTGTGGACAGATTCGAAGCCCACGTAAAAAATCATGTAAGAATCGTTTTTCATTCCTAAAATTATGTCAAAAGACGAGTCTCCAAGAGGAGGTAAATTTTGGCCCTTTTTGAAAATTTCAAACATTCCTCATGGACCGAGAGCCCCCAAAAATTTTGTCTTATGACCCAATTGTAGCCTATTGCCTATTGCCTATAAGTCTATTGTACATTGTGTATTCTTATGGTGCAATAAATATATATTATATTATATATTATATTAATTTTTGATTAAGATGTTCCCACACAAAAGCCGTTGGTTTCATTCATGTACCTTATGACGTAAGTTTTGAGGCCTAATAGTCCTACACGACGCCTAATGCAATCTACTTTCGATATCAGTTGGAATTTCACTAAAAAATTGATCCTCGAGCAGGAAAGAACGTCTGAGTGTAGAGTCCTGCACCAAACGGGGATAATGCTGGTCAAAACCCGCGCTAGCGGCCGTATCAGGTGGCAACGATACCAGAAAAAAATTCGTAGCGCCAGACAAAGAAACCGTGAAACGCTCGAACTGCAGACTTGATTTGATTTTCTTCTAAATTGATTCTAGATCAATTGATTCACCAAAAACATTATTCAAATATGTCGTGAATGTTGTGATTTTGTTCCACAAAATTTGAGACAGGGGCTGAAGGTAACTGAAACCAAACGTCAGAATGAAAGAATAACGGTCATATTAACGAACAGTGCCTAACTTGCCCAGGCATTGCTGACAATGACCGGCCCATTCACGTGATTGACCGGACTGTCATCATTGTCCGTAGCATAAATACAAAAATTCTCCCAGGTTTCATTTTTGTCCGCTCTTTTTGCTCTAGGTCCTGAAGTCCGCTGGACTTAAGCGACACGTTATGATTTTGCCACAAAATTGGTTGTAACTTCGTAGCGACTTGGAATTTTTCCGTATGATGTTTATCAAAAATCATGAAGAAAATAGTCCATCTTGATTTCTCTTGAAAAAAATGGCCCAAAAATGAGCAACCTATTTTCCTCGATATGTCCTAGAAGTACGTACCCACACGTGGTTTCAAAATATTGTGGATCTAGGGAGCCGCGAAATTTAACATTTTTCCACTGAAATTTTGACAGCTACTGCTATTTCCAAACTCTTTCTAGCCGTGGGAAGCCCTCGCTCGCCATACTCGGGCCCCCGTCTCTTCTCCAACTCAAATTTATTAGTCGCACAGATAGAAGATGGATGAACTGCCATTAAATTTCTAAAGAAATAGGTGTTTTTTGCAATGAATTTTGATGTTGACGATCTTATGCCAAATGGAGCTCCGATCTCAGACCTTATACTCCATCAAATGCTCGAGCTAGATTTGGCTTACCAAAAGCGAAACTCTCCGACGACGACAATTTGCCCATGCTTCTGCACATTTGCCACTAAATTAAGGCAATGATAGGGATGGTGTATGATGTCGTCAAAATTTGCTTGAAAGAATCTGCTTCCTAACCGTGTACCTACATTGTGTAAAAACTCAATTTTCTCGGGATGTCCACAAAAAGAAACCATCAAATCCCAGAGGGAATCAATTCCGTTACATGAGGCAACTTACAATACACTCGCTCATTGTAACATTCAAATTATTGCCGCAAGTTTTGCACATTTTGAATAATGTTATCGATCACCCTGCATCTATCTGAACAGAATAGTTTTCCCATTTCATTGTTGCGGATTTCTCTAGCACTGCATTCCTGTGCATACCGCAACATCCGTTCGAAGCGTAACTGTATCTAGAATGGATGCGTGCGAGCGCGCGTGTACCCTGCATTAATTTATTGAACGCACGTCTATGGAACAACCTGTTACTTTCTTCGATCGCATTCAAAATCCGCGCCATGTCATGTGCCCCGCAAGAGCTGTGGCAGCAACGACGCTCCCTGCATTACCGACATTTTCAAAAATTCAATTTTCCACCCAAAAATTTCCTAAATTTTACCATGACTCACCTCAAATTGACAATCGATCGTCGATTAACCCGATAAAAGCGTACTTTTCTCTGGTCATTGGGAAATTGTCGCCAATAATGCGAGCAAATTCGTTGCCGGGCGCGCTGCGCTTGCGTCCCCCCAGACCCAACCCGTATCAGTTCTGCACCGGCTTCGAGAAAGGTTTCGTCGTCTTTAGCTTGAAAGTGCCTGAAATTTATTGATGTGTTTGTTTTTGTGATTTTTCCGTATACATTCTCGTGTTGTAACAGGTACGTTTGGATTTCACAACGTTCTCCCTTGCCTATCGTAGGAGGTGTTGCTTTTTTCTTGGGTGAAATATCGTGGTCCTCCACGTTCTCAACCGCCGATTTGCTGCTGCTTGTGGCGAGAAGAAGTTCTGTGAACCAACGAACACGCAAATACGAACTTTTCGATGTGTATGTGTGTGTGTGTGTGTGACTTGTACGAAAATGCACCCGGTTATGTGCTATTTTTAGAACAATTTTTTGGCAGCCTGTCTGCGATGAGATCTCCTTTGTTTTTGTGTACATAACATAAATGCAAAGATAATGTTCAATCTCAGATTAGTTTTCATATTCAAGGCTTTTTTTCGTCCGTGATTTTTGTTCAAAACGCGCAAATATGATGGTCTTTTGTCATCCGGCCAATTAAATTTATTGTTGTAAGACGAAGTCGGAATTCCAATACCATACACCATGCCCTGCCAACTACTACTACTACTACTTGCAATTCGAAATGTTAACAACTTCTATTTTACATGAATATTAATAATAATTTTTATTATGGGTTTCATTCAAGTGCAATTTTAACAAGTACTTTCTAATCAGGACAAGCAAGTGCCAACTGTGCTCTGCTATGGCTTTTTTGGTTGATTCAAAAATACACTTCATGTGCTGATGCGGTGTGGCTGATGCCCATAACACCAACTAGGTAACTGTGTTGTAGCAATCGCATCGCATCATCCATGAGGATGATGACTAATATAGTGGGGAAGATCAGGTCCATGGATTTCCTTATGTGATGAGACGACAGGATAATAATAATAAAGGTCTTTTATTGAGTGAAAAAAAAATGGTTTGAACTTTTTTAAATTACGCAAAATCCATGTTTTCACACGACCACCACCTGGGACGGGGCGTGAGCGTAAAATGTTTCCCCTTAATTTATCCTCATCCACTAAAATGTAAAATGATACATTTTATGATTTTATGATAGATTGTACCTGCTATATCTGCTACCGTTATAATAGTACATCCGCGGTTCTTCGGTTTTCAAACATCTGCAACGACAGATCACAATCATTGAAATCAAAATTTCGAAAGCCCTTATTCAGTCGTAATTTTAGTTTTAGTCGTAAACGTAGCATTACTCATTGGCTCTCATGCGCACGAGAGCTAACAAGCGATGCTACGCTTTATGACTAAAATGAAAATCACGACTAAAGATGCGTTCAGACAGCTTATTTAGCTGCAAGTTTTAATTGTAGTCGCAAGCGCAGCGACGCCCATTGGCTCTGACGAACCAGCCTCCTCAGAACAGCCAATAAGGGATGCAGCGCTTACGACTAGAATCAAAACTTGCGGCTAAATAAGCTGACTGAACGCACCTTAAACAAGACTGACTAAAAACCCACCTTTAGTTTACCCGTCGAATTTTCTCAGCTGTGGTCTATTGCGAAATGGTCACTCGAAATGACTTTTACATAAGGGTGCATGTTTGCAAACTTGGGGTAGAAAATTGAACCGCAATTAAAGAAATGCTTCAAAAGTATCAGAAAAATGTTGAAAAAAAATGAGGGTTTTTATTTTTGAAAATATATGGAGGGTCCAAAGGTGGTCCTTCGACCCCTTCTATTTCCGTTATTTTGAAGATTTTAGTAAAATCCTTTCAACAGACCAAAGAGCAATGTTATTGAACCTTTGAATGTGTTTTGTGATTTTATTATTTACTATACAGAGTGAGTCGTAAGTCCTGAAAATCTTGTTTTCTTCAAAAAATGCATGCAGAAAATTTGATCAAGAACTATTCGTGTTATTTGTCGCTCTGCATCAGTTTCAAAATCTCTAGAACCTTTCACGGGCATTTTAGAGGAAAACTAGATTTTTAAGATTTATGACTCACTCTGCACCCTGTACATTAAATCAAATTACAACGCACATTCAAAGGTTTAGAAAATTTGTGTTTTTGGTCTGTTGAACAGAGTTTGCTAAAATCTTTCAAAATAACGAAAATATGTAGAAGGGGTCGAAGGACCATCTTTTGACCCTCCTTATTTCCAAAAATGAAAATTATACATTTTTTTCAACATTTTTCTGGCACTTCTGGAGCATTTCCCTAACTGCGGTTCAATTTTCAACCCCAAGTTTGCAAACACCCTGTAGTCAGAGATCAACTGGTTTCTTGACCTGCAAACAACTTCTGGTCGTCTTATTGCCAGCAGATACCGGTCCCAACCACTGCCATATTTTATCCATTTAGCCCTGGATTGAACCGTTATCTCGTACTAAGCTAGGTAAAAGCATGGATGGTATAAAAAGCTATACCGATTGGGTCATATACCTACATTAATAACAAATAATAATAAATAAGTGTTTTCTCCCTTATCGGTACTTATCACGGCCATTGGAGTTTATATGCCTTTATTACTTTCAATTACGCTTGAAAAATCCATTTTACGATCACAACACCCTGACAGAGGTACGATGTTCCCCGGGAAGAAAACCCACAAACCCACAATTTATTATAAATATCGTGTGATCAAATGAATTCTTATTTTAGGTAGGCTGTGGCCTAGCCGAACGCAGCTTCGCACCTCTGAATTTGACCAGGCCACAGCCTACTCAAAATAAGAATTCATTTGATCACACGATACATAAAAGCGGAGTGTCTGCTCATGCTCCGATTTTGTTGAAGTTTTTGAGCAAATTCTCCTCAGCAACCTCCACCAAAACAGGAGTATGAGCATAATACTCCGTTTTTATACATATGACCATTTATCGCTATTATCAACGCTACCATTCTAATAGAATAGAATAATTTATTTAAAGTGCCACTGAGACCTTACACAGGTATTTTACATCTAGACACTGACAGATCTATTACAGTACAATCAATTACTCAATACAATAGATAATGACATGAACTTCAAAGGTAAATCACGAGGGGTTAATTTTCTGAGAAAAAAGTGTACACAAGAATTCCAACGATTTCCGGTGATTTCAGAAAGAATTCCGGGAGTTCCGGTGATTTTTTGAAGAATTCCGATGACTTCCGAAAGAATTCCGATAACTTCCGAAAGAATTCCGATAACTTCCGAAAGAATTCTGGTGATTTCTGCAAGGATGTGATTTCTGAAAGACTTCAGGAATTCTGTCGATGTGATTTCCGAAAGAGTTTCAGGAGCTTCGGTTATTTCCAAAAGAATTCCGGGAATTATAATAATAATTGGCGAGTAACATTACCGATGGTGGCGCTGCTGATGCGCTTCGCATGTAAACAAACATGTCGGATAGGGCACGGATTGTTGCCCGCGCGTTCAAAAATCTTATCAGTAGTAAGCGGTTTTTAATGTCCTCCAGACGTGAAACGTGGTTAATTAGTACCTATTGCGGTGAAACTCGAAAATGGCAGAAGCGAATTGAGTGTTATGAAGGTTTTCAATCACTGGATGGCCTCAAGCCTCAACGGATTCTCGATCTATCGTGATGGGATACTGATGGGAGAGGAAATTCTGAAGTCACAATTTCTTGTGTTGTGTGGTCGAAAGCGAACCGAATCAAGCTTCAGTTCAAACATAGACATATTTGGATTGTGTTTACAAACAAGCGCATTGTATGAATCTCCTCACGAGGCAACTGAGATTGTAATTAAAAGAAATAGTAGTAGCAGTTCCTGCGAGAGTTCCTGTGAAATTGGAACGTTTAAATGCACTTGCAAAGCAGGCCAGTCCGGGACATGCAAACATATCGCAGCTGTGCTTCTTCGATGCAGCCATTTAAAGTTCCTATTTTCAGCGACACTTCCCAGGCTTTTCTCGTAGTCATATTTTCCACAGTGCCAAGTTTATTTGTCATCTTGACTACCCAACTTGCGTCTTTCGCTTTCGACGGGAAACGGTGAAAATGTAACTCTTCCTTTTTCCGGTTTCCACAGCGCGACTTGCACTCGGAAACGCAACAAATTCTCCGCCACTTTTTGTCACTATGACAAAATCACAAATCTTACCACCTCCTATTCTGATGCCACTTTTGCTTGCCAGTCGTCGTACACGTGCCACTCTTATTCAAAAATGCAATGCTTTTGCAACCAACGACACCTAGTATATTCAAGATAATGAAACGTGCGTGGCTCACGTACTTTGTTGGAAAAAATCAACGCCGCGTTAAGTCAGATGGAATCAATTAAAGTCACCAAACACCGCAACGCTCATAAGAGCCCACACAAATCTGCGGTTGATCCGTGCACAAACGTCGTTTACACGTTGGCCGGCAGATGGCGTATTCGATCTTGAAACTCGCCAATAATTAATGGTCTTTATTTTTACATACTTACAGCCAACTAGAGTCACAGTACAAGTTAGGCCAGAGTGTTATCTCTAGCAGGCTTGTCACTATTGTTTTGGTTCGTATGACGTCTGTTCGTATGTCTATGGTTCGTATAATGGCGGCTGCTCGTGACGTCACGAGACTTCAATTTTTTCAGCTTATGCTTCCTCTTGCTATTTTAACTTCCTTGGGTGGACGTGGACGACGTGAAACAAAAGACGATGACGTGAATTCTGTGACATGTGACTGGCATTTGGATTGAGCAGACAAGACATTAGGAGAGGTTATAGTATTTTGACAGTACATCCAAGTATGTCATGAACGTCATTCGAAACCGTTTTCCGTTTGTAGGATTGTTGTAGGCGTTTACATGCAGTTTCAATCGCGATACGATCCCAGAATTTAGAGAATCGACCTTGAACTTGGATATGGTTTCAATCCGAAACTGCAAGCGTTTAAACGGAGTATTCAGTACCAAATCGGTATTTAGTTTGAATTCAGTATAACCCCATGAAAACGTACTTATTATCGATTTGAAGTAGGAGCAACAAGGAATCGAAATAAGAAAAAGTAGGTGTAAAAGTGTGCGTGGTTCCATTTTACAGTTCAACCACACCTCGCTTTCAGGAAATTCTGCCCGTCCACGTCCAGGTTTTTCCGGACCTAAAATCTTCGAGATTTAAAGCTGTTTATCAGTAGGTGACAATGAAAATGATTGCATCTACTGCATAAATGCATGTGTCGACGTTCGTCCATATTATTAAAAAAATGATTCAGGTTTATGCGAGGCGGTTTCGTAAATTTTCTTTGAATCTGCTACGTGAAAGTAGGTGGGTTATTTGCATTCCGACCTACTATGATGTTATTATAAAAACAATGCGGAGGACGAAGTATAATATAAATTTATTGAGCCCGCTTGAAACAAATTTGATACATTTCCAGCGAGTTTTCATTCAGGTATCTCCATTAATTTGCGTGGACCTTCATTACGAATTTTCGCAGTGAAAATGTTTTAATCTTGATCAGCTTTTTTCAGTTCTTCATTCATTTTAAGCTATGCTACACTCAAAAAAATTCAAATGAATCACATATTATAATGACACAAGATCATTGGCAGCTTATTGGCGAAAATCTTTTCCGCGTGGTGGCGCTGTACGCAATAAAACATGGTGGCCCAAGAGGCCTTGACAAATAGGTAGTAAACGCAGTGCGCATTTACACCACAACAGCTGTCAACAGTGATAGCTGTCAGTGAAAGCGTAACAGTCACGAACTCGTAACAGTGGGCCAAGAACTGGAGGTTCGTTGGGAATGGAATTTCGTTGCAGTATCTCTAACTTATTTTTGTTTTAGAAAATGCCGATAATACAGATTCATTTGCCCAATATTTATGGTCATGTTGGTGACCAAATCAGCCCCCTCTCGACAAAGTGCGAAGAAGTGATTGAGGCAGGTCATTTAATCGTGTGTGGGGTGACTGGGGCTCACTGTGACTGAGACTCTTGTGCTTTGTTATGTCTCATAAATGGATAATTGAAAACCATTTGGAGGTTGGGTTCTGTGGACCAGTTGTTAGAACAGTGTTGTGAACTCGTGAAGCCATCTCCGATAAGCCAGTGAGAGCAGACGGAGAGCCTGGAGATCAACGCCAGCGGTATTGAGAGAAGATACCTGGCCTGCAAATCAGAATCCGTCACTCGCCTCATCAGTTCAGATTTAGAACAACTTAATCGTTATGAAAATATTTTCCATTGTAGAAACACTAACATCAACCGATGAGCTATGATTAAACTTATGATTGAAGAATACTCAATTATTATTAATAAACTATGATTTTTATTATTCTAGACAGCGGTAAATGCTTATTAGCTACTGAAATTTCACTTTACAGTCATTGTATGAGTCGTACGATTACTCCAAAAGAATGTTCATCTTTCTGGCCTAAACGGTAATTGTTGGCACATTTTCGTGATGCGTCCTGTTGTACCTATGCCTTGTCTTGTGGGGGCTTAGTATTTCCACCTTGTGTGCAAGGGGCTCACACAACTCAACATCTGTAATGTAAAATAAGCATTCAGAGATTGCATTTTTCGGCCAGCATTTCACCAACTTACGTATCGTTTTTTGCAGCTGCATTGTGCATTGTGTCCATCGGCGTATACTAACGCAGTAATTCAAGTCAAACTACAACCAGAGCTACAACACTCACTCGCTCACATTTCACATTCACGACGATGTGGAAAACAAGGAAGACAAAAAATTTTTATTATTTTTCAACTGTCAAAACTGTCAATATTCTTATGATTTGGAGTAGGTACTGTCAACTGTCGAGTGCTACTGCGCTACGGCGCTGGGCTGTGCGCTGGGTACCTATTTGTCAAGGCCCCTTGGGCCACCATGTTTGACTGCGTTCAGCGCATTCTGGTGGCCGCTGATTTTCGCCAATAATATGTACTGGACCTAGCATCATAATGTCGTCTGTCTATTTCCGGCATGCATACAGAGAAACTTGATAAACATGAAATTTTTTACTGGTAAAATCTATCTGCATTAATACAGGTGTTGCCTTGAAAACAAACTTACACAATGTCCAAATTTGAATCATCATGGCAACTAATTGCGTCAATAATAATTATCATTGCTCACTGAGGTAACATCGTTAGCCTGAGGATTGTGGCAGCTCTTTGAACTGGTGCCACACTTTGGGCGTTTTTGGCATCGTCCATCATCTCTGCTCTGTGTCTTTTTTCATTCAATTGTTCTCGTTAATCCCTACCTTTACCACCTGACAATCTGTTGCATGCCCCCGCATTCACCTCAACAAGGCAATAGAACACAGACACACACACTCAACGCCGATCTATTATTGTATATGGGACATTAACGACGCCTCTCTTATCAAGGAGAGACCATTACTTCATTTCAACAGCCCACCTGTTGAATGCGAATGCCGCCAAATATCAGCTGTTGCCATGGACCGCCGCCGCCGCCGATCTTTTTTCGGTTATTCATATTAAATAATAATGAGTGAAAGCGAAAATTTCATTTTGCATATTTTTTTGGAGCGCCGGAACCGTCAAAAGTAATTGCCATCGCCACCCAGCTCACGCAAATGCTTCCATGTCTGTTTTTGGAAAGAAAGCAGTTTGAGTGTGGTTTGCCTTTAATGGATTGCATCAAAGTAAATCTGTTGGTGTTTAATAAATACCTAACTCCGTTTTACTAAAGTTGTAATTTTGGAAGTTACCTACCTGCAGTGCGCGAGAGTTCATCGTCTCAGTTCTGGCAACGATGTTGCAGAATGCACACGGATCGATGCTTCCGGGTAGCGACATAGCGTTCGCCCCAATCGGCGTTGATTTGGCCCAGGGTGTGGCTCTGCGCTCTCGAATTATGTTATAGTTTCCACACAAACTATACATAATATATAAAGAACTATAAGCAATATCTTTACTCTAGCAAATCAATAAACCAGTCTTAAAATTAAAGGGGTCAGTATTCACCCATATATCCATATCATAATGTCAGCACGTGGGGGTCCAACAAGGACTTGAAATGAAAGGACGATAATTGCTTTACCGGTCTATTCTTTTCGCTTCCCACTTCGTTCAGTTGACATACACACTAAATTACGTCTCGAGAATTTTTTCGTACAATATAACCTCTCGATCGATTATTGAAACGTAAATGTTTATCGCCGCATTTTTTCTGTTCCAGTCCATGATGCCGGTGGTCTAGATGACCACGTCGTAGCAGAAAGTGGTGGAGAGGATTCTGAAGACGAGTGGAACTACATCAAAGGAGAAGAGGCTAACAAGGAAAATATCAGTCCTTCGCAGCCAGATCTTGAGGTTTGTTTTTTGTTTTTAATTTTCAAGCGAGTCCCATTTTGATTTGTGATTCTTTTCCAGGTTGCTGAAATCAACGAAGAAGCAGAAGACAACATGTCTCAGCTGAATCCGAACGCGGCAGAATTTGTTCCCGTTTCTCCCACATCTAGCGAACCTTCACCGGTGTGCAGGGCCCTGATGAACGATCCAGTGATAGCACAGTCGCCCAAGCGTGCAACTGACGTGAACATCAGTTTGCCCAATGACGAATCGGAATTCGAGAGAGAGGCCAAGTCGAGACCTAGCGACGTGGACCTTTTCAGCAACGGTCATGATGATAAAGTAAGTTTGAGTATTTTTGAAACTCGCGTTAACACCTGAACACTGAAAAAATGCGATTTTTATTAAGTACTCCAATTAATATCGCCTTACTTTGTGTAACTCGACACCAGTTTGGAACACGCTTGAGCGTGTAAACGTCGGCATTGTTTACCCCATCAAGAAATGTAAAATTATCATAGTTTCTAATCATGCTTGTGCCACATCGAACAGGGTGTCGTAAAGTTGGCCTCCAGAGTAATGAGAGGAAAGAAGTTTCAGTAGATAGTTTTTTGTTTCAATTAGTTTTCTCTTGTCAAATTATATAAGGTTTCATATAGGTAGCAGATGATAATGACGATATCAAAAATCCCCGGAAAAATCGATTATAATTTCATTCAAGAGTCGACCTACGACTGTTTATTTTTGCACATTCATATCATATTCTATTAAGATTACTTGAATGTTGGTTGGTGTACAATGTATTAAGATATACCCCTATTTTCAGATGAGTTTGTAGGAGACGATAATTTTTTTATAGCGATCGTTAGTAAGCTGAAAGGGTCATCAACATTTACAATAATTGTTTAATATTTTGGAACTAATAACACAGGGAATGGTCATGTGCGTTTTTTATCTGGTTGTATGATGTTTTGCCATTAAATAGTTATATTTTTAAACTTTCAAAGATTAGATTAAAAGCGCGCGCTGGAGAAAACAAAGATCCAATTCAGTTTTTGTATTCTTAGTCTTGTGTTTGACCACGTCTTGATCAAGTGACTGACGTCGTTGCTGAAGTGAAAATGTGGAAAATCATGAAAAAGTTTCGCCGCGTTAGTACTTACCTATTTTCAAAATATATGCCGATCACGTTTTAAATTCAGCAGAAATTAAAACGCGGTTGGCCATGTTCCCTAGGGTGTAACGGACGCTGACAGACCAAGTTTCGTGAAAACGGGCTTTTTGTGGCGAAGTCCAGTGAGGTTAGGAAATTTTGACATGAAATGCCAATTCTGGCGTCTCCTTGCATCATATTCCGCTACAGTGTTGCCTTGGCTGTTATGACTGTTATCTTGTCAGAATGGCAGGTAAGTGACAGAGTGCCGAGCCGTTCTAGGTTTTAGACACTAGGCCTTCATTTCTGACCATACATTTGAACAGTTTTCTCAACCTAGTATATAATATGATGGTATATTATGATTCACTATTTTATTCAAAAAAAACTGTTCACCAGTCGCCCATTTAAACTGGAGAAAGTCTACCAAAATCAAGACGTCTTGAGCGTTCATATACAATCTTGCAACAGCGGTGTACTCGATTGACAATACGAATTCAAGGTCATCTGGGGAAATATTGATCCAACATTACAAATTTGAGCATCCCCAAATATCGCAAAATTGCCAACTTGGCGTGCAAAAATTACCGTTCTAGTGCTGAATTTAAAAGCTGATCGGCATATAGTTGTTGTGTTTGACATTTATTATTTTGACGAATTTCGAGTTTCGGGAGTTCAAGCGTTAATTTTTTTGTCGCATTGAATAGTTTACGTTGTTCACTTGGGCTCAACTTGCAAGGCATTAAATAGCGTTTTCAGGTTACTTGCACTGCCTGCCCTGGTTCACGGCAGTTGGCTGTAACGTTAATAGTGCCAACAGCACGCATGCGTAAAACAAAACACCGATACCGCATTTTGGGTTAGGGCAACGAGATTTGGGATTGGCGTACCTACTTTATACCAAAACGAGCGATTTGCCTCCAAACTTTGAAGATTCAAGAACTTTCACAAAACGACCATTGTGTATCGTCATGCGTGTCATAATAAAGGAAGCATTTAAGGGACATGTTCGATTGAAGATGTTAGCATCAATAGTCGTCGTGTCCATTTCATTCTTTATTCTTGCAAAAGAAATCTTTGGCATAGGTCAAAAAATCTGCTATCATTTTTTCTCCAATGCAAGCATTTTTTCTTCTATGCAAGCAAACGATAAATTCATATGTTCTTTTGCTTTCTCAACCAAATCGCATTCCATAAGCCCCCTTATGAAGACTTTTACATAGTATTATTATTATTATTTGAAAAAGTGGTGGCCTCTTCAGTGCCTACATATTTTTCAACAACATTTTTTTCAATAGTCTTTTTCGAGCGAATAACTTTCTGTAACCGGTTGGTTATTAGCGGTTGACATTAGATTGACAGATACTGTCATTTTTTTGACATCTGACATTTCTCGCTAAAACGTTGCGGTTATAACTTTGGTTATCAGGATTTGGCGGGAAAACAGTTAATTTAATTGACGGAGAAAATTCTGCGGTACTTTGGCGGTACCGGCAAGGGAATAAAAACTTAATTTCCTGAAAACTTTTTGTTTTTATCTGAAATATTGGTATCCTAATTTAAAACCCCTAATAAATCTAAGTTACGGCTAAAAAAACAATTGAAAAATTTCAACTTTCAAGGGTGATATCTCGGTAATGAAGCTACAATTTAAAAACGGCGTAAATGGCACTTCTACGCAAGGGGGAACCCCCTTGAAGTTTGTAACACCAGCTTGGAAACACCCTGTAGAATCGGTTCAAAACTTGAATCATAGATCATAGGGGCTAACCATAGGCTGCCATCGGACATCTGGATTACCCGATGTTCTTGTGGGTCCATCGCAGAGGAGTCCATCGTTTTCGATTCTTCTTCCCTCGTCGTCAAGTCAAGTTTTTGAGGTTAGGTTAAGTACGTCTGACGTTTGGAAATTCTGGACCGCTGCTTCTTTCAAATTCAAATCTGTTGCCGCCACAATTTGTTCCCCCACCATAACAATAAACTGGCCCCATGACCAGGTTATGAAATGTATAACCGGTGATGATATCAAAATGGCGGCACTTCCTTTACCGCTTATAACCAATCCTCGCTCAAACGTCAAATTCTATAACCAAGTGTAACCGGTCATAAAAAGTTATTCAATCGAAAAAGACTAATGTTCCAACTGGATATGAATGTCGTATTTATCGGAAATGGAGAGACTAAACTGCTATTAATCTTGATCTTGATCCGACATGATTTTGAAACTCTTGAAGAAGCCTAAAAAGGTTTTTTTCTGCTGGACTGTCAAAATTTTGGCATGTTGATTTTATTGTAGGGGAGACGCGCAAATAAATTCGATATAAGCCGGGCAATTTGGTTGTAGCGATTCTATCTACTGCTATAAAACTTATGGAATCATGAATGGATGGCATGGAAGTATATTTTTCGCTGAAATCAAACCGCCTGCGCCCACAGCCTGGATCAATGATGTGCCTGGATCAATTTTGGACCGCGTCTCTTTTACTATAAGTATGCAAAAGTTCTTTTTAGGCCCCCTTGGGCATTTTAAAGTCATGTTGCATCGAAATTACTAAGAAGAGTTCAAGTCTTCATTCCTGCAAAAATGACCAGTAATATCCAGTGGTCATTAAGAAGTCTATGAAGTCGTAATATTTTCTTCCGTTCCAAAAGTTGAATGATTTTTTTTATGTATCATTTTGCACTAATTCAGATCTGCTGTTTACATTCTAGAAATAACAGCTCTTGAGTTCAGTTCAGCAGCGGTTTTTTTTCCAGTCAATATGACAGATAATAATTTCTGGAGGGATGGTTTGAACTGTTTTTCGACTTTAGGTTTGTTCGCGTCGCATGAACTTTCTGCACTCCAACTGCTGTGATTGGTGGTCAGCTGCTGCCAGGGACCCCACGCTATTGGCTAGGGTGCAGAAAGTGCCAAAAGTTCATGCGACGCGAACAAACCTATAATTTCATATAACTAAACGTGGAACCAAGCCCAAAACCTCCGCAAGAACTTTTAACTGCTGCCTGTTTTTGTAAAAATTGCGCAGGCTTTCATGTTTTGGCGAAACAACAGCAAATAAACACCAAAGAATCACAATAAGACCTGCGATTGTCAAGTAGAAAACACTGAAAAAGCAAATTTAGGCCTGAGATACTCTCAAATACTCTGTTGGAACGGAATTATTTTCGGCAGACCCTTGGGGGTGCAATTTTCACGATGGGCGGCGGACTCTTCAAAGATTTTTTCTTATGTAAAATAGCCCAGTCAAATTAGGTTTTGACCTAGAAATAATTCGCCCAAGGCTGAATTTTTGCACATTGACAGTTTGGACCTAGTACAACAACATATCAAAATACCCAAACTTTCCCCTGTCCGCGTCTTTGATTTTCAGGTCCTCAGGTTCTTGGAGTTGCATCGCTGATCTGCGACTCACGCCGTAGCATTATTCTTGGACCTATCAAGCTCAGGCTGGGCTTGAATTGAAGATAGAAGATCAAACAATGATCTTCTGGTGCAAGTGGCCCACATTCAATGCGCGGCAAGCCGGCAGACCCGCGAAATTCAAAATTAACGCTGCTATTTGCGACAACTTGTTACGGAATGCTCGCTTTGTATCGTTTGTCAATTATTAACAGTGACAAACCATAGGTCAATGCATTCAGCAAATCTTCAGCTCTCCAGCTGTGTATCTATGGTGCCTGTGGAGGCACCGATTGCAAATATACAGCCCCCAGACTAAACGCGGGTCAGGGTAACGCGATCTCTGTCTTGCGCCATGTAGTACAAGAAAGATAGATTTCAACCTCGGAAAAAATATGAACGTTCTGAAAATTTTGATATTCTGTTCAGAATTGAGTACTCTATACAACATATCCAAAATCGCCAAAAATCGCACCCGGGGGGTTTGGAGTTATTGGAGAGGGGGTAAAAAATTGCAGCTAAAAATAGAGTGGATGAAACTCGTCAATCCGTTGGATGCAGATACATTATAATTCGACGCATCATATCCGGTTGATACCATTTTGGACAAAAAAAAGTCGATTATTCTTGAAGGGGAGTCGTGGGGGGGCAGCTCTGCTAGGTGGTTCATTTTGTTTCCCTGGCTATGTAGAACCGATCATGACAAGTTTGGTATCTTTTCCGACTGAATTCAAACTCCTGAACTCGAATCCCATGTGTAAATTTGGATAAAAACAAGTTTGAACAAGTTAACCAGGGAAAACTTGTTTTTTCTTCGACAATTTTGACGAATTTTTTTTCTTACTGTGGAGGTGTTCATCTTTGAAAATATTCCAGGGGCCATTAGATTGAAGTGTATTCTTCACGAAAATCATTCACTCGATGTAAAATTTTGTTTCTCGAGTTTAAAATATCGATTTTAACCTGAGCCGGCCCGGCGCCGCATCTACTAATGACCAGAACACTACAGCATGCACCTTCAAATAAAAATAACTCAAGCTATTGAAAAAATTATGACTCATCTTTCAAACTTCAAGGATCTGTGCAAAACTGAGTTCCCTATAACATAATTCAAATCGCCATGAATCGCAAGGCAGGATTTTGAGTTATTCGTTATTCGAGGAAGGGCATAACATCTCAGCTAGATTCATACTCTATATTTCAAATGGGAGCTGTTACCTCTACCCTCAAATAACTCAAAACCCTGCAGTGCGATTTACGGCGAATGTTATAGGGAATTCAATTCTGCACTGATCCCCGAATTCTCAAAGATGAGTTCTTATTCAACCAAAAGTTGAGGCTATTTTCATTCACAGGTGCATGCTGTAGTGTTCAGGTAATTAGTACACGGTGCGCCGCGCCGGCTCAAGTTCAAATCGATTTTTTAAACTCGAGAAACCAAATTATATATCGAGTGGATGACTTTCGTGAAGAATACACTTCATTCTAATGGCCCTTGAAGTATTTATAAAGATTAACACATCTAATAGTAAAAAAAAATCGCCCAAAAAAATCGCCAAAATTGTCAAAGAAAAAACAAGTTTTTCCAAGTTCACTTGTTCAAACTCATTTTATCTAAATTTACACATCGGATTCGAGTTCACGACATTGAATTCAGTCGGAAAAGATACCAAACTTGTTGTGATCGGTTCAATATCGCCCAGGGAAAAAAGAACCGCCTAGCCGAGCTTCGCCTCCCCACGAGCACCCTTCAACAATGATCGACACTTTTTGTACCAAAATGATATCAACGGGATATACAATACATCGAATTACGATGTATTTGCATTCAATGGATTGACGGGTTTCAACAATCGCCTCAAATGGCGCAACACAAAGATCGCATCACCCTGACCCACGCTTAGTCTGGGGGTTTATATCTGCAATCGGTGTTTCCACAGGCACCATAGATACACACTTGGAAAGCTGAAGAATTGCTGAATGCATTGACTCCTGGTTTGTCACTGTTTATTTGTCACAAACGATACAAAGCAAGAATTCTGTGAGAAGTCGTCGCGAATAGCAGCGTTCATTTTGAATTTCGCGGGTCTGCCGGCTTGCCGCGTACCGGAAATGGGTTTTTCGCACCAGAAAATCGTTGTTTGGTCTTTTCTCTTCAATTCAAGCCCAGCCTGAGTTTGATCGGTCCAAGAATAATGCTACGGCATGAGCGAGCAGATCAGCGATGCAACTTCAAGAACCTGAGGACCTGAAAATCAAAGACGCGGACAGGGGAAAGTTTGGGTATTTTGATATGTTGTTGTACTAGGTCCAAACTGTCAATGCTCCAAAATTCAGCCTTGGGCGAATTATTTCTAGGTTTTGTCGATTTTTGACCTAAAATGCCTGGGCTAAAAAACAGTGCGGACATGGCGACACTTGTTGTCAGGGTTTAGAAGAGAGTCGGATGATTACCGTTTGGGAGGTGTGCCGATATTTAACGGTGGTTTGTAGGAGTTCTGCAACCCATTTTCAAAGGAACCCCCAGACCCCCCTAGTCAAAATTCGGCGTGGCGCCATGTCTACACTTGAAAAGAAGACCATGAAGACTCTGCATATAACTTTATTATATATCACGAATCAGGGTCGAAAGTGAAGCGATGATTGTTTTAAATGATAGACATATTATAGACGTTTCGAATCAATTGTCAAACTTTGCATTACAACCACTTCAACTTCACTTAATAATCATTATAAACTTTGAATGTTGAATGTGAATCTCGTTTAATTCGTATTTGATGATCTTCCAGGACGAGAAACCCACACAGCAGGAGATCGCTCCCATAGATGAAATCTTGAATGGGCGCAATATCGATGACATCCTTGAGTTCCAGCCTGGTGCTGTGACCCCAACAAAAGTGCCATCATCATCCACTGACGAGTTTCATTTTGGCCCCAATGCGACCCCGTTCACACCCTCGTCCAACAAAACCCTCGATCCATTGGAGGCAGCTGCTCTCAGCACCATGGCCGTGTATGGTGACGAGTCTTCCGCCACCCTTGGCGGCACGTCCTTTGACGAGTCCAACGTGTCCCAAGTCAACAGTTCCACCGGCACCAAAAAAGAAGATCCCATGTCGATGTCCTTCTACCAAGACGACAGCAACGATCCGTTCGATTTGAACAGGGTTCAGGTGTTACCCGACAATATCGAGGAATTCCTCAAATCTGACCAAAACGGCGAAGCTGCTTCCCAAACCGCCTTGGAGGGAAGCAAGTTGTTTGACGATACAATTTCGGATTTACCTGAACACGATCCCAGCGTGCCTCTGGACAATGACCAGAGCATCCAAACAACCGACTTGGACAAAGTTGAAGAAAACGAAAAAGAGCTTGCGTCGCCTGTTTCTCAAGAAGAGGAGCTAGTGTGCGGAATGCCGCAGGTATGTACTATTACTGTTTCTACTATTGGAAATCTATACAAATGTTACTGTTCTCACAGACAATTAAGTGCCCTGATCTGGTACAGTTCGAGTCCCAGTTGGAACAAGGAAGCCTAACAGCCCAGAAAATCGAATCACCGCTAGCTTCACCCCTCCCCTTGAGTCCAGAACCTACGGAGACTACATCTTCTCCCCAGCCGGATTTGCTGCTAGTAGATCAAAGGATTCCCACACCAGAGGAGGCCATAGTCCAAGCTGTGTCGCCTTCGCCCACCGGCGATGCCAACTCCAGTTCCACCGCCGCTCTCCAGTCACCCACCATCGAAGAGGTGTGCAACTTACCAATTGAAGACTTTGAACCCGAGCAATTCCAAGAACAAATGCCAGTGCTCATAAATGACGCGAAAAGTTCAGAAACCAGTCAGTTGGACTTCTCACAATTTTCTTCACCACCACCAGTCCAACAGTTTTCATCAGAACCTATGCTCGATCTCGACTCGACCATTGAACAAACCAAAATTACCACAGAAACGGCCTTTGAGCGATCCGTTTTGGAAAGTTCCGACGTTGCGGAGCTGCAGTCGGCGGTCGCACAGTCCGTCAGTCCGGTACAAAGCCCAGAGCTGGTCTCATGTCCCGATCAAGCGATGAGTCTCGACCATCCTTTGATGAAATGCGTGTATCCGTTGCCAACTCAGTTTACGCAAGAGAATTTGGTGACGGAAAAAATCGTACCGGAATTCCCAGAAATGGAGACCGTGGTGACGCCGAGCGATGCCACCGAGAGCAGGGAAGATGAAGTTCCTCTAGTCCCGACCATAGTTGAGACTTCCAAAGTTGTGGAAGCGCCAAAGGAAGATGCCACCCCAGTCGTTGAAGTGGCAGCGGTTTTGGCCGTTGCTGCGACTGCTGTAGCAGCAACTGGTGTTGTAGCTGCAAGCGAAAATAAGACTCCAATAACTAAAAAGGTAATTGTTGATGGATTATACATTTCACTTGGTGAAATTTGGCGCCTTCAGATTAGTATTTATTACTATTTATATTTCGTCATGAAAAAATGCTGATTATGTACTATACTAAATCGCAAAATGGCTTCAAGTCCATGTTCAAAGCAATAATTTTTGTTGAATTTGAATCTGCCAAAAGCAGGTATCTTTGTCGTGTTTCGGCAGTGTTGACCTGTGCTTGGGAGCCTGTACATTGATTAGGAGTTCACTTCATATCCAGTGGTTGACAATTTTACTGATTAGCCGATCACAAACAATTCCCTAAAATCAATGCAAATAACGAAAATAAAGGACAGCAAATTCCCACTCTTTGACCTCCCATATCTTCCAAAATTAACCGCTGTATATTGGAGAAGGATGTATATATATTTTTAGGGAGCTACAATGAAAAAGCCAACACCAACACCAACACAGAAGGCAGCCGCCGCCAAGCCTACAAGTATTTCCAAGGCGAAACCGTCTCAGGCTTCTCCGAGAGCGCCTCTGAAAGCTGCTTCGACCACGACGGCAGCCGCTAAATCTCCTTTGGCTGCCAAACCGGCACCTAAACCGAGATCAGCTCTGACTGTCACCGCCCCCAAAACGACCGAAAGGAAACCGTTGACTAATGGAACATCGACCGCCAAGGCTGCAGGCCCCGCTTCAGCCAGGACGGCATTGTCAGCGCCCAAAATGACCAGCCGACCGACAACTGCACCAGCAAAGACCACCACAACGACGACCAGAACAGCCAATTCCACATTGACTGCTGCCAGACCCAAACCAACAACTTCCACGCTGACTTCCAGAACTCCATCCAGTACCACCACCAGAACCGTAACGTCTAGTACCACGGCCGGTGGCGTAAGTTGAATTCATCATCTTTTCAGGCATCCATTCTATACATCAAACTGGATTTTTTTCAGACCACTACAAGAACGACTACACTCACAAAGACGTCAACAGCAGCTCCTGCAAAGCCCCGACCGACAACAGCACCACCGGCCAAACCACGAACATCCTTGGGTGCTGCAACCAAAACATTCCCCAAGACTGCTAGTATTGAGAAACAAAACAAAGAAAAAGCCAACAAACTGACAGCCTCGACTGGAGCTTCTGGCCGAACTGTGACTGGCAGCACCCTCACTTCGACCACAAACAAAACACTTGGAATAACCAAGAAACCCGAAACAAAGGTAGTGTAACGAACTTGACGATCATTGATGTAACCTATCTTTGATCCCCTAGACACATCGCGAGTCACTGATTATCAGAGGGAGAGCGCAGATTTTAAATACGCTTCCGTACTGTTGACCAATGAACTTCTGGTATCTTTTTAACGGGTTTCAAACCGTTTGACCAGATGTGTTCTAATTTTGATACATGTAGTCGTCAGCGTTGTCACTTAGTGTAACGTACGATCGCGCGCAAAATAAACGGAGACAGTGTTTCGCGCGGAGTGTACCGATTTTATGAATTTTGGCTTGGTGTCACAGTGACAAGAAGGCTAAAATTCATTAAATCAGTACACTCCGCGCGAAACACTGTCTTCGTTTATTTTGCGCGCGATCGTACATTTCCTCGTATGGAGAGGAGGGCATAGCGTGTAGTATTATACCTATTATACTAGTCCTAGGCACCCCCCCTCCTCCTCCCATGTATAACGTCATTGAAATTGAAAGTGCTCTGGAGCTCCCACGAAATCACTGGTCAATATCGTTATGAGGAAACTTATGACTAGAGACCGGATTCTAGGCAAAATGCCTTTTTGTTTCTGTTTTAGGCATGTGCATGAGACCTTGAAATAAATATTAGTGTTGAAAAAACATTGCTTTTGACACCCCTTTGTTTTTGCCTAAATGCCTAAAACTGACAAAATCGGATATACTGTCCTAAAAAGACCTTTTTAACGGCCTAAAATAGGCTTTTTCGATTTTTTGGTGGAAATGATCCACAATGTTGAAATAAAATCCATTTTCTGATTTGTTCCATTAAAACTGTGAGAGTAAATTGATTTCAACCCAAATATAATTTTTTTTCTCAATTTAAAAATGTATTTGGCCTATATTGCTTAATTTAGGTCTTTACGGCCTACTTCAGGCTGTTACGTAAAGTACAGCTTTTATTCACCTAAACAATGTGAACATAACGTCTCAATCTCCACTTTTCAATGGCTTGAGATCTAGTCTTGACGCAGGGACAGGATTCTAGGCAAAATGGCTTCCGGTTTTTGTTTTGGACATTTGCACTCAGCCTTGAAATATATAGTTATGTTGAAGGAAATAGCCTCTCACATCTCTTTGATTGAAGTCTAATTTGCCTAAAATTATCAAAACTCGGATTTAGGGTCCTAAAAGTGCTCTTTTAACAGCCTAACATTAGGTTTTTTCTACGTTACGGTTGAAATGATTCACATTGTTTCATTTGTTTCGTACTGTATGTCACTTTAATTCATTTCGACACCAATTGGTAATTTATGTAACAAGTACGCAAAATGAATCCTTAGCGGATAAATCCGCGTTATTCCTAAAAGCGAATGAGCCGCCGAAGCATTTTACGTACTTGTCGCATACATCATTTTTCAGCATGAACTTTCCAAACACCAATTTGTGTCTTCTATATCGGCCATAGTGAAGTTGCCTATTCCGTAACAATGTTACTACAACAACTAAACTGCTAAATCAACAATGCAACACCTTAAGAAAATCTTTCAGATACAGTTTGCAAAAATTCGTGTTTTGAGGACTCAAAACAGTCGGCAAAATGACTATTTCAGGGAGACAATATACTAAAAAACCAATAATTTGTTTCATCACATACGAAAAAGTTTTCGGACTATTTTGCCTATTTTAGTCGTTACGGCCTAAAACGTCCTAAAATAGAGCTTTTATTTGCCTAAACATGTGTCCTAATTTCCACTTTTTAACGGCCTAAAATCCGGTCTCTACTTATGACTATCATAAATTTAAACAGAATCAGTCGCCATGTCACTATGAGTCCTTTCTGTTGTAAAAATATAGTCTTCAGCTAGTAGTGCGAAAAAATTGTTTTTTTTTCCTGAAAGGACATGAATTTTACCAGCCGATATTCACTGGTATCACTACGAGAAAAGAAAGAGTTGATTTTAAATGCTGAACTCCATGTAAAAATCACTCCGAATTTTTAGCAAGAGTGGTAAGAAGGTTTTAAGCTCTCATTTGCACGCAAAGTGAAGTAGGCAGCGGTAAAAATTTTCCGCGTGACTGGTTCTCATGGCAAGCGGTGTTCAGATTATTTTGAGCCGGCATCTTGCTTTCCCACTTTATTGGCGTAGACCCTTTCACAAGGTAATGATCCTTGATAGTGAGTGTATAAACCGCGCCTCCTGAGGGCTGAATTTCAAGTCAACGACGCAACTTGCGCCACTCATTTACGGCATCGATAAGCCAATCATCGCGTCAGATTGTGATATGTTGCTATAGTGACCGGACTTACGCCTCACTTGCGCGAGCGTATCTTCACCTTGAAATCCAGCCCTGAGCAAAGTACTTTTTGCCCTCTGTACTTCGTACCCTCGTGGTTCCGCATGCAAGCTCTCAAAGTATTGTTAAAGAGGATAGTTCAGCCAATTTTTTTTTCCTGATGGTGTTATCAGTATCAGTAATTTCTACTGGGAATAGTGTAAAAAAACCGCTGTTGAACTAAGCAATGAAAATTGCTCACTTTTCGGGTATAATAACGAAATTTAGCATGGGCGTATACCCAAAATTGGCGATTTGATCGCAGCACTCGATAGTTCGCAATGGGGGTCCTCAAAATTTTCAAGATGCAGAAATTTACACAAAACGATAATCAAGTACCGTCATGTGTGTCGTAAAAGAAGCTTATGGGTCTGTTGACAATATTTTCAGCAATTGTCGTCTTGTCCGTTTCATTCTTCGTTGCGTTTCCAACCAAATCGCATTCTGTAAGCCTTATTGTGGGAAAAAAATCATTTGCAAATACCATTGCAAATATCACTATCACTATTATTTGCAATGGTATTTTCTAAAAAGTTATGACTTTCCGGCACACTTTTGTAAGATCTTTTTTTTTATTACTCAGACATGCCTACGAAACAATGCTTGGCTTGGAACATGCCTTCTCGTCCTGTAAAAATTCACGTCCCTGCCCAATGACGTAAAAATAATGATATTCACTCCAACTTGAAAAGGTAGCTAGATGAGAAACTGATTGATTTGTTTGAATTTCAGACGTTGGGTTCCCGAACAGCCATAACGAAAACGACTTCTGCAGCAAAATCAACGACAATAACGAAATCGGCCGCCGCCACCACCAGAACGGCAACCACCGCAACGGCTGCAGGAAAGAAACCGATTGAAATTACCCGTAATGTCAAAACCAAAACGACGAAAATTGAAAAACCCGTCGCAAATGGCATTTCGACAGTAGTCTCCGAACAAATAACAGTAATAAATAATGCAGTAAACGATTTGGTGAAAGATAACTCGCCTGTAGATAATAAGTTAATTGTTGATACTAACGCTGCAGACTGAACTATTATCCTTACTAACTTTATTACCTAATCATAGCATAGCATAAAAATGCATTAATAATAACAATAATGATTAATAACTGTTATATTTAAAATTTTTATAATACGCATCCCCTAATTATTGAGTGTATAGAGCTGTGTTATTTTAGTATTTTGAGTTTCTAAGTGGTGTGGATAAAGACTCTGATCTATACAACATTATATGTAACTGTATACTGTATTTCGAATTTTTCTTTTGTACGTATTTATTCTGTTTATTTTTTATTGATAGAATACGGCTTAAATGTACTGATGTGTTCGCCAATGCACTCTTTTGTAAATATGTTTAAATGAAAGTTATAAAATTATATAATCAGGTGCTAAATTGATAACTTGATTGGCGCTTTGTAGTTTTTGAAATTCGTTGAGTGTTTTTTTTATCATTGCTACTTTTTTATATACATTTTAAATGTCTCGATATCTTTTATTACTAATGATTTTTAACTACTGAAAATGTTATTTGCGACCATTTTTCATTTGTGGTAGATTTCTGTTTTGGGCAAATGACCTGATGAAACCAAACAGCTACAAATATGTCCGCGATTTTCTGCGAGAGAGTGACTTGAGCTTTCCCAGAAACGAAAAAGCAACAGAAATCTGTGCATCTATATGTCTTACAAACTCCCTGTCAGGTGAACAAATTTGAAGAAGAAAAAATGACGTCAAATTTTTTAATGTTTTCCTTCTATTATTTGTATTATTTATTGTGAAGTATATTACTTATTCAGCACAAAATAAAATTTGGAAATAACAAATGTTTTTACTTGGCCTCAAGGCTCCAGAGGAGCACATCAAAAACGGAAATCAAATGATGTCCGCCCAAAAAATATTTTTCAAAAAATTGGTCCATCCTTTCAATGAAGATCAAAGTTTGATTTCTTCGCGTTAAAAACGCCGCTACATTCACAATGACTTTGTAGTAGTGAACACCCTGACGCCACGTCGACAGGTTCATCGTTTGCTAGTTTTTTTTTTGCTTACGAGGTTTGTTCTATTATTGTAGCAGGGGGTTCGTGGGGCCCCATGACTACAAACGCCGTTTCACTCCGCCGATATACGATTTCTCTTACGCAGGATATTCATCTGTTTGGTGTAGAACAAAACCCTAAGACGCGTCTTCGTCATATAGCATTGGTGCTGGAGGCCCAGGCGCATGGAAGTTGTCTACCTAACAGTTTTTGAGTTAAAAATTTACGTTTAAAAAATCATTGAGATTTGTGGGGAACCACTCAGTTTATGATGTTATTAGGCTACCATAGCATCATTTGGGACATTGAAAAAAAATCGTACAAGAACCCTTTTTACGAGGTAGGTAATAAGTATGTACGATCGTGCGCTGAAAAAAAATCGTACAAGAACCCCTTTTACGAGGTAGGTAATAAGTATGTACGATCGTGCGCAAAAAAAAACGGAGACACTGAAAATACTTTGAGACCTTAGATATTAGGCTTCTCATTGTGTAGTGGATATGTTTATATGCATTTTGCGTGCACACTTGTGTGATAAATCAACATGGATAAATGCATCAACCTCACACAACTAGAAGTTCGGCAACTAGAGCTTTCAAGATGAAATTTTTCACCACCTTTATTGCATTACTAGCTTTCGCCGGGGCCGCTTCGCGGCCCCTAAGCGAAACCTAGTCCTCGTTCGCTCGCGCTTCTCGTAGGGTGATATTTCCATGAGTAACTTGCATTCGCAGTTGTTTCTCTGCATCTAACGGTGCTCATTCTACTGATTCGTTGGGAACGTCTACGTACTTCGCAATCTTCGACTTTTTCATTTTTTCGCTGTTCGTTTTTTTTTCGCCATTTTGCTACAGAACTGGCAAGATCTCCTCTTCCACGTTTGGGCATTGTATAAAATATATATCACATCAACTTTTCATTAACAACTGGCAAGAAACAGGTGTTCAAAATCACGACGGATCTTGCTTTATATACCCCTACCAATGGGTAGCCCCACCCAAACCAAAAAAAGTTTCGAATGGTCCACAATTATCCAGAATATTCCACAACATTCGAGAGTGTTCTGGAATGTTCCTGGCCGAACGTTCCAGACTATTTCTGAATATTCCAGGATATACCGGAACATTCTGTAATGTTGTGGAATGATCTCGAATACTCTAGATTATTCTGTACTGGTACATCTACCTCTACCAATAGGTGGCCCCACACCAAAAAGGCTTCGAATAATCCACAATGCTCCAGAAACTTTCAAGAGTGTCCTGGAATGTTCCACAATGATCTGGAATGTTTCGGGATGTTTTCGAACGTTCTAGACAATTGCCAAACATTCCAGAACATACCAGAACATTCTGGAATGTTGTGGAAGCTCGAATATTCTCGAATATTCTGTACTTATTCTGTACTGTACCTCTACTAATAGGTGGCTCCACACCAAAAAGGCTTCGAATGATCCACAATGTTGCAGGATCTTTCAAGGGTGTTCTGGAATGTTCCACAATGATCTGGAATGTTCCGGGATGTTTCCGAACGTTCCAGGCTATTCCCGAATATTGTAGAACATACCGGAACATTCTGGAATGTTGTTGATTGACCTCGAATACTTTCGGATGTTCTGGACTGTTCTAGACATTCTAGAGGGCGAAAGTTCCAGCCATTTTAATTTAGAAAAAACCCCGCCCTTCAAATAAAACCAAGAACCTTCTTCATGGATGGGACATAGAGGGCTACCACACCATATAACTCCTTTGATCTTACTGGGACTCGTTTCTGAGTTCCGGCACGCACCTCGCTGTACACTTTCTTTTATTATTCGAACATTTCAGAACATACCGAAGCATTCTGGAATGTTGTTGAATGATCTCGAATACTCTCGAATGTTCTGGACTGTTCTAGACATTTCTAGAGAGCTGAAAATTTCCAGCCTTTATACACACATCAAAAGAATCTAGGGGACAAGCAAATTCAGACGATTTCTGAAATCATCAGAACTTTTGATTTCCGTCAGGGATTTCATATCGGTTTTCAGTGATCGATAGCTCAATCTTTCGTTTCCATGTCTTGATCACGTCAAATACGAACAATGTTTTAAAGGTTGCTACAGGGTGATCAATGGGACAGTGTAAAATTGCCGAAAGTTCAGTACGAGCGCGATTTCCCAAAAAAAAATATTTCATGCACTTCAATAGCACAGTTATGAAGATCGGTGCTTCAGCTTCAATAACGTTCTTGAATTTTGAAAGTCGAAGGTGAATTGCCAAAGATATTGGTCATTTTGTACCGCCATGTTAAACTTTCCAAGAAAGAAGAATGCGATCCGATTTCATTGAAACTTAAAACACACTCATGTCTGGTTCAAGTAATTGGAATTTCAAGGTCAAATTTCACTTTCGATCACTTTTGAGCCGCTATATTGAACTTTTCACATGAATGATTCGATTTGAATGGAACTTGAAACACACTAGAATCGAATCATTTCCATAAAAGTTCAATGTGGCGGCTGAAAAGTGACCGAAAAAGACATTCGACCTTGAAATTCCAATTATTTGAACCAGACATGAGTGTGATCCAAGTTTCAATGAAATCGGATCACTTTCTTGGAAGTTCAACATGGCGGCACAAAATGATCAATATCTTTGTCAATTTACCTTCGATTTTCGAAATTCAAAAACGCTACTGGAGCTGAAGCACCAGTCTTCATAACTGTTCTATTAGAATGCATAAAAAATTATTTTTGAGAAATCGCGTTCGTACTGAACTTTCGGCAATTTTACACTGTTCCATTGATCACCCTGTAGAAACTTTATGAGACATTGTTCGTATTCGACGTGATAAAGGCATAAAAACGAAGGATTGGGCTATCAAACACTGAAAACCGATATGAAATCGCTGACAGCAATCAAAAGTTATGATGATTTTAGAAATCGTCTGAATTTGCTTGTCCCCTAGATTCTTTTGATGTGTGTATATCTTCAAAAGCACGCCCTTTAGGTAAAGACGGAAACCTTCCTCATCGATGGGGGATATAGGGTTACCACACCATATAACTCCCTTCATCGTAGCGGGACTCGTTTCTGAGTTTTAGCGGCACAAAGATTTGGGACTTGCTTTTATTATACAGGGTGATTCAAAAATGGCGCATTTCCTTTTGGGCACGTTATAGTGGACGTTAACGGAGCATGGGAAAAATAATAAAAAAAAAATCTGCTACGATTTGCAAGTTATTCACAAAAACAAATCTGTCCAATCTGGCAGCATCGCATTAGTACCTACCTGGCACCTTTAGATCAAAGAGGTACATCACAATAGCATTATTGTATTGTTACCCTGGAAACTCCGTAGAACCTGCCAGACCATACCACATACTTGCCAAATGTATTTTCACGGCACTTTTGAGGTGAAAGACGAATTTTGAAATTTAAAAATACGACTCAAATCTCAATTGCAAGAGAAACTTTCAATCGGGAACTACTAACGACATGCGACTCTTGGCAAGTAACAATGCTTTGTTTTAAAATCATGCAAACTGGAGAAGTTAAATTCTCAACTTCACCTCTTCATAACTCGAAGGATAAATGAGCCAGTTTTTTTTCACTATTTTTTCCGTGCTCCCTCAACGTCTCCCACAACGTACACGGGAGGAAATGCGCCATTTTTGAATCACCCTGTATATATATATTGATTTTTTTTATCCATACATACCGTTAACATTATTATTATTATCATCAAAAAACAAATATCTCCTGTGCACTCCTAAGAAGTTGAACTCCTCCTCGGGGAATGAAGCTAGAGCCCTGGAACATTTTCCAATGCATAGCTTATAGGTCCTCAAGGCTCAAGGGTGGCCACTGGGCAGATTGGATTTCATAGTTGCGCCGCCATCTTGGTCGCTATATTGAAATCTCTTATTAGTTGAACGGTTTTCATGAAACTTGGAACTTTACGACTCTTACCTTGTATAATCATTATTATTTTCAAGCTGATCGAGTTCCATATGATTCCGCCGCCATCTTTTATACAGCTTACCCCCATCCACGAAGAAGGTTCCCTGGTTTTACTTGAAGGACGTGTTTTTGAAGATACAAGGGTTAGAAGTTTCGACCGCTAGAAATTTCTAGAACAGTCAAGAACATCTCTTCGGAACATTCGAGAGTATTCGAGATCATTCTACATTATTCCAGAGTATTCCGGAATGTTCGGGAATAGTCTGTGGAGCATTCGTGATCTTTCCACAACATTCCAGAATGTTCCGGTATGTTCTGAAATGTTCCAGAATAGTTTGGAACGTTTGGGGACATACAGGAACATTCCAGAACACTTCAGCTCTGGCCACACACCAGAGTCACACCAGGCTTTATAGTGTATTTGTTAATAAAAAGTTCATGTGATTTACAATGCCCAAATGTAAAACAGGAGGAGATCTTGCCCAGTTCTGTAACCAAACGGCGAAAACAAAAAGAACAGCGAAAAAATGGGAAAGTCGAAGAGCGCGAAGCACGTTTACGTTCACAACGAGTCAGAATGAGCTTCGTGAGAAGCAGAGAAACCGAAGCACAACGAAATTAACGAATTGGAGGATCAAGAATTGCGACACAATCTTATAAAATGTTCTGGGCGGATGTTAACAATGTTGACACCGAACATTTCAGAATATGTAGATATACCGCGCGTAACATTCCGTGCATAAGCTCCTGTTCACGAAATGGCCCCTATTACAAATCGAAAACATATAGACGTATCCACGTCAAGAAACAAAGATCTCCTGTGCATTTCCAAGAAGTTGAACTTCTACTCAGGGAATGAAGCTAGAACCCTACAACTTTTTCCGATGGATAGTTTAGGTCCTCAAGGGTGGCCAGTGGGCAGATTGGATTTCATGGTTGCGCCGCGCCATTTTGGTCGCCATATTGAATAAATCTCTTATAAGTGGAACGTTTTTCATAAAACTTGGAACTTGTCCTTGTCTCGTATGATCATTCTTATTTTCAAGCTGAATTTCATGATCCCGCCGCCATGGCGGCAATCTTGGCCGCCATTATGTTGAAATTTTCCAATCATGGAACGATTGTCATGAGATGTGAAACTTACTCTTGTCTCGTATGAACATTCTTATTAATTTTCAAGCTGGACTTCATTTCTGTCAATGACATCTGCACTAAGAAAATGCGCTATTGCGACTCACGCACGTAAGGGGATATTCACTTGTTTGTTTACAAATTCTCCGCAAGAAGCGGACATCACGGAAAATAATCTGGTATGTGCGTTCGCCAAAAAAAGTGGGAGGAGTCAACATCAGCGCTCAATAAGGTGATGATTTACGAAACTGAATAATGCCTTTTTATTCTGTTTTCGGTAGCTAGATGTCGCTACTCGACTGAATGCACATGGTGATTCCGCTATGTGCGTTCGCCGGGAGGAGTCGACTCAGCGCTCAAAGTGGTGATTTACGAAACTGAAGGATGCCTATTTGTGTTATTTTCGGCTGCGAGATGTCGCTACTTGACTGAATGCACATAGCGGGAGTCTTGACGCGTGCCTAATACAAAATGTAAATTGCGAGGTAAATTGCTTCGGAAATAAAATATTAGCAGGCATCTCACAATGGTGAAATTGTCAGAGCGTGATTCCCTCCAAAGTAAAAAAGCATTTTCCGTTTTGTTACGCCAGGAATATATGCCTAGGCATCCTAATCAAAAGAAGGTGGTAGAGGCAAGAAATTATTTCTTCAGAGTCAAACTTCCAGTCAATTAAGTATCTGTATCATTGGATATTTTTTTAGCAAATATTGGTAGGTACCTCAGTTAGGTGCCTAGTTCTTTTACGTTAATGAATCCTTGACCTTCGCGTTTCGACCACAAAACCACAAAAATATTTTTCGTGTGATAGGCAGGTGCGATGTTAATGATCTATAGGCTTACGTATATGAAGATATGGAATGGTCTTTTTTATACATAGGTACCCAACAGCAACATCTATCCAGTAATGTTTCCATGTAATGCAATGGTTTGTTTTGATTACTTTTTGTAAAATAAAACACATTCTACGACAGCTGACTGCAATAGATAGGTGACGACAAATAAACTGTTATAGGTACCTATCGAAAGTTTCCATCCCATATGGCGACCAGTTTGATTTAAGGACAATTTTATAACCTTTATGTTAGAAATGGCACTTCCGGTATCCGGCATCCACATTAGCAGCCTAATTATAAAGCCATAGAAAAATCACTGCTGTTACAGGTTACAGTAGAGCATTTTGGATGATGTGTTTGACCTGTGAAGTTTATAGTACCTACTTATTTGAAACGGGCAGTTTCAAAATCCCCGATGTATTTATGCTGTAAGAGGTTCATTGTATTTTCCAGCTGGCTTATCCGCTCTTTACGGTCTGTTAACAGTTGCAAATAAAGCAAACAGTATGTGCCACACGTGTATAATTTCATAATTACATATACATAATGCGTCTAGTGAAAATTGCAGCCGGTGATCTTATCATTTTGTGTGATTCGTTCGTGGAAACACTTTTATTCAGTCGCTGTCCACCTCATCGTCCAGCTCTTCATAATGTTTCAAATCATCATTGTAATACAGAAACAAGCACGGCGTATAAAAGCTTTTTGGTATCCCCAGTTCTGCCATACATTCCCTTTCATCTGGGATTCCGTTCTCGTCTAACGTATTGTTCATGTTCAACACTTCATCGTTGAAACTGTAATGATTCCAAGTCAAGTTTCTCCTTTAGTTACCTATCCAAATAGGTAAGCAAACTTACACCCAAGTGTAGCTGTCTGACTCCGAGTTGAATATGGAGTACCTTTCTTGGATCCTCTTCAAAGTATCTTCACAACAAACGTTAATTTGTACGATTTTGCACGTTAACATATTGGCGATCCGTAGCGGTCGGACGCTTTTCGTCAGAATGCCTACCTGGTATTTCTCGTAGTCTTTCCACCAAGGAAGACCGTCCAGGGGCCTCCACAGAGGCGTGGGCACTTCGTAATTGACGTCTGGTAATTTCCCATGTGGACAGTAAGGAACCAATACTCCAGTGACAGGATGTATGTAATGCTGAATCTCCCCTGTTCTTTCATCGAACCAATGGCTGACGTCTTTTCCAGCAAAAGCAACGAATGGTTTGATGCACGACTGATGTTTGTAATGGTGGATGAGGGGGGTGACATCGAAGACTTTACCCAAAAATGACAGCCAGCAGTCGTGGGGGGAATTGTGGGTGACCACTTCAAATGACCCGAAGACTGGTCGAACTTTGTTTTTCTTGGGTTTGGCGGACTTCATCTCCGGATGTCACTTGCAAAAAAAAGGTTTGACAACACATTAGGCAAAATATTCTCATCATCATGGTTATAAACGTTATAATGCGTTATAAATAGACTCTATTCACCTTATTCGAAATTCCTCTGCCATCTTTTGACGATATGTTGAAGTGGAGATATCTGGGGGGATTGAGTCCCAAACCAAAATGCACCAGATTTTCTCATGTCAACTTTATTTATAATGTCAACACAACAAAAGCGCGCCCGTCGCCAGTGACATAGAAACAAAATAATATTTATCATCACTATGGTATTATTCAAGTGTTTGTAATTTGTGGTTTCTTCAGTCATTCCCATGTCATTCTCCAGTGGAATGGCTCTCCAGTGCTTGAATCAGCTTGGATGGTGCGATGTACCCTTATGAAACGCTGAAGTGGTGCAATGTGGAAGCCAGCAAGACGACGGACCTTGGCAGTTTATCGTCGTAATTTTTCTTCCCCGATGTAATGAAGTGTACGCCGCAAACCTTGTGGCATTTTGTAGGCTGGCATGAGTCCTTTTCACAACTCCTTTTTCTACGCGCTTTACCCAGATCTTTCTCTTCTTTCGTCTTTGGTGAACGCGTGAATTGAAACATTTCGACTTTCGGCTGTGTCCGACTTGCAGCCAGGTCCGTGAGCCAGGTACACAGCACCTTGTATACCCCTTTGCTGATTGCGACTTCCCACCATTGGTAGGTCGGTATTTCACAACATGGATTAACAAATCAAACTCAGTAATTTAGCAGTAGCCACAAACGATAACAATAACCGGTTACAACAGCAGCAGCAATAACAAGACAAAATAACGAAGATGAGAGAAAATTCGGAAAGCTGGGTGTACTTGGAACGTAAACGATCCCTGCTCGTAATGACAAATTCAAATACAACACTTGACTGGAAGAAGTCGAACTGACATCTATGCAATATAGTAGTTATCTACTTTACCTACGCTGTGGGGACCCGTTTCCCATGATGCATTTCATTTACGAATAAGGTGAATAGACCGAAGAAGTGTGACGTCACAACACGGCAACATGGCCGGCGGTTGACATTTTCTGGAGGCCAACGTCAAACGTGACATGACCGTGGGATGCACGGCACGTGGCATGCACTTGACGTTTCTCTGTTTGTGTTTGTCATGTGTTTGTCAAATTTTTGCGAAGGTAAATAACGGAAATGGATATAACAAAAAAAGATCCATATTTTGGGCTATATCAGGTGGAGGAAATCAAACTATATTGCTATAAACTAAAAACTGCTAACTATAAACTGCGATTCATTGCTCTTTGCCTCTGAGCATCTCATGAACGAGATTGTCGACGGCGATTCTCCTGCCCAGTTTTTCTTCGAGGTCTTCTCGCTGCCTTAATGGACCGTTACAATGAAAACGAGCGTGTTCCGCGTTGTCCTGGCGCTGAGGCTTTTGAGGCTCCCCAGTATTTCTTTCATCCAACTTTGAACCAAGGCGTTCCACTGCCGTTGCCACTGCTTGACGAACTGCTCTCTGGCCTTGTTCCTGCTTTCTGGTTTGCTGGTGGGCACTCCTAGGCTTGTTTCCTCTAATCGCAAGCATCAGGGCGAAGGGTGGGATACCCGAGAGCGCTCGTGCTGCATCATGCGGAACCGTTCTGTAGGCACAGGTGATTCTGAGTGCAGCTTTGCGCAGCTCTCTGTCAATGAGTTGGGCTATGTCTGGCCTTTTTGCAACCAAGTCCGCCTGTATGACGCTGGCTGTCTCTCAGGCTGGCAATTTCAGCAATGCTCACTGCCATTTTGCACTGACTTTTGTGACTTTTGTTGTGAACCTCCAGAAAATGTCATGCCAAACACAACCAAACATAGAAACGTCACGTTCATGTGACGTTGGCCTCCAGAAAATGTCAACCGCCGGCCATGTTGCCATGTTGTGACGTCATCACTTCTCCGGTCTTATTCATACTCAAGAAGAATTTTATGTAATATTTTGGTAACAAGGCATTCTGGGGTGTTTTGGCCTCGCTGAATACGAAAATGCCTGTCACCAACTTGGAATAGGACAAGAAAGCTGCAATAGGGGAGAGAAGTAAAATCAACAATAATAATGCTGGAATTTTAATTCAATTTCAATTCAATTTCTCCTGTCAAGAGTGTCAAGGCACACTTCGCACCGACCAATCAACACAATCCTCATACGGCGGGATTTTATTTGAATTTTGAATCGGGGGAGAACTTAAATCGTAGGTATTTCATGAAATACGTGGCTTTTTTACCTATAATTTTTGCCGTTTACAATACCACTGGCTACATTTCACGTTGATTATAGCTTGTAAGTCAATATCTACTGTTATTGTTGATGTAGGACTGTTTTATTACCTTGGATTTCTGAAAATTATTCTGGGCCCCTCACAAAGTTACAATACCGCTTTGGATTGGGGTTGTAGGTAAAGTACTGTACATGACACGAGTAGTAAAGCAATTGCGCACTCAGGGAGTACTGCACTCGCTCGCTACGCTCGCTCGTGCGCAACTTTTCCCTGCGTGCGTAATATGCTACTTACTACTCTTGTTACGTAATGTACTAATTTCATTTCATTCATTCGAAATAAACTCGAGTGTTGTGCATTTAAAGAAAATTTGGGCGAATACGATGAATTCATCAAATTGCGCCCGCATGTCCAAGTCGCTGCATTGACAACAAATTTGAAGACGGAGCTGGCCTTGTTTGAAAACGGAGGTATTCGTGGGCGCAATTTACAAATGACTTACGATTTTTTATCATCAATTCATTACCACTTACGAGTGTGGAGTCGGAAAGGGCGTTCTCCGGCGCAATAGTGCTATGGACAAAAATTCGCTCCAGGCTTGGAGCTTGGAGATAACTCGCTGGACGAATTAGGCCTAGTATTCCAGTTGGAGTTGAACTTTCGTTTAGTAAAACTATTGGTTTAGTTGCCATAGATTCAATTGTTTCAACAATTGTCCCCGCAGTAACAAAACCAAGTTTTACTAAACGAATTAAAGGAAAGTTCAACTCCAACTGAAATTACTCTGGGACTGGGCCGTAGTTTTTTTTTTGCGGCATTGGTTTAAAAACGAAGAAATACGTAGTTACTTTAAATATTTGTTTCGTTTATTGATAAAATGATAAAAATTCTCCAATTTATTGTTTTTTCACGATAATTCAAATTTCGGAATTGAATCCCGAAAATCCCGGGATCCCGGGATCGTGATTCTTCGATTCCGAAATCCCGGGATCAGGATTTTTCTCCGGGATTGCACCCCCTAATTTCAACTGGCATTTAAAGATTTTACTTCATATCTCCATATAAACATCAGGTAAAAGGGAAAAATAGAGGCCTTTTAGTCACCACTTTTTCAAACTCGCTCGAAGACCACCAGCCAACCTGACTGGGCGCCAACCACAATGGTTGGCCACACCAACATTTGACGAAACCAGCCATGTTGTCCCACCGCATTGTCAGTGATCAGTGAATATAGGGACCTCAAAGTTATGCTTAGATGTGGAATCTAGAAACAGCAAAAAGATCTAGAATTAACAAATTAGAATAATTAGGCGTAAACTAAGCAAAGCTTTCGTGATTTGTGTGCAACCGCGTTGGACGTTATTATTTCTTTATAGTTGGGTGAGTTCACCTGTGAGCTGTATGCTCTACCGATTGTTCTTGAATAAATTATTAAACTGTAGCAAACGTACGAACCATATGGCTTTGGCTTTCCTCATGAAAATAACATGTACTTAGGTACATTTTACGCGTGTATAAGTTTTTTGGACCACCCGGTTTATTTGTAACAGATTTTCCAGAGATGAGACGGCATGTGTGCGAGCTCTAACCCATATCGTCCCTCATCCTCATCCTCTTCGACGTCGACTGGCAAATGTGAACATTTGGTCTTTGTGAAGTTCACGCTGACTGCTTCAACATTATTGTGAGACAACAGAGAGCCAAGCTAACGCTGGAGTAAAAGATAAAGCGCGAGTTATTGATAATTATTATTACGGACGTGAAAAATAATAATAATCGTTACTTTACTACAAAAATGACAGTATCCTGTGTTGATAACATTCAAATCGGTCAAGAACTGTGCCTCGCGTTATGTTATTGTTATTGTATAAAATAGTAAGAAAGTATGACTTCCTAGAAGTGGCGTAAAAATGAGAATAACATTTTATTAATTAAATAAGTACTTAGGTACTCTCCTATAATTTGTGCCTTGTGTGTTGTGTGCTTTTTCGACGAATACTTTACCCACGAAGAATACAAAAAATTATAATCAAGAGGACTCGGGCACACTGGAGCGGGGAGTCATCATGGAGAAATTACCACTCTTCTTCAACATACACAGGTGAGTAGGTACCTACCTATAACCTAACAGCATT
The DNA here is from genome assembly GCA_949128115.1 of Anaspis maculata. Classification (NCBI taxonomy): domain Eukaryota; kingdom Metazoa; phylum Arthropoda; class Insecta; order Coleoptera; family Scraptiidae; genus Anaspis; species Anaspis maculata. Next base: position 53,743,190 of record OX421961.1, on the reverse strand, counting down.
GTTTACAAAACAGAGAAATGCTCTTGAACTACTTAGGTATTTTTGAACGCAGAATTCGCATGGTAATTGGGCGCCATTAAAGTGAATAATGTGGAAATAAGAGAGCAGAAGATGAGTGTTTTGGATGCTAACGGAAAAAGTCTAATTGTGTCTGAACTGAAATCAGTGAAATCTAAATAGCCCAGGTACTATCGAGTTTCAGCATGAACTAATTTATGGTCGGCCAAATTTTTCATAAAACGACAATAAAGAGTGTCTGCTATAACATACCAAAAGTCCCCTAAGATCCCGTGTCGGCGTCCCCCTTTTTGGGGCGTTTTTCTGAAATATGACAGTTACGTTATAAGTATAACACACAGATATTGAGACGCGCGCCTGTCACCCGGAATAGCTCAGTGGCAAAGGCTTCGATTTCCGATTGATGGATCGCTGGTTTGAATCTCGTTCAAGACACAATTTTTTTTTTCGTGAAAGTGATTTTTTCCTTCTCCTAAAAATTATCCAAGGGATGAGAGTGCTTATTCTGAAGCATTTTCGACTTTTTTCTCGAGAAAATAAATCTACTAATACGAGTTCTGGACACATAATAAACAATAAACTGTGATGCCATCATGGCTTTTTCATCACATTTTTCAACTCATAAAATGTAGTTACCTGTCCATTGCGAAATTGTATTTAGGTATTTTCAATAATAATGCTGGACGAGCATTTCCACTTGTACTCTAGCTTGTTATACTGTCCCATTTCTTTGAACCACTCCACACAAGGTGGATTTCCTGGGACATTAAATAGAAGCATGGTCACGCAGAAAAGATCTTATAGGTCGCAGTGCAGAAAGGATTCTCCGAGACCAAACAACCACCTCTTATCTACAATCTACAATCTGAACCACTTCCTTTTCTTATATACGGGTCATTCAAAAAAGATGTCCACACCCATTTTTCTCAATATCCGTTAAAGCTAGCGAGTTGCGGTGAAGACCGTTGGATTCAGATGGTTTTTCTGATCAAATTTGATATGTTAACAAAACTACTTCACCAAAACTCTGAGTAAGGAGGCACCTCAAAATTTTTGGCGAACGAACGAACGAAGACGAGGATGACTTCTTCAATTAACTCTTGTTATTTACCTATGGACACAAAAATGTTTCTACAAAGTTTATTTTTGGTTCAAAACTGGCTTTAATTTTTTAGGCCTTCCTTTCAAAAGGTCTATTTTTGTTACTCTTCTTTAATTATTATTGTACATTTCGGATATCGCGAAAATAGAATATTTTGCACATTTGTACTCAAACGGGTGCCCTTTAGCAGCACCCTAGCGATAACCCGACAGTTTGGAATCACCTGTATTTTAAATTGATAATGATAATTGATAATTGATTGACAAGGACAAGTGGAAATGCTCGTCCAGCATTATTATTGAAAATACCTAAATACAATTTCGCAATGGACATGTAACTACATTTTATGAGCTGAAAAATGTGACGAAAAAGCCATGATGGCATTACAGCTTATTGTTTATTATGTGTCCAGAACTCGTATTATTAGATTTATTTTCTCGAGAAAAAAGTCGAAAATGCTTCAGAATAAGCACTTTCATCCCTTGGATAATTTTCAGGAGAAGGAAAAAATCACTTCCACGAAAAAAAAAATTGTGTCCTGAACGAGATTCAAACCAGCGATCCATCAATCGGAAATCAAAGCCTTTGCCACTGAGCTATTCCGGGTGACAGGCGCGCGTCCCAATATCTGTGTGTTATACTTATAACGTAACTGTCATATTTCAGAAAAAAAGCTCCAAAAAGGGGGACGCCGACACGGGATCTTAGGGGACTTTTGGTATGTTATAGCAGACACTCTTTACTGTCGTTTTATGAAAAATTTGGCCGACCATAAATTAGTTCACGCTTTGACTTGAATAGCACCTAAAATACCTGGGCTAAAATGGAAATTAGCGAGGAAACTATTTAGTTGATGAAAAAACGGATGATGGTAGAAAAAGTGTTGCGATTGGAATGACTTGTATTAAATACAGATGTTTCAGTGATGGTGGTTCAAATTTCAAAAGGAGATTCCTGATCAAAAACCATGTCTTAGAGTAATAATGATTGGTGTCTGGGAATGCTTTGTTTCAGAGATACCTACAGGGGGTGTATTGGAGGTGAAATTCGAAATTTTCAAGCTGATTTTCAGGTGACATTAGTTAGGTACCTTCAGTCCGTTCATCTTCACCTATTATTTAAAATTCCACTAGTAATGAAACAGCCCTATAGCATCTGCACAAAATTGCATCTTTTATCCTGAATTATTTTAAATACTATTCTGACTTCTGAGTGGTTTATGATTTTGTTCGACAAATTTTGAGAGATGGAGTGAAGCGAGGAGTGAAGGTACCCAACTGGCACCTGATTCCTGATTTTCGTAGATCTATAACTTCTAAAGTATTCTACGTCGCTGAAGATACTGAATTGAAATTTGACACAAAGTATAATAATTATTTGAGTGAATGCATGCCCATTCCGAGATGCATGCCTTTGAAATGCTGACTACAATTTTGCTCACAATTCCCCAGAGGCGTAGACAATATGTCGTCAACACAATTTTTTTAGCGCAATTTTTTCAATATAGGAAATTATGGCGGAACAGTAGAGATACGTGATGGAAAAACTGGAGTTTTGGAATGGACACCTCAAAATCTGTAACAATATCAATTCTTAAAAATAATATCGGACGAGATATCGGATAAAATCCGACTCGTAACGTATATGGTCCGAAAGTTTTGGGGAATTGTTGAAGGCTGATTACTTTTTCTGGAGAGTCTTTATTTTTCAACTTGATATTGCAAAAAATAACATCGTATATAACAATAACAAATTAATATTCAACATATTGATAATGGACCATTATCTTTGATTGATCTCAATTTTCTTCCATAATTCTCTGGACAACAGCAGGATCAATTTCTCCAATGCGAAATGCTCTAATGTTTTTGAAGTTTGTTTTCCTCCTTATCGGCACTTCTTGTGCCATAGGAGTTTGCTGCATTTTATTTATTAAGGTACAATTTGAAAAATTCCATTCAACACAACACACAACACCCAGACCTCCTGCCCGGGAATCGAACCCGGGAGCGCCGCTTGCCAAAAATGCGACGCTGCAATTGGTCTTCATTTGCAGCTTCCCATCCCTTGTCGTGTACTATTCTGCTCAATACTCACAAAAAATCTTATATTGGTCGAGCTCGAGCTTGCGATACATATTGGGAAGCAGGAGCTTAGAGAAATTGATCCTGCTGTTGTCCAGAGTCCAGAGAATGATCGAACATGGCAGAAGAAAATTAAGAGCCATCAAAGATAATGGCCCATTTTCAATATGTTGAATATGAATTTGTTATCGTTACCTATAGATGATGTTAGTTTTTGCAATATCAAGTTACAAAATTAAACCTATCAAAAAAAAATTATTAGCTTTTAAAAAAATTCCCAAAACTTTCAGACCATATATATACCTAGACGTTATTGTCGCACTATATTAATAAGAATGAGGGTTTTTCTTAAAGTCTTGCCACAAATATATTTGAAAGCCACTTTAAGAAAACGCAACATCAATGCTGGAAACATACCTACTTTAATTCTCTATATTATTAAGTTAAGCCCTCTTATAAAAAAAAACTCTAGAAACACCATCGCATGGAATACAAATCTTTCAAACTCTAGGTTGATTGTAGACCACAACTTGGTGTTGAAGACCGGTAGCACTGGCTATTTATTCGATTTTTTGTTCAGATGTGTGGCCACGCTACCAATACCTACGTATATAACGTTTCATTTATTACGTTGCCTCTTGTGTGGATAACAAAGATAGGTAGGTAAGTACCTACAACGTTTTCACTTTTTTTACTTATCATCCATTTTTAATGATACAGACACATTATGTGTGTATACTCACCATTATTAGTGCACGTGTTTTGGAAGCCGCCTCTGGGAGTCTGAGCGAGACACAAGACATAGGTGGGCAGAGCCACGCGACCAGCAGCTGTTATTCTTCCTCCATCAATTCCTCATCCGCCCGCTCTTCCACCCCGCATATCCTGAATTGCGGTAAATGACCATCACCAAGGGTCCAAGTAAAAGCCATCAAGAATTCAAGACTACCAGAAGGGTTATGAAGCGGTTGGTCGATACTCCGGGCAACTGCAGCTGCTGATCACCTCAAAGCTGCATCATTGAATTGGTAATAAAAGTTATTATTTAAAAGAAAAATTGATGCTGGTGCCGTGTGATTTGGAACCGTTGAATTTATCTTACACAACTTACAGATTTACCGAAAGAATTACTCAATTTTTAATGAATCTCATGGATATCTGGAACAATAATATTCTTTTGGAGATACCAGACACGCGCAAGCGTGACCTATTTCGAAGAAAATCTGCAAAAATAAGACCTCTATCAACTTGGAAGACTATAGCGTCGTATATCGGATGCAAACAAAAACAGTTGTACTTGACTTGAGTAGAGGTATGGGGGTATCGGTAAGTAAGTAGGTAGGTACGCATAGGAATAACCTACCTATTCGATGATTGTCTCAAAGAATTTTTCTCTAAACCCATCTACTTCCGAGTTAATTAACTGCACATGTGGCATGTGTATGCGTTTCTCGGGATCGATCCGTATTAAACATAAAAACTTTAATGCTCCAATTTACTGTCCATTGTACGATTTGAGAGTGTATCATCAGCATCAACGGAGAAGAGTGGATTTAAGAGAGCCCGTCGCGGAGAGAAAATGGTTAAAGTTGAGGAATCGATGGGCACCTGGCGAAAAGGAATTCAACATGCACATGTCGGGGCAGATGTTCGACGGACGTTGTAACATTTCGGCCTTCCGGCCGCATACAACACGAAGTAAAGTAAGGTTTCAATTATTATTCACGTCAGACGAATTGCATTATTATTGCATTTATGCAGTCGAGCTGTGCTAATTAAAACCCTTTGTCGGCCATAAGGTCCAGTTCGCCTGCGACTGAAACATGTAAATAGGGTTACACAATGCAGCTAATCCCTGCACTTCTTATATACAGGGTGGCCGAACGAAAACAGAACAGAGGGGTTTTTGGGCATTAAACCTCATTGTTTTGAAAAAAGCTCGGACAGGGCGATTTTTATACCGAGGGGGACATCTGAAACTGTGTAACATACATTGGCGAGTTTCTATCTCAAGCCCGCTCACCCCCTCACACCCCAACTTCGAAATTTCAAATGACGAGGACATGTTATGTTCCCACCTTGCGGAACATAACATCAAACAGAATAAAATTCCCGTTTAATTCTTGAATTCTTGACGTGACTGCAATGAAGCAAACTGAGAGGTCAAGAATATGAAATTGGACACTCAAAGAATTTTAGGATAATAGGGGGTTGGGTTGAAAATTTTCTAAATATTTTTTCTAGAAATAGAATCTGATTCTTTTCAATTTGATGTATCGCAATCGCAAAGTAGGTGGTGTCATTCGAAATTTCAATATTGGGGTGGGTGGGAGTCCCAGTGGGAGTGAAGGGGCTAAAGATAGAAACTCGCCAATGTAAGTTTCAGATGTCGCCCCTCGGTATACCTAATTTGTTCTGTTTTCGTTGGGCCACTCTGTATTATTTCATCTACGCTATACTATAGGATTTTACTCTTTGGTTTTTCTCCTCTGTCCTTAATTATGTACGAGCATTGTATAACATAAGTGCACCCTTCAAATACCATCAAATACTTGGACTCCACCACCGAGGTCTCCCTTTATTGTGGAGGAGTGTCTATGAACAAAATTTCATGCTGTTTACGAGCGAAGCGAGCGTGGTTGGCGTCGTATGCGATTTCTTTGTTGTTAATTAGAAGAATAATGTTAATAATAATAGTATATTTACCATGAACAAATAAAATCAATCCCGAAAAAATACAGTGAAACACTATCAAAAATGTCATGCATGATGCATGCTTTTCATAAATGCAAATTTCTCAGTGGTCGTTGACAAATCTAGACCACACTGCAAACGTAAACGCCGGCGCCGATCAGAAAGATCGTCAAAATTTCGATAAAAATTTATATCATCATTAAAAAAATGCTTAGCCGAGGCGAAAAATTATGAGGGCAGTAAGAATAAGGCTTATTCTCCATGAAACAAAATAGAAAATAGTATATTATTCAACAAGCGGGTGATGATTGCTTCTTACTCACGAGGATGCAGTTTGCCGACGCGAGCCTTGGCGAGTGTCGTAAAGCATCCGAATGAGTAATAGCCATTACCCGCGAGTAGAATACTATGCTTTATCCAGTCTTATTGAAAAATGCAGGCATGTATGCACGTGATAATGATTGCATTATTCAATAGGATTGGATAAAGAAATATATCTAAACCTATGATTTCTAATCGTGGGAAGTCCTAAAGGCTCAAAATTACCCTGATGTTCTACACCAACTCTCGATTAGTATCACTTTCTTATACCCATCGTAATGCAATTATTGTACCTGATAAAAACGCATTTTCTACTGTACTAATCCTGTACTTCTTCAATCCCCACACATATCAGAGTCCATACACATAATGAAAAAACAGTAGATGCTTGAAGCAGTGTAATAATTATTGTGCTTTTAATTTACCTTGCTTGGTTACACAAATAGGAGAACTTGTTTCTTATTCCAGCTACCAAAGCAAGAAATAAGCGCCATCAGTGCAGGTATACGTCGTCCAAGGCAATTTTTGTTGGGCAAAGTAGAAAAACAAACAAATAGCTTACGAACTGCTTCCGCTAATTACCTAATTATTCCTAAGTGAAGAAGCAGCAGGTGTTGTGTTGTGTATAACATTTTAACCATACCTACCTACGTAAGTACCATAAGCAAGATTAATAGAGCAAAAAGATCATACTTTCGTCTTCTTGTTCCACATCCACCTGGTCAATCTTTGAAATGCTTAAACTTTCTGAAAAAAGAACAATTTGAGAGATCCAACAATAGATACCTAGGTATGAAAAAAGTTATGAGTTTAAAAAATCCATGTTGCTCCAATGATAGGTTGGTGCATGGTGCACCGGTGAAGTGCTCAAGGTGTTATTTAAAATGTCTTTAGGGATAATTGGTTCGCTCTGAAGGAACAATTTTGTCTTCTTTTTTTAGTTGAACCCTTTCATTACGGATGGATTTATAGATTGTCGTGTAATATTTGAACGAAATGATGGGTCTCTGGAGTATCCTTATAGGCGTAGCTTCACCTCGTAACGCATCAATCATATTTTTTCAAATACATTTGGCACAATTTTCCACGGAAAAAACTTGAACCATAAACTGACGTTTAGATACAGTTTCTAAGAGCACCATAAACGTGAAACATGTCATAATATTGTATAAATAAATTTATAATAACTCTAGAGAGAAACTCCATAGCTTGCTCTCACTACTATTGCCTATTGAGCTGGAGCAGTGGAACAAGGTGTTGCACCGAAATGGAAAAGGCATAAGTGCACATAAGCAATGCCCTCGTAAAATGCTTCACCACATGCATTTAATTTCAAGAGAAAATTCACGCCGTTTTACTACATATTTCCCACAAGCTTCCGTCTGTTTCGACAAAATGCTCAATAAAATTTTGTTTGTATGTAAATCTGGTATACTGGTCCTTACGACATGGCTCTGAATCCCTGCAACTTCCTGTGCTTAAGATGACCATTCCACTGTGAAAATGCTGGAATCATTATATATGGCCCGGCAAAAACCCAACAGGCAGGTTTTTTGGGCACTTGATTTCTTTTTTTTTTCGAAAGAAGCTCGGACAGATCGTTTTTCTTTTCAAGGGAAACGTTCAAGTGGTATTTAATTCAACCATGTACCCCTTCGAAAACTTCAAATGATAATAGGGTTTGATCGGCATATTATCTGGAAGTTCTTTCAGTTATCTTCACAGTTTTGCAATTTTTTCCGATTCGATGTAATTTTTTCACCAAAATTTTGTTGAGGGCGCCTGTCGATTTGCTATAAAATTCACTCAGGCCTTTGTGTGAAACAGCATTAATGTCCAACAGAAATCCACAGTTGAGGTCAATATTGGAAGAGGAAAGATGCCTTTATTCATTCACTGCATATTCACTGCAAAAAAATCCAAATTTAAAAAAAAATGTTTTCTTTTTAGAAAAAAGGAACAGCTTGCATTGAATGAGTAACGCCATTTTTTATTATTTCAATATTGACCTCTACGGTGAGTTACTGTTGAAAACTAAGGCTGCTTCACATGAAGGTGCGTGAGCGCATTTTATAGCAATCGACCGTTTCGAGGAGGTTGGCACTCGGCTATGAGAATAAAATAACACGTTGAATTATTATCAGCCCTTCTGACTTGAAAATCGACCTGCCCGAACTGTTTTCGAAAAAATCGAGGTTGAGTACACGAAAACCACATTTTCGAATTGTGCCATATAGTCCAGTAAAATAAGGATTTAACCTGGAACAAATTAGGGGCAGGATGAAAAAATATGGCGATGTAGAGAATAAAAAACTGAATAAGAAAAACTAAAGTTTCATTTCCAGTCATCCCGGGAACCATGGAGAAAAAAATGGAGAAGATGGAAAAACATGCGCCGCGATCTTTCTTTTGAAACGGTGAGAGAACGGTGAGAGATGTGTGAAAACTGTCAGAGACAAAGTTGTAGGGAATTCAATAATCTACCAAAAAGTCCCTGGGAGCATATGTCTAACTTCTCCAGTTTAGCCGTTTATCGCAGTCAAAGTTGCGCGCCGGTCTAGTGAAGTGGAAAAACTGTCCGCATGTCCTTCCTTCTTGGATGCTGTGAGAACGACAAGAGATATCAAAAAATTGTGAGCAACAAAGTTGTAGAGAATTGAATGCTTCACTAGAAAATCTTCAAGGCCAATTATTATCTCTTTTAGTTTAGCCGTGAACCACGTTCGAAGTTGCGCGACAATCCTGTTGATGAAGTGGTTCTTCTGGAAAACTTACAAAAACCCTAGACTCTATAAAAAAACTATGACAATGTAGAGAATGAAAAACTGGATCTAAAAAACCAAAATTTCATTTCACACCGTTTCGGGAAACCTGAGAAAAAAAAAACTTGAAAAATAGTGATTTGCACTCGCAGCTTCCTCATTGAATACTGAAATAAACGTAATAAATATGGAAAATCTGAACAAACTAGCTTGTAGAGGATTGAATGATCTATAGAAAATTCCGTGATGTCATGTATGCATCTTTGTCGAGTCAGCTGCGGAGCGCTATCAAAGTTGGGGTACATGACTCGTGACGCGTCGCATATGTGGTGAAACTGGCACGACGTTGCGGTCATTGTTTGATTGATTATAAAACATGATCAAATGATTTGAAAAATATGTGTGCTTTGTTTAACGTCTGGGTAGCTACTTATTGTTAGAAATATCATTGTAGTCATCATCATCGTCTTCCGAAACGACAATGCAGGAAGCGTCAGAACAGGTGGCTCCACTGTAAGAACAGTGACAACGTCAGAACAGGTGGCAAAACTTGGTACACTTGAGGTCAGCTTTTCGGCATCCACAAAGCTTCTCGCAGTTTTTCAAGCATCTCCAGGAAATCAGCCGTAGCAGATTTTCGCGAGCTACGTTATCCTGGGTTCTAATTGGCATCAACAGAGAAATGTTTAATTTCCAACCCCATTGTTCAGGTGGACAGTAGTTTATTATCTCCGAGCTGTTGTTGAATGATCATTGTTCATCAGAAATCAGTTGAAAAACATATCATTATCTAACGTGAATCACGTTTTTCTATTATTATACATATTGTGTTACAAAATACGAGTACTCTCTCAGTTTTAAGCCTGAGTGTCACGATACTGTTTTCGTACTATTTTGATGATATAAATATATGATTAGAAACGACAAATTCAGAAGTTCCCTAGCAACCTAGTCTCTCGTCCTAGATTTCTAGAATGAAAATATGACGAAAATAGTATAGTGACACTCACGACTTCAATTTTGCCAAACAAGGAACTTTATACATAACAAAGCGTTCATCCGCGGAGTTACATCTCCAACAATAGTTACCAGACGTTCAACAAAGCACGCAATTTCTTCAAACCATTCAATCATGTTCTTTAATCAATTGAACAATGACCGCAACGTCGTGCCAGTTTGACCACATTTGCGACGCGTCACTAGTCATGTACCCCAACATTGATAGCGCTCCGCAGCTAAGTCGACAAAGATGCATACATGTCTTCAGGGCATTTTCTATAGATCATTTAATCCTCTACAAGCTAGTTTGTTCAGATTTTCCATATTTATTACGTTTATTTCAGTATTTAATGAGGAAGCTGGGAGTGCAAATCGCTATTTTCCAGCTTTTTCTTTTTTTTTCTTAGATTTCCCGAAACGGTGTGAAATGAAACTTTGGTTTTTTGGATCCAGTTTTTCATCCTCTACATTGTTATAGTTTTTTCATCTAGTCTAGGGTTTTTGTAAGTTTTCCAGAAGAACCACTTCGTCAACAGGATTGTCGCGCAACTTCGAACGTGGTTCACGGCTGAACTAGGAGAGATAATAACTGGCCTTGAAAATTTTCTAGTGGAGCATTCAATTCTCTATAACTTTGTCACTCACAACTTTTTGATATCTCTTATCATTCTCACAGCATCCAAGAAGGAAGGTCACGCGGACAGTTTTTCCACTTCACTAGACCGGCGCGCAACTTTAACTGCGATAAACGGCTAAACTGAGGAAGTTAGACATATGCCCCCAGAGACTTTTTTGTAGATTACTGAATTCCCTACAACTTTGTCTCTGACAGTTTTCACACATCTCTCACCGTTCTCTCACTATTTCAAAAGAAAGATCGCAGCGCATGTTTTTCCATCTTCTCCATTTTTTTTTCCATGGTTCCCGGGATGACTGGAAATGGAATTTTGGTTTTCCTTATTCAGTTTTTTATTCTCTACATCGCCATATTTTTTTCATCCTGCCCCTAATTTGTTCCAACTTTGGTCTAAAAATCGCCTCATTTTACTGGACTAATAGTAGAAATGTCCATGTCCATTGTCGTATGAAAAGTGGAGAGATAATAATTGAAAAAGGTTGAACCACCCGAATGTTGAACGTGTAAAATTAATTATCCATCTTAAAAATGCCTTATTAGTGCGGGCGCTAAGAGCCAAAATCGGGATGAACCTTGCAAATGGTGATGAAAGCATGAAATTGGATACACGTACTCAGAATGAGCCCCTCTTTCATATAAGAGGTGGAGCCACGCCGAATTTTCACCGGAAGGGGGCTCGGGGGGCTCCTGAAAGTTGAAGGTGCTAGGACTCCCACTAAACGGCTTATCAGTTCGTTTTGACAATTAAAAAGGAAACTTATGAATATCTTGTGGACATTGACGGCGTTTATCGTATTGTCCCGGGAATTTTTCATTATGAAAAAAAATGAGTTCTTCGGCAGAACACACAAATTGGTTTTATTTTATTTTCACCTACAAAGAATTAATAAGGAGATGTGCAACACGTTGATTCCCACGAACTCGTATCCTCTGAATTCGTTTGTGAAGTCTAAATTTTGATGGTGTATCATCTTGAAGAGGGGCATTCCAAAGAGTAAGCTATTTTCAACACTAAGTTCAAACAGAATTTTTCCAATGTTCTGAATCGAAATGACTGAATTCCTTCCAGCAATGCATACCCTGAACCCTTCTCTGGAAGTACCGCGTGCGATTGAACGTGGAGTAAGTCCTGAACCACTATCAGAATTTTTCTTCTGTGATGCTACTATCCACTCTCGACTGGGGCAATTAGGTTCCTACACAGCATGCGCGGAGTGTATACACGATGCAGGGTATTTTCTCGGTTCAGTCAAATTTTACATGATTGAAATTGTGTCATAATATTGAAATAACGTGTATACACTCCGCGCATGCTGTGTGGGAACCTAATTGCCCCGGTCGAGAGTGGATAGTAGCATCACAGAAGAAAAATTCTGATACTGTTTCAGGACTTACTCCACGTTCAATCGCACGCGGTACTTCCAAAAAAGGGTTCAGGGTATGCATTGCTGGAAGGAATTCAGTAATTTCGATTCAGAACATTGAAAAAATTCTGTTTGAACTTAGTGTTGAAAATAGCTTACTCTTTGGAATGCCCCTCTTCAAGAAGATATACCATCAAAATTTTGACTTCACAAACGAATTCAGAGGATACGAATTTATAGGAAACAACGTGTTGCACATCTCCTTATTAATTCTTTGTAGGTGAAAATAAAATAAAACCAATTTTTGTGTTCTGCCGAAGGACTTATTTTTTTTCATCATGAAAAATTCCCGGGACAAGGTGATAAACGTCGTCAATTTTTACGATATATTCATGAGTTTCCTTTTTAATTGATAAAACGAACTGATAAGCGGTTTGGTGGGAGCCCTAGCACCTTTAACTTTCAGGAGCCCCCCGAGCCCCCTTCCGGTGAAAATTCGGCGTGGCTCCACCTCTTATCTAAGAGAGGTGCTCATTCTGAGTATGTGTACCGAATTTCATGCTTTCATCACCATTTGCAAGGTTCATTCACCTAGTGCCCCCACTATATATTATTATTTAGTCTTAGGGTTTCGCTCATGCCATGGTGGAAAATTCCTTTGTTCAGATTCTGGGTACTTTACTACCTTATACACACCTCTTCGTGTCATTGTTGTAAAGTGCGTAAAAAAGGCGAATAAAAACATAATTTGAATAATCTTCTTTTAAATTAAAGCATACAGGACGATTTCCTGCAAGTCGCAACTCTGGCCGCGCCGTCTCCTCTGCTTTTCCGGTCATTACGGTTGACTTCACTTTAAACAATACAGTTGACATTCCTTAAATTCCTTCCCACAGTTCGAGTTTTAATACTTCAATTAGCGTAGGTAAGGCGACTGCAATATGTCAACCGCAGACTTCTTTGGATTCGTTTTCTTGCTCGATGAAATAAAGGGTGCCTATTATTTTGGTCGATGTGTTTGCATGGAAGAAGTGCTGCGAAATTGTAGATAAATATTATGAATACAGTCATTATTATGATGTCGTACAGATTCTCTTGTGTATGGAGTTCAAAGAGACTGTTATTATTGTTTCACCAGGATACATGCTGTTAAGCTTTTTTCTCCGTTTTTCTTATTTATTCGTTAATTTAGGCTCCAGGTTCGACTTCTTTCCATAAAATTCGACTTTTTTCTGTCGTGAACTGCTTTTTTCGAGGCTTTTTCAAAACAAAACTTGTTTTTCTTATTCCTTCGGTTACCTACACCTCGGATTAAATCGCTGCCATCGATTACATCTATTACAACTCTTGTCAGATGGACAAGTGCTCGCTGTAAGAACCCATGTATGGTCCAGGGCCAAGGATGAAGTGTACACTTAAAGAAAATAGAAATTTTATAGAAAAGTCCTGGTGGTTCTAGGATGGGAGGAAATAAACATTCTTAGAGTTAGGGCTCAACAATTTGAAGTTCGACTTGCAACCAGTGCAGAGTTGCGCTCGCGTCAGAGGCCAAAAATTTGTCAAACTTTATGTCGATTTGCTCAGGAGTAATGTGAATCTGATTCGAAATTCAGCGCCTTGATGTTTGGATATCGTGCAACTTTACGCACGTTGCAAGTCGGGTTTGAAATTGAGCTTTTATAGATTAGCTGCTATCAAAAGCATATTCGAACAGAAATGCGACGACGAGAATAATTAAGGACTTCTTCAGTCGTCATAGAATCCTCACTCCTCCTTGTTCCTGATTGCCTGGACTACTAATAACATAAAAGCATTGATAAAAGATGGAAGCTCAGAATATATAATCTAGGCAAACGTAGGAAGTATAGTATGTCCAGCAACTTTGTGATTCGAGAGACATGAGAGACTTTGTTCCCAATTGTTCCAATTTAAACTAGAGAGAATCTTCAAAAACTGCATTCGATACAATATTATTCACGGTCATTTTTAAAAGCATTTTTTGCACATTTCCGCTACAGATGGATGAAAAATTTCTGCGAAACCTGATAATGATAGCAGACGCTTGGCTGCACTTAAGTGGAAAAAGGTATATCAATTTTGCCGACGTGCTTCAAATTTAACATCAATCGCGAAAGGAATCGAAGCTTACTTTGGCTATCAATTTAAACTTCAAAAAACCTAGTCGTTCTAGGTTGTGCATTGAACTAAAATTAATCTGAGTATCTCCAATTTGCAATTTTTTCCCGTTTTGGGGCTCACGCCGGACAAGTGGGTCGACGCTGTCTGGCCGTCTAGAGGAATTCTGCCCGATTGTATCAAGGGCGGAGTCATATTGGTAAAATAAGCGTTGCGAAATCAATCCGTGTGGGTTTATCCCTTCACGGATTCTCACCATTTTGGTCTCTTTCAAAAGCCACAAGGATGGACTTTGGTTTGAGCCCATTGGCATTTCCGAAATCCAAATTTTTTTTGAAAATTTCGACATTTGAAAAATTTATTTTTGGATTTTGGAAATGCCAATGGGCTCAAACCAAAGTACATCCTTGTGGCTTTCGAAAGAGACAAAAATGGTAAGAATCTGTCAAGGAATAAACCCACAGGGATTGATTTCGCAACGCTTATTTTACCAATATGACTCCGTCCTTAAATTAATCCGTGGCCGTGTCTAAACGACCGACGGTAACATGTCTCTGCGTTTTTATTTCCAAAGCCAACCCCAAATGATTTTCATTTATTGATCGCACTGTAGCGACTGTAGTGTGTCAAGTGTCATTTTACATTCGACGTCCAAGGCCCAGTATTTTCAGTTGGAGTTGAACTTTCGTTTAGTGAAACTTGGATTCATTACCGCGGGAGACATTTGTTGCAACAGTTAGATCTATAGCAACTAAACCAAATTTTGCTAAACAAGAGTTTGACTCCAACCGAAGAACTGGGCCTAAAATTATTCAATTGGGTATACCCATGAAAATTTTCAACAACAATAAACACCACTTGAGGAAGTGAAGTGTTCCAGCAAGTACAAGCATAATCTTCATTAAATAAAAGTTGTATTAATAACGGGAGAGATGCTTTCTCCCAGCAGTTTCAATGGAGCAAAGATTGAGCAACAAACCAATGATTTTCCTCAGCGGGGTATACAAAGATCGCCTGATGCCTGAGGCTCCTAATAGCAGCATTTCCTGATGGAAGATTTCGCAAAGCTTTTCAATGACAAAACAATGGCCAAAGATAGTGTGAAAGTAATTGTTTAGATTTTAAGTTTACGGCAACGGATGTGTTTGTTGGTAGAGAGGTAGCTAAATGAAACCTTTTATGTTTTTGTATGTTTCTCAGTGGGAACTTGTAAACGGCGGCACCTCCAGTATCAATCGATTTCTTCGACCCATTTCACGCTGGATGTTTGATTTTAAATCGAATCGGCCTTTTTTCTTTCGTTTGTGGTCACGAAAATTGGCCTCCAACACAGGAAAAAAGCCTGTAACTACAAAACACATAATTGTTTTATAAGTCAAATAATCCGGTGCGCTGTTAAAAAGCAAATAATTTGTTTATTCGGTTAACCGGTTTCAAAGGAAACAACATATCATCACCAGGACGAACTTATCATGAACCTGCTTGAAAGATCTAAAGGTGCCTAAGATAGGTACCGATATTAATGTACCCACCTACTGTTAGTCTGCTGCTTGAGAGTTTACCTTATTTATTACTACCAGTGTTACTACCAATACCATACAGATTTCATGAGCTCGAGACTTAAATTGTTTGAGTGATGGATAACACAGAGGTTCCCTCCCTCTGAAATACTAATTATAGAGTTCTCTCCACGGATTTTGCAGCGGAGCACAGAACACAGAAATCTTACTCAATTCCTAATTAAATAATGATTGTCGTTGCAAAATGCAGTTTTTTTTAATCAGGTTAAGGAAACTGCAAATGGTGTGCTCCTAATTTAATTCACAATAGATATACAAAGGCACCCAACAAGGTCTTCTGCCATAACGCTCGTCACAAACAAAAGGTGTGATGTTGGTGTCCTGTATGGAACAATAAAGAGCATCCTCTGGCATGCTTTCTGGCTTGACATTAGCATAGATGATGGGGATGATAAAAATTAACAACACCATCCAGCAGTAAATGAATTGCTGTATTTACGGAAAGATCAATTTATTCATAAACCAACGCTACCTACTTCAAGGTTCCACGAATTGCACCATCGGCATCGTTACAACTGCAGCTAAGATATTTATTTACGAGCAAAGGTAGTTACTTCTCTTACATTATCATTAATGCAGTAGGTATACCTCCTTAATGAAAGAAATCACCTAATGAATTCATAACTATCATTTTGAATGACGTTAGTACAGTAGTCGGATAAGTTTTAGACAAAGAACTTTGTATATAATTGTTAGGTTGTGGTGGAGCTGTTAATTAATTTTCAGTAAAAAAGTTGCATGCAGGTGCACTTGGTAAACTTTATTTCCATACCTACCTCTATACCTAATAAGCATTCTACACTATACATTCACCTGGTGGAGAATTATTATTATTTTGAAATAATTCTTTTCTATGAAAAAAAAACAGTATAGCATAAGTAAACTATGCTCTCATAATAATAATGATAATTGTATCCAACAAGTATAATTTGAAACAATGCTAAGATTTTGATGTTGATGTAAACAAGTTGAACATTAGGTACAATAAAATATTTTGACATAATCATGGCATTTCGCTTCCATTGTGAGTCAGGGACGGTTATTAGCTAGTTATAATGTTTCACAAAGTGAACAATCAAGTTTGTTTCAAAATCAAAGAAGGTTTATAAAGTGTTTACCTATCATTTATTATAAAATTAAGGTGTCGTCTCATCTTTCATCACAATTTACTAGAATTTGCTATTTTGCTAAATAGCAATTTGAAGAATTTGAAGATATGCTGAATGGTTAAGATTTCATATTCTTAACTTTTTAATGATTATTGATGGTCATTATTTGTACGGTTTCTTATGGAACGTTCCAAATTTTGACGATTTTCGATGAAGTATGCTTGATACATCTCACCGTCGGCTGGTTTGTGTATAGTTAGATACTAATACAACTAGCAGGTAAATAGCTGTCGAAGAAGGCATCTCGGCGATAACCACGCTGACGAGACGTAGGAGCGTCGAAACATCGGTGTCCGTGGATTCGGTTCGCCTTTTCCGACAGCATTCGTCAACGACCTGATAAATCATTGATCTTCTTAACTTTAATTCAGCTTTTGCAAATTACCGCCACCAGTTCAAGTGTAGATTGCCATTGTGAATAAGAAAAATACGCATTTCGCTTATTTCAGCTTTTCAATAATAGTGATTTTAAGACCTCTGGCCACAATTAGTGAATTGCGTCTAGCATGGTCCCAAATATCCGAAATTAGGTTCTACCAAAAAGCGACAAGTGGGGTTTTTGCAAAGAACGCCTAAATTGCCTCTGTCTTTCAAATTGCCTCGCAGAATTCTCGTCGTTTTTCTGTCAGAATATGCAAAGGTGCCTCTACAGAGTGTCCGGATTTTAAATCCTGCAGCCTGTCAAAGTTTTTCAAGGGAATTAATAATAGGTTTTTCGTATAATTTGTGACCGTTCAACTGATTTTGTTCAAATTTGAACCAGAATTTACTGAAATAAATCTTTATCGAACATATATATTATGTTTGATCAACATTTTCCAGTGGCGTAGGTAATAGGAGGTTACCTTCTTTGCCTCCCTATTTTTACTCCCCTTGATCAATATTACTCAAAATTATTCATATTTTTGATTTCCACGTTTAATTTGAATAAAAAGTTACTCTTGCAAAATTTCTATCAGAGGCTTCGTTTTTGAGATATTTGGATTTGATCATTGAGAAAGATCTCGAAAATACAACTGACAATAAGAGTCCAAAGTTTTTATTTTTTAAAAACGTGTTTGTTTTTGATCTAAAATGATGGTCTCCTTACTCAAAACACATAGAAAACCCATTTCATTCGAGAAATCATGAGTTTTTCGCATTTTAATTTTTGGGCTTTTCTAGGGGCTTTTCAAAGTTTGGTGTTTTCGAGATATTTTCCAATGTTCAAATCAAAATATTTCGAAAATGAAGCCTCCAAGCAAAATTTCTTGTCTAAATAATTGATCGTAGAGTTCAAATATGAAAAAGTTAAAGGAATATTTAGAAAGGTGAATAATGGAGAGAGAAAAGAGTGGGAGATAGTCATATGATAGTCTGGTTCAGATTTGAACAAAATCGGTGGAACGGTCCAGAAGTTATGCAAAGGAAACGATTATTGATTTCCAACTTTGCGATGGTTTTATCCGCGTTATTAGGCATTTTCGCAATCCATTTTCAGGGGAAAGTCCCCTTCTTTGCGATGCTTCATCGATATGAATCTGGCGAAGTTCTTGGATTTAAAATCTGAACATCCTGTGTATTCACTAGGTTCAATCCTCTATTCAAAGACTGAGATTCACAAAGACCTTTTTTCGAAATTGAAATGTAATATCATAGGTAACGTTTCCAGAGTGGTCTTAATTTTAAGTGTAGGTAATTATGTTATCAACAAAACTCTTGCTATCTTCCAACAGGTCTTTTCCAGTTTGTCTAAAAGTTTTGCTTGCACATTTTGTTGTCAAACGTGATCAGTTCGGCCTTTGAAATGACCAGACCTCACTCACTAACATGTGCCCATGATTATACGGTTGCGGACTTTTTAAAGTGGGCGACAGTTGACAGATTTCTCAGGATTCTGGCCTGAACGTCGCACGACAGCAAGCCAACTCGTTGACATTGTCGTCCACTTTAATTTGGCCGCAATCGTACCTATCGTGTGATCAAATTAATTTTTTATTTTAGGTAGGCTGTGGCCTAGCCGAACGCAGCTTCGCACCCCTGAATTTGACCAAGGCCACATCCTACCTTAAATAAGAATTCATGTTACGTGTTTGTTGTGTTAATACATGAGATGTAATGACTTTTATATAAGTTGTACATGGATATTACAGTTTATGTATTTAAGTTGACACTTGTCAAAATAACCTCAGAAATTACAAACATTTCACAATTTTTTATAGAACAAACACGTAAAATGTTGTACTTGTACAACACTCGTGGCTTGTTACACAAGATACTTTCCGACACTCAGCCTCTCACAGAACTCGGGCTGCGCCCTCGTTCTGCGAATTTCGGCTTCGTGTCTAAAAACCACTTATGTAACAGCCAACTCGTATTGTAAACTACTATTATCACACGATACAACCCATTTCAAACGAGTATTACCAAAATACAAAGAACATCGCATTCGCCACATTTTCTTGACTATTGTGCACGGAATTTGAGTCAAGCAATCTGATCTGAATAAGGTAAATCTGGATTCAATCACTCCGTATGGGAATTATTACCTCACTAATTACTCACCCATTAATTATAGAAGGCTAATTGTATTTATTACCATTAGTTTAAACTTATAGAGCGGCAATAAAAATGTCAAAAAATACCTTCTTCTCTATACATATATAATGCAGAAAATCTACACTTCTGAAAATAATAATGGCTTTTACAACCATATTTAGTAGCAACGGCTAAGGAAATTTATTTCTAAAAATCCTCATCTCGTAATAGCCGTGTGGGTCGATACCTTATATGATCAGCCATATAATTAATCCACTCTAACTCGCTTAATTGACCTATACCTATGATTGTCTGGGCGCGGGTTATCATAATATACGTATAATTTATTGTGCGATGAGTCGATGGGCCGTATTCTTTTTCGATTACATACATTGAAGATTGCCAAACATCTCCTTTTGTGGCGAGTCTTTGCTAAATTAAAATTTGAAAAATTGATTCTTGTTGGTACCTAGGGAGGTGCCTATAACTAAGTATAATACAACTCAAATGACATGACATCTCGGGTGGTTGTGAAATTTTGACTTTTCGTTTTAAATAATAATTTATTCTCGGAGTCCGGGTAAGTTTTATACGGTAGATTATCATCAAACATTCACAAATTGGGGAAAAGCTTCAATTATGAACTGGATTTTACTTGGAGAACGTTTTATTTCTTGCGCAAATGTCAAATATCACAGCCGCCCGAGATGTCATTTCATTTGAGTTGTGCAATATATGTATCAAGAAATGTGATTCTGAAAGATACCAACATAAGTTTCTATGTAAGGTATACATAATAAGCAATGCAATTTGGTTACCTAGTCCATATACCTGTAACGGGAAAACTGTACTTTTGCAAGTTGATAACCAATCAACGTAAACAAATCCATAAAGGATAATAAGGATATGACATTATTATTCGCCGAGCACCAGCAACATTTGTAGAATTATTAAATATGGCGGGTTGTAAACAAGCTGCTGTTGATGGAACCTCGTCGGTGCCATTATAAGAGTTCAATTTCAACAACTATCTATCTATCCATCATCAGGTCTATTAATGTGGGCCATCAATATGCATAACGCATTACGGAACCGTGTTCCGGTTTGGAAAACCCCTTTCCGGTACGAGTTCTCATACGATTATTGCGACAACGACCTTTGACAAACTCCAAGCTTCCGGGCATGCCTGAAAAACATCCATGTGCTTATCTCAAACGCGCAGAGCTTACTCGGGATACTCATTAACAAGTGCGTGTCTTGGAGCTTTTAGTTGCCTATTATGTGTGCGCTTATATTTGTGGTTTTCATTAAAAATGTGTAGGGAGTCACGCCTTTTAGGTACTTTTACAGGCTGGTTTCACAACCATATTCAAACCAAACAATTCAGTTACTTTTAAGCGACACGAATGTTATCTGATAAGCGATAGGTGAGAAATAAAGTGCTCGCCAATTGAAATGGTCCACCCAAAAAATACAGTCACATTGGAAGTGTCATAACTTTTGAATAAATTTACTAATTAGAATCGTTTTATGTTTTCTAATTAGCTCACGTATTGGACTATAACATGTCATGGACTATTTTTGGTACAAGTGTTTCGTATTAATTATACAGGGCCCTTAATCAGGTACCGCAAAAATAAAGAAGTTTGCACTGGTCCCATTTCACAAAAAATAGTTTTTGGTTTTCTCCAAGTGTTTCAGGGGAGTTGTTAAAACCATAACTTGAATCATTTTTGAAATTTTTTGCCTATCTGCTTCAGTTACAGGATGATCTCAAAAATGTAACCTTTTAGTTTTGCAGTATTAACTTTATTCGTTGTTGGCCGATTTTGGAAAATGAGGGCTCTTGTTGAAGCTAAAGGCTCAGGTCAGGAGGATCAAGGATCAGAATTGACTTTGGATAAAAATTCTGGAAAAGGGATTGAATCAAAAGTGACTCAAATGACAAACTTGCTAGAGATCCGGTTTAGGAAAGGTATTAATCAAAAAACAACTTGTCTTCAAACAAACCATTCTTTCTGAACATTTTAATGTGTTTCTCATTTGTATGGAGTAAAAATTATGGCAATGAATCCAAATCAGAAATGGATGCTTCCAACGAAGAATACTGGACATTTTTCACCTGAAAATAGACGTAACCTGCGTTACGAAGATCATAACTGGTGCCTGTCTCTTTAAATGTGAAGGAAACATTCGACAATAAGAAGGTAACCTGGGTTACGTGCATTTTCAGTCGAGGAAGGTCCGGTATTATCTTCTGAAAAGTGAATTTGTAAAATGGGTCCCGCATCGACAATTTTTATCACTCAAAATCGGAAAATACCTCAAAATGTTTGGAAATAAAAGTCTGTTTGGAGGCAAGTTGATTTTTATTTAGTTCTTTTTCTGAACCTGATTTCTAGGGTGCTTCATATTTAGGTCACTTTTGATTCCTTCGCTTTTTCAAAATTTTTGTTTCCAGTCAGTTCCGATCCTCGAGCCTTCTCATCTGAGTCTTGAGCTTCAACAAGAGTCCTAATTTTTCAAAATCGAATAACAATTGAAATAGATATAAATGCCAGACCAAAAAGTTGCATTTTTGAGATCACTGTGTAATTGGAGGAGATAGACTCAAAATTTTGGAAACTGCCTCAAGGTATAGGAAAAACATCTTTCCTAAAACACTTGGAAAAAACCAAAAACCATTTTTTGTGAAATGGAACCAGTCCAAACTTTTCCATTTTTGCAGTACCTGATTGAGCGCCCTGTATAATTGATATAAAACACCTGTACCAAAAACGGCCCATGACATGTTGTAATCCAATCCATGAGCTAATCAGAAAACATAAAACGATTCAAAATAGTTTATTCATTCAAGAGTTATGTCACTTTGAATGTGCCTAAATTTTTTGGGTGGACCATTTCAATTGGCGAGCACTTTAGTAGTGCGGCATATTCCGGAGAAATATCGTTGATATTCTTGATGATAATGAAGAACGAGAGATCGGTCCTTCTTTCTCTGGAACTGTATAAGACCAAGATCATTAGCTTCTGAATTCGATATCGTTTTCTAGCCATAGGACTTCTTCTTTCAATCGTTCGCAAAGGTGATCCATCGCATCGTCGTTCCAACTCTTTGGTTTGGACATATCTTTTAGTCGTTGATTCATACGTGCTGTACGTAGGCTGCTCTGATTTCCATTTTCTGGAAAAGAGTGATGGTCATGGTCAGATGTCTTTGAAAATGTCTGACTCACATGACTTGAAAATCTGAAATTACTCAAAATAAATTGTCTATTTTATTTTCAAATATGCAGTTTACAGAATAATTTCCTTAAAAAAAAATGAGCAGGTATATGAAACCCTCACTTTAATAATGAAAGGCAAACGTTCAAACACATGCTATTCATTACTGCTTGCTGTTGAATAATTACACGTGAAATACTTGTACCACGTAGATATCGCTCTACTTAAGTTTGCTGATGTTTCCACTGTCGCTGTGAATTCAACTCTGACCTACTTCCTGGTCATGCCAGGACATGAAGGTTCTCGTCAATTTCATTGGCCTTCCGGTATATTCCAGCATTACTGGAAAAACTCTCGATGCAGACATTTCTGCCAATTGTGGAGGCGGCGCGTGTCTTACTAGCGCGTCGTGATCTCCAGCGAGTTTCGTGACACTTTCCCCCTCTCACGCCTGTCTATCCCGAGCAAACACTTTGTTATTACCCAAAAACCGTGCTAATCGATCCAGGTAAACAACTTTCATTTTGGCTCCAGGGGTTCTTTAGATCTGGTATACAACGTCGTTGATTCTCTTGACCACGGTATATGGCTCCTCTCACGACGATGAAGCTTTGGATATCTTTTTTTTGCGTTAGGGATTGTAGATGTACATACAACCGCACAACGACACTTGCTTGAAATTGTCCAGAGTTGGCCTTCAAGTCATATCGTGGTATTCGTGGTTCCACCCGGTCGGTCACAATATTGGTCTGTCGTCGTTCTATCTCGTGTTCATTGCTCATTTTCTTAGATCATAGACGTACTCCGAAACCGTTCTTGGGTCATCCTCGAGTTCGCCAAAGTGCAAGTTACAAAGAAGACGAAGTTCGCGGCCAAAAATCACACGTGCCGGAGATTCTTCTGTTGCACCGTGGATGCCAGCCCGATCAGTCATTGTCGGGCTGATGTTCGTTGACGACCTTTGGCAGGTATTCTATCGTCCTGTTGAAATGCCCTACCATTCCATCAGAACGTGGGTGAAGTCTGTCGTTCTGTATTCGTAGCAAGGCCCAGCATCAAGCTGTCGACCAACATTCCTGCTACGGTTGGAGCCTCCTAGTTAGGCAGGACGTATGTTTCTGCCCACTGCTGAAGTTGTCCATGGTGACTAAGATGAGCGATGCGTTCAAAGAGTGTCCCTACGTTATACGTCTTCAGCTGTCCTCGGCTGCAAGTCTTTGGCCCCTTTCTAGCCGCGCAGACCTTGCATTGTCGACACCAGGCTTCGCGTAGCTTCGCAATTCTCTTATTAACTCTGTTATTAGCTCTGTGGAATTTCAACGGAAATTGCCCTGACTTGTACTGCATTTCTTAAGTCCACCTTCTCTCAGTACTTCATGTATGCAGTCATCTCTGCATGACTTGAGGGAAAGAGCGTATGCATTGCCATATGACTTTTATCTGGTCAATGTTGGATTTTGTAGTCGTACTGCTGTAGTTTCTATCCTACTCGACCTTACCAGTTGTCCCTACGGATTCTTCACTTGAAGCAACCACGTCAATGGAACGTGATCTCTCTCCTCGCCGAAAAAATTCGGGCTGGGAATAATCGACGGCTTCCACTATCGCTAGTAGTTTCCTACGAGTGACACAGTAGTTCCTTTCAGGTTTGGACAAAACATTGCCATAGTAGGTACTCCCTTATCCGTTCTTGTTCGTCCTGAACTTGCGACAGTACCCCAATCCTAATATTACTGGCGTCCGTATCCAAGATGAACCGTCCCTGTGGCCGATGATATCTCATACTCAATGGGATTCGAAACACAACGCTATTTTTGTGCCCCTTGAAGGCGTCTTCACATTCCTTGGACCAGAAGAGCGGAGTCTTGCTCTCGGTCAATTTGTGCAGTGGTTCGACAATGTCAGCAAACTTCTCCACAAACACACAAACTGTCTGTAGTAGTAGGTATATTGGGTGCTCTCCACCTAGACGGTAAAAATACCACCAGACGGCACATGTTCCATAGTGTGGCACAAAATTAGGTGATTCAATGAACGGCACAGAACCGAGTAGGAACACGTAGATGGAAAGCACCGTTTGGCACCCGCACATGCGTAAATGGCAGGTGTACCGAACTTGGGGCTAGGTGGAAAGCACGCATTATAACCCAAGGAAGTTTCTGACCTTGACTTGATTCTCCTGTCGTGACCACTCTCTGACGGCATCTAACTTTCCAGGATTGGTTCCAATTCCTTTCAATGAAACATGTCCCAAAAATTTTACCTGTTTCTCAAACAGCACGCACTTCTTCGTATTGAGTTTGAGATGGGCTCCTCGGAGGCGTTCAAATACCTCTTGAAGGTTGCTCAGATGCTCCTCGAATGTTCGAACCAATTACTATCACGTCGTAGAGGAACACTAGGCAAGTTTCTCACGTCTCAGGCTTCGCAGGACACACTCCATCAAGTGCTCGACCGTAGCTGGATGCCCAGCACGGGGCATAAAAGACGTGACGGTGAACTGGTACAATCCACTTTCGGTGGATCATGCTCATGCAGTACTTTCTTCATTCTTGAGATCAGGGGCGGCGGAACGTCATAAATATTGAGGGGGGCAATCATTCAGATGGTTAATGGGAAAAGCAGGGGGCCCGGGAGGCCGCAGCCCCCCGGTTAAGCGCCGCAGGCGATTTTTTTCAAATTGGGGGGGGGGGGGTTCTCACCTAAATTGCCCCTCTTCGCAGAGATTTAAAATATCCAATTTTTTATTTGGTCCCAAAAACTCGAGAAAATGTGATGTTACAAATTCAAAAGTGAATCGTGAAGATAAACTAGATAAATTTTATTGCAATCCTACAATATTAATTATCAAAAACAAACAAAAAGAGAACACTGAACAATCACAAGAATCAAAACATTTCTGAACTAACAATAATTGCACTGAAAAAAAAACGATGCCTATTCCTGATAAAAATAAATTTAGACACAAAACTTGAAAAAAAAAAGGTCAGCAATAATAAATATTGACAAGTTTAGACAATCACCCCAAATTTGCTTTTCCTTCTTTCGTTTCTCAAAATAAACTCTTTTGCTATTGATTTAGAATCAACTTCATCAGTTTTTTCTTGATGAAAATTTAAAGCTGCGATGCTGTTCAATCTTGTTGCAGTCATGTTTGACCTCAAGTAAGTCTTCAAACGGCGAAGACCTGAAAAACTGAGAGTTCTATTCGGGGTGCGTAATTTATTACTTCCACGAATTTAATTCTTGATACGGAAATTCGATCGTTTCTTGGCACATGGAAAAGAAGCTTTTATACCAGTTTTACCCAATTTATCATTTGAAATGGATATTGTTGTAGGTAAGTAAAAAAAGGAAAAATTATCGGACTTTTTTAATATTGGGGGGCATGGCCCCCTGATATCTAGGATTGGGGGGGCCAAGGCCCCCCTGGCCCCCCCGGTTCCGCCGCCCCTGCTTGAGATGAAGTCCAACTTGCCAATAGCCACTCTCCAAGTCAAGAGTCAAAAACCATTTCGATCTGGACAAGGTGGTCACGGACGGTGTCATCATTTCTAGGCAAAAGATAGCTGTCTTTCTTGATCTTAGTCTAGGCCACTTTTCTCAAAAGGCGTCTAGAAACCGGTCCTAGAAGCAAATCATATAACATTTTGGCAACAAGCGGTTTTTTACTGAATGGACCCTGCTGAATCTGAAAATTTATGTTGCCACCCCGAAATTTGAACCGTTAGGCCCCCAGGGCCCCATTTTCGACATTTCGGGGCATTTTGGTTTTCTCCGGTTTTTTCAGTTCAACAGGTCATATCTCGGAGACCGTAACAGATAAAATAAAAAAATTTCCACTGTTGCCTTGCCTCATGATTACTGAAAGCCTTCTATGCACTTTCCGTTCTGAATTTTTGACAATTACATCTACAGATCATCAGGATCAGAAGAGATGCAAAAACATAACTCAAAAACTTTGACCTATGGGGAGCTATGTGAAATGTTGAGAATAAGTCCATATATATGCGAGACCATATGTAGAGAAAGCTTCGAATAAGTTTTTGGCGAAGTTACGTTACAACAGGCCTTTAGGTTCAGGAGTTATGATTTTTTGAAAATCGATGTAGGAAAAGTGCGCGCTGTTTTGGGGGAGTGTCGGTCATTTGACCGAATAAGCTGACATCGGCCCGCAGTACAGCGGCGAGGCTAGCAGTTCGTTCTCTCACTCTCAAAATTTGCTCTGAATGGATATTACTGATCATTTCACTATGTTTGATTACGAATATAAATATGTACCTACCTATATGTATGCGAACCAAAGCACAAAGATCCATGGCCCATAATCTATCGCTGGTTTAGGTACTCTCATGACCGGGCCGGGCTGAATGGCACATCGCACTATTTTGAGCAATAAGCGGTCTTCGGGTAGGTAGTCTTATTGATATTATTGCGGCATCTACAAGAAGGGTTGATTCAGCCGGTTTTCCATCCACAAGACAAGATGTTGATCTATACTTTCGGTTAGGGGTCTAGCGTCGTCAATAAGGATCAAGTTCCGTGCTCCGTTTTTTTCCAGCCACAGTTTTCAGGAAGTAGTAAGACTGAGTCGCAGATATTCGCGTTGTACCACACTGCTGCCTGCCAGTGACTCCGCTGGATATGAAGTCGGGCTGCATAACTTGTTGGGATAGAGCTTCAGGCTTTTTGGCTGTCCCAGAAAGGACATGCCTGGCGATATCAGTCCTTATTTCAACTGAATCTTTTACCCAAAAAAAGATTTCCAGTCAGTAATTTGGAAGACCTTTTGAATTTAGTTTCACTTTATAATGCTTTGTGAGGAATCTCTCTGCATCAAAGATGTCATCTTCCGTTAGTGGCATAGCCCCCAAGTTCGAAAGTAACTCGCGTGATAGGTACTTGGTATTTTGCAAATATTTTTAGGGCTGCTGTCCCCGTAATTATTGCCGTAATAAATGATGTCACATCACATCTCGTGAGTGCGTGCGAAGCAAGTAGATATATACTTTGTTTTTCTTCCAGCGATAAACTTTTCCGGTCATTCCTGCCAAAGATATTGGCACAGGTAACAGGCTCATGTTTTGAAATCTGTGATAGATAAATTTCTCTGCCTGCTTTGTATGCCATCGGAAGCGCCGCTGTAAGATATTTCTATGGCCTTGCTGAACTATTTTGTCGGTATTTTTCGATGCAACAACTTTTCGTCAGTCGCCGAGGATGAATGTATGATTCTTTTGCAAAGGTTGGTGGTGGCTTCTGTTGGGCTTTTGAGTTTAGTTATCCGATATCTGTGCAAGACGATCTTCCACTAAGCTCTTCACTTGCTCTAGTCCTTGTCGGTGTCGGTGTGCTTCCAACATGAGCCTGTTACTTGTTCCAATATCTTTGGCAGAAATCACCGGAAAACTTTATCGCTGGAAGAAAAACAAAGTATATCTACTTGCTTCGCACGCATTCACGAGATGTGATGTGACATCATTTATTACGACAATCACGGAGACAAGTGCCCTTGAAATATTTGCTAAGTATCACGGACGTTATCTTCGAACTTGGGGGCTATGCCACTAACGGAAGATGACATCTCTGAGGCATGGAGATTTGACACAAAGCTTTAAAAAGTAAAACTAAATTCAAAAGGTCTTCCAAATCACTGACTGGAAATCTTTTTTAGGTAAAAGATCCAGTTGAAATAAGGACTGATATCGTCAGGCATGTCCTTTCTGGGACAGTCAAAAAGCCTGAAGCTCTATCCCAACAAGTTATGTAGCCCGACTTCATATCCAGCGAAGTCACTGGCGGGCAGCAGTGTGGTACAACGTGAATATCTGCGACTCTGTCTTACTACTTCCTAAAAACTGTGGCTGGAAAAAAAACGGAGCACGGAACTTGATCCTTATTGACGACGCTAGACCCCTAACCGAAAGTATAGATCAACATCTTGTCTTGTGGATGGAAAACCGGCTGAATCAACCGTTCTTGTAGATGCCGCAATAATATCAATAAAACTACCTACCCGACGACCGCTTATTGCTCAAAATAGTGCGATGTGCCATTCAGCCCGGCCCGGTCATGAGAGTACCTAAACCAGCGATAGATTCTGGGCCATGGATCTTTGTGCTTTGGTTCGCATACATATAGGTAGGTACATATTCATATTCGTAATCAAACATAGTGAAATGATCAGTAATATCCATATAGAGCAAATTTTGAGAGTGAGAGAACGAACTGCTAGCCTCGCCGCTGTACGAGTACTGCGGGCCGATGTCAGCTTATTCGGTCAAATGACCGACACTCCCCCAAAACAGCGCGCACTTCTCCTACATCGATTTTCAAAAAATCATAACTCCTGAACCAAAAGGCCTGTTGTAACGTAGCTTTGCCAAAAACTTATTCGAAGCTTCCTCTACATATGGTCTCGCATATAAACTGCGCAACAAATATGTTGTCGCAAGGGAAAAATTGGTCCGACTTTGGACCACAATAACTTTTGAATGACACAAACCATTCCGATTTTGTTTTCACGGTTAGTGAGATCAGTCTTTCCGTTATTCACCTTCAGGAGGTGAAGATCAGGAAGCTTGATGTAAAATATTTACAGGGTGAAATGTAAAACAGTGCAAAATTTTAGCAAATTAAACGGACTCCCATTTTCAGAATAATTTTTTGTCACAAATGCGAATGAAAGGATCATGAAGCGTGATGTTTTGGCTTGCGCCCAGTTTTGGAATTTTTGGAATCGGAACTCTGGTTCTGACTTTATGATTTTTTTTCTCTTGGAGGATGCTGATTTATCCTATCGCTACAAAAAAGACTATGTTAGCCTAGGGAGCCTGTCATAATCAAAAACTAAAATTGACCATCAGCATCAAGTTCAGGAGGTCAAAATCACAAAAAAAGCTTGTTTCAGTTGTGAAAATCTGATCCAATTGAATTTTTAAGAAAAACACCTGTGTCGCCCATTTTGAATGGGCCCCTTTTTTGAAGCCTTGATCAAGGTATTTCAGATGGTCTGCGAGTCAAGTTGCTGAGAACCATTTAAGCAACAATATTCGTGAATTGCAACCTCCCATCATCAGAGTAACATAGTCTTTTTTGTACCGATAGGATGAATCAGCATCTTCCAAGAGAAAAAAATCATAAAGTCAGAGCCAGACTTTCGATTCCAAAAATTTCAAAACTGGCCGCAAGCTAAGACATAACGCTTTATAATCTTTTTATTTGCATTCGAGAAAAAAAATTATTCTGAAAATGGGGGTCCGTTTAATTTGCTAAGATTTTGTACTGTTTTACTATTCACCCTGTAGATATTTTACATAACAACCTATAAAACTATATTTACATATAAAACCTTTTCTCTATGAAATTGAATACTCTGAAAAATGGGGTTCTGCAGCCTCATAAAACTCCTTGAACCGCAGTGCTTTGTGACGTTTATACGCAAGTTAATCTTTCTAGATGATGGTCGCTCGACTTGGTCGATTTTTTCATCAATTTTTCAATCAAGTCTCCCCTTTCCGAAGGGAAGCTTATTAGATCAAAATCAATACAGATGTCTCTGGATCCCGCCGGGATAGTTTTGTGTCGCCTACAACAGACTTTTTTGTAATTAGGTTTGAGCACATTGTGGACAAAATGGTTTTTGAGTGGATGACACAATGATGAAATCGAAAATGTCGAATAGTCACGATTATGTTATGTAGCCATCTGCCTCAGAAAGTCTGCGGCTTGATGTTATTACACTTGTTTAATAAGACGTATTGTCACACTCTTTTCTTTAGAACACTCCTCGCAAGCTCTTCGTGCCCCAAAACCAATGAAACTCGTATAATAATATACTATTATCTACAAGCGTTAAATAATAGGTACCCGTCCCTTTTAACACGTCGTCATGGGCGACGTGCTAAAAGTAATGATCCTGCGCGTTCCTGTCATATTTTCAATAAATTCTGACATTTACCAAACATTTCTACACTTTTAACTTTTGTATCGTAAAAAGTTATTTCATCTACTTCACTCTGATAATCGCCCAGAAATTGAAAGCTCTGCCTGCTAAACAGTGGCGTAGCCAAGGGGGGGCGAGGGGGGGCGAATGCCCCCTCCGCCCCTACCCTTCAAGCGCCCAGGGCGCCCCATCTCGCTTAACTAATCGGGCAATACAGAGGCGTATTCAAAGGGCGCAACACTTTTGTGTAAAAAAATGTTCAATACAGTTTTGAGCATATATGCGATATGCGATACTTCTCATTTCTCGGAGGGTGAGGATGCTGGTTGTCGCCCATAAAAATAATCTCACAAACAACCGTTCTTTTCGAAAGTAAAAACTCTCCGCCCATTCTCAAACGGTTTTGCACCCCCATAAAACATAGGTCTCGTATTATTATACGTAGGTATAATACCCTCGATAATACCTTTCTCTACAATACTCTAGGACCTTTTAGTGGGTAGTGCAGAAGCAAAACGTGACTTAACAATGACCAAGTCTGTTTTATATGCACTTGCGACTAGCTTCTTTGTTAATTCGGCGCCAGAATTTCATAGTCCACTTTCGTGGACAGAGTCTACATACCTAACTGCTATGATATGAATGGGATTTTGATGAATTTTACTGCAAATACATTTTCACAAATACATCACATACCACTTTTATTCACCAGCATGATGCACGATCAGTCGATCACCCCCAGCACTGCAGGTTGTTGATCAATCTCACACACTGCTCCAATAAATAATAACTGCTTATTATAGAAAGTAGGTTTGTGCAATAATTGTGAATTGTGATAATTGATTATATGGGATGGCTTAAAAAAAAATCTGGAGCCTCTTTCCGTCAGGAAAAGAAGCAAGAGCTCTTGCAGGCTGCGGCGTCAATAACCTTCAGAAACATACGCGACTTCTTCAATAAGCCTGTCAAAAGTAGTATACTCTTGCCTCTTCTGTTAAAGGCCAAAGCGCTGCCTCAAGTAATTGATTGTATCAAGTTTGATTTTTGAAATCGAGAAATTTGCGTCAATAAAACCCTGAAATTTTTTTTCTGTAAACGTCATTTTCTAGTTTCTGACTTTTAATTTTTTCTATGATTATTCTATTGGAGGTGGATAATTATAAGTAAATATTTTTATTATTATCATCATTATTATTATTATCTCCGAAAAATTTTCGCCTGCGGCGCCGTCACTCGCTTCGCTCGCGAAATGCCGCCCTCGTCATTGCCTTTGCCCCCTCCGCCCTCAAATCCTCGCTACGCCACTGCTGCTAAAAATAGAAACATTTTTGACAGGTGACACCTTCGCACTGATGTTCACCTATATCCCATACACTTTCTGTTTTCAGTAGAATGACTTTTTGGAGCAAAAATAAAGTGACAAGCTGGGGGGCTACGGCTACGGCTGATGGCACCTGCAAAGTTTTGGAGAGAAACTATCAGCGGCCATCGGCCGTATTATTCTCCCAGCACTCCAGCCAGCTTGTCACTTTATTTTTGCTCCAAAAAGTCATTCTACTGAAAATAGGAAGTGTACCTTCTAAAAACAATAAATTGTTGCTATTGGTTGAAAAGCAGTTTAATAATATTCTCCATTAAAGCACCACTTTCGATGTAACAATGAATCCATTAGAAACGCAAAGTAGATGAAGAAAATTGTCAATTTCGTAGCTGGTGGTAACATCACAAAACTACTCCAAATGTTTCTTCAACCGCACTGTTGTTTTTGTATTATCCTTCATTTTACTGTTTTCTATATACCCCTTACCCATCTTATCTATTGCAGGGCTCTGGTTTTCTACCGCAAGTCTTTGCTAGTTTCCTGATAATAAGGCGTTTTCACAGGAAGTAGGTAGGTACTTCAGGTTTCAGCACTCTTCCTATGTTATTCCCAAGTGCGAAAATTCACACTTTGTTCTTTTCGATGTTCTCATTGAACTCGGTTCTCAATAGCTCACCCTACGAGAACCTAGGCGGAATTTATTTTTTTTTAATAAATTGGCAAATTCAAAATAAATGAGCAAGTACCTATAACTTAACAAATTAGCGGGCCAATTAGGTAGCTATTTATCTGGAGGATGAAGTTTTAGATGGGTAAATCGCTCTTCCTTTTCTTACGCATTGTTACTATATAGGTATATGGTAGACCCCTTTCTTCCTGCAGGATGTCTGTCTAGAAATAAAATTGCAGAGCATTCGACTATAAGGCTAGTCGTCACACCCTCTCCACGTATCGTAAGCGCTTTTAATACTACGTGCCATACAAGTCCGTCATTTTTCCATATTCTTGAAAAGCAGTTCCCCGCCATGCATCCGGTGTGCTGTTGGTTAGTTGGAGGTTTTCACTCCATCCACCTGAGTTATAATTCACCTGCTCCTACTAAACAGTCACGCTTTGCTGTTCGCAACTGCCGCTGTCACTGCTAACACTACAAGAACACGACCATCACATGTATCTGCTAGCCGCACAATTTTCTCTCTCAAAGTTGTCGACCTAGTTCAAAGTTTGAAAGTTTTTTTTTTTTCGTTTGTGTTTCGAGTTTGGACTGAGTTTTCCTGGATCATGCCTGTGGGACTCGTTTACGATCTCAATGGGTAAGACTTTGCTATTATTGCTAGGTGTAAGTGTTATTTGTATTCGCCACCTAAAAACCTTAATGTCTGCTGATATGAACTCTCTGTAACCTCAGGTGACATCACTTTGCAAAATGTTGAATTATTCAAATCGGGAATGAGTCACAGATGATATGGTAATTTAATTATGATCACCCAGTTTGATTTTTAGAAAAGATTCAGTATATAATTTAAAATCAACTTTATTCTTAATCTCTGTTGTTAATTAACGCAAGTCAAGTGATCCTCCAGTTGACTCCTTAGTAAGAGCTTGTGTGAAATTACTGTTATTATACTGGTTATCAGGAATCGTTCGAAGCAATCTTGTGTTTCCATGACCGTACCTATTCAATTTGAATGATCATTTGTAAATTGATTGGGGAAGCTCACAAAAATTGAAAGTGTAGGAGCAAAGCTTGGTGAATATACTGTAATGATTGTTGACGACTTAATGAGCAGTGCACGGGACTTTTATGTTTTAAAATTACTATTAACTAGGTTTTAAGCGTTCCAGTCCATCTTCCTTTTAATTTTCTCTCATTGTTACTTAACCTACATCATGGTAAATATGCAAATGAATTTCCGCTGTTTCAAGGAAATTGGAGGCATAGAATTTTTAAGATTTTATTCATGTTAATGGGAAATTATTAGTGTTATTTGATAATTATTAAACTTAAGTGGATAATAGGTGAGTAGGTACATAAGATCACATTTTGTACGCTATTAGGTATACCCTTGTATTTTTTTCTTCTACGGACACGGCGTAAAGACTGACTTACACCGTTGAGTGAATATTCCAGAGAGGTGCAACGCAACCGGTCACATTTATTTATGACACTTAACATTGGTTTTGGTAATGATGAGATGTCTGCTATAGGTGCCCACAGAGTGCAGGTGAGAAACTACGGCTTTGTTCTAAAGATTTTTCCAAAACTAAAGGCCAGACTGACTTGAGAACAAAGCTGTTCAATCACTTTTACCATTCATATTGGAAAATGTCTCGCTGCAAAGCTCGAAAACTGCTTGTACCTACTATGGCTTCATCTGGCTGGTCGTTATCAAAAGGTTATCATAGCGTATCTTTGAATTGAATCTTTAATGAATGCTTATACCTAGGCACACTTTGTTATTTTTATACAACTATAAATCTATCAAATACGTGTAAAGTACTGATGGTCTCTACTCAGCGCTGAAATCGCTGGTAAAATAAATACATTGCCAAGTAGGTCGACAGGAATTATCCAATAATACGATTATAAAAGTTATCCACTAGAAATTTGCAATGCTCATGTACTGTGGCGGCCAAAAGTTTCGAAATATCTGTCAAAGCCGTCAGTTTTTTAATTCAAATTACTGTCCGTGTCATACCTAAACAGGTATCCCAGAAATACATGGCCAAACGCCTATGTGAAATAGCCCAAGAGAAACTAAGAAACCCTTTTATAATTTTTGCTCATCCATCAGCTATATGTATACCTACTCAAATGCACAGAAACTTTTGAGAGCTCTGTTCTGTGATTTGCTGATGGAGCTTACTTTAGCTGTTCTTTTATAATTTTAAATTTAAACGGATTTCATGAGAAATCACCCATGTACAGGGTGATCACGCGAGAATTCCCCATACTGAAGGTTTCCCCTTTGAGATAATTTGAACAGAAAAAACCTTTTTTGGCAATTTTTTCCGTAGATTTCTTCAAAATTGGAAACTGTAATATTTTGCATTCTTTATTATACAGGGTGTCGCAGAAAACTTTTTTTGTGGATGCTTTACTCTGTATATTCGAATTGCAATCGATGTAGTTTTCCACTCTGAATAGTGAATACGAATATATACCACAGTGTCGAGTTATTTCCGATGGCGAATTGTCAAAAAATTCCCAAAAATTTAAATATACTGAACTAAACTTACGTTTATTTGGTTAAAATAGTTCTGGAATTTGACCAACAATTTGTTTTTCAATAGTGCTACCCTTATGCCCGCTCTATGAAAATTCGCAACGCAATCGCAACGCAGCCGCAGCCGCAACGCAGGTTTCTGATTGGCTCGCAAGGTATTCGCAAAGCCATCGCAACGACGCGAAAGGCTTGCGAGCCAATCAGAAACCTGCGTTGCGGCTGCGGCTGCGTTGCGTAATTTCATAGAGCGGCCTTTATACTTGATTTTGAAAAAAAATTATCTCCCTGAAAAATCAATTTCACTAAATTAGAAAAATTTTCGAGCCAAATAAACAGAAGTTTAGGTCACTACCAGTATCATGGGACTTTTGTGAATTTTTTGACAATTTCCTTTCGGAGATTACCCAACACTGTGGTATATATGTGTATTCGGAATAAAAAAAACTACATCGATTGCAATTCTAACATACAGGGTGTCACATCAACAAAAAAGTTTTTTTTGCAACACCCTGTTAGGTATAGGTTTTCATATATTACGAGTATAGTTTTCAATTTTGAAATTTACGGAAAAAATTGTCCCGCTGAAACGTGATGGAGATTCTGATTTTTTAAATGTTTTGAATGTAACATATCCGATCCGAAAAAGTCGTGAAAATTCTTCACTCCAACATAGAAAAGTTATGTCAATAACAATAGCCCATTCTGAGACAAAGACTGTAAAATGATTGTAATTTCACCTATTGTCTGATTTCTTGGAATCAGACTTAAAACCGGTGTTACATACATGCCTTGCCCATCAGCATAGTTATTTTATAAGATATCGTTAAACTTGTGTTCTGATGTGTCACGTTTCCATAACGCACTCCACTTTATTCGACTTGTGCCAAAATCCATTCCTCTTTTTTTTAAGGTGATACTTTGATTTGTTATGAAATCGTTATGATTCATTTGAATATAACGTAACCTACCTCTGTCCTCTGTCGAACAAGAAATTATCAATCAAGAGTAAAATTCAATTTTTGCTTGATAAGCATGGTTCCACGAAGCTCACAATTAATGTTGAGTTAGTATGACATAATTATGAACCATTTTGATTGGTATAGAGTACTAGTTTAACAAAACGGACAAAGCTCTTATTTCTTGAAAACTGTACAGGGTGCATAATTAGATCAAAATAGTGAACTACCATATTTAGAGAGAAGGCAGGAGTAAGAAACTGATGCTTCAGTTTTTTTTTTCATAATTATATTTTTCATTAGATACGTGATTTTCGTTTTTCTTTCTATTTTTACTTGTGTTCAATAATTTATTTTCCAAGCTCAAAAAGCTCAAAAGGTATCGTCACTATCTACCTACTGTTTTCTGATCTATATTCCGGATTGTAACGTAAACGAGCAAAAAAATGAATACAATAGCTAAGAAAGCATTATTTCCGTGAAGTTCGAGAGAGGAGAACTTCCGAGATAACTTTAAATTACGCCAACAGGCAAAAAAAAAGAATTTCAACTCCTTTCTCAGACAATCTTTCTTGTATACAGGTTAAGAGTCCAATATTTTTGGGTCTAACTATGAATCACCCCGTATAAGCATTGGCAACACTATCTACATTGATTTTCAATTTCTTGACCTGTTATAACCTATACTCCGGACACGGAAAATAAATAAACCCCGTATACAATCATATTGTAAGTTAATCTAACCAAATTGCCATGCTTGTGGCTCGAGCTGTTTTTTCTTCGTAGTCCGTGCCATACTCTTCTCGACAACGAATAATTTTATGCTCATTGAATAACAAGATTCAATTGAACGCATCCGTCCATTTTGTTTTTGCTCTGCTGACTATTTAATGCCGCTAATTACCATCTTTCTAGTATCTTCCCCGGTTCTTCTAAGTAATTGCATTATGATTCATTTAATCTGGATGAAATCGCATAGTTAATCAGAAAATAATTGTCTCTATAAAGCATAGCGTCCCGCAATGAAAAGAAAATTCAAAGTGGATAATCACGTTTTTTATGAGCAGAATTTAAATTTCAAAACGGAGGAAATGTCTTGGCGGCGAATACGATTTTCGCATACTTATTTTATTCACCGTTTTGTTATACAGGGTGACTCACAGCTTGTGACTTGCCCTTTCAAGGGGCAGTTCCTTGATCTTGATATTTCATGACTGAGTAACTGTGGCAACAAATTTGCTCTGCGTAATTAAGTTTCTATAAGATACAGGGTGTTGAGGTTGTTGGTTGGTAAAGGTTAAGTTTTTTCCAATAAATGGTAAACAAAATAAATGACAATTCCAATTTCAAACTTTGGGAAATTCAGTATAGGTACCTCATATCAATACTTATTTGGACATTAGCATCGCGAACAGGCTGTTGATGCACGACCCTTCCGCCAATTGTGCAAGTGTGTCTCTTATTCGGAACTATTGATCTGTAGGTCGCACTAACTTATCTGTATTACTGTGTGTATTTTTTTAGAAAATAGCATAGCGTCAATATTTTTATATGCAGTCGGGTATCGGGTACCTGTCCGCAACTAACATTTTATCGACAGACAGACAGACAGAAAAAGTACAGCTGAAAGTGCCATTTTCTATTGGGAAAGTGCGCTACTGAGAGAATAGATGACTCGTCTATCAATTTTCCAATTTTATTGGCCTCAAATTTCCCTTATTCCATCACGTCGTCTACTCCCAATACCTACTCGTTTATTAATACCGGGTGTTTATAAACGTCTGTGATCGCGGCAGGCTTTGGTCAGGCCAAAAGTCGCAGTGGCACGATTTGAAAGAGTGATAGGAGATTCCAAAGGCGATATGATAACAAACGTTTATAAACACCCGGTACCTACTTTATCATAATTTTGGAAAAGCAGCATTATAATAATAGCCCAGGCATTTTAAGTGAAATTTTGGTCGAACCCTGAAATAGATATAAGCCCACTTTGAAAATTCGCACAAATGGCCCTCAGCAACGCTGAACAACAAGCTGAGCAAAAAGCTTCGGTCCGGCAAGTGTGCGCGTCATAGATGTTTTGAGCCGCCAAATCTTGTAGCACCCGACTGAAAGATGGTGGAAAACTCCAACTGCAGACTTAATTGTATTCTTTTATTGTGTTGCTGCTTGCCGAATGTGGCTCCAATCCAATGGACAGATTTGAAATAATTGAACGGCAGAGTTTTGAATTTTGACATTTTTTATATTTGACAGGTGACAGATGAAGAAATATTAATTTTCAACTGTTCTGAGCTGCATTCGGTAATTCATGCTCCATTCGATCTTCAAGTTTCAGCCGGTCACGTGACCAGATTTCAAGTGTTTTGATTTGATACTCAAATGATTTCGAGGACTCAGATTGATCGGAGGTAATATCCGAATGCGCGGCTCTGAATACAGTTTTTCAAAGGCTTTTGAATGACGTATTGCCAAAGTCTGTGAGATAAAGCTTCTGTCATTTTTGGATAGTGATACTTCTGTTGTCAGGTAACAGTCTGCTTACCAAATTTCAAGTCGATCTGATCAACGTTTCGGCAGTTATGGTGGAAGCTTACAGACAAAACACACACACACAGCCAGACACACAGACAGAATTTCATCTAGATAATATGATCTTTATCGTCTCACGGGGTTCAAAATGGATATTTCCGTCCTCAACTCGAAAAATTATTTTCAAGCGCGTTCACAATACTCTCCTTCCTTTTTGGTTGGTGGGTCGGTAGGGGGGAAATCAAAGAATTATGTTTCAAAATGTGGATCAGCATTGCTTGAAGAGCATTCAGGCCAACTAAGGCCCCTCAAAATTTTGAGAAAATGAAATTTCTCAGAGTTGCCGCTATTGCGGAGCTTACTCCCTTATTGCTCATAAAAATCTATGAGAATTTATCTGATTTGGCTGCACTTATTCCTTTCTTGCCCAAAAAATCTATGACAGATCGAAAGCCCTTTATGCAAAATTTCAAAATGGACATATTTATTTCAGGGTTAAACCCTGAAATGCTTGAGCTATAATGATAAGATGCATACAGTTACAGTGGAGATCCAACTAGATGTAGCGACGAACCTGATAGAGAAACCTATTTTTCTCAATAGGGTTGTTGATGATGGTTCAACACGAATACATCTTCTCTAATAAAATTGTATTCACAAAAACATTGTTTTCAAATCGAATGTTGGAGAATCAAAAAATCTCTAGATATGGCTTTTCAATTAAAGCGGCGCTTAAAAACCATAGATTAGCATGGCAAATGAATGTGGAATGAAGGAACCATCTTTGTTCATATCCTACCCCAATAGACTTTGCTGACCTCCAAGTAGGTAATCTTTAGCAACCTAAGACATGGTAGATACCTACATCTCTGAATAAAATCACATTTGCAATATTAGCCCAGAATCAATCAAACAATGTAAAACTTGGAGGGGAGAACGGTTTTCCGTGAAAAAAGGTTGAATGTAGAATTTCATGATTTTTCAATTCTCTATCTAGGATGAAGTCCTCAAGTTCATTTACCTTATTCTAGGACTATTATATATCTACATTGTAATAAATATAAGTAGGTACACCTATCTTTTAATTGAGGACTGCAAAATTTATGCGAAATTTCATGGGAACTTATGTCCAAGTCTCTGATGTGACTTGTATTTAGTTCCGCAGGCCATACCTACTCGAAGCAAAACGATACTATAGTGCTATGTCCTAATGATGGGTCGAGTATATAGTGTACTCTTTCAACTGTCACATTACTAACCAAGGACGTTCATTATTCCATGATATTTAATAAGTCAACCAGAGAGAGAGTTCAATCACCCATTCCAACCAAACTAACAGGTAAAAGCTGATAATTTATGCACTGCGACTTTGTCATCACATGTAGCAGCTAACTTGCCATCTTTCATGCCTATGGGTAGGTAAGCACACAATACTAGAGAAATGGTGTTAAGTATCTACTTTTAACAGTTGTCCATAAATCGAATAAGATAATAATACGTAGGTACCTGCATAACTAGTTTAGGCTCCCTAGTTATTTCGGTTCTGTGTTCTGTAGTGAAAAATCATTGGGCTCCGTCAATTTAATTAACATTCGCCTCTTTTTTGATTTGCAGTGAAGGATTGTTCACTGGACCGGAAACCAGTGTCCCAATCGACTACGCTAAGGTAAGATTTTTCACACTTTTTCTTTTTGTATATATTCCATAGATCACACAATAAAATTAAAAGTGACAAATAAGTACTTCTATACAACATAGAACGGTAGATATGGTGTCTTGATAGAGCGCCCGATTGATCAGAAGAGAAACGGTGGTATGCTAACTCGATAAATTTCCAGGGATGTTATAGATGGCGCGTCTGTGAGACGTCGTTAAAATCAGTGGCTCTCAATCTTTTTGACTAATGTAGTCTTTACTGGTCGTCTCGTGGAATAAATACCGTCATAATTCTTCGATGGATGTCCGAAGCGCGCGGTCGTATAGGTTTTTATTGTGGTACACAATATAGGTAGATGTAATAAAAACAAGTCTGCAATTCTTCCTTCGGAATTTCTGCCGCACGTAATAAAATTGTAGTGTCATCTTCATTGAAAATAAAATTCTAATCCTTTCGAATCAACGTTTACGAGATTCGTCGTCATCAAAAAAGTCATTACACATTTTGCTTTTAGTATTTTATGTGGATTTAACACTCGAATCGAATCGAAACGTTCATGTTGACAATCCTGCGCATTTCAGCTGCAACTTTTCATATGAGTTTGCATTTAAGCATAAAATATCTTCATGTTTGCTCCAAGGGGGCACAGCTGCAACGGAATAAATCACGCCCCATCAAGACTTGTGAAAATACACATATCCAGAGCTTTACTTTTACTACTTGCGACAACAATTCCAAAAGTGTCTTTATGCGTTAAGTATACAATATATACTTACGTTCCTATTGTCATTCGACCGTGTCCGAAAAGAACCATATGACTCCCGGCTTACTTACAATAGGGGACAAGGGTCGGGGACGTGGATAAAAACAATCGAGGGTTGGCCCGTATCGAAAACTCAGTGAAGAATGGTTCCGGAAACTCTGGAAAGCATATTTTGAACACGTGTGTGCACTACTTCATAATTATTTCCGTTAGGTTAGGACGACACGAGCGGTGTAGTCAAGAAGATCCTTTCCTTTGTTTGTCGAGAGGACCGCATGCTGTATGTAAAAAAAATAGGTACCGATTAATGACATTGAGGACCGAGGGCGGGAGACCCGCGTTTTCGCATCAGGTTTTTCGGTTTTGCGTTTGTACATCTGCTGCTAGCCGGGCGATTTTCTGTTCCGTTGCATGGGCGCCGTTTAGGGGGGGCAAGGGGGGGCACTTGCCCCCCCCTGGAATTTTTATTTTGCAGAAAAATTAAAAAAGTTATGGTCTCAAAAAGTTATTGCGGTAGGTATATTTTGCATATCTATCCAACAATGAACTTCAGATGCGAAAAATGAAGTATAGGGTAGGTACCTACTACCTACTCATTTCAATTAAGGTAGGTAGGTGGGTAGGTATGTATTTACGTTTAGTAATAAAATTGGTCAAAGTATATTAGTGATATTACGGTTCACTGTTATTTAACATTAACATTGAAAGATGATTGCATTAGGTATAGTCATGTATAGTGCAAGAATTGCGTGGCACGTGTCGACTTCCTGAACATCCGAGTTGTGCTTTTTTATTAGATTTCGCCGAAAAACAATGAAAGCTTCAGCGCTCATGAGTTTCCCGGAAATAATAAAATATAGGTACCTAAATAATTGCACTCAACCATTGGGCGATCGCTTCTCAATTCCTTAAATCACTGAAAATAATAAAGCGTTGCACTCGTACTCTTGTTGACAAAAGTTTTCATCTACTTATCGAACTGAAAGAAAGCTCTAGTTTTCCATTAATTTAATCAGGTACGTTATTGGACACTGCTACTTCTTTAGTTCAAGAAAAATGAATAATTTTGATTTTTGTGTTAGCTAGATAACATAATGGATATAAGAAAATTCTTTAAA
This sequence comes from Anaspis maculata, assembly GCA_949128115.1. Classification (NCBI taxonomy): domain Eukaryota; kingdom Metazoa; phylum Arthropoda; class Insecta; order Coleoptera; family Scraptiidae; genus Anaspis; species Anaspis maculata. The sequence goes on along the minus strand of OX421961.1, from coordinate 53,701,063 downwards.
AAAAACAAAGCCGAAGAAGCGGAGGTTACCGTCGGCGTCGGCCCCCGCGGCCCAACATCGAAAGTGGAAGAACAACAAAGTGTTCCCAATCCAAAAAAAGCAAGATTGGACGAAACAGATCCCATGACAGAACCGTCCACTTCCACTTCAGATCTTCCACTTCAGCCACCGCCTGAAGTTGTTGTTGCGCCTTATAAAGAAAAATACGACTTGGGAAGATACATTAACCAAAGTATTTCTGATGACCTAAAATATAAACTTCTGACCGCTCCATTCAAACCTACGTCGGAATACAATTTCAAAAAAGATTCAGCAGAAGGAAAAAGATGTTTCAGGCGTGATTGGCTGCATCAGTATGACTGGATGGCATATTCGAGTGAACTGAAAGGCGCACTTTGTAAGTACTGTGTACTATTCAAACCCGTAATAAAGAGGGGTGTATTAGGTGCTTTTGTGGTGAAAGAGTTTAAAAACTATAAAGATTTGCACGAATGTGCGAAAAACCACATGCAATCAGAATGGCACAGGAACTCTACTGCTAAAGCAATCAGTTTCAAAAAAAATGTCACAGGGAAATCGGCTACAGTTAGTGAGCAACTCAATAAAGAAGAATGTCAAATAGTTGAAGAGAACAGGAAAAAGTTGAAGCCCATCATTTCTACTATAATATTTTGTGGCACACATGATATATCGCTCCGTGGGAAACATTCTAACCAAGGAAATTTCGAGGATTTACTCAGTTTCAGAATTGAAAGTGGAGATAAAATACTTGATCAGCATATGAAAACATGTCAGAAGAAAAGTAAATATACGTCCCACCAAGTTCAGAACGAGCTCATAAGCATTTGCGGTAATGTCATCAGAAGAGGAATCGTTACAGAAGTAAACGACAGTGTGGGATTTTCGCTCTTAGCCGACGAAACGGCTGACATTGCTGGAGTGGAGCAACTTTCACTAGGGGTGAGGTACGTTGATAAAAATGACATCGTCAAAGAAGAGTTTCTCGGGTTCACTGACTTGAAGTCAATGAATGCTCAAACTATTGCTGGAACCATCTTGACATTCGCTCGGGATTGTGGTCTTGACCTTAACAAACTGGTTGGTCTAGGATTCGATGGATGCTCTACTATGGCTGGAAGAGAAAACGGCGTTCAAAAATTGATTAGAGATGAATATCCGCAAGCAACGTTTTTCCATTGTGCTTCTCACCGTTTAAACCTTGTTGTCAATGATCTGAATTCTGTCCAGGAAATCCAAAACGGCATTGGTACTGTGAAGGAAGTCATCAAATTCTTCAGAGAGAGCCCTAAAAGGCGGAACTTGGTTTCGAATGTCCCTGTTCTATGCGAGACAAGATGGTCGGCCAAATATAAATCCATCAGGTTATTTGCTGAGAATTTCCACTCAATCAAGTCTGCTTTGCATGCGATAGCAAATAATAAGGAAGAATTCAACAGCCAAAGTAGAACGAAAGCCAACCAATTGTACTGTTCTACATCTTCACCTCACTTTCTCGTTTGTCTTAAAATTATAGCCAAATATTCTTCGCAACTTGAACCAGTTACGAATACGTTACAAGGTGTAGCAATGGATTTGCTGAGTGTACAAAAACACATTGAATGTCTTATTGCAGCATTCAAGAGCGACAGGGAAAGTTCCGAGCGAATCTTTGCAGGTATCTTCGCTAGCACTACAGATTTAGCGACGGAATTTGATGTTGAACTGAAAGTACCAAGAATAACAGGGCGCCAAACGCACAGAGCAAACGTAGTGGCTATGACCGCAGAAGAGTATTTCAGAATAACGATTTTCAATCCCTATTTGGATTCGTTAATTTCTGCTCTTGAAACTCGGTTTTCTCAACATACGAGTGTTGCATTTTCAATTGCTCGTTTACATCCCCTCAACATCAAAAAGCTGAAAAATACCGGCGGCGACGACATCGACATTGAATTTGCAAAGAAGATTGCCGAAAAATACGGTATTGAAAATTTGGAGGCTGAGTATATAACGTGGAAACACATTTGGACAAACAGGGAAGTTCCAGAAAATATGGACTTTTCGGAAGTTCTTTCAAACGAATGTGAGTTTTTCCCCGCCATAAAAGCCGCTTTCCAGACTTTTTTGGCAATGCCACCAACAACCTGCTCGATAGAACGATCGTTTAGCACCCTCAGGAGAGTGAAAACTTGGTTGAGGTCGACTATGGAGGAAAGCCGACTCTCCGGGCTTTGCCTTCTATCTCTCCACAGAAACAAGGTGGACCATCAGGGCAAGGAAAAGTTTATCGAAGAAATAATAGAGGAATTTGGCCAGAAGCGAAGAAATTTGACTTTTTTGTTTTCCTAATTATACAATATCATTGTCTTTATTCTGTTGTTGGCCATAGTTTTTGTTTATTGAATTATTTATAATAAGTTTATTATCGAATTTAATGTTGTTTATTTTTCAAAAACTAATACTTTCAAATTCAATAAAAGAATTACTTTTGTTTGTTTAAATATAGACTTTTGATGGTACCTGATGCTACCTGATGTTTTAAAACAATAACAAATATAAATTGGCTTGGCCACGCCCTTAAAAAATACCGTTCGCGGCGCTCACTTAGGGAGGGGGGGGTAAACCCACGGAACCCTCTTGTGTCTCTTACATTAGTATTTTGATTTTGCCCCCCCCTGCATTTGCCATTAACGGCGCCCATGTTCCGTTGCCTTTTTTTCAGGAAGTAATTTCCTCCACAGTTTTAAAACACTATTTGACCTCATCCATCAACTACTTGTGTAATATTATTTCTTTGCTTTTGATATTTTTAATGGCTAAAGTGCTTTGGTTCAAGTGCATCTGATAAAGAAAACTTCTGCGGTTAACGAGCTTACTGCTTACTGGTATTATAGATATACATACTCCAAGTGGGGACAAGTAAGATCATTTATTGTAAAAAGAAAAGCTGTACAGAAGAGTGTAATATTAAATAATATGATCTAAAGGCATAAGCCGCTTCAAGGTCGTATATCAAATTTGTACCATCTGGATAGACCCACGATGGCAGATGTGCACACTTCATAGGCAGGAAGATGGAACATGTAATTTAACACCCTCAAAGATCTACATGGCTACCCCTATGAAAATCCTTCCACTAGCCCGGGTGTCAATAAATTCCAAAGATCGTATTCCATAGGCATTGCTCTCGCAGGGTGTTGAGCCTCTCATTTTAAATTTATTCAGACGAGTTCTCTGCTACAATTTCTGCTGCCGCACCAGTTTTTTTTTTAAGTTCTTGAAGCTAATTCTGGTTAAAGGATGTCGGTTAGGCGGATTCGCTTCGGCAATTTTTGCATTACGATCAAATAATAACAAAAATGCACAAGTCAATTGTTGTTCATCACGATGGGGATTGGACACATCTTCACGGCCACATGAACATGTAATCATTCCAGTAATGGACCGAAAGATTCGAGAGGGACATTACTACGGCGAGCTGAGACGAAACTGGGATGTCTTCTGCATAGGAATGCCCACCACCGGAAGTCGGCTTGGTGTCGCGTTCACACGATACGTATATGTGCATTCTTAATTTTATTCGTTATTTACCATCTAGTCAACAACGGTTTCCTCCATTTCTTCGTGCTTTCAGCATGAAAGTTTGCGGCGTCAATCCTCAATCAGTGTTGCAGCTAATGCGTCTGTAGAGAACGCGAGACGAGAAAAATCGGCGTTTCCAGGATTAAAGGCTTGATTAGTCTGCTTGATGGAGACTTGAAACTCTGGTGCTTGAAACTCACCTAACGGCCTTGGAAAAAGCCGTTAGCCAAAACATACTTTTAGATAGGAAATAGGATCTTCCAGGCTATTTGAATACTTCAGTGTACTTATGTTTGTTTGTATAAAATAAGTGAGTATACTTATTTATAGTACTTAGTTTGCAATTCAAAAGTCCACCTAGTATTTTCAATACTCACCAGAATTTTATTGTATTCGAATACCTGGTCGAGTATTTTTCTATGAGTAAGATGATTGAGATGAGACAGGTACCCACCTAGTTATGAATTAATTAGGTAGGAGGGTATGCCTACCTATAGGTAGAGATTAAATTTATTCGCAAAATGCTAAAAATCATGAAATAACATTTGCTAGGTATAGGTAGGTATTAGATTAGTAAAAATGTTTCTTGAATACCTATACAATACAGAGCGATTCATAATTAGACTAAAAGATGAACTACCGTATCAAGAGGAGAGACAGAATTTGGGTATAATACTACGAGTGCAATGAAAATCACCGATAATTCTGAAAAATGCGTGTTGCCTGAAAACTGCATGAGATTGTTTTCTCTGTTCGAAAGCTAAAAGAGCCCGACCCCGCAGGGTACCTGTAATTGTCGAATTGAGCTATAGTGCAATGTATTAAATGTCGGTATAGTAGAACGTATACCTACTAAATTTTGTTTTATTCTATCAATAATTTGTCCCAAAGATATGGCCGATCAAAAAATCGACAAAATACATGAATGGACCTGTAACTTCGAAACAAAGAGCGGTTCAAAAATTTCGGAGCTAGATTCTGATTCGCCTTAGAAACCGCTACCTGCCCTTACTCTATGTCGATCTTACCATGAAACACCCTGTATACCAGGGTCAGAGTTCAGTTCTTTTGATCTTATTAAGTATGAATCACTCAGTATAATTATAGTGCGTATTATAGTGATCCGTTGATGGATACTATTATGATTGTATGGACACGCGAGTACCTGTTCTGATCTTAGAAACATAGACGTTATAAATTGTTGAAATATAACTGATGGTAGGAGGTAATTACCATTTACCATTTAACCTAATTTGTATTTGCGGAAGGATATATATTTCACTGCAATGTGACCAGATGTGTTACGTCCGCAATAGCACAACTCCAATAACATCCACCATGTTTACCTTTTCTATTTTGAACAGCTGTTTTAACCCTCACCACCAACAAATAACTTCGAAGCTTCTTCTTTCTGGGCTTGCTCCAATACCAAAATTAGGGTTACATAACAACTACGCTACTTTTTAAAGTGCGGTATCGTTTTACATTTCGAGGGGGAATTTCGTATCTAGGTCCTACCTTCGTAACATCCATGGGGTATATGCATCCATGCATCACTCTATACAGGGTATCTCAAAACTCGTGCCTATTGGAAAAAAATAAGTCTTTCCATTTTACTTTACCGACCTCCCACTAATAATAGAAGGGGAAGTATGGTGATCGTGCTGGAAAAAAGTTAGTTAACGACGGATATAATATCTGTTTTGAGGTCCCCCAAGACGATAAGGACCATTTTCAAAATGATGCCTCTCTGTGTGTTTATGTGTGTATAATGTTACCTATCTGACTGCATAATTGCCAATTTGCCGATTTGCCGAGCCGTTGTTAATCCGACTGATTTGAAATTTAGCGTATTGTCATAGTTCACTCTGCGACGATCCCATTGGTTTTTGGCTGTCATTTGTCAAACGAAAATGTCAGTGTCAAAAAATGACAGAAGCTCACGGAACTTAATTCGGTATATGCATTTGAAAGCCTTTCAAATACTGTATTCAAAACACGAATTTCTCCATCTGTCATCTGTCAAAAATTAAGAGAAGCGAAATTTGAAACTTTGAAATTTAATAACTCTAAAACGAGCTCTAAAAGTACCGTATGGGTCAGTGAAAATTTTGTACCATTTCCCAGTCGGGCGCTATATATTTTCATACTTTTTCCTGGTCGATACCACCGCACCGGCTGTTCGCGCGACTTTTCTCGAAACATTCCGACTGATATTGGAAGTGTATTGGGCGTCACGTTGCCCCATTTTCTAATGCGACGGGACTTCGCTTTTCCGGCGGTGATTCAAAAGAAAACTTGCACATTTCATAAATGAAAAAATACAGTGCCAATTTCGACCTGTGATGAGCTCAAGAAGTATTCGTTGTAGGTGCAGATAGATATGCTGCGGCTCATAGTTTGAGAAAATTTCAATTGATTTTTGAGGGAAAAATTCTCGAAATTGGGCCTACGGCTTTTGAGTTTCCTGCTCTGAAAAAACTGCAAATTTCCAACTTTTTTATCCCCTGATGATGTTCTTGAACATTCTCCAACATTTCTTTTCCCCAAATTTCCGAGAGTTTTAGTTGACAATGCAAACCCGGGCTGGCATATTGAAACCTGACTCAAATGATGGAGCTCAAAATATAGAGTTGTAGTCGCAGGGGCGGCGGAATCGAGAGGGGGGGGGGCAAGGGGGATTCAATTGAAGCATACGCGGGAGCGTGTTTTGGCTTTTTTCGACTTCAATTTCCCAGAAGTGATAAAACGAATTCTCGACACCCTCTTGAATAAACTAGACATGATAATGTTTCATGTTTATATACTACCGGGTGGGCCATAATAAACCGGAATACTTTTTTGCCTATAAAATTTCCATTCCCTGACCATTTTTGACGGGAATGGTACCAACGGAAAACCAATAGACTAGATCGTACACCACAAAAGTCAAAATGGACGTCACTTGAAAATTCAAGATGGCGGAAATGTTTGAATATACACCTTCTTTTGTTTTCGTTCTTTTTGTTCAAAACTCATGAAAACTGTGAAAACAACAACATAATCGGAAAGAATGGAGTTTTTCTCACAATTCAAGACCATTCTGAGCTTATTCGGTTTATTTGTTCTGGAGTTATAGCGAAGTTAAAAAAGGCCTACTTCACATGTTCTGACCAGAGATGATGGTTTTAAAGTTTGGTCTCCTGCCTATAAAATTTCCATTCCCTGACCGATTTTGACGGGAATGGTACCAACGGAAAACCAATAGACTAGGTCGTACACCACAAAAGTCAAAATGGACGTCACTTAAAAATTCAAGATGGCGGAAATGTTTGAATATACACCTTCTTTTGTTTTCGTTCTTTTTGTTCAAAAGTTATGGAAACTGTGAAAATAACAACATAGTCAGAAATCATGGAGTTTTTCTCACAATTCAAAACCATTCCGAGCTTATTCGGTCTATTTGTTCTGGAGTTATAGCGAAATTAAAAAGGCCTACTTCACATGTTCTGACCAGAAATGATGGATTTGAATTTTGGTTTCCTGCCTCCCAAATTTTTGTTTTTCGGGGCCGATTCCACAAAAATTGGTGTCAATGGATACCCAATAATTACCTAAATGAGTTTGATGGACAATATCATGGCGATCAAAAGAACTTTTGTGGAATCGGCCCCGAAAAACACAAATTTGGGAGGCAGGAAACCAAAATTTAAATCCATCATTTCTGGTCAGAACATGTGAAGTAGGCCTTTTTTAATTTCGCTATAACTCCAGAACGAATGGACCGAATAAGCTCGGAATGGTCTTGAATTGTGAGAAAAACTCCATTATTTCCGATTATGTTGTTGTTTTTAGAGTTTCCATAACTTTTGAACAAAAAGAACGAAAACAAAAGAAGGTGTATGTTTAAACAATTCCGCCATCTTGAATTTTGAAGTGACGGCCATTTTGACTTTTGTGGTGTACGACCTAGTCTATTGGCTTTCCGTTGGTACCATTCCCGTCAAAATCGGTCAAGGAATAAAAATTTTATGGGCAAAAAAATGTATTCCGATTTATTATGTCCCACCCGGTATTGCATCTTCAGTTATACTTCTGTTAGTTGTGGCATTGTGTGCAATCATGAGCAACGGAAAAACTACAGATTTTTTTGGAAAGAAAAGAACGGTGAGGTTTTGTGATTTGATTTGGAGATTAAAACATAACTTAAAGAGATGGAAGTACCTGTACCTGGTTTTTACAGGGCGCCGACGAGCTCTGGTTACGAGATCACTTGCAACGAAATCACACTCCGGCGCTAAAAATGGTGCTCCTTGATTATTATTAGAACTGTATGCTCTTACTGTTGCACCACCCAACACTTTTTCACATGTGGAAGTGAATTTAGAAGCTGAGATGGTCCTTGAAATTTGGAGAAGATTTCAGTGTTTTCGCCATCTCATTCATTTTTTGCTTTTTAACGTTACATTCCGAGAATATAGGTCAGAAATAAAGTTTTTTGGGTGCTTTTTGAATTTGAAAAATCTATAGTAGACGACAAAAAAAAATTCAAGCATCACTCTGGGTAGGTCAATCGTGCTTATTAGAATGGTTTTAATTTTAGCCGTAAGCGCTGCATCGCTCATTGGCTTTTGTGGCACAACGCAGGCATGAGAGCCAATGAGTCTATATAAACTGACTAAACCCACCCTTACTCCTGCCTTCTCTCTTGATGAAGTAGTTATTATGTTGGTCTAAGAATCACCCTGGTAGTTATACAAACGCAACTCTTCTTTTTCTAAATCTAAGCTGGAACTGTTTAAATTAAAAGCATATTATTAAACGCATATCATGTGTGAGCCCAAGTGCTGTTAAAATCCGACAAAAGAGTGTGGGCAAGTGGGAACAATGGATATAAATTGACAACTCTTTTAGAGACCACCCCATGGGGTATTATTTACGACGCCCCATATTTCGATAATGCACCATCATCTTCCGGCACTCACATTCCGCGTGTAATTACCTCACGGATGCATAATGCAAGCCAAGCCATATAAATTGTTTATTGAACAGGACCGGATTTATGGTCCCACGTTTTGTATTCGCAAGAAGGCATTGTTACAATAAGTAATAAAGTTATAAAGTGCTTTTTTACAAGAGATATTGCTATTTTTCCTTTCACAAAACCGTTGAAATGCACATCAGAGTCTGTTGAACTCTCGAATAGCAGAAATGATAATCCGAATCCGATAAAATGACTGATAACTTTGATACGAATGAGCAGTAAGCGACTAACTAAATACTATCAAACTATACAGGAACCCAGTCGGTAGCACGGTGAGCTCGGCCTCGCTTTCAAAGGCGAAGGTCCCGCGGGTTCAAATCCGCACTGAGCCAGATGGACGCGTTTTTCACGCGTTCCATAGTACTGGGGCACCTACTATCTAGCGGTGATGCCTCGGGCAGAGGGATGAAACGTGAAAAAATGAACGAAAAAAATGAAAAAGTTCAGAGCTGAAAAAATATTTATACTCCAATAATTTTCGACTACACATGTATTACCTAGGAAAAAAGTTGCCTACGATTACGATTAAGTTTGGCGCCAGATTTACGAAGGGGCTCAGGCTCTTTGAAAATTAGACCTTTTCAATTTCACTTGTTAGGGTCTGTCACTGGAGGCGGTACATTTTTGATTCAGAGTTTGCAGGCCAAAATAAAATTGTCAAAAGTGGCAGCCAGTAGCCAGTATGTGAAATCACGTGGACAGTGCTCTGTGACGTCTTCCATAGCTGCGTGTGCTTGTGCCCTGTTAGTTCGTACCAAATCCTCAGTCCCTAGTCTACCCCGAATGGGGCGGAACGGCCCATAGAACGCTAGCGGGAAAAAGAAAATAGTGCGTTCTCCTGACCCGACGGCGCAGATGCAACATGGACGCAACTGTCGCTATTTAGTGCCAAATTTGAAACATCCAGACAAATATCGACTTTTCTATGGAATACCAGGCTATTTCATGACTAAGTCTCCAGATAGATACAAAAAAGTTACTAAAAATGTGAAGAAGAACCAGTCGCAAGCCAAATTTCTATTTTGTATAGTTCTTTTTTACAAAATAATGATAATATTGGAAGTTCCCTGCTTACTTCGCAAATGATCCACAGTCTGTTAATCGCGATGTTGTCAGATTTGGCATGGCCGCCGTTACAAATAATACGTTATATTACATATACTGTCACCTCAAATAGTCACTATAAAATCAATTTGTTTTGCAAGATGTTTCCTTGCGCTCTTCTAGTTAGGAAATCTGACACCATACGGAATGAAAGTTCAAAATTTGGAAATTATTATATCGAAGTAATTGAAAGTTATATTTCTTGTTCACTTGGCAACCCCGAATACGGCTTCTGCCGTTCTCCTGCCTAGCTTCTGGGCCGGATAGTCTTATGCAATCCGCAGTACATTCATGTAGCAAGGATTGCCTGAAACGTACCGTATGAGAGTGGCTCTCGCGGCTCGCCTACCTTTGGCCCCAGAGGGTTTCAGTTAGAGAAGACTCGGAGAGGACTCCGATCAAAACTTCCAGGGCACGTGTTCGTGGAAACGGAATAAAATAAAAACTTTTTCTTCATCGTATCGACTCTCGCTTCTACACTTGTCATGACGCAGTGTTTATTTCCATTCTTTCTTGTAAGAACCGAATGCTTGCCTCCCCATTCCACCTTCAAAATGATTGTTTTTAATGTTTAAAAGATTGAAATAACATCAGTCTCACAACTCACAAACAGTGAGCATCAATAGTTGAAAATTTCACTTACACAAACGATTATTGATAGTTTTCCTGATCATGTTACGTGTTAACAGACGCTATTTGTCTGGAAGTTTCATATCTAGCGCCCAATTCTACGCGCATGGGCCCGGATAACACGTAAGATACACAGTCCTATTGGTTCACATTTGGGTTGTGCTGGAATCGAACATTTTCTGCGTTTATAATGTTTATAATGGATTTTTCAACACGGGCACAGAACAAAATTGAATCAATGCAGTTATGCGAGGAAAACGGAAAAAAAAGTTCAAAATCACTGATGATCACATATAGATCTGGGTTGGCAATTTAACAGCCGTTTGAATCCGCCCCAACCAAGGAGTCCAACCGGAAATGTATATGGTAACCATTGCGAACCTTAACAGTTCAGGTAAAATAAGAAGGGTTGTACCCAGGAAGGTAAAAATTTCCACTTGTTGCTTTATCAGAACGACTTTTTTTCAATTTTGATTTCCCCGGCCCACCACCCAATAAAAAGGGGAAGTATTGTGAATGCGCTAGAAAAAAAAATCGAGATGAAGACGGATATATCCATTTTGAGCTCCCCCAAGATTATTGAGACCATTTTCGGAGTGATATCTCTCTGTGTGTCTGGTAATCTGCCACGATAACAGCCGCAACGTTGATCTGTTCGACTTGAAATTCGGTATGCAGATATGGTTTACTGTCGAATGAGCCCATTACTTCTGGCTGTCCACCTGTCAAAGGGAAATGTTAGATACTATCGAAAACTGACAAGTTCAAGTAGAAGTTTAAGTCAGAGATACTGTATTCAAAATTGTTGAAAGTACTCCATCTGTCATCTGTCAAATATAAAAAATGTCAAAGTTCAAAACTCTGTCATTAAATTTTTCCGTTACTACCCGAGACGGGCGCTCACACAGGTTTTTGACCAGGATTACGATTACCCGCATTCAGTGCAGGACTCTATACTTAGACGTTTTTTCCTGCCCGGGGATCGACTTTTCTCCAAAAAAAATTGCAAACTAACTTTTGATTTTTTGAACCGATTTTCATCTTTCTCTTAACAAGAGGTAACTGGTTCTTGTTCTTTTCCCAATTTTCCGGGAGTTTTACATTTTACGGCTGAAAATGCAATACTGGCCCAGTTTACGCGAGACCGGACTTGAATGATGAAGTCTTATGCCCGATTGCACAAACGTGGTATCAAATTTTAGTTCGGTACCAAACAGCGATTCAAATATTTTAAAGTGAAACAAAATGCAAATCCGATTACTTCAAGGGAAGAACATGATGGGAATACAAACTATGGCCCCTTACGATCATTTGTATACAGAAAAAAAGTTGGGGTAGCACGCATTTGTCGCTAATTTTTCATTACAAAGAAAAGATCTGACAGTTCCGGCAAGATTTGTTCTACAAGCCAGAATAAAGGCTGTCTCATCTGTGTTTTGGTATCCAAATAATCACTTGGAGCCATATTTTGTATTCCCATCCCTTTGAAGTAACTGGGTTTGCATTTTATTCCACTTCAAAAATTTGATCCCGTCTTTAGTACCGACCTAAAATTTGATACCACCTTTGTGCAATCGGGTATCAGTTGACGATTTTTATACAATGAGACAATTTTGGAAAAGGCTTTTGAGGTTTTCCGGGAAAGTCAAATTTTGCTGCAAATTTCTTCAATTTTTGGTTTAATCACTACCTATATGAAGATGCCGCAAATTTGTTTCGATCTTTCTCTCATGCAGATTTCAACTTCCCTTCCCGAAGGTCAAGTTTTTAAACAAGAGCTAACCGGTTCTTCAACATCTTCTATTTTCCAACAATAAGGATTCAAATGATGGATCTTGAAAGGCTTAGCTTCCTGGATACTAGTCGGGAAAGTATTGTGGTTCCACAACAGATTTTTTTTTCAATCATTTTCGGGCTTTCTTAATGAAGTACCATCAAGATAAAATCGAATATAGAACTCTCATTCTTATTCAAACTCGCCAAGGCTTGTGTCGACAAAATGCATGCATCCTTGTGAGTAATAGCATACATTACACGCTCAACGAGTATGAAAACTGTTAGATATACACCCTACTACTATTATTCGCTTTTGCTTGTTTTATAATTTATTTATCTATAAATATTATCATTATCTACCATTTACGATATTTAAAACGAGCACTGATAGGAAATCATTAATAATTACACCATCTACTTACTACAAATGGTGGACTTGTGGACAAACATCTGGAAGATGTTTGAAAAATAACGAGAACCTGTCCTGACGCCGCATTGAAATCACGCTCTATATCATCATCATCATCAAGTATAGGAAAGGAAGCGTCCAGCCAAGATGAGGACGCTTGAAACCTTCGTTTTACGTTGAGCAGCTTTCCATCATTTTTTACTGCCTCTCGACATAAAGAGAACTGGATACGGATCAAATGTTGTAACTCAAGCTTTTAAACAAACATTTCAACATACCTACATTTATCTACATGAGGATGATGCTCTCTACAATTATTATCAAAGGGCTCGAATGCTGTCATGAAGAATTCTTTTGTACGGAGAAACGCGGGGTTTGATATCGGTCGAAGATTAGGGTCCTTTCATAAAACCTCTCATGATTTGAATATGAAAGCTCTCGAATATCAAATAATTGGTCGGAATGGCTGTTTTAACCCCAACACACAAAAGGAGAAAATTACGAAGAGGCTACATGCGAGCATGATGGTATGGTATAGGATAAAGTGACGTGTAGGTACAGGTCAAACATGCTGTTGGCCCAAGTGGGCATGAATCACCATCATCAGAGCTGGAGGCTATGGGTGGCATAAGAATAACGCCAGGATCGGACTGGATGATGTGAAAGAACTCTGCGGTATAACTGGAGATTTAAGAACTTCCAGTAGTTACATATTTATTATGTATACCGGGTGGCCCACCGAAAACGAAACAGACAAAGTTTCGGGCACTTGACCTGACTTGTTTGGTTTGTATACTGTAATATATTTACTGAACGGACATAAGCTCCGTCATGGGTTCCGCAACTACGAGCCAGCCTCCTATAAGGGGCTGTACCCTTTCGAAAAAACTGAAATAGCATTATCTTGAAAAATTTGCATCGAATCGAGAAAAAAAATACCGCTATAAAGACAATTGAGCCAGCTTTGAAATGATTGTCTTTTAAAAATTTCGAAGGGGCTACCACCCTGACTACGGGGGTGAAACTCCACGGTTAAATTATTAGCAGTTAAACGTCCCTCTTGAAAACAAAGCTGACCTGTCCGGGCTTATTTCAGAAAAATGAGGTCGAATGCCCGAAAATCTTCTGTTTCGTTTCCAGTGGGCCACCCCGTATAGAACTGAGTGCCAATGGATAAAGCTCGGTCAGCAGCACTGGCGGCATATTTTGCAGAAATTCGGCGATATATCGCTGAAATGCTATAGTCGTTGTTATCATTGTAAACGAGCGGATATGTCGCCAAAATTCAGCAATATATCGCCCATGCGGACCTAGCTTAATGCGTTATTTTATACTGACAACTGAACTTAAGGAAATGTTACTTATTGACGTACTGACGTAAAACTGACTGCTCAGGAGGAACAGTGTCATTTGGGCTGGCATCATTGACGATGCTTATACCCTTGACAGACTAGAAAACTTGATGATCATTAAACATAAATTACGATATAAATTACTAGTGTGTCACGTCGTCATTTACTTAATGATCATTTAGAACGTCATTTAGAACTTTAATGATCATTAACTATAGGAGTGACCATAATCGCCGAATAAACGCCGGTGGTCGTGCATCATCGCCGTGATTTTTGAATACCATTGGCCAGCGTTTCTGCAATGAATCGCGATATCTGTCATCAAGTCTGTCATTTCAGTACGCCATTCAGAGTGTCAGACACGTATTTCTGTAATGGAGGAACCGGATTTTGTGTCTTGCCTCTTGCAACAACATTTCTTGTACCAAATTATGAGATAATGCCCGTCGCGTGCACGTACGGTTGCGGCCAAAATAAAGTGGACGACAATGTCAATGAGTTGGCTTGCTGCCATGCGACGTTCAGGCCAGAATCCTGGAAAATCTGTCAACTGTCGTCCACTTTAAAAAGTCCGCAATAGTATAAGCACGTACGAAAAATTAAAAACTCCCCGTTTTATATAAGAAATGACCACCTATTCGCGTAATTTGGATGATACGAACATTGCAAACGTGCAGCACGATATCGATTGGCGGCACTTTATTTTTGGGCAAAGTCGAATTTATTGATGAGGAGATAGGTTTCCGTAAGTATCCGTGAGACAGGGGGGTATATAATGGCCGTAGTGTGCACGTGGGTATAAGCACATACGAAAAATTGAGAAATCTTCTCGCTTTACATAAGAAATGACCGCCTGTTCGCGAAAGTTGGCTGATACAAACATTGCGAACTTGTAGCTGGATATCGGTTGGCGGCACTCTATCTTTTGCAAAATCGAATTTATTGATGGGGGAATAGGTTTTTCCATAAGTATCCCTGAGATAGGTAGGTACCTATGTAAGTGTTTATTTACATAAGTAAATACTTATTCTTATCCCATACCAATCGCAAAAGCAGTTGAAAAATCGCAAAAATAATGACCACACGATAGATACGAACATAATGAACTATAAGATGCATCTGTCAGTTGCCTTGCCACTTGCTAGTCGCGCACATAAACCTGAGCCGCGAGAAATTAAAAGTTGGTTAGACTACTTACACTATGGGACTATGCGATTTTGATCAGGTTATTGACTAAATCGTCAGTCTCTTACTTTTCTTTTCCTCCATTTCTTTCGACTCAATACAAATTCAACATATATTTTGGCAACAAATAAAGATAGTATGGTGTGGTGTGAACATTGCAAGCATTGATCAAATAATTATTGCTTTCTTGATTAAATTAATTATTATAATTATGGGTAATAAGAGCAATAAATAGCCCAATACTTCGGACCATTCGACAATTTGACATTGACATTTTAGGGGAAAATTGATCGCTACGTTTATTTACGCGCTACGGCGCAAGCTCATTAGCTTATTACGATTTGTAGTGTGTCACCCTCAAATTCGCAATCGTCATTTAACGTTAATGATCATTTAGGTATACCCTGGACACACTATAGAAAGTTCAATGATCATTAAGCACGAAACGTAATTACGTTTTCCGTGCTGTCACCAAGACAGCAAGGCAAGTTAAATGACTATTCATCGTTAATGATCATTAAGCTTTCTAGTGTGTCCAGGGTATAACGTGCAGTCTGTCTAGGATATTACAGTAGCAGTAGTTACAGTTACGGTGATCTGTCATCTGCTACCAGCCAAGGAAGGGAACTGTCTGAGCTTTTTCAATGAGGTCCTGAGCCAGTTGGCCCTTTGGATCGCAAGAGGTCAGTTTTGTGAGGTGCCTTATGAGCAGACCATTATTACGTCATCATGCATCAGATGGCTTTTGGCAGATTTGAGTTGTCAGTGCCCTGGCTGGTGGCTATTTGATTGGATGAAAAGTTCCAGACCGAGTTTCTCCTTTTTAGCATCATGTAAATATGTATAGATATACCGAATTAGTTTATTGATTTGGTCTATTTACATGCGCTAATGGTGCTAACGTAATTATCGTGTATTGGTGAATAGGGTAGGTATGGAGAGGTCATTGGAAAACTCGTTCTCACTTGTTGTTGCAAGGACGTTGTTCTGAACTCACTGTACGACACGATGGGATACATTCTTGCTGGCAATATCGACAGAACCGCACATACCTGTACCTGTCGCCTGATAGCGTTTTGCGCCGGTTGATTGCGCTTTTCTAGGTTAGCCTAGAAGGTAGGTAGGTACTGACGGCGAAAGGTGAGGCTGATGCGAAATTACAAATTTCAATGATGTGCACTAAGGATCCATTCCTCGCAAAAGCTTTCTAAGATGTGAGTAATATATCTACCTACAGTTTTATTCATGTACGATCGCGCGCAAAATAAACGGAGACAGTGTTTCGCGCGGAGTGTACCGATTTTATGAATTTTGGCTTGATGTCACAGTGACAAGAAGGCCAAAATTCATTAAATCGGTACACTCCGCGCGAAACACTGTCTCCGTTTATTTTGCGTGCGATCGTAGATGCGGGAATAGTTTACATGTATGTATTGTTACGATATTTCGCGTACGGGTTCGAATATAATTGAGACGATCGATTTAAAACACACACTGTTTATTTCTGCGTACTACTACAATACACCAACAATTATTCACGCTTGGAATTATATCGCAGGTACTTCGCTTGTTATCGCTCGCTATCCAATTCAATACTGCCGCGAGCTCCCGGCTGACGCCTTATATAAGGCCTCCGAACAGCGTTCCCGAGCTTTCTGTCTACTTCCAGCAAATTCCATGGTGGTCTGGCATATGCGGTTTCTAGATCATTCCTGAATAATCACACACACCTTTCGCGTGCTTTCCATGTGTTCTGGAATCTGCACCTCCGCCAAAGTGGACTGATGTGCCTTGATCGAACGTTCGCGTCTCCATTGAGTTTCACATACACGAACGCTCTGGAATGCACGAGATCGCTCCAGACTTCTACACTGCGATCTAATGGATGGAAGGATCCAGAAAGATCGAGTGTTTACCAATATAAACGGGATCGCCGCTCGTAACAGTATTATTAAAGTCAAAAGGAAAAAATGAAAAAACACTACTGGAAGATCTTACGGCTGCCAAGGCAAGGACTCGTGAATTTCTTTGACGTTGAAAAATGAACGTTTGTTTCGGGCTTGTCGTGACAGTGACATAATTTACTGAAAGATCCAGGCATTGAATCTAAACCAGACTGTACGAGTAGGTACTTGCATGGATGTATATATTGTATCCACAAACATGTCTACATGTGAAATTAATGTAGGTATAGGTAATCTGCATTTATATTTTACCATCTTCCCTATAAGGTAAATGGTGATTTGTTGAGTTGAGCAACCAATGCAACTCGAGTTTGAAAATTAAAAATTATTTAATTTAAAAAAAAATATATATATATACCTATATGTATACATACAGGGTGGTAAAAATTTTGATGCTCACCATTGGTATCTTGGAAACGGTGAGAGATACGAGGTCGGTTAAATTAGAAAAAAGTTGCGCATTTCTGTGGCGATTGAGAATCTGGAAAGACACTTTGAATATTTTGATTGGTTCCCGATTTATCACGAAAAAACTAAAAATTCTGATTCAAGAAATTATTTTTTATCTTTCCAACCATTCAAGCTATTTCAATAACGTTGACAAAAATTTTCCAGGCCTTCTAGATTTCAAATTATGATAGTCAACTTTCATTTTTCTTATGGCCGCCATATTGGATTTTTGCACCAGTAGATAGAGAAAAAAATCAGCCTTCCGAATTAGTAACCAACATGTTTTTTTTAATGACATTTTTAGCGTCAAATTTCGAAATTTTCGTAAATTATAGACAAAATCGGGAATGCTTTGAAAAACAATTGAAATATTATCAATAGCAACAACAAAAAATGACAGGTGGTGTGCAATTGACGTATCTAACTTCTTGACCGTGTTTTTTTAATTAATATTGACGATAACAACGAATACATTTTTGGAACAGTGGGGATCAATCAGTGTGGTTTTGTTTCGATGGCTCTCTCGTTTCATCCTTTTTCCCGGGGCATCACCGCACGACAGTAGATGCCCCAGTACCTACTAGGAAACGCGTGAAAAAGTCCATCTGGCCCAGTGTGGACTTGAACCCGGGACCTTCGCGTTTAAAAGCGGGTCCGAGCTCACCGTGCTACCGACTGGGTTTACTCGTGTTTTGTGCTTGTTTGTACCGAGAGTTCATAAATTAAATAGGTCAAGGGTGTCTGTGAGTTTTAAAACGTCTGTCGGAACTAGCATCGTTCTTGTTAAAGTTTGACAAATTTATTACAAAAGGAGTACGGTTACCCTAGTTTCGACAGACGTTTTTGAATTCACAGGCCCACTTGACTCATTT
The DNA here is from genome assembly GCA_949128115.1 of Anaspis maculata. Lineage (NCBI taxonomy): Eukaryota > Metazoa > Arthropoda > Insecta > Coleoptera > Scraptiidae > Anaspis > Anaspis maculata. The sequence goes on along the minus strand of OX421961.1, from coordinate 53,682,716 downwards.
AACTTATGAACTCTCGGTACAAACAAGCACAAAACACGATTAAGAAGTTAGATACGTCAATTGCACACAACCTGTCACTTTTTTGCTGTTGCTATTGATAATATTTCAATTGTTTTTTTAAGCATTCCCGATTTTGTCAATAATTTACAAAAAAATCAAAATTTGACGCTTAAAAATTCATAAAAAGGACATGTTGGTTACTAATTCGGAAGGCTAATTTTTTTCTCTATCTACTGGTGCAAAAACCCAATATGGCGGCCATAAGAAAAATGAAAGTTGACTATCATAATTTGAAATCTAGAAGGCCTGGAAAATTTTTGTCAACGTTATTCGACTAGGAGTGATCAAAAGCATAAGACTACCAAGTTTGATTGAAATAGCTTGAATGGTTGGAAAGATAAAAAATAATTTCTTGAATCAGAATTTTTAGTTTTTTCGTGATAAATCGGGAACCAATCAAAATATTCAAAGTTTCTTCTCAGATTCTCAATTGCCACAAAAATGCGCAACTTTTTTCTAATTTAACCGACCTCGTATCTCTTACAGTTTTCAAGATACCAATGGTGAGCATCGAAATTTTCACCACCCTGTATACATATATATAAGTGTGATCGGACCACCTATTTCTATTTAGTATTTACACCTAGGTAATTGGTAACAGCAAGCATCAACAACACCTCTCGCGTATGAACTTGTTGTTTCTCCACCTAATCCATGTCACTAACCTTACTATTTAACAATTCTCTCCTACCTTTTGCTTCTGCAAGACTTTTAAGACAAGTCTGGACGACCTATTTATGCAAATACAATCCAACGAAATGTTGCGTTATTTTTGTTAGGTATTCTCTACTGTTATCGTTGACTAATATTCATTGATATTCATACTTATACCTATAGCGTGTATTGTAAAGACATCCTGTATACTTACCTAATTACAAAGAAGTCTGATCCATTTTACTTCCCGTTTTGATTTTTGCAACAACAATGCTTCTTATAAATCAAAGTATTTTTACAGCGTGCCTGTGTGAAAATGTAAGACTTCTGCGTTTTGTTTTGTCTATGCATACACGGTGATTCAATTGAGAGTAGAATTTAACTGTTTTATTACAGTTTGGAATGTGTTTTACTGTCTGCAGATGAGACAAGATCGTTGTACGGTTGTACCTATAGCTATACCTAAGTAATACCATAAAATAATAATTAAGAATAAAGGTACGACATGAAACTATGGTACGGTAGGACTAATTTTCTTGCCTACTTGAGCTTACAGTGAAACCGCGTTGTTATTGTTCGGTGTGCGTATTGCTACATAAATCTAATACTTATCAAATTATCATCATAAAGTTATCAATCTGCAGACAATTGTTGCGAAAAGAGACATAAATCGAACTTATATATTTTTGCAGAAGATTATTATTATTAGGCCGCTTCAGAGTGCTTCAAGTGCAACAATTTCAGACATAACTGAATGAATGTAATCAAACGAGAGCAGGCAGGGACTAAATACGACGGCACCTATTATTGCTGATTGAGTTTTGATTAAAACCATTTTTTATACAATTTCCCATTTTGATGATACATTCACGGACTTACGTAATTAAATATGTGGCAGTAAACTTATGTAAGTATATATATTTATATTGAAATAATATATACCTATATCTACTTACTTATTAGGTATCTATCTATAGACAAAACCATTGACAAAACGCGCTGGGGACCCCCCAAACTGTTATATGGTTAGAGCTCGCACGTTTATCTTTTTGTACCACACAACAGAGCTTTGAACAACTGTGTTTGAGCTTTGTGCATGCAGGTTCCGCCCTTTGGAAGAGTCCGATAAAGTCATAAATCGCCATGTGTAACCCTCGACTAAAATCTGGTTCGAATTGCGCCCAAAACACCGACAAACAAGTTTACTTTTCAATCGACCATGCGACGTCTTGGATCTGTTCGCATAATAAATTACAAAAAGTGACACAATGGAAGAGTGCCCTCCGATCGGCAAGCCTCTACCCGGCGTGACTCACTTCTGCTCTTGCCTTAATAATGACTCCGCATGAAGAATAAAGGGACTTCCAAATTTTATAAACGTCTTTTTTAAGGCGGGTTTTTGAAAGCTGCCATCAACTATACCGGTTTCTTTCTAAATTTCCTAGCATAGCCCTCGTGGCCTTCATGTCAACCAATGTTTTATTTTGCGACCCAGGCATTTTCAATATTTTGGTATCCTAATGCAAGTGTGGATAGGTAGTATAAAAATACAACGCTTTTCTTCGACAACACAAAATAAGAGGATATCCGTCATCATTGGAACGCACCGGTAAACGACGTTACAGTTTTCTAACAATTAATTCTCGTTATACGACTGAGCAGTTTTAATTAATTAAGGTGCGGTTTACGATAGTTCTCCTTTCCGTCAAACTAACGAAATACGTGTGAAACTTCGTAATTGTGATAAAGCATAATACTAATTTTTCGTTGTTTCTGTTCACTAACGCATAGTTTCATTTTGATATGCTTGAGCATAGTCTACTCTGAATTGAAAGCAAAGATTTTAAAACTAGAAGCTTTTTTATCTTTTTCATAGCATCGGGATTCAAATTTCATACAAGTACATATAGGTATATTATGTATACTATGTGTTCAAAACATTAGGTCCCTAGAAACATCTGGAACATAGAAGCACTCAAACTACTACAAAATATGCATGGATGTTTTCACAGGAGAATGAAAACTCCACCCCTCTAGCTTCCTTTGGATCCCGGTTCTGATTTTTGTGAAGTAAGGGCGTAAAGGTAACGTCCATATTGTTACGTATTTTGCGTAAGGGTTCGATTATAATTCAGACCACCGTTTTAAAACACACACTGTTTATTACTGCGTAGGTACTACAATAAATACACGCCAACAATTATTTAAGCTTGTGAATATCGCTGGGACTATCGCTTCTTATCCGCTCGCTGTCTCTTCCAACAGTAGTTATGATCAGGTCTAGAGCGCATGCTCACGTTTCTTGCCGGTCGGCAAAAATTCGACCTTCGCGTGCTTGCCAGACTCGGTAATTATTCTCCCCACTCTATACCTCTGGTACTAGCCGACCCGAACTGTCAAATCTTGCACATGCCCACTGAAACACAAAATTGTCATGAAAACTACTATTCAATACTGGCCCTGTGCCTGTGGGCGATTCATAGTGCTTATATAGGTCCCGACTAATCATCTCGAATGTTCCATGGGTCTTCCAGCAAATTCCACAGTGGCCCGGCATATGATTTCTAGACGACCACCGAATAATCACACCTTTCGCGTGCTTCCCGTGTGTTCTGGAATGACGGCGCCTCCGCCAATTCGGCTGATGTTCTCTGATCGGCCGTTCAAGTCTCCCATTCAGTTTCAATTGGCAAGCCATCACGTATACTCTGGAAAGCACTAGAACGCTCTGCACTTGTACAGTTGTACACTTCAACCTAGTGGAAGACTCTAGAAAGATCGCGTGTTCACCAGAATGCACGGGAATCGCCGCTCGTAACAATATTATTCAGATGAGAAAACTCCATCAGCATGCATTCCCTCCGGAAACATTCATTTTAATTTGATTTCTTCGCCGTCAGTTGTCAATTATTTTTGTCTCATACAAACAGTTGATTTTAGTTTCATTCTTTCCCCAAACCCCAAACCGGATTTAAGCGGAAATCACATTTATAAGTCATTTTGATTCAATCGTGTTTTCTTCAGAATTCTTGAGATTTACGTCTCGAGTCAATTCTTATTTTCTTACCTGAAGTTTTAGCTTCAACATGATCCACAGATTTTGAAAAAAGCCGACAAGGAAAAAATTTGCATGCATTCCAAAACCAAAAAATTGTTCTTTTGACTTTTGAGTAATAATCAAGTAAGACAGGCGAAAATTAAATCCACTACATCTTCCTACCTCGCGGTCTATTTCTCTGTTCAACTGTTCAATAGGCATCTTATTCGTCCAGAAAATTGGTTTCCTTTTTGAAAAGCTATGTAACATGTAATAAACGTTGCAATGAATTCGACGTCAAAGTAAGTGAGCTTATGAAAACGTAGGTCTTAATCTGGAATAAGGTTTCATCTTTTCACGTCCGATGATAAGTACAGTAGCTATCTTGAGGATGTACAGTACATAGTTGACTGATCGACAAATGCAATAGGCAAAATAGGTAAGATTCGAATTACGAGGAAACGAATCGATACATGAAACCATTTCGAAGATATACGAGCAGAAGTTACGAGTATTCGCTGGAGACTTCGATTCGGAGATAAGCCACAAACCCGTACTATTGGCGGAAAAGCCAGAGTCGTTCGAGAGCTTGCCGGATTCATGAAGTAAAACTGCTGGACTTTTTTGAGCTCATGGTTCACATTCAAAGCTCATGGTGGTGAAAATAATAGCGTTTTCGAGTCGCCAGAGCCGAGCCGGTTCGGCTCTAAAATCGCTATATTTGATTGGCCAGGGATTTTTGAGAACCAATCAAATCCCCCGATTTTAGAGCCGAGCCGGCTCGGCTCTAGCGACTCGAAAACGCTATAAGAAACCTTGGCTACGGAATGGATTTTCGACAGCTTTGACATGGTTTCTGGTTTTGACATAAGACATTTTTCGTGGAGTTCAGTGGTACGATACGTTACAATCAATAGGTCCCTTTGTTTCGGTTTTCTTGAGTGCGCATGTGTGGCGCGAATTTCATAGTTTCGTACACCGATATTGAAAATTAACACTAAAAAATATTGTAGTGAACCTAAAATTCCACAAATAATTTGGTTGAATGTTAGATACCGTTTTTTATATTCAAAGAGAATGTTCCATTGAAATTAAGTTCAATGATCATTTGTGGAAGTTCAGGAACAACGAAAATGGCTACAGCGCTCAAAACAACAAGACATCGGCGTCAACTATCACTTGCGACAAATATGATGACTCTTTTCGTTTCTACCTGTTCTACATTTCATTTGCTCATGTTCTGACAAAAGAACACAACTTGTTGAAAATGGCTGTACCGAGGGCTGTACCGAGAAGGAAGTTCAAAGAAGCTGCGAAGAGATGCCTTTACGGTGTGTGTAGAAGTGACAGCCAGGAACCAGTAGTTGGTCAGGCGGCTAGACAGAGCATGCAGCGTTGCCATTCAAACTGACAGGTGTACGAAACTTTTCAAAATTTGGAGCTTTTAAGCATGCGCACCTGCCCTTCAAACGAAATAGCCTTTTTCTCAGAAAATTCAAAAAGTGGCACAATTGAATCTTATCGCAGAGTTTTCACAGTTAATTACAGTCAGAGTTGATGTGAATTTTACTCGCATATGTAATATGAAAAACCTTCGATTCCTTGGGTTCGCATGGATGCAGCGTGGAGGGTTTTCATTGCGAACAATAACTGACAAGCTCTCATGTCCTCAAGGGTGTGCAGTGTGTGTTTTGTGAACACTTGGACCTCCTATCTTTCTGGAAATGATCGCACGTTAATTACACCTATCGAATAATTCCGATCAACTAAAAGCATAATAGAGTAAAATGCTTAGAATGTTTGCATCACACCAGCCTACTTCATTGTGTTCTGCAAACACTCTAACCTATATCTTTTGAGAGACGATAGCATTAAGAGATCGGGACTGAGTTTTATATCACATAAAATATATACCTATACTTTGAAATCCTATACTAATAAGTACTCACACACTTCCATTGTAAATCTCAGAAACTCGCAAAACGCTGTCTGTCTCTGCTCAGAACTCTAGACCAAATGTCAAGATGTCAATGTGCATGTCAATGTCTAGAAAATAATCTAGGATGTGTAAATAGTGTAAATACTACCAGTAGTACGGTTGCGGCCAAAATAAAGTGGACGACAACGTCAATGAGTTGGCTTGCTGTCATGCGACGTTCAGGCCAGAATCCTGAAAAATCTGTCAACTGTCGTCCACTTTAAAAAGGCCGCAATGGTACCGCGAAAGCTTCACTTTACGCCCAAGCTTTACGCGCGCTATTTGTCTCGCATCATGTGGCAGCTTATTGAATTAAGTTGTGAAAAATACATTACGAGAAAAACGTTACGAAAAATACGTTACAACCGTGAGGGCATCAATCTAAATCTTTTTAACATTCATCATCCAACTTTCCAATAACAAGATATTTTAATGGTTAGAGCACGCGCCATCCAAACAATGGTTAGTCCGACAAGTATCCTCGAAGTCGAAATTCAAAATTGAAAGGAACCAGCAGGCACAAACAAACACAAACAAGATTGTATAATAAATGTATAGGTACCTACCTGTTATGAAGTCTTCATTGTTACATAAAAGTGTTAATAATTCGATACATGAATTTTAATGAAGAGAGGATAAGGATCGACCTTTGCGGTCCCTGAATATTATCACCATCAGTTTATTGAAATGTAAATATACGTGCACCTAAACGTGTATAACATGTGATAATTAGCCCAGGTTGGAACACCTTTATCGCGCAGATTGAGATTGTATTTGCCCATCACATACATTTTTGTTTTAAAACTTTACGACCAATCATTCATTCCCAGTGAAACATTTGAATAGGCACCAGTCACCACCATTACCATCAGAATTTTCCATGCTTGCCAGTTTTTCACCCTTTGCTTTATAATCATAACTCGCAGACGAACAAGCCGGGCTTCTACAATTTCCGCGTTTAAGTACATTTCAAATGAGCATGGCTTTACAACCCGCGTGCATATTTCAAATTAAGCTTCTCACCATTGTAACATTCCAAAGAAAAATCCCACAATACTTCACCTTGTTAAGTTGTACTGATAACGCAGTGCTCACCTTGATACAAGTTCATACCTGGCTAACTGTATCATTACCATAGAATGCATTCTTCAAGGGATTATAATGAATTAATTTAACCATACAGAGGTGCGATGGTAGGCAATTCGCTTCATCTTTCTGAGATTAACAAACGGTTGTCGCGGTTAAATTCAATATGCGGATGAACAACGAGAGAGGTATATGACAGTTAATAAGAATTCACGAGCCCTGAGGCGAAACTGTCGTGGCCGAATCTAATTGAGTTGTAGGTATAAAATGATAATAAAAATCATGTGTGGGACAAAATGTAAATGGTGGTGGAACGTCTGGAAAATGTTTTGTTTTGTTGGTGTCGCTCGTCCTAGGCTAAAAACTTGTCCGTGGTGTTTATGTGTTACCTACGTGGTAAAAGTGGAGCACAAGAGGATTTATTCGAATCTGAATGGACATATCCGTTAAGTTAGCAAACAGTCAAGGACACCGATACGGAGTCGTTAGATTTTTGCACTGACCACAAGGTAACAACGAACAGGATACTTATTTGCCGCGGTCCCTGTTCTTTTTATCAATAAAATTAGTTCTTACCTACATCCTATTTATAAATTATTCCATGGAGAAATAACAGGTAATATACCGAGCGTTCATAAATTAAATGGGTAAATTAAAAAGCATCGTTCATTTGATGTCTGTAATTTTTTGGTTATCGTAATTTCTAAAACCAGTCGCAGTTTTCGTTTTCGGAACATTTTAAATGTGGTTTTCACGGCAGGGCACAAAACCTACATGATCGAGGAGTATTTTCGAACTTGAAGTATTCCCGTGCACTTATGGCAGATCAGAGATCAATAATATGAGACGTAACTTGTCAAAGTTTGACAAATTTATTACAAAAGGATCACGCTAGTTTCGACAGACGTTTTTGAATCCACAGGCACCCTTGACCCATTTAGTTTATGAACTCTCGGTATAAGCTGCTCAACAATTGACCTTTCCAATTTTAGGAGATAGAAAATACATGGTTTTTCGAGGTCACCTTTGACGTTTTGACGTTTATGACGTTTGGACGTTTCGTTTCTGACTTTTGCGGGAATTTTGAATCGGATAGCTATACTGTTCCCATTATCATGTGGGGAAAGTCACTAGAGCCCATGAGGGAGTTTTTAATTGACAAAGTAATAGAGTTTTTTCGTAGTAAGATGCACGTGTCTGGTGCAGCGTGATCCCTGCTGGTGCTGGTGCTGGTGCAGCCACACTTCCATCAAGTTTGGGTCTTTCGTGAACCGGTGCATGGTTATGCTGGGTGTATTCGTCTTATTCTCGACTCGCATAGAGCGACACAACACCCTTGAACCATTTCTGTAAGTATCTTCTCAGTTTTCCACTACATATAACACACTTATTGGTAAGAACGAGTACAAGTGAAATAATGAAATCCATGCTGAAATCAAATAAATACACGACAGAGCGCTTGTCAGATTCGAAAAATTTCCCATTGTCAGAAACGAAATGTCATATCTCAAGAAACATAGGGCGCTTTCCAATAACTGCGACAAGACGGATACACAATGTCAAAGTGCACTTGCCAGCTCAATTCTAAACTCAGCCTCGCCAATGTTTCGATTGTGTCGACATGTGGTGCTATTACTTCCATATGTGTCGAATTGTGTCCTTATATGCCTTATTGGGAAGCGCCCAATGACCTCAATTAACTGTCTCTTATACGCATGACGTCACAGTAAAGAGAGACAACGGAAAATTGGAGACCTCAATTGGAGTGGCCCACTCTAAAATTTTGACCCATTTCAAATCCGAATACCTCGGAAAAAAATCGGTCGTGTCACCCCAAAACTTCCCCGACGAGTAGCAAAGGAACGGATGGAAATTTTTGTATGAGACGTCGCTTCGGGTAGGAAGTTATAGATTTAAGAAAAAGATTGGAGAACTGACATACTTTCCTTAATTAGGGCTTCATTTTGAGTTCCATAATTTGAGTCCGGTCTCGATAACCCAGGCCGGTTTTACATTCTCAACAGGGAAATTCTCGGGAAATTGAAAACAAAATTGTTGGGAAATACATACTTGGAAACCAGTTACCTTTTGCTAAAAAAAATGGTGAAAATCGGTTCACACGTTGAATACCTGGGGCAGAGTTCTTATTATTTGTACTTCAGAGTCCCAAACGAGAGGGGGACTCAGTGGGACTCCATCAAGAGACACCCGTAGACACCAGGGAACCGATAAGGCTTCAACCAACCCAAGGAGACACAAGAGCGTCGCTTTGGCCTGAAACGGCAAAATCTGACAGTCACATGTGAATCCACTGAATCTAAAGCGGTATAGCGAGCGGAGAGAAAGCGAGTAGTACCAGCGATATTCCCAAGCGCAATAATTGTTGGCGTGTATGTATTGTACGCAGTAAATAAACAATGTGTGTTTTGAAACGATCGTCTCAATTATAAACGAACCTAAACGCGAAATATACGTAACAATATCAATTATGCCGAGACTGTGAAATACTACTCAAGTATCCAAATTTTCAAGTAGGTAGGTAGGTAAGTAGGTGCTTACTTGGTATTTCAGCTACCTTTTTTTTGACTTCTGCACTTTCCGCACTGTTCAGCAATGATCTTCACATACCTAACAAGCTTGTGAAGTATATAGTTTCTTCTCGCGAATGAGCATATATACTCTTAAATCACTTATCATATAAATATCTATCATATTTACTCATCCATTTTCAAGTAACGTTCAAAATTATGCCATTATGATGATACACTACTTATTCTCTGAAAAATATAACAATTATTGCAGTCTTCAAAGTGCACTTAATGTCGCATCAGTGCTATCTCGAAAGTGACATCGGTTCCAGTTTACTTACTTCGGCAATATAAAAGGATAGCCCTAGAACCCTTATTTTACTGGAAGCAGTCGTTATGAAAGCCCACGTGGATTGGTGATTTATGACCATCAGTGTCCGAGAGCTACCTTTCAAGACATTAGTGTAAAAATCCGCACAGGTAAACTTGGGCCTACCGAATCGATCATCTCACAATAAAAGTCACTGGTATAGGTCTGTGGGTTAATCATTATTGGCGGTTTGGAGCTACGGGCAAGGTCACTTTCATCGTCTAACTGATGGGCAGCAAGCAGCAACAACGGTGAAAACAAGATTCGACAAGAGCGTTCTTGAATTCACCTAAAAGAATCCTCGACGGCAAGCCCGTGCAAGAAATTAGATGAATAATCTTGTTCGTGTTCATATACGTTCAGGTGTTATGATGTCCTATAATCATGGACTCATGATGTGTGCTATATAAAATATCAGAATCATTTATACTGAGGCACTTAATCAGAGCAGAGTGTTTATCAAATCCAAGCACAGATTATCAGTGCATCAGCAATCATAACTGTTCATAATCTCGTATTCTTCTTTTGAACAGGCATAATTAGAAGTACTTAGAGCTTGATACCTTTATGTAATAGTCTGAGCGCACGAAATTAGCATAGCAAATAAGACGACGCAGCTCAATAAATTGACATGCGGAGGGCAATTTATTTGCCGATACAACTACGCAGTTTGCATCAATTCCATAATAAGTAATAACTGTGAAGTAGCAATTCTTGCTACAATAAATTTTCAAATAGAGAAACTGATTCGCGCGTGCGGTTATAGAGAAAAATCAAAATAATGTCGGCAAAAACAAAGAGTTCCACTTGCAGCTTTATGAGAGGCTTCAGTGGTTGCATAGTACACAAACCGCCTTATAAAATTGGTGAAGGTGCCGGGGTCTGGGGGTCAAAGCATGGAATGGCAAGCAAGTGATTACCAGCATCTTGCACGGAGAATATTACGTCTCTGGAATTGATGAGACTTAAAAAGTCGTTATATAGAGTCGCTGTGAACTTTAATCGAACTAGAATACATAACGCAAATTGGCAATGATTGCTCAAGCCCAGCTTCATTTATCTCATTATGAATGCAAGGCCCCATTCTAATAGAAAAACAGTAGGAAGAAAACAAAATCGAACAGGTTTATCGCACACGGGATCTCTGTGATGACAAGCGGCATCGTAAATTCGCAGAAAACAAACTGGTTTCCGCTTAGGAGGAACCACCCCGAAGAGTTTGTAAACAGTACGGTTCCTTTGTCCAGTAGTATCATAGTGGTGAGTCAGCCAGCCACGATCTTTTTTTTTGACCCGTCAAAAGTCCTGTTTAATTTACCTGGTTGTGCCTCCTCCTTTATCCCGGTCGAGTGAAATCCGACCGCGAGAGAAGAAAAGACACCTCGCCGACATCCAATTTCGTGGGCGAGCCGGACAGGTCGTAACGATATACAAACAGGTATCGACCTGCTTAGTCGCGATCGCGATATTACCAAGCACCACTTGGGTGTATTGAGAATGTAGAATGGCACAAAGAGACGGATTCTTCAATGGTAACGTCATGGAGGACCTTTCTCTGTCGTCGCATGATATGGCGATCCTTCTGCTGCTGTTTCGCAAAGTTGCATCATATATTTTAATCGATAGAAATCATGTTATTATCGTTTCACCGGTTTGATCTATTATTTTGTATATTGACTTGCCTGCCTTCGACTTATGGAGGTTGCTGAAGCAGAAACAATGAGAATTGCTATAAGTATTTGCTATAAAGTGCATAATATTGCTGATGAATTATTTTTTCACTGGTATACATTTTCTTTGTAAAAGAAACAAAGAGCAACAGTGTCCCAGAAATGGCGCACAGGAACAGGTACTACGATATATGGAATCTTTTACGAAGCCCAAACGAAAAATCCTTCAGCTATTATTATCGAAGTTAATAGTTATAAAGGTTCAAAGGATGGTCCTTCGAACCCTTCTAGCTTTGGTATTTCAAAATAATTATCTGTAAACTGTAATTATCTGGAAATTATCTGTAAATTAAAGTAAACTGTTGGTGACAAAATTATGAAAATATAAACTGTGAGTGTCAACTTATACAGGGTGTTTCAGTGACCTTGCATAATACTTCGGGAGGTGATTCCTCTCAGAAAAATAAGTCGAAAAGTAGGAGTGAAATTTTTTCCTCAAGTGCTCAAGGGTGCGAGTCATGAGATAATAGTATATTACATACATTACGCTGAAGCTCGCAGCTATCTTGCTCTCAGCAGTAATGAAGCAATTACCGCCGAGAGTATGTATACTATTTTATTCACAACCATTTTCAACACTTTAACTAGCAAATAAATAGAAATTGTTTGGCATCATTGTATTCATTTTTCATTATTTTTATTTATTATTATTTTTTTCATATCCATCCTTATTTTCCTGGGGCCCTGGAGCCCATAACCAGTCTCAGCCAAATTTAAACACAGCGGCCGGTCCGGTATACTTGTCCATGTCAATTTTATACCACTTCAGCTGGTTAGAATGAAGATTCGGAGTTCAAATAGTGAATTAGGCTATTAGAGTCATCAATTATGTCATAAAAACCATACCATATAATAATAACTGGCACCCTTAGCATCACAAAACTGCGTTTGACTCTTCGATTCGAGCCCCTCTAAACCTGTCATTCCGTCATCCATCTGTCAATTGTCAATCAATCAAGGAGGCCATGCACTTTCCGCCCTCTAGCCGGGGAGGAAAGTGATTTCGGAGGCGGAAAAAAAATCAACAACAAAGCGTCTTTTCCCAACTTTTTAAAAGTCAGTAATAAGTCTATTACTATAGCGATTGTGAATAAAATATAGTATGTATTTTGCATATCGAGGTGTAGAGCGTCTCATTACAGCCAAGGGATTCAATATATTACCGAGGCGTGCCGAGGTGAAATAGAATCCTGTAGGCTGTAATGACGCTTTACTCCGTGGTATGTATAGGACTTTATTCAGAATGATCTAAATAAATAGTTCAAATGCAAATAATAATCGGCTTTGTTTGAAGTTTTTCGCTTCAAACGTTTTTATCAAGTAGGCATAGGCAACCTGTTCAAACAACGCATCCATCAACACTCCGCGCTCCGCGACAGCTGTTTAGATTAGATCACCTCCCTTTATACGTCACTTTCGGCCCGTGGTGCGAAAGTGACATTATTTTCCAACCTGTAAGGAATCATTCACTTTCCAACTTTTTGAAAGTTAGGAATGTATCGAATGCTAACTCATTGTTAATAAATCAAATTTCTCTACCAGATTTCTTAAAAAAAATTCCTTGGTACAAAATCGTGTGATCTTCTGCTCTACACTGGTTGAGGGACAAATCGGATGGTTAGACATTTTTGTGGAAAATAATTTTCGAAGTTTTTAAATCATCCTCTAAAGAAAACTGTAATTCAATGTAAAGGTATCCAGTGGTTGATATTTCTTTCTCATAATTCTGCCATCAACAGTTTACTATACCATCTTTTGTACCTAATAACGGATCTAGAAGGGTCGAAGAACCACCTTTTGACCCTTCGTAACTGCGAAAACGAAAATTGAACGTATATAGGTGAAAAACAAAGTGGATAATAATAATAATAATCACACTCCAATTTCTGAAAATGTTGAACTCATGAGTGAGTACTTATATCCCATGCACTTTCTATTTTCAGTAGAATGACTTTTTGGGGCAAAAATAAAGTGACAAGCTGGGGCGCTGGGAAAATACGGCCGATGACCGCTGATAGTTTCGCTCAAAAACTTTGCATGTGCTGTCAGCCGTAGTCGTAGCCCCCCAGCTTGTCACTTTATTTTTGCTCCAAAAAGTCATTCTACTGAAAATAGAAAGTGAATGAGATATATACTAATAGCTGCATGCGCCCATCTACCTATATGCCGTTCACGTTTTAAATTCAGTAGAATGACTTTTTGCAGCAAAAATAAAGTGACAAGCTGGGGAAGTACGGCTACGGCTGATAGCACCTACAAAGTTTTGGAGCGAAACTATCAGCGGCCATCAGCCGTATCTTTCTAGCGCTCCAGCTTGTCACTTTATTTTTCTTCTAAAAACACATTCTACTGAAAATGAAAAGTGGACGGTGTATACTGTTCACTTCTGCATGATTCATCACCAAAACTATATGTATACACAATAAAATAATCTAGTGATATTTCTCAAAATGTGAATAACGAAAGTTTCTTTGAGTGTGGTTTCGGGCGCATGCATGCCTTGTAGATTTTGTATACAAATCGCGACTTTCAGGTAACAAAATAGCTAGATTGCCGGTGAACTTCCGACATTGATTTTCGTTTTAATTCAAAATCGAGTTGTGACAACAAAACATTGGCTGCATACCTTTTGCCATCGCATTCTCGAGTATTTTTACATCAAGGTGGTGCCTTACTTGTCCCTCACGATTTCTCGCTTTTTCTCTCTTGAACTGGGATAAGGTGACGGTGGTGTTGAAACAAAAACGCCTGTAGGTTTTTCCAATATCCCTAATGGATAATACTGATACGATAACATCCCTAGGAAAAAATAGGTCAGACTGTCCTCTACCAACATTTCGAGAGTTTACGTGTGGAGCCTCATGGCAACCGGTATTCAGATTATTTTGGGCCGGCATCTTGCTTTTTCACTTAACTGAAGTAGACCCTCTAGAGGTATTTGATAGTGAGTGTAATAACACAGTAAACCCGGACTATAAGTAAATAGGTACCTACACCCCATTGAATATTCAGAAGAAAATATAACCAACTTTTTACTAAGATAATATTTAGTATAAAATCATCCTCCAAATTGAATTGCTTGATTCTTGCGGATAGCCATCAGGATAAACTCGCTTTTTATCTTGCCCACAAGGTTATTGATCAATGAAATGTGTATTTTGATGGTATTTTTACAACAGTAAAATATCTTACCTACCAAATCTGCATTCAAGTAACTTATTTGTTCTTATATTACTAAATTCTTATTACATTGATCAATAAATAAATCAATATTTTATTTGATTGATTGATGAAAGTTAAATTACATACCTATATCAATTTTCTTCTCTTTTCCTAACACTCCCAGAAAGTAAGTGCAAAGAACCTTTTGAGCAAGGAAGAGATCAGAAGGAAATTGTAAATTTATCTAAGGGTAGGTACATATTAGTTTCGTAAAATTGGTGCTTCTGAAAAATATCGCTCAAGTTTTATGAGTTCACCTGTGAGTTCAAGAGTCCCAAGAAGAAATTGTTGTATCGAACAACCTATTACTAAAGTACCTACATGCTCGTAATCTCAAGCTCATATTGTGAAACACAGAACTTTCAAAATTCTAAGCGAGACTAAAGCACAATGAACCACCTCCAACCTCTACCATACTTGTTACTTGTTTCAAAACTAATAAAAACTTTTTTCCACATATTACATCGACCTATGTAAAAACTACTGAATAGTACCGAACTGCGGTACATTTAAGTACCTATCCGTTGAACGTTGATAGATATTTTACATTACTATTTTTAAGGTGTTGCAACATAATTGATAACGAGCACACTTTAATTCTACCAAACAAAAGGGGTAAGAAATGTTTGCTGTGGCCCAGTCCTGTTTAAATCCATAAACAATGTCGATGTGAGATGGTGAGAATTCGCATCAGTTTACGTTTTAAATTCACTGCTGGTTGGTTTTTACCACTTCTCAACGTGTTTTTCTCTCATTTACACGTCATCACCAAGCAGGCAGGCAGGCTGATGCAAACGTTCAGCTCCTCCGCCATTTCTACTTTTGATATCCAGCACCTCCACCATTAGTATATAGAGGTTCGTCGTTTGACCGCTCATTGAATTATTTGATTCTCTTCAACTTCTCGTTTCCCTTCAGTTTATTAAAAAAATCTTCCTATTTATATTAATTATCCCTGGACGGGCAATCGGACATGTTTTGCCGAAATGTATCGAATCTTAAACTACCTATGTACTATGTGAATAAAATACCCGAGTGGTGAGAATTAAATTATTGTCTCCTTTTCCTGAAGCACCGATTTATAAAAGTCATGGATGATAAAGACAGAACTCTCCCTTGGCTAGAAGGGCGCGGTTGGTTTCAAAACACGTGTGTTAAAATAAAACTTTCCTTGACCATAATTTTCTAACAAAATAAAATTCATATAGAAAGGGCGAGTGAGTGACCAACTCGCGCCTTTATCTCGCCACCAAAGGCATATTCATCGCTGCCCTCTGAAAATACGTTAGGACTTGTCTCCATTGTCAGGACTCGCACGTCGGTCGCAGGACGGAATCAGAGACTCCCACTTTTCTGAACAATTCATAACAACAAGGCAACAGCTGTTGGAGGCAGAGTGGGAGAAAGGCCACGGAAAGGCCGATTGAGTGCACAAGAAGAGACCCAACCAAAACAGTTCGGTTCGCTGAAGCGGAGAGTGAAGACGTGAGACGTGCGCCGGTATATAGATAGCGAATAAGTGAAAATCAAAGTTTTGTAAACCGTGAACATTCAAGATGGTCCGAAGCTTGGTTCAGTGGACGAAAACCCTAAGTTTCCCTGCCAGAATTTCGCCAAATAAAAGTTCTAAAGAGAGCGTGATCAGCCCCACCATCACCCCTACACCGAGCAACAATTCCCTGTCCCAGACAACCCCTTCGTTGAAATCAAATAGCTACGATTTCAACAACATGAAGAATTCTTCACTGAACGAAGTCAATCAAGTGAGTATCTATCGAGCGGAAGCGATAAAAGTTTGACCAAAACTGTTGGTTGCCCAAGGCAGGATTTCTGCAAGAACGAACATGTTTCAAGGGGCAGCTGCTACCTATAGGAAGTTAGGAATCCTTTTTGTGTGTGTTTTCCCGATTCTTTTTCTTTCGTTATCGTCATAAATAAAGATAACAAAATTTACATTAGTGACGCTAATTTGCGCAATGAAAATATTTGCACATACCGGTATTCTTTGCGATTTTTTTGTGATCACTACCAATTGGAAGTTTCTATTTCTCCGGCAGTTCTTGCGGTTTTCGGACGACACTGAAGAATTGAAGATACATTCCGCGTTAAACGTTCACGTCCGATATTGCGGTACGCCAGTGGATGCGGCTTTTTTAGAAAATTCCTGATGTGTCGCTTTTTATAGGTGATGGAAAAAAAATGTTTTCTTGGAAAAGACCTCTCCGGTGTAGGCCCCATGTTTGTTCGAGATAATGCTATGGGGTCGAAAATATTGACTTTTGGTGCTCTAGCATTCAGTTCAAAAAATTTCTGTGAAGTAACACATCTCATTTGAATTGAGTAGGGTATACACACCGATGATAGTTGGAGCTGCTTGAATCAGGTACTTACCTTACCTGTATAACATGATTACCATGTAAATAAAGTGCTTAACAAATGAAGTAAGCCACTCGAAATTTTCTCCTCACTTTAAATGCGAATATCACTTGGAAAAATCAACCAATTTCAAGACGGGCAATGCAATATTGCTGGATAGCCACTTCATTTGACTACAAGACCCGTTCATGGTTTATAGACGATTGATTAGTTTTTTCTGATTGCATTTTTGAAGAGCCCGCATCAATATCTCGAACCATTTTGGAATTTTGACCTATCTTGTTTTACAAAGAAGTTTTGATTTTTTTCTGGAAATATGCGCACTTTTCAATTCCGACTATTTTGTTGTTCATGTCAAATGCATGATTTAGCAATCAAAATGTTCCTGATGCAGAAATCTGACCACAATAACCCCTGGCGGTCGGTCCACTTCTTTTTAACCCCTCAAACCTTCGTCAGGATTGTAAACAGCTGTAGCATGTTGCAGTCAAGTTGCAGTGCTAATGGACACTTTTATCAATGCTGAATGAACCAAAAATTCATGATCATTCCATACGAGTTATGAATACATTGCACATTGCACTCTAGTGCACAGGTACTGTAATTATTTTTACTCACAACCACTATGGTAATTGATTCATTACATACCTAGTAGGAGGTCGGGAAGTGACCCATTGTCGACCTCCCGAGAAAGTGAAGAAATGGTAGCTTTAGAAGGGAAATTTCAAAATATGCGTCCAACCAAACAATAAGTGTTAATAAGTATTTCCTGAACCACGTTTCAGCAAAATTAATCGGCCTATCTGGAAGTTATGACAAAAAGTTAATTTTCAGATTTCAGCTTTTGAACGCCTGTAATCCTGCAAGCTGAGAACATGGTTGTGAGTAAAATAGTATACATACTCTCGACGGTAAATACATCATTACAGCTTCGGGCTAGGCTCTCTGTGCCCTCAGCAGTAATGATGTACTTCCCGTCTCGGTATGTAATATACTATATTTCTGCCTTGAATATGATACAAGGGTGCACTTGCGCACAAGCTTGTATTTTGTAACCAAAGCTTTTTGATTTTACAGGTTTAATTTGACAGCATGTAACTTTGCGCGGGCTGCAAGTCGGACTTGGAATTGAGCCCTAAGCGCTTGGGTGCAGCAACTGCATGATTGCTAGAGTAACTGGCCTTGGTTTTAGGCATGTTACTCTTCAATCCTCAATTCCTCAATTTCTCAAATATTTGGTAAATGAACCCGGCATTAGTCATATTGATGCTTTTGCAGCTTTTTGACTCCTTCAGTATTTTTTTACAAAATGCTAAGTAAGAGATTCATTGGGTTTTTATTTCTACTTGTTGTTATCTTACTTTTCAAAAACGGGAAGAGAGTTTGTCTCACGTCTGGCATATTTATTCACAATTAGTTGAAGGTATTACAGTCATCGCTACAGTCAGCGCGTTGAGAAAATTACCGATTTTTATGTAAAAAACTGCAACATTTTCGACCTCAATTAAGTAATGTCATTGAGACAAAAAAGGACTCAATTCTCAAATGACCTCATGTTCGTTGAAGAAAAAATTCACAGAAAATATCATTCATACTGAAGCATTGAGTCATCTGAAAGACAGAATGCACAAATGTAAATATACGACAAAACTCGTTTAGAATGAGTTGTCTACATACCTACTTATACTGTGCGTATGTAGGTACCTATACCAGCGTACACATATTGAGAATCAGTTGTTGAGACAGAAATGATGGTTTGTAACTTGTTTTTTTTTATTCTGATACTGAAACTATGTATGTAAATTGAAAAAAATCCATCTTTGTTTCAAAAAATTGAAAGTTTACGCCAAGCCAACTCCGAAACTTTTATGTTCCATTTTGAATTAAATAAACAGAGCAAGTTATAAACTCAATTTGAGGAAGGTTGGGAAAAAATGAGCTTATAATGTTTACACTGTTTGTTGTATTAAGCAAGATAGAGCCATTCGACCGTGATGGAGCCATTACCTAGGTACTTACAGCTCCTTAAGTATTTTGTCGCTGGACATCACTTTTTTCTTAGAGGTGCTATTTTAGTGTAACGACTTTTTCGTAGCTGTACCTACCTATAGGTTGTTTTCGTCTTGAGCAAAGGCCGGCTAAAGTTTCGTTTAGTGACCTCTAATTTGTTGATTGTTGTAGGTACCTACCTACTTATTTTCACATCTTCGTGACAAATTATTTTGCAATTTAACACAGTTTGGTACTATACTGCTTTCAGCCCTACTGGGATTCGAGATTCGACTGAGCTGTGATTTCCCGAATTTCTCCTTCCCAAAAGGCATCGCGTGGCAAGACTCCCAGCCAACTGGAATCACACTTTGCTTGTGCTTCTCGTATTTTGTTTTTTATGTCTATTAAATATTCTGATCAGTGCAACTGGAACGTATACCTATTTAAATGGACTTTGTAATTAGAAATTATTAATAGGTGCAGATAGCCAATCGATGGCTGTAGTGCAATTACTTATTTTCTTAACTGTTCAGAGTCCTTGCAGGCTCAACACGCTAATGATTGGTGCTGGTAGTAATGCATCTGCGAGTTGTAAGTAGTAGACTCAAAAATCCCACGGCTCCAAGAAGTAAAAGTAGTGCAAAATAATCTCTGACATAAATAATTGCGTTCGATCTTCGCTAACGGATCTAAGAGGTCGCTAAGTCAAGATCGCTGCTTATATGCAGTCATAAATAACACGAAATATTTATGTTAGTTTCAATCATTAGCTCTTCTAAGGTAGGCGGTAAGCGATTTCTGGCGCCTCTAAATCTCTACCTGCATTTGCATCAATTAAAATGAAGTGAAATCAGAAAATTCAGCTTCAGAAACTTTTCTTTATATTACAGACGATTAATTAAGGTATGCGCTCTATGCTCTCTTAATCTTTCAGCAGATATAATGTACTATAAAGTATAATGTTAATGACATCACATCCGCTCTTCTTCTTCTTCTTCTCGGCTGATGCCTCGAAATTACTATACCCAGAGCACACCCAAAGAACAATTTTCATGTCATGCCTGCGCACTTGGCTAATTGAGGAAGTGACTTATGGCAACAAGAAAGATGTACACACAGAATTTCTCACCTCACATGGAATGTTGTACTTCAACAAAATAATTGGAAATCTGATAATCGAACCAACCGTCACCCACATCCTTGCATCCTTTGCCATTTACATCATCTTGTCTGGGAATTTCAATATTGCAGCGAGGCACGCACTTGTGCCATTAAACAATACTTAATTGTTATTCCAGATCTTCTGCATTTTCGCAGGAATGCGACCTCTTCAAGTTCTTTATTGAATTCCGTAATAAATCCCACCATTAAATAAAATAATGCATAGCTTATGCTGAGGAACTGTAACATTTGAATAATGTAGGTAGGTACCTACACATAAGTACTTAGGAATTCTTTGTTCGATCAAAAACTACGAGTATGACTTCAGCTAGGGCTAGATTTAACTATAGTGATTGTTCAAATAAATCTCTAAGAAATGGTACATGGATTAAGAGTGTGACGAATTTGCCAATTCAGTGGCCCCCGACTAGTTAACACTCATCAAATTGACCAGTATGTCTTTTAAAAAATAGTAATAAATGTTGAATCACTCGAGCCAATGGCTACGAATATTGTATGCTCACTAACTACTCAGTAACTTAGCTGCCATCAAAGAGCACAGCACGGTTCTTTTCTAATGGTTGTTGGTGGCAATAATTGCAGGTAGGTGGTTTGTGTACCAAACTACTGTTTAACTTCAGGGTGGTATTGACCTCTGGGTATAAAAACACGGTCGTCGGTCAGTCAGTGTGGAAAATTGGAACGGTTTTTGTTTACCCCCTCGAGTTTTTGGCATTATACCATCGAATAGCATTATGCCCTGAATTTTTACCGGGTGTGACTGCTGTCAACGCACAAGGTTAAGAAAGTTTTATCGCTCTTTTGTGGTCCAATCCATGTGTGTTCCAGTCGAGGTTCTAGTCCTATCTTTTTATATACCTACTCACAAAGCAAATTTGAATGAATCCATTCATGATATTGTTGCCCTCGATGATGTCACTTCTAGTTTAACCCTATAATGAATTATTACATCATTACTTAATATTTTCTCTTATTTTTTGCAGATCTACCCAGACCCAGAATCGGAGAAAGCTATTATGAGCTCGGTTGTTTACTGCATTCACCACAAGGAAGGTTGCAAATGGTCGGATGAGCTGAGGAAATTGAAGGTAGGTACCTATGTGTTTCTGGAAATAGTCCCTGCAATTAACTTGTTAATTTCTCCTAAAAATTTATAAATACGAGTGTCGTTGAACCTTCAACTATACACCGCACACTCGATAATTGAACTAATGGATGTGTAATATAGCTTTCGAAAGACTTATTTCACGAACGTAATATTATGTATTACTTAGCGACAATTTTATCTTGCAGGCGCACTTGAATTCTTGCAAACACGATGCAATTCCATGCACTGGTAAATGTGGCGCACAAATACCAAGAGTTATAATGGACGAGCACCTCAAGACCACATGCCCACAAAGACGAGCCAGATGTCAGTTTTGCAACAAGGAATTCAGCGGGCATGTGATAGAAGTAAGTACATGCGAAAGTTTTAAGTTCAAAAAGTTTTCAACTTTCTAAAATGATCCTCCGTTAAATGCAGTGTAGGTGCTTAGATCCGCCGTTTCACCAGAAGCAGTATATCATTTCAAATTGTGTCATCGATGATTAGCTTTATTTAATCATAAAACTATCTACTTAGTCGGAAAATGACAAACAGTGATTCAGTACTAATGATATTTGCTTTTCTGATAGATTTACCTACCTGCTACTAAAACTGATTTTTTTATTGCAGAATCACGTGGGAAATTGCGGCTACGAACCCCTCTACTGTGAAAACAAATGCGGTGTCAAAGTGGCTAGGCGCCATTTGAGTCAGCACAAAGTCAGCGAATGTTCGAAGCGATTACTTCCGTGCAGATTTTGCGCGAAAGAATTCGTGGCCGATACTCTGTCGGCTCATCACCTCAAATGCGGAAGGGTCCCGATCGCTTGTCCCAACAGATGCGACGTGAACTTCCTCGCCAAAGAAGATCTGGATTCCCACATCAAGGAAGAGTGTACCGTTTCTGTCCTCAGCTGCACTTACAAAGACGCCGGGTGCAGATTCAAGGTAATAAATAAACTCTTGCAAATTTTTATTTATCTCAACGTCCAAGTGATGCGAAACTTTGGAAATCACTTGAACAAAAGAAACAACAATACCTACCCGAAAGATGTAAAAGCTCTTTTTTATCTCTAAACATCTTCTGTTATTTGGTGTTCATATTCACGCTCATGTCTAAGAAGTTTCGCTTCTGCCGCGCGTGTCACAATTTTGGTTTTCATTGAACTTTTCCTCGATTTTTTCAGAACATTATTTAAAGTAAACTTCTTGTTGTTGTAGGGCGCAAGGTATTCCATGGAAAAACATCTAGAAGAAAGCAGTGCGCAACATCTTGCTCTGGTCAATCAAATCGTCACCAAACAGCAACACCAAATTGCATCACTGAAAAGCGCCTTGTCCAGACTATCGCTCAACTATTCTGGGACGCTGATTTGGAAAATCAGTGACTTCTCGGAAAAAATGAACGAAGCCAAAAACAAGGAAGGCATGGAGCTGGTTTCCCCGCCTTTCTACACTAGTCAGTACGGATATAAGCTGCAGGTAATTGAACCATGTATTTTTTCTATAACTTCTCTATCACCACCTCGATTATCACCCTTATGCATGATCATCTATAATTTACCCATATTAAAGATGGTAGGTAGGTACTTGTCAAATATCAAATTTATTGAACTGTAATAAACTAGATATTCCTAGAAATTCAGTAAAACGTTTGAAAAATACCCGCTATTATTTACTACTTTGACAAAATAGATAACATGTTGTTCTGGTTCTGGATAACATGTAATGGAATGAATCGGAATTTAGCGTCTATAAAAAATTTATTGCTCGAAATAAAAATTTATCGGTGTTATGACTGTTATGGCAACTTTTTTTTGCAATAAATCCCTTCTTTTTCGGCCAGATATTTCAGTGACACACGTTTCATTCCTATAAGAATAGAAATATGAAGTGGATGTAGAAAAAACTTCAAGTCTTCTTCACAATGTTGGATTGTAGTAGACGACGTTTCGTGCTTAACGGAAGAACATCTTGGTACAAACTTCAACAAAACAAAGGCGTAGAAAGGTGTAAATTGTAAAGGAGACTTGTGAAGTTTATGCTACATCCATTTGAAAATGTCTCCACTGCGAGATGACAATAATCATTATTAATTTTTAGAAACATAAACCACCATTCATTCATTCAATTTCTGAACCTCACGAATCACTATATATTGCTTTTTTCTTCCTAAAATAAAGAAGGAAGACCAAGTTTTGATTTGGGTAGTCATAAAAATTCTGTCAGAATAGGTAATGAAATTAAATTAATTGCCCCGAAATTTAAATTAACCAACGAGTTTATCCACCGAAGCTTGAATAATACTTCGAACAAGTATCTAGATCTTGATTGCGGTTTCATGTTTATGTTAAACTGATCAGTTGCGTGAAGAGAATCAAAACTAAACTTGAGCTTTTTGCAGGCGTCTCTTTTTCCCAACGGAAACGGTGCAGGAGAAGACTCCCACATCTCGGTCTACATCAAAATTCTGCCAGGCGAATACGATGCTCTGCTCCGCTGGCCCTTCGCCCACTCGGTCTCCTTCACGCTGTTCGATCAGTCATCCTGTCCGGAAAAAGCCTGCAACATCGTGGAAAGCTTCATCCCGGATCCCACCTGGAAGAACTTCCAGCGGCCCAGCAAAGAGCCGGACTCCCTGGGTTTCGGCTTCCCGAAATTCGTCTCCCACGAAATGCTAAAGAAGAGGCACTTCATGAAGGACGACACGATGTTCATCCGGGTCAAAGTGGACCCCAGCAAAATCGTCGCAGTGTAATAAATAGCATATTAATGTCATTACAGGTTGAATCCTTGATCTCATTTTGTAAATATTGTATAAATTGTACATTATTCGCTTCATATTTTAAAAAGACTGCATTGTCTGGAAACATACATACAGTACTCCTCTGCTGTGTAACGTAACTTATTCCTTCGGTCCTCCTCGATCTGAATTTCTTTTTTTTTTTTGTACATAAGACTTCAGATTGGACAAACGGGACTTAGTTAGGTTTCTCAGGAAGATGTGCTTGTTTCATATCTGATTTATTGTTTTGTACTTATGTATCGTTTGGATTTTTTGTGATAGCTGGAGAAGACCAAAGGTTTTGTTTGTATGAAGTTCATTATTGTAAATATAAATTTTAAGAACAGTATCTACCTATGTACTTTGTACGTAAGATTTAGTCATCATTCATCATAGAATTTAATTTTGTATTTTATCGGATTATGATACTATACTTATTCGAATAAAATGATCAGTTCATTTAGGATGTGTTTGTTTTATTGTAGAACTCAAGTTGTAAGTCAAACAATCAAGAATCAAGGATCATGTTATAGGTGGTATCGTCAAGGCGGCCATTTTGTAGTAGTGTAGCAGCTAGAGATGTCAATATTGTAACTATCCGTTACAAAGTATCCGTTACTTTATCGGATCCGAAGTACCGAATACTGATTTTCAAGAATACTCGTTACTTTATACCTACTTAGTTACTTCGTACTCTTCGAGTCATGAATTGTAAAAATGAATAAAAATAATCACGGGATGGGATATCCGCGAATCCGCGAGGAAATCCGAAGCCCGAAGGCATAGTTTAGTGTAATCGCTCGTGAATCGTGATAATAATGATAATATCTAATCATAATCATACTACTCGACTCTCGAGTACCTACTCGGATCCGGATCTCGGCTCTCGGGTCCCGGGGTTCCGGATTCGGACTCGGAGACTCGCTGTCGCTCTGAGGTGCGCATATTATTTTCAATCTTGTTTCCCTTTCCCGACCCGGACCCCCGGACTCGAGTTCCGTAGTAATCGTACCCGCTGCCGCATATCATTTTCAATCTTGTTCCGATCCGGACCCGAACTCCCGTTCCGTAGTAATCGTACTCGCTGTCGCATCGCATATAGGTATCGAAATTATTACATACCTGTACATTGTACTCTAAGATTGTACTGTACTGTGATTTGTGATTGATACTGGTAATGCCGCGGCCCGCGAGTACGGGTAATCTACTGTTCTACTCGTAGTACTCGTACTCGGTAACAAATACAAAGTAACGAGTACTCGTCATAAAAGTAACGGATACTTCGAGTACTCAAAAGTAACTGTACTTAACCTTGACATCTCTAGTAGCAGCTAATCACACAGCTGATCGAGATGAAGCCTCTGATCGTCCTTGAAGACATCCGGGTCCCTTACCGCCGCAAGCTGCAACTGGTAATTATAATACCTACTTCTGTTGTGTAGGTACTGTACATTCCTGTCGAATTTCAAGGGTCAGCAAGACCGCTGGCAGAATCTGCATTGAAAAAAAACGAAAAATCATAAAAATCAATAGTTAAGTACCTACACCCTTTAGATTTTATCGAGGATTATATCAATAATTATTATTTATTATATTTTCAAAATTCAAATTTCGTGGGTTCTCGATCGCTACGGTGGGCGGAGGGAGAGTGGTGATTGGTGGTGTTAACTGGGAATTATATGAGCAATTGAGCAATATACTTTGAGTCATTTATTATTATTTATAGTGCGAGGTAGGACCGTTTTGATAAGTGCATTATGGGAATATTCGTGTAGTCCAGTCATCGGTCGGTAAGTAGCTGTAGGTCGGTACAGTAGAGACATAGGTCCCTTCGTTTCGGTTTTTTGAATGCGCATGTATGGCGCGAATTCCATAGTTCCGTACACCGATATTGAAAACTAACACTAAAAAATATTGTAGTGCACCTAAAATTCCATAAATAATTTGTTTGAATGTTAGATACCATTTTTTACATTCAAAGGAAATGTTTCGTTGAAATGGGGCCTTGCACTGCCACTTTTACACACCGAGGGCGCCACGACCGTTGGGGGCAAATTCGACAATTTTGACGGCGTTGACGCTTCAGCGACCGACGTCCGTCATTTTATGTCTTGATTTGAAATTTGGATAACCTCTGTTCTTTGCTTGACGTCTCCAGTCACTGTCAGTTACTGGTCAAACTACTCAAACTCCCCTGTTTTTCGCGTCGTTACGGCCGCTTTATAGTAGGCGCCCCCTACAGTAGTGGCGACCTGACGTTGAGTTTTTCAATTGCAAGGCCCCATTAAGTTCAATGATCATTTGTGGAAGTTCAGGAACAACGAAAATGGCAACAGCGCTTAAAACAACAACACATCGGCGCCAACTGTCACTTGGAACAATTATGATGACTCTTTTCGTTTCTACCTGACCTACCTACATTTCATTTGCTCATGTTTTGACGAAAGAACACAACTCGTTGAAAATGGCTGTACCGAGAAGGAAGAAGGAAGTTCAAAGAAGCTTAGAAGCTACGAAGATATTCGTTTACGGTGTGTGAAAAAGTGACAGCCAGGAATCAGTAGTTGGTCAGGCGGTTAGACAAAGCATGCAACGCGTGCTTTCCACCTAGCCCCAAGTTCGGTACACCTGCCATTTACGCATGTGCGGGTGCCAAACGGTGCTTTCCATCTACGTGTTCCTACTTGGTTCTGCGCCGTTCATTGGATCACCTAAAATTTTGTGCCACACCATGGAACATGTGCCGTCTGGCGTCTGGTGGTATTTGTACCGTCTAGGTGGAAAGCACCGAGCGTTGCCATTCAAATGACAGGTGTACGAAAGTTTTCAAAATTTGGAGCCTTCAAGCATGCGCACCTGCCCAAACAAAGTAGCCTCTATTGCCATGGTTCAGGTTCGTGTTGGCGGGAGTTGGGGGATTAGGGGATTTGATTAGAGATGGGCAAAGCGGCTCAACTGACTGAACCGGCTCACCGGCTCCCGATCGGTTCGAGGAACCGGCTCAATTGAGCCGTTTAGATCAGTAATCGCACCTTGCACCACGATTCTTAATTTCTCGAACTCGTTCAGATCGGCTCGCTCGAAACGGAAGCACGGTTCATTCATGATCGTGGGATTCGTGGGTCTTGTCGAGCCGACTCCACATGCCTATGCCGGTTCCGGCTCGGCAACTCACCAACTCAACTCGTTCAGCCGTTCAGCGTTCTTCGTATCCTTCTGACAGTCGCCCGGCGCCCGGCTCGAAGGAATTTCTGGAACCGAAAGTTTTTGTAATGTTACGAGCGGCGATCCTGTTTATATAGGTAAATACTCGATCTTTCTGGATCCTTCCATCCATTAGATCGCAGTGTAGAAGTCTAGAGCGATCTGGTGCATTCCAGAGCGTTCGTGTATGTGAAACTGGATGGAGACTCCAACGTTCGATCAAGGCACATCAGTCCACTTTGGCGGAGGTGCAGATTCCAGAACACATGGAAAGCACGCGGAAGGTGTGTGTGTGTGTGTGTGTGTGATTATTCAGGAATGGTCTAGAAACCGCTTATGCCAGGCACTATGGAATTTGCTGGAAGTAGACAGAAAGCTTGGGAACGCTGTTCGGAGGCCTTATATAAGGCATCAGCCGGCAGCTCGCGGCAGTATTGAATTGGAATGCGAAATGGTAACGCGAGCGAAACAAGCGAAGTACCTGCGATATAATTCCAAGTAGATAAGTGTTGACGTAATTTATTGTAGTAGTACGCAGAAATAAACAGTGTGTGTTTTAAATCGATCGTCTCAATTATATTCGAACCCGTACGCGGAAATATCGTAACAGTAATTTCACGGCTCACTCCGCGTCTATCGGCTCATAATCCGATTCCGAATCTCATTTTATTGGACTTTCAATAGCGCATGTAAGTGAGGGGTGAACCGGTTCAATCCAACGCCGCGAACCGGGTCACATGGTTTGTGAAGTGAGCCCGCTCACCGAACCGCCCACTCAGCAAGAAAACATCTCTGTGACATCACTTAGATGTTCAAGTCACAACTGCGATGTTAACAAAAAAGTCTCTGCGATGTTAAGTGGACATCTCTGTTACTTCTTATGTCCGGGTAAATAGAACATGAATGAGATATCTCAAAGATGTCCAAATGTGACATACTATCTACATCGCTATTCCACATCTCGTAGATATCACTTTTTGACGTACATGATACGTCGCATTTTGGATGTGTATTTTTAAATAAAAATTAATTTTTCACCACCTCTCACAACATAGTTTTATGTCACAGGAGGTTCCGCACCTATTTTTACTAATTTTTACAATCTATACAGCATGTTTTCCCTAAGAAAAGTTCTTCTTCTATGGCGTCCTCCGCAGGATTCGAACCTGGATCCCCACAGGTGATGGTTAGAGGCACTGCTGCCGATTCGTCTAAGCTACCAACTTGTCTACCACAGTATATTTAAACAGCGCACTTGATGTTCAGGGATGTTTCTCGGAATATTTCATTAGGACTCCAAACGATACACCGAGCCCAAAAAGCCTCGCTGGGGCTCGAAACGTTACAGCAAAGCACAAGGGACTCCGTTGGGGCCCCGGACATTACAATAAGACATGAACGGGAGTCATCAAAGTATTCGAAAGCACAATAAAACAAAAAGGGGCCCATTTTGGGGTTCCGAATGACGCAAAAGCAGACACAAGGGTTCACTAAAGGTGCGAAAGTCACGACAAAATGCAAGAAGGCCCAGTAGGCTTTCGAAGAACACAAGGAGACACAAACGGGGCACACTAGTTCCGAAAGCCACAAGCACAAGAAGACACAAAAGTTGTTCCAAACGACACTTGAAGACATAAGAGGGCCCGCAGGGCCTCACACTAAACATGAAAACATAAGGCTGTTCTGGCATCACACACATGGAATAGAGGACAAAACTATTTATTAAATATTTTCCGACACACAGAGCTTAACGATGACAGCCCGCGAAATTTGAAAAATCTCTCAGTGACTACATCTCAGTGACGTCAGTGAGATGTTACACTTCGGCAAGTTAAAAGCAGTAACAATGTGATGTCCGGTAGATGTCTCATGTGTGATGTTCAATTGAAGTTCATTTCGAAACATCTCTCAGACATTACATCGTTAAACATCGCGGATGAACATCACAGAGATGTGGAAGTAACGTTCATTGTGATGTTATTTTGTGACATGATTGAGATCATCTCATTTATGAAACATGACATGCTATGCTGAGTGGGCGGTTCACTCCTGAACCGCCCATCTCTAGATTTGATAGATTATTGATATAGAAATTCAGTTGCCAAGTTGACAACACACGTGCTTGAAAATGTCAAGCAATTGCCAATTTCTCAAAAAAAGAAAGAAAAAAAAAATGGTTCCGCCTGATTCTACGAGAATATCTAGGTGATAGTTCGTGTTTATCTAACCCTATTGAATAATACACGCATTTAGAGTTGTTCGAAGTCAATTGACCGGTCAATTCAACAGTCATTTGACTGCGGTCAAATACCTCGCTCGGTCAATTGACTAACTTTTTCTTTTAGCATATGATAATATCGGATTTATTCAGTTGAAATACTCAAAATTTATCTGATAAATATAATTATTTACTTATAGTAGGACTTAAGTAGGTTTACTTCTCTCTTTTTCGAGTTATTTATTGATGTTTTCTTTTTTAATTATAAGAGTGAATTTTTGTGTATTTTTTTTACTAGAAATAGTGAATAAAACTCCTAATTATTGTCAATAGAACGTTGTTTTCCGAAATATGATCAATTTTAATGATAAATTAGGGTTCTGCTATGAATTTATTAGGCTTCATAAACATAACACATGACGGGTACGTTTGTTCTTATTTGACCTATTTGACCGTCATTTGAACGTCAAAGTACAACTCTACACGCATTATAACGCGCTTACATGCATATGCCTGCATTTTTCAATAAGACTGGATAAAGCATAGTATTCTACTCGCGGGTAATGGCTTTTACTCATTCGGATGCTTTACGACACTCGCCAAGGCTCGTGTCAGCAAACTGCATCCTCATGAGTAATAAGCAATCATTACCCGCTTGTTGAATAATATACTATTTCTTTACAAAGTGGTCTTGTTAAAATCGAGCGGCAAAATCGCAGATTGTGTAAGAAAGGCGATTTTCTTCGGAAAATGTGGTTACATGGGTGTTTTTCACCTACCTCTCTATCTATGGTCTTGTGGGAACATGATTGTGCCATATAAGCAGGCATACCTAAAGCGGAACTATTGTTATGGTATTTCGGGTTCGCCTATCTCGAAATTAAACGCCCTGATTTACTTGTAAACAAACTGCACTTTATTAAGCTACTACCGATACAACTGAATAACGCAAAGAATTATTATCGCTCAGAAATTCACAATGTCGCTTGAGATGTCAACGCCACGATCGCTTGATTCAAACTCTGCCGATGCCAGGTCGAGTTCCTCTCTTATAGTGGCATCGAAGGTTCTGGATACTTCCTGATGGTGTTTCCAGCACACGAGGATTTTTCTGGTATCTGCGTCGAGAATATACGCGTACCTTCTACGGCACCTCCACCAGAAGTCTCGACGTGTCGTGACCTACCGCTGAAGTCTCTCGATGCTTCCCGAATGCAACGCGGAAATCTAGATTTCTCTAGAAAGAGCCGGCGGGATGGTCGCGAGCTTCGTAACAGTATTATAGAAGTACAGACTAGCGTGGAAAGAAAACACGTGAACATGGTAAGCAGTTCGAGCAATGTGACCAAAGACGAACCCCAGACCATCGTCCAATCATTTTCTGTCCATGTCAACTTGACGTAGGTAGGTATAGTATAGTTTTACCGGCCGATGATTGACTGCATCAATATTCCCAGAATGCATCTCATTTTGTTCGACTTATCAAAAGGGTCCATAGTGTCTATGGTCAGTGGCGTATTTAGAGATTTGGGATGGGAGGGGGGGGGGTCAAGGTGAAGGTGATTTTTTTTTAAATAAAGATACGGGAGAAGGTGTTTGCGGGGGGGGGGGTTGAACAGAAGGCAGACAAAATGCCTCCATCCATCAATAAACAGCAAAGATTTGGACTAATAGTATAATTATGTGTAGATGAGAACGTTATTACGTATTATACAACGAAATTGGGTATACATTTTTAAATTTTCAACCATTATAGGCGATAGAAAATAAGGACTACGCACCCTGGTGTGAGATCTGTGAACCAACATAAACCCGCCTGGCGCCCGGAACGCACGGTGGTCACGATGGCTGTGGCGCGAAATTGATGCTTATTTGACATGGTACGTCAAAAGTTGAAAAAAGTTCTGAAGTTTTTCCATACTCCGGAACATCGCTTTCCAGTAATTTCCTGAGATGACTACACAGCCACAGTAAAGAAATTGTCACTGGCACACGGAAATGTAATCAAGAGGATTTTGAAATGGAAGCGAGTGCTAGTGATCCGCCCCAAAATTCGAAATTGTGTTGAGAAATGTGCGGGTACACCTCTACACCCTCTTGAA
Source organism: Anaspis maculata (assembly GCA_949128115.1). Classification (NCBI taxonomy): domain Eukaryota; kingdom Metazoa; phylum Arthropoda; class Insecta; order Coleoptera; family Scraptiidae; genus Anaspis; species Anaspis maculata. The sequence continues at coordinate 53,651,105 of OX421961.1, read as the reverse complement.
AAATTCATTCGAGAAAGAGAAGCCGTTTTAAATTAAAAAGTTTTTTATTGTAGTTCACATTTTTGTATTGTAACATTGTAGTAACATCCATGTACCATGTAGATGCTCTAAAGAAGCCCTAATAAATTGGGGCGAAATATATCACTCGATTAAGGGAAGGACGTTTTTTTATTCTGATGAGGACGAAGGGGGGAAACCAGAAGGAAACAGGGAAAATTTCGGGGAGCCACTTGGGAACAGGATACGGGCTACAACGCTCTCTGAACCCAGATATTTTCTCCAAAAACTGAAAGCAAAACAAGATTAAAACATAACCTCACACCTTGGGTTCCTTTTACCATCAGCGACAAGCACACAGCACCCTTGTGGGTGGCAGAAGCTTTTATTTTTATGCCATTTTCGGGGAGGATGCTGCTTCGAAGGACATCCGCCAGCTAAGGACGATGTCCTAGACAAGAAACCCATCAAATCCAAGAAGTATTTTCCAACGTGCCGGTCGTTTCACCGCCCACATTATATTATTGACACCGACACCCTGGGCCTGAGACGTCCGCATTAGCTGTTAGATCCTTTAGGCAGAATCTCTTCGAGAACAGGAATTCTGGTTGATATTTCATCACGATGAAAACGAAGCGCGAGTTTTAAACTTGAAAAGTGTCAGTCGAGGTGACAGTTCATTTGAATTATAAATCCGAACCGTCAAGTTCAAGGTCAAATTGTCATCTGTAAAGTTGTTTCGGACAGTTCCGTAATTGGCCACCTGGCGCTGGGATCTTAAATTCAATCGCCTATTGGTGCGCGCCTGTTCTTTTGCCGATTGCCGGTATACCTTCTTCTTATTATTATTATCACAGATCGATGGGGGGTGCACTTGCCCCCCATGCCACCCCCATAAATACGCCACTGTCTATGGTACCAGCCTCTACCAAACGGAACCCATCGGGCATCATGGTGGCCTTATGGTGGTCTTACATTGAGCATCAAATGCTGCAGCTTTCTTTGCAGCAGAACTCTGATTGGAACTGACGCCTGTTACTGCTGTCAGTGACCAACATTTGACCAATGAGAGCTCGGCAGCAAAAAAAAGCTGCAGCATTTAATGCTCAATGTAAGGCCACCATAAGGCCACCATCAGGGTCCGTATTTTTGAAACCGACGAGATGAATTCACATGGGATTGCTATGGGCAACTGTTTGTTTCCGCTCCTGCGATTGGCTGGAGCCACGGGGAGGCAGCTCACCCGAAAAACGAATCCAATCAGAGTGGGCGGTGCTTTTTAACTAGGGTTGCCAAATTCAGAGGGCGCTTCATGTTCAATTCGGAACAGGCAAGGAAACAGGTTCCTGCTTACCGGCATAATTCAAAAATCGTGCTCGAAAATTCCGTGACGGACAGAGTAGGCCTTTCCAGGTAACGCGGAATGCAAACGTCAAACGCAAATGTGTTGTTTATTTCGAGTTTTCGTAACGAATTTCGTCAAACGGGGATTTATTTTCAAAAGAGAATGCTCTTTACCTAATGTTTTGTATGTGGACCTCATCGTAAGGACATAATATTCACCATATTCCAAGAAATGAGTTCAGGTAAGTGATTCAAATTTGTGTGATTCATAGATTCTGGTCGCGTGCTAGCGACGCGACGGCCGCATTTTTTCATATTTTAAAAGGGAAATCACTTATTTCAGCATTCTGCCGTACTGGCTGGTGACTAAAATGGATATCCAGGATATCTCTCTTGGTCTATCACCTATCAGGAGTCCCAACTGGCAGCCGCCGCCTACCCGGGAGGAAGAAAAGAGATCGAACGACTGAACACTCCATGCGGACTGAACACAAAGATGGGGAGAGGAAAGCGATACGTGATGCAACAATGGTAATGCAGAGCAAAAGTGATATCTACAGCTGGAAGCAGGAAAGATTTGCGAGATGAAAAGAAGTAAAGAACAGTAAACCAATGACCGAAAGATTCTGTGCAGAGGGCCTCTACCATGGGAGTTAGGCCAATATTTGTCTCCCGAGTTTGTAGTGCTTTGGATTCAATAATATTAGGTAAGTACCTACTTAAGTATGACATAGAGGCACATGGAACTGTATACATTGTATTTAAATAGGTAGGTACCTCCTCGGGTACGTCATAATCTTCTTTCTCCTGGTTGCACAAAAAAATTTAACCATGAATAGCGATGTTAATTCTATCTTGAAAACTTAATTTTGATAAAAGGCAAGTACTGCAAGTGCTGATAAGTTTAAAGCATCACAGCATTTCTATTTGACCTTTGAAAAAAATGCAGAAAAGTGATGAGTTATTGTAGCCTGATGTGGCTTGTATTTATTTTAGATTCCAAAATTATTACTTTCACATATTAGATTCACATTATGCCTTTAAACCAATATTATGCCCTCGCGTATGTTGTACAATACAGTGTCCCAAATTGGTGGTTCCTGTTGAAAATGAATACAAGAAAGTCGGAAACCATGCAATACATACCACGAAATGTATTTTTCGAGGGGCAAACCGCTGGGGAAGTCTGGTGTACATGCCGGAGGAAGTCGGGGGGAAATCCTTACGAGGGGGAAGTCTGGTGTACAGAATTTGACCAGCGGTTTGCCCCTCGGTATTTTTCGTAAAACAACATTTTCAAAATTAATGGAATCAAGTGGAAATTTCCATACCTAATGTAATTTGTAATTATTCCAATGAATGCTCATGGAAATGCATGAGAGAGGGCTTGGAAGTTGTATGGTACCTATCCTGTGAAAATTTGCATAATGATTTTTTTCAATGAATTTATGTGAAGCCTCTTATGGGACAGTTTATAAATCGATGGAAATGATGGAATCAAGTGAGAATTCCCAAGTGAGTCTGTTTTTTCACCAGTGAAGTCTCTTTTTCAACTGATCGTGCGAACTTGAGAGATGAAGTAGTATTTGATTGGGTCAGGTTCCTCCAACACATCTTTTACTGGGCTTTCAGAAAAAATACCCATTCAATATCCACTAAAATTTATGTATTTATAAAATATTTACTTATCATTATGATATAGAGTTGACGGCACACCAGAGGTACCTGTGGACGGGGCTGAACAGAAAAACCAAAATTGTTTCGGACGAGTCCAATGTATTGGAAAAAGCAACACCGTCAGCTGGAGTTTGAAGTGCTGGACCAATACCAGGCTACAGGCGAGCCCACTGCAAATCTAGGTGCGCCACTGGATAAACTCAGTTCGCGCAGTTATAGGCTCCGCCCACAGGTCCCTCTGGTATTCCGAGTACTCTACCTATTATACCCATGTAATACATTGGTTCCTACTTTTCAGAGAAACGTCTGGCAGCATCTTTGTGCTTATCCAGATGGAGAAAAGAAGAGATGGACGATGCAGACATCGGCAAGTGACATCATAAGCTAAAAGGATTAGTTCGAGTTGGAAAGAAGAACAGAGCAAACCAAGCAGCTGGTTTGCAAGCAGCAGGCAGCAGGCAAGCAGCAGGAGGAATGCTGTCCATGAGCCTACTAAGCCAGTACTTTTGTCTCTGAGCTGCATTTCTGGATTTACTAGGGGGTCTGTGCTAGGGGATTTACCTAGGTAACTCTAACTCTTACATTATGTTGTAAATTTTGGTCAACGCTGGATCATCAGTGACCTCGCATAAAACTCCGGGAAGTGATTCCTGTCAAAAAAAAATGTCGAAAAGAGCAACATTTTTTTAGAGTGCTTCCAAAGGGAGTTACAGATCCTTAAAGGTACAAAATTAAGCAAAGTACGTATTTGATTTTTCGCCCAAGAACTAGGTATATTATTAAAGGTAGATTTTTAAATTTGGTGCAGGGAACTTTTTTCACAGTACAAATTCAAGTGCATAATATTCCAACAAATCTGACCAGTCTAGGCGTTGTTGAAAGGAGTTTGGTGAGGCTGAACTGCTAAGAGAAAATTACTTATGAGACGTCCATGGTTTTTCACTCTCACTCGCGAACGGTGCATGCTAGGAAAAAAATGCAGGAGGCATAAAAGTTCAAGCTTGAAATGTATAATGGCAATGTACTTTTAAAAATACGACCCGACCACCGATGATTTTATCTGAACTCCCCTCAACTTCCTTTAACTCCGCCAGTACTGGTCAGATTTGTCTAAAATCTTGTCCGTACGTTTGCACTATGAAAACACTTATCAAGAAATGTGAAGTTCCTACCTTTGATAGTTCTTGAGCAAATAATTGAAAACTGTCTCACTTTTTACTTTTATGGGTACGTAACTCCCTTAGGGAGAACTGTAGGAAGAAATCTTACTCTTACTTTTCGCCTTATTTTTCTGGAAGGAATCACCAGCCGGAGTTTTTTATGCAAGGTCACCGAAACCCTCTGCATGTGGGGTGATTTCGAGAGTGATTCATAATTCGCGCATACGGACTCCAGTACGTTGTGAAGGGGTCACCAGAGAGTTACAAGAAACTAGTAAAATCTCAAATTTGCCCCTAAATTTAATTTAGTCATACTTGTAGTCCAGGAATTTTAGCTGTTTAAATCGCAAATAGCGAACAGTAATGAAAACTAGCCGGATTTTTGTATATAAGCTCAGTTGAGCATGTAGTTCAACATACTAAAAGTCCTCAAGAATCCGGTGTGAGCTTCGGCCGTTGTGGCCTCGAGAAGAACTTGAGGGTCAGTTTTTTGCGTATATCTCGTGAACAATAGCACTTGGAGAAAAAGTTCTCGGGAAGAAATTGTTGAAAATTTTATTGTCTACAAGAAAGGTCCCCACACATTTCATTGTCAGTCATCTCCTTCTTCGTGAAAAGACAAAAAAATAAAAATAGTCCAGATGCTCGATGCTGAAGATTGGTATGGACCTTGAGTTTTATGATGGCGGAGTGTCATTTCGTAGAGGTGTTGTTTGATCCACTCTTTTTTTGTTGAAACTTGAAGCCATCAAGACGAACTATGCCGGCGGCATATACAGGGTGAAATAAAAATAAAAAGTTTAACGTTTGTACCTCGAGAACCAAAATGGGTGAAGACATGTAAATCGCCATAAATAATTCTGATTTCATGGTCATGAAGTCGTCGTGAACTTGAATTAAATATCTTGAGCCGTTCTTGAAATATCTTCAAAAGACTGAAGTTGTTACCTACCAAACAAAAAATTATTTTCGTCTACTTATCAGAAAAAGTCGACTGCGAGGTTGACTGTGTTTTTGATAAAATTAGTGGCCTAGAGAGAGCTTTCCACTGTTATTTCATTTTAAATGTAATTTATCATTGTTTCGATTCAAAACACCAAGTTTCGATTCAATATCTGAAGAATTACTGATATACGGAAAACTATTTTTTTTCGTAACGACTTCAGTCTTTTGAAGATATTTCAGAAACGGCTCAACATATTTGATTCAAGTTTACGACGACTTCATGGTCATGAAATTAGAAATATTTTTGGCGATTTACATGTCTTAACCTATTTTGGTTCTCGAGGTACATTTGCTCAACTTTTTATTCTTAAGTCACCCTGTATATGCCGCCGGCATAGTTAGTATTTATGGCACTAAGTTTCAATCAAAAGAGAATGGATCGAACAACACCCCTACCAAATGGCACCCTGCCATCATAAAACTCAAGGTCCGTCCAGTCTTCGGCATCGAGCATCTGGACTATTTAGCTTTTCTTGTGTTTTGACAAAGAAGGAGTGGACTGATGATGGAATATGTAAGGACCTTTCTTGCAGACAACACAATTTCCAACAATTTTGCTCCCAGTGCTTTTCCTCCAATTGCCATCGTTTACGAGATAAACACGAAAAACTGATCCTCAAGTTCTTCTCGAGGCCACAACGGCCGAAGCTCACACCGGATTCTTGAGGACTTTTACTATGTTGAACTACATGCTTAACTGAGCTTATATACAAAAATCCGGCTGGTTTTCATTTTTGTTCGCTATTTTTTCTATAATTCCTGGACTATTGTTGTTTATCTCAATATTGAAGCACGGAACACATAATAGGCAATGAATGGTGATGATCTCATTTTCTGACTTCCCGATGACTCCTTTACAACGTGCTGGAACCCATGTGCGCGAATTACGAATCACCCTGTGAGTAGGTATAATAAAAGAATTCAGTATATCTCGTTCACTTTGTATTTTCAGAGAATGAATTTTTGGAGCAAAAATGAAGTGACAAGCTAGGAGGCTATACGACTACAGCTGATGGCACCTGCAGTTTTGGAACTACCGGGTGTTTATAAACGACTGTGATCGCATCGCCTTTGGAATACGCTTTCGATCACTACAATTGCGTCTGTTACTGCGTTTTTCGGCCTGACCCATGCCTGCCGCGATCACAGTTTCTTATAAACACCCCGTACTATTAGCGGCCATCAGCCGTATGTGCTCCAACTTGACACTTCATTTCTGCTCCAAAAAGTGATTCAACTGAAAATAAAAAGTGAACGGGATGTACCTTTTTTTTTGTTGCGAACACCTGATGAAAATACGTGTTATTAGTGGCAATTCTGTGAAATTTAAAGGCCCTTTGAAATTTTAAAAGGCGCTGGGTCACCTAGGAACATATACCTATTCTAGGAACGATCAGAAATCGGCTTTACGATTGGCTGAATTTTTTTAAGGGCCTTCAAATTTTAACGGGTTTGATACAGAATTGCCAAAATGTTTTGCCAATCGTAAAGCCGATTTCTGATCGTTCCTATGTGACCAGCGCCTTTTGAAATTTTAAGGGGTCTTTAAATTTTACAGAATTGCCACTAATCACCTTTTACAAGGCCTAAGTACCCAACTAATGAATTGTTTTTCACTATCCAGAGAACGCCACTGCCAGATCCTTGTGATTTTCAAGATGGATGGAGGAAACGAACTCTAGAACTTGAGAGATCTAGATCGAGATTGAAAAAAATGGCGAACCAGTTGCAAACAAGTCGAATATATAATTGTGTACCCGATACGAGGGCCTAACTTGATAATGTATTTGTCTCTGAGCTGTACCTACTGCTGGATTGTAATGTATACCTAGTCGATATGTATCAATATTACATAGATCAATGCATCATGGATTGATACATATGGTTTGCGCGATGCAATTTTCTTTTATGTTAAACAATTTTCGGCATAGATTTGGTCTTTTGAAATGTACCCACAATAACAGACGACAAACGGATGTGTTATTTTAAACATAAAGGGCTGCAGTTATTAAGGAATATGTATTTATAACCTATATGATAATTTATCACCGCTTCAAAACGACAAATTTTATGATAGAAATAAGGAGAGGATTATAAGCATAAGTCTAATGAAAATTGCATCGCGTAAATTCTCTAGTACCTACGTCTTATTCTACCTAACGTTATTGTATAATTTTTGGCCGAAAATTATATCTAAGTATAATTAAAAATTACCTCCTATCGCCAACCTGATATATTGTTTGTTTATTTTTTAGACAATGCCTCTGCCACGACATTTACCTATGATTCTCATGCTCAGAGAATTTCATGTCTTCATGCTGCTGGAAGTTCATCCCTGTATCTGGAATTGCCTGCAACAGTTCCTTTGTTTGTGAACTGACCACATAAACTTGTATGGAGTTGAAAAACGAAGATCAGGACCAGATTCAAACATGAAATGACCTTTACGATATGTGTGTAATATGTACCCTCAGCTCCTGAGAAGCTTAATCAACTTTAGAATTACATATACACGTGGCTGATTTTTCAACTACGCTAACTTTACTTGAAAATTTATCAATCAACAGCGCTGTTGAAATTTATACTTGAATTGAAACTTTTAGAAAATGCTGAGGCTTCAATTTTTGATTCATCAACTTTCTAATATGATAATTATGATGTTCAATATATGTATCAGTACCTACAGTAATTTTACTAAATTATTAATGATAATAATTAACTTAAAAGTTACATAGTTAATTTTTCAACCACGCTCACTCCACTCGAAAATTTATTAATTTATTGAAATAGCCCTGTTGAAATTTATACTTTAAATTGAACCTTTTTGGAAATGCTGAGACTTCAATTTTCGATAATATCTCGAATAATATGATGTTCAATAATATAAGAATTTCACTCTGTTAAGGATGTTGTGAAGTGAATTCTGAAAATTTGGGCTTCGTGTCTGAAAACCACTTTATGTAACGACCATAACTCGTATCGTAATCTACTATCACAATATGTGTGACATAGTAATATGCACCTACCATCAGTGCCTGAAAATACTATTACTATTATTTCGATTCAATAGTATCTAGAATAATGTATGATGTTCAATATATTAGTACCTAAAATAATTTTACTGTCAAGGATGTTGTGAAGTGAATTCCGAAAAATGTATTGTACTCACTTTTGAACAGCAGTGGTTTATTCCTCACCTCATAATAATGCTGGGGATTTTAATTATTTTAAAAATATGAGAATAAATGAAATGAACAACGTACTATAATCTGTTTTGATTGCATGAGTAGCACAATGCTCAATCTAAGTCTTATTTACATTGTTAAAATAGGTATACAAAAATGTTTTCAGAAAAATATCACGATTTTTCGTTGAGAACGTTTTTGTAGACTGATTTTAAGTGTAAAAAATTTGAAAATAAACAAGCTAGCATGGACCCCGCGCTTTCGGGCCTCTTGAACCGTTGCCTAGCAACGTCACTGCACTTCAGCGCTCGAAGCGGCCTCTGAATTTGGCAACCCTAACTATAACTGCGGATAAAAAATCCCGCCTACCTTCCTCTCTGGGTATAGGCGATTGACCTTATTGGGGAAAATGGCCGTTTCGTCGAGGAAGTTTTAGGGCATTAATTTTTAGAACTGGTGTAAGTTGCCGTGCGGCAACGGCGGTGGTTACGTCAATTGGTGGCATGTCAAAACTGTCACTTTGCTGTCTTGTGCAGTACGCTACAAGCAAACTTTCGTTCCTGTGAACCCTTGGGACCCCATAGGCTCGTTATTGGGCCCCATGTTGATGACCAGCGTCGTCGCAGACCTTTCTCTAAATCATCCATAGCTTCCGCCCAAGGAAGAGCAACAGACTCTGTCACACCCGCACGGAGGGAAACACACAGGCCCGTCGACCAGCCTGCCAGCCAAGAAAAAATCACTTCGGGCTGGCCGTGCAGAGTCAACCACCACCTACCTTTTTTCCTCGCTTTTTTCTAAAGATTTCCTGCTTCGACTTCAGCTGGAGATCCGCATTTTTCATTCTAACAAGCTCGCCGTAGCTACCTCTGTGTTCGCGACGTAAACGTTGTCTTTTTTTATTGCAATAATGTAGTGCATTGCTGGGGGCGTAGTCTTTCAGCTGCGCACCTCTGGAGTTAGATCTACTAAAAACACCTGCTAAATACGCTAACCATAACATGAAATAAGAGACACAAATGCAAACCCCTTTTTCAGATTATTTCTACTTGTCAAATTTCCATGTCAATATGTGGGTATTACAGGTATCCACTAGTGCCCACCTAGGCTACTAGACGTCGGAGTAGGTTTTCCTCGCAAAAACGTCCTCGACGATCAAGTACCGAGCTCTACACCAGGTGGCGTTTTTCTAATGTAAATCGCCTATACCAAACACTCTGGCCTACTCTGTGGCTGGAGCTGAGTCTATAGCTGGTGGCTGGAGCTGAGTCTATAGCTGGTGGCTGGAGCTGAGTCTATAGCTGGTGGCTGGAGCTGAGTCTATAGCTGGTGGCTGGTGCCATAGTAACCGAACCATTTTCATACGGCCCCAGCTGGCCCCAGCTAAAACGCCAGCCACGTTACAGTTACAGTACAGTGTTACAAATTACCGTTATCTTACCATTACCATTACCACAAGTCTCTATGCACAAGTCTTACCGGTGGTGCTCTCTCTCGGTAATCAAATCAAATTCGATTATTTCAAAATCCAGTTTGTCATTTTCAGTGGTACCAACCAGCGCAGATAACGAGCACAACGAGCATAACCAGCTTAGTTGTCACCAGTTGTCACTAGTTTTATGTTGTTCATAACCTCAATTTCTCTTTGCGAGTGTCTGTTCACACGTGTTTAATTCAAGTAGAAAGTGGTAGTGATATTTTTCTAAAAATGGTGTCAAAACGAAAGAAGAAGGTAAAATAACACCAAAGTTATTGCCGGCTTTTTTTTATAGCATTTGTTTTGCAGTATTCCGTTGGCGAAGGAGCTCAATTCATAACAAGAAAAGCAGCCCTGAAAAAGCTTCAGCTATCATTGAAGGACTTTCGAAGGCTGTGCGTCATCAAGGGCATTTATCCAAGAGAGCCCCGTAATCGAAAAAGGGCGCAAAAAGGCAAGGCAGGCATCAGAACCCTTTACCACATGAAAGACATCCAGTTCTTACTGCACGAACCGATCATTTGGAAATTGAGGGACTACAAAATATTCAACAAGAAAGTGGGACGAGCACGTGCCGTACGAGATTTCGAATCATTAAAGAAATATTTGAGCAACCACCCCACTTTGAAATTGGACCACATTGTCAAAGAACGCTACCCTACATTTTTAGATGCCTTACGGGATTTGGATGATTGTCTGACTCTCTGCTTCCTCTTCAGCACATTCCCGTCGATACCTCACGTGCCCAGAGGTCAAGCAGAGCTGTGTCAAAGGTTAACAGTTGAGTTTTTGCATGCGGTAATTGCAGCAAAAGCTCTGCGTAAGGTCTTCATTTCCATCAAAGGGTATTACTATCAAGCAGAAATAAAAGGCGAAACCATCACTTGGATAGTACCTCACCATTTCGCTTTCGAACCTCAAAGCAGAGCTGAAGTTGATTTCAAACTGATGTCAACTTTTGTCGAGTTCTACACGGTGATGTTGGGCTTCGTCAACTTCCGCTTGTTTCATCAATTGAATTTGTTCTACCCACCGAAATTCAATGCACTAGAACAGTCCAGTGCGGAGAAAAACTTGGTTGATGAGTCAGTGTTTGTATCTGAAAGAGTAGCTGCGTTGAATTTCCCATTGACCAAAACATCAATTGAAGAAGTTGATGAAGAAATTGAAATTGATAACTTCAGTAATGAGGATAGTCCAGAGAAAATTGAAGATGCTAGGAAGGAAGCGGAGGCTGTGAAAAGGCTCAAAACTTTGTTCAAGGGAATGAAGTTTTTCTTAAACCGTGAGGTTCCTCGTGAACCTTTGGTTTTCATTATTAGGTGTTTTGGAGGTGAGGTTTCTTGGGATAAACTATCATTCGTTGGTTCAACTTTTGATGAAACTGATGAGACCATCACACACCAAATTGCCGATAGGCCGCAGATCAACGAAAGATTTGGAAATAGGTCTTACATTCAGCCGCAATGGGTGTTTGATTGCGTTAATGCCAGACAACTTTTGCCTGTTCAAAGTTATTTCTTGGGTAAAATTCTTCCGCCACATCTTTCACCATTTGTGGATAAGGATAGGGAGAGATACATTCCCCCAGAAGAAAAGGCGCTGTATGACCCTGAACTGCTGGAACAGATGCATAAAGAAGAACAAGAAGAAGAGCCAGAGGAAGAAAGTGGTGACGATGAAGAAAAGGTAGATCAAGAAAGCGCACATGAAGAAGCTGGGGAAGACGAATCTGAAGAAGAAGATAGTTCAGATAAGGTAATCATTATTGAGGTAACAATTATTGATGAAGGTAATGATAGTTGAATTTCTTTCAGAAACAAAAGTTGTCAGTTGTCAAGGGAGAGTATGCCAAGGAAGATCCCCGTGAAATATCAAGAGCTGAACGACAAGAACAGCGTCTGAAAGAGAAAATGGTGAAGAATAAATACAGGAAACTCTACAAGAGCATGAAGGCTGGTTCCAAGCAGCGGTCACAAGAAGATTGGCTGCTTCGAAAGAAGAGGAGGCGTTTTGAAGAGGAAAAAGCTGACACTAAGAAAAATAAGAAATCATCAAAGTAAAAAAACTTCAAATCAGCTACCTCCATCGTACATGTGTTATAAAGTACATAAAATAAAGCGATTTCATCAAGATCATTTACATAGTAGTACCTTATTATTACAATAACTGGGAATACTAAATAAAAAATGTAGACTTATTTATCATAGCGGGTAACAAGAATAGTTACCTAAAGTGACGATTCCTAAATCAACTCAACGAAATGACCTATATACAAGTCGAATTTAAACAAGTGAATATCCCCTCACGTGCGTGAGTCGCAATAGCGCATTTTCTTAGTGCAGGCTGAGATCTGTCGTTGATATACAGATGTCCCAGCTAAAACAATCCAGCGCGATTTTCTCAGAAAATATCAAGGCAACAAGAGAAAAATTTTCAATTGGGGGGAAGCCCGATCTTTTAACTTTCTTTTGAGGGGGCGCCGATGCTTGTAGGTGCTCTAGTTTCCAAGAAAATGCAACTTCAATACACAATATTGCGCGGAAGTGGCGCTCCGACGCGGATGTCATGCGAACTAAGAAAACGGTGACAAGTTATCATCGCGCATGTTCAGGGCCGCTATTCTTAAATCGTGTGAGAAAAGTTCCTGGGAGTAAAATACATTTCGCAGTACACTGATGTAGCGAATGTTGCCTAAAATCGTGGTTTTTAGGCAACTTTCGCTACAGAAATGTAGTACGGATTATATAAAACTCCCAGGGACTCTTCTTACACGATTGAAGAATAGCGGCCCAGAATTCGACTGACGATTTCTGTGTTTGACGTTGACATTTTGTCCAGTTTTATCAGCAACTTGTGAAGCCTTCCGATTTAAAATGGATATTCGGCGGTCGAAAAAGTGTGTGTCACTCAGAGGACCGACTGTCGCCACACCATGCTGTCGTCAATACAATACAGCACTGATTAAATGAAATATCCCCAGACAATTTTGCGGTAAATTTGAATGTTATGGTTGAAGTGTTCCATGTTTTTTTTTATTTCGTAATTTGGGGCATTTGGGAATAACCCCTCACATATGTGCTTTCATGAATAGGTTGCGAGGGTTACACCGATTTTTCTATGTAATCACTTCTACTTGAAAACGACGCATAATCCATTAAGCTTAGTTTGAGAATCACCTATTTTACAGCGTAACATATGGAAGACTTAGAACGAATCACCTCGTTTTTTAACGCATGCGCTAAGCGGTCACGCAATATTGTGTATTGGGCGAGTCACAAGAATTCGAAAATTCATGACTGACAAAACAAAATACCTACTTCAGATGAGAAAACATCTTCTTCCTCTGGGCTTTCCATTGATGTGTCGCCGATGTCTGTACCTGGCCCAATAAGCCAGAAATTCTGCCTCAAAGTCCAACAAACACAATAGTCGAAATCCGTGACGTCACCGATCACATACTTGTTGATTTTAACACCAGCCATTACTAAGACTTTTTCATTTAATATACCTGGATTCTCCATAGCAATGAATACTAGCTGATGTGAAAATCAACAAGTGTGTGATCGGTGACGTCGTTATGAATTCCGATTATTGTGTTTGCTGGACTTGAGGGCAGATTTCTGGCTTATTGGGCCAGGTACAGACATCGGCGGCACATCAATGGAAAGCCCAGATAAAGAGGTTTTTTTTCATCTGAAGTATTTTGTTTTGTCGGTCAGGAATTTTCGAATTCTTGTGACTCGCCAGATTCAAATTGCATTTTCTTGGAAATTAGAGCACCTACAAGCATCGGCGCCCCCTCAAAAGAAAACTAAAAATTCAGGCTTCCTCCCAATTGGAATTTTTTGTTGCCTTGATGCCTTGATATTTTCTGAGAAAATCGCGCTGGATTGTTTTAGCTGGGACAGCTAAAAACTGGATTCAAGCTGGGAAGTCCAGCTTGAAAATCAGAATGTTCATACGAGACAAAGAGTAAGTTTCAAGTTTCATGGCAATCGTTCCACTATAATGAGAAATTTCAATATGGCGGTGTAATCATAAAATTCAGCTTGAAAATACGAATGATCATACGAGGTAAGGATGAGTTTCCGTTCTGTTGATTTCAAGCAGGCATATTCGATTCCATATCCCATGACATTCTTTGGCATAAACTGTACAAAGTGGGTGGAAAGTTACCGATGATTATAAAACAACTATATGATGATATTACAATGCAAATCAAGGGAAATGATGTACTCTCCAAATCTTTCAGTGTTTCCCGTGGTGTGCTGTAGGGACAATCCTTGAGTCCCCTTTTATTTTCTTTATTCACAGCAGACATATCTAGCTTTTTTCGGGAGCATGGAGTTGAGGGGGTCAACATCGATGGAGTCCGGGATCTTTCACTTTCAATTGCAGTATGCAGATGCTGACGACAATGTTGTTCTCGTCTCGGACTCGGCAATCGATGTAAATCGTAAATTGAAAATTCTGGAGCAGTATTGTGAGAAGAATGGAGGTGGAGGTGAAATGGAGGTGAATATCACAAAAATTAAAATGGTAACATTTCTGCAGAGGAGGGCTCAGAGCCCAGAAGTTTCATTTTTACTACCTATAGAAAAATTGAAATATTTCCATTTGTATCATCTGAGCTGGGTTTGGGGATGGCGAAGTCTGCTGTTCATAAGGGAAAGAATGCCTTGGCATGGCTGCGGTACCTAATGCGGTTACTTTGACAAAATCGATGGGTCTGAATGCAACTCATGGATGCACGAATTAAGCTTATTTACAAATCTCTAGTGCTGGGTTCTGTGATGTATAGGGTACCGGGGTCCATACTGACTGTTCTCAAGTATAATTAGGCATCTGCATGTAGTGAGACGACACTAGGTAGGTACTTCCAAATTTTGGGCTTTAGGAGACTTTGTGGAAAAATCTGACGGCGGAAAGTCTGCGCCTCTCCCGAAATGAATTTGCCCCATTTTGATATCTATTTACTCTATTTGTATGAGAAGAACAAGACAAGCAGTGTGCTGCCGTATCGTCCTTCCCATACACCTACCATCACTTTTCCCTCCCAGACTCACCTGTCCCGCAGCCCCTTTTTACTTTATTTGACTAGGGTGATCAGATTTGAAGAGCTCGAATATGCTGTACACACATACTATTTATTATACTATATTCAACTTATGGGAGGAAGAGGGAGGAGGGCTCGAGCACCGCAGTGGGAATTTTTTAGTATATTTCAAGGTAATTTGTTTTTTCTTACAAAAATGATGAGGCGAGTGATAAGGCATAAATGAAGAGAAAGAAAATCCACACAGGAGTTGCCCATATTCGAACAACGAGCCTTGCTTTGAAGGTTTCAACTTTAAGTTGGAACTTTTCGCTGATAAGATTGAAAAGATTCGCTCTGTTGCGGCAAACAGCGGGCAAACTCAACGACTTGCAGCAACTGACTGTCAAGGATATACTCGAGGATATACTCTTGCTTGAAATGTTTGAACAAGCCTCGTGAAAATGGTCGATGTCAAACGATAATACACCTCACCTGTCGGTGTAATACATACGACAATTCACCTCATGCTGTATGTTTTACTGGACATCCAGGAATGCTGTACGCCTTGTAAAATTCCGTACATAGGTCACCCTAGCTTTGACCTACCCACGGGGTCCGTGATAACAGTTGCTGAGGTTCGGTTGGCTGGGAGGTTTTATCTCAAATTTAATAGCTCGAAGTATCCTTGGGTTAAGAGATAAGTGGGTTGGCGGGTATGTTGAGCAGTCTCCAGGGATGATGTCAGGAAATTGAATTTTTGCGTTTCCAATATGCTCAAAGTAAGGGCATTTATTTGCTCTTGGAGAGTAATGTCCCACGGCTGATGGTTCGGCTCTGTCACTGACGGGCAGTGGGATGTCACGTTCTTTTCGGCAGCTGTGTTCAATGTTCAACCTTATATTGCTTCCATTCATATTAGTGCCGTTAGAATTACACTTATTTTATATTTATCATGAAGTATCTTCTGCAGGTTTCCAAAAGTATAGGAATCCAATATTTTAGACAGGGGATTTCTCATGGATGCAATAAATCTATTTATTATCAAAAGCATGAAGGCTGATTCCAAGCAGCGGTCGCAAGAAGATTGGCTGCTTCGAAAGAAGAAGATGCGTTTTGAAGAAGAAATAGCTGACTAAGAAAAATAATAAGAAATCATCAAAGTAAATATTATTTTTAAATCAGTTTCCTCCATTTTACATGTGTTATAAAATACATAAAATAAAGCGATTTCATCAAGATAATTTACATACTCGCACGTTATTATTACAATAAATAGGAATACTAGATAAAAAAAATTTACAGACTTATCATAGTGGGTAACAATAATAATTGCCTAAAGTGACGATTCCTAAATCAACTAAATCATCAACGAAATTACCTATACAAATCGAATTTAAAAAGAAAACAATAATTGAGCTTTAAAAATTGTCATAAAAATCAGTACCAGCTGATGAGAACATTTCAATCTTCATTTTCACTTTCGTCGTCCTCCAACTCTGGCATTGGAAAACGTAAAATTGCTGCTACTCCAGTCAGCTGTTCCAGTTCTATAATATTAGGAGTTGACCAATGAAAAAAAAAAAAACAAAACTTCAACTTACGTTCTCCTGAAATGTGCAAACTGGAGAAAATTTTAACATCCCCTCCATATTCTCGAACAGAGTCAACCAATCTGACGTACTGCTTACGTAGATCAATATCTTGGCATCTGAACAAGTTATCGGAAATCAATAAGGTTTCGATAGCTTGTGCTTCATTGGCTTTCTCGACGTGTTTCTTTCCGTAAAAAGCTTTGTCCGGCTCGGTCTGCAGCATTGTGTAGAAACTTTCCAGTGCTTTCACTTCACCGGCGGCTTTTGTATCTGATATTTTGTTGGTTACACTTGGATCTTGGAGCACCTCTGAAATTGCAAGCCATTTAAATTTTTTTCGAGAAACCAATGAATTTCGTGAAGAAAATGCTCCGCCGCTAAATCCACTGCCGTGACGTCAGATGAAAATAACGAAAGCAGGGAATCACAACTGAGTGCTCTGACTTCATCTGGTGGAAATTTGAAACAAGAAGTAGGATATTGAACCCCAGACCGTGCAATCCTGAACAAGTCTAAACCAATTAACCACGTCACTTTTGAGATGATGCACTCGGCAGCAAAAATAACGCCTACTTGATTCATGACGAAGACGACTATTTGCATGGTCTGCTCTTCCGTAGTAGGTAGTAGAAGTACTCGAGATGAATAAAGAAATGGCGCATTTGTTACCTTATATTGCCCTTCAATAAACTATTCAAATTTTAACAATGGTAAGACCAACAGGAATCAGATTCGCAATTTTGCATCACTATTATTATTGGACTTAGAACTGTTTACGAGCATTTTTATTGTGCTGGTGATTGCATGTAGAGGGAGTTATGGCAAAATGTCAAGTGTCATTGTCATCTGTCAAGTTTCATCCATATCGGAGTCATCGTCAACCGGACTAATATCACTAAATACTGTCATTTTTACGTGTTTTGTTCACATACTGTTTTGTTCGGCGTTTACGAAATCGAGATTGTTATTTCTAATCATTCTAACAATGCCTTACACCTGTTATGTGTTATATGCCCAATGCAATTTCCTAACAAACGTCAAAACATAACTCGATCCTTGCGCTGCCTGCCGCTGATCAGGTGAACGAATTTCATGCAATCACCCTATTGAGCACACACGTTGCAACCTACTACGCTACAGACTACGGTAGAGCGGTAGAGCAGGTCAAGCAAATAGTCGTCTTCGTCTTGAATCAAGTGGGCGCTATTTTTGCTGCCGAGTGTACAAGTACCTACAGTTCAAATTATACCAGCTAGCGCCTGCGTCATCAATTCAAAGGTCGAGTTCGACAGTCCTCAGTGAAAATAAACATGCTATTATTATTGAATCCCAACTTACGTCTGTCCAAACTTTGATCTTTAAATCGATGATGCAGGCGCCAACAGGTCTAATGATGAACCGTACAAGATCGGGATGACTCAAACTGCCAATTGTGACGATTGTGACATCACGTTAGTGGATTTAAAAATGTCGCCGCAGGTTCCACCAAAAATTTAATGCTAACACGCTGTTAAATGGATTTTTTTCTGGCCAATGCTAGTTGTCTGACCACGGAAAATCCATGAAATCTTGGGTAAATAAATCACTTCTTCGTTTTGTTTTGTGAAACCTGGATTTCTGTCACCAACTAAGAGGATATTGTCGTATGTAATACACCGATAGGTGAGGTGTATTATCGCTACATCGAGGATTTTCACGAGGGGATCCGAGTGTAAATCGAGATGTAAGCGATAATATATCGAACCTAGAGGTGTATTCGTTAAGACAATTAACCGAACCACCCTGAAAATCTTCCTGAAAAAGTGAAAACTGTTTGAATATTCAAGGTTGGTCATTCTGGAGGGGTGTTTTCACCAATGACCTTGGTGGTAATACACTTGAACGGCCTACTATTTTAAAAAGTGAGGTGAATTGTCGTATGTAATACACCGATAGGTGAGGTGTATTATCGCTACATCGAGGATTTTCACGAGGGGGTCCGAGTGTAAATCGAGATGTAAGCGATAATATATCGAACCTAGAGGTGTATTTGTTGAGACAATTAACCGAACAACACTTAAAATCTTCCTAAAATAGTGAAAACTACTCGAATGTTTAAGGTTGGCCATTCTGGAGGGGTGTTTTCACCAATGACCTTGGTGGTAATACACTTATACGGCCTACTATTTTAAGGAGTGAGGTGAATTGTCAAAGAAATTCCACTGTCACCAACTAAGAGGATATGATCAAACGAAATTCCACTAACAGTGTGTTGAACTATCATAGCTTGGGTGGAACCGAAGGTCGGTGTTACAGATATTTAGGTAGTTGATTTCGACACAGTGTAAAAAAGCACGTACCTTTTAGCGAATGCTTAAACCCTGAAGATGCATGCACCAGAACAAATTTTGATTTGTTTTCCAAAAGCACCTTGTTGTCCATTTTGACGGCCATTTGGAACATGTACTCATAGAACTGATCCCTGACGAAACCGGGTGAGGCAATGATGATGCACTTGACTATGTCGAAATTGATGTGGCGAAGAATCGCTTGAATCACAGTGTCGTAGAACTTGGTCAAACCCTTGGAAAAGAGAAATAACGTAGATTAAATTTTGGATCATTACATTTTTTTAAAAATTAATTTAAAAATTAGGACATTTTTAAATTTTTTCAAGATTCAAAGAAAGGTACTTTTAGGCTTTTTTCAATCTCAGAGCACTTCCTTTTAACATTTTTACGCCAATAATAGCATGGTTGGTTGATAGCATGGTTTTTCTCACTACTTCTATTGAAAGTTGAAACAATATAATGTTGGCATTTTTTTTCAATTTTTTTTTTTTGTTTTATGCTAATGTTGATAATAAATGTAGTAAAGGTAAATATAGTACAATAAATAAATGTTAAAACATGTAAAAAATTTCTTCAATGCCATCTGTCTTCTCCACTGTGCCCAGAACACTAGCAGCGTTGCCTCGCTGAATGGCAATGCTGATGTGCTGTTGCAGGTACTTTTTGGCTTGAGGCACTCCGGATTTGTCCTTTATTAATTTTCCCAGTTCGTTCAAAAGTGATTTGGCATCTGATCCCCATGTTCCGAAAGTTTCAAAAGCAATAGGTAAAAATTCATAATTTGTCATAATTTCTTTGTACTTTGAATTTTTTAAGCGCTCAGCTGTAGCAGCAGCAGATCCAGGATGTAAACAACTATTTTTGATGTGTGTTGCGGCAACGGTATCTACGCAGGTGACATCCCATACCAAAGATCGGCCTTTTTTCCAGGGTATCAAGGTTACACCATCAGGACGTTTGCCATCATTTCTCAACATGCCGCCCGGTTCTAGGATTGATAGAATATTTCTTCATGTTGATATTTTTTCAGTCTGTGTATTATTATACTGATACTGGTCACAATTTGAAGTGGGACATCAAAAAAATTGTTCGGTTTTAATTCGCTGTCAATCTCATGAAAATTATCGGATTTCGAAACCACTTACACCAACTTCAAGATAAATCCTTCTACTTTCACCATTGTAAGTGATTGTTGACTCGTGAACTTTCGTGGCCACCCTGTAATTTTGGATTTTGCTGCTTCTGATAGCAAATAGTATGAGGAACTTATTGTTTGACAGATGACAGCCAAAAACTAAGCCGGTCATTCCAGAGCGGAACCATGTCTGCAAGCCAAATTACAAGTCGATCGAATCAACGTTTCGGCAGTTATCGTGGAAGATTACAGACAGACATACACACTCACAGACAGACATCATTCTGGAAATTGTCTTAATCGACTTGGGGGACCCCAAAATGGATATAGGTTTGTTTTGGCAGCGATACACAACCATTTCCAACCGTTTGGATTCTGCGCGCTTCCGTTAAGCCGTTCGGTCAGTGTAAACTTCGAGTTGCCAACTGTTGGTAAGCTGTTTGGGCAGGTGCCTCCAACGGTTCGAAAACAGTTTGTGGACGGTCAGAGGAGTTTGAGAATTAAAAAGAAACTGGTGATCAGACGCATGCGTACGCCTTTCTTCGCAATCGGGCGATCTTTGATTGATGGCGTGGCGCGTAATGTGACAGTGTGACAGTAAAGGTAAATAAAGACGCATTTTCGAGGTTAATTTAAAATAGTTTTACCTGCTGAAAGTTACATATTTACATTCATTCGGTAAATTTATTAAGGGGTTTCTGATGCGACTAACAAAGTTGTTGACGGGAATCGTTTTTTTTTTTCGTCAAGTAGAAACTCCTCCAAAAAGAAAATGTACGGATATTGCTATCAAATTTTGAAAATTTTTGATTTTGATTTTTGAAAATTCAAAAACTAGATAGCATCGACAATGTGTCTTTCCTCAAGAAAGTCGCATGCCAAATATGAACTTTTTATTTTCAAAAAAAGGCACCAAAAATGATTTCTCGTAGACATGAAAAAGCGGTAGTCATTTTTGGTACCTTTTTTTTTGAAAATAGAAAGTTCAAATTGCATGCGACTTTCTTGAGGAAAGATACATTGTCGATGCTATCTAGTTCTTGAATTTTCAAAAATCAAATTCAAATATTTTCAAAATATTTTGGAAATTTTCAAAATTTGATAGCAATGTCTGTACATTTTCTTTTTGGATGAGTTTGTACTTGACGAAAAAATAAAATAAAACCGATTTCCGTCGACAACTTTTTTAGTCGCATCAGAAACCCTTTGAATAAGACCTCGGCTTGGCGGGGAAAATTTGACAAGTTGTTGTGTCCCTAGTTTCAACTGGAACCGCTCGCTACGCGTTCTTGCAGCAAAAACTTTCCAACCACTTGAAAACTGGTTGCAGTCGAGTATGCGCGCTGAATCACAGTTAGCAAACCGTCCGCAACTCGCTGCCAAAACAAACCTTATATCCAGCGCAATCCCAAAACTTTTTGCTGCACGATTACAATACTTTCCCTTCCATGTTGGTGTGGGGGCCGGGAAAGTAAAATTCCAAGTTTTTTCAAAACAATCTGTATATTACAAATATAGACATTTTGGTGTCCAAATTTGAATTCTATGGGAAAAATTGTTGCAAAAAATGGTTTTTTTCTGCCAATTTAATCCAACGGGGAAAATTCTAATCACAGGATTACCCTGTACATGGCAACGTTGATATGTCATCTGGAACCGAGACTAACAACACCCAGATGAACTGCTAATCCAGCTGGAAGTTGAGGTCAAGACCTAAACTGAGCAGTTTGCGTAATGAGATGAATGAGCAGTTTACGTTACACATAAATCAAGAAACTGATAACCAATTACATAATGAAATCCTGAGCTTGTACTCATAGTACCAGTAGTTTTTTTATCAGTGTAAACATAAACAATGATGATAACATAATGCACTGAAGTTACTGCTTACCTAATTTCAGTGTCAATTTACATCAAATGATTATTCTTATTCCCAGACACTTTATTGCCTAGACCTGCAGATTTATAAAAACCAATAATAATTATTATAAAAAAATTAAAGGTGAAATTGGCCACCAACCCAAGATCCTGAGAACTACCAACATTTTTATTTTCCAGTCCGTTTCTTGTACTGAACTAGAAATTTGAGATGTACTGCTCAAAGGGTTAATCATTCATGCAATTGGCGAGTAACATTACCGATGGTGGCGCTGCTGATGCGCTTCGCATGTAAACAAACATGTCGGATAGGGCACGGATTGTTGCCCGCACGTTCAAAAATCTTATCAGTAGTAAGCGGTTTTTAATGTCCTCCAGACGTGAAACGTGGTCAATTAGTACCAATTGCGGTGGAACTCGAAAATAGCAGAAGCGAATTGAGTGTTAATAGTGTTATGAAGGTTTTCAATCACTGGATGGCCTCAAGCCTCAACGGATAGGAAATTCTGAAGTCACAATTTCTTGTGTTGTGTGGTCGAAAGCGAACCGAATCAAGCTTCAGTTCAAACATAGACATATTTGGATTGTGTTTACAAACAAGCGCATTCTATGAATCTCCTCACGAGGCAACTGAGATTGTAATTAAAAGAAATAGTAGTAGCAGTTCTCGCGAGAGTTCCTGTGAAATTGGAACGTTTAAATGCACTTGCAAAGCAGGCCACTCCGGGACATGCAAACATATCGCAGCTGTGCCTCTTCGATGCAGCCATTTAAAGTTCCTATTTTCAGCGACACTTCCCAGGCTTTTCTCGTAGTCATATTTTCCACAGTGCCGAGTTTGTTTGTCATCTTGACTACCCAACTTGCGTCTTTCGCTTTCGACGGGAAACGGTGAAAATGTAACTCTTCCTTTTTCCGGTTTCCACAGCGCGACTCGCACTCGGGAACGCAACAAATTCTCCGCCACTTTTTGTCACTATGACAAAATCACAAATCTTACCACCTTCCATTCTGATGCCACTTTTGCTTGCCAGTCGTCGTACACGTGCCACTCTTATTTAAAAATGCAATGCTTTTGCAACCGACGACACCTAGTATATTCAAGATAATGAAACGTGCGTGGCTCACATACTTTGTTGGAAAAAATCAACGCCGCGTTAAGTCAGATGGAATCAATTAAAGTCACCAAACACCGCAACGCTTTTAAGAGCCCACACAAATCTGCGGTTGATCCGTGCACAAACGTCGTTTACACGTTGGCCGTCAGATGGCGTATTCGATCTTGAAACTCGCCAATATCTTGGACACCTGTTGTGCAATAATATGCAATAATTGTGATAGTAGGTGGAATGCCAAAATTTCAAGGATTAACCCCCAGTTCTGCTATGAATCAATTTGAGAAATACCTTTTCGTGCTGTTGAACAAAGCCCTTGCGCTTCCTAGGAATGGCGACGTCGATTTTGGCTCTCACTAGAGTCATGCTCGAGGTGATCAGACACAAATGGGCCAAGCCCTCTTGCATGATGACTGCGGCCAGGTCGGCGCTTTTGGCCGGATCGCACGCCATTTCGATGCGTTCCAATGCTATCGAATCCCACTCATGCTTTCTGAGTGTGAACTTTCTGTTAAGCTCCAGATCGAGCGTGTGGTACGCCCCCATCTTGACGTACTGGTTCTCCTCGATGTTCCTCCCCTTGAGACGCAGCATGCAGGCTTGGGTGTCGAAATCGATCGTCTCCACCGAAATCGTCAGCATCGTCCGGACTCTGCTAGATGTGGAAGAGCCAGTCGAGGACTCCGATTGCACTTTGCGAATCGTGGTGCTGCGCACCGAGTCCCCCTCCGATATGAGATTGTACGCGTGCCACATATCCTCGGGCTCCTCTGGGACGAGGGTGGCATGTCTGGAACGCAAGCAAGCAGGTGGTCAGGTCAAGCACTGACAGTGACACTGCGAGAGCATAACCTCAACGCTAAAACTTACCCCTGACCTTCCTTGTCGATTGACTTGTCAATAAGTTTCATTTTGATTTGTTCATGCACGATTTGGGGCACACAGAACTCAACACATTCGCCAAATTCATAATTTTAGGATGACAGCGGACAACACAGTTGACGTACATGACCACCTCGTGAAAAGTGCATGACGCTGACGCTCAGTGACGCCAACACTGCCAACAGTTATTCCCCACTTTTGGCGGGACTACAAAAAAAAATCAGTGCCAGTGGCGTATCCAGAGCCTCTTCCTGTTTTTTCTTATGTCTGGGACTCTGGGCTTAAGAGCGCATGTGGAAAGAAGGATTCTAATTAGAAAAGTAAGTAAGTCTATCTGTGGTAAGTCTTCAGAGTATGGAGTACCTCACAAGAGGTAAAAAAGACTATATCGTCCCTTGCCAGGCAAAGCAACGTAAGCGCCATTCTGGCAAAAATGAGTTTTTGATCTTGTTGGGAAAGTCTCACTGAGCCGTGTCGAATAAGTAAACTATCACAAGCACTAAAATATACTTCATTGTACACTGCATAACATGAAACATGCAAAATTAATATTCTTTCGTGGGCAATTTGCAATCAACACGATTTTTTGTCTCTCCTTCACAGTTGCTAAAATGTCGCTTATTACGTTGCTTTGCCTGGCAAGGGACGATATACAATATATTATCACCGCCAATGCGAAGGTGTTTATTTGCACCACAATGGACTTGAAAAGAAAAAAGACTTGTATACAACGATGAGTCAATAGTGGGCGATCAGAACACTCTGCATTTCAACCCTGCAAGATAAAACAGTAGGTACTAGTACTTAGGTACCTATTCAGTGTACCTACCAACAAGACCATATATTGAAAAGCTGAAACACTACACAGGACACAGAGGTTTCCTCTACGACTTTGAAAAGGCATGGTGATTGATGGAGGATAGATATTATTAAAGATCCGCCTCCAAATTATTTTTCGTTTTCTCTTTCAGATATAGCTTTCCTCTGCAAGAACCGAACCGAGGTCCCCATAGGGAACCCGGTTGACCAACTCGGTTGGGTTCGCTATAATAGTAGGTCTGTTTTCTTTGTCCTGCGCTAACATTGGAGCGCTTAGAGCAGAAAATAGAGCTATATCTGATTGGTCGTTATTGCTAGGCATTAGGCAACGTCTGCTCCGGAGTAAAGTTAGAGCAGGACAAAGAAACAGACCTAGTGTGTGGTCAGGCGCGGATACAAGGGGGAGGCAATGGGTGCAATTGTCCCCCCCCTGAACTCATGACCGAAGCACTTTTTCGGTTTTGACCAATTCCAAAAATTTTAAATAGGTATTTAAAAATCCTTTTTTTCAAATAATAGGGGTTTGTCCTGAGCAATCATTTCAGGGACATGCGCTAAATTTTAGGCGGGCTTTTTGAAAAAACCGGACAAAAGCCTGCGAATCCTCCCTTTTAGACAGTCAAAAATGACACAGAGTGAGTGCACGTAGACCATGCGACCAAACTGCCATCAGTTTTATTCTGTATGTGAACTGTTGGCTCTAGCAGATGGCAATCTTGGAAAGGCCCCTTGCCATGCATGGCAACTTGTTCATTAGCAAAATGCTAGTGAAAAATGTACAAACAGATTAGGACAAGGGCTGAATGTGAATGGCTATGAATGGAATTAAACCCTGGCAACGATATTTTTATAATTTTCATGTTGCTAAAAAAAAAACCACCTATTTAAAAAAATATGTACTTTTTTCAAACAGTTTTCATATTTACATACCTATTTCACAATCTCAAAATGTACAATACTGATGCAAAAATCAATACAACATAATAATTTACAATTCACTAAAACCTACATTAATCAGTAGGCTACCTGTATCAATTTGCTAAAACAAAACAATATTAATATAATGCGAGATTCAATAAATCAATTGATTTGTACAATTATCAACAACAATAATTCCAACTCCAACAAAGCAAAACCACTTTAGAGGTAGGATACCCTCCAAACTGCTATGCGATAACAATCATCATTTTAGAGTTTCAACTTTGAATATGACTACAAAATATAAATATAATGTACAATTAATTTACAAATAAATACCAAATTATTTGACTAATACAAAGAAGTAGGTAAAAATTTAAAGTGACTAATAATTTTTTTTTATTCCAAGTTAGGCATCAATAAATTAAACATAATCTGATAATTTCTTTATAAATTAAAAAAACTGGAATAAATTTTTGAAACAAAGCACAAAAATTCTCAGGAAAAGAAACAACATTCAAAACATGATATATAAATCCTTTCAATTATGTATGTACACTTACGAGCAAAACAATTGCTAAGCACATCCATTTTTTTCACATATTCCAGAAAAAGCGATATACAGCCCCGTTCTGTTTCATGCTAACAAAGAAGTTGCATTAGGATGTCATGGTTGTGATATGATCGTTTCGCGGGTTCCATCAAAAAGTTGACACAGTATTAACGCTTACACGCTGTCAAATGAATTTTGTTCTGTCCAATGCGACTTGTTTGATCATGAAAAATTTGGAAAATCTTGAAAGAATGAACCATTCTTTCAGTCTGTTTTGTGAAACCTAGATTTCTGACTAGATGTCAAAAATTTTGCAGCTGACATTTGCATCTAGATGAGCTGAGAATGATACACCCATGTTACGTAGCTAAAGAGCATTTTTAAATAACATTTCTATATCATATGTATCTATGTAACTGTGTTAAGGACGGAGTTGATTCTTACCATTGTGGTCTCTTTCAAAAGCTACAAAAATGTACTTTGGTTTAAAAAATATATATATTTTTATTTTTGGATTTTGGAAATGCCAATAGGCTCAAACCAAAGTACATCCTTGTAGCTTTCGAAAGAGACCAAAATGGTAAGAATCCGTCAAGGAATAAACCCACAAGGATTGATTTTGCAACGCTTTTATTTTACCAATTCAACTCCGTCCTTAAACACTGTGAAGAGCCATTTGCCAGACAGACGCCCTAGGCTCATCATGACTGGAGGGGCCAGACTAGTTGTTTATCGTTTTTACTTGGAAAGGCAGGAAGTAATAATTCGTGCGATTGCTGGCCTTATAAAAAAAATGAACTATGTGAGGATTATTCAAAGCTAGATCTCCTTTTCTGTAGTGAACAAAGCAGATGTCTGGAAAGCTACGCTCGCAAGAACGGTTGTGATCAAAAAATTCAACACGGCAAATTTTTTGCGTAGTCTTTTTTTTTAAACCTTTGCTTTGTGGTGCAAACGGCAAACACCTTCGCATTCACGGTAATGCGATGTAATGTGTAAATTCGAGTTGAAGTCTCCGTCAAAATATCAGAGACAGATATTATCCATTCCAAGCTTAAAAAAACCACAGTTGCCTATGATATTTTTTCTTCAAGTTGGACAATCTGATACGTTGATGGATTAGAAATGTCGAGATGATTTAATTAAATTTGCCAAAGTGATGTTTACTCTGCTGGATTGCCGTTTTAATTCAATGGGGCCTTGCACTGCCACTTTTACACACCGAGGGCGCCACGACCGTTGGGGGCAAATTCGACGATTTTGACGGCGTTGACGCTTCAGCGACCGACGTCCGTCATTTTATGTCTTGATTTGAAATTTGGATAACCTCTGTTTCTTGCTTGACGTCTCCAGTCACTGTCAGTTACTGGTCAAACTACTCAAACTCCCCTGTTTTTCGCGTCGTTACGGCCGCTTTATCGAAGTAGGCGCCCCCTACAGTAGTGGCGACCTCACGTTGAGTTTTTCAATTGCAAGGCCCCATTGTTAGGTCATATTTTGACACTGACACAATATTTTCATTAGTTTTCGTCTTGAAAACGCTGTTAGGCACGTTATTTCAATAGTGAAAGTGTTGAGATGGGCAACAGTAAGAATATACAGTTAAAAAAGTGATCGAGGCGAACCCAGTTCTACCGCCGTAGTGTGGATTCAGTCGAAAGTGATCTCGTGATCTGAGCTCGTCGCGCCCTGTAAGAACCTAGGTACGTTAATTCACCCTCTCTTCCAGGATCATGAACTGTGATCCTGGACGAAAGAAAGCGGCTGAGATCAGTGGGCAAACCTGTGACCTGCCGGCGACGAAGTCCCCAGAATGACAATTTGACAACACAGCGTAGTTCAGGTGACGGTTTTATGTCAAATGAACACAAATTTGAACGTAACCTCCCTTGTGTCAAGATGACAATTAACATCAAAAATCAGGGACACCAACAGAACTCGAATTTTTCATAGCCAGCTGTGGTTTTTTTAAGCTTGGAATGGATTATAATGCCGTCAAGCACGATGTTTTTATGGAACTTGAGAAGGCAATCCGCCATTGTGAAAGTGGTTGTTTCCAGGCTACCTTGTAAAATGGAACCATGCAAAAATTCTCAATCGCAACTGTACATACCTACAGTTGGCGCCAACGAAATGTGAATATTATATTATATATATTTATATTCCATACCTTCTACACATTTTACATTATCCTTTATTCATTTTATATAAGTTTCTAATTTCCTTTACGAATAAAAATTATTGATTCACCTACTCCAGAGCAAAAATGTGAATTAATTTATATCAGTTCTTTTTTCTTTAGTATGCATAGATCGAGGCATAGATAATAATAATTATTATCAAGAAAAGAATTACATTTTAAAGTAAGTATCAGATCTGATCCATTCAAGTAAGTACGCTTACCTAAATGATTTAATAATATCAATAGCTTCGATCCTTACCCAACAGTCCCAGCACAGAGGATTCCTCTATGATGAAAACTGCCAATCCAATAACTTTTTGTTGGCGTCAACTTTACCCATTGCACTGGCAATGGCAATATAGAATCAAAATCACATGCTTTTATTTAGGTACTAGAACAAAACATCACCTAACTTTATAAAAAATATAATTATGTAAGTAGGTATACTGTCGGTAAACAACCCCCCCCCCCTCCGATTTTATCAAGCTTATTTGTCCAAAAATGTTTTTTTCAACTCAAAAATGTGGATAGTTACTGACTATCTTTGTATGCCTCAAATAATTATGACGTTACCCTTTTGCCTCAAGTTTATAGAGACATACCTCCGGTTCCACCAAAGTTTTATTAACGGATTAAATCTATCACGCTGAAAGTTGCTATGCACCAGCCAATAGCATAGCCAGTTGCTTAGTTACTATGAGAGTGATAAATTTAATTCGTTGATAGAGTACTCGGAAAACCAGAGGGACCTGTGGGCGGAGCCTAACTGCGCGAACTGAGTTCATCTAGTGGTGCACCTAGATTTGCAGTGGGATTTTAGGTTCGCCTGTGACCTGGTAAAATGGTCCACCACTCCAGCTGACGGTGTTGCTTCCCTTATTTCAACACACGGACTCGTCCAAAACTTTTTTTTCCCTGTTCAGCCCCGCCTACAGGTCCCTGTAGTGTGCCGTCAACTCTAAAACTTTGGTGGAACCGGAGGATAATCGGTTTGGTGCGGTTTTTCCCGCCAGTGTAAGTACATACTTGGAAATAATTCTATGTAGAATATTTTAAATTTACATAAATAACTCAATGGCGACACAATTCAAGTAAATATTCAACAAATTTCCAGTTTGAACACCCAAAGCTCTCCAAGAGCTGAGCAAAGTTCAAGCAATTACTTATGACTAGCCTGTTGAAATACGTAATGAAAATACGGATTTCGTACCTGCTTTCAACCTAAGGATTTATAGATCCCATGTTGATACAACTTTAGAATCATCATTATAAATGATCACGCATAGTCCCAAGGTGGACTTATGTGCTAATCATTAGCACTTAAATTACACTCACACATCGCAAATTCACACAACCATTCAAAAATAAATAAATAAAATTTCAGGAACTAAGTAGAAGCGCCTCATACAAATAATAAATTGCTGGTACTGGATTTTGAGTTGTAAACGAAAGAATTATTGTTTGAACCATTCATGGCAACTGAGTTACCATTGGGCGCAAAGCCATTCGATTGTTTTTTGGAATAGTCGCCATTCTGCTGAGGGTATATGGAATATCCTGCACGGTCCTGCCAGTTGTTTTGACTGAAAGGCAGGAGAGTTTGCTTCTTTTCAGTTTTCTTGGAATCGTACTTTGCCTGTAAATGAATCAATAATTAAATTTAATAATTTATTGTTATTACAACTTGAAAGTGAAAGTGTGAAAGTTTCATGTGAACAAAACAGGAAGATGAAGCTTAATTTAATAAGGAAACGAAATTCTCTGAATAATTTATAATCAAAATTATTGCCTTTTTTTAGGGGAATTGGGTATTATAGGTATTTGGATTTATTTGAAATGGCAAAGTTTTTGAATATGACATGGCATAATTTTCTTTTTGACCATGCAAAAGCTTATGCCAGGTTCATATACCAAGTTAAACTCTTGAGGTTTAAGGATAAAGAATAACGCCTAAAAACCAGACCAACTGCCTTATCATTCATCAATCACTTCACTTTACACCAAACCATTTTATGTCTGAACTTGTATGTGAACCAGGCATTAATGCAGCTATGCAGGGTAAATAACTTAATACTAAAATTAAACAGAGTTTGGTAATCTTTTTGCAGGTGTCTAGTAGGTACTTATTACTTAATTAGGTACCTGTTGTAAATAGGGATATCAGAGTATGAGGGATTTACCTTATTGTAGAATAACACACCAACAATGGCCAAAAGCATTCCAAAAACATTGGGACCAGTCACTGGGTTTCCCAATATAAATAATGATAAAGCTATCACAAAAATTCTTTTGCTAGCATTAGCAACTGCATATGTCAGAGGTGTGACCAATGACAAAACACTGAAAGCAATAATGTTCTGCAACCAGTTCAAAACACCATCAATGATCAGCAAACCAATCACACGATAGTCATGGTATTTCTGAAAGAAAATATCATTATCATAAATTCAATGCAAAATTCAAAGTTCTTACCACACTCTCATCTTTTAAAAGACTAAACATATCTACAAACACCCACACTGGTAAGAACATTACCAAAGCTAATCTTCCTAGAATGTGAAGTAGTCTTAAATGATGAACGTTCGTGTCGTGCAACACTTTTTTTGAAAAAATGTTCATCAATGAAAATCCCATGGTTGCAACCAGTGCACTGACCAAGCCTATAACGTCGAAACTTATCTCCGTTATTGTGGCAATCGCCACACCTGTAATGATGGGGACCAGACTTAGGTACACCTTCAAAGTCTGTTTCTCTTTCATGATAATCCTAGCCAAAATCACAGTGAAGAGGGGCATCGTCGCTTTGACTGAAACAGTAAACATATGTTAAAAAATCAAAACATAACCTACATGGGGTCACTTGCCTGTGTGGGCATAGGAAACGGGAACTTTCCATATGCTGACATGCGAAAATACCGATGCTACAAATTTCCCAAAGGCCAAAGGAACGATAAGGGTGAAGTAGTAGTTCCAGGAGATGTCAGAGTACTTTCTGATGCCCCATAGGTTGAATGCTGGTCCACTGAAAATGGTTATTGAGAGCAACTGCACCATTGTCATCGTCATGGGATATGGAAATTCGTTGAGGACAGTTTTGCCGATGACATTGTTGCTGGAGCTGACTATGTACCACAAAACACACAAAAATAGCACGGTCAGTACTTCTTTCGTGTGTTTGCGGTTAGCCATGCTGGCAGGGACTGTCACTAACTAAACTACTGTCAGTTGGCTGTCAATGTCAAATCACAGACCGTCAAATGGAAATGGATAGGTCACGTGATGATGAGCAACTGAGATATACCAGGTGTGATCCGTATATTTTTTAAACAACCCAATTTCCTTTTCACAATCAATTATTTTTGAAAAACTTCCCTAAACTCGCTTTCATAAGTGTACTAGACGTGTAATATTTTAGGCCCCAGCCCGCCGTAGCACCTTTTATAGTACATTTCGTGGAACTTATGCGCAAGCGTGATATCGAACATTGACGGATAAGCGAGTCTGCCGAGCGCGCTCGGGTATCCCACCCTTCGCCCTGCTTGCGATTAGAGGAAACAAGCCTAGGAGTGCCCACCAGCATCAACAAACCAGAAAGCAGAAGCAGAAACAAGGCCAGAGAGCAGTTCGTTGAGCAGTGACAACGGCAGTGGAACGCCTTGGTTCAAAATTGGATGAAAGAAATACTGGGGAGCCTCAAAAGCCTCATCAGCGTCAGGACAACGCGGAACACGCTCGTTTTCATTGTAACGGTCCATCAAGGCAGCGAGAAGACCTTGAAGAAAACTGGGCAGGAGAATCGCCGTCGACAATCTCGTTCATGAGATGCTCAGAGGCAAAAAGCAATGGATCGCAGTTTATAGTCAGCAGCTTTTAGTTTATAGCAATATAGTTTGATTTCCTCCACCTAATACAGCCCAAAATATGAATCTTTTTTGTTATATTCATTTCCGTTATTCACCTTCGCAAAAATTTGACAAACACATGACAAACACAAACACAGAAACGTCACGTGCATGCCACGTGCCGTGCATCCCACGGTCATGTCACGTTTGACGTTTGCCTCCAGAAAATGTCAACCGCCGGCCATGTTGCCATGTTGTGACGTCACACTTCATGGGCGATGATCTGATTTTTAAATCGTCGAAATTATTGGGAAACTCTATGAACACCTTATATTTCAGGTGAGCTCATAAAAAAATCGACCGGCCGGTAGTTCCAATTCACTGATCGTCGGATATTTCATTCAAGGAACAAGCAAGGAGGCGGTCATTTCGAGCAACTTCTTAAGGACATTTTTTGTTCATTGTGATTAATTGATAATTATTATTAGTCAATTAGTCAATTAGTCAATTTTAAAAATAGGTACCTGCTTAACCTACTTGCTCATTATGTATTTCTGGAATTCAACTTTTTTTTCCTATTGAAAGACCTCTAGAAGCTGTAAAAGATACCCGATTTCAAAAATGAAAACACAGTTCTCCTTAGAATTTTGTGGGCTTCAAAATGATGTATTACAAATACTATTCTGTCAATTGTCAAAAAATGACATCTGTCAAAAATAATTTGACATATCATCAGTCGAAAGATCTTGTTTTTGTGATTTCAAAAATATATAATATATTGGGTGTGAAACCAATGATAAAGGTGCTACGGGCTGGGGCCTGAAATAAAAAACGGACGGGTGATTGAAAAATAGCGCATTTCCTTTCGGGCACGTTATAGTGGACGTTAACGGAGCATGGGAAAAATAATAAAAAAAAATTAATCGGCTTTGATTTGCGAGTTATTAACAAAAACAAATCTGTTCAATCTGGCAGCATCGCATTAGTACCTACCTGGCACCTTCAGATGAAAGAGGTACATTGTACATTACAATACATGGACCTGTTTACAATAGCATAAATGTATTGTTACCCTGGAAGCTCCGTAAAACCTGCCATACCATACCAAACATACTTGCCGAATGTATTTTCACGGCACCTTTGAGGTGGAAGACGAATTTCAAGATTCAAAAATACGACTCAGATCTCAATACAGGTTTCCTCAAAAGAGAGATGGAGAATCCGCGATTCCGCGCAGCTGTTTTCGGCACGTTCTGCGCAAAGTGTGCCATGAGTTATGGCGCCATTTGTATTCACATTGCTCCGCCGTGTTGAAAGTGCATTTTATTTTTTGAATTTTGAAGCCAACCATGCTGAGAAAGTCGCTAAAAAATATAAAGAACTTCTCAATGAATATTGCAAATGAATATTCCGTAGAGAAGAATTTGCCAGAGAGGCATTTGATGCGCGTATACAACTATTTATTTAATGGATATATCAACGATATATGGACGTGCGCAGGAAGCACAGAGTCGCTATTCTTGAATCGTGTGAGAAAAGTCCCTGGAGTTTTATATAATCCGTACTACACTTCTGTAGCGAAAGTTGCCTAAAAATTACGATTTTAGGCAACATTCGCTACAT
This sequence comes from Anaspis maculata, assembly GCA_949128115.1. Lineage (NCBI taxonomy): Eukaryota > Metazoa > Arthropoda > Insecta > Coleoptera > Scraptiidae > Anaspis > Anaspis maculata. The sequence continues at coordinate 53,617,350 of OX421961.1, read as the reverse complement.
CAGTGTACTGCGGAATGTACTTTACTCCCAGTGACTTTTCTCACACGATTCTGAATAGCGGCCCAGGTAAATGCGTGTCCCATGTCCCACTTTTAATATTTTTTATGGTGTATAATGGCCATCACTATAAATTTGAAGTGTTTGACGCAAAAATGTGGCCAAGTGTACCCTTGAATTAATGATACTTGATGAACTAAGCAGGGAGCTCCCTACTATTAGTACGCTGAAGGGCTTGTGGCTCTTTTTGCTTCTTCAAGTGTCACGTCGTATTTTATGAATCCATGCTTAGGGACACATTCGCTGTATAACTTGTGGACTTGCATAGTGGCCCACAACATTTATTTTCCATAACTACTTGTGAAAACTGTATAGATACTAATAATAACACCATCAAAACACACGTTCGGCTTATGGAATCGGGGCAATGTTGGCACACTAGTACTGCGACGATTTACTGCGCAATCGAACGTGACGTCACGGGCCAGAAGGAGACGCTCAATTTAGGAAACCTGTATTACAAGAGAAATTTTTATTCGGAAACTACTAACGGCATGTGATTCTTCGCGACTAACTATGGCTTGCTTCGAAATCTTGCAAAATGAAGAAGTTGGATTCTCAACTTCATCTCTTTATAACTCGAAAGGGAAACGAGCAAATTTTTTTCACTACTTTCTCCGTGCTCCGCCAACGTCTCCCATAACGTATGCGGGAGGAAATGCGCCATTTTTGAATCACCCTGTATAGGGGATCATCTCGCGGGCAGTGGCGGACTAAGGGAATCAATAGTGGAGCGAAATCGGACTGAAAAGTCGTCGTTTTTTTTTTTGAAGGTATAACAGCACCAAACCTTATAGGTCTTATAGAGAATCAAATTCCACGTATGTATGGTCATTTTGGGGATGATCTTGTGGTAGGGACCTTTTTTATGGGCAAAAAACCTCAAAAATTGAAAATGAGCAGTTCAGCATTCACAACGTTATATTTCTGAATCCAGTTGAGCTATCAGTCTGTTCTTTTTTTTGCAATAAAAGTACATGGAAAAACCTTTCCAATGGTACATCACTGACTAAAAGTAATTTTTACGAACGTGTTTATAGAACAATAAACATTATATTGACCAAAAATGCAGTCCCTTTTTGACCATGCGGAGAACTTCTTTCCTCGTAGGAATTTTTAGATACAACCTGCGAGAAAAATGAAGCCAAAATATGAGAGAAAATTTTAAAGGAAGTTTGATTGATCTAGGCCGTATAGTTTGTCAGTTATGAATTTTTTTCTGGCGCATTGTGTTGGAACGTCGCCCGGCGTGTGCCTGCATACAGTAAATCGCCGCATAACAAACAGCTAGTGACGGGTGCCGTGCCGTGCTCACTGTTCGTTTGCGGCGATTTACTGTATGCAAGCACACGCCGGGCGACGTTCCAACTCAATGCGCCAGAAAAAAATTCATAACTGACAAACTATACGGCCTAGATCAATGAAACTTCCTTTAAAAATTTTTCTCATATTTTGGCTTTATTTTCCTTGCAGGTTGTATCTAAAAATTCCTACGAAGAAAGAAGTTCTTCGCATGGTCAAAAAGGGACTGCATTTTTGGTCAATATAATGTTTATAGTTCTATAAACACGTTCGTAAACAATTACCTTTAGTCAGTGATGTACCATTGTAAAGGTTTTTCCATGTACTTTTATTTAAAAAAAAGAACAGACCGATAGCTCAACTGGATCCAGAAATATAACGTGGTGAATGCTGAACAGCTCATTTTCAATTTTTGAGGTTTTTTGCCCATAAAAAAGGTCCCTACCACAAGATCATCCCCAAAATGACCATACATACGTGGAATTTGATTCTCTATAAGACCTATAAGGTTTGGTGCTGTTATACCTTCAAAAAGAAAACGACGACTTTTCAGGCCGATTTCGCTCCACTACAAGGGCCTTGGGCGGAATATGCGATATTCAACGGCAGGACATGCGCTGTAAGTTCGCAAAGCTAGGAGATGGAACTCGATGCGTCTGCGCGAGCTCGGAAAAGTCAAAACCTGCAGGTTTTCAGCCACTGATTTGACAAAGGAAAACAGATGACAAAAAACTCTTGATTTCCATTTTAGATTGTGCGAAATAATGTTGTTTATGTGCATTGCTTTCGAAAAAATGAACTCCGCGCGTAGTTCTCAGGAGAGAGCGAAAAAGCCGTTTTCAGTGTATAACTGGTTGCCTAGAAAGTGATGTTTTTTGGGAACATACATGGAATGAAACTGCAATGTTTTTTTTCGTACAGTTTTGACAGCCAGGCACGCAACAAACTGTCCGTCTATTATTAATAGGTTCCTTCGTTTTGGTTTTTTTGAGTGCGCATGTATGGCGCAAATTTCATAGTTTCGTACGTACACCGATATTGAAAATTAACACTAAAAAATATTGTAGTGCACCTAAAATTCCACAAATAATTTGGTTGAACGTTAGATACCATTTTTTATATTCAAAGGAAATGTTTCATGCATTGTAATACCGAGCGTTCATAAATTAAATGGGTCAAGGGTGCCTATGACTTTGAAAACATCTGTCGGAACTAGCATCGTTCATTTGATGTCTGTAATTTTTTGGTTATCGTAATTTGTCAAACCAGTCATAGTTTTCGTTTTCGGAACATTCTAAATGTGGAGGGCACAAAACCTACATGATCGAGGAGTATTTTTGAACTTTAGGTATTCTCGTGCACTTATGGCAGATCAGAAATCAATACTATGAGACGTAACTTGTCAAAGTTTGACAAATTTATTTCAAAAGGATTACGCTAGTTTCGACAGACGTTTTTGAATCCACAGGCACCCTTGACCCATTTAATTTATGAACTCTCGGTATAAAGTTCAATGATCATTTGTGGAAGTTCAGGAACAACGAAAATGGCAACAGCGCTCATAACAACACGACATCGGCGCCAACCATGCGCCAACTACCTACATTATTTCATTTGCTCATGTTTTGACGAAAGAACACAACTTGTTGAAAATGGCTGTACCGAAAAGGAAGTTCAAAGAAGCTACGAAGAGATGCATTTACGGTGTGTGTAAAAGTGACAGCCAGGAACCAGTAGTTGGTCAGGCGGCTAGACAGAGCATGCAGCGTTGCCATTCAACTGACAGGTGTACGAAAGTTTCCAAAATTTGGTGCCTTCAAGCATGCGCACCTGCCCAAACGAAGTAGCCTATGAACAGAGATGGCGCGATCGCACTTGCTTGTATCAACGCTTGTACCTACTGCTTCTCTTGAACTTGACTCACTCGACATTTTACATGTCAAGTGAAGTTGATTTTTTCAACTCATTGTTTTTTCATGAACAGTTCACTGAAATCTTTTGAAACAACGAAAATAGAAGCGATCGAAGGATCAACTTTTGTCCCTCCATAACTTCAAAACTAAGACATAGAATTTTTTTCAACAACTTTCCCGTAGGTACTCTACTGCACTTTCATATTACGCACCTTACCTTCAAGGTGGTTCGACACTTTTGAATCATCCTGGAGATTTGAAACATTTGAGCACCTCCTGTTTGGATGTCCCCCCTGTACCGCGGCCTTCGGGTCTCGACCTGGCGTGACCCAGACAGCTTCTCGACATCTACAAAAAATCTGGATGTGGTTGGTATTAAGCAACTATATACAATCTATTGAGCCAGGTATTGAGACTACGATCATTCGCGCTAAATGAATAGTGAAATAATGAGCCAGTTTTGCTCGACTCGACTTTGTTGATACCAAGAAATGTATAAAGCCTTGAATTTTCAGAATTGTTCAACTTTTGGTTAATTAATCTTATATTATTTATTTTTGTATGATTCATTTTCGTTCTATCTTTTTTGTTTAAACTAGGTCATGAAGGCGCGCACCAAAAGTCAGATGGTTCTGAACATTGAATAAATTTGAAGATTAAATAATCTCGAAAATTGAATAATCTCAAAGAATGAATACCTACCCTTGAAATTATTCGGATTATAATTTCTCCTCAACATTACATTTTTATCCGTTATTGTAGAACACACAATGAAAAAGAAATCAATTTTTGAGATCATCAACATTTGATAGCTCGAAATTTCTTCTTTACAAAATCTGATATATGTAAGATTCGGAGGCCACCATGAAACATGCTATAAAATGCGATTCCTTAATTGTTTGGCACACTTTGGCTGATTCGAAGAAAGAAAATATAAGTAACTGAAATGTTTCAGGAATATTTCCAAAAATTTCAATTTAGATCAGTCAAACGCTATTCCAGATATTCACAAAGTCACTATAGCAATTTTGGTGTTCTAATTGACCGTTATAACACTCGATAAGAACGTAATCTAATGAGATGCACCTAGGTACCTACTCATTTTACTTTCATTAAGCTTGGAGCATAATAATAGGCAACACAACATACAACAGTAACCTTCGCTGTTGTACAACACAACCACACTCAGATGTAGACAACCAAACATACCTCAACTGATGTAGGGGAATAGTGTCTAAGCTAACGCAATCAAATATGGATTATTTTATAAAAAGGACCGAACTTTCAGCAGAGCACCAACATTATAAAAAATTCTTTCTAAAAATTGTGACCAAATATCTCATGATGATCATGTTCGTTTTCACGTTTATTACTTCTTGTGATACACTCAGTGTTCACAGTCATCTTAATGTCCCCTATCAGTTCGTTTCAAACTACCTACTTGACCACGTGATCAAGTTCGAACAGCGCAATCGCGTCCATGGCCTTGAAGTGGACATCTGCATGCACAGGTGAATACAAATTATCATCATTATTATTATTATGTTATCATTAGTAGTAGTAGTAGTAGTAGAGAAAGGAAGCTGAATGTTGACGGTACAATACGGCTGTCCCACGACAAAATACAACGACATTTTTGTAGAAATTGAGATACGTTTGAGACGTTTTGAGCTCACTTATCCTTTTTCTATCGAAAAAAATCAACTTTGACACTAATGTCCCGTGGCAAAGTGGGAGGTAATCTATGAGCAAAACACAGTAAGTGAAGTGCACTGGTGCCAATACAAAACACAGTAACTACTTTGTTGCTGATCAAAACACAGCATTTACTTTGTCGTGGGTCAAAACACCGGTTGTCCGGTTTGGATGCGTGTCAAGTTTCTTTGACGCTTGATTTATTTCTAAACCGTTCAGCCGATTTCGACCAAATTTGGTGTGCGTGTAGGGCCTATGGTAGGAAGGTGAGATAGCTCATTTTCGAGCCTTTGAAACACTATTCGGAACATGTAAAAACATTCAACGGTAAAAGCTATGACGAATCTATATCCTGTTGAAAGTTACAATACAAGCTGCCAAAACCAAAACTTCGACGTTCAATAACTCGAGAAGTAGGTAGATAGTTATTATAGGTACTGATATTGAACGGATTTCGACCTAATTTGGTTTTCAGCAAGAATACCCGCATGTACAACCTTGATGGAACATGTGCGCGCTTCGCCCCTCTTCATGGTCTAAGTAGATACAGGCAACTTTCAGACACCTCATGCCTTATAAGGCTGGATCGCGCAACGTCATTGAGCTATTTTGATCTAAAACAGATACAGATTATTGTTATGCATGGAGTAGTGATGGAGTGTGCCTACCGAGGTGTCTACCGTGTGCAAAAGACACGGGCTCGCAGCCTCGGAAGGCTCGCGAACCCCTTGCAACAATAAAAATATCATGCATAAGCTATAATTATATTCTAGATTGGGTTTTCAAAAAGAAAACGGCGGTTGGTTGAGACTCCCTACACCACTGCACATTCCAGACGGTGACAGTTTAGCAAGAAAAAACTCAAGGACGTTTGTTTGTTTTCAACTTGATAAAACTTGTGGTGACGTCATGACGCAAGTCACAATGTTTTTGGCGCGCAAAAATTAATTCAAACTTAATCTGCATTTAAAGAGTAGACACTTTTTTGTCTGCGTTTTATAATCGGACGTTAGGTATAAACAGGTTTCGGTTACGGTACGTTTAACGGTCATTTTATACACTTTTTACAGCCACGAAACCAACTCTGTTGCCTTCTACAGGGTGATTCAAAAATGGCGCATTTCCTCCCGTGTACGTTGTGGGAGACGTTGAGGGAGCACGGAAAAAATAGTAAAAAAAAATTGGCTCATTCATCCTTCGAGTTATGAAGAGGTGAAGTTGAGAATTGACCTTCTTCAGTTTGCATGATTTTAAAGCAAAGCATTGCTACTTGCGAAGAGTCACATGTCGTTAGTAGTTCCCGATTGTAAATTTCTCTTGCAATTGAGATTTGAGTCGTATTTTCAAATTTCAAAATCCGTCTTTCACCTCAAAAGTGCCGTGAAAATACATTTGGCAAGTATGTTTGGTATGGTCTGGCAGGTTCTACGGAGTTTCCAGGGTAACAATACAATAATGCTATTGTGATGTACCTCGTTGATCTAAAGGTGCCAGGTAGGTACTAATGCGATGCTGCCACATTGGAGAGATTTGTTTTTGCTAATAGCTTGCAAATCGAAGCCGATCAATTTTTTTTATTATTTTTCCCATGCTCCGTTAATGTCCACTATAACATGCCCGAAAGGAAATGCGCCATTTTTGAATCACCCTGTATACTCATGACTATTAGTCGCCACCGAGGGGGAAATCACGATCACACTTACAGTTTCTTTGCACTTGAATTCTTTAGGCCGTACTACTTTTCTTTGCGGTGGCCTTCTTAGGCCCACGCGCAACGGCGCAACATGGCGTTTTGTTGGTAAGTCCTTGAGTCAGTGTGTAGCGAGGTGTGTAGCGTACCTACCGTATTTTCCACTGAAGTGATGTAGACAACCAACAATACAACATACAACAACATCTAGAAACTTCAACTGGTGTTCTTTCAACTCGTTGTTCCTTCTTTTTTTTTGCAAAAATTTCTGGATACACCGCAAATTTCAGTTTAGAATATATCACTGGCAATAGAATATCATTATACACACTCTTCTGAGTGATGCTGTTATCCGTACCGTAACCCAGGTTTCTAATTATTTTATGAACCCGTCTCAAAAATTAAAATCATGCAAGGACCCTATTATTGAACTAGGGTAATTTTACCATATAACACTACTTCATGTTAAGAATACGAATGATACAGTAGTTGCGTTATGTTGAATGTAACGACAAAAAAAATTAACAGTTTGATATGATATTATTATGCTAAACTGTTGAATAACATTAACTTTCCATTAGGAAGTATTTAATCAAAAAACCAATAATTACATAACCACTTTGATAAAGATTCATAAAAATAGTTTCATCAATCTTCGTCACATTCATTTGTGTACTTGAAAAATTATTTATTGGGGTATATCTACCTATACCCAAGTGTTTAAATAGCATGTTCCATCGTAAAAATGCCAATAATACCGACTTATCGAGATTAATTTTTCGTTCTGATATATGTTATCCCATTTGAAAAACACCTTGGGACGATGATGATTATCGATTTCTTTGAGCTTGCGCCGAATTTCAACTGCGGGAAATTTTCTGGGCCGGCAGCATCAGCAACAGGCCATACTAGATCAATGTTTCCACAAGTTCCTGGCCTTGTTCCCCATGAGTGTAGTGTGTAGCAATATACCACCAAAGTTCAAACTTTCGGTCGATAAAAACCATTGAGTTTATCAAGCAAACGTACAAATAAATGCGAGCATAACGTCAGAATAAGTGACTTCTGACCAAAGTGTATATGACAAAAGTCAGTCAGACAGAAGAAATACAAGCCTCAAATTCCCGATATCGGCATATAATGTGCGAACGAAACGACTAGTTGTTAATCCAATCCAAAGGCCAGTAGCTCAATTCCTATCGGCTCACCACTTCCAACGACAATTTCTACTTTGGTACGGCCGTTCTAAAATTTTTGAAATGGAGTGTAAACATGAAGACGTTCGCATCAATCTCAACGAACCCAGATATGATCAAGAAACGTACTCAGGAAGGGCGAAGCATTTTTTTCAAATCACTAATCCTTTGAACCTGTTTGTCACTGCCAGGAGGTTGGAGGAGGCGAGATGTCTGGTGACAAAATACAGGTATTTCTTTAGATCTGAGTGTCTTATCAGTAATTATTATTGGCTTATTGATATCGAGCCAGATTATCTTGGTTTGGTATACTTGGTGCTCATGTAAACAGCAATAGGTACCTACCTACATTACACAGGTAGCTACCTAGGTACCTATACCTATTGTTAGGTGGAGTTGTAAGTATAAATCGTAAAAAACCATTTACATTTCAAATTTTAGAGTTTTGTATACATCTGCTTACTGATTAGTAACAATAGTCTCTTGACCTCATTAGTCATATAAAAATTATCCCATAGTACAAAAATATTACCCAAATACTAAGCGGGTACCTGATCGAATTTTTTAGAGAAAGTGGTTCCTAGAATTGAGTAACAGAGCGAGTACTGTTATTTTGGGTTGAACCGCGTTTGTAGGTACTATACACATCACTTGAACTTAATTTTGCTTATAATGTGGGAAACGCACTTTGCGTAAATACATTGGAAATTTATAGACTACCTACATTGCCCTCAAACTATGTTCAACTTTAGCTTATATGTTCAATGTTTTTCAAGAACTAAACAGGATACAAGAATTCGCAAAATTTTAATTTTTATTACACTGCTGTGTATTTCCAGATGCAACGAACCACTTCCTGACGGCATAACAGAAAAACAATTATGGAGAGCCAAAGTACTGTACGATTCCGCTTTTCATCCGGACACAGGCGAGATGATGCCTTTAATCGGTAGGATGTCGGCTCAAGTTCCAATGAATATGCTAATTACCGGAGGAATGATGACTTTTTACCGATCGACCCCGGCCGTGGTATTCTGGCAATGGCTGAATCAGTCTTTTAACGCTTTGGTAAACTTCACAAACAGAAGCGGAGATGCCCCTTTTACGAATAAGTGAGTCAATCTAGAAGTTTTAAAACAATAAGTATCCTTTCCATCCTTCACAGGCAGATATTAACGTCTTACGTACTAGCCACTGGCGGAGCAGTGGGCACAGCTATTGCACTGAACAGGCTAGTTGAGGTGAGTGGAACTGATAAAACAAGCAAAATTTTTCTTAGTTGACCATGTACAGAATTCACCACCGATTGTTGGGCGATTCGTACCATTCGCAGCAGTAGCAGCGGCCAATTGCATCAATATTCCGTTAATGAGAGCACAGTAAGAACCTTTCTAGAAGGCAGTAAACCAAAAAAATTAATTTTGTCTCTTAGGGAATTGAAGAACGGTACACCCATCTACGACGAGAATGACAATAAACTGGGTTACTCAAAGAATGCAGCACAAGCAGGAATCAGCCAAGTAATTTTCAGCAGAATATGCATGGCCATGCCGGGAATGAGTAAGTTTGATGTTTAAAGTTGATGAGACGCTTCAAGTTTTGACTTCTTATAGTACTGACTCCTTTTTTGATGAACTATTTGGAGAGGAGAGGTACCCTGTGTCGATATCCGTGGCTAGCTCTTCCAGCTCAAATAGGATTTCTTGGTCTTTGTTTGACATTCGCGACACCACTGGCTTGCGCCTTCTTCAGGCAAAAGGCTCTTCTTCCATACAAGCACATAGAACCGGAACTGAGAGTAAGTCTTTTTCGCGAAAGTCGACGGATAAATGATGAGCATTTATTTCTTCAGGACATCTTGGACAGCAAATTCTGCGATCATCCGCCCAGATATGTCTACTACAACAAAGGGCTATAAGAAATCCACACCATTATTCCAGCGTGTTCCATCCTCGGCTTCTCTTCGCGACTGCCATTGTTCAGTATAAGTGCATCAGGCAAAACAGCTCTAGTAACTGTGTAACGTAATAAATTATTTTACTTGAAAGAAAAATTAGATATTTATTCGTGCATAATTATGAGATAATTACAAAATTAAAATTTGATCTTCTGTAAACAGCCTCGGTACTGTGGCCCTCCAAGCGTTATGCAGCACATGACTGGGCGATTTGTTGAGTTTGCAGAGCTCAGGTAAATGGGGAAAGACCGATACGTATCCTATTATGAATGAAAAGGAAATCAATTAGAAAATATGGGAAGGGCCTTATTGTGATTTAGAGCTGGGCTGATAACAGGATTTCAGATACCTACCGATACTCATCATGTATAATCAGTTCAACGGCTTTTATCATTTTTTCACTCATTTATTTAACGTTGCTCTTTTTCCGCTGGCATTTTTGCTGGCCAATCACCGACGCTAGTGAATGCTTTCCTCCACGATACCGGAAATGTTGCCGAATATGTTTAAACGACCACCAACATCGCATAGGGTCGGCACCATCCGTTCACATTTTACGTGCTATGCGACATACACACACGCAGCAAACATTCCAGCTAAATCTAGGAACTTGGTAAAGCTGGGTGGCTCTTTTTCTTCCTGGGCCATAATAGTCCGGACGTTAAGGATAGAGTTGAATTGGTAAAATAAGCGTTGCGAAATCAATCCCTGTGGGTTTAATCCTTGACGGATTTTTACCATTTTGGTCTCTTTCGAAAGCTACAAGGCTGTACTTTGGTTTGAGCCCATTGACATTCACAAAATCCAAAAATCGTCAAGGATTAAACCAACAGGGATTGATTTCAGGGGTATCTTGCACTTTTATACGAAGCAATGTCACTTTGAATGCCTGTTGCTGAGACCACCCTGGATCAATCTGGATGTGGAAACATCGGCGCAAATCGTGCAGACACCTTATACAGGGTGAAGTAGAAAAAACTTGTTGAAAAATCGTGAATCTTGAACCCTAACCGATGGATCTATGTAAATCTTGATGACGGATTTCATGCTCATGAAGATGCTGCAAACAGTTTTGGAAAATCTTGAGGCGTTTTCTCTTTTTTCGATAAATCTATTGTTTTTGGAGATATCGAGCTGTAACTTGATATTCCGTCAAACAATCATGTTTTTAATGTGTCAAATTGGCATTAAAATGTATAAAAATAACGTGTAAAGGCAGCATTTGGAACTTTTGCTTGTGAAAATGTCCACTCTCCACTTATTTGCACATGTATTTTACACTAAACAGAAAAAAAAAATACCGACGGCGGTACCAGAGACCGGTGCATGGCACCACATCTGATATTGCAAAGGAGGGTCTTCTGAACACGTATGCCAAATTTCATGCTTTAATCACAAATTGCACAGACCATTCCGCTAACCTCCCCACTAAAGTCAAACATACGAGTTCTGAGAATCCCTGCTTGCGAATTAAAGCCGTGTAATTATGGCCATCAGGCCGGCGATAGCACAGAGGTTGGAGCGCTTGGCTGCGGACCTAAAGGTAGTGAGTTCGATCCCACACGGCGGCAGTGATAAAAATTTACTGCTGTCGTCAACCTTTCCGGAAAGCGACCAACCCAGTCGCTAGCTGACCCAGCTGACGCACAAAAGATCTTATAGGTCGCAGTGCAGAAAGGATCTTCCGAGGCCAAACCCAGTCGCTATATATAATTTTGTATCTGTGTTCTGTGTGAACAAGAGGTGATAATAAGGCGGTTGTCTAAAGCATGATGCTTATTCCATCCCTCGCGCCTCCAGGGGTCCGCAACAACTGGGTAGTGTATACAAAGAACGGAAGCTCCATACAGCTCTAACCTTTCGCTTTGTGGGCCAAGTCCATCAATGGGATGTAGAGCCACACTATACATATACATACATAGATATAATTATGGCGCTTGAAGCTGCGCGCCGACGTGAAATCTCAGATACTTTTCACATACAAGTATTTGAATTTTTTCGGTATCGGCATGTATCTGACTTGAAAGAGTATCAGTATCGGCCCAGCTCTACTTGTAATCGTTCGTACAATAATTTATATAGGGTGCTTAAATTTTCAACGGTCGTTTCATGAAAGGTGGATAGAAAATTATGAAATGAGGAGAGATTTTCGTAAAGAATATCCATAGTTAGACTTAGTCCAGGAATTATAGAAAAAATAGCGAACAAAAATGATAACTAGCCGGATTTTTGTATATAAGCTCAGTTAAGCATGTAGTTCAACATAGTAAAAGTCCTCAAGAATCCGGTGTGAGCTTCGGCCGTTGTGGCCTCGAGAAGAACTTGAGGATCAGTTTTTGTGTTTAGCTCGTGAACGATGGCACTTGGAGGAAAAGCACTTGGAGTAAAAATGTTGGAAATTGTGTTGTCTACAAGAAAGGTCCTTACCTATTCCATCATCAGTCCACTCCTTCTTAGTCAAAACACAAGAAAAGCTAAATAGTCCAGATGCTCGATGCCGAAGACTGTACGGACCTTGAGTTTCATGATGCCAGGGTGCCACTTGGTAGAGGTGTTGTTCGATCCATTCTCTTTTGATTGAAACTTAATGCCATCAATACCAACTATGCCGGCGGCATATACAGGGTGATATAAAAATAAAAAGTTGAACAAATGTACCTCAAGAACCAAAATAGGTGAAGACATGTAAATCACCAAAAATATTTCTAATTTCATGACCATGAAGTCGTCGTGAACTTGAATAAAATATGTTGAGTCGTTTCTGAAATAACTGGAGTCGTTACGAGAAAAAAAAAGTTTTCCGTATATCAGTAATTCTTCAGATCTTGAATCGAAACAATGATAAATTACATTTGAAATGAAATTACAGTGAAAAGCCCTCTCTGGGCCAACTAATTTCAGAAAAAACACAGTCAACTTTTTTTCTGATAAGTAGACGAAAATATATTTTTTTTTTGGTAACAACTTCATTATTTTGAAGATATTTCAAGAACGGCTCAAGATATTCAAATCATGTTTACGACGACTTCATGACCATGAAATCAGAATTATTCATGGCGATTTACATGTTTTCACCTATTTTGGTTCTCGAGGTACAAATGTTTAACTTTTTATTTTTATTTCACCCTGTATATGCCGCCGGCATAGTTCGTCTTGATGTATTCAAGTTTCAACCAAAAGAGAGTGGATCAAACAACACCTCTACAAAGTGGCACTCCGCCATCATACCTAGTGAATCGCACCTTTAGTTGGATAGGAATGGTTGCTAAATGCAAGGGCGCGTTGTGTATCGCATAGCACGTAAAATCTGAACGATGGTACTTGAAAGTGTTCGAATACAGGGATTCGTCAAATTTCCGGTATCATACCTAGTGGCGAAAAGCATTCACCGCCGTCAATTTTAGGCCTTGGCAGAGAAAATAGGCAGACGTCGAATAAACGGGCTGAAAAAAATCTCAACATTCTGAACCTATCCAGAATTTGGGCAAAACTAGCTCGGGGGGTTTAAAACTTACAAGAGTGTAATTTTACCGGATTTGGCGGCCTCCACCCACGATATTATAGGTTTCTGATATTGTTTTCAGAATAAAGTCTTCTCATTTTGCAATTTTCTTCATCCACCACATGAAGGATATTTTAAAATAATGAAGCACCCTGTATGCTGTAGGTATGTGAAAAAAACGAAACAGAAATCAAACCTGGGAACCACGATGGAAGTCGTGACCCTCTCAGCTGGATTTGGTTTCCCGTTACCCTGGTGTTGAGGAAATATTCGATTCCATTGGATAACTCGCCGCTTATATCTGTCGACTCGTCGAGAGTATCAGGAGAAACTGGATCCAACTGGAATATGGGCTCAGTTCCAATAAGGGCAGACACATTCGTGATATCTGGTCAAAACATGTGTTGTAAATAAAACGACATGCAGAAGCAGAAATGACAACCAATAACCCACCTTCACTTGTCCAGACTGATATCTCAAGTGAGTCATGTGGCGTAATACTTGATGGGCACTTCTGGTTGTCTAGAATTTGAAATGGTTGAATCACATTATATTAGTTTTGCTCACCTTCAGAAGCTTGGAAAGATGATATTGATCACCGAAAGTTCATTATAACTTAGAACACTGTTTCATAGCACACCTTGCCTGGAAGATTTGTTGGGTGTAATGTTATTGGTGCTAGCCGTGTCATCTTTCGGCATCGATACGACGTTTTGAACTTCGAGCACGGTTTTTTCCATTTCATCGTTTAGCACTTCTTGCGAAATTTCGAGAGGGTCCTGGCAGGGAATCACGAGATCTTCAAACGGACCGGGGGCCAAAGGACTGAAATTCAGGAAATTGGTATATTGACTTTGTTTTTTGCTGCTTCAAGTAGTATACCAGACTGCTATTTCTTGTTCTTTCACTTCCGGAAAGAGTGTATTGAAAAACTGATCAGGAGCACCTTGAGGTGCACCTCCTTTTTCCATGGTATTAAGGATAGTTGCCATAACTATAGGTTTGTTGATAACTTCGTAATCTATTTCATCTGCCGTCGGTATAGGATTTGGTACCGTCTAAAACATTTTTTCAAACAGTTCCGTTTCACAGTATAGGTAATTATTAAGTCAATTGAGGGTCGATTTCGAGGCCGATTTTATAGATTATCGCAACTGGAAGCGCAACATAAATGTGAGAAAATGGACTGGAATAATCACTGTTGACCTGGGAGGAAAAGCCAACCATGGTTGAATACCGACAGTGATTGATTCATTTTCTCACTTATGTTGCGCTTACGTTGCAAAATCTATAAACCCGCCTTCACTCAAACATCCCCGGGGTCCGTAGCTCATTGACTGCAAAGTTCCAATGTAGGTGCCAGCAGCATTTCATACAATCGAAGAGCTTAGAAGCCCGTTTTTGCAATTATTTTTCTTTATTCGCCCTTTTGCGGTTTACCCAATTGCGGTGGTTAATGTTCTGAGATACTACACTTTATTAAAAGGCTGGGAGTTATAATATCAAAACATAATTCACATAGATTCTATGGACTTCGAAAAACTGCGACTTTTTATGAATTTCAAGATGGGGCTTATCACGTTTTTACAATAATAATTAGCCCTTCAATTACTGGTCTGAGCCCGGGCGATGCAAGTGACTCGAAACCGCTAATAGAGAAGTGTTGCCATATACAAGTGCCAAGCTCACATGAGCCAATTTGACGAAATATCACCCAACTGTCAAAGCGATGGTAGCGCGTCAGCGCTCTTATTTTGTAAGATCAGTGGCTTACCTTTTCCAAAGCGGCCATAGACTCACTAGCCAAACGTAATAGATGCCACTTCTTCCTCAAGGGGTACTTTCCAAGTGATTGTGAAACCACACTCGGAGGTATCATTTTGAGGGTGTTGTCCACATCTTCCTGTTCTTCTTTCAACAAACGACCGATCACGGTAGGACTCATATTAACTTGACCCCCCAGCGAATCCGCCTGTAGCGTAATAAATAATTATTGTAGATCTGTATAGGGAGCACGCCGTCTAGTTTACGAGTTTCGTATACGAAGCTTGCGTATTGTATAGTTAGTTGGTAGCACGCCACCGTCAATTCGTCTTTGCAATCGGAAACTATCGTAAAAAGTCGTGCTCGTGGAGTGCTCCGCTCGGCTTCGTCCGAGGGCCGTCATACTGTTGAATAAAATTTCAGCGAGGAAGGGGGCGAAGGGGGAAGATGCAGAGATATGCTTGACAAGGATGATGCGATCTTACGCAGGCCCAAGGCTTGCCGTATTTGATACGAAACGAATGTTGGCTTGTGAGCTATTATCCCAGAGCTATTATGCACGGGGAAGGAGACGCAAGGGGTTGGGCGATGTTTACGAAATACGAAGGTGGCGTGCTAGCCAAATTCGGATACGAACACGAACTTAGTAACCGATTGACGGCGTGCTTCCAGTACAGAACCTGTTCCGAAAAAAATGCAAAAATCCCATACCTTCACAGTATTTTTCTTCACTCTTCTCATCACATGTTTTTTACCACTCGCAGTGACAGAGACTACACTAGTCACCGAAATTGTTTCATTAGCATCGGCCTGTAAAAAATGATGCAATTGTCGTTCTTTTTGGCCAATCGTACAAAAAAATATAAAATACCCTGTCACTAGCAAACCCTGGATCGCTGAAAAGATTTTATTGTGCAGATTCAAAATTTCGTGGTCAGAAACTAAACTTACATTTCTTGTGCCGACATTTCTACTTGTTTGGCTTCTCCGCAGGGGGACACGTCTATACTCCTGATGTATTTATGGATGTACTGAGCTTTAGGCGATCTTTGCACGGTTTTTTCCATAACCACTTGCTGAATGACTTTTTCTGGCCCTGATTTAGTGGTTATGATAGGCTGTCTTGTAGGAGAAACGGAGGAGCCGGTTGCTCTGACAGGGCTTTTGGGCTCGGCCATTGAACGGGCAAGAACATCTTTAAAGACTGTTTTCTTCAGTTTTGTTACAGGCTTAAAAAAAATAACTTTCAATTTACATTGGGGATAAAATGTTTTATCAAGGTTTTACACTGAGAGGCGTATCAAAAACTGGTCGCACGTTCATTTTTTGCTTAGTCTTTTGCGCCCTAGAAAATTGTTTTGTAAAAATTTAGACTGGGATAAGATAACACACGGAAAGGAAATACCAATACCTATAGTTTTCAGAGTCAACAGAGAAACTCAGGGATAATAGGAAATGAAGTTTGAGACAATGGGTCTTATGCAGAAAATCGGAGTATGTGCTCCTGCTCCGATTTTGCAGGAGCTGCTAAGGAAAATTTGCTACTCCGTCTTTATGCATATGACCCAATGTGGGTAACGAAAATATTAATAATTACGTTGACGTTGATCTTGCGGGTGAAGATCCAGAGCGTTTTTCTGAAACATTTTTGTTAATTTGCGTCGTAGTTACTACCATAGAGTTACTACTAGTCCAGGAGCTTATGTAATCCCATGGGATTTTGGATGAAGGAGCACAGCGACTATGTGGAATACATTCCTTAGAATAGTCAGCAATCAAGCAAAACATCTCACCGGGTGTTTTGCTTGAATTTCTTGCAGGGGATTTATACAGGGTGAAACAGAAAAAAACAAATGAAAATTTGTAGCTCCAGACTGGGAGAATAAACTGCATACGCGATTTGATTCTGTTGTTGTGTTGATTCCGGCTGAATTTGGTCCCAATCCATCAGATAAATTTTGAATAATCAAATTTTCAGGAAATACTCTCATCAGTCTTGTTGATGATTAATAGTATATTATTCAACAAGCGGGTAATGATTCCTTCTTACTAATGAGGATGCAGTTTACCGACACGAGCTTTGGCGAGTGTCGTAAAGAATCCGATTGAGTAATAGCCATTGCGAGAAGAATACTATGCTTGCATGTATGATTGCATTGGGCATCGTGTAGGTCATTTTCAAATCCGACACGGTTTCGGTTTTTCGACGGGGTTTTATTCAAAATAATAAATTTGATTTTCAGGTTTTCTTGTTTTTCACTCTATTTACCACGAATGTCAATTTTTCAAGCAAAACCTTCAAAAGCATCAAGTCAGGCATCCACCTGGTGATTTGTACCGCTCCACCTTCTGTAGTTCAGTTTTTTTTTCTTCTTTTTCCTGTTTTACCCTGTATAAATCCCCTGCAAGAAATTCAGGCAAAACACCCGGTGAGGTGTGATTACTGCCCATTCAAGGAATATGTATTCAACATGTTTGCTATGCTCCTTCATTCAAAATCCCACGGAATGCTTTCTAATAACGTAAGCGCCTGGACCACGCCTACATAATGTTGGTTGTAGGGTAGGTAATTAAACATTATAGGTAGGTACCCTATGTAATGTAATTCAAAATATCATTACAAATTTACAAATGAAAATGACTACTCACTGGAAGTGGATGCTGTTGCGTCGTTTTGTGAAGGCGGTAGTTTGATAACTTCCTGTGATGTCTCTACCTTGGGCCCGCATGGTGTTTGGGTAACAGTTTTGGTAGTTATCGTAGAAGTTTGATTATTAGGGCACTTTTTGCTACAGGACATTTTGGAATTTGGGTGATTTGGATTTTAATTCGAAATTAAGTCAAAAAGACAACGTCAATGTCAATTGTCAATGTGAACTTGATAAATGGCATAACGTAATTTTACTTTCCCGCCCCCTAATAGGCGAGCGGCCGTTCCCTATTTTTCGAGCTATAGTGACCACGGGCGTACAACAACGATTTTTGATTTTCAATAGTAAGTACTAGATGGGGGTGTGCCGCATGTGAATTTTTTTCGAAATCGCCCCATGGGAACTCTTGTCAGGGCCCCATTTCCATCTTTTTTTCCAAAGTCATCTTTTCTTCATTTTTTGCATTCGGCAGCTCATAACTCAGCGACTATTGATGATAAAGCAAAGATTCTTTCACCAATACGATGTCTGGATATTACGTATACCCTCCACATCACTTTTGTGTTGCATTTCGTGATAATAACCTTCCAGGACCATAAAAACATAAGAGGTGCAGAAATACGTCACAAGAACTTTGATATGCGGAAAGCCATATCAATTTCTCAAAATATGTGCACATATATGCGAGAACATATGTAGAGAATACTCTAAAGATGTTTTTGGGAAAAGGGCGTTGCAGCAGGATTCTTGGTTTTTGAATTATGATTTTTTCAAAATCCGACACTGATATATGCGAGCGGCCGAGCGGCCAAATTGGCGCGAAACGAGGATTTTCATCAATGTCGTTGGAAAAACATCACAGTATGAGCCACAACAGCGGTCTTTTTTGTGCTTCACCTAGTAGTAGGTAGCTCAAGGTTCAACTAGACTTCAACCAAAGGGTCAACCTGAACTACCGTTTCCGTTAAACCGTTATAAGGAGTCGTCTACTCCACTGCAACATTTTGGAACAAAAACTTGTATTGCAGTGATTTTGATGTGGATTTTTTATGTATAAACTTCGATTCCTTTTTGAGACTCAAGTTCAGTTACCTTCTACCTCTTCATAACCTTCCGTAGGTAGGCACCCCTATCACACTTTGTGTCTTTTTAATGATTATTATTATTACCTACATAAATTACGAGCAGCACAGGACCGCAGACTTCAGAGCATAACATTCCAATTGCCTTGCATGGGCAAAGGAAGATGGTTTACAAGGTTTCTTCCCATGGAAATTGCAAAGATAATCAATTCTGAAGAAACTCCAACTCTATGCTGGTTTGACCTTTGAAATTTTGATCATCTATCCGCAGTTTTTCACTGGTTAGGAGGGTTCCATACTACTTTCGGGTGACAAAGCTTATCCTTCATCGAGTCCTTCATGCATGATTGTGCTTGTAATGAAGCTCATATGCCACATGTTGCTTAAATTTAATGCAGATTCCGAGAGTGGCACTCTGTCAATGTTGTTTCCGCTATTTACAGCCAGTTGTGCCGGGAGATCATTCACGGATCCATGATCGGTGGCATGTTTTCTGCTTGCATCTTAGACAAAAACAATAAATTTTCTTGCTTACAAAACTTTATCGGTCATTGATATGTGTTGGGTGATGATAGAAGTGATAGGACGCTAAGAAGTGAGGTGACAGATCCAACAGATATTTCCATTCTCCTTGTCGCTTGAAAGGCTTTTTTCTTGCCCACGCCATACATTGCTGACACTGTATTGCACTCTGTTGAAGGATAAAACGACCTGCAATCCTGCAAAGCTTCCCAAAAGTTTTCTCCAAGGTGGCAGAAGTGGAGTGTTTTTACCCACAAACTAGGTCTATTGCACATTGTTTGGCAATACATCAGTAAGAGCACAAGAACGTCGGTGTCGGGCGATTCAACAAAAGTCCGATGTGAGGAGCTTGTGGTGTGGTGGTCAGCACGTTCGACTGCTATGCCAGAGGTCGCGGGTTCTATCTTCGCCGAGGACGGTCGGATTTTTGTCTCGAGAAAAAGCTTCTCGATTTAGTTGAAATGTCTTGCTAAATGCAAATGTATAGCGCGTAAACTACGAACGATGGTGCGACCCCATGCGATGTTGGTGGTCGTTGAAAATTTCTACCATGTGTTGGAATACACATTACACAGGGAAGAGTTCGGCAAAATTTCCGGTATAGTGAAGGAAAGCATTCACCGGCGTCGGAACACGATTCCGTTTCATTTGTACCTGAACCAGGAACCTTAATTGTTTTTGTAAGAGTTCTTTTGTTGTAACCACTAGCCAAAATAATTGATTCATTTGTTTTCCATGTCTGCCGAGATGTCTGCTAACTGTTTTTGGCGCATTATCCTATTCATTGAGACAAGAAGTCACACGAATCGCTCTTGCTCTTTCTCACGACAAAAAATAATCTCCAGTTTGGTGTTGACTGAATTGTCTGTATTTCATAGACCTGCTTTTCTTTGGTAGCATAGCAGCGTATTTGTTCTAGAAACTTGCGAATTTTATGTCGCGAATCGTCGCCGTCGTACCGATCAAAAATTAAGTGAACTTAGCTGGCATTAAGAAACCTTGTTATTTTTACAAGACAGTGTCGACTTCAGTCGTCAAATGTCTGCAACGCTTTTTAGTTATAATTATTTTGAGGCATTTCAGCCATCCACTAAACACACGGGCGTTTTATGTACCTATCGCAGACAAAGAGCCTGGTCATGCACGACTTTACTCGCTCCAAAACAATTTGGATTTTGCTGCTGTTATTGGGCGCTTTCCATTTACCGACACAAGTCGACTTGTGTCGACACAAATCGGCACAAATGCGTTCCATTTGATTTGTGTTGCTGTGTGTCATCGACACAAGCTAACACAAGCTGACTTCAGTTGACACAAACCGACACAAAGTGTTGTAAATGGAACGGATGTGGTCGGATAACTTGAGACTTTTTTTTAAATAGACATCATTTTTTGACGAAGCTAGCGCTCACCGATGAAATAGGACTTCGAGCGACGAGCGAGACAATTTTCTAAACATTTAATCCACCTTGGCGAATGGTAATTAGTAATCTTCTCATCCATCATGTCGGCAAAAACGTCTTCGGGCTTAAGTTTCTTATAGGTGCATAGAAGTTCTGATCATGATTTCTCGATTCAAGGCGATCTATTATGAAGCTTTGAAGCTGTTATTGACCTTTGTGTGTAGTGTCTAGCCATTTTATTTGACAAGTACGGCCAGCATTCGAAAGAGAGGTCACCATGTTGAAATAGGTACACAATAGAATAATAATCGAAAGCTGAGGTTTACATAAAATCCATACAGAAATCACTGCAATACAAGTTTTTGTTCCAAAATGTTGCAGTGGAGTAGACGACTCCTTAGACCGAACGGTTTAACGGAAACGGTAGTTCAGGTTGAACCTTTGGTTGAAGTCTAGTTGAACCTTGAGCTACCTACTACTAGGTGAAGCACAAAAAAGACCGCTGTTGTGGCTCATACTGTGATGTTTTTTCAATGACATTGATGAAAATCCTCGTTTCGCGCCAATTTGGCCGCTCGGCCGCTCGCATATATAAGTGTCGGATTTTGAAAAAATCATAATTCAAAAACCAAGAATTCTGCTGCAACGCCCTTTTCCCAAAAACATCTTTGGAGTATTCTCTACATATGTTCTCGCATATATGTGCACATATTTTGAGAAATTGATATAGCTTTCCGCATATCAAAGTTCTTGTGACGTATTTCTGCACCTCTTATGTTTTTATGGTCCAGGAAGGTTATTATCACGAAATGCAACACAAAAGTGATGTGGAGGGTATTAGTAATATCCAGACATCGTATTGGTGAAAGAATCTTCGCCTAATCATCAATAGTCGCTGAGTTATGAGCTGCCGAATTCAAAAAATGAAGAAAAGATGACTTTGAAAAAAAGATGGAAATGGGGCCCTGACGAGAGTTCCCATGGGGCGATTTCGAAAAAAATTCACAGGCGGCACACCCCCATCTAGTACTTACTATTGAAAATCAAAAATTGTTGTTGTACGCCCGTGGTCACTCAACCCCTTAAAATGCACGTTTTTCGCTAACGGCCGCTCGCCTATAACCAACATGGATCGAAGAGGAAGTATTATAGTGCAAGCGGTACACCAGAAATATTAAAAAAAAGTGGCATTTGATGATACAAGCAAGCCACTTTGCAAATTTGTTGTTTAGATCCATTAGAAAAATTTGACCCGCAGTTCCTAAAAATTCATCCCTTAGGACCCAAGATTTGGGGAGGGGGAGGGAATACTATAAAAAATTACCAAACTTTCTCATCCAAACCTGCTGAGGCGTGTTTGATATCAAAATTATATAATTCAGACCTCCTCGATACAATGACAATGTCAAAACTCTTGTGCGGTCACCGGAAGTCGAGTTAAGTCGTCATCTTTGAAAATTAGAGCCGAAGTCAAAATTACAAAGGAGGCTTCAATTACCTTTATGATGGGTATCGATTCTTAGGTTTTTGGGGTCGCTGAAGACGTATAAAATGAAACAAAAACGATTGGGTACACCTCGCGCCCATATGATCTACCTATGGGCCCAGAAATCAGGCAAGCGAGAAAAATCCTACAAATTTTCGAAAATAAAAGTGAAATAATAATGTGAAATAGCTTCAATCTGTACTTGGTGATGATGCTGTACCAGCTGTTCTATGTGAATGTCATGATGTTCACCTGTGAGCTGTCAGAAATCCAAAATGGCGGCCATTTAAAACACACAGGGGAATAATTTATCGTGATTTTCTTTAGGGAGCTTCTACGTGTCACTAGCTAAGCACATGTTCTTCATCAGTGAACAACGACTAAGAAAGTTCCTTGCACTATTGGTGGTATCTTAGATCGTTTAGAAGATATCCGCCGCGAAACTGTTTCGGAACCGTTTTTGGACAATAGATTGAATACTTGAATAGGAGAAAAAACTTTGCATGTATAATTGAAATAACCGACCTTAAAATATTTGTTTTGTTTCATGTAGTCATGTTTTATGGTTTAGATTGCGTGATTTGTCATTCCTGGCATATGGAGGGTCATAAATCCAAGATGTCCGCCGCAGTAGGGTAATTTAGAAAATTTCATGCTAACTTTGTCCAAAAGCGCAGGGGGGGGGCGAAAAAACCTAAAATGGCAGGTCTACAAACGATAGGTTTATTGCATTTGATCCAAAGCGCAAAATATAAAAAAAAGATCAAAATCGCAAAATATCTGAATTAAGTACAAAAGATCAAAAGTACAAAAATCGACATTAATAACTACATAAGAGCCAAAATTCGAAAGATCTATAGCACAATTTGTACAATGTAGAAAATGTCAAAAATATAAATGGTTTTGAGTTTCCTCCCCTTTCTTCAAATCCACCAGATGAGAAAGTTGTTTTTTTTGATTCACCAGTCGAGAAGTTGGCTTTTGACTCAAGTTGCCTTCTTTCCAAACCTACCAGAAGGAGTTGGTTTTTGACTCAGATTCCTCCTTCTTCTCAGACCCGCCAGATGAAAATTGCTCGATGATTCAGGTTTCCTCTGTCTTTTTAGGCCCTCTAGATATGTCTAGATTCTTAGAGTCGTCAACTAAGTCTTGCTTAGTAAGTTTAAACAAAAAGACTGAACTCGAGTCAAAAAGCAGCTCCTTATCTGGTGGACTTAACACAAAGGGAGGAAACTCAAGTCAAAAAGCAATTCCTGATCCAGTGGATCTAAAAGAAGTAGGAAACTTGTGACTCTTTCTATTTTTGGTGGTTTGATTTCATATTTTGGATCTTTTGTATATTAGTCATTTTAGATTTGCATCTTAGGTACCGTAACCGTTTGTATTTTAGATATTTTGCGTTTTGGATCAAACGCATTAGATATTTTCTAAGACTTTTTGTAATTAGATCTTTTTTCCGCCACTCTATTCTTCCTGTTTTCTGCAACAGTGCAACATTATTGAATAAAACGGTAGTAGAGCGACAGATTTTTTCATTAGTTTTTATCATGTAGGTGTCATTTTTCAATTTGCATTTCAGGTACATTCACTCTAGCTAGTTGTATCTGTTTATATCTCTCACATCATTAAAGACATAAAATAAAACTCTTCAGAAAATATAAGTAATGTACAGGTGCGGTAGATATTTATTATTTATCCAAATCCAACAATAAAGTTGGTATGAAATTTTTAACTAATAACAGCGGTGGACATTTTGGATTCATTACCTTCCATGCATAGACCAGGAATGACAAATCAGGCAAAATACTTCATAAGACATGATTGCATGGAACAGACAGAATATATTTAGGTCGGTTATTTCAATTCTACATGCAAGGTTTTTCCTCCTATTAGTCCTATTCCAGTATTTCATCTGTTGTTCAAAAACGGTTCTGAAACAGTTTCGCGGCGGATATCTTTTAAACGATGCAAAATACCACCAATAGTGTAAGGAACTTTCTTAGTCGTTGTTCCCGGATGAACAACATGTGCTTAGCTAGTGACATGTAGGAGCTCCCTGAAGAAAATCACGATGAATTATTCCCGTGCGTGTTTTAAATATTGGATATTGGCGCCATTTTGGATTTTTGACAGCTCACAGGTGAACATCATAAATTTCACATAGAATAGCCGGTACAGCATCATCACCAACTACAGACTGGAGCTATTTCACATTATTATTTCATTTCTATTTTCGAAAATTTGTAGGATTTTTCTCGGTTGCCTGACTTCTTGGCCCATAGGTAGACCATATGGGCGGACGGTTTGCCCAATCGTTTTTGTTCTATTTCATACGTCTTCAGCGACCCCGAAAATATAAGAATCGATACCCAACATATGGGTAATTGACGCTTACTTTGTAATTTTGACCTTCAGCTCTAATTTTCAAAGATGACGACTCAACTCGACTTCCGGTGACCGCACGAGAGTTTTGACATTGCCATTGTATCGAGGAGGTCTGAGTTATATAGTTTTGACACCAAACACGCCTCAGCAGGTTTGGATGAAAAAGTTTGGTATTTTTTGATAGTATTCCCTCCCCCTCCCCAAATCTCGGGTCCTAAGGGATGAATTTTTAGGAACTGCGGGTCAAATTTTTCTAATGGGTCTAGACAACAAATATGCAAAGTGGCTTGCTTGTATCATCAAATGCCACTTTTTTTTGCGTACCGCCAGCACTATTATAGCCCAGGCGCCAGGGAAAACAATAAGGAAATAATTGTTTCCTGGCTGGAAACTAGCTTAAAACGGTCTGTGTAGCTTGGGTTTCGACATACTAGTTTCCCCCCTTTCGGAAATGTCGGCGTCATGTCGCCATCATCAACAAGAAGTGCACCAGCGTGGTTTTTGCCGAATATCTTAATTTTGGGTCATCTGACAGCAAATGATGTAAGGAGTTATTTTGAAGCCTATGAAATTCCCTACAGTTTGGTTTTTCAATCAATTTTCTACGACCTATGGTCTTTGAGATAGAGCTTCTGGAAGCGAGAGTCATTGTCGTGAAAGCTCCATGGCCACTTGACTCGAAAAACTAAAATGTCGATGTGACAAAAAAAATTAAAAATGAGATAACTCAAGAATTCTTCATGCTATAGTTGCGGTGATGGTCTTAAACTCTTCCTCTTGAACCGTAGATTACGAATATTGAAAAGTCAAAAACGTCACATTGTACATACACAGAGTGTACTACGGGAATCAAATCAGAACAGAGAAATTTGACATATTTCTTCGATTTAGCCTATGCGAAACTCTAAGCACTTATCACGAGTCCAATATCAATATGAATTGCTATGTAAGCTTCACTTGATACACCTAAGAAGTGGTCAGCTCACAGCTTTCCTGTAAAATGTTTTGAAGGCCCTCTGAAATCATCAAAATTTACAGTAGCAAGAAATGTATGTAACAGTATATTATATACCAAGGAGCCAAAGTGAATTTTTGATCCCTTGGGTGAAGTTTGTTGCTGGAGGGCCCTTTGGGTCCAAATCCCCAAATTAAAAATTCACTTTGGTCCCTTGGTATATAATATACTGTTATATACATTCCTTGGTACTGTAAATTTTCAATATTTTAATGATTTCAGAGGGCCTTCAAAACATTTTACAGTGAAGCTGTGAGCTGACCACTTCTTGAGTGTATTAAGTGAAGCTTATAGAGCAAATCCATATTGATATTGGACTCGTGTTAGGTGCTTAGAGTGTCGCATATAGGCTAAATCGAAGAAATATGTAAAATTTTTCTGATCTGATTTGATTCCCTCAGTACACCCTGTATATGTACAATGTGACGTTTTTGACTTTCCTATATTCGTAATCAACGGTTCAAGAGAAAGAGTTTAAGACCATCTCCACAACTATAGCATAAAGGATTCTCGAGAAATCTCATTTTGAAATTTTTTTGTCACATCGACATTTTAGTTTTTCGAGTCAAGTGGCCATGGAGCTTTTACGACAATGCCTCTCGCTTCCAGAAGCTCTATCTCAGAAACCATATGTCGCAGAAAGGTCATTTAAAAACTATTCCGTAGGGAATTTTATTGGTTTCAAAATGACCTCTTACATCTTTTGCTGTCAGATGGCCTAAAATCAAGATACTCGTCAAAAACCAAGCTGGTGCATTTCTTGTTGATGATGGCGACATGACGCCGACATTTCCGAAAGGGGGGAAATTAGTATGTCAAAACCTAATAGTCCGGACGTTAGGGTCAAAATTTAGGGGGCACCGTTCACTTTTATAACAAGCAATGCCACTTGGCATGGCTGTTGCCGAGACCATGTTTGACCGATTAAGATCAGGAGCCAAAGTCGTAAGTGATGCAGGCGCCGTATACAGGGTGTCGTATAGAAAAAAGTCAAAAATTCGTATATCATTAACCGAACCAGATGGATTGTCGTGAGTAGGCACATATATCCACAATATATTACCCATCAAGGAAAAGTCAACGGTTTTGGAAAACCTTGAGCGGTTCCTGAAATATTCAGGAAAAACTGAATTTTCTTCTGAATATTTCATTTCTCGGTAAATCAGTGAATTCTCAAGATATCGAAGTGCAACTTGGTGAGTTTACGGCGAGTATTGTCATGAATAAAAAACGATAAGGAGCCAAACGCAGGGCCTGCTATTTCCAGAAGTAAGACAGTCAACTTTTTTTTTCTTCGTGACCGCCATCTTTAATCTCCGTTCCACTCAACAGTTGAAAAAGTGACAGTCGAATGTGAGAATGTTGGCATCCAGTCACCCTATTATGAAAAAAATGGCTTTGAAGCAGGGTGAGGGTGTCTTCATCGAGAAAACATTGTCACCAAAGTTTTTCATAGTAATACGCATTTGCAGCGCCTGTGATGGCTAATGAGAGACTTGAAAGAGCAAAGTGAGTTCTTTGTCACAATCCTACATTCATTTTGAGCTGAAATACCAAAATTCATGATGATCGATCTAAAGGTAAACTCTTGATGGCTTGCTGAAAATAGGTGGCGCTTTTTGGTGAGAAATGCAAAAAAAAATTGGGCTATCATTATCATGTTATCCCTCACCAAGAGAAGGCTGTTGCAAAAACTGAAACAAATCAACGCTGGAATGTTTTGTGAGATTGAAGTCTATATTCTTGAGGCAATAAATGTTGCACACATACGTCCGGTTACCAGAAAGAAGACATGGAAGGCGTGAATGCAGAAAAAAAATCAAAATTCCTATTCACATATTTCATTCAGAAGCCTACTGACTGACAATATTACATCTATTTTGAGATTTAGTACCAAAATCCATCATCATCGAGCCAGAGACACAATTTTGGTAGCTTTCTGAAAATAATACGTGGCTCAGAACTTAGAAAAAGCTTTCTGCATGCAAGTTTCTCATGTCTTCTCTCTAACAAAGGGACGCATGTGTCCAACATTTTATGGCTCGAGATTATAGGGCTGACTCTCCCAAAACATTTCAGCGTTGATTAGTTTCAGTTTTTGCAATAGCCTTCTCTTAGTGAGGGATGACATGATGATGATTGCTCGATTTTTTTTTGCATTTTTCACTAAAAAGCGCCACATATTTGGTTCAGTAAGCCACCAAAAATTTACCTTCGAACCGATTATCATAAATTTTGGTAATTCAGCTCATAATGAATGTAGGATTGTAACAAAGAGCTCCCTCTGCTCTTTGAAATCTTTGATGAGCCATCACAGGCGCTGCAAATGCGTATTACCATGAAAACCTTGGGTAACACTGTTTTCTTGAAGAAGAAACCCTTCCCTTACTTCAAGGCTATCTTTTTTATAATGGGGTGACTGAATGTCAACTATGTCACATTCAGTTGTCAGTTTTTCAACTTTTGAGTAAAATGGAGATTCAAGATGGCGCTCGCGAAGAAAAAAAAAGTTCACTGTCTTATTTCTGGAAATAACAGGTCTTGCATTTGGTTCCTGATCGTTTTAGATTCATGACCACACTGGCCATAGAACTACCAAGTTGCACTTCGATATCTTAAAAATTCACTAATTTACCGAGAAATTAAATATTCAGAAGAAAATTAAGTTTTTCCTGAATATTTCAAGAACCGATCAAGATTTTCCAAAACCGTTGACTGTTCCTCAATGGGTAATATATTGTGAATATATGTGCCTATTCACGTGGATTTATCTTGTTTGGTTAATGATATACGAGTTTTTCACTTTTTTTCTATACGACACCCTGTATACGACGCCTGCATTGCTTGCGACTTTGGCTCCTGATCTTAATCGGTCAAACATGGTCTCGGCAATAGGTATGCCAAGTGGCATTGCTTGTTATGAAAGTGAAGGGTATTATACCTTAACATCCGGACTATAAGCCACACAGATCGTTTTAAGCTAGTTTCCAGGCAGGAAACAATTATTTCCTTATTGAGCTGATTTTTGCTCCCTGGCGCCTGGGCTATTATTGTAATCGTGCAGATTTTTTTTGCGATTTCGACGGGTGTATCCATTTTGAGGTCTCCCAAGACGATTAAGACTAATTTTTAGAATGTCTTGTCTGCCTGTGGGTGGATCTGTTGGTCTGTAATCTTCCACGATAACTGCCGAGCCGTGGGATTCGATTGACTTGAAATTTGGTGTGCAGACTTGCGTTTTGACTAGGACGACTCGCGTTTGGTGCAAGACTCAACTCAGACATCGTTTCGTGCTGCTGGAATCAAAGGTCGGTCCGACCAAAACGGACCACCTAATAGAGACCAGTACCTACCACCAAAAATCGCTTAGTGTTTTTGTCTTCAGCTAGTTAAACTTCAATTTGATAACGGAATCATACGCAGGCCAAAAAAACAAATTTCACACATGAATATGTACCGAAGTTCCACTTCTCAAATTGTTTGCCCAACTTGAAGCCCAACTGCTATCTTGAGAAAACTGGCCTCACTTCAAAACATTTTTGCCTGCCACCCTAATCTGCGCCATCAGTCTTATGATATACATTTTAATCGGCAGCATCAAATACGATGAGGGGTTTCCGGGTGTGATGAACTCCTTGTGAAAAAATAGGATATGGAGAGTTCTCCAAACGCGAGAGACCTTCACCGTGAATCGGCCGGCCGAATTATAACGATAATAATAGCCGAGGGCAACAGACCATCCTGAGGGCCCTTTAGGAGCTATGAAACAAAGCTCTCTGACTACAACACCAGATAGTCAGACGGAAACCGCAGACGTGTTTGGCCCCTGTTGGGGGCTCATCAGTGCGCAGGCATTCGGTCCAACCATCCGGCGCTGTGGCAGTCAGAGATCTTAGTAATATACATTCAGGGGGACTCCTAATATGTGAGTCTCCCAAGCAGAGGGCATATGTCTAATTTATTCACTTCAATTGTTAACAACCATCGAAGTTACGTGGCGGACCAGAGGCTACGGTCTTCCCATTTTACTGGACTGTCGCGCAGCTTTTAACGCGATTACAGTTGAATGCAAGGAAGAAGCTGCACATAAGCTTCAGGAGACTTTGTGTAGATCAATAAATTCTCTATCCTCGGGTTGCACCAAAATTTTAAGAGCAGATTAAATCTATCACGCTGATAGTTGCTATGCACCAGCCAATAGGATGGCCAGTTGCTTGGTTACAATGAGAGTGATAAAGTTATCGCGTTGATAAAAGTTTGGTGGAACCTGAGGTGAAAGTCGGGAAATTCAACTTAGGCTTTCTCTAACGCGAAACTATTTTGCTTCGCGCGTGACGTCATGAGCACCGCTAGATGGATTCCGGCCGCTTAAAGCTAGGTCCGTACGGGCGATACATTCGCAGAAATTCGGCGATATACCGCTGAAATGCGCTGAAGAGCGGTATATCGCCTAATTTCAGCGATATATCGTTTAGTAGCTTACGCTCTGCGACCGCATTCTAGGCGTGGCGTTGCTTGCGTCAGTGGAACTTTGGCAAAGATAATGAGAAAGCAAAATTATCGCATGGTCGAGATTGAGTTGGATTAAAATGTAAAAAAAAAGAAATGAAACACATTGAGCGAAAGTAACGAAACCCAATCAATTCAACATATATTTATATTTTATTTTGATTTTTTACAAATTTCGTTTTTGAAAACAATTTTTTGTTAACACGAAACCTAAAATACTAACATAACAGTGACAAGGTCGCTTATCACATTACACGAAGAAGACCGTCCCTTAGGAAAGGGTCTCCCCACTAATACACAAGATATGATAGTACTCCCATCTGAACGAAGTCAATATCATAGAAAAACATAGTTGATAAGGACTTTATCACAGTCTAGACAGCGTCATAGTGACGACAATGCAAGATGAAAATCCGCCAACATCTCTCAATTTGAGCCAGTATTACAATTTCTGACAAAAGAATTATGGCGAATAATGGTAATAATATAACTTTGTCTAAACATTCGACAAACGCAAGAGGTTAACCACCTCTCCACTCTTCCACCCTCGACACCAATAAAGTAACGCTTTTTTAAATTAAAAATCAGTGGAAGTATTTAAACTATCATGTGTCTAATAACGGTCGCCCAATATGTGGGTCCAGTTCGAAAATAAATAATAAACCAAGAAAATACTTTTAGTGACATGGCTTTCAACAATAATAAATAATTGTTGGGATATCAAGCGTTATTGCTGTAATTTTTCTCTTAAACTGTTTAGCTACACTTTTGAATTTAGTTAGGTATTCGGAAAGTAAACTGCATTTTCAAAAATTGATACATAGGAATTTCT
Source organism: Anaspis maculata (assembly GCA_949128115.1). Classification (NCBI taxonomy): domain Eukaryota; kingdom Metazoa; phylum Arthropoda; class Insecta; order Coleoptera; family Scraptiidae; genus Anaspis; species Anaspis maculata. Next base: position 53,586,389 of record OX421961.1, on the reverse strand, counting down.
AAAAAAAAAAGAAATATCAGAATTGTGTAAATAGTCATAAGTGCGTTGACATGCCTTATAATAAAGGACCCTATAAAGACCAAAATAAAAACAAGTGGTGTACTCAACAACTTCGCATTTTTAAAAATTTCAAATGTGGATTTGAGTTAATAAGATTGCAATCACACCCAATGAGTTGATCATGTTTAAAATCACTTGAAGCAATGCATAAAGCTTAAATGGGTTGATTATTCCATTGAAACTTGAATTGCATACTTTCCATCATACCCCGCGATTTGAACCTAACATGTAAGTAATATTCGAATCAACGGTATTAAAAATAGACATTTTTAAAAGCAACACAAAACGTAAACAAATGTCCTGCATGCACAACGAATCTTGAAAAGGTTTTGAAGAATTGACTTTTTATTCTACATCTGGACTCATTGTTCATGCAGCTGTAGCTTTACAGTGAATGTCAAGTCGTCTTTCTTTCAAACATATTTCGTTTTTATTATATCATATCACAACACAGCACGTCTCAATTTTGTACCATGACCATACCGAATCTAAAGGAACATCACTGACAATTTCTAATAATTTTTTTACAGTAATATACAAAAATGTCGTCCAGACACAGACACAGGGTGCTTTGTTGTATTGTCAAAGTCCAGGGGGTGTGCATTCCCAGCTTACCAATATTTTGTTACTGAACATTACTTTTGAACAAATCCGCCATGATATAAGATCACTGTTCAACAGTTGGTTGTAACCTACGTTATATGAAAAACTAATGAAACAGACGGGAAACAAATACACTAATTTGATAAATTTGGTAAGCTGTGACGCGTTTACATACTCCTACATACACATACAATAAAGTATGGGGCGATGGTTGAGTGGTAATACTTACGTATACATTAAATGAGTGTGTACAATTTCTTTTCACAAACGGACTAAGTGTGGACGATATCTAGGATTGAATCTTTTCTATTGTTCCTACAGCTAGAGTCTGCGGTGTGCATTGTGTTGAAAGAAATTGAACCGTACAGACCGGCTCCGGACATTGCGGGTAGTTCGCGGGGCTTGATGTTGATTTTTTCGTTCTTTTCATTTGGCGGAGTATTCGCTTTGTGTGTGGTAGCAGCGGGAGGGATCAGTTCCTCGGCGTGGTATTGAGATTCCGTTTCGGCCAAAACTGTCGCCGAATTGACCTGAAAATTAAAATTCAATAGAAAGAGTCAGACACAAAACCGTTTTTGTTACTTACAAGTATGACGTCATTCGATGTGGCCAGGAAATATTTGAAGAATTCGTATGTGGACCAACAGATGGCCGCGGCGGGCATTTGGAACATCACCCTGGCCTGGAGGCCCCTGAAGTAGCCCCTGGGACCACCAATAGCGTAAACTTTTTTCACTGCCTGCACCATTCCGGATGTGAAACCGCCCGCGTTTTGGGTATTGAGCAGCGTCTTGCAGACATCCAACGGGGTAGTGACGGCAGCGGCGAAGCCTCCAGCGAGGGCACCGCTTACGACGTGGGCCACGGGGTTGTACTGCTTGCCGGGGTTCAAGGTCAACTGGCCACCTTCGTAAACGACGAAATGGATACACTGGAATGGTATGTTCATCGCCAAGGAAGTGGTGTACGACCTGTAGAACGCTCGGGGACCTTCTTTGCTGTAAATGTCGCGGAAACACCTCAAGACGGATTTGTATTGGGAGTTCTGCATTTGCATTCGTTGCTTAACGACTGTAACAAAAATCGACAATTATGAAACTGCAATCGTGAAAATTACCAGGAGGGCAAATTTTCATCAGTTTTTGCAGTCTCAAGAATAAAAGACATACTTCAGTGATCATTTTGCGGAACTGAAGTACCAATTTTAATCTCAGAGGGTGAATCCCCAGATTAGAATATTACGAATATAGAACACGACAATTAGAATCCAGAGGTCATCACATGGGGTAGTATTAATAAAAAATAAGCATAAGCATTTGCTTGGATTTCATAGGCGTTGTCAGGAAAAGTTTGCTTAGCAACTCCTCAAAAATCTAAGCAAATGCTTATGCTTATTTTTTATTAATACTACCCATGGCTATCGCGCATCAAGTAGGAAGTCAAGGCTGTTTCTTTGGTACTACATTCTAGGATATCTATATAAAACTTATGGCCACCCCACCCAAAACTATAATAGCAGCTGCTGCCAACTATGTTTTGTATTTAAGTAATACCTTTGTAGGTATTTTTACATCCCGTTCGAAACTTGACGAATTCTAAAATTCACTCCCATGATACCTAACCTACATAAAATCTAGGATACTTATTGAATTTGTGAGATGACCACCCCCTTAAAGATTCCATAATTACATACTTACTATAATAAAAAATAATAAGGACAAATGTAAAACTCACCTTCGGCGGGGTTCATACAAGCGTCGTGGACAACTGTTGATAAACAACCTGCTATACCTGCACGACAAAGGTCTATTTTAGTAGACAATTATCGAGGACAGAAAGACAGAACAATGATTAGCAAAAGCAAAAAAAAAAAAGCGGTAAAAGGATCAACAAGCAACGACAGGTTAATGTGCTTTAGTGTAAATTGAAAAAGCCTGGCAAAAAAGCAAAATGAAGAGAAAAAGCCAATGTCCCACCAGATTATATTACATAATCAAGTAATTATTATTATAATAATTATTACGGATCTAGAGATGACCCTGAAACTAATCTTTATAGGTAGCTTTTGTATATGGAAAATATGCGAAATTGATTGTAAAACGTGTCAAATATAAGCCAATGAAATGAAACCTAAATTGCATTGATGCTGATTGTTAGCTTCAATGATCGAAGCAGTTTAATGACCTTTTTCCTTTTTCATTTTGTGGTCCGACAGTTTCCTTGGTTCCTAGGTTGATAAATAATTCATGGATCCATTTCTATTTTTCAAGTTTATTGTTTTTCATTTACTTTTGAAAAACATCTCAAACCACATAGGCTTCATCATCACTGCAAAGAAAGTTTTTGAATGCATCAAATGATAGCTTGCGGTTACGACCGCACAAAATTGTTGGGAAGCGACAACCTACTACAGGCGAGATAAGAAAAATCTCGAGTGCATCAATGCATCAGCAACGATCCGCTTAAAAAAAAGGGCATGAGCACACATAGCAGATATCAAAATGAAATAAGCTGTTATTGATAAGTTTTTTTTTTCGCGAAGAATATTATCAACGTTAACACTATCTAATACATATTGTACGTACACTCTGTTGCACATTACTTTCAAAATGCATATTGTACATACACGTTGTTGCACATTTTAAAACGCCAAAGAACTCATATTAAGAATGTAGTTGTATGTTTCTTCAGAAGAGTCTAGAAAGAAAATTATTAGAAGACAATCATGCCGTTATCTAAGTTTTAATTCCATCGAACTGTTGCATTTTATGTCGTTCGTTATCGAAAGTACGACACTTTGATAAAAATATTTACTTATAAAGTCTCGATGCAATAGAACCCTTGTTAAACATTCAACTTTCATTACAATGAAGATTTAAGGAAAAATTTCAAGCAGTGTCACTACTGTCACGTAATTACAGCTAATTTAAATTAGTATGAATTGCAGACTTCGTTCAACAAATTATTAACGTGCGTAATGAAACAAAAGAGTTTAAAAACAATGCAGTAATTTTGTATAGATGAAACAAATACCGAAGATGATTTGACTTTGAAAACGACTGTCCAAGGACTTGTTTTGAAATTTAGGATTGTTCTGGACGTACAATCAGGAAAAGGATAAAATATTACTTGGATTATAAGCGAACTGCCAACGAGTTGACTCCAAATCGTCCTTATTAAAGGATGTGATAATAATTGAGCTACCGCGGTCCCACTATGACAATAAGAATAAATCATACATCCAACGCATGGAATTATTTTCTTGTACAGATGCAACCATTTCATATTTGTTTGCTGTGACACCTAAATACAACTTTGATAACGCATTGTAAATACAAAACATACTTGGGTACTATATTTGCCCTCAACTGCAAAATACATACAGGGTGTTTCAAAAGAAAGTACCTAGCTGTAATCAATTTCGCGGCTTTCTGCATTAGAGCCAGCTATGGAATAATTGTGTTGTATTGATACGAACTATATGATGACAAGGGGATGCCAGCCAGTTGTCAACATGTGCAATTTTTAATGTGACACCATGTCACCGTGTCGAGGTATCATGGCATCAGGTTCAACCGATTTTTATAAAATTTCATCCAAAAGTTACTCAAATAAATCTCTATCGAACAATGACAACGTAATTCATCAAACAATTTCGACACAAAAAATGATAGAGGGTACCCTCCACTTTTCCTCCTTTTTCTTCATTCTCCTAGTTATTTTTGAAAACGGTCCAAGTTTTTACATTTTACGTTAAGTTTAGGTAAAAAACAGTTCCTCTTGCGAATTTTTCATTAGAACCTTTGAACACATCTCTAAACGCCACTTTCAAGGGCCTAAAAATTGAAATTCAAGAGAACTTCTTGTTTTTCAGCAAAAATGAAATTCAACGCGTTGTTATTGTTCGATAGAGATTTGTCAGTAAACTTTGGCTGAAATTTGGTCAAAATTTAAAATTGGTTGAACGGTTCAAAAATTATGGTGAAAAGCGATTTTCAACATTGAACTTTGAGGGGCTGTAACTTTCTTAGAACACCTCAATCGGCAGTCCGGCACCTCTTGCAATTCGTTCTTATCGCAAACTTCATATTTTCGAAAGCTGAATCCGACGATATACAGGGTGTCCGTTTTTCGAGGCTAAGCATGGGTATCTCGCTTATCTTGAGAGATACAAAGTCGGTTAAATTAGGAAAAAGTTGCGCATTTTCATGACGATCAATGATCCAAAAAGAAATTTGACGTATCGATTTTAGTTTTTGAGATATCGTGAAAAAACAGGAATTTGAATTTTTGTTTTCATTTTTTATTCAAAAAACGGTTGAAGGTGGCCTTTTCTAATCTAGACATTGTTAGAGCACTTTTTCAAGGGGAATTCAAAGCTGCAAAAATCTTTATTCTAGCTTTTAAAGCAACCGAGATACGACATTCAACTTTTTTCTCTAATGGGCGCCATATTGGATTTTGATATTTTTGAATACGGTATTCTTTTCTGGTTACAACGATGTGCCACATGTCACTGTTGAATAAATGTTCAACATTTACGTTTTTGTTATTGTCGGTGCTGATTTTGTTTCCAAAGCACTGTTTGAAAAATAAAAAAATAATTTTTGCTTAAAAGCATGAATTCAGCAGTGGCATGTGACACATTGTTGTAACCAGAAAAAAATATTGTATATAAAAATGTCAAAATCCAATATGGCGCCCATAAGAAAAAACAAAGTTGAATGTCATATCTCGGTTGTTTTGGAAGCTAGAATGAAGATTTTGGCAACATTGAATTCCCCTTGGAAAAGTGCCTTCACAATGTCTTAGTTAGAAAAGGCTATCTTCAACTGTTTTTCAAATAAAAAATAAAAACAGAAATTACAAATTTCTGTTTTTTCTCTCGATATCTCGAAAACTAAAACTGACAAGTCAAATATCTCTTTGGATCATTGATCGTCATGAAAATTCGCAACTTTTTTCTAATTTAACTGACTCTGTATCTCTAGGATAAGCGAGATACCCATGCTTGGCCTCGAAAAACGGACAACCTGTATACCTATAAATGTATACAATGGCACATTGAAAATTCCACATGAAGACAGCTAGCTGCCAACACGTCGTCAACGTGTCATTCGTACCAACGCAACCCATTTTTTCCATAGCTTGCTCTAATGCAGATCCTGAAAATAATACAGATCCTTTGTTTCCGTTATATTTGAACTTTCCGTTTTTTCCAAAGAAGCCGAAACTCTGGGAACAAGTGTAATTCAATGCCGATTGTTAACCCATACTGTGTTAAACAACATGCAATATTTTACAGTAGGTACTTATCAAAACAACAGGTGTCTTGAGAGTTGTTTGTTTGTTTGCCGGGGGTGGGGTAGTACGAGATTTTATATTTGCTCAGCGCTCAGAGAATGATGTCGAGTCGAAAAGGAGATGAACTTTGGCGGTATTTCGTAAAGAAAACTGTACCGGGGAATCAAATATGATAATATGATTTAAATCAAATGATTAAAATAAAAAATCGGTTGATTTAAATCTTCGCATCTTGTCTAGATCGGTTCAAAAACGACTCGAACTTTTTGCACTCGAGCTCTCTTGAAAAAAGTATTGTATCATAAATAGTTTACACGTTATTTCCCCCGAACCGTTTTTTATTTTTTAAATTATCAATTACCGAAATATTGGAGGTTCAATTTTTTTTCCTTTTGGACCCCCCATATTTTATGAAGTTGAGGCTAAAAAGGTTTTTTAATTTTTTATTCAGTAACGAAGGTTACCTGAACAGCAGTGCATTGCAGTTTTGCGTGATTCTTCAAAGACACCGTGGGAAATAAAATATCTCCTCCGCGACTCACACCTGACGCTCACAGGCCAATTATTTCTCTAAAGTTATGACAGATACGTAAAAGTGTTCAGTAACTTTTTTTGTAGACAATTTGATGGCCTTCCATTTGAATTGAGCCGTTTTCCGATGGCATCGCTATTTATCGAGGTAACTGCAAAAAATACTTGAAATGTACCAATAATCTAAGATGGCGGCGATTCCACACCACCTATTGATGGGGACTTTTTACACAGTAATCAGCAAGCTTTCGAGAACATCTCTACCAATTTTCAAAACTACACTATTTATTTTCGCTATTTTCCAAAATTACGATTTTATTGACTGGGCTACTCGTGTTAACGGCGACAGTATTGCCAGGTGTCAACTGATCCAAGAATGGATAGGATTAATTTTGTTTTCTCCATCTTTTTACAAACTCTGGTTCTGTCACAAGTGATCATGATTTTTACAGTACACACGGAACATCCCAGAATAATCTACCATGTATTTTTGGATCATTTGTGGAAAAGTTCTCAACAAAGTGGAACTTTGATAGCTTCCCACCAAAAGTATTTTGATTTTGACTTCTTCACCAAATCCGCAGTCAAAGCGGAAGTTGTAGGTAGATAAAGATCAGATAAGACAATTCAGATAAGTCTGTTTAGGTCTATAATGTCCAATTGTCCAAACCAAAATATTTTTTCATTGCAAACCATTAATAATACTTTTTGCTCATTTTTTTCCAATCCAATCATTACAATAAATATTACAATGGTCTATTAGTAGTCGTAACCAGTGATTTCCGTTCATTTAAAATGGAATGACTATGCACACATTGCATTGATTTTGTTTCTTAGAACATTTTCCATGGTTTACAGGATTAGAGGCAGCTTAGCCCATTGATAACTGCTAATTGTTCTCAATTTTCAACTCCAGAGATAGAGAAAATAAATCAGAACCTCGCAACACCCGAACGCTAATCAATTTACAATTTAAAACTTATGTCTGCTTCAATGGAAATAACCGAGGCCGAGGCTGCTTTAAATTATTTACATACATCTCGCGATTTTACTTGCAAAACTGCCTTCAAGATTCCACACGGCCCAACATGTAAAATGGTGAAAAAATGCTTTTTGCAATAATTATTTGACCATACCGCCACACCGCACTGCAACGCTTAACAAGCGAATATGCCTCATGGGCATGAGGCTCAGTAGCGCACTTCCTTTTTGGAGGATTAGTGAACGCAAGATGTTAAGTGATTAGGGTTCTACCGTCTTGGGCAAAAAATTGCAATATGGCGGCCAAAATATCGACAGAATCATGAAATTCGGCTTGAAAATCAAAATGATCGTACTAGACAAGGGTAAGTTCCAAGTTTCATGAAAATCGTTCCACTAACAAAAGATTTCAATATGGCGGCCAAGATGGCGGCAGAATTATGAAACTCAGCTTGAAAATAGGAATGATCGTACGAGACAAGCGTAACTCTCAAGTTTCATGAAAATCTTTCCACTTATAAGAGATTTCAATATGGCGGCCAAGATGGTGGGGCAATCATAAAATTTGGCTTGAAAATAGGAATGATCATACTAGACAAGGGTGAGTTTCAAGTTTCATGACAATCGTTCCACTAATAAGAAATTTCAATATGGCAGCCAAGATGGCGGCCGAATTATGAAAGCCAACCTGCCTATTTGGTCCTTGAGGACCTAAGCTATCCACCGGATAAAGTTCAATCTTCAACGGCTGTAGCTTTATTTCCCGAGGAGAAGTTCAACTTCATCGAAGTGCACAGGAGATCTCTGTTTTTTGAGAATAATGATAACGATGTATGGATAACAAAAATAGTGCCCATTGGCCACCCTTGGAGACATCAGCTATTAATCGGAAAAAAGTTCCAAGACTCTTGTTTCAATTCTCGAGAAGGAGTACAGCGTCTTAATTTCTGCACGGACTCGGACAGACAGACAGACAGACAGACAAACCGGCCACATAAGCGTCATTCTGTTACTTATATAAAAAAATGTGCTCCAACTGATTTCGACCTCCTGAACACGAATATCGGGTTCACTTTTGAATTGGAACATTTCTTTTTTATCGAAAAACCGGAAAAATGGTAGCCTTGTCACATGATTTTTAGTGATACCTACCTACTTTTTTTTTGTTATTGAGCGAACATGTTTCGTAATTTGAGTGCCATTATCCTTCAGGTACCTAGTATTGGCTATTTCAAAATGTTCAATTACTATTTCGGCACGTCTGATTTTAAATTTGTAGGGTCGTGTAATATGCGCCGAGCCGTGGCTTTGCGGCCGTTTTCAAAAATCGATAACAATTGACCTAACGGTCGGATCGAAGTGGGGTTTTTGTCAAAAGAAAGTTCAAATTGTTCTCTAAATATAATGCCGTACATGCAGTGATGTATTTCATTAAGAAATTGTAGTTGCCTGCATATCGCAACTTTCTACATTTTACCGCGAATGCCAGCACTTGATCGGCGAAGCCGCCCTACACCAAAATGTTATTTTTGTAATTGTTCATGATTATTTCGGCAAAATTTTTGTTGATTCGCGTACCAAGGCCATGAGCTACCCATTCGAGTTGAAATATTTTCTGTATTGAATTTCGTTTTGTTCGGAGGAAAGGATATCAAGCACCAGCAAGCAACGAATAAATCATTTGCGGCCGAGCCGTAGTTTCGGAGTCATGTTCAAAAATTAATAACTACTAATCGGCACCCCGCACCGATGTGAAATTTTCATTAAAATAAAGTTCAAATCATCCTCTAAATATAACTCCGCATATGTATTATGGTAAAATGATAAGATCGGGTACTTCCTCGCATGTGATAACTTTCGAGATCAGGCCGGCTTCTGAAATGCAGCATTCAACGGCGATGCCGCGTCACACTAAATTGTTATTATTGTCATTGTTTATTATTATTTCGTCAAGATTTTTCTTGGTTCGGGATACAAGGTCATGAGCTACCCAATGGAGTAAAAATTTTTCGCAAAAACCTTTTCGTCTAGGACTAGATGCGGGGACGGACGGACGGACGGACGGACGGACGGACGGACGGACGGACGGACGGACAAAGCGAGGACAAAAGCGCCTTCCCGTTTGGAGAAGTGCGCTAAAAATGAGCTCATAAACTTCTGCATTTTAACACGAAGCCAAAAAAAAAGTCTCAAAAGAAGTCCACCATGAAGCAAGAATACGCCACTCTACCACTTGCCTACTTTGTTGAAAACAAAAGCTAAATAGATATGTACATTTTCTCTCAGGTAAATCTCAGGACTTTAAGCCGACCTCAAAATTCCAGTCTTCACTATTATACCTGAAGGGATTAAACTATTGAAATACTATGGAACGCAGATCAATTAGTGGAATTCACAGAATTAGGTACCTTGTAGCAGCTTAACCTGACAGCAGGAATTTGAAAGAGTGAAAAAGTTCCTTATTGCTTACTTTATCATTAACAAAGGCAGTTTTGAAAGTGGCATTTTTCAGTATTTCGACATATTTCAGATCTCTTACGTCACATTTCGCTATTTCGGCACTTCTAATGTCATTTTTTAGCACTGTTATGCTATCAAGGTCATTTTGTAGCACTGTTATGCTATCAAGGTCATTTTTCGGCACTGTTATGTCAACGCAATCGTCAGGTCAACGTCAATTATTGTGGCCGCAGTTGAGAAATACGAATCGTGAACGCAAAAGAGTAGAAAAGGAAGATAAAAGGACCGGCGGATCAGCCTGGGCCCCCCACGAGCGCCTACTTTACTATGCATGCATAGATTACTTGAATGACTAATTAATAATGATAAATAATTATAATTTTCTCGAGATTTTCGCTTATTTTGTATTGTGAAAAGTTGTGATTGCACATAAAGCAGTGTATGCCTCTCATGCTGAAACTGTCTTTTCGGCATTCGCGCGATTATTATAGACCTCGCTTTGCTCGGTTTATACCTAACGGTCGCGCTCATACCGAAAAGATGCACTTTTAGACCTCCATAATTATTTACAATGACTTTATAGCAACGAGTTGAAGTCAAGACGAAGGAAGTAGGTCACGTTTGTTTTTTTGACCTACATAATTCAATTTTTAGTGACTGCTTTTCAAAGCACCTATTTTCTCACAACCACTTTGTCATATTTATTCAGAGCCTCCCCAATGGAATCATCAACCAGGCATTGAGAACAAATTCAAAATTTAAATCATGTTTTGTACCTCCGATGTTTACTACAATAACAATTATTGTTGAAATTGAGCAGGGCTTAGGTTAGATAAGAAATATGAGGGACATTGACTTATTGATGATGATGGCTTATCAGATGATTTTGAGTCAGCAGCTTACCGTATACCAGGGGGTGGAATCTCGGTGTGTTTGGTATGTACGCAATTAATTTTTTCTTCAGATATTCGTAACTGCTGAAGTACAGGGCATGCGAGGGTCCAGCCCCGACAACCATGGCTGACATGCCTCTAACCGGCCTGAACATGCCCTCCTGTTTGACCATCCTGAGAAGTGTTCCCTTCACCGTCTCTTGACCAGTTGTTGTAGCCAGTGACTGCATCCTTGTCTGGAACGAATCGAACAAATGTTATTACATTTGTTGAAAGGATATATAAAAATCTTGTAGAAGAGATGTAGATAACGTAGCATACTATAATTAATAAATTAATACTTTTCAAAGAGCAGTGGATAAGACATTTTTCTTTATTCTACAAGATGTTATAACGTCAAGATAAGGAAAAAGAAAATAATGCATAATATGTTTTGATAGAATCAAGTTATCATCTTGGCATCTGGCATCAAGTTCTCTGCCATTTTATGTAGTAGCTGTATTACACTACACAATTTCTTGTACAATTTAGCGAACAATCTGTCAATTAAACAATCAAGTTAATTGTTTTTTGACACTATTTTGGCAGCTTGTTCAAGAAATTGTGTGGTGTGATACAGAATACAGCAGCGGCTTTTTTTCTTATGTCAACCAGAAATTGAACGTTTTGGGAACAGATTAAATAGTTCTTTTGGACGTTCATTATCTAGTTGAAGGTAACCGGAGATGAAAAAACAAAGCCTCAATAATATACAGAGGCTTTACAATTTTTTGATGATACTACATACTAACTATCAGCGTTGAGTGAGCGAATATGACAAGAGACGCAAAGACATTGTAAAATGCGTTCCCTATTGCCATCTCATCTGCCGTCTCACACGGTGCACCCTCCGCACCGCACTGCCTACAAACTGAACGACTGTACGGTAGTGACCTCACAACAGAGTGGTCAAGCGGCAAAGTGCAAGGCATTATTTTCTCTCTACTGAGGTATTTTCTCTATCTTGTGCCGTAAAGCCTACCTACCTACGTACCTACCTGACATATTCGACCACTAACGATTCGGCTGAAGCTACAGGGGCCTCTCTTCCATTGTCATCCATTTCTTTTCAATAAATTGTAGTTCTATTCAGGACAAAGTTTTCTTCGAAAAATTAGTGGCAAAGTCAAGCAAAACATGGAACATTTGAACGCAAACAATCTGGAATTCCTTATTGACTCCATTTCTCGATATTACAATATAATCTACCGACACGTCCTGTTGTATTTATTTACCTCGGGAATTTTTTAGATGAGCATTAAAAAAACAATTTGTACCTACCTATTCAATTTTAACGAAAATAGGGTAATATATACAGGGTGATTTACTTTTTTATGTTAATATTATAGGAGATGGTAGAGTATCAAAAAAATTATACAGGGTGGTCCAGGTTTTAGTCGACAAACTTTGCAGGCTGATTGAGGATAAAAAAAGAAGCCGACTCACCCCGAAAAGTACATATCTAAAATGCATAATTAAAAAGTAAGAGGCCTTCAAAGTTGCAGAAAAAAATTGTTTTTTTCTTGATAACTTTTGAACAGCTTCACCGAATTCGCTCAAATTTTGCACATATGGTTAACAAAAACGTCCCTAGTGATTTTTTGAAAAAAATTATGTCCGGATGACGCAGTGTCGTAGATATGGGGGGTACTAATCCTCTTACCCCCCTACTTTCTACGCCACTGGATATTTTGAAAAACCGTTAAAAGTATTGAATTCGGCGTTCAATTCTGAAGAGAAAATTGGTGTGTCATTGCTACATTTGGAGCAGCGGTTTCGAAGATATCTGTGTTTAAAGGTTCAAAAACACCGAATCACGCAAATGTTTCAAACATTTGCGTAATGTTTCAAAATTCGAGCAAGCTTTGATCCATCAACTTTCAACTTTTTTTTCAATTTAGAGTTCATTTATTTATCCATAATTTAGCTCATAAGAAATTGGAAATTGGTTGTGAAAATTCTTAATTTCAGTAACGTGACCAATGAGAAACAAAGGGCTCTTGGTTCTTGTTCTTACTAAACTTCCCAACTATCAGTAAGTGAATAGGTAGGTACCTATTGAATATTCAATTGTTGCTGAAATTATAAATTTTCACAACCAATTTTGAATTCCTCATGAGCTAAACTATGGATCAATAAACTTTGAAATGAAAAAAAAGCTGAAAGTTGATGAATCAAAGCTTGCTCGAATTTTGCAACATTTGCGTGATTCGGTGTTTTTGAACCTTTAAACACAAATATCTCCGAAACCGCTGCTCCAAATGTAGCAATGACACGCCAATTTTCTCTTCAGAATTGAACGCCAAATTCAATATTTCTAACTTTTTTTCCAAAATATCCAGTGGCGTAGAAAGTAGGGGGGTAAGAGAGTTAGAACCCCTCCATATCTACGACACTGCGTCATCCTGACAAAAAATTTCCAAGAAATCACTGGGCACGTGTTTGTTAACCATATGTGCAAAATTTGAGCGAAATCAGTCAAGCTGTTCAGAAGTTATCAAGAAAAAAACATTTTTTTTCTGCAACTTTGAAGGCCTGTAACTTTTTTAATATGCATTTAAGATATGCACTTTTTGGAGTGAGTCGACTTCTTTTTGTATCCTCTATCAGCCTGCAAAGTTTGTCGACTAAAACTTGGTCCACCCTGTAGATTTTCTCGAAAAAATTTTCATATCAGAAACGCATTCGAACGGAGATAAGAGAAGAAGCTTTCGAAGTTTAGTTCTGAAAATTTTGTTTGTTGTAACTACAAATTTATTTACTGGGTTTTGACCTTTGGTACACAAAGTAATTTTTGTTTTGATTGTTTTGGTTGAAGGCGGCCTTTTCTAATTAAGACATCGTTGGCGCATTTTTCCAAGGGGAATTCAAAGCTGCCAAAATCGTTATTCTAGCTTTCAAAACAACCGAGATACGACATTCAACTTTTTTTTTCTCTTATGGGCGCCATATTGGATTTTGACATTTTTCAATACAGTATTTTTTCTGGTTACAACGATGTGCTACATGTCACTGTTGAATGAATGTTTTGGGTATTTTTTTTTTATTTTTCAAAGAGTGCTTTGGAAACAAAACCAGCACCGACAATAAAAAAAAAAACGTGAATGCTGAACATTTTATTCAACAGTAACATGTGACACATCGTTGTGTTGTAACCAGAAAAAAAAACACTACAAAAATGTTAAAATCCAATATGGCGTCCATAACAGAAAAAAAGTTGGATGTCGTATCTCGGCTGTTTTTAAAGCTAGAATAAAGATTTTGGCAGCTTTGAATTCCTCTTGGAAAAGTGCTTTGACAACCTATTTATTAGAAAAGGCCACCTTCAACCGGTTTTTTTTTAAATAGAGAATAAAATCAAAAATTGAAATTCTTGTTTTTTTTGTCAGATATCTTGAAAACTAAAACTGATTAAGGTCAAATATCTTTTTGAATCATTGATCGTCATAACAATGCGCAACTTTTTTCTGATTTAACCGACATTGTATATCTAAAGATACACGAGATATCCATGCTTGGCCTCGAAAAACGGACACCTGTACCTGTATAGGGTGTAGCAATTTTTTTGCATTTTTCTGAAACACTTTGTATCTCATCACCACAATCTATGCACATTGTTATCTTGAATGCAAACGTGCATCGAATTTCTGGATTCTTTTTGAAAAAAAAAAATCCGTCTAGCGTGATCACCCTGTACATAATATCGAAAATTTCTTCATTTATCGCAGACTTTACTTCTCTTCAGATGAAATATACGTATTTTTCTGTATCTATTTGAAAGTGATTATTCTCAATTTGAAAATGGTTATTCTTCGCACATATCTCGATACTGTGCGCCGGCTAGCTACCACGCCACGCTCCGATATGTTCACCCCGCAAGAGTCAGCAGCGAAGTGAGAATCTGGGGTGAGATGGTGAGAATCTCAGATCCACAGATCTCAGATCCAAATTGACACGTCGCGCCCCCTATATGTGAGATCCATTTCTGGCTACGCGCTGGGGCATATGGCTTGCGTCTCTAGTCATATTCGCTCACTCAACGCTATCAGCCTGTATTTATCTACAGTGGTTCCCCATTAAAAATGCGCACAGCTGATAACGCGGAATGTACAGACTTTTGAATTCTGGCTACTCTGTCATTGTGACATTAAGCCAAAAATTCCAACAATCACAACGGTTCGCGTCAACAACTCTACACGTTTTCAATGTGCAATGACCATACCCACCTACCTTATCATTTAACGAAAAAATTGAAACAATTGTTTTTTTACATACAGTGGGTTATACAGGTATATTCGGAGTGTGGCAAAATCGAGGATGAAATCATTGCAATCCAAATCCAGATCTCTAAACTGGCAGTAAGTAGTACGCAGTCTTTTCTACACAACAGTTAAGTACTGATATTTTATCGGATAGGCAATAAAAAAATGGAAGAAGTTACACCCTTCCAGTTCTCATATTCATATCATTATGAATAATATTATTATACGGGGTGTTTATAAGAATCTGTGATCGCGGCAGGCATGGGTCAGGCCGAAAAACGTAGTAACAGGCGCAATTGTAGTGATCGAAAGCGAATTCCAAAGGCGATGCGATCACAGACATTTATAAACACCCGGTATATTATATAATGAATGAATAACCATTAGGCAAACGCTTCCACCTAAAACTTTGGTATGTATTGAAAAAATGTTAAAAAAAAATTAAAGAGTTACTGAAGTTTCAAAAATGGACTAAAAAGCACTCAGGAGAAGTTGAAGTAACTTCGTTCGTAAGTAACGGGTGTTTTTTTTAAATCAGGCGTCCAAGTATGCTATGCTCCAGCCGAAAAGAGCCTCATTCAGCCGGAACACAGCATGCTTGATGCCAGATTACAAAAAAAAAACACCCGTTATGTACCGTATGATCAAAAACTTCTACTTGCGGTAGGCTATGGCCTGGTCATTGGCAGGCAAACGAGGCTGATTTTGGCCAGGCCACAGCCTACCGCAACTAGAAAAGTTTTTGATCATACGGTATAATAAAGTTAGCCTGCCTGATACGTTTGGAATATAGCATCTGCGGAATGCCTTTGATGATTGGCGTCGCTAGGGAGACTCACATATTAGAAGTCTTCATGAGTGTATATTATCAAGATTGAAGATTTTGATAAAGATGAAGGCATCGGATGGTTGCATCCAGGGCCTGCGCACTAGGGAGTCCCCAAGAGGACAAAACACGCGCCTGCGCAGCGCGCAGTCCCGTCCGCCGGCTCGAGCCGCTCTAGGCGGATCCACTTGACAGAAAAAGTAGATCCAGACGAGCCGCGATTGGCGCATGCACCCACCCCCTCCATCCAGCCATCTATCCGGAGCAGCTCCTGGCGCAAAACGAAAGCGGCTCTGGTATAATGACATGAGCGTTGTTCCATTAGAATGAAGCCATTTAGATTTTGAAGCATGTTCCCAATACTGAATTTTAAGCAAAAGCATTTGCCTATAGGGTGATTGCATGTAGAGGGAGTTTATGGCAAAATGTCAATAGTGTCATTGTCATCTGTCAAGTTTCATCCATGTCGGAATCAACGTCAACCGGACTAACCTGCTAACCTCACTAAATACTATCATTTTTACGTGTTTTGTTCACATACTGGTTTATTCGGCGTTTACGAGATCGAGATTGTGATTTCTAATCATTTCTAACAATGCCTTACACCTGGGTCGTTTTTTTTTAATCGTGTGAGAAAAGTCCCTGGGAGTTTTATATAATCCGTACTACACTTCTGTAGCGAAAGTTGCCTGAAAACCACGATTTTAGGCAACATTCGCTACATCAGTGTACTGCGGAATGTATTTTACTCCCAGGGACTTTTCTCACACGATTCAAGAATAGCGGCCCTGTTATGTGCCTCAATGCAATTCGCTAACAAACGTCAAAACATAATTGTCGATCCTTGCGCTGCCTGCGGTGATCATGTGAACGCATTTCATGCAATCACCCTATTGTCAACTAGTACAGCTCTTCCGGAATTGTATGGCGCATTCAGACTAGGGACTCAATTTAAAGTTATGGCTAGTTTATGCAGACTTTAATACTTGAAACTTAATACTAACACGTAATACTTAAAGCTATATTTACAACCTCCAAATCAGTAGTAAAATTAGTAAGTGCAATTAAACGTAGATATTTGGCGAATGCGATCCTATGGAGTTGTCCACAACATCAAATTTAGTACTTAACGCAGACTGGAAATTAGTACGCAGCGCAGAACATTGCAAGCTCAAAGCTTTTACCACTAATTTCGACTACTAATTTCAAATTAGCACCTACTGCGCGGTCTCCCTGATATCGATGTATCCATTTTGACGTTTCGTGTTGTTCTAGTGTTAATTTTAATAAATATAACCTCGAACATTGTACAATTAATGTACATGTTGTTTTTGGTGGTGCTGCTTTCGATCGGCGGTTTTAAAATGGTTTTAGTTTTCAAATAGAACGACTTCGTTAAAGAAGAAATCAATCGTCAATCTCCAATAAGTCAGGTGATGGCGAGGGGTGTGTGCCAGTTTAGAGAAACCTGTATTATCCATATTAGAAGTTTCAGCTACGGCCGCTAGGTGGTTTCGCAAATTTCTGCGTTGATTATTTGCAAATTTGGACATTGTGAATGGTTTTTGTGTTTATGAGCATCGACTTGACTTGCGTGTTATTTTAAGTATAATAATTACATCCACTATATCCACTTATTTCACTGCTTATTTGGAGGTTGAACCATTGCGTTCCGTGACGTCCGTTTATGCACCTAAAACTTTAGACATAACACCGAGCTTAACACTCACGAGATTTAATTCGATGGCCTTAAAAGCTGAAAGTTAGCTACTTTCAACTTTCTTCAGTTTCAAGTCTTAAATATTGCCACAACGCAGAGCAAACTTTAGAAATGTAATTTTCTAATAAGGATTAGTTCATTGGGTGCATTGCGTACCTCAGAGGACGGCGACGCCACCTTTTTGATTGGTGCTTTTGGTTATTGGTTCTTTCGGTTAAATCTTACATGTGCATAAACTGCGCCATATTTCTCAAGTTTTAGGTTTTAAGTATTACGTATTGAGTTTCAAGTTTTGAGTCTGATTAAACCAGCCATTAGCGACGAAGCTTGCGCCACTCATTCACGACATCAACCGCCATTGCGTTGTATTGTGTTACGTTGCCATAGTGATCAGACTTACGCTACAATTGCAGTTGCGCGGGCGTATCTCCAACTGGAAATCGAGCCCCAAACAACAATTTCGCGACACGCTGGTTATCAGCCAACAAGTAATATAATAGTTATGAGCTTCTACATGTCCACAAACCACAGAATAAGTTAGTGTCATTAGGTATGACCCATTTCTTTTCTATACCATCAGAATCTTTTTTTTTTTTTTTTTTTTTTTTTTTTTTTGTAATAGTCTCGAATATCAATCTAATCATCATCTTATAATAATAATAGAGGTTAGTTTTTCTTGGGCTCTATTTTGCAATTTCCTAGGACTACTTTCACTAGAACTCAAAGCCAGAATGCCATATGTAATAATTTTTCAGCACCCTATAAGTACCAATATTAAAAATTTTGTTATGCTATGCTGCTCTATTGTTGTTATTCATGCCGTGCTTAATACTGAGGGAATTGAGGGTGGTAAAACCCATGGCCTTGACTTGAACAAAATGCTTCAGCTACACCTACTACTTAATCAAGGAAAGTTCATTATGTCAAAGAAATACACACTTGAGATTATTTTAAGTAAGTATAAAGTGTTTGTTTGAACATGAAAAAGATCTTTTTTCACATTAATATGCACTTTAAACCTGATAATGTGTGCAAGTTTAGAGAGTACACAGAAATAGTGGTTACTTTGTTACTTATAGTTATTTGCATTTCTAGGTCACTGAAAGAGAAGTACTAAGGGTGGACTTTTGGAGTTAAGTAATCAGCTTTAAGAGCGACAGAGCACATTTCACTGTTAATTTCAAGATAACACGAACCACCGCATGAATTATGAATTAGATGTATTATTCTGAACTGATCCATCAGGAGAATCTGGAACTGTATAACATGACTTTTCGAAATATTTCATGAATGCAATGGTTGCAGTGCTTAGGTGAAAAACAGGGTCTACATGCCAAACGAGTGGAGTCCTTTTTAAGGCTCCTTTTGGACTGGAGGAAGGAGAAAAGAAGGAAGGTCAAGCGCCAACCTAACCTAGTACTTCTTCCTTCCTCCACTAGTCCTCCACCCACCACCACCACCGTTCATGGCGTGCGACCCATGGCAATGACGCCTGGCATAAGGACACACCGCACGATTACCCCACATTCAAAAATGGACTTACTTTGACCGAATCCAGGGGATACATTACGCAATGCTCCATAACTCCGGCTATGGCTCCGGCGGTCATATGCGTTACAACATTGTTGGTCGGGAGCGATTCGTATTCTTCGGCGCCCATAGTGATTGCGTGCTGTGCGGAATGGTTCTGGGTCGACTGCGGGCTCTCTGGGGCCTTCCTTTGCCAATTTGAGGTTGTGTTGTTTTCGGGAGTCGATGGTCACAAAAAATTTTGTTCACCCAAGATGACACCACGCTCGAAAGTAAAAGGCTGCCAGAAAACTGACATGTGATCCCCACCACTCTCAGAGATGTCATGTGCGGGGAGGCGGGGAGGGGAAGAGGGCCGCCAGTCGTGCCACCTTGGCGGAGCTGAAATCACAAACAACCAAATTCAGAATGCGGCGAGGAGCGCAGGACCGGAGTGGCCCCATTTGGATTCTAAAGTGCGATTTATAACTCGATTTTAATTTTAGTCTCAATTTTAATCGCTATTTTAACGAAGTTCAAAGATACGATTTCCTCTATACCTACCTTTTATAACCCGATTTTAATCGCAAGCCGCAATCGCAACGATTTTAGGGATTTTAAGAAGTTGGCCAATATCCAACCCTTGCGATCCGATCTTTACGATCGACCAATGAAATTCAAGATAATATCAAGATTAGTGAAAATGAACACAGTAGCCTTCTTGATTGGCAGTGTTGTTAGTGGATTTTCTGGGGACTTTTAGCGACAAGCTGACGGGTGAGCAGTGGCGCAACTAAGGGGAGGTCAGCCGGGTACCCGCACCCACCTACATCATAGGAAAAACCGCGTTTGTAACAGCTGCCACCCTACACGCCGCCCTCGGCAAAAAAAAATCAAGAACCGAAGAAGTTGGTGGGAAGAAGTGTGTGGGAACATCCTTTTAATCAAAAATCGAGTCATAAGACAAGATTTTTGGGGGCTCTCGGTCCATAAGACAAGATTGAAATTTTCAAAAGAGGCCAAAATTTACCTCCTCCTGGAAACTTCTCCTTTGGCATAATTTGAGGAATGGAAAACGATTCTCACATGATTTTTTACGCAGGTTTCGAATATGTCGACGTTGATAAGGTAAAACGGCGTAAGCAACATTTACTTAAATTTGCAGGAAGCAGAAAAAACTGAATCGACAGAAATTTGTTTGCTCTCAATACAAATGAAAAACACTGGAGGGTGGATGTTTTTTTTTGCAATAACTTCTTGGAACTGAACTCGCCGTGCTAACGTTATGGCATGCTGGCGCATAAGCCAAACGGATCCGAACGGAAGGGATATGTTGGCGCTTAGGCAAAACTTAAACCAAGATATCTTGAAATATTATTTTATTTTAATTATGCCAGTGGTACCAAACGATGCGAAATTCAATGGCGATTTCAACGATGTGTATAACTCAATTTTGAATCATTGGGCGTTTACGCCGTTTTACCTTATCAACGTCGACATTGTTGACATTGTCGACATTGTCGACGCTGTTGACATTGTCAACAAAAATTTTTAATGGAACATCGCTTACAGGTGCAACATCGAAAAATTGTGAACATCTAGCATTTACTAGCTCATTGAGCCCGCGTGTAAAGGTGCGTTCAGTCAGCTTATTTAGCTGCAAGTTTTAATTTTAGTCGCAAGCGCAGCGACGCCCATTGGCTCCTATGAACCAGCCTCCTCAGAACAGCCAATAAGCGATGCAGCGCTTACGACTAAAATTAAAACTTGCGGCTAAATAAGCTGACTGAACGCACCTTAAAGCCCAGATGATTGGGACACGACCGCGACCGGGCAGTTGGCGAGCAAGACGTGAACAGGCAGCAGCTCGTGAGGACACGGCGTCGATATTGCTTACACTCAAGTACTTTCTGCTGGAAGTAGTCCGTCTTGTGGATGTCTCTCTCTTTCGACAATTAAACATCGTCCCCAACTTTATTCTGCGTTATTATTCCTACGATAGTTGACAAAAAATTTCTCAAATCGTACACCCTGTATTTTAACATGGAAATCGATTCCGTTTTTCATCCTGATTACAAATATATATCACACTTGGTGGGTTAGCCAACAAAACGACTTTGAAAAAATTGATAAATTTTGGTCTTTTTTTGAAAATTTCAAACTTGTCTTATGGACCGAAAGCCCCCAAAAATTTTGTCTTACGACCAGATTTTTGATCAAGGGGATGTTCCCACACAAAATCCTGTTAGTTTCATTAATTTACCTTATGACGTAAATTTTTGGCCATTTTTTTGAAAATCGACAGGCTCATACCAGCCTAAAGCCCCCGGTCTGGCACGTAAGACAAAGCAATTTTTAACAACCTTATCAACGCACATTAGATCTACAGGGTTAAAATCATGTACCTTATGACGTAAGTTTTGAGGCACCAGCTCCCTGTCCATTCGACATCAAAGAAAAAATAACGGCCACCACCGCCACCATACGACGAAGAAATCGAGAAGGTAGGAGGTACAGAGACGGAAGAAACATTGCGTTTCGACGCCACACAAAAAATAGCAACCGTCACCCTCAATATGCCGCCGACCAAGAAATCGAAAGCGAAAAGACTATCGCATACTTTTGCCCATTCGACATCACAGAAAAAGACTTACCGCTGCCGACCTGACCAAAAACTGAAGAGCCGAAGAAGTTGCAACGACAGGACAAAATCCACCGTTTTAAAGAAATAAAGAACGGCAGATATCTCATTAGCCTCGTTGCGTCAAAAAAATTAAGAATCATGGGTTTTGTGTTACATCTTCCGATTCAATAAAAACAGCCCCAAAGTGCGAGTGTCTGACTGTTAAGCTGGATTCATAGTTTCAGTAAGTTAAGAAATAAGAAGTAACAGTGAGAAGTAAGGGAAATAAACATGCGCAAAACAATATCACCATTCATAGTGGCAGTAAGGTATGCAGTAAGCGTTAGCAGTATGAAATAAGAATTAAGGAATGGTCCAATTCCATTTCTTACTGCTTATTGCTTACTGATCGTATAGCATCGTGCGGGTTCGTGTGCACTCCTTGGTGAATTTTGAAATGGAGTGTTATACTTTTTAAAAAATATTTTGTTTTCGATGGAAACAAACTATATGGAAAAATAACTGACCCGTATTTTCTTTATTTAGCCAAAAATCGTATCGTTTGACCGCAATAAATAAAAGAAATATCTATATTCTGCCTATTTCTGACGTCATTTACACAGGCAGTATAGGCGGTGACTCGCTGTGACGTCAGAACTAGTTGATGTTATTTATTTATTACGCCCAAACGATACGGTTTTTGACTGAATAAAAAAACACGGGTAAATTATTTTTCAATGTAGTTTCCATTCCAATCAAATTTTTTTTTTAGTATAATACTCTATTCTTGTTGGTACGATGACTGACTATGACGGTTGACGGAGCCCGAGTCCAACCTAACCCATAAATTCTAAAATGAATTATTCGTGGTCATTCATTAATCAAGTCGCACGTGGTGGTGGTCGAGGTGCATCGCGATGGTACAAGAACAAGAAGCGGTCGTGATTGATTTAATTCAACACTGTCCTTTTTTATACGACAAGTCATTGAAAGATCACAATAATAACATAAAAAAAGACAATTCCTGGGCGCGCATGCCTATTTCTTACTTTTTGCAAACTTTGAATCATTTCATACTGCTTAACGCTTACTGCTTACCTTACTTCTTACTGTTATTTCTTATTTCTTAACTTACTGAAACTATGAATCCAGCTTTACAAGAACAGGACAAGGACACTCACATAGTAGGTTTGTTTTGGCAGCGAGTTGCGGACGGTTTGCTAACTGTGATTCAGCGCGCATACTCGACTCCCACCAGTTTTCAAGTGGTTGGAAAGTTTTTGCTGCAAGAACGCGTAGCGAGCGGTTCCAGTTGAAACTAGGGACACAACAACTTGTCAAGTTTTCCCCGCCAAGCCGAGGTCTTATTTAAGGGGTTTCTGATGCGACTAAAAAAGTTGTCGACGGAAATCGGTTTTATTTTATTTTTTTCGTCAAGTACAAACTCATCAAAAAAGAAAATGTACAGACATTGCTATCAAACTTTGAAAATTTTCAAAATATTTTGAAAATATTTAAATTTGATTTTTGAAAATTCAAGAACTAGATAGCATCGACAAGGTATCTTTCCTCAAGAAAGTCGCATGCGATTTGAACTTTCTATTTTCAAAAAAAAAAGGTACCAAAAATGACTTCTACTAATTCACTTTTTCATATCTACGAGAAATCATTTTTGGTGCCTTTTTAAAAAATAAAAAGTTCATATTTGGCATGCGACTTTCTTGAGGAAAGATACATGGTCAATGCTATCTAATTTTTGAATTTTCAAAAATCAAAATTTTTCAAAATTTGATAGCAATATCCGTACATTTTCTTTTTGGAGGAGTTTCTACTTGACGGAAAAAAACCAAAAAAAAACCGATTCCCGTCAACAACTTTGTTAGTCGCATCAGAAACCCCTTGATAAATTTACCGAATTAATGTAAATATGTAACTTTCAGCAGGTAAAACTATTTTAAATTAACCTCGAAAATGCGTCTTTATTTACCTTTACTGTCACACTGTCACATTACGCGCCACGCCATCAATCAAAGATCGCCCGATTGCGAATAAAGGCGTACGCATGCGTCTGATCACCAGTTTCTTTTTAATTCTCAAACTCCTCTGACCGTCCACAAACTGTTTTCGAACCGTTGGAGGCACCTGCCCAAACAGCTTACCAACAGTTGGCAACTCGAAGTTTACACTGCCCGAACGGCTTAACGGAAGCGCGCAGAATCCAAACGGTTGGAAACGGTTGTGTATCGCTGCCAAAACAAACCTAGTATGTATGAAGACAAGTTTCCTCCTATTCACTCATAGCCTGCATTACTGAAATCAGGATCGTCTTACACCTTTATTGTAGTAAAGTGTTTCATAAGTCGGCAATAGTCTTTTTCGAGCGAGTAACTTTTTGTAACCGGTTGGTTATTAGCGGTTGACATTAGATTGACAGATACTGTCATATTTTTGACATCTGACGTTTCTCGCTAAAACGTTGCGGTTATAACTTTGGTTATACATTTGGCGGGAAAAGAGGGACTGATAGCTTCAAATAGTTACGTACTTGAACTTATCTCTGCTACATACCGTGTACTTGAACCATTCGTAATCTAGGATAGCTTTGAAGGTGAAAAATTCAATCATTCAGCCAATCCAGTCACTTGAATCGATGAACATCTCGTTTCCGAAATCACCCGGGTGGGCCCCAATCAGGGTCCTGATTACGAATTTTGTGGATAACACGTGTATCGTGATCATATCACACATACAATTTCTGTGAAATCCTGTTTGTTTTCTTGTTAATGATGTAATACCGAAGGAACAAGGAACGATAAATACTTATATTGAATTGAATTGAGAATCAACTATTCATATTTCTACTATACAGGGTGATTCACCACCAAATGGACATAGCTTAAGGATAGGTCCAGTTTTTCCTGGCGAACCTGGATCTGGTTTTGAAATTTTTCTAACGCTGTTCGTTTCGAAGCTACAGGGTGATTCATGTATTTCGTAGAATTTTTTGACAAGCCATAACTTTAGAACAACCCAACAGATTGGTTTGAAATTTCATGGGTCTATTTTTCTATCGATATAAACACATCACTTTATCAAAGAGTTGAAAATTTTCAGGGCCGGCCTTGAAAAAAAAATTTCAAAGCTTTTTTGAAAAAAGACACTCTGTATGCATAAAATTAAAAATTCATTTTCATATTCAAAAACCACATGAAACATGCTATCAATATCGCAAAAAAAATTGCTTGGCACCATCAAGCTGTCAAAAGAAAATTGATGATCCTGATGATTTTTGAGGTTAGGATTTTTTGTGAATTAATATTTTCAAATATTCACAAATGATTTATTATGGCCCCAAATTTCAGCCGTTTCGTCATAAAAGTAAAAATGACATTTTTCTCGTTTTCTCAGTAGTAACAAAAAGTTTCAGCCGAATTTTCAAAAAATTATTGTCACGTCCCTCAGCTTCACTTCTATCCCAATTTGAGCTGAAATTGAGGAACGTATCAAAAAAATTTTGAAAATTCTGATGAAATTTTTTGTTATTTTTGAGAAAACGAGAAAAATGTCATTTTTATTTTTCTGACGAAACGGCTGAAATTCAGTGCCATAATAGATCATTGGCAAATATTTGAAAATATTAATTTAGAAAAAATCCTAACCTCAAAAATCATTACGATTGTCAAAATTTTCTTGACAGCTCAATGGTGCCAAGCAATTTTTTTCGCGTTATTATTAGCATGTTTGATGTAGTTTCCGAATTAGAAAATGAAATTTGGAAAATGTGCGTACAGAATGTATTTTTTTGAAAAAAGCTTTGAAGTTTTTTTTACAAGGCCGGCCCTGAAAACTTCAAACTGTTTGATAGGGCGATGTGTCAGATATCAATAGAAGAATCAACCCACAAAATTTCAATCCAATCTATTTGGTCGTTCTGAAGATACGGCTTGTCAAAAAATTCGACAAAATACATGAATCACCCTGTAACTTCGAAACAAACAGTGTTAGAAAAATTTCAAAGCCAGATCCTGGTTCGCCTGGTAAAACTGGCACCAAAGACCACTACTTCACGTCAAGAAGAGACGCACAGTCAACTGAGACATATTGGTTCGCACATGGATTATGAACATAATATTAAATGGAAAATGAATAATCACGATTTGTAGATTGTCCAATCATATTAGGTAGGTGTAGGTATGTGACAGACAGAATATTATCAAAATAAACACGGTGATAATGAAGTCATAATAACGCTTGAGCTTTGACCGCAAAATAAAGTATTAATCAAATTGAAGAGTAATCATTACCTGAACAAGTAGTTAACGAGTCTTTTCATGACTTTTCAAACTTGCGAAAAGAAGTTTTCTGTCATAAAGATCGATTTACTTCACGACATGTAAATAGATTTGAATTTGGTATCATCAGTATATCCTGTACACTTTTTATTTTCAATAGAATGATTTTTTAAGGCAAAAATAAAGTGACAAGCTAGAGCGCTAGGAGGATACGGCTGATGGCTGCTGATAGTTTCGCTCCAAAACTTTGCAAGTGCCATCAGCCGTAGCCGTAGCCATACCCCTCCAGCTTGTCACTTCATTTTAGCTCCAAAAAGTCATTCTACTGAATTTAAAACGTGAACGGCATATACCTACAAACGGATTTTATAGAGTTAGGACATACGCACCTATTTTGATCTACTTGTTACCACCAACTCCCAACAGTTACCATCAACCGACAACCGGTCTACCTACACATAGGTAACCAAAGTTGAGACGATTTTAACCCCTCTCAACTGATAATAACAACACTGAAAAGTTTATTCCGAAGTTGATTGAGCAGAACTGTTACTTATTTACGAAAAGTCCTACCTTTTAAGCGACGATGACGTTGGTCACAGGGCGAATTCGGTGCAAATGGCAAGAAGATTATATAAATAAAGCAAAAATTACGTAAATGGGATCTGACTCGTGTCACGTTTAGCGCTCCACTATAAATAATAATTATAAATGGTGCGTTTCGTACCGTCATGTCTGGTCTTTAATTTCTGAGAAAAACCAGTTGGATTGTTGTAGAATTTATTATAACGAATGGTGCCTACCGAATACCTACAAGTTAATCAACGCTATATTGCTGCCACGAAAAGATACATCAAATCATTAATGATAGGTAGATGAATTATACCTATCCTAATAATAATAATTTCTAGCTCGATTTCTAGGTAATATAGGTATGTTGTACCTAATTTGAAATGTAAGTTTAGATATTAGCTCAATGCTGGATTTAAAATTCAAATTCAAAAAGTATGCAATAACCCCCAATAGTTTGATTTATAGTAGTTTAATTACTTTACAGTTGATGCTTCCATCAAATTTTAAACTGATATTACAACGCTGGTCCTTGTACTTTGGCATTGACAATGGCCTTGACTTAGTGATATTGGGTCTTATGAATCGCTACCGAGCAAATTGCCGTAGGAGGGTAAGGGGTCGGTGTCTGCACACCCAGAAAAAGAGTAAATATGCAGGACCGGATTGATTTCTTTTTACTACCAGCCGTGCAGTGCGTCATTATTAACCTGTTCCTAAATCGCAACATCGATTTTCTAGTAGAAAAAATCCTACATGCATAGGCAAACCACGGTTGAGAAAATTATTACAATTTTATTTGGCGCATTATATCTTTCAGCTGCGCTTCGGGATTTAATCTGGCGTCTCAGCTATAATGATACTTTCTCAACCTTGGTGTATATAATAATACATTACTTTAGCGCTTTAAGAACTTTCACCATCAGCTGACCGGGCTCAGAGGTAAACATTCCTTCGTCTTACGTCTTCGCCATCCCCTCGCTTACAATCTCTAGCCTGATGAACGCACATCATACGCATATCTATCCGTCTTTTTCTTATTCATGGCTACGGGTAGAGCAATGCACAGTGACGTACAGTTGCATTCTACTGCAAGGAGTATACAGTGTTGCCACTGTGGACTGGCGTTGGTTTTATTTGCTTGCGGCCGCCCGCTCCCGCTCCCGGTCGCTGTGCTTGTACTGCTTGTGCTCTGTTTTGTCTGCTCTGCTGTCGCAACGCAATGGCTACTCGCAAACGCAATAATGCAGCAGCTTTGGAGGTGGTTAACGAACGGCGAGAAGAAAAGTGTGAATAATAGGGAGAATAATTCAGTTATTTCAACAGGCGATGATTTCCTTCTGATCGGCGACGTAATCGCAGAAAATAAACAAAAAATCGACCGCCAGAAAATATCTTGATCCGCATTTGCTTTTTGCATAACCTCACATTTACAGAAAAGCTCTAGGGTTTGAAATCAAAAAGTTGAAGGTATAGTTTCCGATAATTCAGGGCCGTCCTAAAGTGCTTGTAGACCTGTTGATGATCTCACTCTGACTGGTAAGGAGGGATAACCCGCCGAAGAAATTTGTACAAGAGAAGTCTCTTTGGCGACTGAGTTCCCCGGAGGCCCTCCGGAGTTTCCCTGAGGTCCTCCAGTAGTTCTTCTTTTCCACCTTCTGATGTAGAAATGGATTCATAACGGTGTCAGGAATGGAGATACAAAAAAAATCGGTTGTGTCACCCCAAAACTTTCCCGACTAGTATCCAGGAACCTATGGAAATTTTTGTTCGAAACGTCCCTTCGGGTGGGAAGTTGGAATTAGAAAGATTGAAAACGATTTGCAGGAGATTGAGAATAAATTGAAAATTTCAACAGGGAAACTTGAATTTTCCGGAAAAACCTCAAATTTTATTCCAATTTTTTTTTTTTATATTTAATTGTCTTATTTTACGAGGCGGCATTCAACTATAAGCTGCTTTACCATGCAACCTCGGGGACAGCACAAAATATCCATGGATGAAGTAGGATTCGAACCCACACAGGGCAGCGCGAATGGTTTGGCTTGCCATCACCTGTACCACTCGGCTACCACCGCTCCAATCATTTTATTGTAGAAATTGTCAATTGAGGCTTCACTTAAGGCTCCATCATTTAGGTCTGGTCTACTGTGAGCACAGAAAGCACAGAAAATCGGGCGAAAAGCAGTAAGAAAATGAATGAAAACACGGGACCAGGAAACGAACTAGGGTGCTAGGTGAGTGAGACATTCGAAGACTTGAACTAGAAATGCACAGAAAAAAATCGGTTGTGTAACCCCAAAACTTTTCTGGCTAGTATCCAGGAGCTTATGTAAATTTTTGTTCGAAACGTGTCCCTTCGGATGGGAGTTGAAATTAGAGCAAAGATTGAAGATAATTTGCAGGAAATTAAAAATTTTGTCAGGAAAATTTGAATTTCACGGAAAAAACCTCAAATCTCATTTCACATCATCTTATTGCAAAAATTGTCAATCAAGGCTTCACTTTAAACTCCCATCATTAAAGTCCGGTCTCGAAAACCCAGGCTGGTTTTACATTTTCAACCTGAAAATTCCCGGGAAATTGGAAAAAAAAGTTGGAAAATGATCAAAAACCAGATACCTCTTTGTTTAAAAAAAAGGTGAAAATCTGTTCACGGGAAAAAAGTTGGAAAATTTGCAGTTTTTCGAACCCACGGCGAAAACCGTGGGTTCCATTCCAAAAGTTTTTTTCCCCAAAAATTATTCAATCTCCCCTCCAGCTTTCATTCCCAGCATGTTTGCACCTAAAATGAGTAAGATAAGATAAGATAAGATAAGATAAGATATTTATTATTCACAAAGATATACACGAATAAAAAAAAAATTGTTTTTCTCCTTATAGGCGCACATTGGCCATAGGAGATTTGCCTTTATTTACTCAGTACAATAATAGTGAAAAATTGCAAATTAGACAACACAGACATCCAGACTTCTTCCGGAAATCGAACCCGGGGCTCTCGTGGCCGCAGGCAGCCACACAACCACCTGCGCCACGGGGCCGTCTAATAAAAAACACGAATAAAAAACAAATCAAGTATTCCGCTGGGCTAACCGCATGTCGAAGTTTGCACTACATTTTTTTCAAATTCACGGAATGTGCGAATTTCATTTTGAAAAAATTGCCGTCGGAAAACCGAAACCGAGTCGATTTTGAAAATAAACTTACACGACGCCGACGCCCAATTTGATCTATTTTCGATATCATTTGGATTTTTCCAAAAAAAAGTTGATCCTCGAGCAGGAATAAATTTTTGAGTAGAGTCCTGCTACAAAAGCGAGTCGTTCTGGTCAAAACACGGGCGAGAAGCCCGCTTGGGTGCCAACGGCCAGGAGAAATTTTGAAAATTCATAACGCTCGACTGGAAAATGGTGGAAAACTGCAACTGCAGTCTGTTATATACTGTCTAACTGTTCTGAATACAGTTTTTCAGGGGCTTTCAAATGACATATTGCAAGTCAAGTTCCGCGGGATATAGCTTCTGATGACAGTGACACTTCTGTTTGACAGATTACAACCGAAACCTGATGGGCTCTTTTCAGAAACCATGTCCGCATACCAAATTTGAAGTCGATCCGGTCAACGGTTCAGTAGTCATCGTGGAAGATCACAGGCATAGCAATTGAATGACTTTGTCGAACTGACCTATACACATATCATTTTATTGCTTCATTTTTAAACAGTTTTTGGATGAGACCATGGGTATGGATGGCAATATAGCTGAAACTATAATAGTCATCCATTTAAGAAAAAAAAAACACCTTCACAAAGTTGTGCGAACAGTTTTCAACCGTTTAACTATACAATATACTACACCACTGTAAGCATGTTGAATTAAAAAAAAAGAGCTGGCTTCAAAATTCAACTTTTTTTTTTCGTGAAAATTTGTATCTCACAGTTGAAGTAGCTGAGCCCTTATTTCGCATGAAGTTACCTAACAGACATTTCTACCTACCTGTTAGATTTTGACAAAATTCAACCAGTGGCGGTGAAGTAATGGAATTCGATTTTTGGTGATTTTTTTTCCCAAGAAAGTTCTCAGTAACTCCACCATCCCTTATTGAATTTAGCACAAATTTGACAAAGGTAGGTGGAAGTTGTCCGTTAGGTAACTTATGCCAAATTAAGGCTGTTGCTTCAGCCGTTTACTGAATGTAAATTTTCAAAAACTAAAAAAAGTTGAATTTGAAGCCAGAGTCAATTTCGTCAAGAATATCATTTTTCAAAAATTTTCACTGCTGAAACATTAATCTATAATTATAACTTCTCATAACCAGTTCAATTTCATACTCAAAAACTTCAAACACCCTGTATTCGCACTGCTTTGTATTCTACAGGGTCCAAAAAATGACTGAAAAGCTCCCCAGTACGTTGTAAGGGACCCTTCCGGGAACTCCGAAAAAATGATGGAAAAAGTATTCGACTTTCATTGGGGTTATTGAGGGCCAAGGAACGGAGATAGAAATATCTACCACTAGATATGCATCAATTTTTTTTATTTACAAGGTGAGTCAGAAACCAAGAAAATTGATATTCGAAGGACCAGTTTTTGACTCAATTTTTTTTCAAAAATGAAAGTCGAAGATTCTTTCAATATTTTTTTTTTTAATTCTTTGAAGGGTCCTGAATAACGTGCTGCAGAGCTTTTCCGCCATTTTCTGGTCACCCTGTATTTCTTTCTTGATTTGGTCACAAAATATTAGAGTTATCATTTTATTTTTTGTTCACTCGTTGTGTCAATGAATACTGATATTTTCTAACTAATATATTATGAAGAGAGGCTTTGGTTTTTGCTTTGATAGCTTCCATGTGTCTTGTGATTCTTCTGAAGTTCTTCTGCTATCAAACACAGGAACAGGACTGGACTGCTTGAAGTTGTATTGACGAAGTCATCATCATTGTATTGTAGGTCCGCAGTTTGATAGTCCTCCTCTTTTCTGCTTATATGTCCAGTTCCTCAGATCGTTTGCCTTAGTTAAAAAAAGAATGCGCTATTTTAGTTTTAGTTGTGATCCTAGCGAAGTTTTTATCCCTAAAACGTTTTAATTGCAACTTGATATTTTTAACCGTTGCTGTCCAGCTGATTTATGGGTGATCATATTATACAGGGTCCTGCAACAGTGCGTCGGGCTTTCCTAGCACCCTTACCTTGCAAAATAGAGAAAAAGGTGTAATACATAAAATTATTGATTTGAAAAGTTCTACCTACTTCGTGTAATTATTTTCAACTATACAGGGTGTTCAACTTTTGCACTATAACAAAAACAAAGATTTTTCAACTCTCGAGCGGGCGTGCTTGAGGTTCAATTATACAGGTGTGCAAAATTTTTTACGAACTTCGCAAATTTCAAAATGTCATAGGTCATTTTTTTCAAATAGAATGCCGTCTTTTTATCTCACCATTCGATAGCTTTTTTCTTCCTTTTACATTTTTACCAGAGATACCTTACCCCTAAATTTCATAATTCCAGAGATAATCGATAGTTTTGATGAAAATTGTCGTTTATTTGGATTTTTTATGTTCTTACTAGGTTCTGATACAGAAAATCATATGTCAAAATGAGCGCAACTCTCAATTTGACAGTTTGAAGGTTTTTGAAGTAGAGAAAACCGCTTTACTAAGCTCAATTTGAATTTTCTCCTTTCCATCGCGCAACGAAATTTTTTTTTTGGAGCATTTTCTTCAGATTGGAATTGACGCAGCTATTCAATAAAAAAAAACTTGTTCTTAGCATCAAGCCAAGCAAAATGTGTCAATCAGACATTTGTTAATGATCACCATGGCCTGCCCGGGGTGGAAAATTTTAATAAATAGCACTTTTTATAAAAATTATCGATTATCTCGGAAAATATCAAATTTAGAGGTAGGGTACCTCTGGTAAAAATGGAAGAGGAGAAAAAAGCTATCGAATGGTGAAATAAAATAGGGAGCATTCTATTTGAAATAAATGACTGGCATTTTGAAATTTGCGAAGTTCGAAAAAAATTCTGAACACCCTGATCACTGAATCCGAAGTTTTTTGTCATGAAATTATTCATCTCCTATTCGACTATTGTTGTGCCAAATTTCAGTCCTTGATTGAGAAAAACAAAGCTCCTACTATTTTTCAAAACAAACCTTGAAATTACAAAAAAAATTATTTTTTTTTTAAGTTGGTAGCACTGCCACAAATTGAAAAACCAAAAATACGCTTAAGATAGAGCTTGAGAAGCTAAACAAGAAAATGAAATCAAAAGTGGGGCGTTTCATTTAAAAAAATCTTTGTTTTTGTTATAGCGCAAAAATGGAACACCTGCATAGTTGAAAATGATTTCATTGGTTAGAACATTTCAAATCAATAATTTTATGTATTATACTTTTGTCTCTATCTCGTAAGGGAAGGGCGCTAGGAGAGCCCGACGCACTGTTGCAGGAGCCTGTACTGTACAGAGCGTTTCAGCGATGATAGCAAAAAATTTAACTGTGATTAGATCTCGTCAAAATATGGCGAAAACCTATATGTATACCATTTTGCAATGTTCGGCCCAATGACGAGGATACAGTCTTTCAAAGTTCACTTTTTTCGAATTTCAAAAATTTGTAACTCAAGAACTTCTTGACGAGATTTTCTTAAATTCACCATAGACTGGTTTGTCGAAACCACCTACCGACCTGTCAAATTTTGAAAGGATCCAACCAGTGACTTAGCGTAGGAGTTACAGGGGTCAATACTTTGGAAGCATCGGAACGAAAGTTGACTTAAGGTGAAGGTGCCCCCCCCCCCCTATAACTTCTACGCTACTGGTTGGATTCTTCCAAAATTTGGCAGGTTGATAGATAATAAATTGGAAAAATTTCTCCATCCTTCTCAGAGTGGTGTAGTGGTGTTGTGACAGTAAAGGATTTTTTTATTTTTCTTTGAATTACACCACAAATTATGGACTTCTTTGGCCAACCATGAGTATAAATAGCACAAGTTGTCACTTCTCAACCCTGACGATGCTTAACGGCGAAACCGGTTGGCCAAAGAAGTCCATAATTTGTGGTGTATTTCAAAGAAAAATAAAAAAAACCTTGATAGATAATGTTGATATCCAGATTATGCTGAATTTAAGCTAATTTTGTAAAAACGTTTTCAGGTTACAAATTTTTGAAATCCGAAAAAGTAAACTTTCAAGGGGTGTATCTTCGTTATTAGGCTGAACTTTGCAAAATGGTATACCTATAGGTTTTCGTCGTATTTTGACGAAATCTACACACAGTTGAATTTTTTGCTATCATCGGTGAAACACCCCGTATAACTTAAACATGAATCCCCCCAAAAAATCACATGTTTTGTGTTTAAGTTTTCAAAAACCTAGCCGGAAACATAACTGACAAAAAAAAATTAAAACTGATGGTAAGAGTCATCAAATCTATTAATCGAGCAAGTCGAGCAATAATACACTACGCTACTTTAGCAAGAGAAAGAGCCTTCTCCTGCTGTTTCTTAGCGGTCAGTTATCATCAGATTCAAATAGCCTGATTCAGTAGTTGTCAAGTGCATGTTGATGCCCGTCAAACAAAACTGTGGTCAAGGAAATTGTTTTTACTAATAGGTAAGCTGAGACAAAAACTCACGTGAACCACCAAAGTTGCACCAAAAATTAAACGCAAAACACACCTGATATTACATCTGAAAGCACTCGGTAACTCGTTGAAAATGACAGTACATTGCGATGTTTTGATCACCGTACCAAAGCTTTGTTTTTGAAAACTGAAACTATTTCTATTTTGTTCCTTTGTTGTGAGGTTGAGTGGGAACACGCCTTTCCGTCGGTGAACAAATAGGTTTTCATCAATAGACCTACTTGGCTGGCCAGGTCTGTTTTGTAGTCGGGGTCCCATTTTACGAAGAGATTTTTCAGATCAGCAGGAGCAGCGGGGCAGAAATTTTTTTATACGCTGCTGATAAAAGTCTGCATTTGTATATTGCAACCTCCTTGATTGCAACAGGGATATCCTCTAGGTATCTTATTCCTTTTTCCTTCATCTAGAAAAAAAGCTACTTAACCTCTCTTTTCCGGGATTCATTCATAACAAGATTTGGTAAGTACTTGCTGAAGATAAAACTCACCTTTTGGGCATGAACCACGGTATAGATGAATTGGAGATTAGAAAAGTGATACTCAAGCAATCTGCAAATACAACACACAAGTTCCCGAATTTTACAACAATAATAAACACTGACATTGACAGTGACGAGTGACAGTTCCCGACTGTCATTTTATAGTCATTGCGGCAACAACGCCGGGCCCTGCTGAGGGTGATGAGTACATGTGGCTGTGGCAGCACCTCACGGTAATGTAGAACAGCTTTTGCTATTTTGTGAAAATAACCTTTCGTGGTATATATTATCGCGATTTTTTTTGCTCAATATTCCTAAAATAATTCATGTAATGTCTATACCATAACTCTGGTATGTTTATGGCTCCCATAACGTTTTAAAAACAATAATTACTATTCTTATGTGACGAAAGTCAAATAGCGAAGGAGCAACTTAATCCTCAAACAATAAATTCTTAAACAAAACTTAAATTAATTGCTTAATTAAGTGCCACCGAGGAAAATGAGTTAGAGCCTGTATAACTGGTTGCCTATACCCACTAGCCAAAGCTCTTAATGAATCAAGAAAAATCATAATATTTCCTCCATAATTGCCACATCATCGTCAAATAAGCATTGCAATAGACAGGTACAGATTATTATCTGTAACAAAAAAGCAGCACGTAACTGATATCCGATGGTGATGAGAAATAACAATTATCAATTAGCAATCCAAAAAAATAATTATTTTGAAGTGTATTTTGAAGTGTCTCAATCGCCTATAAGTGCATTTTAGGTGTTGCTTTTTATCTAATACCTGAAAGCAAAAAATCAACTTGAGCCCAACTCAATAATTTTTTGAATTCGAATTAGGGTTTTAAATTTTTTGATCTCTACTGTCGTGATAAGTCTTGAGTCACGGCGGATCGTCAAGGTCATGATGACAACACTGCGCAAGAAAGGGAAAGGGCCAACAATAACCTATTTTGTAGGTGTTACCGTGTTTCTGATTTCATGAATGATGAATGAGTGATTTTAAAATTGTTGCTGCTCTATTTCTTCCGCAAAATTCTACCACGTCAGAACGAAACGTCATAAACTTCAAAAGTTCAAAACGTCAAAAAGTGACCTTGAAGCACCGCCGTGTTTTTGGCTTCAGTACGGATAACGGCCTCGCGCAAATCCAAACACAAAAATCAGCAAACCGATCAGAACGGTGTGTATAATGATATTCCAAAATAAAATTTTCGGATTGTCCAGAAATTTTTGCAAAAAAACAAAAAGGAACAACGCGTTAAAAGAATACCAGTTATAGTTTCTAGATGTTGCACTGTTGGTTGCTTAAATCACTTCAGTGGAAAATAAGAGTAGGTACGTTACACTTGACTCTATGACTTACCAACAAAACAATGTTGCGCCGTTGCGCGTAGGCCTGTGAAGGGCACCGCGCAGAAAGTAGTACGGCCAAAACAATTCAACTGCAAAGAAAGTATAAGTGTGATTGTGATTTCCCCCCTTGGTGGCGACTAATAATCATGAGTAGAAGGCAACAGAGTTTGTTTCGTGGTTGTAAAAAGTGTATAAAATGTAGCCGTTATACGTACTGTACCCAAATCGAGACTAAAATTGATATGTGCTCTGCAAAATGTTTGCGATGATATTTTACAAGAAGTGGTGACCTCTGCAATACACTTTTTTCAGTAGCATATCTTTCAATGTGAGGTGAGCATTTTTCATATAAAACTGAGCTTCCACAGAAATAATAACATATTTGCTCTTAACAACAATAAAACACCGGGCTTCCATTAAGGCTAGCCGGAAAACCGCCCTCAACGGTGCCATAAAGTGTTGATGTAAAATAGGTATGAAGGAGATGAAACTATTCACCGTTAATTTCTATATCGAAAAGGTCTTCTGGATTCTGGATTCCATTTTGGGGAGTCGGTGGAACACAGTATAGAAAAGGTCTTATTCGGAATTGCTTTGTTCATATCTCTCGAATTTTAAAACTAGTGAAATAATCATTTGTATATTCCTTAATAGCTGTGTTAAGTGTTAAAAGTGACAGGTATTATTTTGTGAGCGGGGACGCTTGCGAAACGAGCGTTAGCGAATAAAGCAACCCCGCGAACAAAATAAGACACTTTTAACGCGTGTATCGTACAAGATTTGATCTACAATGGTCTTTGAAATGTTCGGTAAATGTCAGAGTTTATTGAAAATATGACAGGAACACGCAGAATCATCATTTTTTCACGTCGCCCATGACGACGTGTTAAAAGTGACGGGTCTTATTTAACGCTTGTAGATAAATAAATTTATCCAATCCGATTGAATAATGCACGCATCATCACACGCATACCTGCATTTTTCATCAACACTGGATAAAGCATTAGAATTGGTATTCTACTCGCGGGTATAATGGCTATTACTCATTCGGATGCTTTACGATACTCGCCAAGGCTCGTGTCGGCAAACTGCATCCTCATAACCGTATACCTCATGAAGCATATTATTAACGTTTTTTTTCACAACAGGATATCATGAAGAAGTAGATAATAGTAACAGGGCCCCCATCCACCTACCGGCTGGCCGGAAATCGATGGCCGACCAGAAGACTCTCGTATAAAATGACCCGAATACTGTTCTGCCGTCAAAAGTTTTCTGGCGGAAGAGTACCTACACACCCACCACCGGCAACTACTTTTGACGGCAAAACATTATTCAGGTCATTTTTGGTCGAGAATTTTCTGGCCAACCGTCCATTGCCGGCCGCCGGCCGGTAGGTGGCGGCCAGTAGGTGGATGAGTAAGTGACGGAAAAAAGAACGAAAAAGAAAAGGTCGAATTTACAATATATCGGAAGTGATGATGATCGAAATACATATGGTCGAAAATACATAATATCGAATAACAGAATGTCGAAAAACAATTGGTCGAAAAACAATAGGTCGAAAAGCAATAGGTCGAGAAACAAAAGGTCGAAAAGAAAAGGTCGAGAAAGAAAAACCGTGAAAATCGAAAAGCCCCACGAAAAGCAATAGGTGGATGTACAATTGTTGTAAAGACAAATGATTTGAGAGTTTGGGACGGGAAAAAAGAAGAACCGAGTCAGAAATCAACTAGCCCAAATTCATTTATGTGGAAAAACCTAATCAGGCCTTGAAAAAAAAAAATACTGAACCTGACAAGGTCTGTGTAGTGTGTACACCGATTTATGAGTATAGGTCAATTTTGCGTCAAAAAACCGAATCAGGTCTGCAAAAACATTACTGAACCTGACGAGGTCCATGTACACAGCTCCACGTTTCAGAGTGGATTTTGCGTCAAAAAAAAACTAATCAGGTCTGCAAAAAAAATCCTGAGCCAGACGAGGTCCATGCATAGTGCTTTATGTGTCCAAGTTGATTTTGCGTCGAAAGACCAAATCAGGGCTTGAAAAAAAAATAAACCTGACGAGGTCAATGTGCAAAACTTGACGTTTCAGAGTTGATTTTGCGTAAAAAAACCGAATCAGGTCTGCAAAAAAAATTACTGAACCTGACGAGGTTCATGTACACAGGTTTGTAAGTCCAAGTTAATTTTGCGTCAAAAAACCAAATCAGGTCTTCAAAAAAAAACGAAAAAAAACAAAAAACTACTAGACCTGACGAGGTCTATGTGCACAGCTTTACGTTTCAGAGTGGATTTTGCGTCAAAAGAAACCGAATCAGACCTGCAGAAAAATTACTGAACCTGACGAGGTCCATGTACACAGGTTTATAAGTCCAAGTTATTTTGCATCAAAAAACCAAATCGGGTCTTCAAAAAAAAAACTACTAGATCTAACGAGGTCCATATGCACAGCTTTACGTTTCAGAGTGGATTTTGAGTCAAAAAAACCCAATCAGGTCTGCAAAAAAATCACTCAACCTGACAAGGTCCATGTGCACAGGTTTATAAGTCTGTTAATTTACGCTGACGCTGATCAGATTCAAAAAAATGTACAGGTGTTTCGGTGGCCTTGCCTGATACTTTGGGAGGTGATTTCTCTCTGAAGAATAAGTCGAAAAGTGAGAGTAAAATTTTTTCTCAAGTGTTCTCTGAGGGAGTCACAACTACTCAATCGATCCGAATTGTAATCACATTTAAAACAGGTATTTCTAGTTCGACATTGTGTTATTCGACATTTTATTATTCGATGTTTTGCTTTTCGATCTTTTGGTTTTCGATATTTCACTTTTCGACCTTTTGGTTTTCGACCTTTTGCTTCTCGATATTTCACTTTTCGATCTTTTGATTTTCGACCTTTTGTACTTTCGACAATAGTGCTTTCGATGTTTTGTGGTACCGTTATTTGGTTTTTCGACTTTACGCATTCGATGTTTTGTTTTCGACCTTTTGTATTTCGATCTTTTTTCCGTCACCCGTGGATGAGTACCCTTACAATACAAAATTCGCCGTTCATTTTCAAAAAAAATCATATCCGAAAGTCGAAACCTCGGACGAAACGTCCTTTTGGACTGATTTTTATCCAACCAAAATAAAGTGACAAGCTGGCGGGCTACGACGGCCAGGGCTGATGGCATCCGCAAAGTTTTAGAGTGAAACTATCCGCGGCCATCAGCCGTATCCTCCATCGCTCCAGCTTGTCACTTTATTTTTGCTCCAAAAAGTCATTCTACTGAAAATAAAAAGTGTACGGGATATAAGTAGGGTGCTTGAGTCATAAAGGGCAACGGAAACCGCACATTTTACAGTAACCATTCTACCACCATTCTCTTCCTTATGCAACTTTGGGTCGATTTATTTATTTATTTACTTGAACGTATAACCGCCCGGCGTAGAAAAATGTGTGGTTCCAAAATTTCAATTTTTTTTCTCTCAAACTAGTGAATAATCCGACAAATTTCTTTCGCATAACCTTCTTGGACACTGTTTTCAGTCTATTCCTACTTTTGAAATGTTTCAAATCGAGTCGACCGCCGAAAATACACTGCGTGCGGGTTCCGT
Organism: Anaspis maculata; assembly: GCA_949128115.1. Taxonomy (NCBI): domain Eukaryota; kingdom Metazoa; phylum Arthropoda; class Insecta; order Coleoptera; family Scraptiidae; genus Anaspis; species Anaspis maculata. The sequence continues at coordinate 53,546,621 of OX421961.1, read as the reverse complement.
AATAACTTAATAATTTTTTCCTTGAAAAATAGTGGATAATTCGCAAATTTTCTTTCAGTGAATAACCTAATTGGACACTTCCTAATTTATTTCTTCGTTTGGAATTATCAAAATCCTATTGCCCTTTATGACTCAAGAAATCACGGAAAAGAAGGTGACAGTGGAAATACTCCGAGCCCTTAGTTTGAAGACTTCTAGTTGTGTAATGGTAATGTATGCATGGTGTGATCAATCAACATGGATGAATGCATCAACCGCGCACAACTAGAAGTCTGGAAATAAACTTGGTCTCAAAGTATTTAAGGTGTCTCCTGTTTTTTTTTTGCGCGCAATCGTACCCACCACCTAATAAGCTAAGGAGATGAAAAAGTTTTATTATTACAGCCTTGGGCTCTACTTCACCTCGGCGCCTCGCACCTCGGTATGTATGATATTCCGATATTCCTGCAACTTCAGTACGTCAATGAGAAAATCAACATTTTTGCAGCAGATTATTTTTAGAGTTTAGCATCATATGTTGGACCCCTCCAGGTTTCGTCAGTGAGTATACCTGAATATACTTTTGTCGTTTCTGCAATACCATCGTCGCTATCGTCGACTAAGTAGTCAATTAACAGTTAGTAGCTGTAAAAAAAATATTGTTACTCACCTCATTTACCTCATTATCCATCGGTATGACCCTTTCCTTTCGCCCGGATAATTGTAAAACCCTAAAGCGACGCCAAAAGAAGATTTATTATTGGAAAAAACAGTGTACCGTTTGCATATTTCCATCTTCAAAATTTCAAGAGACAAAAACGCATGAATCGCGACAAATAAATTTAAATAATTGCAGAAAAGTATTGCACGTTTTCACTTCCGCACTTGAAATTTACCCGACGCACGTTTCTACCGAATGTTGCTCGACGAAAATTTAACTGCACATAGAGAAAACTTCGAACCATGATTTTTTTATAAAAATATAATTAATCAACGCGTATTTCTTTAATAAAAAACCATTCACATTTGAAACAGTAAACAAAAATGCTCTCCTTTGCATCAGAGGGTCGAGTGCGAACGTGACTGATCGGAGCGCTATCTCGCGTTCAAAATCTCAACTGACAGGCCAATAACTTCGCCAAGTTTTAGGCGTTTACGCGCTTGCCACCTAGCGGAAGCTACTCACATACCAAACTAGGGATCTGCGTGGAATGGCGGGAATACTCAGATTTCAAAACAAGTCACATTTTATTGAAAAATTAACATCAATGTCTGCAATCTTGCAAGAACAATGAAGAAAAATGCGCCTCACCTGGCACCACCTTTTGCTTTTCCTCCCCTATTTTCCTTATTATAGGGTTTCTTAACTTTAGAGCCATTCTCCCTTCTGTAAGGTATCACTGTACCTGGTGCTTGATACCTATAGTAATAATAATAAATTAATATTTGCTTTGAACAAGACGAACTCTTGAGAACATACCCCAACTCATCAACAGGAAGTGGTTCAGCTGAAAGGTATATATGAATCATTGGCAATTTCCGCTTGACAACCAACTGATCTAGTTCCGGAAGTAAAGGATCCCAATATTCCTCGACACTAGAAATCCCATATAAACACAAATGAATGTATACAATATACAGTCCAAGCACTCACAGCCGGTGAGTTATCTTTGTGATCTGATGGAGGGTGTTTTGCAGTTCACGTTTCATAAGCTCCGCACAGGTCACGGCTTTTCCCACGGATGGCCCAAAACCAGTCCACACCACAGTTTTTGCAGTGGGGAACTCGTTCAGCGCATGGGTTAGAAGATTTCTGATTTTACTACCTCCTCGTACCTGCATCCATAAGAAATTGTGAGGTAGATCAGAAATTGGAATTTTTGCTCTGTCCAGTGGTTCCTCCACGTTCTTTCCTTTTCTGTAGTTCTCCATGGGAGCTGAAAGTGCCACAGTTTGTTCAAGTCTGACTAATCGCAATTTTTTATACAGTACACTTGTGCTGAAGTAATTATATCGCCTACTAAGTTGCTCAATTTTTATCAGGATAGTTTTTCAAATGCGAAACTTGAACTGAAAGATAGGTTATGTTGTTCCCGTCAAACGTCAAAATGATGTCAATTTATTTCAATTGTCAAATGGATGTTGTCAAATTCTTACAAAGGCACCAATACAGTGAAAATTCAGTTACCATTTATAAATTCTACTCAGTGCTCAAGTGCGCAGGCAACCAGTTATACACGTTTCCAGTGGCGTAGCATTCTAATCTTTATGAGGCCAACCCACGCCCGATCCATTCGTCCATTGACTTGTCTATTGTTATTTCTAAAGCTTTTTTTTTTTTTTTTTTTTTGGAAAATGTAAGTAGATATCTACAATTTATCAGGTCCCAAGAAAGATATTCGGGGTGTTTCGCAATCACGGTTACGAACTTCTAGGGGAGATTCCCCATCAAAAATGGACCAGGAAGGAATACAACTTTGGTGTCCAAAAATGCTCCTCTTGAGAAGTTACAGAGTATATCCAAGTTGAATTTTTGAAAAAGCGATTTTTTGACATACCCAACTTTTGAATCATTCAACTTATTTTGTTCAAATTTGAACCAAAGTTTACTGGAATAAGCTCTCTATCGGATAATAACAACGCATTTTATCAAAAATTTTCAAGGGCGAAGACAATAGAGGGTACCCCCCCCCCCTTGCCCCTATTTTTTACTTCCCTAATTATTTCTTGGGGATGATTTCAATTGTTGGATTTTACCTACATTAAATTTAGAAAAAAAAAGTTATGGTGGATTCATGCATAGAAATTCAAGATTTAAAATTTAACATTTTATTTTATTTCCATAAGAAACCAATGGGTGAACACTTGAATGTTAAATCTTAAATTTTAAATTTCCATGCATGAATCCACCATTACTCTTGCTAAATTTTGTTTTGAGATTTCATTTTCGATATATTTGGGTTTGAAACTTTGGAAAACATTTCAAAATAGCCACTTTCCAAAGCCCAAATTATTTTTCCCTGAAAACTCCTCGGCCCGTATTCATATCCCCCTTTTAGCGTTAGAAGCGGTTTTAAAGATGCGCCTCTAACATTTCCGTATTCATACGTGGTTTTAGCGCGCCTCTATCAACACTTTAAACAGGCGTCTCTAAAGTCGTCTTAAAAGGGGATGTTTAGAGACGCGTCTATTCATATGTCTCTTTTACGTGTCTTTAAGCGATTTTGGATGGTCTCACGCATGCGTCAAGTTAGATGGGATCCAAATGTGCCAACAGGCGTGTTTTGAGTCCATTTAACCTACAAGCTGTGCCGTGTGTTCTTGAGAAGTGTGACGAAAATCACATTTTCTTTCTAAAATATTGATTTAATTGAATTAATGAAGCATGCCGCCGAAATGCAGGAAGTGCACAATGTTCTGGATGTCCCTTTCGGTCATACTCCTTTACTATTTACTGTACTCAAGGCGGGGACGACTTGCACAAAACAGTCGAAACAGGTGTTCACTTGTTAAGTTAACAGATCCAGGCCGCTATTCTTGAAACTGTGGAAGAAACTCCCTGAAAGTTTTTTGCGAGGTTTTATGCAATCCGCAGTACATCAATGTAGCAAAAGTTGTCAGCACTTCCGTTTTGCCAGGCGGAGCTGCTCGGGGTAAATCACTAGACAAAGAAAACAGATCCAGCTGGGCCGTGATTGGTGTATGTATCTACTTTCTCTATCTAGTGATCTACCCGGAGCGGCTCCCGGCGCAAAACGAAACCGGCTTGGGGCTCTTGCCTACCTATGCCTACCTTCGGGTAGGTAGTTTTGAGTACATTTCACAACGTTGCCAAATCAACACCCCCTTTAGTTAGATGGGCCCTAACAGGACGTAAAAGGTGGTCTATGAATACGACCGCTTTTATCAGGTAGCCGAGCGCTTTTTGTTAGAGGCATGCTAAATGTGGCTTAAAAGTGGGATATGAATACGGGCCCTCGTTTCTCAGCAAAAAATGGTGGTACCCAATTTCAGTTCGGTACTGGACACGGGATAAATTTTCAAAGTGGAATAAAATGCAAACCCAGTTAGTTCAAGGATAAATTATGACGAGAATACAAAATGTGGTCCAAAGCGATTTTTTTGCATACATAAAGGCCCGTATTCATATCCCACTTTTAAGCCACATTTAGCATGCCTCTAACAAAAAGCGCTCGGCTACCTGATAAAAGCAGTCGTATTCATAGGCCACCTTTTACGTCCTGTTAGGGCCCATCTAACTAAAGGGGGTGTTGATTTGGCAACGTTGTGAAATGTACTCAAAACTACCTACCCGAAGGTGGACGCAGGTAGGCAAGAACCCCAAGCCGCTTTCGTTTTGCGCCGGGAGCCGCTCCGGGTAGATCACTAGATAGAGAAAGTAGATACATACACCAATCACGGCCCAGCTGGATCTGTTTTCTTTGTCTAGTGATTTACCCCGAACAGCTCCCCCTGGCAAAACGGAAGCGCTGGCAACTCTAGCTACATTGATGTACTGCGGATTGCATAAAACCTCGCATAAAACTTTCAGGGAGTTTCTTCCACAGTTTCAAAAATAGCGGCCTGGATCTGTTAACTTAAGAAGTGAACACCTGTTTCGACTGTTTTGTGTAAGTCGTCCTCGTCTTGAGTACAGTAAATAGTAAAGAAGTTTGACTGAAAGCGCGCTTAGAATTTTAGCGAAGAACAAAATCAGACATTGCACTTTGTGTCGGTAAACAAGTCGTAATCGAGAACAGGTCCAGCAACGCCAAGATGACGCGCGGTCATGAAAAAAAAATAGGAAGAGTTGGCAGTTTCGGGGCGGACATCCAGAGCATTGCGCACTTATCGCACTTTGGCGGCATGCTTCATTCATTCAATTAAATCAATATTTCAGAAAGAAAATGTGATTTTCGTCACACTTCCCAAGAACACACGGCACAGCTTGTAGGTTAAATGGACTCAAAACACGCCTGTTGGCACATTTGGATCCCATCTAACTTGACGCATGCGTGAGACCATCCAAAGTCGCTTAAAGACACGTAAAAGAGACATATGAATAGACGCGTCTCTAAACATCCCTTTTTAGGACGACTTTAGATACGCCTGTTCAAACCGATGATAGAGGCGCGCTAAAACCACGTATGAATACGGAAATGTTAGAGGCGCATCTTTAAAACCGCTTTTAACACTAAAAGGGGGATATGAATACGGGCCATGGACTTTTTCACGCGTCTCCTAGTACTGGGGCATCTACTATCGTGCGGTGATGCCCCGGGAAAAGGGATGAAACGAGAAAGCCATCGAAACAAAACCACACTGATGATTAATCCCCACTGTTCCAAAAATGTCTTCGCGTTGTTATCGTCAGTACTGTTATCGTTACCGAAAAACCCACACAGAAAAACCTGCCAAAGATGAAAAAAAAAGTTGGGGTAACACGCACTTGTCGCTTATTTTTTATTGCAAAGAAAAAATCTGACAGTTCCGGTAATACGTGTTCCAATTCTAAGGTGTTCCACAAGCCAAAATAAAAGCTGTCTCACCTGTGCTTGGTATCCAAATAATCGCTTGGAGTCATACTTTTTATTCCCATCATAATCTCCCCTTGAAATAACTGGATCTGTATTTTATTCCACTTCTTTGATCCCGTGTTTAGTACCGGCCTAAAATTTGATACCACCTTTGTGCAATCGGGCACTAGAAAACCTATTTCAGTTAAAAGGAGTCATGACTCATGATGAGCCTTCTTGGATTTTAATTTTTAGGCCCTTGGGTGTGGCGATTTCTAGATGTTTTCCAAAGTTTCAAATGAAGCTTCTAATCAAAACTTCGCAAGAATAACTTTTCCCTCAAAATTTAACGAATTCAACTCATTAATTTAACAAAATTAATTATTATATTTAGAGAAGAATTTGAACTTTCTTTGAACAAAAATTCTACATCAGTACGACCCCATGGGTCCATAGTCCAGGGCCGTGGCGTGGCATGGATCTGTGGAGCGACTGCTCCAGGGCGCAATTTGTACTAGGGCGCCAAAATCCAAGCTTTTTGATCAAAATTCACTATCAGCACTGACAGCAAAGTGCCTACCTAGGTAAAATTGGGAAATTCTAGCAAGGCGCGTGTAGTTATAGGTACCTGGGTCAAGAATTCTAAGATCTAAGGAATAATTATCTGCAAATTTAAAATTATTTAAAATATAGAATTAAAATCGACGGCCCCGCTAGTCGAGTGGACTGCGTGTTCGCTCGGCAAGCTGCGCTCCCGGGTTCGATTCCTGGGCAGCAGGTCAGGGTGTTGTGCTGTGTAAGCGTATTTTTTCACATGAAATGATTCCAATAAATATACAGCGACTCCTATGGCATAAAAAATGCCGAGAAGGAGAAAAACAAACTTTTAATAACTTTTAAACTTGAAAAAAGTTAAAATTAAAAGAAATGTAATAATAAAAAGTGTATGCTTAATTATTATGTACGAAAAAAAGATTCGGTTTCCGGCGAATTTTCCCCTAGACCTTCTACCAGACGATGAAGTAAGTATTATTTTTTATGTACAAGAAACGCTTGAATACAAATTGAGAAACATACTTAAATCAGATGAATACATCATGCACGTTTCTATAAAAAGATGGATACCATTATACCATTATTGGTTAAGTACCACTACTCGTAATTCATTAATTATTGGTGAAACAAAAATTGATACGAGTGAAATTAAAATAAGATAAGTGAAAAGAAATTTCTTTATCCAATCCTATTGACCAATGCACGCATTATCACGCGCATATACATGGCTACATTCTTCAATAAGACTGGATAAAGCATAGTATTCTACTCGCGGGTAATGGCTATTACTCATTCGGATGCTTTACGACATTCGTCAAGGCTCGTGTCGGCAAACTGCATCCTCATGAGTAAGAAGCAATCATTACCCGCTTGTTGAATAATATACTATTATGAAAAATCATTTTACAAAGTACCTGTAACAATTTAGAAAACAATCGAAATCAATGATTTTGCTATTATTATTAGCATTATTATTATTATTATTGTCTCAAAAATTTCGCCTGCGGCGCTACCTTGCTCGCTTCGCTCGCATTTTCTTCACAAAAAGGGCGTCAAATGGCTTCTTTGCTCCAGGTGCTTCACTACCACGCCACGGCCCTAGACTCCATAGTAACGGATTTTCGAAAATGAGCCAGAAGCTACAGCTTGGAGGCAAAGGATTATTCCGAGGATTATTCGTTGCTTGCTGGCACCTGAGATCTTCTCCGCGGAATGGGACGGAATCCTAGACAAAAAGGATTTCAACTCAACTGGGTAGCTCATGGCCTTGGTACCCGAACCAAGAAAAATCCTGCCGAAATAACGATAAACAATTACAATATTTACTTTTCAGTGTGGGGAGCGTCGCCGATTGCGGGCTGAAGTTCAAAACTGGTTTGAAAAAATTACGAATGCGGACAAGTACATGTTCTTATCAATACATGAGCACATATAAGATGTTATATTTAGAGAAGGATTTGAATTTTTTTTTGACAAAAACTCCACTCAGATACGACCATCGGGTTCATAGTTATGAATTCTTGAAAACGATCGCAAAGCTCTTTATTGCGTCTTCCGATAAATTCCAGCATTGGCCACCAGTTCATTTGCGAGAACTCTATCTAGGGAGGTCCATCGGGTTCGCATAATTGCGTATATGCTGGCAAGCTCTCGAAGCACAGCAACTTCGCCAGTTGTGTCGAATAAGATATGTCTTATTCGCGAGTCGTGATGTCCAGCGAGTTTCGTAACAGTATAAATAATACTTAATTTCATATCGAAAGTGGACTTCATGTTCATGTAACACCCTGGGTCCAGATCGATGAATTAGAAATGGATGAGTAGAGAAAGACCCAATTAAGGCTTCTCCGAATGCTGCTTTCGCAAGCTTGTGACAGATTTATCTGGGAACAGAATCTTAGTAGGGACCTGCGTATCGCTTTGCATATTATAAAAGAGCCTTGTTTTATTGTTTTATGAAATCCAGCACAAGCACAAATAAACAGATGTGTATTCACTTGACTAAGTGAAGTACTTATAGGTACGGCAATATAATTACCTCGTTCAATGCGAGGAGCTCTTTTGTGGTAAGTGACAACATATTAATATAAGAACAAAGAACGCAGAGATCTTTCAGTAAGATTCCCGAAGAGCTTTATTAATTTACTTCCCCAGTCCCATGTTTTCGACGACGCTACGCTGGAAAATTTAATTTCAAACCTCCCTCACCTTTTCAAAAAAAAATCGGCACAGAAATAATGACCCAGAGCGCACAATTTGCACTAGAGATTCAAAATAAAAATGGAGTACTTGGGTACCTACACACCGCTGCGCGTATTCCCGTATAAATTTTAATTATCTCGAGTTGATGGGTCGCGGTAAAATTGAATAAAGCCCAGGCTTCTTTTTGTTTATAATTGTCGTGCCTAGAAGGAAAGGGCTGTTTCGCCTGTGCAGATTAAAGCGAGAGGAGGTTATCGCGCGCAGTATCGCTAATGGTTCTGTTCAAGAATTTAATAGAATGTCGAAGGCACGATATTGAGGTCGTTCCAGTAGCCTACTTGAGAGTGCGAAGAATGAATTTTCGTCGGAATGCACTCGTCATTCCATTCAACGGGGTGAAATGAATTTTGACGGAGCGATGCGAAGAGGTCTGCCTCACGAACAGCATCCGCCCACATCCCGCACATATTTATTCAAGTGTCCTGTTTTTATTTCCAGTTCCTTTGGAAGGAAGGATAATAATGCACATTGACATTTCACGTACCCGCCTCTTTGTAATTTTGTAATTTAGAAGTCTTCCATCCCACTTTGATTTCTGGCTGAGCATATTATGTATATTATAATACCTACCAGAAAAAGTTGTACTTAACTATCTATCCTATGCTCATACAATGTATCTCAAAAGCATCGCATTCGTGGCGTTACAATACTTTCCCGATTAGTATCCAGGAACCTATGAATACTTTTGTTCGAGGTCGAGGCGTCCCTTATTTGGGTGGAAAGTTGGAATTTTATTGGAGGATTGGGAACATTTTTCAGCATTCTCATGATGAAAAAATATACCTATATAAATTGTGTACCTATGTACATTGTACAGGGTGATCACGCTAAAATCCCCTCCCCCCCACACTAGACGTTTCTCCTTTGAGATAATTTGAAAAGGAAAAAACTTTTCCGAAACAATTTTTTTCATAGATTTGAAAATTGGACATAACAATATTTTACAATCTGTAATACACAGGGTTTCACAAAAAACTTTTTATGTAGATGCTACAACACCTAGCAGTATTTAAAAAATTATGGGGTATATATTTGTATTCAGGATGAAAAATTACATCGATTGCAGTTCGAATACTTATACAGGGTGTCGCATCAATAAAAAAAAAGTTTTTTGCGACACCCTCTATATTATAGGTTGTACAATATTATAGTTCCCAATTGTCAAATCTGCGAGAAAAATTGTCCAAGAAAAGTTTTTTCTTTTCCTAATTATTTCAAAGGGGGAACCTCCAGTATGTGGGGGAGTTTTCGTGTGATCACCCTGTACCTAGGACCTAGACAAATATTAGATTGGACTTTTCCGGGTTAAACCTCGAAACCAAATGGTCCCAATGTGAAAATAGTAAGGCCACATTTTAAAGTGTCTTTGGCGTGAATCAGTTCATGGGTAAAAAGGTATTGGAAATGCGTTTCCTCAATTCAGAGAAACTCAAAAAACGCATGTCCGATTTCGCAAATGCTTACACTGAAAATGAATGAAATCTTTCCTCTGGAATATCCTCGACTGGGAATCGGTCCCTCACATCCGACAGCCGAACATCATTAATTTGAGTCCGGCTTAGATATGCCAGGCCGGTTTTGCATGTTCAACTAGAAACATATCGAGTTTCCCAGGGTGGAACGTTCGTCCGTTATCGAGAATTTTCCCTCCAAAAATTAATCCCATTTTTTCGTCAACTTTGTTTCGCAGCATGTCTATACTGCTACGAGCGGCGATCCCGTACATATTGGTAAACACTAGATCTTTCTGGATTCTTCCATCCACGGCCGCAGTGTACAAATGCGTGGAGCTCTGGACATTTCTAGAGTGTGCGAGGAGGCATTGGAATGCATGGAGACTCCAACGTTCGATCAAGGCACATCTGTCCACTTTGGCGGAGGTGCAGATTCCAGAACACATGGAAAGCACTCGGAAGGTGTGTGTGATTATTCAGGAATGGTCTAGAAATCGCATATGCCGGGCCTCTATGGAATTTGCTGGAAGTGGACAGAAAGTTTGGGAACATTATTCGGAGGCCTTATATAAGGCATCAGCCGGCAGCTCGCGGCAGTATTGAATTAGATAGCGAGTGATAACAAGCGAAGTACCTGCGATATAATTCCAAGCGTGAATAATTGTTGGTGTATTTATTGTAGTAGTACGCAGAAATAAACAGTGTTTGTTTTAAAACAATCGTCTCAATTATATTCGAACCCGTACGCGAGATATCGTAACAATACTTGAAAAAGAATATTTCGTGGGCAGGAGTCGAAGTTTGCGCTGCAGTTTCTTTTGAATTTATCGAATGTTTTATTGTTTTTAATCTGTAAAATTGCTTTTTTCTAATTTTCTTAGCGTTTTTTTTCATGGAAGATATGGAAAATCACATGAAGTAAAAAAAAATTGCTCATTTACAACTTCCTGGTGCATGACGGCTTCGAATGTTCATCTTCCGAGATGTTGGAAAAATTCTGAAATATCATGCTTTAAGGGGAAATTCCGAGCTGCTTTCCAATTCTACATTTTCTGCGTTAAAAAAAAAGCGCAAAATCTTGGTAGACAATATTTAAGAAGGTCAATGAAACATCATAGAATTGATCGAGCTTGGGTGAAATTCATGATTCACTCTTTGAATGCAGGTGTGATTTTTTTCAATTGACATTCTGAAGAAATAGTACCTACACACTTGGCAATTCTTCTACTCCACATGCCAAAGGTCCAAATGGCTTTCTTCTCGAAATAGTCAAAAATTCATCTCTTGCTATCACTAGAAAGAAAGTATTTCTCAACGGTTTTTGTTACATGGCATCATGACAAGCTCATGCATCTTCACCTTTTTAGCATATCAAAATAAAATGTCCTTGTGACTGCTTCAAATTAGTACACAAGGTGGAAATTTCAAACAAAATCCCAATTTTTTATTCCGATTGAGTTGTCCTCAAGGAAAACTCAGTTTTCTCTTTTTTTTTTGTTTTATTTTATTTATTCGACTTATTTAACGAGGCGACATTCAGCTAAGCTGCTCTACCATGCCACCTCGTATCATCCCATATCATCACCCTATGATCAAAAACTTTCTTACTCAAGGCAGGCTGTGCGGCCTGGCCAAAATCAGCCTCGTTTGCCTGCGAATGACCAGACCTACGTTGAGTACGGAAGTTTTTGATTATACGGTATTTAGCAACACTATGGTCTGTCGCTCAACTGAATTTTTGAATTACATGGTGAAAACAAGTTTACTCCAAATTTTTGTATCTTCTTTGTTTTTGTGTTTTGTTTTGCCTGCATCAACAGCAGGCTGTTGGGTTGGGGGCTTTCAATAACGATATCAACGAAGTAGGTACCTACCTATCTTTCCGCGCGGATCAGTGGATTCATCAGCGATATTTTGTTTCGATGGCTTTGTCCTTTCATCCATTTCCCGGGGCATCACCGCACGGTAGTAGATGCCCCAGTACTGAGGAACACGTGAAAAAATCCATCTGGTCCAGTGCTGATTTGAACCCGGGACTTCCAAATTTGAAAGCGGGACCGAGATCATCGTGCTCGCGACTGGGTAATTTTTTTTATATTGATGGAATCAATCCAGACAAAAACATTACAAACATTTTTTAAATGACCCTTTTAAAACCTCAACATTATTTTGATGTTGAATATCTCCATGAGCCTGCCGTGGAATTGATGTATTATTATAAGGATGTCTTGAAACAGCTTTTAGTCTTTACACAAAGTTCTTTCTATTATTAAAATTCGCCTACCGGTTTCGGTTGGCTTGCAACTATCTACAGGGCACTATACAAGGTGCTACAAAAGGGCATATCAAATTCGGAATAGGGTCCTTGCACGATTTTTTTTATTGCTTCCAATGATGCTTTGGTAGCCAAAAAGCACCACAGACTGAACGGTTTTTCGGAAATCTTGATATATTATTTTATTTTGTAAATTTAAAACACAAAAACTGTTAGGCATGCAACTTCCATGCACCGATGTGTCAGCTGCGGGATGACGTCATCGTGCCTCGGGCTGAGGCTACTTGATTCTACACTAACAGATTGCGACTACGAATTTTAAATGTTTGACATAATCTCACTGTCATCGTCTCAGACGTATGTGGCTCAATTCAGATTGAAAAGCGCGCAGCACGAGCTTGGGGATGGCCCTGACACGTTAGCAAGGGCGACGTCGCTGTTCGCGGCTCCAAAATTGAAATAGGTCTGTAAAATAATGAAGATTTGAATTTTCGCCGGGTTTCAGGGCGCAGGGCTGCAACCTTGCAAAGAAAAAAACTTGCGAACGAAAAATAGAACTCTCGGGTGACGTCATCGTGGTCATTATAGCTACTGTGGTCATACAAGGTAGAAGCGACCGCGTTTTTGGCGCGAAACAAAAAATTCAAACTTTGATTTTTATTTAAAGGATGGACCAATTTTTTTCAAATTCTTTTTTGGGCGAAAATTATTGTGGATAACGTTTTAAATGATTTTATGAGGTAATCGTCTCGATATAAAATTCATGCAAGGGCCCTAGTGTTATTGTTAAAAAGCAGTGATAAGTTTAATGTAGGAAGTAAATGCTGGAAAATTGCTGTAAAATTTAAATTGTACAGGAGATTGTTAACACTGACAAGTAATATTATTAGACAATTCATAAGTTTCACAACCAACAAAAAGCAATAATGTAAATAAAAGGTGTCTAGATGGAGGGTGATTTGATATTTTGGTTTTGTAAAAAAATATTTTTGGCTTCAATAATAATTTTCATAGCTTGTATACCTGATAGGTCATCAGTCTGTTCGTTTAAGTACACTGTGTACTGGCCCGTAGATGGCTGCAAGCCAGCCAAAACCGGTCGGCATTTTAATAATATAAAAGAACTTTGTGGAAAGACTCAAAGTTATTTCAAGATATCCTCACCTTAAAATTAATTTGTTTTAATGGTGAAATGAAATCTATCTTCTGTGAATGTATTTACAGTATCCACGGCAAAATTGAAAATCTAAATGGCTACTTATGTACCAATTGCTGCCCCCTCTTGCAAGCTTTTTTGAACCTTTTGTTCATTTTTTTTGCTTAGTTGTTGTTGAAACATTGGATCCTATTGATGCTAGATATTATGTTGAATAATCATTCTGCAAAATCATGGATTATTTGGAATAAATTTGGCTGTACTTAACGGAAATTAATGTCTCCTCGGTGTTATCAACCAATTTAGATGCACCTTTGGTTTGAAGGGCTTTCAAGGTTCACCTAAACGTTCCGAATTTTCAGGTTTCATGTTGGTTGAAAACTTATCAGCTTATATTAGGTATTGGTCTTAGCCCCGCCCGGTATACAGGGTGTTTCAGGGATGATAGCAAAAAATTTAACTGTGGGTAGATGGTAGATCTCGTCAAAATATGACGAAAACCTATACCTACATATACCATTTTGCAAAGTTCGGCCTAACGACGAAAAAATCAAACATCTTCTAGGAACTCAGCAGCTTGAAAGCGCAACTACCTACTGTAACCATATTCATTGTCACAAACTGTAAATTCTTACTGCTGAACTACATCTATCTATTGCGCTATAATATCACTGCCCTTAGTGCCTTTTATTAAAGACAAAATAACAGGAAAGAGGCCTCGGAACCCATTTTGTTTTTGTGTATTTTTTTTGTATTTTTTTAACCCAAATCGACCAAAATTTTGGGGGCCCTTCGCCAGAAATCTAGGCCGAGATTGCGGCCTAGCGGCCTTGGTCAGTCCGCCCCTGAGTTTGATTTTGCCAAACTTTCTAGATCCGCAGCAAAAAGAGTGCTTCCGAGCTTATCGATGACATCATTTTTCCGTGCAGTCAAGGAGTTTGTTTCTAGATCCAGCCACAACTCGTTACACTGTGCCTCTCTGAAGAGGTGTCTAGCTTGCTTCGCCCAATTGTACTTCACTGGAGTATTTGCATTATCCCGGTCGAGTTTATACAGGGTGTTTCAGTGACCTTGCATAACATTTCGGGAGGTGATTCCTCTCAAAAAACTAAGTCGAAAAGTAAGAGTAACATTTTTTCCTAAATTGCTTCCTAAGGGAGTTACAGCCCCTCAAAGGTACGAAGTGAAACGGAGTTTTAAATTATTTGCTCAAGAACCGTCAAAAGGAACAGCTTCAAATTTGATGTAGGAAGGTTTCTCAACAATGCAAATGTACAGGCAAAATTTTAAATAAATCTGGCCAGTGGCGGCGAAGTTAGGGGTAGGTTGAACTGTCAGAAAAAAAAAAGTCTGCAATCCGTTCGTATTTTTGTTTGCATATTTAGATAGAACTGTTCAAGACTAAACATTTTTCCTGTAGGATGCACCGTTCACGAGTAAAAGTCGAAAAACCAGGAACGTGTCGAATAATTTTCTTCTGGTGGTTAACCGACCCCAACCCCCAACTCCACTGATGATGGTTGAATTTGTTCTAAATCTCACACGTGTTTTATTTGCACTGTGAAGAAATCTCACTGTGCCAAAAAAAAAATAACAAAACCAAACAAATCTGACCAGTGGGGTGGAAATTAGGGGTTAGGTTGACTTGTTAGAAAAAAGTCTACGTTCCGGTCGTATTTTTGTTTGCAAATTAAAATAGTCTCTTACTTTCATTTACATGTTAGATCGGTACCTACTTACCACTTCCTGACAAAAAAATAAAAAAATAAAAACCGCATGTCATGTCGCACGTTCCTGGTTTTTTCACTTTTACTCGTGAAGGGTGCATCCTACGAAAAAAATGCAAGGGGCATAAAAGTTTAGTCTTAAACAAGTCTATCCAAATGTGCAAACAAAAATACGAACAGATCACAGACATTTTTTTTCTGACAGTTCAACCTACCCCAACTCCGCCGCCACTGGCCAGATTTGTTCGAAATTTTGCGTGAACATTTGCAATGTTGAGTAATCATTCTACACCAAATTTGAAGTTCTCCACCTTGACGGTTCTTGAGCAAATAATCAAAAACTCTGTTTCACTTCGTACCTTTGAGGGGCTGTAACTCCCTTAGGAAGCAATTTAGGAAAAAATGTTACTCTACTTTTCGACTTATTTTTCTGAGAGCAATCACCTCCCGAAGTATTATGCGTGGTCACTGAAACACCCTGTATAATTGTTCAAAACAAATTTTTGGTAAACGCTTATGATCCATAGACTGCAACCTAATCAACCAGGAAAAACAAGCTTTCACGACCGCCCGTTTCAATGATACCAGACCACATTCCAGTCGCATCAAGTAATTCGGTGTATTCCTGAGTACTAGATAATAAGTAGATACTGGACGTAAGTGAAGATATTTGGATCATTTACCTTAATTAACTTCAAAGTAATTGCGGATTGTACTCATGGATTTTTCTCTCTACCTTATTCTTTTCACATCTATCGACTTTTGCTCTTAAAGATATATTCAGCACCTCCACCATTTGTGTACAGGTTCGTCGTTTGACCGCCCGTTCGATTTTCACATTGTTGACTTGCGTTTCATTCCCTATTCCCTAACTATCAGTACTACAAGAAAAGTCAATAAATATAGTGACCTTGGCTCTCTTTATCAGTTTTATCCAATCGCAGCGTGCAGCGGAGTACCTTAAGAGGAAACGCTGCTGCTGTAGTTGGCACTTTTCCTTATTACTCAACTGCCGAAGACTTTTTACCCTGATATACTGATTTTTTAATTTTTTATTAATATTATAGTACTATCACTAATCAGTAATCACTCAAATCTCAATAAAAACCTGGCTAGGAGAAACCTGGGCCTCTCACTAAGAAAACCCAAATGACTGTTGAAAATTGTTGGCCATATACAACTCGTCAAAGGTTTTTGGCTTCTGTGCCTTGCTTTCGAGGGCTGAAGTAACCTAGGAGGTTTGCCTAGGACCTTGCCGGGGGGAGGGGGGATTTGGCGCCGGTGTCCCGCCTCCGAGTGGCTCTCACCACAGCGCACAGTGGGACAAAATCAGTTGTCGGCGGCCAAAAGTCTGAAACTCACCAGATCGTCTTAGAATATTGGGGTCATCATAGAAAAAATATTGAAAAAATTTCAATTGTGCTCGGGGGTGAAATTGGGGTTTGGGGTTGAAAAAAATAAAAGAACAACAGAAAAATTTCCAGTTCAGCGAATTTTCTCAGAATATCAAGGCGATTAAGGGAAAAATATTGAATAAAATTCATTGACCCTTGGGGGTGAGATTCAAGGGTTGAAAAAAAAATAACGAGAAAAAAAATTGAAATTCATCAAATCGTCCTAAAATAGTGAGGTGAATATGGGAAAAATATTGGAAAAAATTCTGACTTCAAGTTCTTAGTGATGATAAAATTCAAACTAGAAAACATGTTCGTAACGAAAAAACAGAACTTTTCACTTTTTATGTAAAACACCCCTAAAAACAACCCTGCTCTTCCAATATCATTGGAATAATGTTTAGTTGAAAATCTTAACACGATTTCGCAGCAGTCCAGTGAAAATCAGCGTTCTCCAGAAATTTTGAATTTTTGTCTCTTCATACATATATTTGAAGAAAAAATTGTTGATCACGGGGACGCACGTGGACGCATACAATTTCTTTTGAAATCAACTTGAAAAAGGTGTAGCTTTCAGTGAAAGAAGTTGTAGGCTGGAGCAAGGTGGAACATTTTTTGTAAGCCACTGCAAAAATGGAACTCTTGGAAAACAAATGACCCGAACATCGCCATTCGAAATAATATATAATTCTGAAACAAGTGAACATATATCATGTGTGAAGTATGATTTACTTTCAAAAAACTTCAAGTGAGCTATGGTAAAATTTATAGAATGATATCTGGCCTCTGAAAAGCACAGTCGGCAATACTACTTCAGTCACAAAATGCTATGAAAGTGTTATCAGTAGAGTTATTTTGAAGTCCTGTGTTTGAGGCATCACACAAAAGTTATGAATTGCTTTGGAATCTCAAGACTTTGGTAACTTATAAATCAACTATTTTTCTAAATAATAGCAAAAATTTGGGCCGAAATATCAAAATGACCTTGCTCGACTTTTGGCCACTTTTTACGGCACTTGGCCCACTGTGCAGCGCCATGGTGCAGCGGAAGCCGAGGCAGCAAATCACATTAAGACTAGAAGAATTTTTGGCCGAGATTCACACGTTTTTTTTAGTAGAAATCTCAAAAAATCTGAAGATACGAAATAAACAATTGAGTTATAGAAAGAAGTCACGAAGAACGGGCCAAAAATTGACAAAAGCATCCAAAAAAGTATGTGACACGTGCGTACCTACACAAAAGTGAGACTTCGCAGCTGTCAAGGCATTCTAAAAACAATGCATTTTTTCAAACAGTCGCCTAAGAAATGAACTTCCTAAAAGGTGGAGTATCTCGTGGGAGCCTCGTGGTGCGTCATTTTGCCATCACCTTGTACCTATAGCAATAAGATTTAAGTGCACCATTTAAAGAAAAAAATCATATTTTGGCTATTGAGTACACCCTCAGCCAGGCTAATCCGGAAAACATCCGAAGGTATTCCTTCGATTCATACTTCAATTTGATTAACAATAAAAAACTCACCCGCACATACCTATAAATTTTCAGATATGGTAGTAATTTTGGAATTTGTGACATTCGAACTTTGAAAGCGAGTTCAGCTTGAAATTTAATTTCAGCGCATCATACCGCATCGTAAACAATGGCACGGATTGGTATGTGTGTGCTGGTGGTGGTGGTGGTGGTGGTGGTGGACTGGAGTGGAAAGAGTTGGGAGGTATATGACGTTTTTGTGGGTGGTGAAAACTCAATTAGATCAAGAAGATGCTTTGTGCTGTTGGCGGGGGTGGAAATTATAGGAGAAAGAAGTCGACGGTCTAGAGGGGATGGAGATAATTTCACCAGAGTTAAACGGTGGCAGTCGGTGGTGAAGCTTGTGTGCGTCTCGACTTCGAAAACTTCGCCCGACCTACTCCCGGAAAAGCAACAGGTAGGACGGTGGAATATATCTACCTATTTCCTATTAGCAAATCCAACGTATTATCTTGAATACCTTCTTCGTCCTAAAAACTTTAGAAGAGAAATTCTAGCCTTGAATACATATAGCCAATATTGAATTATTGAACCTACAGATTACCCCCAGTAACCCTCAATACAGGAAATACAGCAGAAAAAATGTTATTGTTTTCAACAATCAGTTACACCAACAAAAATATGTACCTACGAATACAAACACCTACATAGGTACTCGTTATTAAAATTGGATTAATTGGAGCACGAACAAGTATAGTGATATTCGACTTTTCTATGACCCATTTTGCGAGAAACTCTAGATCGGACTGAATCTCTCAGGAGTCTGAAATCATATTATCATTGCGAAAAAATCAATTTGGCTTGATGAAATCTTTTACCTGGTGACCTATGGCATCTACTATCTGATGGGTAATCGAGAATCTTGGGGCCAGCAATCATTTTCCAGGAAATTACGCTCTAATTACCTACTACTCGTGGATAGGTATTAGATATAGGCATGCCAAAGCTTCGGGGTATTCATTAATGCAAAATATTGAACATCTTATTTCCTATTTTAGCTTTCTCAATAAAAGTAAGAAAGAACATGAAACACCACGAAAAACTATCTTTCAAGTATCAACCCAAGTATAATATAGCTACCGCGGATGATTCTAAAATGGCGGACTTCACCGCGGTACTTTGTAGATGGGACTTCGGGGACTCTGGAAAAATGATGAGAAAATTCTTTCTTGAAAATTCTTTGCTCAGGCTCTGGTCAGACCAGACCTTTGTTTTTTTGACCCTAATTTCGTTCTTAACACAAACATATTCAAAAAATATGACGCTGTGATATGCAAAATAATGTTTGTCAACCGATTGCAAGTGGAAAGTTTTCAAATAAAGTCACACTTTTTGTTCAGTTAGTACCATGCGATCAACAAAATTCGGAATTGGGGTAGGCTGTGCCCTGGCCGAAAGCAGCTTGACATCCTGAAATTTGACCAGGTCACAGCCTACCCCAATTCCGAATTTTGTTGATCGCATGGTAGTAGTAGTACCTAGTAGTAGTAGCTGAATTAGGTGGGTACACAAAGTAAATACCAAGGGCTTTTGCCGAGGGTTAGAAAAACCTATCGGAGCGTCTTGAGGTCTGGACTACAAGAATGTTTTGAACAAGTTGAAGCCTAGAATGCGTCTGGTTTATGAGCTCACCAATAAAATTTTGCAGAAAGAGAAAATAAGTTAAGGCGAGCTATGTTAGCAAACCAGTGGCGGACTAAGGGAATTGGGGGCCCGGGGCGGAGTTGTGAGATGGGGCCCCTAAGAAGTGAAAGTTGAGAATATGGAGGGGGGCCGGCAGACTTTTTGGCCCGCCCTGCCCGGCCGAAATTGAGCAAAAGCCTAAGAAACAAAAAATGAGTTGCTAACTTGACTACATATAAAAAACACAGTAGCGCAGTCAGAATTTGAGGGCGGAGAGGGCAAAGGCAACGGCGAGGGTGCAAGTCAGGGAAAAATAGCGCCGCAGGCGTAATTTTTTGGGCATAATAATAATGATGCTGATGACAATAGGTATTTTTCATGCGTGTTGCGATTTCGGTTTTTGACGTTTTCACCAAAATTACTTGAGAATCAAACTTCTTTTCAGATATTTTTTGCGCTTCTTGAAAATTTTCGCCAGAATTTTTTTCTGTATCGGTTTAGTGTGAGATGAAGTGCCGCGGGCGCTTGTGAGGTAGAGGGGTGGGGTCATCCGCCCACTTTCGCTATGCCACTGACCACCAGTACCTAAAAGAAGTTTTCGGTTCCAACTTTGGATATTGAATTGGATTTGGACTGTTGACTTAATGCTAAAACCTACTCGTATGTATATATAAAATTAGGAATAATATGAATTTCTACTATCTGCAGCGCGCAGACAAGATAATTTTGTTGTTTTGTCTTTCCCCTCTTTTGAA
Source organism: Anaspis maculata (assembly GCA_949128115.1). NCBI lineage: Eukaryota > Metazoa > Arthropoda > Insecta > Coleoptera > Scraptiidae > Anaspis > Anaspis maculata. The sequence goes on along the minus strand of OX421961.1, from coordinate 53,526,394 downwards.
AAGAAATAATGAAATACAAAATTCCAAAAGTCTTGAGGCCCCTGGCACTGTGATATTCTGGGCCGGAGCCCCTAAAGCGTAAAGTGAAAATAATTCGCAGAGATTCAGTGATACAGACACACCTATATTGCTATTGTGTAGGCCCCCAGACCTGTTGTCATGGGGCCTGCCAAGGTAACTTTAAAATGGAAAAAATAGGAAAACAATGTTTCTCACCGAAGTAATATGCGAAAAAAATGATCATCGAGGGAAAAACTTGAAATTTTTGGATTTTATCCCAATTTTTTTGCAGTATTTTTCACAAACAAGAGGAATTGGGGGCCCCATCAGATGATTGAGGCCCCGAGGCCCGGGGCGGACCGCCCCTACCGCCCCCCCCCTTAGTCCGCCACTGTAGCAAACGTTAACTTTTTTGTAATGCATCAGTAACTCTTTTCCTCGTTACCCGATTTTCAAAATTTCTGGCTCATTTTGAAACTAAAGCTTCAGGTAGGAATACCAAAGGATCAAAATCAACCTAAGACAGACATTCAAGATACCTACAGGATTGCATGAAAAGTTACCCAAACCTGAACTTCTCTCGGAATCTGAGTTGAGAGGAGAATCGAATGAAAATCAACTTAACTTCTGGAGTATCATTCATTCTGAACAGTTCAAGTTGCTTTCTTCTTCTGTGGGACTAGAATTGCTGGTCAACTGACCACATTTGAACTGTTTGCTTTTAAACGAGAAATATCGCCCTTCTGCACCTGAAAATGTTCGTAGCCAAAGTAACAAAAGCCTAATAATCACTAACAAACAATGATCGACAAGTGAGTGATTGTTCCAATTTTCGTTACGTTGGTTACGAGCAGCTTCATGTGAACAAGGCCCCGATTCTCTTCCGACAACATGCGGTTGTAATTTGGTTTCTTTTACTAAAAATTCAGGTCTCATGCAAGAAGAGGATACCTTGAAGTGTTCGGAATGGATGATTCTTTCGAAGATGAGTTAATTTTCATCCGATTCTCCTCCTAATTCATATTCCAAGAGCAGTTCAGGTTTTGGTCACTTTTTATGCAACCCTGTTTCTTTGATTATTTGCCTTGAGTTTTTGACTTTGATCCTATAATCCTACTTGAAAGCTTCAGCTTCAAAATGAGCCTGAAATCTCGAAAATCGGTCAGTTTTTGTCAAAATCAGTCGAACAGTTTGGAGAATATGATAAAAACCTATTTCAAAAATCAAACTTCGGAGAGCCCTATAACTCTACCTATTTCTTTACAAATGTCTGATTCATCGAGTTTGTCATATTTTCGCAAGGAGAATCTCACTTGAGATCTTTGCACCTAGGAGTGAAACGATCTGCTCTGGCTCTATCGGCTATCTCCATGATGGTATTTTTTATCGGTCAGTAAATAGGTAGATGCCTATTTGAGTCCTTCTCCTGATTTAACAATACCTATGTTAATAGGACACGATGGCGCGGCATACGACACTAACTCAGTCAAAAAGCGCGCCAACACGGTGCAGTTTACAAGTCTCGTACGTGCACATTTCAAAAGATATTGAGGTGCAGTTTCCTGTAATTGATATAGAGGAAAGTTTGACAATGCCAACTATGTCTCCAAGATTCCAGTTCGATGAAAAGCAAGTATACTCCATGTGGTAACACATTTGAAGCTTTACCAACTTATTTCCACTTGACCTGTCAAAAAAAAAAACAAAAAACCGGAACGCAAGATTGTAGCCTGATGTCTGTTGTATTCAGGTTTAAAACTGCATTCAAATAAGTACCACGACTGTAGACCACATGACAGGTTTAAAAGACGCAAGTTTCATGATTTCATCAGTTAAATTCCACCCAAAGCTAACAATCGTGATGCAAGCCTACAAGTGGCCGCCTTAAGTAAATTAGGTATAGGTGTGGTCACCGGAAACAGATGGCTGCCATTTTGAAACGACGCCATTTTTAAAAGTGTCACCAAAACATTTCGGTATCTCCACATACAGGTGTCCTCAGAAATAATCGATATTGCTTAAGGGTAGATGTACTTTTCCGTGGCAAATCAGAATCTGCATTCGAAATTTTCCTGATGTCCTCTGTTTCCGATATACCTACAGATGAGTGATTCACGTGTTCAACATAGAACTTTGATAAGCAATATCTCACGAATAGAGTAAATAGAATCGATTGAAATTTTTCAGGTGTATTCTAACATCAAGGGCCTTTGTAACACCCGCTATTCGTTTATGGAAAAAATACAGTACCGTACTCAAAACTTTGTTCCTCGGATTTCTGTTGAAGAAGTCATCCTGTATAGACATTTTTCAAAATCTGATGTCATATTCGGAATATTCGTAAATCAGTCAAACGCTATTCCAGGTGGTCAAACAAAGTCATCATTTCAGTTCTGGTGCTCCAACTAACCAAGGATAACTTCAGGAGAATTTTCTGGAAACATGAGTTTGTAACCACGATTCCTACCCAAATTCATGTTTCCAGAAAGTTCTTCTGAAATTATTATCGGTTAGTTAGAGCATCAGAATTGAAATGATGACTTTGTTTCACCATCTGGAACGGCGTTTGACTGATTTCTATTGTTTTTGAACAGATTCCTGAAAAATTCCAGTTATAATTTTTTTTTTGAATCAGGTGAAAAGTGCCAAACAATTTGAGAATCGCATTTTGTAGCGTTTTTCATGTAATCACCGAGTATGACATCAAATTCTGAAAAAAGTCTATACAGGCCGGATGACTTTATCAACAGAAACTCGATGAACAAAGTTTCAAGTACGGTCCTGTATTCTTATAATAAATTAATAAAGCCTGAATACAAAAGACATTAGGTTACAATTTATCGTTCCGTTTTTTCTGATAGGTAAAGTGTGGCACTAAATTGGTAATGCTTCAAACTTGTTTCCACTTGAATCACTTGCTTTTCATCGAACTGGAATCTTCAAGACATAGTTGGCATTATCAAACTTACCTCTATCAACTATACAGAAAGCTGCATCTTGATATCTTTTGATACGTGAACGTATACGAGTCTTGTAAGCCTTGACTGTGTTGGCGCGCTTTTTGACTGAGTTTGACCTGTACGCCGCGCGATCGTGTCCTGGTAAGTCGAATTTTTTGATGCTCCATGAGCTATTAGAATAAGAATGTCTTTTCAGAAATGGATTCGAACGAGTTCAGAATTCGTGGAAACGAGATGATCACATTCATCAGCGATTACATGGAGAATTTGCACCTGCGAAGAGTCACGCCCAACATAGAACCCGGATACCTCCGCAAGTTGCTTCCCGAAGAGGCCCCCGAACAGCCGGAAGATTGGGACAAAATAATGACCGATGTCGAGTCAAAAATCATGCCGGGCGTGACTCACTGGCAACATCGCCGGTTCCATGCGTATTTTCCGTCTGGAAATTCGTACCCTTCGATTTTGGGCGACATGTTGTCCGATGCATTCGGATGTGTCGGATTCTCTTGGGTATTCAAGGCCATACTGGCAGACATCGGAACTTTCAATGAGTTTCTAATGACGTATAATTTATAGGCAGCATCGCCAGCTTTGACCGAATTGGAGACTATTGTTTTAGATTGGATGGGAAAAGCTATTGGTTTGCCTGACGAGTTTTTGGCTTTCACTGAAGGAAGTCGCGGTGGAGGCGTTATTCAAGTATGTAAACAATGAAAAACATCAGAATACATTGCAGAGCCTACTTACTTGGCTTAGTTCTTCGGAAACCTAGTTTAAGTCATTCTAAACAAAATATTTGAAATTCTAGACCTCAGCCAGTGAATGCGTTCTTGTTTCATTGCTCGCCGCCAGAGCGCAAGCTCTGAAACGGCTGAAGCTCCAACATCCTTTCGTTGAGGAGCACGTCCTCTTGTCGAAACTGATGGCATATTGTTCAAAAGAATCGCATTCCTGTGTCGAAAAGGCCGCCATGATTTCCTTTGTGAAACTGCGAATCCTCGAACCGGACTCCAGATCATCCTTACGAGGTGAAACTCTGAGAATGGTACCTCATTCCCTATCCATTCAAAGCTTGATCATGTCTCATCGTTATTCCTTCCGCAGGCAATGGAAGAAGATGAAACAATGGGTCTGGTTCCGTTCTTCGTTTCAACAACGCTAGGAACTACCTCGTGCTGTTCGTTTGACAATCTCAAAGAAATCGGTCCGGTTTGCCAGAGGTTCAATGCTTGGTTGCACGTGGATGGAGCATACGCTGGTTGCGGATTCATTTGTCCAGAGCTCAAATATTTGCTGGCAGGAATCGAATATGCCGATTCCTTCAATACCAACCCAAATAAATGGCTCCTGACCGCTTTCGATTGTTCTTTGATGTGGGTGCGCGATCGCATTCGTTTGACCTCCGCTCTGGTCGTCGATCCGCTTTACCTTCAGCATGGATACTCTGACGCGGCCATCGATTATCGTCACTGGGGAGTTCCGCTGAGTCGCAGGTTCAGGTCGTTGAAGTTGTGGTTCGTCCTGCGGAGTTACGGGATTTCCGGCTTGCAGAAGTACATTCGTCACCACATCCGATTGGCCAAATACTTTGAAGTGCTTGTGCTCAAAGATAAGAGATTCGAAATTTGTAATGACGTCAAAGTATAACAAGGTATTCTTTACTCGGGAGGTAGGTATACTTAACATGCAATTTTTCAGATGGGATTAGTATGCTTTCGTCTCAAAGGCACCGATAAGCTCAATGAAAAGTTATTGAGCAATATAAATGCTTCGGGGAAGATTCACATGGTTCCATCGAACGTCAATGATAAATACGTAATCAGGTTTTGCGTGGTAGCTCAAAATGCCAGCGAAGAGGACATAGGTGAGTATATTGTAATACGCGGTTTCACATGCGTGAATGATAATTTTACTCTCACCTTTTGAACTTTTTTCTCTTGCTCAAATCTTCAAGATTATGCTTGGAAAATCATTATGGAATATTCGGAAGAGTTGCTCGATAGCCAGGCCGTCGAAAAAGAACAGGTGGGTCGATTATATTTTGAATGTTGTTTCGCATTTTTGTAAGATTCATCAGTATCTACATATTTACCACCATAATTCATTTCTATACCTGTTGATGCCTAGCAATCTTAGTATAGGTATTCAATCCATCAGAGACTAACTTAATGCTGAACGATGCAGTTCCTTTTATATGTTTTTATCAAATGAAAATATACATTTTTTTCAAATTCAAAGCTTCACAGATTTTGCTTATATTAAAAAAAAATGAAAACGTAAATATATTATAATAGAGTATGTGTAACAAGCAAAAAAGCTCTGAGTCACATAGATCAATTTGAACTCCAACAAAGATGAAGTCACTCGCTTCAACAGATGATTTACATCAATAATTAATAATTATTATTGTTAAGCAAAGTTTATTTTAAACAGTGTGATGATATTGTCAACTTCTTTCTCAGTCCTTATGCTCATCTTTCTCAATTTCATTATGCATATGCATGCCCTGGAAAACCATGATTAACTAGAATTTCGTAAAAGCTCCAAATAAATACACCGAGCAATAAGGGATGCGAAAAACAAAAATAATATTTGCGATTCAGTGCCCGGAATAAGTCAAGATCCGAAGTAATTACGAAGTTCTTGCTGGTGCCGCAATGATGAGTGGATGAGTGTACGATAGAAATTACCTCGGGAATCACATTATTATATGAGAAGCGGAGTGCCAATGACAGCAATATTAATGAGTTTATTGTGTGTGATATCCCGCGGCATGTGAAAACTGATTGATTTTTCAGGAACTGAACGACGACGTATTCGAATTTTTGGAGAGGAAGAAGAAGGAGACGCTGGCCCACAAAAGGTCGTTCTTCGTGCGTATGGTCAGCGATCCCAAGATTTACAATCCTTCAATAGCCAAATCCAGCTTACCGTCGACCAGAAGACATCTCACCGAAACGGCCGAGTCGCCAGATGGTACTTTTACTGTTGATCCGCCAATGTAAGTGTTGTTTTTTATTGCATTATCCAGTAATTTCAAGTATATCCCATTCACGCTGTAAATTCAGTAAGGTCACTTTTTGAATTGATCGTGAGCTCTTATGTGGAGGGATACGATAACAGCGTATGAAGCGACCTATTTTTCTGAAAGTTTAGCAAAACATTTTCTTGGAGGAAACCTGACTCAGTCAAATAAATACTTCATCTCTTAAGATCGTACGATCAATTCAAATAGTGATGCTATATTGAATTTACCAACTTTCATAAGATATACCACATACCTAATGTAGAGCACCACCTTGTTCTGGTTTTGGGACAGGACGAGTTTTTCTTTGAGACGAGCTTGTCAGGAGTGCTCCAAAGGAAGAAGTATGACAATACGTCTTACTACACGAGTGTAATACACATCACATTTTTTTCAGCGCACTTCGCGCCGTTTGCGACCTAGAGACTTTAGGTTCATCAATTATTGCGGTATTGCAAACCGTCGAATCATGTGTTATAACTGTCAATCGCGTTATTTTGGCACTTGAATAGACTGTTGGGACTAACATTTATCTCGACTTCCATTTGCAATTTGCAAAACATAATGTGTAGGTACATAACATGTACACATCACATAATCTGTCATGATGGAGGCAACATTCACGCCAGGGAATTTCGATGCGAACTCTACCAGTTCCATCTTCCCCTTTTTTCAGAATTCAGGTATATTTCTAAAGCTATAGGGAGGTACTTCGGTTTACTTCAAAAGAAATAAAAAAAATCAAATTTAGAAAAAAAAAATTTCAGGATTTTTGAAATGTTTTTAAGCTGAAATTAAAGTACCTTACTGTAGCTTTTGAAAGAGACTTAAATGGTGAATCTCTGTCAAGGAATGGGCCCGTTGTAATTGATTCCGCAACGCCTTGTGTCACCAATTCAACTCCATACTTAAAAGCAAAAGTATTTGCTCTTATTTTTATTAATAGGTACGGCACATCGTTCACTCAATTTACGTACGTTAATTGGTTAAGAATGATACTTGAATTGTGTCATCTATCAATCCTCACTATACTCTTTTGATTCATTTCATCGATCTATTAAGCCTGATGTCTGATTCAAGTTCACTTAATTTAAATCATTAGAATACGTAATATTTCATCAGCTTCATGGAAATGGCTCAATATGGATAAATATCAAATAGGTACATCGTACTTACATTGCATAAAAAGTAGTTTGAATGTAGGTAGTACCTACCTATAATTTCATAGCAAAATTTGTTTTTTGTTTCTTCTCTAGAAGTGAGGCCATGGGCAAGACTCAAACACCTCTAAGAGTCAATGGCCACATTCGTAAGTCACAACAGTTGTGGAGCACTTCCACACGATTCGTCGAAATTTTAATTTTGACCAATGGCGTGGAAGTGCTCCACAACTGTTGTGACTTACGAATGCGGCCAATACCAGCCACGATCCTATTGTATTTCTACGTGATTAGTATTAACATTGTAGAATAACAATAGTATCAGCAGCAAAAACATCATTTTTATTGCAGCCATTTTGGAGGGTTGTAATTGTAAATAAACTTATTCATGAACACGGTCGGTATTTGGCTAGAAAATAAGATGTCTCCGCTCGTGTCGTTCAATCAACCGCAGTTGTGTGTGAAAAAAATGAAACTTAGTCCATGTCAAACAAGTGAATACAAGTCTCTGAAAAATAAAAAATAAAAAAAAATAATGAAAAATAAAATACTTATATATTTCTCATGTTGAAAGAGCATATAACCAAAACATTAATTTTAGCTATTAATTATCACCCGTTAAGGTGCGTACAGACCTGAGCACTTTTTCGCGGACGAACAGTGCTCGCGGACACGTGCGTGCGTGTGGACGGGACACACGCACGCATGATGTTCGCGGACGCACAGTTTCAACGCACAGAGCCCGTTCCGAGGCACGGATTCGTGTTCGCGACGCACAATGCCGTCCGCACATGAAAAACGCTCAAAATTCATGATGGACTAGGAAACCCAAAACATACTCATTCGATAGGTATTCAAAATGGGCTTGTACCATCTTCTCATCTTTCACTCACCTTACGGATTTCCGTTGGAATTACCGTTTTTAGGTTCTTCTAGAAAATATCACGAAATCCCGTGAATTTGAACTAAACTCGTCGAATCTCAAGAACTAAAAGCAATATCAGAAAAATTTCTTCGCTGGCGCTTAGAGCCAAGTTCTGCGGTGCTCACGTTGAGAATATTTTTAGGTTCACGTTAATAGGTGGCCCCACAAAAATTGGAAATCAAAGAATTGCACAGTCAAAAAATGGAAAAGACGCGAAATCTTCGACCAGCGATGGACTATGTTAAATTTTCAAAATAGAAGGGTATATATGCGACGTTATATTTGAAGAAGACATTGAAAAAGTTTTATCCTCAAAGAAAATGCCAATTTGGTGTGTCCTCTGGAAGGTACTGATTTTCAAAGGTAGATCTCGGATGCGTAATTTTAGGTTTTGAAATATTCCTTGTTTCTTGGATCAATATTCTAAGTAGTTTACACCTAAAGATGCCAACACGTTTTCTAAAGAATAGAATAAATGGTGGAATAAGTGAGCAGTGGTTCTCTGATCCAAAGATGGCTGGTGGCGTATGTCTTCATGTTAAATAATTCTTCAATAAAGAATTAATCCTTCCGCCAAAGTTAGAATGATGAGCAATTTTTTTCCAATGCCCAAAGTGTTATTGCCTACAGAGTTGAAACGTCCATTGTCCCTCAGGCTCGTTTGTATTTTCTTGTGTCATTATTAGTGTTATCAATATTTTGTGCTTTTGCGTTCCATTTTGCTTTCCTAAATTTCTTTCAAATACATATTTATGCAGTGGAGACATAATAATTGGAACTTGACTGCTGAATCATTATCATAAGTATGAAGGCTGACTCTTTGTCAAATGGACTTGGCAGAGTCCTGAAAAATTTCAACACTAAAATTGAACCAAAAGGTCATCGATGGTATTTCATTGTACAAGCTAAGCGCCACAAATTTCCAGCCAAGCACAAATTTTGGTCATTACTCGTTACTGAAACGATTTTGATCTGCTTGAATTGCCTCTGTGCAGTGTTAGACAATGTGGTGTATTTGAATTTTAGAACTAATGAGGTTACGTGAAATTGTTTCGAAATAGGACAATGCAACTTTTAATCAAAAACACCATGCGATACAGGCCCTGCTAAGGATGATTTGCAAATATTAGGCCTCATACATCACATAGCTTCGATAGGTTATATTATTATATAGAAAAAAGCTTCTTGAGTACAAAAATGTAAGTAAAAAGTCTTCATTCAGTGCCACAAATGAGTACTGACGCTGTAATCAAATTGTTCACGAAGAAATGGGCGGCTCTGCACCAGATCAAGCAAATAATGTTATTGGATGTTATTGTGTCGGTCTTTTTCTCATCAGGTATTATGTTGTAAAGGAAGGTGAAGGATTAAGGCTCTTTCACAAGGAACACTGAACATGAGTCCCATGAAAATACGCAAGAGGCAAAAAAAAAGATTATTTTGCCATAATTTTTGAGTCTGTGAGAGAATCTTTCATATATAAACTTTGAAGGGAACTGGGGCATAAGTTAATCTCACATCATACAACTTAAACGACCTGGAAAATTCATTCCAGTTGAGGAATCATGAGTTTTCTTGGATTTTAATTTTTAGGCATTTGAAAGTCGCGATTTCGAGGCATTTTCCAAAGTTTCAAACCCAAATATCTCGGAAATGAAGCCTCTATTCAACATTTTACAGAAGTTACTTTTTCTTCAAAATTGAACAAGGAATTCAAAAAAAAGTATAATTTCTCAAAAATATCCAGTGGCGTAGAAAATGGGGTGGGAGAAGTTGAACAATTCCTCCGTATCTACGCCACTGGACAATTTTGACAAAAGTTATCTACGTCAAGTGATGAATATCTATTCCGTGAGCATTTGTACCAAATTTGGTTGAAATCGCTCAAATGACTTGAGAGTTATTGTAAAAAAAGATTTTAAAAACAGAACTTTGAAGGGCTCTATCTTTCTTAGGACGCGTTTTGGAGCAAAATTAAATTATGCATGTCGACCTAGTGTTCGACGGACCATCGAATGGTGAATTATTGCTACTATAACCTGGACCGCCCTGTATAGCGTCTTGTAATCGAGAATATTCCAGCTTTACTCAGAAAAGCCGCCAAGGTTCTCGTCGCTCCCGATGTCGTTGCTGTGTTCTCCAGCATTAAGCGGCAATCCATTCGCAATGGCCCTGGAAAAGTCGATTGGCTTCGCGAATATTCTGGCAAGTTTCAGATGCACGGCTGCTTCGCCATTTATAATTGTGTAGGTACGTGTCTTATTCGCGCGTCGTGGTCTCCAACAAGTTTCGTATCAATATTAACATTGTTGTTATGTCCGCTTGTCTTCGGATGATCTTCAATCACCTACTTTTGAATGACATTTCCTATTTCCATAACCATAATATCGATTCATGGCCGTTTGGGAAGAGGTGATCAAAAACCTTATCTTTTTTCTACAGACCCGTTGGTTGGCGTCTTTGGGTTGTCGAAATAATTGCAAATGACTTAATATTGGTCTATTGGGAGATCACAAAATATTGTTTCTCAAGGTAGGTACCTACTTATTCTTCAGATGGTCTAGGAGGATACAAAATACCGTTTCTGATGTTCTTCTTCAAATGGTCTTTCAATCATTTGAAATTTTCGGGAACATAGTTTTCTGAGCCATTGGGTGTTCTTGACAAGTTTAACCACTCGCTGATAACTAACTTGCAAGTCCATTTCATGGCTCCGCAACCGCAATGCGTTCCACCGCCATCATATGGTTTACTGGAGATGTTCAAAATTATATTTTCAGGGCCGTTGGTGTCATCCGATGCCCAGTCATTTTACCTCCAATAGCCTTCTTCAAATGGTCATTCTCTCCATTGACAACTTCTCCATCCTCTCCAGGATCGCTAGTTTTTTGGACGGCACTCGTGTAATATTTTCAAGTAAGGTACATACGCGTCGAACACCCAATTTTAAGTTCTGCATGTCCCATTTCTTTGGTCTTCCGCAGATGGCTTTTTTATGGTTACTTTTTCTTTTTCACAACCATTGGCTTTTTCGAAAGGTTCAATTATTGGTGAAACCACTCTGGTTCTTCTGCTTTCCTTTGTTACATACACTGAGTCGTTGAAAATCTGGTTGACGCCAAGTATCAAGTATCACTCCACATGACCTTAGCTCTGCCTTCTCTTATTTTGTAAGCTTCATTTTTTTCTCTTCAGTAAGGTTTTGAACTTTTTAAGAAAATTATCATGCGCTCAATATATCGAGAAAAGCCTCGCACTGAACCTATTGGGCATCTTCATTGAGGCAACGGAATCAATATTAAGACCCATCAATAACACCAGACCTCTCACAGTTGAGTTGAATCGAAATAATTACTGAAATTCGGCATCAATTTTTGCACGCACATAACAGCGTTCGCACGCACACAAAATGTGTGTTTGTTGTTTCCACTCCACGGAATGTCCGCCGCGAACAGTGTTCATGCGCGTTGAATTCCGTATTTACACGTCCAGACCTGAGCATTTGTACGCGCACGAACACTGTTCGCACGGACGTTCGTCCGCGAAAAAGTGCTCAGGTCTGTACGCACCTTTAGCAGAAAGAATAAGCTGCGCTCCAACAAAATATCCTACTTAGGTACCGGGTGGGCCATAATAAATCGACTTTTTTTGCCTATAAAATTTTTATTCCCTGACCGATTTTGACGAGAATGGTATCAACGGAAAGCCAATAGACTAGGTCGTACACCACAAAAGTCAAAATGGCCGTCACTTTGAAATTCAAGATGACGGAATTGTTTGAATATACACCTTCTTTTGTTTTCGTTCTTTTAGTTCAAAAGTTATGGAACCTCTAAAAACAACAACATAATCGGAAAGAATGAAGTTTTTCTCACAATTCAAGACCAATCCGAGCTTATTCGGTCCATTCGTTCTGGAGTTATAGCGAAATTAAAAAAGGCCTACTTCACATGTTCTGACCAGAAATGATGGTTTTAAATTTTGGTTTCCTGCCTATGAAATTTTTATTCCCTGACCGATTTTGACGGGAATGGTACCAACGGAAAGCCAATAGACTAGGTCGTACACCATCACTAAAGTCAAAATGGCGTCACTTCGAAATTTAAGATGGCAGAATTGTTGAATATACACCTTCTTTTGTTTTCGTTCTTTTTGTTCAAAAACTATGGAAACTGTGAAAACAACAACATAATTGGAAATAATGGAGTTTTTCTCACAATTCAAGACCATTCCGAGCTTATTCGCGCTCCATTCGTTCTGGAGTTATAGCAAAATAAAAAAAGGCCTTCTTCACATGTTCTGACCAGAAATGATGGATTTAAATTTTGGTTTCCTGCTTCCCACATTTTTGTTTTTCAGGACCGATTCCACAAAATTACCTAAATGAGTTTGATGGACAATATCATGGCGATCAAAAGAGCCTGATTTTTTTTCAAGGCTCTGCGCATCTTTACGAAAAGTTCGAAATCACTGGTGGACGCCAGTTAATAGGTGCTTTCCTTTTAGCACAAAACTCACTGATCTGATCTAAGTTAGAGAGAACAAGAGCGAGAAATCGCATGCGCGAAAGTGAGATACCACTAACAACTTAGAGGTCAGACTAAGGTCAGAATACTTAGTTCAGGTTGTAAAAGGAAAGCACCTATTAGTATTATTTAGTATTGTAACAGTATTGTTATGGAAAAGTTATAAAACAATTTGTTCGTATTGTATTTTATGATTTATCTTCTCAGCAGATCAAGCGCTGCGTTATCTTCAGGTAAATACGAAAAAACTTGTATTTTTCAGTTTTGTCCGCCATCTTGGAGTAGATCAGGTTCTTTCGATCGCCATGATATTGCCATCAAAGCTTATTTTAATTGGATATCCATTGACACCAATTTTTGTGGAATCGGTCCCGAAAAACCAAAATTTGGGAGGCAGGAAACCAAAATTTAAATCCATCATTTCTGGTCAGAACATGTGAAGAAGGCCTTTTTTAATTTCGCTATAACTTCAAAACGAATGGACCGAATAAGCTCGGAATGGTCTTGAGTTGTGAGAAAGACTCCATTCTTTCCGATTATGTTGTTGTTTTCACAGTTTTCATAACTTTTGAACAAAAGAATGAAAACAAAAGAAGGTGTATATTCAAACATTTCCGCCATCTTGAATTTTGAAGTGAAAGCCATTTTGACTTTTGTAATGTACGACCTAATCTAGTGGCTTTCCGTTGGTACTATTCCCGTCAAAATCGGTCAGGGAATAAACATTTTATAGGCAAAAATAAGTATTCCGGTTTATTATGGCCCACCCGGTATACCCGAGGGTATAATACCTATATATGCTTGTGTTCAAATTTTAAATCACAGACCTACTCTTATTGACATGAAAAAACCTCGCATGTTCACCATGAAAAAGTGGTTTCGGTAAATTTGGCTGAATTTTTTATGTTGTAGATCTTGGGTTGAGAAATATTTTTCATGAAGGATTGGGTCCTTCGTTCTTGAAATTTTTGAAGTTCATCAAACTGGTTGCAAGTAAGCAATGTTGTGATAATGGGAAAAAAATTGGTTATGTCACCTCAAACTTTCTCGACTAGTATCCAGGAACCTATGGAAAATTTTGTTCGAAACGTCCCTTCAAGTGGGAATTTGGAATTAGGGAAAAAGATTGAAAATAATTTGTAGAAAATTGAAAATTTTACCAGGAAAATTTGAGTTTTCCGGGAAAACTTCAAATTTTATTCCGAATCATCTTCTGGTGAAAGTCGTCAATTAAGGCTTCACTTTAAATGCATCATTCAAGTCCGGTCTCGAAAACCCAGGCCGGTTTTAAATTTTTAACCGAAAAATTCTCGGGAAATTGGAAAAAAAAAGTTGGAAAATGTTCAAGAACCACTTGTTCAAAAGAAAATGGTGAAAATCTGTTCACGGGACAAAAAGGTGGAAAATTTGCAGTTTTCCAGAGAGGAAAACTTGAAAACCGTGGGTCCGATTGCATAAGTTTTTCCTCCAAAAATTGATTTAATCTTTTCTCCAACTGCGTCACTGCCAGCATGTCTCCATCTGAAATGAATATTCCGTGGAGCTCACCGCATGTCGAAGGTTGCACTGCATTTTTTTCAAATTCACGGAATGTGCAAATTTCATTTTGAACCATTACCGTCGAAAAACTGAGACCGTGTCGATTTTGAAAATAAGCCTACACGACGCCCAATCCAATCTACTTTCGATATCAGTTGGAATTTTTCAAAAAAAGTCGATCCCCGAGCAGGAATGAATTTTTGAGTGGAGTCCTGCTACAAAAGCGAGTCGTTCTGGTCAGAACACGGGCGAGAGGCCCCCTCTCGGGTGACAACGGCCAGGAGAAATTTTAAAAACTCATAACACCCGATTGGAAAATGGTGGAAAACTGGAACTGCAGACCTTATTTGACTCTTTTGTTGTATTGCTTCCTGCCAAATTTGGTTCCGTTCACTTGTAAGAGACTTGAAATTTTAAAATTCGCTAATAAGTATTATAGTTAGGTACATACCTACTAGAAAATGTACAGGTACCAATCTGTTGTTGAAACCTTATCAAAGTTGATCGATCGTCCTTAAATGCGATAGGCGTCAAGCCTAGTAGATATAGTGAAAAACAAACTTGGTATGTCAAGTCATTTGGAAGATGATATGTAAGATCGTCACGACATCCGATGGAGACTTCGACTCGGGGGTAAGCCACAAACCCGTACAATTGGCGGAGGAACCGTTCGAGCGCTTGCTAGAATGACAAGCGAAGCTGCTGGACTTTTTAAGCTTCCTCATATAACAGCGTTGCGTTGTACCATAGGTATACACACTACTCGGCCAACTGCACGCATGGCGACCTTTGGCTAGTTCGCCAAGTAATGTGTCCGGCGCCGGTTTTACGGCATTTCTAAAGGTTTGAATTCCCAGTCCTCCCTTATTTTTCACAGCTACCATCTGTAAGCTCCGGTATCGCTACGTTCTCCGTTGGGAAAGATGTACTTAGTTATAGCTGTGGTTATAGCTTGAAACATCGTGAAATAAAGAGAGCAGAAAAAAATACTAGATCGAATTTTTTTCAGGAACGCATCCTGGATAAGCTGGCCCCTGGCATTCTTATTCCAAGGAAAGGACGCCGAAGACGGAGCATCCAGTGACGTTTCAATCCGGTAAGAATCCCCATCATGATCAGTATGCGCGAATAGTCCTGAAAATATGATTGGGAAACCGCTCACGGACATCTCGAAAGAAATTTCCTAGTTTTCTCATTGCATAGTTTTCATATTTTTCGAGTATTTTTCTGTTCTTTTTGCTTCGTGCGGCACTATACCAACGCATTACATTGCAGATTTCGTCATTTGGATACCAAGGTTCGTCTGAAGGCCGCCGGAAAGTCGGCTAATGGCGGCGGTGCCCAATCTCCCAGTCCGGAGGGCGAAAACAGTCGTTCCCCAAAGCGTTCTCCGATTCTCTGCAGAAAAACTGACTCTTCTTCGCCAAATAATAATGAAATACACTAAGACGTATTGTAGAGAAACTTATAGCAACATGTCTGCATCTGGCTTCACAATACACATAATAATAAAATTAGCAATTATTGCTTGATCTGTTTATTTTCAACGTGTCGAAGCTAAAAATAGAAACGTCGGGTATTTCAGAACCCATTTGTCAACGGATCATTATTCCGAAAAACTGGTTATTTTTAGCACGGGGAAATTATGGTCCAAATTGGTGATGTAATGACGAGCCCTCGTTGCAAAGTCGTCGAGACTTTCCCAACGATCTACGCCATCAGGCCATGCATGAGACTACGTCATTGAATTGCCCGTGTCGTGGATCTGGAAGACTTTCAAGTTCGCTGTGTGTGAGTGTGTATGGGTGTATAAATATACATTAAAAAGTGTCGTGTGAGATGAGATAACGGGATGATTGTTGGTTTTTGAAAAACTTGGAGAAGCTATAAATAACTAAATGTTATTTTAACTGAAAAAGCAGCGGAAATCCCGATTTTATACGCAGTTTTTGGAAATTCAGCTCGAATGCTTTAATGTTTGCAAGTGACACTAGATGGGAATCGAAAAATTTCCATGGAAAACATATTGTAGTAAATATTAAAAAACGTGATGCTTCGTCTCTCATGTATGTAGTTACAAGGTTTTTTATTAGATAAATTCGGCACCGTAACAAACAGAACCGCACCTCCATTAATTTCAATATGCTTATAAATAAAAGATGCATAAAAACAAATTCGCAGGTAGGTATGCACAACAAAAGCTGAAATATTGACTAACGGAGATTTCAACAAAGGAACGGGGACACGCTTACTCAGATTTAACATTTTTTGTTACAGTGCCAAAAGTTGAAATTCTTACCAGGTGTCTATGTTTTGATAGACAAATAGCCGCTTTGTCAATTCTTCACAATACTTACAGTGTGCATTTTTTGAAAGAAATGAGTCAAGGAAAGCAAAAAGAACAGCAAAAATACGTACCGCGTGGGTACCACTTTTCACAGTGCTTTCACGATTTGAGCATCACTACCTATAGTTCCTCACTTAATCTCACATCTCCTTCCTTATTGGCAAAAGAAATGTTCGAAATATTTCGATTATTATATTATTATTATCATATTATATATTTCGACTGCCCCTATCAGTTGTGGTAACTTGTTGTGAAATTTCGGCCCCCAGTACCGTAGCCCCTTGGTGACATTAACTTGGCGGTAAGGGATGGCAAAATCTTCTTTTCCTCTAGTATTATAAAGATGGTAGTCGCCATTCTTCGCAAAAATACTCTTATTTTGGTGTATGCACTTCAGGGTATTGAAGATACTGGTCACGGTGAGTATTCCATTCTCTAAGAAGGTCCCTGCCGGCCACTCTCCTTCCGACGCCATCAGACAAGGCCCTGACTGCCCGCTTCTGCAGCATAAGGATAGTTAAGAAGGTAAGGACTCGTTCCAATTCCACAGATGAGTCCCAGAACAACGCACCAAATTGCAGGATGGACTGAATCTTGGCGAAGTAAAGGGTTCTTGCAACCTGGTAAGTGGCAGATAATGTGCCGAAATCTTATTACGCGGTATATTAGAGATGATAATCTTGAACATAGCTCCTCAATATGTACCTACGTACCACCTCAGCTTTCCATCTACATGTACACCAAGGAAACGGATGCTGGTATTTTGTATTTTCCTGCTCATTTCTTGCGCCGATGTAGGTACATTTTTTGGGTTTTTTGCTCGTTCATTGCCAATTTGTTGCTGTTCATCCATTCCTTTGCACTACGAAGAGTCCCGTCCATCGCCTCGTCCTGCTTCTCGTCGGACCATTCAGAAAATATAGCCCCGAGCGACCAGGTGAAACAGTCCTTATTCAAGCTTGCAGAATACATTATTCTTATTGGAACTGTCAGATCTTTTCTTTATAACAAAAAACAAGCGACAAGTGAGTGTTATATACCCAATGTTTGTTTCGGTACACGAATAATAGGATGAAGCTCTCTATTTTATATTCCCATCATGTTCTTTCCTTGAAGTAATCGGATTTGCACTTCATTTCACTTTTAAACATTTGATCCCCTGTTACCGGTTGGTACCGAACTAAAATTTGATACCACGGATGTGCAATCTGGCACTAGTAGATATGGAGGTATGACATCTTGACAAGTTCCAACAATAGTAGGTACATATATTATTTTACGAGTTCAATAAGACGAAGTTTGCCACATGACTGTTTTTGGGGCACGACGAACACAATGGGGAGGGTCTCTAAGGAAGAAGTGCAATAAAGCCACTCGCCAAGGCTCGTGTCGGCAAACTGCATCCTCATGAGTAAGAAGCAATTATTACCCGCTTGTTGAATAATATACTTTTATTGAACCTTTTATTATATACTATTTTATCTATTTTGCCTCAAATATTTGAAAGAAAGTGAAAAATCCTAGAGGCTTGGTTTGCCCTAACAAATGCTCGAAAATTTCAAATTCTAGCTGCTAAAAATAGCAATGTTTGACAAGTGACACTTCGCGACTGACCTTCGCCTACCTTCTAGTAGCAATAAATTGTTTCTATTGGTTAAAAACCGATTGACCAATATGCGCCTTTTCTACAGCGCTTTCAGTAGGTACCTATGTAAAAGTATCCATCGTCAAACCAAAGTAGATAATAAGAAGTATAGGCTGTCTGATTTCTACATGATTCGAGCGGGCTGTGTTTCTGGTCGCCATCGGCCGATCGCGGCCTGAATCACAGCCCACTAGAATCATGTAGAAATCAGACAGCCTTTAGTATATTATTAGGTATATACAACTTTCATAAGACGTAATTTATTGTCACACGACTGGTTTTGAGGCACGACGACCTCGCGAGGAGTGCTGCAAATGTGACAATACGTCTTATCAAACGAGTGGAATATACTATTTTATCTACTTTGCCCTGATAATTGTTTGGAAGTTGGAAATTCTAGCTACTAAAAATAGTTTGTTTGACAGGTGACACTTCGTGACTGACGTTCGGCTACCTTCTAGTAGCAATAAATGGATTCTATTGGTTGAAAAGCGGTCTAGCATTATGCTCCTTTCGATAGATACCGTTTTCAGTATCTTAAAGTTTCCACTTTAAAACCATCAAAGTAAATAAACAAATATTATTGATCAGTTGCAACAAATATCTTGAACCGTTTCAGAAATACCGCCCATCAAAATTGGGTATATTATTATTATTAGTGATTAAAACGACCAACAGGCCTAAGCCCAATTACAGGTCGAGTTTAGAGAAGGCAGTACCTATATACAGAAGCAGAAGTGCAGAACAGGATGTCGACTTCATTCTCGATCAAGCTGTGATTTCAGTACATCCTGCTGAGAGGAGAAGATGCCATAAGATTTGTTCTGGCAAAAGGCAGCAGAAACAGAACCTTTGACCTCAATGAGCACCAGGCACGCGAAAGTCAATCTTGCTCAGAATCTCAGCGCAGTCAACTCCCCCAAAAAGAATCTTGTGCAGGTAAATAACGGAGTGGGCAGCCCTGCAATTGTTCAAACTCTGTAAGTGGAACCTGTTCTGCAGCTCTCTGTTAGGGAAACCCCCAGGAGGATAGACACCGTCCAACCTGTATTATACCTCGGTATATACCAAACACGCAAAACACCCTGTAACTTGTTGATTGCACAACAAAAAGATTGATCACAATCTTCTGTTGATCTTGACTCGTCTTGGGGTCCTCTATCTGCCATTGGTGTATGTATGGGCACTTATGAATCACGCTGTATGCCAGAGTATAATACCGGCCGCTTCACCTGTCATTCATCCCTCATCTAATTGAGGTATCACTTCAGCCTAGAAAATAAGTTCTATGATAGATACCTAATTAATTTATCAAAATACTTGAGCATAATATAATGAAAATAGAAGCTAATTAATTTATTAAAAATATGGAAGCAACAAAAATAGGACCGCGACTCATTTGTAAAAAATTTGCGTCTTTTCGGTAGGAGGATACCTACTTCGTAAATCATGACGCTGATTGTCGTATATTTTACGGTGTTTATACCCACTTGATGCATACAAAACATAACAAGTAGCTATAAGAATATAAAGTTCACTTCATTATATTCTGCTGGGGCGCTGGAGGTACCTATATAGTACCTAGACCTACCTGAATCTTGAATCTAGGTATTCTCATCAAATCTCATAATTTTTTTCCAAACCGCAGTTATGAATGGAAGCCACTACCTAAACACAGGACTGAGTTTGAAATCATTTTGGCCTTCTTTATAACAGGTACTATTATATTATTATTATATATTATATAATATATTATTATATCATTTGAAGATCCACTTTATCTTCGAGATTAACTAGTGCTAGTGATGAATATTAAATGAGTCATTACAAAAACGAGCCTTTTAGTCTGAAGCCTAAGCAATGGTTCGAATAGTGAGCAAAAAATATTCCATTATTTTCAGGTCTTATTTTTGAACACCTCCTGCTATAACCCAGAAAATTAGGACTGGACACTATTCAAGGTACCCAAGCCGGATAAGTATTTATTGCAATTTCAGCAATAGTATTCAAATCTTCATTCAGTGATGCAATGTTGTGAAAGCAGGAAGAGCTTGGCGGTGGTCTTGACATTGGCCGAGGCTTCGCGATTCCAAATTGGGATTCAGCAGGTTACTGTACCTGACTTTACTCTGAACTACTACTAATACATGGTCACATTTTGTTGCTAATCATGATTCATGCTCTCTCTCAAAAAAAATCTGTGGGTCCCTTGGACCAATCCCAATGCCTATTCTTGTCCATCATCGAGCTATAAGCGAATTTATAATTGAAATGGAACGGAAAGGACGAGTCGAAATTACAAAATATTGAGTCACATTTTAGACGTAATTGAAGTATTACATCAAAATTAAGTAATAATAAGCACCTGTCATAAATTCGCAGAAATTTGAGTTAAGATACTTTGCTTCCAACTCGGCTTCCAAGGAACTGAACACTTTTAAAGACTCTTTTCAAACATTATAAGTACTATTATTTACGTAGACACCTCGGTAGATAGGTACCATGCTTGCTTAACCACTTTTTGACACCTTTTAAGGACAGAGTTATATATTGGTGAAATACGGCGTTGATGAATCAATCAGTGTAGGTTTATTACTTGACAGAAATTTACCATTCAGGTCTTTTTGGAAAGCTACAAGGATGTACTTTAGTTTGAGCCTATAGACATTTTCGAAATCCAAAAATTATTTTTTCAAAACTTGATTTTTTTTTGGATTCTGAAAATATCTATAGGCTCAAACCAAAGTACATCCTTGTAGCTTTCCAAAAAGATCTGAATGATAGATTTCTGTCAAGGAATAAACTCAGACGGATTGATTCCGCAACGCCTCATTCTACCAATTTAACTCCGTCCTTAATACGCGATAATCATTGAGTAGGTAACTGAAATTCTATGTTAAAGTTAACTCCCAAGCAAATCACAAATGACAATAGTTTGTTGTGCCTAATTTTGTTCATACTAATAAAATAAGTACCTATCATGGGACCTATAGATAGGTACGAGTAGTCGAGTACTAAACGGTAATCATTAGCTCAGTACCTATGTACAGTGTACAGTGTACAGCACAAAAATCCAGCTAAACAAAGGAATTTAGATCTATCTATAATGAAAAATAGGATGCAATTAACATGTTCTTTTATGACGTTATTTTTATTGCCTTTCTATTGAATTTTAAAATCATCAAACTGCCACGTAATGTTTACTTAAAAAAAGCCTTAAAGGCTTAAAAGTGTAACAAATTATAAATTACAAGATGTGCTGATTCATTCATCTCAGAAGAGTACTAGTATTCATTGATTATTATCGTTATAATAGTTAACACTCATAACTGTAGGTATCCACCTATAAATGGTTATGGCGAGGGTTATGGTTTAGGTAGGTATTCACTAAACAACACGGGACAAGGTTAGTGCAGCATGGCAGTACAGTTTGCCAAAAGAATTTCGTAGGTAAATAGAGTGAACGCTGGTGAAGTCCGCATAGATGGGTAGAGGGATGAAAAAAAAGTGTATAATAATATTTCATCAGCAGGCAAGATCAAGGAAACGTAGGGCTTAGATTGCATTATTTAGGTACACCGTCATTCTGCGGATTCTGCCACTGTTACCGGCGAATTCGCAATTTCAACTGCCGATGGGGGTGCTGCGAGACGAGAACGAGAGAGAAGACTGTATCCTGGGTAATTTTTTGAAAAGGACTCACCCCAGACTTCTCGCTGCCAATTTTTTCCAGGAAAAGACCGAAACAGGTTGATGTTTATTTTGAGGGGGACATCTAGGACACATAATGTCAAATTTTTATCTTCAACCCCTTCGCCCCCACCCTACCTTACTTTAGAATTTCAAATAGCATTACCTATGTTACCTGTGCTACCTACCTATATTACCTACCTATATTACCTATGTTGTGATACATCAAATTGAATGTAATAAAATTCTTTTTCTGTCAAACATATTTTAATTTTTTTCCAAGTTATCTACCAACTTGTCTCAAAATGCTCTTATTGCTAATTAATGGAAAGCTTTTACCCTATTTACTCCCGATTCTTGGAAAATAGATTTTACAGCGAAAACAGGTCGAGTCTTATTTTGAAGGAGGCATCTAAGAGATGTATCGCCAAGCTTTTATCTTCAACCCCTTCGCCCCCACCCTACCCTACTTCAAAAGTTCAAATAGCAATATCAACCTTGCGATAGGTACATCAGACTGAAGGTAATAAAATTTTCTTTCGGTAAAAAATAATTTCAAGTTTTCTAAACCACCCTCCAACCCTTTTCAAAAATTTTCTCAATTGAGAGGCCCTCGAAATATAAATAGGTACCTAGACCTGTTTTTGCTGGGAAATTTATTTCTCAAGGATCCGCAGTTAATAGGGGAAAACTTCCCTTAAATTCACAATGAGAGAATTTTTTAAAAGGTTGGGTGTGGCTTGGAAGATTTCGAAATATGTTCGACAGAAAGAAAATTTATCATCTTTAATTCGATGCATCGCAAGATAGGTAATGCTATTTGAAATTCTCAAGTAGGGTAGGGTGGGGGCGAAGGGATTGAAGATAAAAATTTGACAATCGGCCTTATTCTCTATGCCATTGAAAATTTTCAATATTGAAAATGGGATTTTGAAGAGCTGAAATTGATCTTAAGACTGGGTAGACAAGTACGTAGTACAAGTACAAGTACAAGTACTATGCCAGTTCAGGCAGGGATTCAGGTCTAATTTCCATCCATATTTGGGATCCCAGCCTAATATGCTTACGTACCGAAATAAACCAGAGTGAAAAACGAAACATTTTCAATTTTCAATTTCAATGGCATAGAGAATAAGGCCAAATGTGTGTCCTAGGTGTCCCCCTTATAATAAAAATCGACCTGTCTCGGCGTTTTTCTGTAAAAAAATTTGGCGGCAAGAAATCTGGGGTGGGTCCTTCTCAAAAAAACACCCTGCTTGGTTGCGGTTGCTTGTCATAAGTATGAAACTTCTTGCTACAAATTGACAATTGACAGAAAAAAGTGTCAATTGACAGAAGGAAGTCGCAATTGCCAGAATAAAGTGACAATTGACAGAAAAAAAGTCGCAATTGCCAGAATAAAGTGGCAATTTACAGAAAAAAAAAGTCGCAATTACAAATAAATATCTTCCAAGTCCGCTCTGCGTCTTCGTAGAAAACTTTCATCGTCAGAAAACTATTTAAAAATGTATAAAGTGCTTGTTTGTAAAAGGTTTTCAGTAAAAGTTGGCAGTGAATTGACAGAATTAAGGTTAGGTTCTCATGCCATATTTTTAATTCTGTCAATTTACTGACAATTTTCACTGAAAATCTTTCACGAACACGCACTTTATAAATTTTTTATATATACTTTTCGGACGATGAGGGTTTTCCTCGAAACAATTGTCAAATAAAAACTTTCTCAAAACAACAAATACGTGGCGTGACTGGAACAACTTGAAATTTAATGTTAATAATATCGCTGAAAATCCGAGTAAGTATTGACTTTTCTTTTAATTTTCCGAGAAATCTCAAAAAAAGTGTGTATTATTTTATGTAGAACTGGACCGTTATTATGATATGCAGCGTTGCAGTCCTGCATCTAAAAAAAATAGCTGACATAATTGCAACTTTTACGTATTATGTGCCTGTTTGGAATTTTCGCATTTTTTTTCAATAACCAAATTAACTAAATTCCGATAGAACATTACCATATACCAGTATTTTATTCATGTACATAATAAGTGATAGTTGACACCTTAGTGGGCGTTCACCGGTTTCAGTTTTTCAATCAGGATAAATGTTCGTCTACGAAATTAATATTGATCGGCTGTTATTAGTCATAGACTTTAAAATATTTGAAACACTTTTAATTGAGAGGTACTGAATACAGCATGTTCCATAAATACGGTTAAAAACCAAATATGTATTAGAAAAAACATAACTTCAATGTCCTGGAATGCTCCGTTGAAAAGTTAAAAGGTGTTCAGGTTGAATCTTTGAAATCGATTTTCTGACATAACTTTTGAACCGTTTACCGTCCAATACTGAACCAAACTTTACTGAAATAAGTCTTTACCAAAGCAGTGGTGTTGTAGCAAAATTTTTCAGAGGCGAAAATAATGAAGATGCCTCTTTTTTCCCAATTTTTTACCTCATAGATTTTTTAGTTGTTGATAATTTTGACGTCTACATTCGATTAAAAAAAAACTCTTAGGAAATGTTGACTAGAGGCTTCGTTTTCGAAATATTTGGATTTGAAACATTGGAAAACATTACAAAAACATAACTTTGAAAAGCCCAAAAACTATTGCCAAAAACTAAACTCCAAGAAAACTCACGATTTATTAACTGAAATAAGTCTCCTAGATGTTTCAAGTTAGAAGACCACCACTTTAGCTCAGAAACAAACACGTTTTCAGAAAATAAGAATTCTAGACTCTTAAAAGTGTTATTAGGATGTTTTCCCAAATGTTTCAAATCCAAATATGTATCTTGAAAACAAAGCAAGCCTCTGAACAAAATTTTGCAGAAGCAACTTTTTTTTCTAAATTGAACTTAGAATACAGAAATATGAATAATTTTCAAAAATAACTACGAGGGTGAAAAACTGGAAGGAAAAAATGAGGGTCCTCATTATCTACGCTCCTAACAAATTTTGTGAAACACGTTACTACGGTTTGAGAGAATTATTTCAGTAAGCTGTGGTTCAAATTTGAATAAAATCGGTCGAACGGTTCAAAAGTTATGTCAGAAAATCCATTTTAAAACTTTAAATTGAACCCCGCGTGTAACTTTTCCATTTCCTTAATCCTCAATCCATTTCTGATAAAGAATATTGAGAAAAAATAAGGTTTCTAATTCTGGAAATATGGGGGCTCAAGAAGCGGGACTTTAGGCCCCTCTATCTTCGTTATCTCAAACGATTTTCGAAAACACTTTGGAACAGACTCAAGGGGAACATTTTTGAATCGTTGAATATCTTACAGGGTGAGTCATAGATCCTCAGTTACAGCAGTCTAAACTTTAACATGGTATCAGGTAGATCCAGAGATATCCGCTTATAAGAATTGTGCAAACTTCAAATTATGGCCATATTTTTTCAGCTATCATAGCAGCTAGATTTGTTTAGTACGACATATATTTTCCTATGTAGCCTGTTACATATGTTTTCCCATAGCCTGTTACATATATTTTCCATATTTGTGAGAAATCGGGGCACAGGGTATTTTAGGCACGTGTCAGTAAGACTATTTATGACTTAATTATTGATGTTTAAATTGAATTTGACATATTTTTCTTCAATGTGAAAGCACGTGCCAATTTTTCAAGTTGCAGGCATTCGGTCATTTTTCAATGGCACTTCTTTATTATAGACTAACAATGCCACATAAAAGTTAACTTCATAAGAAATCGATCAAATCTTATCGAAGTTCATAAACAGTTCAATTAAAATTTTTGTTCTTTCAACAGGAAGCATAGGAAACCGCAATTAAGAACCCAGCTGTGAGAAAAATGAAACAATTTAAATTACTTTTAGTAATTTTAATAAGTAAAGAACATTCCATCAGAGAAAAATTTCCACCGTGCATTATTCAGCTCATAATATCATACGGGTGATCATAATTATGACGCTAATCATATGATCTTGGATTTACCTGTCATTTACAAAAATCTGTCTGCGTAGGTAATCCAAGTTTGAAAATAATTACCTCGATCATTATGCAATGTCTAACTAAGCTACAATAACTAATTTTTTTAACTCTAAAGTCTGAACCGCACTGA
Source organism: Anaspis maculata (assembly GCA_949128115.1). Classification (NCBI taxonomy): domain Eukaryota; kingdom Metazoa; phylum Arthropoda; class Insecta; order Coleoptera; family Scraptiidae; genus Anaspis; species Anaspis maculata. The sequence continues at coordinate 53,500,491 of OX421961.1, read as the reverse complement.
ATGGCTTGCTGAGATAAACCTGAACAAGCTGCAAAATTGTATAATTAATCACAATATGATGATTGTAACTAGTAGTAGCTTGGCTGAAACATAGTAAGCGGGGGAAAACCCAGCCCGTACCCCACCAAAAGGATTTCCTTCATTCAACAGAACGAATCCGCTCACTTTTTATATAGGTACCTATACCCAACCCATTATACTCATTGTTCCATTTACAATATTAATTAAAATATCGGTTTCGTTGTTCTAATTTTGGCAATCGGTATCGCTCCGGTTCGTCGCGGAAATCCTGAAATCGACCAGAAAAAATCGGATTTACCACCGATACAAAAGGTTCCATTTAAAACATCCGCAATGTCAATAAGTAGGTAGGTACACTGACAAATTAAAATCAAGTGACGTTGCACATTGCGGTGCATCAGATCCTGGAATTTATGCTTCACTAATAAATAGTCATTGTCTCTTTTTTCTTTTCATATTATTTACCTATTTATGTAAGTACAGTAGATACTTACTCAGTTGATGACAAAATACCTAATTCATGTGGCATCAGCATTTTTTGTTACCCACCTAGTGCTTTTGAGCTACTTGCACATCCCTGCTAGGGCAGTTGCTTCGTTAACTGCAGAGTTCTAATGAGCCAATAGTATTTTCTGAAAGCATTGTATTTGTCTAGCCAAACTGGTGCAAGTAGGTAGTAATAACGACACAAAAAACTGAACGACAGATGGATGACATTTTGAAATTCTCCCCAAGACGCGCCTTCGGAGTCCAGAGTGCTGTTTTCGACTTAGAATTTAATCCTCAACAACATAGAGGAAGTCCCCAACAAATTTCTGTAGGAGGTTTTTCTGCGCGAGGTCAAAAATCGACGAGGCCATAATGATTTTCATCATCCCAAATTATGGCGTTTTCGAAAATGGATATCAATCTTTATTTTCTTAAGATCTAGTAGCCTGGTCCAATAAGTTTTAAATACGTCCAATAATTCAGTGGCAGAGCGAACGAAAGTGGCAAAACGAGCTTTACTATAAATTTGTTATTTTTAATTTTCTTCTGGCCGCTACCATCAGAGACGGCCGCCCACCTGGGTTTTGACCAGGACCACCTGCGTTTGGTGCAGGACTGGACTCAGACGCTCTTCTCTTGCCGAAGATCAACTTTTTTCAAAAAATTACGACTGATATCAAAAGAATATTGCATTGAGCGTCGTGTGGACCCATTTTCAAATGCGACGTGGCTCCGGGTTTCCGGCGACAGATTTCCACAAATTTTTTTTAAACAAGATAGCCCAGGCATTTTAGGTCAAAAATCGACAAAACCTAGAAATAATTCGCCCAAGGCTGAATTTTTGCACATTGACAGCTTGGACCTAGTACAACAACATATCAAAATACCCAAACTTTCCCGTGTCCGCGTCCTTAATTTTTAGGTCCTCAAGCTCTTGAAGTTGCATCGCCGAGCTGCAACTCATGCCGTAATATTAATCTGGAACCGATCAAGCTCAGACTGGGCTTGAATTGAAGAGAATAGACCAAACAATGATTTTCTGGAGCGAGTGGCCCACATCCGGTGCGTGGCGAACCGGCAAACCCGCGAAATTCAAAATTAACGCTGTTATTCGCGACGACTCTTCACAGAATTTTCGCTTTGTATCGTTCATCAAAAATAAACAGTGGCAAACCAAAGGTGAATGCATTCAGAGATTTTTCAGCTCTCCAAGTGTATATCTATGATGCCTGTGGAAGCACCGATTGCAAATACACAGCCCCCAGACTAAACGCAAGTTAGGGTGAGGCTAGTAGTCCGGCGGCTTAGTAGATGGATCATGCACTTTGTGCTGAAGCTAATTTTATTTTATTTTTGTGAAATATGATTGAGAATGAAAGTTTTGAGGGGTGGAGCCATTCTCAATTTTTACCAGGGGGGGAGGGGGAGGGGGTTTTTCTGGCTTTTTGGGGGCTTTTTGGACCTTTTCTTTTGCACTCGATGGAGTAAGCGTAAGCAAGGTGTTTTCTAGATCTGTGATATATCAGGATTTTTTCAAGTGGTGTGGGCACCCCCTTCTCCTCTTGGGAGGGGGCTGGGGGGCTCAAATTGACACATGTGGCCAATTTCCACTTTTTCTTTGATTTCAAACCAATATCGGCAAGTTTGGTATCGTTTCCGACTAAATCACATCTTCTGAACTCAACCATGACTCAAAAAAATCGATAGCAACAAGTTTAAACAAGTTGTGCGGAGAATATCGTGTTTTTTTGTGCTCCTATTTGAAAACATTTTTTGGGGGTGTTTTAGACATTTGTGGTTGCATTCCATTCTAGGTCTATTATTTTGAACTATTTCGTGCCTAAGGAACGTATTTTAGCAAAGTCATTTGTTTTTGTAAGAAAATAAAAAAATAAATTTTTAAACTTGTTTTGAGCAAATTTTTTCATAATTCAATAACGTCTGGAAGGTTATAAAAGTTCATAATTAGGGTCTGTAGTGTTCCTAAGGAGTTCTGCGGGTTGGAAAGAAACCATAATCCCGAAGGGCGGGAACCTTGATGGGGACGTAGAAACTGGGGGGGCGGGAGTGGTAAAAATTTTCACTCAAAGTTTATGAACGGGCTAGAAACAATCTTTGTTCTGTTTTTCTGTTTCTGTTTTATTTCGCTAAAATTGATCTTAAACAAAACTCAAGGGAAGGGGGGGGGGGAATCTTTCAATTTTGGGCTTACTGACTATTCAGAGATCATAACTACAGCAGCACTAGCGGCAGTAGCTTGAATTTTGCGTGGGTTTTGCAGGGATGATTGGACATTTCCACTAGGTCTGTGCACCATCGAACCCTCGAGCAGGGAAGGAAGTGAAGAACCCTCATATACGTGGTTCGGCCTTTAATTTAGGCCTCATCAGTGAGGGAAGAATCTCCAAGCAAGGATGCTCGATTAAGACGCAAGAATTAAGGTCTGGAAAAAAAAAACTGCCGGACCTGTCATCTGAACCTCTCACCTCTCCCAATCAATGAAAAATGGGAATGCCCCCCCCTATTAAAATCCTCCTACTAGATTACATATTATACAAACCTTTTGCCTCCTATGTTGATATATTATGTTACAGCAAAAGTAGCCATCAAGGTCGAAATCAGAAAATCTCTTCCCCTACTACCCCCCTTTAAGATGAGAGTGATTACAACAAAAACAGCTAGCAAGACCAAAAGTAATCCCCTCCCCTTGAGATTGATGTGAGCCCAATTTCACTAACATACTCCAATAAGATCATAAAATCATAAATCATGAAAAAATTGTCTCTTCATAAATTGCCTGTTCATAAATTATGAGTCCCTGCTTGAGCATAACAATAAATTATCACACATGAATCACAATGGAAGATAAAATTTCACAGTAGTCGCTGGATATGTTTTATGGGAGTAAAATTTATATCACAGCTGTTTGAAATGCTATTAAACACATTACACATATAATCAACAGGGGACTTTAACAATAAATTTGTCTTAGGACGTTCAGTGTAGAAAGTGTGCTGGAGTCTAGAAGAAGCCCTAGGCACCAAAAACATCAACCGACCCAGCAAGTAGGGACAATTAGATGGGAACCGACCCCAGAGGTGAGGAAGGAATTAGATGGAAAAAACTACGTACACTTGGCTTTCAGAGTAGAGGTCTTTAGTATAGATGTTTTTGAAGAAGAGCATGATTGTATTCTTGAACATGGACAGTGGGGCACACGGCACGGTGGCAGGAAGGTTGCAATAGGTTTCAAATCGGCCGGCGCCGGCGTGCCCGCGAACTGCTCTTCGAGTGCTGTCTCCCGGACGGTCCCTCTGGCAAACATTTGCACGGTCATTGGGCCCTTTCAGCCCTCGAAAATCACCAAAACCGACCAGTACAACCCCACGTTCAATATTTTTTCCAGGAAATGTCAGTCATATGGTCGTTGCTGTCATCTTCATTGTTGGAGTGATCAGTGGCAGGTGACAAAGTGCTTGGTTATATTCTGTGGCTTGGTGTAGCATGATGCTGCTAGGCAATATAGCGTTACGCATACACACATAGACCAAGGACACAGACACATCCCTGACCAAGGATTCCCTGACAGACACACAAACGGGCTGAAGAGATACGAGATACCAACATGGAGCAGGTAGGCTTACCAACCAACAGTAACCTAGTGATAAACCCGGGTTGGCCCCTGCTGCCATCTATCGTCTTCTTCAGTGGCGAAACACCCCATTATTTGTATTTCCGGCAGGATTTACTTAGGCAGGATTGCCATTCCATGGTTGCACATATTTTCTCGATACATAGATGATAGTCTCAAAACATAACTCGATCGGGGTACTAAACATGCGTCCGTCTCCCGGACTACTAGCTACTTGGTAACAAAATTCAAAACTATTATAGCGCGGTTATTGAAAATATCGTTTTGATTATGCATTTCATTCATATGGTAGCTAAATCGTAATTTAATTCATTGTTATTTTTTCGCTTTGAGCCAACATATAGGTACATTAACAAAAATTCGATGATTGAAAAATCTTTTTTTAATGACGCTAGAGATAGTATTCCGGCATTTCCAGATTATCTAGCATCTACTCCTCCTCGTATACTCGTGATACGCGGACAATAGATTATACGAAGCATATTTTGCAGAATATCATATGCAGAAGTGGGGATTCACCATAATCTTAACGTCACGTTGTCCACAAAAGACTAAAGTGAACCGAATTAGCATAATTACGGTTGAGTTATGTTTGACCAGTAATTACTTACAATATTCAATATTAGTGGAATTTTCCAAACTTTCTTTCAACATAGAACGTGGGGGTTTAGACCAAAAGACAATAGTTATCTATTTGCACACTGGAAAATATCACCTGACTCATGGGCTTAGCCATAAATGAGCATTAATTTTGTACTTCGCGTTGCACTCTCTTCAAGATGATCGAAGCTCCAGTTCATTTGAATTTGTGTGCATTGATTCATACAGTTCACGTTACGTTCAGCACGAGTCCACCATTTTTCTTAGGGCTGTTCTAAATAAAACTGATATCGGCAAGTAACGAGACCACATAGAAATATCTCGTTCACGTTTTATTTTCGTATGTAATACACCGATAGGTGAGGTGTTTTATCGCTACATCGAGAATTTTCACGAGGGGATCCAAGTGTATAAATCGAGATGTAAGCGATAATAAATACATATATCGAACCTAGAGGTGTAATCGGTAAGACAATTGACCGAACAACTAAATGTTCCTGAAAAAGAGAAAAAACTATTTGAATGTTCAAGGTTGGTCATTCAGGGGGTGTGTGTTTTCACCAATGACCTTGGTGGTAATACACTTATACGGCCTACTGTTTTAAGGAGTGAGGTGAATAGGCTACTTCTTTTGGGCAGGTGCGCAGGTGTAAAAGCGCCAGATTTTGAAAACTTTCGTACACCTGTCAGTGTGAATATGGAAACTTGGCAACGCTGCATGCTCTGTCTAGCCGCCTGACCAACTATTGGTTCCTGGCTGGCTGTCACTTTTACACACACCGTAAATGCATCTCTTCGTATCTTCTTTGAACTTCCTTCTCGGTACAGCCATTTTCAACAAGTTGTGTTCTTTCGTCAAAACATGAACAAATGAAATGCAGGTCAGGTAGAAACGAGAAGTGTCATCATAATTGTCACAAGTGACAGTTGGCGCCGATGTCTTGTTGTTTTGAGCGCTGTTGCCATTTTTGTTGTTTCTGAACTTCCACAAATGACCATTGAACTTAATTTCAATGGCACATTTCCTTTCAATATAAAAAATGGTATATAACATTCAACAAAATTATTTGTGGAATTTTAGGTGCACTACAATATTTTTTAGTGTTAATTTTCAATATCGGTGTACGAGACTATGAAAATCGCGCCACACATGCGCACTCAAAAAAACCGAAACGAAGGGACCTATTGTCAGTAGAATGACTTTCATCAGCTGTATCCTCCCAGAGCGTTCCAGCTTGTCACTTCATTTTTGCGCCCAAAAAGTCATTCTACTGAATTTGAAACGTGAACGGCATAACTATACATTTTCATGTCGTGACTGCAAATTTAGTTTCGAAACATATTCTCTTCAAAGTTTGACTTTTACTTTCCCGACCTGTCCAAGGGAAAGTTATGTAAAATCTCTCATTTGTCAAACGGACATGTCATTATCAAAAAATGAGAGTAGCCTCATCTCATGAAACTTGACTTCCAATATGTCATTTGAAAGCCCTTGAAACGTTGTATTGAGAACAGTTAAAAGTATTCCTCTAACTGTTATATTGTTAATAATTCCAAAATGTCTTGGACATTTAATTATTCAAAATCTGTCCGATGGATTGGAACCAAAGTTGGCAGAAAGCAACACAACAAAAGAATCAAATTACGCCTGTAGTTGGAGTTCTCCACCATTTTCCAGTCGGGCGTTCGGAATTTTTTAATTTTCTTCTGGCCGCTACCATCAGAGACGGCCGCCCACCTGGGTTTTGACCAGGACCACCTGCGTTTGGTGCAGGACTGGACTCAGACGCTCTTCTCTTGCCGAAGATCAACTTTTTTCAAAAAATTACGACTGATATCAAAAGAATATTGCATTGAGCGTCGTGTGGACCCATTTTCAAATGCGACGTGGCTCCGGGTTTCCGGCGACAGATTTCCACAAATTTTTTTTAAACAAGATAGTCACTAACTGATTCTTGAACATTTTCAAGGATGTTCAGGAGTCGTCAAATCCAATTTTCCGGAATCTGTAAAAAATTTATTGTTTATCTTACCAATCGTCCAGCTATAATAATAGGTACATAGTCCAAGAAACTTCACAAATTTTATGGGTCAGTTACTTAGATGGAAATAATTGAGAAAGAAATCCCTCAATCACTTTTTTTTTTATTCGTTTATTTAACGTCGGCCTATTTCCGCAGCGAGGCCTAACACCGACGCCGGTGAATGCTTTCCTCCACTATACCGGAAATTTTGCCGAACCCCTGTGTGTTCCAACACAGGGTAGGGTTTTTTAACGACCACCAACATCGCATGGGGTCGGCACCATCGTTCGTATTTTACGTGCTATGCGACACACATGCGTCTTGCATTTAGCAAACATTCCAACTAAACCAAGAAGCTTGTTTTCGAGGCCGAAAATCCGTCCCCGGCGGAGATCGAGCCCGCGACCTCTGGAGTGGTAGTCGAACGCGCTAACTAACCACACCACAAGCTCCTCCCCTCAATCACTGATTAGGTACTTATTAGTCTTATTATATTCTCTGAAATCCAGCACCAGAATACCAGAGTGAGAAAAGTGACAAAGCTGGCCTGTTGCCTGGAGTTCCGCATGCTCGCCACTTGACCGCATATAATATGAAATATTATATAATGGTCTGGTAATGAAAATTACGGGTTCAGATACCCACTTACCAGTTTGTATTTGAAACGAGTTGTTGATTAGTAAATCAATTATAACAAAAATCGGTCTTTTTTCAACAGCAATATCCAAGACAACCGGATCATTAATTATACTAAGTAGGTACTTATCTACTTATCTTACTACTATACATTTAAAATTATCTTTGTTTTTCCTCTCCTATTATAATCCCTTGAACAAGATCCGCCGAGACCAAATTTGAATATTATTGATAACCAATAACAATTTTATATTGAGTATATTTAGGAACTCTTGCTATCGTTTGCACAGATCATGAAGAAAACCAGCGAAAGTGACATCAATTTTTGATCTCCAACTGGAAACTGGAACATCCTGTACTTATGGTTTTTGATATTTGGATAGAAATTGTGAAGGATGCAAAAGGTCTCAAAATTGAAAATTCGGATAATAAAATGAAAATTACGATGGCTTAGCAGACCGTGCATGATCAAATGGAATCATTCTCGCAGTGTGTTTAATAGGAAGCCTCGTTTAGATTTCTTTTTTGTTACGCACTTTGCTGCATTGACAATACAAGTAGGGCGGGTGACATCAAGTTTAGGTATACATGAGTCGAGTAAAATATGCAAACTAACGTGAGCTCTCGTCGATTCGACACGAAATATCACATAAATTGTCAGCGCGACAACAGCGCGTCAGGTCAGGGCTCTTGTAAAGTCAGTGGCACTGTAAATAATAGGGAGATTGCGATCTCACGGAACGTGCGACGTAACGCAATGTAGAACGTGGAAATTCCCGAGTAAATAGGAAGTTTGCGATTTCACGCAACGTACGACACAACGCAACGTAGAACGTGAAAATTCCCCTGTAACTAAGGAATTCCAAATAACAAACTCGTCTATTTTCACGTTGAAAGTTACGTTACGTCGTGCGGACGTATTCCCGCAAACTCCCCACTGTATAAGGAATTGCAAATAACAAACTCGTCTATTTTCACGTTGAAAATTACGTTACGTCGTACGTACATGTGCACGCAAACTCCCCAATGATTATCCACACACCTATTATAGTCCGGACGTTGAGGAAAAAAAATTAGGGGTACCTTGCACTTTTATACCAAGCATTGTGGCTTTGTTACACTGCACAGTTTTAAGAGATATGTCATTTAAAAGCCCTTAAAAAGTTTCAATGGACAAGTGCAAAAAGTTTCCGAAAATTTCCAGCGGTTTTCATTTAATGACAGAAAACAAAAACCTGGAAAAACACATTTTTAGATGAGTTCTATTGAATGCAGTTTGCAGTTTGAGAAAATTCTCAATTATTCTCATTTTATACATAAAAACGTGTTTTTCCAGGTTTTTGTTTTCTATATCATAGAAGAAACCCGCTGGAAATTTTCGGAAACTTTTTGCACTTGTCCATTGAAACTTTTTAAGGCCTTTTCAATGACACACCACTCAATATTGTGCAGTGTGAAAAAAAATTGGCCAAAATTTTGAGGTGTCCTCGTACTCAGAGTTTTGGTGAAGCAGTTTTGTTGACATATCAAATTTGATCAGAAAAACGAGCTGAATCCAACGGTCTTGCAACTCGTTAGCTTCAACGGATCTTGAGAAAAATGGGGGTGGACATTTTTTTCAATGACCCTGTAGAGTGGGGAGAATTATTACAGAGCTGTGCGAGTCTGGCAAGCACGTGAAGGTCGAATTTTTGCCGACCGGCAAGGAAACCGTGAGCATGCGCTCTAGACCTAATGAAAACTACTATATTCAAGTATAGACATTACAAACAGAAAAGACCATAATTATGTCGTCACGGATTTTTACGGTTGCGTAGGAACCCGGCGAGTCCATCATTCAAACAAAGGTTGACTGATTTTTGATGCCCCAATATCCGTGACGACGGTGGTAATAACATATAATGGTCTTCTCTATTTGTATTGTCTATATATCCCATCCACTTTCTATTTTCAGTAGATTGACTTTTTGGAGCGAAAATGAAGTGACAAGTTGGAGCGCTGGGAGAATACGACCGATGGCTGCTGATAGTTTCGCTCAAAAACTTTGCAGGTGCCATCAGCCGTAACCGTAGCCCCCCAGCTTGTCACTGTATTTTTGACTCAAAAAGTAATTCTACTGAAAATAGAAAGTGTATGGGATATACCTAGAGGTTTATCGGTGGTCTCTACAAAGTTGCAAAAGCAGCATCGAACATATTATAAACTGAAGAGCACGAGTTGAAAAAATCACTAAATCAGTCCCCATTTGAAATTTGGAATTGGGGTAGAAAATAAGAATTGGGTAGGTAGGTATAACATACAGTGATAAATGTAACATCATAACGGAATGCCAAAATTACAGATGAAATGAAGCATAAAGAAAGTCACGAGCGGCTCACTCGCGTTTTTTTGCATACCTTATATGCCCGTATTCATAGTCGTTGTCAAGTGCACCTTGTTCAAGAACCACTTTAAATCAAGCTGTAACTCAAGTATGAATTTTCATAGGCATAACTTCGGCTTTCCTCGAGGAATACTATTTCACGGGAATAGCCAAAAATATGTCCATGAAACAGAAATCGTACTTTTACAGCTTGATTGAAAGTGATACTTGAACAAGGTGTACTTGACAACGACTATGAATACGGGCATTAGTAAGAGGGCCCCCTCATTGCCTTGTGCCCGGGGCCCCATTTGTTCAAAAGACGGCACTGCTCCCATCAGTTTTCAAAGAAAAAGCACTAGCGCCCTGACTATTATTTTTTGTCAGAGGGTCCTCCCCGAGGTCCTCCCCTCATTACCTTGTGCCTCGCCTTTTGCAGCCCTGCCCTGCCTACGGCTACGCCCTTTTAGTGAAAAATACACTGTTTTGCGTTCAAACCTGGTAGGTTTTATTCTACTTTCTGCTTTGACATTTTAGTGAGGGAATATCAAGGTCGTAGGAAAAAATATGTTTACACACTACCTACTTGTGGAAATAAGTCCTTTTCCGCACTTGTTATGAAAGTAACTATCCAATCATTTGTGGAAAGTCAACCTACGGCGTGAACACTATGTTTTGTACTCCTTCCAGAAAGTAACAAATTGTTAAACTAAACCATCAAGGATGCAACTTGAGGAAAGGCCAAATAAAGTAAAATATTGTATTATTCCACCTAATTTAGAATAGGTAGTACTACCTAGTTTCTCCTAGTTTATGTGCTAGTAGGTATGTAAACAAATTCAAGTAAATATAGAATTTATTACGAGGTGTTTGTTTTCTTTGGAGCAAAGGCACGCACGTAAAGGTGAAACAAGAAACAAGTCTTTCTTCCATCAACTTATGTAAGTACCTATTGATTTCTGAATTTTGATATTTTGAGAATCTGGGAATGGGATTTGATCTATTTTTTAGTTCCTTCATTGATTTATATATCAATATAATCATTATACCCTTTCTTCGCGCTTATTTAGTTATGCTGGGTTCATACACCAAGTTTAACGCTCAAGGATTAAGGAGTAATACCTAAAAACTCGGCCAATTACCCTAACAATCAGTTGCCACCAGGCATTTATTAGACGTTATTCCTTACGCCTTACGCCTTATTTTGGTCTATGAACCCAGCACAAATGTTCGGGATCGTAGAATTTGAAAGCTATATGATTCCACGCTGCCGCATGTCTTTCTGGTCGCATCTCTTCTCAACACAAGTTTTTGGCATCTTGTACTTCAATCGTAAAAACTGCCCTTCTGGGATTCCCGAAAAAACCAGAAGTGATGTCGCTGATATTTTATTTTGTTTTACATAAAATACCATGTCGGCCACTGCCGGTTTGAAATAATTATATGTATTTCCACTGCTAATCATGTCATTGTATTTAGTCGGAGCACTATTGCTTTTTTCGGTATTAAGCAATGCCACTCGGTATGAATGGTGGTGTGGGTCTCTTGAAGCGATAAAAATTAAAAATAGCTAGCTGTCGCCGCAACCCTGGCCGCCGCTATATACAGGGTGATATAGAAGAAAAAAATAAAATTCGTATTTCATGAACCAAAAGATATCCAGCTGTGAAAATTTGCATAAACATGCTTCATTCAATTCTCTTGAAAAATTGCAGCAAACCATTTTGGAATCTCTTGAAATTTTTTCAAAATATTGTTACGTATTTCGCGTACGGGTTCGATTATAAGTGAGACGATCGTTTTGAAACACAAACTGTTTATTATTGCGTACTACAATAAATACACACCAACAATTATTTACGGTTGGAAATATCGCTGGGACTATCGCTGGGACTATCGCTTCTTATCCGCTCGCTGTTTCTTCCAATTCAATTCTGCTCGTGAGACGACGATTGATGCCTGATATAGGTCTGGCCAATTCATCTCGAATGTTCCATGCATTCTCCAGCAGTTTCCATAGTGATCCCGCATGTAGATTCTAGACGACTCCCGAATAATCACACACCAGCACCGCGCTTCCCGTGTGCTCCGAAATGTCTGCACCTCCGCCAAAATGGACAGATGTGTCTTGATCGAGCGTTGAAAGTTCCATGTATTTCAATTACCAAGCCATCACGTATATTATTATTATTATTATTATTATTAATTTATTGTTCATAAAGAATAATACATTCTTATAACAAGATTCTTTGTTATGACAAAAACAATTTTTAAAGAAAGAAAATAGTTAAGAAACATAATAACATGAAATGAAACATAAATCAAGCGAAAAGACATAATATCTATAGCAGACAATATTAAAGAAATTAACAGTCAATTGGCAAAAAGTATATAAATAGTAAATACATAAAACCGAGCATAAAACGGACAAATTTATTCATTCAAAACAAAAGATCTGAGTTTTAAACAGCCAATCAAGAAACTTGCCAAATATCCAGCTTGAGTCCGATCTAAATTGTCCAGTACTTTGACCAGCTTTCCCGGGCGACTCAACCCATACACAAAAGGTGTTCTGAGAGAGCTGTAAAGCGGACATTGAAAAAGGATATGTTCCAGAGTCTCGCACACTCTCAGGTTGCACATGGTACACAACTGATCCATGTAGATAAGGTAAGCTGATCCCTGATATGTGAATTTCAAAAAATTTCTACCCACCACCCTCATCTGTGCCATCAGTCTTATGATATACATTTTAACCGGTAGTATCAAATATGCTGAGGGGTTTTCTGATGTATTGAATTCCTTGTAAAAAATGGGATATGAAGATCTCTCCAAACGCGAGAGATCCTCACCGTGAAGTTTTGCTCTAAAGCTTTCCAAAAGCTCGCCCTGCATTGACAATTCAAAATTACCCATCCGGACCGTATTCCAGAGATCTACAGCCCCAGCTCTAACAAAACACTCCCTGAGTTGCAAGGCCCAGTTGTGTCTAGGACTGCCGCCGCCACCCATCGTCATCAGTCTCTCGAAGCATTTTTTCGGCAAGCGTGAGTTATCCATTGCAAGAAGTTTCCTTACCCAGCTAAGAGAGGCCCCGAAGAACAACAAGACAAGAGCGACAGTCCCAGTTTCCAGTCTCACGATATAATCGGGAGTGTTTCTCGGGAGAGAAAGGAGTCGTTTGAAGAAACTTACTTGAATTCTCTCAAGAATTGAGGCATACTGCAATCCACAAATGACAGAACAGTGGGAAACAGAACCGCAAACAATTGATTCATAGAGCTTCATACGTGCTTCCCAAGAGCTCACTTTTGACTTCATCATAAGGTGCATTACAGCAGAAATGGACTTCTTGGCCTTGCAGACAGCGACCCCAGCCATCCCCCGAAACACAGACGATGCGGAAAATTCAATGCCCAAATAACAGTACTTGTTGACTACGTCGAGCTTTTTATTATGAAATACAAAATCAAAAGTTTTGCGGCTTCCATGGCCTCCCTTACTGAAACAAACTATCTTTGTCTTAGCGATGTTAACCTCTAAACAGTTTTCATGAGTGTATTGCTCTAGTATACGCAGTTTACGTGACAAGTCAGCTGGAGAGTCGCCAAGTATAACCATGTCGTCGGCATATAACAGCATCAAACAATCCGTTTTCCCATCAACACTCAATCCCACCATCCCTCTTTCCCTAAAGTATATATCAATATCAGCAATGAAGAGTGAAAACAGGAGAGGGCTCATGGGTTCTCCCTGAAGGACACCTTCCGTTATCTCGAACCTGCGTGAGAAAAAATTTTCACTTCTTACCGACATGTTGGCCCGATCATAGATATTTTTTAGGACTCCCAGAATCTTTGTTCCCACTCCCAGCCTGAATAACTTTTCCCAAAGAATAGAATGTTTGATCTTATCAAATGCTCTCCTGAAATCAATAAAGGCAGCATAAACAGTTCGTCTCTTGAGTCGTAAATGAATCTGAATTATTGCATTCAAAGAAAAAACGTTGTCCAGACAACCTCTACCCTCCCTGAAGCCAGCCTGGCACTCCGGCAGCACCCCTGTCTCTTGAACCCATGATGTCAATCTCCTCAACAATATCTGAGTAAAAACCTTTGCCATTACATTCACCAAAGCTATTCCTCTATAATTTGCCGGCTCTTCGATCAACCCACCCTTATGAACCATAACCATGATAACATCACACCAAGACGATGGAACCACAGATGAGTCCAGAATTTTATTGAACAAGCCGCATATGTACAAAAGCCAATTTTGTGGTAAATTTTTCAGGAACTCGTATGCAATTCCGTCCCGTCCCGGTGATTTTTTGTTTTTACATTTCCTCCGCATGTAGATTCTAGACGACTCCCGAATAATCACACACCAGCACCGCGCTTCCCGTGTGCTCCGAAATGTCTGCACCTCCGCCAAAATGGACAGATGTGTCTTGATCGAGCGTTGAAAGTTCCATGTATTTCAATTACCAAGCCATCACGTATATGCTGGGAACGTCCAGAACTCTGCGCTTGTATCTAGACCGCGATCTAATGGATGGAAGAATGTAGAAAGATCGCGTGTTTACCAGAATGCACGGAATCGTCGCTCGTAACAATATCTTGAAATTAAAATTCTGAATGACTGATGCTCGTACTCATAGTCGAGACTCCGCGCGATCTCTGACTTGAGAACGTCTCAAGTCCACGAACCGATCCCATAGTCGTCACTCGGCTGCGAAGCAATACTTCAAGCGTGCTTGCATGCGTGCTTACCGAAGTCAGGTAACGACCAACCTTGAGACGTGCTCAGGTATGCCATAACCGACCATAACTACACTTTTTTGACATTTCTGATTTTTATTTGTGTGATTTGGACATTGTTGAAGTAGTTATAGGGACAGGGTATGTTCACGTATAAATTATACCCCCTCCTTGAACTAATTTAAAAAAAAACATGATTCTTACATGATTTTTCCCGTAGGTTCCGAATCTGTGCAATAAGTTTTTTATACAGGAGACATCGAAATATTTTCTCAAATTGGACACCTTGTATTTCAATATGGGAATCGATTCTGCTTTTCATCCTGATTATAAATATATGTATCACATTTGATAGGTTCATAAAAAAATACATGTGAAAAATTGGTAAAACTTGAAAAAAAATTCTAAAATTTAAAAAAATTCTGAAAAATATATTTTTTTCCAGTTTGTAGAGTCGAGTTGAGTTGAGTGGAAGTCTGAAACTATTATCATCCATTCTACCAAAATAATAGAAAATTCACTGGGTTACTTTTAACGAAAAATCGTTTTCGATATTCTTTTGAATTTGATCAATTTTCTCACAACTGTTTCGTTGACTAACCTAATAAGTGTGATATACGCGCCCCGGCTCAATGGAGTTGGCACAGTTAGCCAAGCTCAGTTTGCCTTATCCAGAATTTTCGGAGACTTCCTGAAGAAATTTAAAAAAAAATGCATAGTAGTAACGAAAATACAGCTCTTCAAAGTTGAAATAAAAAAATGGTTTTTTTTATAACTTTTGAACCGCTTGACCGAGCTTACTCAAATCTTCATCATTATTTCCTTCTTATTTATTTTTCTATTCAATAAACTAACATGCTTGGTCAAAAGTGCTCAGTTGCGTAAGTTGAGAAGGGGAGGTCTTCCTTTTTGACCCCTGTACCTTTTACGCCACTGAAAATATTTTGAAGTGAAATGCATTTTTAGATTTTTTACTTGATCAAGAAAAGTTACTTTTGCAAGATTTTGACTGAAAGCCTAATTTTCGAGATATTTTCGAATAGGATCTGTGCCAATTTCACTGAGACGAAGCTCGTATATTTTAATCAGGATTATTAGCGGAATCGATTCCCTTATTGAAATACAGAGTGTCCAATTTGACAAAAAATTTCCAAAGTAGCACTCATTCATGCGAAAGTCAAACGAACATGCAAAAAATTGCTCTAACGAACTGCGCATGCCAATTCAGAGCTGAACTAGTTCGGTTCTGGTGATTCAAAAACGCCGTAAGTTTGTCTGTCGGATGCAAATTTAAAAAACATGTCACAACTGAGAGGTGGGCTACGTAACAACGTAAAAGCTACTAGATTCCAGCGATATTCATGAACTCTGTCCAACCACGCCCCATCTCCGCCGAGAATAGACCATATTAATTATTGGCACTTTCCCCTTCCACTAGTCATTTGTAAGTTAGGTATGTGCCTGTGACCATGCGCAGTGCAGTAGAAGATCTCGCGCGCCACAGCATGCATAGAAAACGGAACTTTGCTGTCACTGTCAGAATATACAATTTACAAATTTACAGGTGTTTTCTTTATTCTTGGGACATTTTAACCTTTTCAACCATACTTTTACGTGACGGCTGACGCTCAGTTCGCTTTCAAGCGCTGTCAAAATTCTCGTTAGCGGAAGTTGTGCAATAAAATATGACGGGTAATTTGAAATTGTTTTGGATTCAAAAAACCCCATTTTAAAATGCTTCGCATCAACTTCACAGCAAGACTTTTCATTTCATTATGGTGTAAAGTAGATCAGGTATTTCTTTTTTACACACTTGTTATGTTATACATTCGCTGAAATTGTCAATTTGCACCTTGAATTGATCATTTTACAAAGTCATTCAACATGCATATTCTTATGGGAGTTTCAACCCAGCACATGTGGTTGTCTCTCTCCCCGATCTGCGACTGCGCTTTGAATAATTAATATGGTCAATTGCCGAAGCTTTGTCTATGACAAATAACCGACGCGGAGCATTTGCACTTTGCACCTACTTGAGATCGTCTCTTTGGCACCCCATCAAGCGCAAGCGTGGGCAAGAAGCTGGCAAGAGGCGCTTTCGTTGTGCCGGCAGGAGCTGCTCAGAGTAGATCACTAGAGAAAGAAAGTAGATCCAGCTGGGCCGTGATTGGCGTATGTATCTACTTTCTCTATCTAGTGATCTACCCGGCGCAATTTCTGGCGCAAAACGAAAGCGGCTAAGAAGCGCGGAAATGCGCTGTTGCCACATCAGGCATACTTGCAACGTTGCCATAGCGGATGCCAAGGTGACGGTTATGTTTCCGCGACCTATGGAAATAAGATTATTGTGCCGATCACGTTGAAATCATGACGTAATCGTTTTTCTATTGTTTCAATGACGTTTTGCCATCTGGGTGCTGGGTGGCTATAGGTCGCGGGAACATAACCGTCACCTTGGCACCCGCTATGGCAACGTTGCAGGCACGCCGGCACAACGAAGCGCCTCTTGCCAGCTTCTTGCCCGCGCTTGCGCCTGATGGGGTGCCAAAGTACCGCTGTAGAGATTCGCTTGTTTTTGACATTACTCAGTTAAATCTTGAGTGTACCACATCAATTTTCATGATGAAGCGACAATTGTTCAATAAATTATCTATATATTTATTACAACTAATACAGTCGCTGGCCCTAAGATCCGTAGAAATTTTGAGGTGGACAAAGTTTCTCTTCGGATCCTGTTAGGACATGCCTAGAGGATGAAAAAAATCTTAGGTGGCCTTCTGACGTATGGGTCATAAGGTCGCAGGACGCCATTTTATGTTCTGCAGACCCAATGACAAGATTTTGACATTTTGAGATCTTGCTTGAGCACACATTGAAAAACTGATGAGTTATTCAAATTCCCGAGAGCATTTTCTGTCAGGTGGGACTATTTTGACGTTTATAGAACGCCCGTGTGAAGATGGTGTGGTGGTGAGAAGAAGAAACCGCATCACCAGCACACAAATGCTGCACCATTAGAAGTTTCTTTTTTTTTTTCGTATATTCCCAAACACCTACATCAACATGATTCATATTGTTAGATGCCCAGAAAAATGCTCTACAAGATTAGACTAGCTCGCGGATTCCATCGTAAACAAGTGAAAGTAAGGGCCCATCACAATCTAATAGAATGCGGTGTTCAGGTCACAAAGACAGTGCTTTTTAACACATTTTATCATTTTCCAATCCTTTGCAGTAGAGCTATGTCAACTTGTTTGCACTTGTTCGACTTCTTATTAAATGCACTACAAGATAAGACAAGCTTGTAAAACTTGTTCGAAGTATTTCGAGATCTGGGACGATTTAAAAAAACCGGAAGTTTTAAATTTTGCCAAATTTGCCTGTCTTCTGTGAAGACTTTGATTTATTTCGGTCTCTTTCAGAATACATATCGCAACTTTCTTATACTCGCTAAATTCTTTAATAAATTCTCTACAAGACGTAACTAATGTAGAAATTGTACCGAAAATATTTCAAAATATGAGACGATTTTAAAAGTATGAAAAATTCTAATTTTGGTTAATTGGATGTAACGTGTACCAAGCTTCATTTGTTTTCCGCCTTTTCTAGAATACCTATTGGATATCGCTTATATTCCTTGGATTCGCTATTGAATTTCCTATAAGCTACAGTTAGCGTGAAAGCCCTACTGACAGTAGGAATTTCGGGATCGGAGTTGAATCTGCAAAGATGAACATTCATAATTTTATAATTTTGTGTGATGGGGGGTGACCTATGCAGGGTTCGTGCGGTGTTCGTTTCTCTTTTTTTTTTCTATAATGGTACTTATTGAAGTTTGCTTTATAGTCGTTTGGATTCCTTATTAAAAGTCATTTAACCAATGATTTACTATGTACAGGGTGTTCACGCGAGACGGATACCCCCCCATAAAAAACTTCCCCTTCAAGATACTTTAAGAAAAAAACTTTCCTGGAACAATTTTTGCTGTAGTTTCTGAATATGTCAAGTATTATATTCTATTACGTCCCATATACGGGAGTCGCAATTTTTTTGGAATTTTTCCGAAACACTCTGTATTTCATCACCACAATCGATGCATATTGTTGTCGTGATTACAAATATGCATGACACTTTTCAAATTTTTTCTAACAAAAATTGGAAATTCACGGTGGGACCTCAAAAAAATATATATTTTTTTCGGAAAGATCGATTCATTTTAGGAATCAAATATGTCCTGAATATTTGTTCAGTCATTTTATATAATTCTATGTCATTTAACAGTGAAACAAAATATCCTGGACATATTTGAATTCTGAAATAAGTCCATCATTCTCAAAAAGTAGATGTTTTTAAGATGGCATTGTAGATTTTTCTATTTTTTTTCAAGAAAATCTAGAAGTTCATTGCATGTTCTAATTAGGATAACAATGTGCATCGATTGTGATGATGAAAGACAAAGTGTTTTGGGAAAAAAAATCAAGTTGCGACACCCTGTATATGGAACGGAGTAGAAAATTGTACTTGACATATATTCAGAAACTACGGCAAAAATTGTTCCAGGAAAGTTTTTTCTTTTTCAAGCTCTCGCAAAGGGGAAGTTTTTTATGGGGGTATCCATCTCGCGTGAACACCCTGTACTTGTATGATTAGGATCTATCCATATTTTAAATTGAAAACCTCGTAGGTACGTCGCTTGGAGCTGTTTTGTTCAGGAGAGGGAAGAAATAGCTTTTTCCTTTTGTCCTGTCTGACAACTCGTCGGAGTGTTTTTATGTGTTATTACGTAGTCTACGAATGTTATGCTTTTAGCAAAATTCAGCTGTCATTTTAATTTTGTAAGGTTGGTAGGTAGGCACCTTAAAACGTGACAGAAGAGATCACAAATATCACAAAAAGTCAGCTTACCAGGTTTTCCTTCAATATAAGTTCCGCTATTATGTCGGTTATTTCGAAATTTGGGATGAAACTCTCGAAATGGACTCCACTGATAGACGGACTTACTCTTTCAAAACTAGAAGAGACTGAAAAAAATTGAAGTCTTCGCAAAAAACAGGTTGTTCTGTCCAACGACACAGATATGTTTGTTGCACTAGTTCATTTCTACATAATGAGACCTGCGACGAAAATGGACTCGTTGAACTGATGTGAGTGAGAAAAACAGCAACAGATATCATACCAATCCGCATTATCGTGGATAGGGACAGGATGAGTCCTTTTGTCAGTATAATAGTATGAAGCCAATTTCAATAAGTACCATTGTAGTAAAAAAAAAACACCGCACGAACCCTGCATAGGTCGCCCCCCATCACATAAAATTATAAAATTATGAATGTTCATCTTTGCAGATTCAACTCCGATCCCGAAATCCCTACTGTCAGTAGGGCTTTCACGCTAACTGTAGCTTATAGGAAATTCAATAGCGAATCCAAGGAATATAAGCGATATCCAATAGGTATTCTAGAAAAGGCGGAAAACAAATGAAGCTTGGTACACGTTACATCCAATTAACCAAAATTAGAATTTTCCATACTTTTAAAATCGTCTCATATTTTGAAATATTTTCGGTACAATTTCTACATTGGTTACGTCTTGTAGAGAATTTATTAAAGAATTTAGCGAGTATAAGAAAGTTGCGATATGTATTCTGAAAGAGACCGAAATAAATCAAAGTCTTCACAGAAGACAGGCAAATTTGGCAAAATTTAAAACTTCCGGTTTTTTTAAATCGTCCCAGATCTCGGAATACTTCGAACAAGTTTCACAAGCTTGTCTTATCTTGTAGTGCATTTAATAAGAAGTCGAACAAGTGCAAACAAGTTGACATAGCTCTACTGCAAAGAATTGGAAAATGATAAAATGTGTCGAAAAGCATGTCTTTGTGACCTGAACACCGCATTCTATTAGATTGTGATGGGCCCTTACTTTCACTTGTTTACGATGGAATCCGCGAGCTAGTCTAATCTTGTAGAGCATTTTTCTGGGCATCTTACGATATGAATCATGTTGATGTAGGTGTTTGGGAATATACGAAAAAAAAAAGAAACTTCTAATGGTGCAACATTTGTGTGCTGGTGATGCGGTTTCTTCTTCTCACCACCACACCATCTTCACACGGGCGTTCTATAAACGTCAAAATAGTCCCACCTGACAGAAAATGCTTTCGGGAATTCGAATAACCCATCAGTTTCTCAATGTGTGCTCAAGCAAGATCTCAAAATGTCAAAATCTTGTCATTGGGTCTGCAGAACATAAAATGGCGTCCTGCGACCTTATGACCCATACGTCAGAAGGCCACCCAAGATTTTTTTCATCCTCTAGGCATGTCCTAACAGGATCCGAAGAGAAACTTTGTCCACCTCAAAATTTCTACGGATCTTAGGGCCAGCGACTGGACTAGTAGGTACTAGTGAAAATAGCATCATACCATATACCCATCTATATAGCACGCCATTTTTGTTCCCGCGACCTATTATGTGTATTGGAGGGTAGACATGGTTACAGTTTGAAGTAAATTTCCTGCATCTACTTATATCTTTTTATAGTGCTTGTGCGTTTCACTTTACAAAAAACTTCATAATTTTTCTTTAATACTTTGTCCACATATTCCCTCTTTCAATCCGTTCTGGATTATACTTTCCCGCCAATCCCACTGCCCGTAAAGTCAATAATTTTTAATTAACTTGGCTTTATTACCGGCGTCCCACAGATAGGAATAAGTTGAAGCAAATAGCGGCCTTTTATTACCACAAGATTGTATTCCAGTGTCGTTAATGCGAAAATTTAAATTTACGGTACCTATTGCCATCCGGGTATACCTACCTATTTAAAGTTTAGATGCGTTATACCAAAGCTTCTGTTTCTTTAATGCAGACTGTTAAAAGAAAGATATGACTCTATACCCCATTTCCGCGAACTTCGAATCTCTGTTGATGGACTAAGCCTAAAAATAAAACGTGAACTAAATTCGCATTCCTACAAAACACAGGTAATAATTGCAAATTGCAAGTGCTTATAGGTAAAGTAAACAAAAATGAATAGGTACAGCCAGGTAATAGGCTTCGTTTCACCGTAAGTAAACCCATTATTAACTTGAGGAAATTACAAACGGTGCGAAAGTACAAAAACTACAAAAACTGTTTTATACTAAACTTACCTGCAAAGTGGGCCACCAAACTAGGGATATGTATACAAATATATAGGTACTGGATAAACCCAAATCACTAATCACTTATCAGTAGGTAATCTTATGAATACTGAGTTGAAAAAAATATATATATCGTGGACTAATTTTTGATAAAATTTCACAGAAAATGTATTATTAACGACTTGAATCAACCATCAATGAACCGAAGAGGCAAATTATGGTCGACCAAAAAAGTCTGGTCCTCCACCAGTTTTTGCTCTTTCTGGAAATCCTAATCTTCGAATGGTGACTATAAAATGTGAATAAGGACAAATGGTAGAGAGGATCGGAGATGATTGGACTGCAGGATTGCAGTCCTAGAATATATTCTGATTCCGGCAAATACCATTTTTAAACGAATTCGGTCTTTTGGATTTAGTTCCTTTTATCACACATGCCGAAGACTTGAATGGTACCTACGATAAGCAGAGTCATTGAAGCTCTAGAATAATGTTTTCAGTATCAAATTCCGCTTTTGCTTTGGAGCTTATGACGATAGTAGGCTAATAAGGCGCTTTATTGAAGAACGAAGATGTCGACGAAGATGTTGCACTTTTTTTTTAAGTCAGTAGGTATAATATTTGCTGGAAAATCTGTACCTATACCACCTATTTATATAAATAATACCAAACTGTTGAGTTAATGTCATAAAAATTAAGTCACCTTTTGTTCATATTATAATATGAAAAAATTTAACGTTTTACGAAAGCTGACATTGGTTTTGACAAAATATTCACCCCATCAAAGGAGACCATCGTATTTTATCTGGGTACTCGGTATTCCTTATCCCGGTGCTAACTACTAAACCTTATAAATAAAGCACGAAAATTAGCACAATTTCATTAATTTATAGCAAAGATCAATTTACATAATTTCCGGCCTTGATGCAATATTAGCAATATTATAAGACAATTTCAGAATGGCTCATCATCAACGGTATCAAGCTCTAAAATGTTAGTTCAAAGTGCGAACAACAAATATTTACTCAAATGATGGAACACTTTCCATAACATTAATAGGAATTCCAGAATTTTTGATGAAGCTTGGAAGCTCGTTAGGAAGTGTTCAAGCTCAAAGCGAAAACGTTTTCTGAAGGCTTTCTCTTATTGATTTCCAAACGGTTTTCTGGAAGTTCAAGCGAGCCTTATATTTCCCTTGGAAATAACTCGATTAAACTCCACACGTCGACATTTAATTGATTAATTGAATTAAGTTTGAATTGATGCAAATCCTTCAGAAAATGTGCATTTATACGAGATACTTACGCGAGATAAACGGACGCTTTTGTATATGCAAAAAAAGAGTCACGAAACGGAAATCCCCACTTCTTTTCCATGCGCTTATTATAAAAGTGTACCTTAACATCGCGGATCCATTAGATAGATACGAAAACTTGCCAGGTTCAGTGCTAGTGACTGCGTTTGACTGCATGTATTAAAATAAATTCGTGACTTTTCCTGCACATAAACATAAAAGTTTTCAATCGTACAAAATGGACGTGGAGGAGTTCAGAACGAAAGGAAAGGAAATGGTGGATTATATTTGTTCCTACATGACCAACATCGAAAAAGAACGGGTCACTGCCAATGTCGAGCCGGGTTACCTGCGAGGACTTTTGCCGAGCGAAGCACCACAAGAACCGGAGGACTGGGACAGCATCATGAGGGACGTCGACGAGAAAATCATGCCGGGAATCACCCACTGGCAACATCCGAGGTTCCATGCGTATTTTCCTTCTGGGAACTCATTTCCGTCGATCCTGGGCGATATGCTGTCGGATGCCATAGGCTGTATAGGATTTTCATGGGTGAGTTCTTATCAGTGATGGATCTGATTTTTGAATCCTTGAATTTTTCCTGTACCTATCTGCCTAATTTATCCCACAAACAATGCGGCTATACGAGCAATTATTGCGGACATTACAATTTGATTTTCAGTGTGTTTGAGAAGCAACACGTGCTGAAGTGTTTGCACGTCTTTATGATGAAGTCAACAATGAGAAGTGTTATTTATCGTTTCAATTAATTATTATCAACTGCTGGTCACACAAGTAGAAAAATATGGGAATTCTCTCCTTCTGTTCGTAATAATAATTACATAAGTATTAGAACGTGCCATGAGTTGGCAAAGGCTCCGATGATGTTAGAAATCTTTAAGGCTTCATTTAATTTAATCCAATCCTTTATAGTAGGAATATATGTATTGTAATGGGATGTTGTTATTGTTCTTACTTTCACTGATGGATAGGTAGATGACGTACAATCACAACCGTGATCAAATGTTCTGTTGTACCTATATCGAATTTGAATGTCGTATCATTTATTATGGATATTTGATACAGGATACAGGATGATTCCGTGATGGTATAATGGCATAATTCTCAATTTCCCACTCATCTAAAGTTTTCTATATCTGTCCTAGCTACGTTCAGCAAAGTCATTCTTCATTATTGTTGTAATAAAATGTCATCTAGAAATACCTATTTAAATAATCATACAAAGTTACAAACATTTCGCTAACCTACCATCACTTCTGATAGATAATCAATTTTCTACTTTTTTCAAACAATGAAAGCGCAAAAATTGCTTTATGAGTCAATCGGGCCATGTTACCCATTTCATAACTCGAACAACAAAATAAAAGTTGTAGTTGTTGTAGAAAACTATACCTCTACATTTTGCCTCTACCATTAGTGATAATGTCAATGATTATCGCTAGGTACCTAATCATTATCTAATAGAGGTACCGAAGTAGGTAGATATATCTACCTAACTTTTTTTGTGATGGAATAAAAAATCTGGTTCCAACGTGTTCAATGTTTTTTTGAAATCGAGGGCTCTTTCGGAAGTTCAGCATTTCTATCAAGTCTTTTTGATGGTTGTAGACCCAAACGTAGCTTACCTACCGTAACATTATTGAATGCAAAGTTCGAATCAAAACTAGGGCAGTGCAAGTGGGTAACTCAAAAGCGCTTATAGAAAATTGACCAAAAATGTTTCCGAATGAAATATTTTGTCACCAGCCGCACTTCAAAAATTAAATCAAACACACTAGAATACACATGTTAAAAGAATTCCATAGGCCTGGAATCCTGCTACATACATTTTTTTTATACTGCTGTACATTATTCTGGAGGCAAGACACACTGCCTGCAAATCCTACAACCGTCGAACGTTGATAAATCTTAAAATCATACTTAATTGAAATGTCTCTTGACGCGAACGATGATAATTGGGAAAAAGCATTTTCGCTTTTAATTTCCGGTCATCCGCCCCCTTGCCATTTAAAGATACTTAGGGGTTTAAACGCACAAATTTAAATTTTACAGATCTTTCCCTTTAGTTTTACTTATTAGGCGTCACTAGTCACACTCACACAACGAAATCCTATAATTTTAACGGTAAACTCCTTTTCTCATCCTCCTCATTTACACCTAAGTAAACACTTAAGTACATAGATACTAGTATGTTCACCTACATTTACGAAAAATATTGTCTTGGAATAGAACTAGATTGTTGTGTTCAAAACAAAATTTTTATAGACATTCCTATTACAGGCCGCCAGTCCAGCTTGCACAGAACTCGAAACTATCGTCATGGATTGGTTGGGCAAGGCCATCGGTCTTCCTAGTGACTTTATTACTTCAAGCAAAGGCAGCACAGGAGGCGGCGTCATCCAAACTTCTGCCTCCGAGTGCGTCCTGGTGACGATGCTGGCGGCCCGCAACCAAGCCATCCAGCTGTTGAAAAAAGCCAACCCGCATATCGAAGACAGTGCTTTCCTGCCCAGACTAGTGGCTTACTGCTCGAACGAAGCCCATTCCTGTGTCGAAAAAGCAGCCAAAATGCTCCTGGTAAAGTTGCGAATTCTAGAACCGGACGAGAACGGCAGCCTTCGCGGAGATACTTTAAGAGCGGCCATGGAAAGCGACAAAGCCAACGGCCTCATGCCGTTTTTCGTCTCCTCAATCCTCGGTTCGACTTCTTCGTGTTCATTCGATAATCTGGTGGAGCTAGGTCCGGTGTGCAAAGAACAGCCTTGCGTTTGGCTGCACGTGGACGCCGCGTATGCCGGAAACGCGTTCATCTGTCCAGAACTGAAACAATACATGGAAGGAATCGAGTATGCAGACTCTTTCAACACCAATCCAAACAAATGGCTGTTGGTTAATTTCGACTGTTCCTGTCTGTGGGTCCGTTGCAGGTTCCGTTTAACACACGCTCTAGTAGTTGATCCTTTGTACCTCCAACACGCCAATTCTGACGAAGCCATCGACTACCGTCACTGGGGGATTCCCCTGAGCCGTCGTTTCAGATCCCTCAAAATTTGGTTCGTGATTCGCAAATACGGCCTTTCAGGTCTGAGAACCTACATCCGTAACCACATTAAACTGGCCAAACATTTCGAGTCACTCGTCAGGACCGATTGCCGATTCGAAGTAGTCAATGATGTGAGACTAGGCTTGGTCTGTTTCAGACTTGTGGCTAACGACCACGTGAATCAAGATCTTCTAGCTTTGATTAACGCCTCAGGCAAGCTCCACATGATTCCTTCGACAGTCAAAGGGAAATACATCATTAGATTCTGCGTGACCGCAGAGAATGCCGTTCAAGAAGACGTCGAATACGCCTGGCAGGTGATCAAAGAGCATGCCACGGAATTGCTCAACACTTTGGCTCTGGCCGCCACCAAAAAAGAAGCTATGGTCAGGCCTACTCTCACACGGCAAAAGTCCAAGAGATTTTCTTTCACCAGGAGCATATCGAAAGAGATGTACAAGAGAACTCTGAGCAAGTCAAACTTGTACGACGGCGCCACGCCGATTCTCGTGGCAGATTCGGATGAAGAGAACGAAGGGAATAACGATGACATTCTCAGTGCACTATTAGACACCACTATTCTTCCCGATGGGGATGATGAAGTCTTTGCCAAAGAAGTAGCTAAGGATCAGTTTAGGATACAAAAAAGTAATGAGATAAAAGTTAATGGGGTTAAGTGAATTAAGGATTTTGCACGATGTATATGATAAGATCGACCAATATTTTTGTACAGTTTCAGTATTATTAGTGATAAAGCGAACTTTGTCATCAACTCTATTTATTTTATAGTGACCTACTTAGTGTGTAAGTTTTGTTTATAATTATTAGTATCTAGGTATCTACACCTGAACTTTTTGTAAGATCAACCTAATTTATTTATTAAATTATTGAAATAACTTTCTGTTTTATTTTCACTCATAATATCTACTTCTAAGATTTCTACGATCATAAAAAATATAAAAGACAATGTGTGACATCATTTTGCTTATTTTCGTTTTACGTATTTAAAGTTCACCCTGTATATCATCACGGCACGATTTTGTTCGATTAGAGTAAATAGTTTTGAATTATTTTCTGGAACGAATGAATGATAGGTAATACTTTTTCGTGGTACAAGAACGGAATGAAAAAGCGGTGATAAGGCGAAACTGATTATTCTTTAGCGTCCCTTGGTAACGAGAGGTACTTTGGCTATGAAATTTTGATTGTTTGTGTCTTTGAAAGATTTGTAATATCTGCACACATAAATCGATCGCAACCTGCGGATTATTAGCCGGTCCTCAAAAATCTCTGGCTGAATTTGCCAAGCGAGAACGACTCGAAGTCGGATTATTTCTTACACGAGGGATCGCTTGAAATCTTTCTTCACCGTCTCCAACATCTGAGGTTTGATTTTCGTTCTTTCTTTTCATTTATGGTACCTATTCAAGTTCTCTATTTCAGACGTTACTTTTCTACTTTGTCGTGAGACAAATCGCATATTTTGCACTCCGGACTTTTATTAACCGCTGGTATAAATAATTTACTTAAAGCCGCTCAACATCACTGAAGGTACGTTCAGCGATTTGTTGTTTCTTTGCAATGGTTTTGACGACCAAGGTGTTTTCTTTAGGCTTCTATTATCCGGCTGAAACTGAGGTTGATTGGAAAGCGAAGTTATTTGGATTTGTCAATATCAAGTGTTGTGACTAAGGGCGAACTACCTACTCTGTCTTCACGGAAAAGAACAACAGGCAAAATACGAGTGTCTGGAACAGCATCTATATTATTCCAAGCCAACTATAATACCAGCCCCTTTTGGAAAGTGATTGCCACAGTGGAAAAGTGAAGGTAGTCCTGTAGAGAGAATAAGCTACTGTGTTTTCTTTTTTTTCCTTTCCCATTACCTGCCCAAACGTCTAGTTAAGATTTCAATATTCGTCACCTGATTTATCGAGGTAAAACTTGAGAAGTTGCACAGCTGTGAAACCCCCGCGAGTTGCACTCAACCCCTCATGCTAGACAATTCTTAATTAGACTCGGGAGTCAAGGTAGAATTCACTTTCAGGCTCGAAGCCGTAGATTTCTCTTTGCAGGCCTAACATTCTAGGGCTATTTCGGTATTTAGTTGTGGAACTACCACCAGTTACTTGCACAAACACTCTGTATTAGTCCTCGTATAATTTGTTTACCGATACCTACCTGTATATATTGAATTCACCAAGTCGTGTGTAGTGATTTCAGAAACCACCCTTTTGATTTTGTTTTATTTATTTTATTTACTTACTTTTCGTAGTTTTCTTCCCTCAAGATTAAACGTTTTATCAAATTGGAATTTTATCTTTTCTTTCATCGTGGATTATTATTTTCGGGTTTGTACTTAATTAGCGTTGAAGTTATTAAGATTAATTTGGTAAGTACCTAGTTATTTATTGTGAGCACCACACAAATCCGTGGCGCCTTTTGTCAACTTTTTTAGAATCCAGCCTTCTCCACTGACGCTGGCAGGGCCGGCGCTCACAATTCTGTTGAGGTCGTAATAAATGGATCATCACAAAATTCACTAAAAGTGTCTTTACTTATCACAATAAGTATTCACTTACCTATATCCCGTTCACTTTTTATTTTCAGTAGAATGACTTTTTGGAGCACAAATAAATTGACAAGCTAGAGCGCTGGGAGGATACGGCTGATGACCGCTAATAGTTTCGCTCCAAAACTTTGCAGGTGCCATCAGTTGTAGCCGTAGCCCCCCATCAGCTTGTGCTCCAAAAAGTCACTCCGCTGAATTTAAAACGTGAAGCGCATATAGTTATTATCGTGACCCCTTGAATCAGAACGATTTTTTTATCGCATTACCAGGATATCTGAGAAATCACAATGAGTCGACATCGGAGAAGGTAAAGAGGCAGGAAGGAGCGTTTATCATAAAGGTAGTGGATCGGATCCCGGCAGCCGGGAGTTTAAAACTCAGTGTAAAAGTCCCGGCAGCCGGGATCCCTCCGATTTTCAGCACGGGTCCCGGCAGCCGGGATCCTTAGACTAGATTTTAAAGTCCCGTCAGCCGAGATCGGTCTGGTATTAGTATTAATGACAGATCGCGGTACTCTCGGTAGGACTTTCAATAAGTATTCAATAATGAAAGTCGGGGACAAGTTTGAGTCCTTCGATGGATTCATCCAGCAGTTGGGGGCCTATAAAAAGGCCCATCGCACTGAATTCTGGGTGAGGGACAATCGGACCTTAACAGCTGCTAAGAAACGAGTGCCGGACTTGGTGGCGAAGGCAAACGTTGCCTTGAAATACTACTACATCAAGTTCTGCTGCATACATGGTGGCCAAACCCTGAAGATTAAAGATTATTCTACAATGATCCTGACCATACTCTTGTTAATTCCGGCATGGAGATTGAGGTGTTAAGAAGCAAGAAAGCCCTGTCTTCACATGACAAATTCCGGAAAACTTTGATAATTGGCAAAGAAATTGCAGAAATTTTTTCTGAACAAAATAAGGAAACATTCGACTACCGTTATGTTATGAACCATTGAAGTACTTGCTGGAATCATGGAAAGATGGCCGAAAGGTATCTATAACCAATATTGGAGCCAATACGCCGGACCGCGACAATGATAATTTATCTGCAGGCCAAACAGCTGAAACTGAAGATAAAACTCCTACAGATGATCTTCCAGGAATAAGTACAATACCAGAACCGAGGGTCAGTGAACAGGAGTTGACGTGGGATTTTCAAAATGACACTCAAACAAGCGAAGTTGTTCAACAAGAGCTTTTGTTAGGCACTCAAGTTTTACTTGAAGATCAAATCCACTTTTCTGACACAGACCTAGGGTTTGAATTTGAAATGGGACCGGACTGTATAGAAAATGAAGTCGAAGTATGTACAAAAGGCTCCCGGCATCCCGGCTGCCGGGACTCCTAGATGTGGTTTAAGGATCCCGGCTGCCGGGACTCCTAGATGTGGTCTAAGGATCCCGGCTGCCGGGACCCGAGCTCAAAAACCGAAAGGATCCCGGCTGCCGGGACTTTTACACTGAGTTTGGGAATCCCGGCTGCCGGGACCCGATCCACTGCCTATCATAGAACTTGCTGCAAATGGCGAAAGTTTGACAGTTTACATGCGCAAAAAAACGGCACGAGACGAAGTTGAAATAAGGTTTGTTCCATCAACAGTCCTAACCTGACCTGACGGTCCGCGGACGTCAGCGGCATGCGCATTACGATTTTGGCGTTCCATCAAAACCTCGGACGATCCCCTGACTGACGATCCGCTGTTCCACTATCGCCTCAAACTAGTTTCGGGACGGTCAGAAAAGTTTGCGGATTTTACGGAAACTTCTCGTCCGGACTTGCGCGGCGGAATATATTTACTTGGCATCGAGCCTTCTCTGGTCAGTGTTTACAAATAATATGGGTTAGATTGGTGGTTTCATTATTCATTCATTAAATTTATAAAATACACGGCTTATTTCCAGCTGCAAACTGCCAAACGATAGAAAATTAAGTACCTAGCAAACAGCCATGATTGGCGGTTTGCTGTTCCATCAATGAGCATCAGCAGCCAGTCGGAAACTGGTCCGAAGTAAGGCATGCGTATTGCTTACAGTTTGTGAACTGTCGGTGACTAGTTTGGGATTTCTGATGGAACAAACCTATCATTACCGCAAGTATCCACGAAGGTTTCACGAAAAATTCCTTAGAGATACAACATTGATGAAAAGTCAATGGTTTCCCTACTAATACCTGCGGTTCTAATAAGGCTTGCAGGGAAGTTAGTTTCTTCTAAAGCAGTTTTTGCTGTGGCAAACGGATGGTCTACAGTGAATTGCACTAATTCGTCATCGGCCGCTTGCGTGATGTGTTGCAGCGCCGGTGGTTTCGTTTCGTCCCACGCACGTTTTGAATTGAAAAATGTTGTTTCAGAGCCTGTGTTAGCATTTTAACAACTGTAATGTAACTTTTTATGACAGCGATGACAATTTAAAATTTATTGTGTGAGCCACTGGAGTAGAACCACAGTTGCAAAAGAAAAATGAACTGTTCCGTTTCATAAGAAACAATAATTTCCACTTTCTTGATCTTTGGTCATTGGTTTCAATGAATGATTTATGACATGCGGGATTTTGAGGTGTTGAAGGTCAGATTTTTTTCATGATTCACGATTCAAGATCAGAGTGGCATAGCAGAATCTGCTGGTGAAGTGGGCATAATAAACTAATTCTGGGGGCTGGGGCACACCCTCGCATACCCCCTCACATCACCAATATGAGGAATTTATTTTTATATTTACTTACTCAGACAGTAAGACCTTGTTTCCAGACTTTTAAGGTGCGTTCAGTCAGCTTATTTAGCCGCAATTTTAGTTTTAGCCGTAAGCGCTGCATCGCTTATTGGCTGTTCCGAGGAGGCTGGTTCATAAGAGCCAATGGGCGTCGGTGCGCTTGCGACTAAAATTAAAACTTGCGGCTAAATAAGCTGACTGAACGCACCTTTAGTTGTTTATTGGTGATGCATGCAAGGGAATTCTAAAATGCAGGTCAGCCAAGCTTGCAGGTCAGCAGAAATCGTACCTATACCCCATTCACTTGCCTTGTGAAATAAATACATACCCACCCATATACCTTCTACGTGGCCTGGATCGACACTGCTGCTGGCCAGACCCACTTTGTAACCCCTTGCAGGTCGGGTCAAATCCGAACAGTGTCACAATGGTGTCACCTTCTTCGAGCACTTCCAGAGCACTTTCGTCTCGACTTTCGTGGTCCTCCAGGTCCTTGGACATTTGCTGCTGGCGACCAAAGTACGAAACTTTTGCAGGTCGATAATAGTATATTACATACCGAGACGGGAAGTGCTTCGTTACTGCTGAGAGCATTTTGACCTAGGAGGATTTTGACAGGTTTTGAGGTGACACCCGCATGCATGCATGTAACGCTGTGTTTCAAGGTAGATATCTGATAAATGGCTGATCTGACAAAAAAAAACCGCTGAGAACGAAATTGTTCATCATTATGTTTTGCACACAATGCATGAGTTGTCGATCCCTTCGGAAATTTTTTTTTTTGGGCTATATCACGAAAAAGTGATATAACCCATTTAGGTTATAGTCGCCATTTTTGTGATACTCCTAATGAAAATTATTGTTCTGAACATTTTAAAAATATATAATTCATTGTAAAAGGGCGGTGTGCAAAACCCAGCCGGAAACCTTTATTTCCTTCGAGATTCTTATGAAAAACGAGCGTAGCTCATATAATTTTTCGGTTAGAGAAAAAACAAGGACTGCCTCTTGTAGAGGACACCTCACTCTATCAATTCTTTCTCGGCGCATTTTTCTGTTAAACCAGCCAGTTTTGAGATACACGCTTCGATAGACGGAGTTATACGAGTTTTTCCCTGCATGTTCGGAATTACCCTAAATTTTGTACGTGTTTTGCACAGCTTAGGTGCGGACCAGCTAAATGAGCAAGACTTCATTCGATGCACAATTTCTTGCCGATTCAGCGATGGGCAATTTAAAATTTATATATTGATCAGTTGCGAAAAAATCTGTGTTTAACAGGCACATAACCAGGAAATTTTTAATTTTTCTTATTTGGGAGACGATTTAGGAACCGCTGAAACTCATTCATATTATCCGTAAAACTGAAAATCATCACCCGCACCTCATAAAACATGTTTTGCCCTATAAATTAAACCTCTTTCATTATTATTCTACAACAAGCCGTTTTTTAGATATCCGCTGTTAAGCAGCGTCGGAGCGGGTGTCTAGATCGCGCTCTTCGAACTTGTAGAACTTCGAACGGTGATTGCAAGAGCTGGGTGGGAGTAAGCTGATTAGTGTATTCGACCTTTTGCGATTGCAAAATTTACTCAGAAATATTTTCGGTCACTTACTAATTTTGCATTTGAGCAACCGTTTAGCTGAAAATTGAGAAAAACCAGTTGGAAGTCACTTTAAGGGTGGTTTACCTCCTCAAAACTTGATTAATGTGGGGAGGACGGGCGAGGACTTTTTTTATTTGACTAAGAATATATCAGTGATGACCAGTGTCAAAGACCGGCCTTTTAGGACCAAAAGCGATTGTGAAATTTCAATTTATTTGAAATTTCTGCATTGCATATAGAGCACTTTTTCGTGATATAACCCAAAAAAAAAATTCCGCAGGGATCGACAACTCATGCATTGTGTGCAGAACATGATGATGAACAATTTCTTTCCCAGCGGTTTTTTTTGTCAGATCAGCCATTTATCAGATATCTACCTTGAAACACAGAGTTTAATGAATTTTTCGTGGCGCGCTTGGAACTACCCCCCACTTCAACCTAGGCATGTAGTTGATAAGATCTTTTCGATGCAGATTTTAGTGGGGAATATTTTAAGTCCCATACTTATTTTACGTGCAAGTGACCGTTTGGCAGAAAAAGAAGAAAAACCAGCACCGTGTCACTTTTAGGGGCGGTTTTCACTCCATAACTCGGCTAGCGCCAACGGGACACTTGGGGACTTTTTTTGGTGAATAAGAACATGCTCCTGAATGTCTCTGCAAAAACTCAGCTTTATATCAATGATGTCTACCTCTACCACATAAAATTATCATACGGTCCTGGACTATGTATGGGATATGATATAGTCCAGTGGGCTATACTTTGATGTTTATTGCAATATGGAATGGAGCCCGCATGCCCAGTATTACCTTTAGTACATAAATTATTATAGTAGGTACCTACATATTATTTAAATATGTACACCTACTTGAAACTATACTTCCGTTTTTGGGTCTTGTGTCATAAAGGGCAACGCGATTTCGATAATTCCAAAAGAAGGAATGAACTAAGAACAGTGTCCTAGAAGATTCTCTAAAAGATAATTTGCGGATTATATCCACAATTTTTTTTGAAAAAAAATATCAGTTACAGGAGCTCACAGTTTATTTTTGGCGGTCAACTCGATTTGAAAAATTTGAAAGAAGGAAGAATAGACTAGAAACAGTGTTCAAGAAGGTAATGCGAAAGAAAATTTGCGAATTATCCACTGGTTCTTAAGAAAAAAATTGCTGAAATTTGGAAACCACACATATAATATATTTTCTACGCCGGGGGGGTATGCAACTCAACAAACAATCAAAGAAAGCGGGTTAGGAAGGTGGTAGTCATCCCGACGAGGAACAATCCTATCTACGTGAAAACGTTACGTTCAAGTGGCTAAACTTAACATTTATTGTAAGTAAATCGTAGTCGTCCGTACCTAAATCGTCTCGAAATTGCATAAGGAAGAGAATGGTGGTAGAAATTTTACTGTAAAATGTGCGGTTTCCGTTGCCCTTAATCACACGCGCCCCATTTTTTCAATCCAGCCACAAAAACAAAAAACAAAAGCTCACCTTTTTATTGGCGAACGAGTGCAACTCTGATGTCGCCGCTGGCGACAAGGGGTGCTCTATCTATGCTCGACGTTACATCCGTGACCGTGACATCTTAAGCTGGATTCCCAGTTGCGAATATTCGGACAGAAAATGCGAAATTTAACGTCAAAGTCGTCATATTGGCCAATCAGAGCCCTCGAATTCAAAATTTGACATATAAAATCGCATTTTCTGTCCGAATATTCGCATCTGGGAACCCAGCTTTACACTGCTACTGAAATTGAAAAGTTGAAAACGTCTTGCACTGTGGTCTTGCATCCGTGGGTCTTGCATATACGAGTCAGCTGACAAGATGGCGTTCACTCACTGACTGTTAGCTCTGTGTTTTCCATGTATGATGATGAATGCATGATCAATCAATGAATGATCATTGCGATCATTTCAGCGCGGTTTATTATTGTTATTCACAATGCACGACGATAAGGGATGATGACATCCCACATCTCAAACGATGATGCAAAAGAGCAAGAAGTCCATCGTGCAAAGTGCCACAAGGCCGTATACTGTATACGAGTATCAATATATTTCTCCCTCAAAAATAAAGATAAGGAGATATAGAGATTTTGAAGGGATTCCATCAAATGTTTGTCCACCTTGTTTTCGTTTGGATTACCATTACCGCATTACCCCACATGTTTTTAGGTGCCCAATGGCCCTAAAACACTAGAAAAGTTTCTGGAGGATTACTGAGACATTTTTTGACAAACGAAAAAATTATCAACCGTTTTATAATTAAAAAATACTCCTATTTTCTTGCCAGTTTCCGAATGAGTGCCTGTGAGTTTTTTCGTTTTTGTCGGCAGACAGGCTTAGCTGATCGAGGGGCTCGAGAGAAAAGTCTCCCTGTGTCTCTTAAAAAGAAGAGAAATAGACTCTCTTTCGCACTGCCGGTAGTCCGCAGCCTGTCCTTGTGACGGAGATGACAGCCTTAAAGACCACATCAAGACTTTTGCAGTTTTTTGTGTGTAAGATTGTTTTTGAGGAGTAGAGTAGGTACCTACATGGCATTTTTTGTATTATTATTTATTAGATGTAGGTACCTATGAGTAATTTTCAAATATTAGCCAGTAATCAGTTCAATCAAGTACCTACCTTTCTGTATGTTGGGTGTAATATTTTGTCAACAATATGTGCCCTGTGCCAATGTAGTTACCTACTCCCTTTTTCCGAAAGACGAAATCTTTGTAGAAATTTTGTATCATTCTATTTTTCGAAGTGATTATCACAGTGCCGGTAATTTTTTGGTGCTCGCACATTTTGATGTACCTAATTCTAGCATGTCTTCGTCATCCGTCAATTTTGCCAATATTTCCAAATTCATGGTGTACCTGACTTTTTCAGATTATATAAAAACTTCACAAATCCGCATGTACTTTTGGCGTGCTTAGGTGAGAAAATTGTTGGTTATGTTTCGTCGCTCAAGTCTTGAGCCAACTGACGGCTTTGCTTAAGATTGAGCCGCGCTTCAGACACAGGTCTTGAGCTTCGGTTGTATAACGCAAATTTTGTGTAAACCTCCGCTTAGGGTGAGCTTAAGGTTGAAAAAAAGTCCACCGCTCATTTAGCCACTGTCATTATGCCGCCTACACCCATAGACTACGGGCGGGTCCGGACAGTGGATAAATGCGTGGTGGACCTTTTTATCCGGTGGATCGTTTTAGCAGTGGATGTCTTCGCGGTGGTAGAACTCGGGGATGATTGAGTCGTGGACTTTTTTCCGGTGGGACGTTTGAGCTGTGGGCTGACTTCGCCGTGGACTGCTGAATATGGACCTCGTATTTTACTCCGAGGGAGTTTCTTGCACAATTTCAAGAATAGCTAGCTAGCCAGGACTCACTAAACCAAAAATCAGCTTTGGGAGAATTTGTTCCCGGTAGAAACCCCATGACCTGCCTACGCCACGGGTGTCACTAAAATGCAGGTCAGCCGATTTTGCAGGTCAGCACAAATGGTACCTATACCCCATTCACTTGCCTCGTGGAACACATACCTACCCACTCATATACTTTCTACGTCGGCAAAATATTCTTGCAGGTCGATATACCTGTTGTTGTTGTTGTTGTTGTTGTTGTCACCTTCCTCGAGCACTTCCAGACAATGTTCGTGGTCCTCCAGGTCCTTGGACTTTTGCTGCTGGCGATCAAAGTGAGAAAATTTTGCAGGTCGGCAAAAATTCTTGCAGGTCGGCATACAGGGCGTCGCTGTCACCTTTTCCGAGCACTTACAGACAATTTTCGTGGTCCTCCAGGTCCTTGGACTTTTGCTGCTGGTGATCAAAGTGAGAAAATTTTGCAGGTCGGCAAAAATTCTTGCAGGTCGGCATACAAGCCGTTGCTGTCACCTCCCCCGATCACTCCCAGACAATTTTCGTGGTCGTCCAGGTCCTTGGACGTTTGCTGCTGGCAATCAAAGTGAGAAAATTTTGCAGGTCGGCAAAAATTCTTGCAAGTCGGCCTACAGGCCGTTGCTGTAATTTTTCTCGAGCACTTCCAGAAAATTTTCGTGATCCTCCAGGTCCTTGGACGTTTGCTGTTGGCGATGATAATGACAAAAATTTTGCAGGTCGGCAAAAATTCTTTCAGGTTGGCATACAAGCCGTTGCTGTCACCTCCCCCGATCACTCCCAGACAATTTTCGTGGTCCTCCAGGTCCTTGGACGTTTGCTGCTGGCAATCAAAGTGAGAAAATTTTGCAGGTCGGCAAAAATTCTTGCAAGTCGGCCTACAGGCCGTTGCTGTCATTTTTCTCGAGCACTTCCAGAAAATTTTCGTGGTTCTCCAGGTTGACACCCAGCGGGATCAGTCAATAAAACTTTTCAAATTTTTGCGAGTGACCACGAAAAATGTCTGGAAGTGCTCGGAGAAGGTGACAGCAACGGCCTGTATGCCGACCTGCAAGAATTTCTGCCGACCTGCAAAATTTTCTCACTTTGATCGCCAGCAGCAAACGTCCAAGGACCTGGAGGACCACGAAAAATGTCTGGAAGTGCTCGGAGAAGGTGACAGCAACGGCTTGTATACCGACCTGCATGGAATTTTTGCATATGGTTGGGTGGGTATGTATTTCACAAGGCAAGCGAATGGGGTATAGGTACGATTTCTGCTGACCTGCAGGCTTGGCTGACCTGCATTTTAGAATTCCCCCTACGCCACTGGACCCTGACTGATTTGAAACTTTTTTATTTTGTAAGGTTAGTCATCCTGCATTTGGGTGGGTCACGTGATCTCGCAATCGCGACTCGAGCTGTCATTAGTGTCACTCTGTCATCATTTTGTGGCACTCGTTGTCACCAAATTTTAGAGGTTAATTGTGTTAAATTAATTTATTTCTGGCTGATTTGCACCATTTCCAATCGAAAATCACAGACCAGGATGAACACGTGTAGCGAATACATAAAAAATGCGTTCCCACAAATTGACGATGATCTCAAACATTACGTTGAAGGTCGGTGATTTTTCTTGTAACGTGTACTTTACTGACTTGCCAACAAACATTTTCAATTTGCAGGAGTACTGGAAAACGGTGCCGACGAATTCGAAGATAGCGAAGAAGTATACGATGCCATTGGTGAAGTATTACAGGAAGTTTCAACGGACAAGACTGAAGATGAAATTAGGTAGGTTGTCACACACCATTCCAGTATGAACAGATACCGAAAGCTTGTTTCATAGAATTATTTGCAACGAACTACTCCACTTGATGCGACCTGACAAGGGAAACTCCACCAACAATGGACCCACAAAAGTTCTGAATGCTCCTGTACATCTTGCTAGCATGGTAGCAAACTTGGAAACCAATGTTGATGACATCAGAAGTATTTGGGTGATGCAACGAGATGATACCCTGGTAAAGACTTTTTTTGTGTTGAAATCAAATTAGCTCTTGCTTTTTCAATTTATTTTTTGATTGTAGAAAGTTGATGCTAAAAAACTTGAGAAAGCTGAAGCTAAATTACAAGGGAAGCAAGAAAAGCGCTCAAAGGATGTTAAAACTGTTGCACCTGTAAAATTAGAATCTGCCAGTGCCTCACAGGTATTTAATATAAATATATTCTTTTTTTTCTACAATACTTGCAACTAAATTATTAGGCTCATCACGTGGCAGTCAATTGATGTGTTCTATATGTTTTTCATTTCTGCATTAACAGTTCAGTAAGGTAATGGCATTTTCTTACTGAACTGTCGGTGGATAGTTTGGATTCAAAATAGTTGAGTGACTCATACTTAAACATTTGTAGCTTTGCGGCGAGGAATGTGGGAAGGGGAAGGAAAATCATAGGTGGGTCATGAAATAAGGGGCAGAAATGTAGAAATGCGGAAAAATCATATAATAAGGGGTGTTTTTTTGAATCTGGAGTCGAAGTGTGCTGTGCTCTAGCCAAATTCGCCTGCATTCGGCCAGAGCAGAGCACACTTCGACGCCAGATTTAAAAAAACACCCGTTATATATTATATATTATCATAATTCATTAGGCATTTAGTCACTCTGAACTGTTTTGAACTCTGACTATAGTACAGTGTATAGAAATGCAGATTACACAGAACACTCTTGTTTGTACTTCAGTCATCTCTTTACATTTTTGCCATTACTTTGAAAAGATCACAATATACATATTTCAAGAATTTGACATGTAAAGACATCAATAATATCATTAAAAGCTGTAGTGCTATGCAGGTGTAGGTACCATTCAAAGATTGTATTATTGCCCGAATTGGTTTATTAATTACGGAACGAGCATAGTTCCAGAAAAAGCATAGTCTATAACTTTCATAGAATGCCCATTTTTCTCACTAGAATGATTTGCAATATGCATACAGTCACCGCATTCACCGTCAATGCGAAGGTGTGTGTCATTTGCACCACAGTGGACTTGAAAAAAAAAGGACTGTAAGAGTACTCGGAATACCAGAGGGACCTGTGGGCGGAGCCTAACTGCGCGAACTGAGTTCATCTAGTGGTGCACCTAGATTTGCAGTGGGATTTTAGGTTTGCCTGTGACCTGATAATGGTCCACCACTTCAGCTGACGGTGTTGCTTCCCTTATTTCAACACACGGACTCGTCCAAAACTATTTTTATTTTTCTGTTCAGCCCCGCCCACAGGTCTCTGTGGTGTGCCGTCAACTCTACCTGCTATCATCAAGTGAAAATATATACATATACAAACAGGCGCCATGACAGCCTTTTGTCATAAACCAATAGATGACCCTAGGCTATAAGCAATTTCTGAAACCAGCTTTGCAGCAGATCATTTTCTCATATAAATAGTGAAGTACTGGAAGGTCTTTGTTTTAGTGTTAGTTTCCTTTCTTATTCCTGAAAAATTCTCCAGGATAAGGCCGCAGTTCTTACATCACCATGCAGGTCACAACAAGCGAATGCCTAGTCAGAACTGACATCAGGAATTTCAGTATGTTAATCAACATTGAATTCAACTTGCGAATTTATTTCGGGCTTTGGCCGTTTTTGTTCAATTGGACTAGACTATTGCGGAAGAACGGACCAATAGTACAGTTGTGATATAATTAATTGGCACGGCTGCAATTATCAAATCGGCGATGTCAAGTCATCGGGACATGAAAGCGGTTCATGTTCAGAATTTGCCTATTTGATAATTGCAGCCGTGCCAATAAATTAAATCACAGCTGTACAGGGTGTTCACGATAAAATTCACCCCCCGCCAGTAGATTCCCCTTCAAGACATTTCGAAGAACTAAAAACTTTTTCTTGACGATTTTTCCCAGGGACCTTGAATCGATCCTCCAGAAGTTTCTAATTGGTACCGTATACAGGGTGTGATGTGTAACTTTTTTATTTTAAATGCAACACCCTATATTTTATTCCGTTATTTGGGGGAGCCTTTTTTTCTGATTACAAATATATATGACACTGAATGATTTATTTTGACAAGTCGGAAGAATAATAAAATAGGTATAGTAGGTTCACTTGTACTGTGACTCTAGTTGGCTGGGCAAATTTTCTACTTTAGCATTGTAGGCTTGCCGCCTTCTCACCTAGTGTGAAACTGACTTCTCTGGAAGTGAAGCTATATTTCTTATCAAATTGATATTAAAATCTTGGAAAACTGACCTGGTCATATGTGGAAGTGCGACTAGGGGGACGCAGAGCTGTGTTACCGTCATTTAGACACCAAAAGAGCACGGGGCGGCCGCAAATCTAAGTCATCTTGACGGCGGCCCATTCAGAGTCGACAAAAACTCGTCCCGGAAAGCCCCAAAACGAAAGCAAATTGCAAATTGAAGGTATTAACATCAATTTCGGTTCAATACGCAACTTTGAGCGGCTGGGTTTTTTGAAATTTGGTTTAATTTACTTTTTACACGTAAATTCTTTTGCCAATGACAGACTGCAGGGCGATCCTTGTATCGCCCATAATTCTTCAGGGTTTGGCTTGTATTTTTGACTGGAAGAGGCGAAAGGGTTGATGATTGCATGGGGCCCCTTTTTTGGACGAAGGGCATTGTATACTCTTTAATTTGAAGCACCGAAAGTTGAACCGGCTTCAAGAGGTTAGGAATATTTTTCACAACTGTCAAATGTCAAGGCTCTTTTGATTTATTTGTTCATTGGCGAAAATTAAAAACAGGTCGAAAAATTGTTGCATTTTCCAATAAAATGGAAAAAAGCGTCAGACATCACGTCCCGCAAAAATGTTCCGGCTATCTGTGAAGGAAATACGCAAAAAATGTGTTTCAAAACTGGTCCGGCCAGAGCAGCCAACTGCAAAGTTTTGGGGATTTTCTATATTTCACATTTGGAAACTTAGAAACAAAATCTCACAGCCGACTAGAATCACGGTACAAGTGAACCTACTTTAGTCAAATAATTTTGTGTCGCGGCAAGATGGCTTTGGTTTCTACAGTTCACTTAAAAAAAGTTATTCTCGCAGCATTTTGCCTGCAGAATTCAACTCTGCATGGATAAATGGTCTAATTCGTTCCTAATACAGGGTGTCGCGTAATTTTCAATTTTCAATTTATTTGACTACCTACTTTATTATTTTTTTGACAGCTTCCTTGTCAAAAGAAATCATAAATGCTACATGCCTTTGTAATCAGAAAGAAAGGCTTCATCAAATGACGTAATAAAATATAGGGTGTTGCATTTGAAATAAAAAAGTTACATGTCACACCCTGTATACGGTACCAATTGAAAACTTTTAGACGATCGTTTCAAGATCCCTGAGAAAAAAAGTTGAGAAAAAGTTTTTAGTTTTTCAAAATATCCCAAAGAGGAATCTCTTAGAGGGGGGGGTGAATTTTATCGTGAACACCCTGTACCTACTATAAATATTATTCTTCATAATGCCAGCATTCGAGCAAATTATTCAATCAAGTCATAGAAGCAATAAAGAAGAACTGCTTTCACCACATTTTTCAGAATGATAGAAAATAAAAAATCTCTGAAATTCTTGTCTCATACATGAAATGCTTATTTTTTCATTCATATAGTTTGTAACATTTACTTAAACTTCATAGTTGAGGAAATGGGTTTCATTTCTTGTTTGTTGTGCAATAGAAGTGTTTAAATGTCAAGTTCTCAACTTAATTAACGTTACTTGCTTAGGTCACCAGCAAAAAGGAAAGTAAACTGGAAGCAAAAGGCAACAATAGAACACAAGATATTCGGATAGAGAACTTCGACGTTGCTTATGGAGATAGAGTCTTGCTGCAGGGTGCTGACTTGGTCTTGGCTTTTGGCAGGAGATACGGTTTGGTTGGTCGAAATGGTTTGGGAAAATCGACTTTGCTGAGGATGATATCAGGTGCTCAGTTACGAATTCCATCCCACATCTCAATTTTGCACGTAGAACA
The DNA here is from genome assembly GCA_949128115.1 of Anaspis maculata. NCBI lineage: Eukaryota > Metazoa > Arthropoda > Insecta > Coleoptera > Scraptiidae > Anaspis > Anaspis maculata. The sequence goes on along the minus strand of OX421961.1, from coordinate 53,458,188 downwards.
AGAAGTCATTGGCGACGATACTTTGGCTTTAGATAGCGTCTTACAGTGTGACACTGTACGAGAAGGCTTGCTCCAAAAGGAGAAAGAAATTAGTTCGGCTATCAATTCAGGGTACATTTTTTTTACATCTTCTGTGTCTGATTGAATTACAGTAAAGTTTGCAGATCAACTGATCCCGAACTGTCTAACCAGCTGACCGAAGTGTACGCACAACTTCAGAACATCGAGGCGGACAAAGCACCAGCCAAAGCGTCTATAATACTCAATGGTTTAGGATTCACGTCCCAAATGCAGGAAAAGCCCACAAGAACTTTTTCCGGTGGATGGAGAATGCGTTTGGCTTTAGCCAGGGCGCTCTTTTCCAGACCGGATTTGTTACTACTCGACGAACCGACGAACATGTTGGACATCAAGGCTATCATTTGGTTGGAAAACTACTTGCAAAACTGGCCAACTACGCTTTTGGTTGTGTCTCACGATCGCAACTTCCTCGACACTGTGCCAACGGACATACTTCATTTGCATTCTCAAAGGATCGAGCCTTACCGGTTGGTATTTTGATCTATCAATAAAATGTAGGCTACTTCTTGCAGTCGTGGAACTGATATTGATCCGTTCGTCTTCAGGGGCCTGGAGAAGAACCTAGTAAAAAACTAAAATCCAAGTCAAAAACGAATAATTAAGAGTCTCGAGTTATTGCTGAAGCTTTTTAACGATGATTGTGAGAGTTTATCTGCAAAACTTGTACCATTATACCGTGTTTTTCAAAAAGCCCCAGTCTATAATTTGTTTCCTATTGCATCTTTAGTTTTGAAATTTTTATGACGTATTTAGGACTACTTTTGTCATTTTACACCTATCGTAGACTTGATTGTGGACATCAACTTTTCTTATGGTTTTCAAATGAAACAGCCTCTCCCATACATTTTTTTAATGTTCGGATAAGGATTTTTCATGGTAAATACAACAAACTATAGCCCGGTTTATAGTCGGCGAAAGCGTAATAGTACAAGAAAGATAGATTTCAACCTCGGAAAAAATATGGACGTCCTGAAAATTTAATATTTTGTTCAGAATTGAGTGCTCTACAACATATCCAAAATCGCCAAAAATCGCACCCGGGGGTTTTAAGTTATTGGAGGGGGGGTAAAAAATTGCAGCTAAAAATGGAGGGGATGGAACCCGTCAATCCATTGGATGCAAATACATTATAGCTCGACGTATCATATCCCGTTGATACCATTTTGGCACAAAAAGTGTCCATCATTGTTGAAAGGGAGTAGTGGGGGGGTGAAGCTCTGCTAGGTGGTCCATTTTATTTTTCTGGCCATGTAGAACCGATCACGACAAGTTTGGTATCTTTTCCGACTATATTCAATCTCCTGAACTCGTATCCGATGTGTAAATTTGGCTGAAAACAAGTTTGAACAAGTTAACTTGAGAAAACTTGTTTTTTCTTTGACAATTTTGACGAATTTTTTTTCTACTGTTGGAGGTGTTCATTTTTAGAGAATGTTCAGGGACCCTTAAACTGAAGTGTATTCTTCACAAAAATCATCCACTCGATGTATAATTTTGTTTCTGAAGTTTGAAAAATCGATTCGAACTTGAGCCGGCAAGGCGCGTCGTCTACTACTGACCAGAGCACTACAGCATGCACCTTCAAATGAGAACACCTCAAACTATTGAAGAAATAACAACTTATCTTTGAAAATTGGAGGATTTGTGCAGAACTGAATTCCCTATATCATGAACAAAATCGCCATGAATCGCAATGCAGGATTTTGAGTTATTCGAGGAGGAGGATAACATTTTGGCAAGATTCATACTCTATAAACTGTTACTTCTCCCCTTGAATAACTCAAAACCCTGCAGGGCGATTCATGACAATTTTGTTTATGTTATAGGGAATTCAATTTTGCACAGATCCTCCAATTTTCAAAGATGAGTTGCTATTTTTTCAATAGTTTGAGGTGTTTTAATTTAAACGTGCATGTTGTAGTGTTCTGGTCAGTAGTAGACGACGCGCCGCGCCGGCTCAAGTTCAAATCGATTTTTTAAACTCGAGAAACAAAATTATACATCGAGTGGATGATTGTCGTGAGAAATACACTTCAATCTAATCGCCCCTGAAATATTTCCGAAGATAAACACCCCTAACAGTGAAAAAAAAAATCGTCAAAATAGTAAAAGAAAAAACAAGTTTTCCCAAATTAACTTGTTCAAACTTGTTTTCATCCAAATTTACACATCAAATTCGAGTTTAGGAGATTGAATTCAGTCGGAAAAGATACTAAACTTGTCGTGATCGGTTCTACATGGCCAGAAAAACGAATTCGACCACCTAGCAAAGCTTCGCCCTCCCACGACCCCCTTTTTACAATGATCGACACTTTTTGTGTCAAAATTGTATCAGGGGGATGTGATGCGTCGAATTATGACGTATTTGCTTTCAATGGATGGACGGGTTCCATCCCCTCCATTTTAAGTTGCAATTTTTTACCCCCCCTCCAATAACTCAAAACCCCCGGGTGCGATTTTTGGCGATTTTGAATATGTTGTAGAGCACTCAATTCTGAACAGAAAATCAAATTTTCATGACGTCCATATTTATTCCGAGGTTTTGCCGATTTTTTTACTATTTTTCCTGTACTATAACGGAGATGCAAGCATGACGAAATAGATCAATCACTGTCAAGTGTCCACCTTGGCTCTTCCCTTTTAGTCAACAGTGATTGGTTTATTCTCTTATAATTGCGTTTCCGTTTACGCTTTTGTCAACTGTAACTCAGGCTTATGTCTTTGAACCTTTCTACGACGAAAAATAACGATTTTATAGCAGTTTCAAATATGAACTCATTCAACAAGGTGGCTGCGATCAAATGAAAAACCTGCCATTTCAGAATGGTTCATGTCAAAAAATATAGTCAGTATTGAAGAAACAGTCGATTTTTCATTTGATCACGGCCACCCTGATTGTTTATTGTCCATATTTCAAACTGTTATAAAATCGTTATTTTTCGTCGTAAAAAGCTTTTCAAATCATGATTGTATTTACATGGAAAATATCAGAATATCAGAGATATACAGGTGTCTCATTTGAAAATGAAAAGTTGATGTATATTTTTTTAGTTCTGAACATGAAAAATGAAAATTTGGAAGTGAACATAAACCTTAAAGGTCCTTACTGATTCTGGTTCTGTTGCGATTCATCTTATTCTAAGCACATAAAATTCTAATTTTAGGGGAAATTATGAACAATTCGAGAAAACAAAGACCGAAAAGATGAAGAATCAACAAAGAGAATATGATGCTCAAATGCAGCACAGACAGCATGTCCAAGAATTTATTGATAAATTCAGGTACAACGCCAACAGGGCGGCCTCTGTGCAATCCAAGATTAAGTTGTTGGAAAAACTGTAAGTATTCGAATCAATTTTAATTCACCACAAAAATAGTGTTGATCTAAAATTTTTTAGATCAACACTATTTTACACTAAAATTTCATTTACACTAAAATTATATAAAATACCTACTTACAAATACTTATATTTGCTCCAACAGACCAGAATTGAAGCCAGTTGAAAAAGAAACCAACGTCGTACTTAAGTTCCCAGACACGGAACCTCTTTCCCCGCCTATTCTCCAACTTGATGACGCCATGTTCTATTACAACAAAGATCGCATCATTTTCAGTAACGTTAATATTGGCGCCACAATGGATTCTAGGATTTGTATTGTAAGTATAGATATCGAATCTTGATGTACTTGATGAAAATGCGTAATAACGGAAATGTTATTTGTAAGGTTGGTGACAATGGCGCTGGGAAAACTACAATCTTGAAAATTATAATGGGCTTATTGACACCCACAGCTGGCATGAGACACGTTCACAGGAACTTGAAATTTGGATATTTCAGTCAACATCACGTTGATCAATTGGATATGAACGTTACCTCAGTTGAACTGTTACAAGCTGCATATCCAGGTACTTACTTGATTTACTTGAGCATTTTTATAGAACATTGTTTATTGCTTTCGTCATAGGTAAACCAATTGAAGAATACCGAAGACAGTTGGGTAGTTTTGGCGTTTCTGGGGATTTGGCGCTGCAAACTGTTGCCAGTTTATCGGGAGGTCAGAAATCTCGAGTGGCTTTCGCGAGCATGTGCATGGGACGGCCCAATTTCCTAGTTCTTGACGAACCGACCAATCATTTGGACATAGAAACAATCGAGGCGTTAGGAAATGCAATCGAGAAATACACTGTAAGTACTTTGATCAATCATTGCCGTAGAACAATGATCAAAACATTTTCACGTTTTCAGGGAGGAGTGATTCTGGTTTCGCATGACGAAAGACTCATCAGGAAAGTCTGCAAAGAGCTATGGGTGTGTTCCAATGGCTCAGTGAGGAGTATAGAAGGATTCGACGAGTACAGGAAGATTGTCGAACAAGAACTAGAAGCTGCTGCACAGTCTAAGTAACCAATTTATTGTTTCGCGACATGAAACCTTAGGAAATTTGTTTGTATAAATGTGCCTCTTTTTGCAAAGAATCGTCTATTTATGATTTTTTGTTATATTTATATGATTAATAATAATTAACTTACCATGTTTATAATAGTAACTTAATTGAGAATCTATAAAATATAAAAAGTATTTTGCAAAGTGAGCTTTATTTATGTGACTCTCTTCTAGCTTTTGTGGAAACAACACCCTGTATTCCACACTTCTTTAGTTAGGACATAACCAGAGAGGAAGGTGGGAGGGATTTTTTATCTGAAGTGGTGGCAGTGGTCCAAGAAGCCCGAAGCCGTGCACCGTGTACCCACGCTAGTTTGCTCATTTACAATTTTTTTACACTCAAAAATTGTCTACAAAAACGTTTACAACGAAAAATTTGGAAATTTTTCTGAAAACATTTTTCTATACCTATTTCAACAATGTAAATACGATTTAAAGATCAAACAATTATGCTACTCGTTCAATCAAAACAAATGATACATCGTCCATTCCATTTATTTTCGTATTTTTGAAGAAATTAAAATCGCAAGCATATAAAGAATAAACCACTGCTCAAAAGAAGATAACAATAAATTTTTCAGAATCACTTCACACATCGTTAACAGTAAAATTATTGTAGGTAGTACTAATATATTGAACATCATATTGTTCCAAGCGGCAATTCTGGATGACACGCGATCTCTCTAGACTATTCGCATTAGGTCGCAGTGTACAAGTGCGAAGCTCTCGACATTTCCGGAATACGCGCGATTGAAATTACATGGGAGACTTGAACGGTGGGTCGAGACACACTGTCCATTTTGGCGGAAGTGCCGACATACCAGAACACACGGGAAGCACGCGAAAGGTGTGTGATTATTCGGGAGTCGTCTAGAAACCATATGCCGGGTCACTGTGGAATTTACTGGAGGACCCGTGGAAGGTTCGAGAACACTAGTCGAAGACATATAAAGCACCGTCCTCGGCCTAGACAGTCAGTACTGAATTGGAAGCGATCGAGTACAATAGAAAGCGAATGGTAATCTGCGATATTTCCAAGTAAATAATTGTTGGCGTGTATTTATTGTAGTGCGCAGTAATAAACAGTGTGTTTTAGAACAATCGTCTCAATTAAAATCGAACCCGTACGCGAAATACGTAACAACATTATAAACATGATAAATCAAAAATTAGACCGCATTTCCCAGGGACTCTAATGCAGGGACGCAATTTTCATGTTTTGCTTCGTGTTTTGCCCTAGGCGCAATTTACTCTAGATATACGCCACTGTCTCACAGTGAATGTATGTATAGTTATTATGTATTAGTCCAAGAAAAATGGAAAAATTAAATGTAATACAGGCCTTCAGATATAGGCTGTGGTGGGAAAAAAGGATGTGTATTTTCCAAGTGATAGGTGATAGGTACGTACAGTGCAAAGCATACTGAAAACAATGAAAATTGAAAAGGGGTAGAGGTAGAATGCAAGTAGCTTGCACAGGACACAGGGGGCCGCGAAAACCTCACTACCACGCACTAATTATTATGATGACGATGTAATAATTAAAATTCAACTCAAATAGCAAATGTATATTTATTTACAAAATCATTAAACATAATAAAAATCGTTGTGACTGCTACACAGTAGCACGGTGTATTAGCTCCACTCCCTGGACAATTTGTCGTCTTTACATAGGTATTGCATAAAGACAACAACACACAAACGGACAGGGTACTGGCCTTATTCATACCCATCCCGTGTACCCAGAGCCAGAGTGCTATGGCAATGCAGCTAATAATATCATGCGCACCCCGTAGCAGTCACAGCGTAAAAAAGTCACAACATTCTAAAATTTAACTAAATCAATCGCCAATTCTAAATTTGAAACCAGGCGAACTACCATAAGAAAACTTTGACATCTTTGATGAACCTTCATCTTGATTCTCCAGGAAGTCATCAATGTCGGCTTTATCTCTGCTAGCATCACTGTGTTTACGTTTTTTCTGGATTTTAATTTCTGTATAATCTCTGTAATGAGGCTGGATTTTTTCACTGCATCTGCAATTCGTTCACATTCACATTAGTTTTACATTCAAAAATTTGAAATTCAGAGAAAAAACAAACCTCTGCAAAATGCACGGATCAAAGGGATAGAACGTTTCTAAAACATTATCGGACATCAGAGTCGAACCGATTTCATCCCTATAAATCATTGGTAAGCTAGTTCTTGAATTGTGTTCGACAACTGTCTGGCAATAGACCAGTTGGTACAGCCTAGTGACGGACGCGAAATTTTGAACTACTGCAGGCTGGCAAACCCTCAGAGGGTTTAAACGGCACGTCACAATTCTGGCCAGCCTCAGGCTTTCCAAGAACCGAAGATCTGGAAGAAAAAAATGTAAAAGTCCTGCATCATGAAGTTGAAAAGCTACATACTTTTCTTTGAGTCCATAAGATCCTTATGCAAAAAAGCTATGATATAGAATAATGCTTGACAAACAGTGTAAAACACTGAATGCATTCTAACATCCGAATTTACACACTCGAGATCATCTTGAGCTGCCAGATAAGAATGTATCCAATCGGCCATTTGTTGAAGTGTTCCTTTGACCATACTAGAATTAAAAAAGCACTTTGCATAGAAGTAATTTTCAAAGAGTCTGATAAAACTTACGTCAAAGGTACAAAAGTGCTCCGCGCCAGAAAGCTAACAATGTAATTCACAGCGTACTGCCTGTAAACTGTGCTTTCGTTCAAGTTGCAAACTTTCTTCCATAAGAAATTCAAAAAAGCCTCGGTTATTGTGGGCTTAAATGAGCAAAACAGGAGCATTACGAATTGAACGTGGTGAATATTATGCGTCGGCAATATCACATTATCAAAAATATATACCAGACATTGGTAAATTTCTAACAAAAAAAAAAACAAATGAGAAGTTGGAAATATAATTTTGTGACAGCACTTACCTTTAGTTTTTGACCAATCTAACTCGCCAGATTCGGAGTCATGACATTCGGCTATTAGATAATCAAACATCATGTTCAGACACACATCGAGCGTTTCTGAAATCATCCGCAAGTCATCGCGGGCGGCGTCGGTTATTTCTAAATCGAAGATTTCATCTTCAATGTCCATTCTTTCAACGCGGAGTTTTTCAATCTCCTCCTTTGGTGCGTTGGTGTCCAAAATGATAAGTCTGAAATGCGGCTTGATTAGCGACAGACGGTGATTTGAATCGAACAGGAAAACATACTTGGAAAATATAACGTTCAGTAAGGCAGGTCTGGCTTCAGGGAGGTATTCCAAGATCCATAAAAGATTATGCAAATAGTATTCATGAATATGGGTGGTCATCTTGTGATAAGGGAACCTCTCGCGTAAGACCCGTATCAACAAATCTTTGCACCTGTAAAAGAATATGTTTAGCATCAGTACTTGTCTATTAGCGTATTATGATGAGACAATTGTTTTCCTGATTGAAAAGGCATAAAAAAGTATGCAAGTAGTGAAGAAATCGTCATTTCTGTCGCGAAACCTCTCATCGCAGGCATCTGTACCACTGTACCCCAGTACTTACAGTAGTCCAGAAGCGTAAGTAAATAATTTTTGTATAAAGCATCCTTTCGCCTTCAAACGGAAGGCAAGGACGGCTTGGTTGAAAAAAAAATCACGTTACCAAAAATTTTTGTCAAGTTTGACAGCTTGATGCTATTTAATGGTGCGATTCTCAAAAAAGTTACATTCCATAAAGGCTCTGTTACGCTGTTATTACCTAGACGACAGCCAATGGCTGACAGAAATTTTTACATAACAGAGCGTTTATGGAATGCTATTTTTTACAGAATAGAACTATAACTTAAGATTTTAGGTATACAGTATCCCAGAATTAGCACCCCCGAGTCAAAGGTAGTTTAGCGAAATGCTTCAGAATATGTGAAAAATGTAGAAAAACGGTTTTTATTTTTTTGAGATATGGTATGTTCACGTGGCGCGAGTGGAGCGCGATGCTGTTGGAAGCATGATGGCCTGCTTTCCCGAAAAAAATGAATCTTTGTATGAATACTTTCCAAAAACTAGCTTTGATTCATGAACTAAAAATACCGCTTACGGGTGCAGACAAGGATATATTCCTAAAAAAAACAGGTAACTTAGATAGTGCCCGTCCCTCTGCTACTTCGACATCTACTCGGTCATCCGATGGGAATTTTTGTGACAAATCTACGCGCGTTTGTTACGAATGCGGGAAAAGGGGGCACGTTAGGGTGTCCTGTCCAAATAAAAACATCAATGTCAAGGGTGAAAATTAGACAAAAAGGTGGGTAAAAAACTTCCTGTGGAGGCCACATGTTATGTATGTGGAGAAAAAGGACATCATTTCAAAAGGTCTTGCTTGAAAACGGGCTACTCGCGGCCTTGACTGACAAAGGTTAACCTAATGATCAACGAAATCGACCCTAGCTCAGACAATAATTTTTTCAAAATCGTAAAAATCAACAATCAGTATTTAAAAGCCTATATCGACCTTGGGAGCGAATGCTCACTGCTGACGTCAGCGTCGGCAGAATCTTTGAGTATACGTCGATTTCCGGTCACCACCGGCGTTGTGTTATCTACCATCGGTGGCTTTCAGATTAAACCAACGCATTTTGTTCGTTCACAAGTTAACAGAGATGGGATCATCAAGCCGTTAGAGCTTTTTATTGTAGGCGAATGTGTAAAAGGTGCAGACGTGATAGGGCAAAATTTTACAGAACTCGATGACGTTCTGTATTCAGAAAAAGGGTCATGATCAGTGCGTTCTCCTGACTCGACGGCGCAGATGCAACATGAACGCAACTGTCGCTATCTAGTGCCAATACAAGACTATTTCATGACTCAGTCTCCAGATAGATACAAAAATATTACTAAAAATGTGAAGAAGAACCAGTCGCAAGCCAAATTTCATTTTGTATAGTTCTTTTTCACAAAATATTGAAAATATTGGAAGTTCGTTGCTTACTTCGCAAATGATCCACAATCTGTTAATCGCGATGTTATCAGATTTGGCATGGCCGCCGTTACCCATAATAGGTTTGTTCCATCAGCAGTCCCTGACTGTCCGTGGACGTCAGCAGCATGCGCATTACGATTTTGGCGTTCCATAAATCGTAATGCGCAGGCTGCTGACGTCCACGGACAGCAGGGACTGCTGATGGAACAAACCTAATAATTTATATTACCTACATATAGGTCGCGGGAACATAACCGTCACCTTGGCACCCGCTATGGCAACGTTGCAAGTATGTCTGACGTGGCACTGCGCAATGCGCATCCTTTTCGACGCTCAAGTGACATAAAACGCTCGCGCAAGCGCAGGCAGGATGCCAAGGTACCACTGTAGATTCGTTTCAATATTACTCAGACAAATCTTGAGTTTGGCACAATTATTTTTTTGATAAAGTAGCAATTGTTCAATAAATCATCTATATCATTCATCAAAACTAAAGAAAATGGTATTCACAAGTACTAGTGAAAATAACATTATACCATATACCCATCTTCAGCACGCCATTTTTGTTCCCGCGACCTATACTGTCACCTCAAATAGTCACTATAAAATCAATTTGTTTTGCAAGATGTTTCCTTGCGCTTTTCTAGTTGGGAAATCTGACACCATACTGAATAAAATTTCAAAATTTGGAAATTACTAGAGTATATCGAAATAATTGAAATTAATATTTATTGTTCACTTGGCAACCCCGAACACGGCTTCTGCCGTTCTCCTGCCTGGCTTCTGGGCCGGACAGTCTTATGCAATTCGCAGTACATTGAGGTAGCAAGGATTGCCTAAAACATACCGTGTGAGAGTGACTCTCGCGGCTCGCCTATCTTTTGCACCAGGGGCCTTATTTCTAGAAGGGAGCGATCACCAGGCGATCGCGGTGCAGCCAACTACAGCCCTGGTTGCCTAGCAGCTTCGCTTGTGAACGGATCACAAGCGAAGCTTCTAGAAATAGGGCCCCTGAGGGTTTCAGTCAGCTTATTTAGCCGCAAGTTTTAATTTTAGCCGTAAGCGCTGCATAGCTTATTGGCTGTTCTGAGGCGGCTGGTCCATAAGAGCCAATGGGCGTAAGACAAAATCTTAAATCAAGCTGCATAAATCGAACTCCGGCATTTAATTCAAGTCTCATAAATCTAAAATTAAATCTTGAATTTTAAATTTTAAATTTCCATGCATGAATCCACCATAACTGGTGTTCTTTCAACGCGTTCTACCTTCTTTATTTTTTTTTTGCAATTTTTTTTTTTTGGATAATCTGCAAATTTTATTTTATAATATCATTATACACACCGTTCTGAGTGGTTTGTCTTTTTTTTTTGTTTGGATTTGCGTGTGGCCGTTATCCGTACCGTAACTCAAATTAGCCTCCATTAACTATAGGAACAGGTGATTCAAAAGTGTCGGACCACCTTGAAGGTGCGTGATATGAAGGTGTAGTAGAGTGCCGGAAAGTTGTTGAAAAAATTCTATGTCTTTCAGTTTTGAAGTTATGGAGGGACAAAACTTGGTCCTTCAATCCCTTCTATTTTCGTTGTTTCAAAAGATTTTAGTGAACTGTTTATGGATAAACAATAATCGCAAAAAATCAACCTCTGGATCTGTAATGAATTTCTGTTTTGTATACAGGGTGAGTCATGAATCCTGGAAATGATTCTTTCCTAAAAGTGCCTGCAGACAGTCACAGTGTTCTAATTTAGTGCACATTACTAAATTTTTGTAGTTTATGACTCACCCCGTATAGAAAACAAATATCCAATACAGATTCAGAGGTTGATTTTTTGTACCCATTATTTTTCCATAAACAGTTTACTAAAATCTACTGAAACATCGAAATAAGAAGCGATCGAAGGACCAACTTTTGTCCCTTCATTAACTACTCCAAAACTAAAATATATAAATTTTTTCAACAACTTTCCGACACTCTACTACACCTCCATATTACGCAACTTAAAGATGGTCCGACACTTTTAATTCACCCTGTATAAACTAGGCTATGAATGAAACATTTCCACCGGAGTTTCAACCTATTGTGCAATTTGTCTTCAACTTGTGGCAATGGTATCTTGCATAGCAAAGGAAATATTGATTGAAAATTTACTGAAAACCAGCTCAGGTAAGTAATAATAATAATAATAATTTAAGACAATGTCATTATTGCATAGAGATATAATAGTACAACCATGGGAAGGACTAAAAGGCAGTAAAGCTATTTGGCTCTTTTGAAGTGGACTTAATACAGATAGATACTTTAGGTGGTATGCATAAGTAGTAGATGCTGATACTATGATTTTGGAGGCTGCTAAGGACAATTTGCTTAGCAACACCTAAAGAAATTGTGGTAGAAGCATCCACTTTGTTTTAGGCATACAATATTTTCTTGCCACTAATTTTTACTCATACTTACATTGGTACAGTCTTTAGAATAGAATTCAGCAATGAATGGACACAGAGACATTCTTCATGATCTTTTCTCCTTACTATTCCGTTTTCCCATTCTGGTTCAGAACGAGCTGTAATGATGTAAAAAAAATACATTGAAAATTCCCTTTACATGGAAACTGAACTTACGAGGTATGAAGTAATTGACCAATCGATTTATAACGTTTTCAGCATGATAATTATGAGCAGAAACTAAATTAACCATGAAAGATTTATATTCCTCGATGACGCTCCGACTTCTCTCTGTCCAATTAATGGTGAGCAAGACATCAACAAACAAACGCAACTTATTGTTCAACACAGAGATACATTCAGCCGATTCCTGCAGTATGGATGTAATGTCACTGTCCAATAATTCTGAATCTCTAATCAAAACAACAAGTTGATAAAATTCCCTTGAACGGGTTCTTTCATCGTAGCTCTTCAAAATGCTTCGAATTTTCTTCGAATGCGGAAGGACGAATCGGACTTTTGTCGGAGTGCTGGCAACGGATTGGTTCAAGGTGCCAATCAAGCTGGGGGGCCTTTTTAAAATCGACGACGGGGTCGCCGACGACCGCGACTTTACGGTGGCAGCGTACACCGACATTTTATTCAAGAGAAACTCTTGTTACAAATTCACTAATTATTACACTGTATACGAATAAACTACAAAAAATGCCAAAGATTTCACTACACACGTGCAAATATTTTCAGGACTTGACACTCAATCACGTTTGACAGGTTAGACACTGACAGTCAGCTGACAGTTGACGCCTGACCAGCTTTATAGTAGTGGTAGCACTGCATTTTTCAGGGACTTCCCATTTCCAACCAAATGTTTTTGATGTACGGTTGCGGTATTTTCGCCCGACACTGGGTTCGCCCGACACGAAAGTCAATGTTAGACTGTTGGCAGCATTGTGACATTTCGACTCAAAATTCAGCGGGAAGGATGCATTTGTTGAAGGGACGGCAACAAGGCAATGTGTCGGGCGAAAATACCCGTCACGTGACCAAGGCCAACACCACGGTGGAAAACCAGTTTCAGGGGCAGGTTTCCAAAACCCAAAAATCTTATTTGCGTTTATTCATCTATGGGTTTTAGATGGATAAAAAGATAAAGGTGGACTTCAGTATCAAAAGCACTCGAAAGCTCAGTGGGTTTTATTTCACACAACCCCCGCATATGATAAGAATAAAAACCAAACTTAAATACCTAAGGGGCAGTAGACCAGGGGGTGCCTCGGCTTTTGCCAATATTGCCATGTTGGTGTCATGATCATAGAGCAGGGTTTCTTGACCTTTTCCTAGTCATGGACCCCTCAAAATTTTAGAGAGCTTTTACACCGGACCCTTAATTTCTCGAAAGTAAAACGCGGTTTAACATTTTTAAAAAAGCTGCCACAAGTCGGATTTGCTTTTTTGAGGGGCTTTTTGACTAACACCACACACGTTATTTTCAATATGTCTTTCCCTTATTCGTTCCACGACCGTCCACCCTTCTAGGTATTAGGGTGACTATTACCCTTTTAAGAATTTCAAATGGGAATAGAGGTCGAACGTCGAACTGCACATCATTTTTGAAGGTCTTCTAAATTCCCTCCACAACAATTTCGAAAAAATTAAAATAAAACAAAGCCCGCGCGTTCTGAAATAGGTATACCTACAGGTGTTTGCAAGTTTGGGGTAGAAAATTGAACAGCAGGGTAGGGAAATGTTCCAAAAGTGCCAGAAAAATATATTCAGAAAAATGTTGAAAAAAAGTATGATTTTTATTTTTTTAAATAAAATAAATATCAAGGTCGAGGGTCAAAAGTTGGTCCTTCGACCCCTTTTTATTTTCGTAATTTTGAAAAAATAATTCAGTAAACTTTTTTAAGTTTTCTATACCTTTACAACTTTAAATTGGGACGGAACACATTCAAATTGGGAATAAACACGTTCAAATTGGCACTCAAAAGTTTTGCAACGATTAAACCCATTCAAATTGATAATAATCAATTTCAAATTGAGATTAGTCACTTTCAAATTGAAAATAATCAATTTCAAATTGGGAATCAATATTGTGGAATCATTTAAACACATTCAAATTGAGATCAAACAAAATCAGGTTGAGAATAATCACTTTCAAATTGAGAATAATCAATTTCAAATTGAGAATAAATCCAGTTTATTAGGTCAAACAATAATTCAACAAAAAAATTCTTTGTACATTCGTACCTACCTACGTACATGTGAAATCAAATTAATTTCAAAGTAACATAACTTATACTACCATATTGACTAAATTTAACGCATCCGGAATAAACCTTTGGATATGGGCTACATATCTCGCACAGCTATTAACATTTATCACATATGTATATTCTCACGTATAAGGTTTTCGAGCTGACGTAGCCGAAATTCGTTCTGAGGTATATCCACCCTGTTTACACCGGCTAAAATTTGGGGTAATTGTGTTGCCAAGTCCCGTTTGACGGCAGCTTTGAAACTGGACCAGGCGAGTTCAATAGGATTGAACATGGATGACTATAGGGGCTCAGTCTCAATAAGCGATGGTCGACAAACTCTTCTTCTCTAAATAATTCTTCCAAATCAGCATGACAAGGAGCGTTGTCGATGACCAGTACCACAGGCGTTTGGTACATATCTCGAGCAGAACGCAGGCAATCATGAACAAATTGTTTAGCTTCTGGCTTTCTGAAAGCACCTCTTCTTATTTCGTGGTGAATCAATCCCATATTCCCAATGCAGCCGATAACGTGGATATTGGCGCCACGGCTACCTGCTGCAATATAGCTGCACCGGGTACCCTTTTTAGAGCGCCCTTGTCTTCGCGATATAAATAAATTGAAGTTTGTTTCATCCATGTATATAATTGGGATGTTATCGCCTTGATAGTTCAAAAGCTGCTGAACATATTCGCGTCTTTTCATCTTGTTCTCTTCGCTGTTAGTTCTCTCTGGTTCTCGTCGAATATCTTTTAAAGTGAACATGAGGCCATCTAAATGTTTTCTCAAACATTCGGTCGAGACCACCAAATGCTGGTCTTCTTCGAATTTTCTTTTCAATTCTTTCAAGGTGAGTCTCGGATTGTCTTCAATATACCGAGTCATCAAAGCGTGGTGCTCTTCGCCGATCTTTGTTCTTCGTTTTCCTCCACGTTGCAGTTGAATAGCGTCTTGAGTTTTCACCCATCGGTATGCCGTACTTTTTGTCACCCCCAGTGTATTAGCCAGTCCCCTCCAATCCCCATTATCGTTGAAGACGGCACAAATTTGCTTCTTAATGTTGTCGGCTTCGGCTTTCTTTATATAAGGCATCGCACAGGTTTATTGCAAAGAGTGGTCGTTTTTTTTTTCTGACAACAATATTGAAAGATTATGAAGTTAGCCTACTCTACAAGAATGCCCACTTATTTTCCCAATTTGAAGCTGTTTATTCTCAATTTGAAATTGATTATTCCCAATTTGACTGTGTTTAATCATTGTAGCACATTTTAGTGCCAATTTGAATGTGTTTATTCTTAATTTGAAAGTGATTCGTCTCAATTTGAAGTTGTAAAGGTATAGATCCGCCTTTATATTTTTTGCAGTTTTGTGTTCAGCTTTCTCAACTGTCTGATAATGTCTCTATTTTTTTTTTGTGTTACTGTAATATGTAGGATGAGCGAAAGGAAATTATTGATATGATATTCTGATATGAAGCCAGATATTCCACGATTCCACTTTAGATTTCTTTTTGCGCTTAAGCCATTTTTCTTTGTTCGACAATATTCAGACTGACTAACTGACAGCTGCGTACTATTTGGCTTGTCTCTTATTTAAGGTGACCAGATTTCTCAGTGAAAAAATCGGAACATGGGGAGACTTTTTTTTTTTTTTTTTTTTCTCTCTTCCAAGTGGCGTACTTTTTATTTGCTGATTTAGAATTTCCAGGCACCTACCTATATCCCATACACTTTATATTTTCAGTTAAATTACTTTTTGGAGCAAAAATAAAGCGACAAGCTGGGGCGCTACGTCGCTACGACTACGGCTGATGGAACCTACTAAGTTTGGGAGCGAAACTATCAGCGGGCATTGGCCGTATTCTCCCAGCATTCCAGCTTGTCACTTTATTTCAGCTCCAAAAAGTCATTCTACTGAAAATAGAAAGTGTATGGGATATACCATCTATTCCTCATTTTTTCGCGTCTGTTCCTTGTTGGATATAGACCGATATTTGGGATTATTTTCTGAAACCGAGTCTGAAACTTAGTTTTTCTGATCATTTTTCTGCAAAAAAAAAGCAGGAGGGCTGTCCCTTATTTGCCACCTTTTCAACCAACAGTGTCCATAATAATCCCAATAATAATGAAATAATGTTGTTAATAAAAATATGCTTTTTTGAAACAACATGTACCGTATGATCAAAAACTTTCTTACTCAAGGAAGGCTGTGGTCCTGGTCATTGGCGGGAAAACGAGGCTGATTTTGGCCAGGCCACAACCTCCCTTGAGTAAGACAGAGACAGTCGAGACCTCGGTCGAGACCCACTTGCATAGCGTGGGTGCCAATCGTAATAAATTCAATATTGTGAATAAACTACAGTCTACATGAATTTCAACCAAATTTACCGAAAATATAGAATGGGTGAAAAAAAATTGAAATGTTCGTTGCTCAAATCGGAAATCGGAGCATTTACGAAACAGTTACTGAAATCGGAACATTTACGGAACAGAAAGTCCAATCGGAAAGTGTCCCCCGAAAACGGTACAGTTCCGATCAAATCGGAACGTCTGGTCACCTTACTCTTATTCATCACGGCCGACCTAGTTTTTGAAAAAAAAAGTCAAAAAAATTGCAAATTTCGTAAAAACATCCGATTATGTATTTCAAAAAGTGTATGAAGTTTAAATGTGGTAAAGACCATTTGAAAAAAAATAAGTAATGATACTTTGAAAATTAAAAAGTTCAATTTTTTGTGAATTTTTTCAAGCAAACTGAAAATGCGATTTTTTCAGTTTTCAATTTTTAGTTGCTAGTACTGCCATACAATTTAAAAACAAAATTCAGGCATAAGACAATTGAAAAAGTTGAACACGAAAATGCAAAAAATATCTGGTGTTCCATTTAAAAAAAATGTCTTTTTGTTAATTCCATCAATATAGAACACCTGATAGCCGAAAATAGTTTTAGGTCATAGGTCTCATTAAAACCATGTAACTTTTTTCTTACATCTTTTTTTCTACTTGAACGGTAAGACCGAGGGTAAGACCGCTATGGGATAATTACGCTAGGATGGACCACTCTGTATACAAGAAAGTACACCGTATAAAAAAAAATCATCTTAATTTTTGAGGGTGAAATATTGAAGGTATGTATACTTTTACCCTGCTGCTGCAGTGGGCATTGTCATTCCATTTTCTTCAGTACCACCGCGCTTGAGCATCATTTTCTTCAGTGGTCAGCAGGTCACCACTATTCCCAACAGCATTAGCGCAAAACCGCCAACCAGTTTTTGTCAAAAAACAATAGGCTACTGGACATTAATCGCATTTCAGTATAAAAGTATCATAAACCTGATAAATATCTGAATGACGAATTTGTAGTTGGAAAAGTTTTTCAAAATATGATTTCATTTCGGTAAAAAATCAATTTGAAAGTGAACTTATATGCCGATCAGCTTTTAAATTCAGCACTAGAACGGTAATTTTTGCACGCCAAGTTGGCAATTTTGCGATATTTGGGGATGCTCAAATTTGTAATGTTGGATCAATATTTCCCCAGATGACCTTGAATTCGTATTGTCAATCGAGTACACCGCTGTTGCAAGATTGTATATGAACGCTCAAGACGTCTTGATTTTGGTAGACTTTCTCCAGTTTAAATGGGCGACTGGTGAACAGTTTTTTTTGAATAAAATAGTGAATCATAATATACCATCATATTATATACTAGGTTGAGAAAACTGTTCAAATGTATGGTCAGAAATGAAGGCCTAGTGTCTAAAACCTAGAACGGCTCGGCACTCTGTCACTTACCTGCCATTCTGACAAGATAACAGTCATAACAGCCAAGGCAACACTGTAGCGGAATATGATGCAAGGAGACGCCAGAATTGGCATTTCATGTCAAAATTTCCTAACCTCACTGGACTTCGCCACAAAAAGCCCGTTTTCACGAAACTTGGTCTGTCAGCGTCCGTTACACCCTAGGGAACATGGCCAACCGCGTTTTAATTTCTGCTGAATTTAAAACGTGATCGGCATATATTCAAATCAGGAATAATATGCTACGTCACAGCTTGAAAGTGGGCTAGGAGGTGGGAGGGAGGAAGGAGAGAGGAACGCATTTGACATTCGACCCAAGCATTCGTTCTGGATCTGTTACGTAGTGGTGTATTTTCACGTGCGAGCACAACTCTATCACAAGGAACTCATTTTTGATGCCATTGCATGGAGTTATTATGTATTATCATTGTTGTATTATGAAGCGAAATTGTATTAAAAAAACTAGATTATTTGACGTGGGGTTGACATATGCGACACGTGGGGTCGCAGTACTGCCACTCATATGGCACTAATAACACTGTTGTGACATTAATCCGAAGCCTGCACGAGCAAAAATAAGTGAATTTTAAGGAAGAATCGACCAAAATGTGAGGTCAAACCATAGCACTCCAGCATTTCATTGTATTTTTTTGGTATAAATCAGTTCAAAACGAGAAGGTGTTCTTCAGTCATGGAATGGCCAACTAGAGTATCTATTGGCTCTTCAAAATGTGACGTCACGCACTTGCCGCGCCATTCAAACAGACAAATCTTCTTCATGTTTTTTCTATATGTACAAAAACTTTTTTAAACAAAATCATCTTGCCAATGCTACAATTTTGGGAGGATCTTTCATACAAAGAAATAAAAAAAACCATGTCCACTAGCCTATTATCAACTGTTTTATAATTTTGAGAGACGTAGAAAATTAAATATATGCCTATTTTTCTGAAAAAAGTCACTAAGAAAGAAAAAAATATTTTTTTTTACATAATTGAAAAACTATATTACATTTTCTAACACACACTCAGTACACCGTATACAAAAAATTGAGTTTTCATCTCAATTTTTGAAGGAGAAATATTGAAGATACTTCCACCCTGCTGCTGCGGTGGGCATTATTGTCATTCCATTTTCTTTAGCACCGCCGCGCTTGGGCATAATTTTCTTCAGTAGCCACCACTATATACCTAACAGCATTAGCGAAAAAACGCCAACCAGTTGACAGCTGAGTCTTTGTAAAGTTCCCTGGAAGGTCCGCTACAACGTACGACTGGAGAGTTTAAGCACTATTTCTGGGACACCTGTATATCCCACAAAACTTGATAAACACTTTAGGACAGGACAGAACTTTGAAAGTCACTACAGACTAGATAGTGTCGGACCATAGAGTACCTAACAGAAAAAATCAACATGCGGGAGGTTTGGTCAATGTATGATGTATGGAATATGGCTGAAACATAATAATGATCGATGATGGTTTATGGCTATATGTCATGTCCAAGCTATCCCACAGTAGCAATAATCTTCCAAAAAAAGTTATTCCAAACTAAAATAGATTGTTTGCTATTTCTGCTTTTGTACAGAGATCCCTCTCTTCCTCTTCATGGGTGAAATGTTACCTATCAAAATAAACCATGGAAATGCATTTTTTTAACATCTATCAAAACAAAACATTTTCAAAAAAAAAAGAAAATCAAAATTTCGGAGCCATCCTTTCTCTTTTCAAATTGACCTCAACGATAAATTTCTGTTGAAAACGAAGGTTCAAGGGCGCTGATCGTTTACTAGAAAATATGCGCTCCACGCCTTCCTGAAAAACAATAAGTAGGTATATTTAGACCTTCTCATATAGGCGGTTCCCTTTACTCGCAGCTCGTGCGCAGGTCTTCCTATAGACTAAATAACTCACTGGTTCAATTGGCTGTTTAACCGGGAGCGCCTATCGATCGGGCTGGCTGGGCTTGGGGTTGACGATGGCGCCAATATAGGTGAACCTGCGCCCCGAGGACCGCTATATCCTTTCTCTTTTCAAATTGACCTCAACTTTATAATTTTGGAATTTGAGGCGCTATGGATTCACAAATCCTTACTGGTTAGAGAATGGGTTCATTATCCTTGCCATGTGAAAATTTCTCTGCGATTGGATATGATGGGTCGTTTTCTTGAACGGTTCCCAAAGGGTTTTTGGAAGGAATAAAAAACCGTTTTCAAGAAAACGACTAATCCACTCGCAGCGGAATTTTGACATAGCAATAAGGGATAATGATCCATTGATCTGTTATTCTCTACCATTAACGAATTGTGAAACTATAATAAACGACTCCTCAAGTTTAAAAATTAAAAAATATATAACATCAAAATTGGAAGTTTTGAAGCGCGAGGATCCCAACCTTGAAACGAAGCTTTAATTGACGATATTTACAATGAAATGATTTGGAAAAGGCTGATTTAAAGTTTTCCCGGAAAATTCAGATTTTCTCCGGTAAGAAGAAAACACGTACGACTAAAACATGAAATTTTAGTCTGTAGTCCAGGATTTCCACCATTTCCCGGTCGGACGCTACGAATTTTCAAAGTTTTCCCATGCCATTGATTACTCGATTGGGATGGCCATTGATCAGATTTTAACCAGAATGACGCGTCGCTCGGTGCTAGGCACTATAGGGAGAAGAAACTCGAGAAGAAATCCTTGCCTGAGGAATGAGATAAACTTACTTGAGTTGAGAGAGGAACTTTTTTCGAAATATTCCGACTGAAATCGAAAGTATATTGCATTAGTTTTTCGATTCCCTTGAGCTCCGCCACTTGAAACTCGTGAGCAAAGGAAATTGGTAAACAGATCTGTGTGATGGATCTGTGATATAAGATATACCTACGCTACTTTTTGATGTGTTTTGAATTAGCATATTTTATTCATAGGTGTTATAATGTATATGATCAATTATTGATAAACGTATTATTCATTATTTTTGGAGGAGGAGGAATTTTTGAAATCGGACCAACGGTTTTCGATTCCTCCCTCCTGGAAAAACTCCAAATTTTCCAACCTCTGATCTCGTAAACAGATGTTCACCAATTTTTTTTTGAGCAATATGTAACTGGTTCTTGGTCATTTCCCAACAATTTCTTTTCCCAATTTTTCCGTGATTTGCTGTAGGTAGAATAACAATGGCGATTTAGGGATGTGACGCAAGAGACTAAAAGAAGACTCTTAACATAGATCGGATCCCAGATAAATCATCTAAATGTCCGATATCACAAAGTTATCAAATTCTATCAAATTTATAACGTGGAATAAAATGCAAACCCAGTTAAGTACTTCAAGAAAAAAAATTACCGGATGATAGCAAGATATATTTAAGTTCAAGCTTTTCAGAACAAAATACAATTTGTTATTAGCACGTCAAAATAAATATAATGAAGTATAACATAAAATATAAATAGATAATATATAGATATAAAACAATCACAGCCTTATGACTCAGGCGTAACAGTAAATCTGTCACTTAGAAATTCGTCTATCCTGTTATAAACTCCCTCACCGCTGGTTCAGCTAAAAGTTTATGAGAGAGTCAATTTTAATCTGAGTTAGTTGCTAAGCAACTGGCCATGCTATTGGCTGTGTCATAGCATCTAACTCAGATTAAAGTTAAGTCGCTTATAAAGCTTTTGGTGGAACTTGCAGTCAATTAACAAACTTTCAAGTTTTTTTTCAAGTTGATTGGGTAGGTAATTTTTCTTCATTTTTTGTCAACAGCTTCAACTATGAAAAAGCTTCCTGCTACCGAATCTCCTACATTTTTTGCATATAGTCTTGACTACACTCTTCAGCAATATGAGGATCTTGTGTATCTTCGGAGAAACTCTATGAAAATTCGCATGATACGCTGTAAGGGCAGCTTCTCTGGTTCCCATTTGCCTCAGTCTTCAAATGGAAAAAATGGCTGAGGACAGAGTTGTGCTTAGTCTATTGATGTGGGCCAACCATTTCAGATTTTGTTGTAGGTGCAGTCTTAAGAAATTTAGGGCGTTTTGAGTGGTACCTTTGATTTCAAAAGTAAGGTATTGTTTTCCCTTGATTTAGTTTTAGTCTGTTAGCCTCGAACCATTCATCTACTTCCAACAAGTCTATACTGATGCAATATACATCCTAATTGTAACGTGATGACTTCATGCCTCCAACCATTTTCAAAGTCTCTTTTGCTGCCACTTCTCGGATAACAATAGAATGTGTTGTGGTTGCTTTCTGATTTCTTAGGTAGTGTTTGAGTTGAATTTGGACTTGAAACCTGGTGAATGATTCTTCAGATGTTGCAGTTGTTGTTCCATCCATATATGGTACCCAAGTTGGCTTAATGAAGTGTTGTGGCCAGGTTTGTTCCAATACATTTCTCTTATTGTTGTTGTGAGCTGTTGTTGTTTATTATACACAGTGGTCTTGATTTGTATGGCTTGTGCCAGATAGATGGCCAGAGATAGGGGGGTTCCATGTTGTCTTCATTCCTTTCCACTTTGTTTCCACTCATGTCATTGCGAAGATGTTGTCAATGCATGTTGATTACTGCTGATTATCCTGGTGATGTGACGGATTGAGGGCTCAGCAAACAAGTGGGTCGAGCCGAATTCTCACATCTTGGCTAATAGCTCCATTGTCGGCTTTGGGTTTTCCAAAATGTTAGTGTTAAGTCACCTGCAACAAAGAAAGGCTTATTGATGCATCGGATTTGAAGATATGACAAGCATTTCTCCAAGTGGCTCATGAACTTATAAATGCTCAGGATGATCAAAGAAGGAAGGAAATGAGAATACAAAATATAGCTCCAAGACACCAAAACCAAGTGGGACAGCCTTTATTTTGGCTTGTAGAACACACTGTATATAGGTACCGGAACTAATCGAAAAGTGTGTTAGCCCAAGTTTGTCTCAGTATACAAATAAATGTAAGCTATTATGCTGTATTCCCATCATGTTCTTTCATTGAAGTAATAGGATTTGCATTTTATTTCGGTTTTAAACATTTGATTCCCTATCTGGTACTCACCGAACTTGAATTTAATGTACCAATTTTTGTGCAATTGGGTATGAAGGATTCCAATACGAAATAGTGTCGGGCGAACATGATGCAAGTCTGCAACTTTCTTGATTGGCCCGGAAAATCAAAAATCCGTGTTGGCTGGCTCGTCCAACACCGTCAACACAACACTACGTGCCAGGGGGCCACGGCCATGCCACGGCCCATTCACGGCCACGTGCCCAACTGAAGCCCTGTTGCCACATACTTTTAATGCTTTTCCACTCAGTGATACCAAACGTTTAACAATGAAGAATCTGTCGGGCGAACATTCTGTCGGGTGGAAATTTGTCGGGCGAAAATACCTGAATCTTGATGGTGACAGGCAGTTACCGCGACAGCCCATAAGCGCGACAGACCCCAGCCGCGACACGTGGCAACGCTGCACGGCTGTCAAAAAGCAAAATGTCACATCTTGGCGACATAAGAGCGAAATGTGGACCTGCCAATCTGATTCCCCCTGTACCCTTTTGACCATTCGGCAATGCCGCATCAAAGTGTCAAAATGCACGTGCTCCACAACAATAAGTGCAATTTTACGTTAGTGTCTATTGTTATCGAACATCGAACAAGTAGAGCACCACAAATATCTAGGAACAATAATTGAAGGGAACGGAAGACAGGACAGAGAAGTGAGTGGAAGAATTGCTATGGTGCGAAATGGGTGCGAAGAATATACAACTCCCTTGGTCCATGAGAAAAACATTTTTCGGGAAGAAAGAAGTTACAAAGGAAATAAAGGTTGAGGTAGTGAAGAAGGTGGTGACTCCAACACTGATTTTATGGGAGCGACTCGTGGACCCTGACAAGAAAGTACGAGAGTCGAGTGAATGCTGCAGAGACGAGATCCCTACGAAAAATAGAGGGGAAGACAAAAAGGGACAGAATCGGGAACAAGATTTTCAAAGAGCAGTAGTTAAAGACGAAACCCATGAGAGTGTATGAGGCGAGAGCACAGGGAAGAACTCTCGGAAGAACTAGAAGAGGCAGACCAAGAAAAACCTGGCGGGAAGAGGTGAGGCATGTAGCGGAGGAGAAGGACATCAGCAGGTGGGAGATCGATGCGTTGATCCAGAACAGGATGGAATGGATGAACAGAACAAACAGAACAAGCTGAATTCGGGCCCTATAGTCTTACACCGAACGGTAGGAAGACTCCGGATTAAGTAAGTAAAAGTAAGTGTATTGTGATTAGGTCTAAACAGCTATGCATGACAGAATAATTAATTTTTTTTTTCGTTACAGCAGTACGAATTATACAACCTAATTGCTGTTTCAAATGGAGGATATTTGTAAGATCCACGAAACCAACAGGAAGAGCCAAGGATGTCAGTACATATGAAAGGAATCGGTAGGTAAAGTCATTGTTTGCGTAAGATTTATACTAACTTACAGTCTACACACACCTGTGTAAGGATTATTAATTGTATCAAGCGTTGAAGTTTTCCTCTCATAGTAAGCCTGGTCGCTAAGCCATGTTTTCTTACTAATTTTCCAAGAATCAAAGGTGACTTGAGGCGAAATTCACTTGAAGGCTCTATATACTGTGTTGGGTAAATCTAAAATGCAGAACAGGAACAGGAATGGAACAGACTTTGCGTAGTAAAAGGGAATAAGTCCGCAACGGGCAAAACGTGCGATTTTTCCAACATATTTATATATCACAGACCTGGTTTGTGATGCAGAGAGCTAGCCTGTGATGGAAGAAAATTATATCAGATAGTTTAAACCCCGTTCATCCCCCAAAGGGGATAAAAAATTACGTCAGAAGTCTGTTCCGCAAAGTGCAAAACGAGCACACCGTGCGCGTTTTTTGAACAGAAACTCATCAGAGGCCTTGCCAGGGATGAGAAAGAATTTTTCAAATAGTCAGAACTCCGTTCATCCCCCAGCAAGGGGCTGGAAATAACGTCGGAAGTCTGTTCCGCAAAGTGCGGAACGAGCACACCGTGCGCGTTTTTTGAACAGAAACTCATCAGAGGCCTTGCCAGGGATGAGAAAGAATTTTTCAAATAGTCAGAACTCCGTTCGTCCCCCAGCAAGGGGTTGAAAATAACGTCGGAAGTCTGTTCCGCAAAGTGCGGAACGAGCACACCGTGCGCGTTTTTTGAACAGAAACTCATCAGAGGCCTTGCCTCTGATTCTTTCTTTCTCATCATTAGCAAGGCCTTTGATGAGTTTTTGTCCGAAAAAAGCGCACGGTTTGCTCTTTCCGCACTTTGCGGAACAGACTACTGACGTAATTTTCAACCCCTTGTTGGGAGATGAACGAGGTTTTGACTATTTAAAAAATTCTTCCCCATCATTAGCAAGGCCTCTGATGAGTTTTTGTTCAAAAAAAGCGCACGGTTTGCCCGTTCCGCACTTTGTGGAACAGACTTCTGACTAATTTTTCACCCCTGTTGGGGGTGATCAACGGGGTTTATACTATCTGATATGATTCTTTCCCATCACAGGCTAGCTCTCTGCATCACAAACAAGGTCTGTGATATATAAATCTGTTGGAAAAATCGCACGTTCTGCCCGTTGCGGACTTATTCCCTTTTACCAGGCAAAGTCTGTTCCATTCCTGTTCCTGTTCCGCATTTTAGATACACCCCAAGTGTTAGCTTTCCTCAACTCCAAGTCCTAATGACAAGGCTATATTAATCTCGTAACGTAAGTTATTACATCACTTTTTGGAATCAACTTCTCCGCAGTTATGCATCATATATTCCACTCTTTGCTCAAGTCTCATGTCTGATGTGATCACTGATATATTCATCAACTCCCAGAATAATAATGTGTGCTTTCCATTTACCGACACAAGTCGACTTGTGTTGACACAAATCGACACAAATGCGTTCCATTTGATCTGTTTTCCTTTGTCTCATCGACACAAGCTAACACAAGCTGACACAAACCGACACAAATGTTTTAAATGGAAAGCGCCCAATATAGCTACCATCGTACGCAAAATAAACGAGGACCGTGTTTCACGCGGAGTGTACTGATTTGATGAATTTTGGCCTTCTGTCACTGACACCAAGCCAAAATTTATCAAATCAGTACACTCCGCGCGAATCACTGTCGAGTATAATTATCGTAATTGTAATGCAGTGTGTTCTTTTGTTACAGTAGGAGACCATGGTGGCCATGAGGTAACCATCACACACCTTACCAGAATTCCACAGAACTGTAGACAACATTCTCAAAGCTTGCCTCATCAAGTCATCACTCCCAGCAGTGTTAACCGACAATAGCAGCTCATTTGGATCATTGGATCCAGACCCAGAAATAATTAACATCATCATTGATCTCGCTCTGTCTCGTGTTTTATGAAGAGTGCCACCTCCTCGTCAACATCTTCACGCCGTTTCCACCACTTTCTTTTATTTACTCTTTTATTCTAGTGTTATTACATTTTTAAGCACTATTATTCTATATTGTATTTCTTAGAATTTACATTCCTTTGAAAAATACCTGTCAACGAGGTTGAAAGTTGGAACGTTGGTTGCCAATATACACGTTTTTTTTAAACTGAAATTGTCTATCATTCCCAAGATTTGAAGAAAAATACTGTAAGAAAACAGACGGGAATCAGGATCCTATGTCGGAGCATGAACAATTGAACTTTCTGTCAATGTCAGGTTCCTCAATGCTTATTTAAGAGTGCTAGAAAAATGTTGTTTGTGTTTTAGAAACAAATATATGTGGGGTGTTGGGTGGGTGTTGGTCAAAGGGTGTTGGATTGGCGTACAAACCAAGAGGATGCATTATATTTTGTCAGTGATTTCACCTGTCAGTTCTTCACTTGTCTGTGGGGACTAACCAGAGAGACGAAGAGGGCGGTGAAAAACAATAGGAAGATTTTGAAAAACATAGAAAATCAACTTCTATTTATATTTGAAAAAAGAAATAATGAAATAAAGCCGATGAACCTAAGCAGGGGTGGATGGGCCAAGGGAGTAAAAGGGAATTTACCCCCTGGGCCGGTGAGATCTATAAAATTTGGGCTGGTAGGATAAAACCAATACTTTTATTCAACAGTGGAAGTTTTGGGAAGAAAGATGGAGGCCGGGAAAATGAACAAGTTTTCAACGCAGTGCACTCAGCGTCACCTCATGTGCTAATATAACTTTACAACTTGTTTTCTCAACTTCACAGGGGCCACTCGACAATGGGCATTTTCATTCCATTCTCTTCAGTGAACACACCGCTTACAATTTTCCCGAAAGAGACTCAGAAATGTATTGAACTACGTTATTCAGACTCGCAAAATACTCGCCGTAATCAGGCCGCAAGACCACAGTTCTGTACACCGACCTCGACACCGACAGTCCGACACTGCATGCTTGTCGGTATCGGTAGCTAGAAATAAGTAACGATGTTGTTTATTTCTCATCCTAGCTACCTCGGAACCCCGTTATTGGATACCAATAGGAAAGCGAGCTTTCTGAGGCTCATTATCGATTTGAAGAACATAGGTATAGTCGAGTATAGAGTTCAAACAAGTGAGTATGCCTTCACGTGCGTGAGTCTCAGTAGCGCATTTTCTCAAAGAGGCATATTGTGAACGTAAAGAAATTTGGTTGAAGGAGAAACACCATTCCTTGCCCACTTTCTTCACTCGAAACTCATTGTGATATTGTGTTATCAGAATGGGGTACTTGCCAATGAAATAGATTTGAATAAAAATTCTATTACTCATCAATATATTTTTTTGTTTGAGGGCGGGAGCTGGGAGCAGCGACTAATCAACAGTAGTCTATTCTTTCCCATTTTTAGTCGGCTATCCATATAGCGAAAGAATTAGATCGCTATGTCTTCGGGTTCATGTTTTCCATTTATCTCTTACTTTGAGGGCAGCGTGTGGGGGTGGCAGCATTCTGCAAAGTAACTGTTGCACAGTTTGAGTTGAGAGTTTCTAAATGTTTAAGGAAATATGACAATCAATGAAAATTGTAAAAGTGCATTTTTTTGTTTGGAGGCGGGAGCTGGAGGCGGCGACTAATCAAAAGTGGCCTATCTCTTCTCATTTTTAGTCAGCTATCTATATAGCGGAACAATTTAATCGCTATGTCTTCAGGGTTATCTTTTATATTCATCTCTTATTTTGGGGGCGGCGTGTGGGAGCGGCAGAGTTTGGCAAAGAAATTCTTCCACCGTTTGAGTTGGGAGTTTCTGAATGTTTGAGGTAACATTAAAATGTAATTCAGTGGAAATTATTGAAAGTTGCACTTTTTCTCTTTTGGGGGTGGAAGTTGGAGGCGGCGCCATGTCAAAGGTAGCCTATTCTTTCCCATTTTTAGTTAGCTATCCATATAGCGAAAGAATTAGATCGTTATGTCTTCGGGTTTATGTTTTTCATTCATCTCTCACTTTGAGGGCAGCGCGTGTGGAAGCGGCAGCATTCGGCAAAGTAACTGTTGCACAGTTTGAGTTGGGAGTTTCTAAATGTGAGGGAAATATGACAATCAGTGAAAATTGTGAAAGTTGCATTTTTTGTTTGTTTGGAGGCGGCAGCTGGAAGCGGCGGCTAATTAAAAGTGGCCTATATTTTTCCAATTTCAGTCAGCTATCAATATAGTGAAAGAATGAGATCGCTATGTCTTCAGGGTCATGTTTTACATTTATCTCTCACTTTGGGGGCGGCGCGGCGTGTGGGAGCGGCAGAGTTTGGCAAAGAAATTCTTGCACAGTTTGAGTCAAGAGTTTCTAAATGTTCGAGGTAACAGTATCAGCTAAATCAGTGACAATTGTTGGAAGTTGCACTTTTTTCCTTTTGGAGGCGGAAGCTGGAGGCGGCGCCATATCAAAAGTAGCCTATCCTTTTCAATTTTTAGTCAGCTATCCATATAGCGAAAAACTTGGATCACTTTGTCTTTGGGTTCATGTTTCTCATTTATCTCTTATTACTTTGAGGGCGGCGTGTGGGAGCGGCAGCGTTCGGCTGAGCAAATGTTGCACAATTTGAGTTGGCAGTTCCTAAATGTTTAAGGGAACATCTCAATCAGTAACATTTGTGAAAGTTGCACTTTTTATCGTTTGGGGGCGGAATCTGGGGGCGGCGACTAACCAAAAGTAGCCTATCCTTTCCCATTTTTAGTCAGCTATTTATATACCGAAAGAATCAGTTCGCTATGTCTTCGGGTTTATGTTTTTCATTTTAAAGTGATTGGGGGCGGTTTTTAGCAGTTTTTTCATGTCGGCGGCGCATATTGATGACGGAATGTTTCTTGGCTTACGTTTATAAGTGGCAACTATGTATTATTCAAAAAATGAGAACACCAGAGCATCAGGTCTGGTAGAAAGTGCAATATTATGTTATTTCAAGTTTATCGGGGGCGGTTTTCTCTATGTTGGCGGCGAAATATAGACATTCAATATAGCCTAGCCCTCCTTTGAGAGTGACAGCTATGTAACAGCGAAAAAATTAGAAAGCTAGGTCGTCTAGTTTGGGAGGAGTTCGAGGAACGGACGGACGGACGGAGGGACAAAGCGGTTGCAATAGCGATTTTCATCAAGATGGAAAATGCGCTAAAAAGTTATAGATAGATTGATAGATGAGACTTACTAGTACTAGTTTAAAATGTGGGATGTATAAGAAGTGAATAAGGCATGGACTATTTACAAAGTCTTAAAACGTCACAGGACTTTTTGGAAACTTCTTTTTGTGCAGTGAGGAGTAGGGGCAGCTTCAACAATAACAACCCTGATGCGCAATAATTACTCGCGCCTATTAGAGTCTACAGTCTGCTAATTCACCACTGAATCTCCACCTCCAATGGGAACTGCCTGGATGATATGGAAGAAGCAGCACTGTGCTGAATGCCGCCAGAAAATAAAGTCAATTTATTATTATCAGTGTTTATGTAGAGAACGTAGTTCTAGGTATCTTGTGGACTCTATGCTTGCGGGAAGATTGTAAGCGGTGTTCACTGAAGAGAATGATGACCTAGCTGTCAAGCGCGGCAATACCAAAGAGAATTGAATGAAAATGCCCATACTGTCGAGTGGCCCCTGTGAGGTTGAGAAAACGTACTTAGTCGGACAATATGTTATAAAGTTGGAATGCATGAGGTGCTGCTGAGTGCACTGCGTTGAAAACTTGTTCATTCCCAGATCTTTTTTCTCAAAACTTTCATATATTGTAGAATTAAAGTGTTGGTCTTTAGAAATCTATCTGTCATCGCTCACCAGTAAGTGTCAAATTCTAAAAATTATCAATAAAAGGTTGTCTTCTCACAAAACGTAAAGAAATTCCTTACTGCAGTTTCGGGAGCGTAAGGGATAAATTATATGTTAAATATTCACTCCTACTCCTTCACCCGAGCCTTCACCAGAATATTTCACAAGCTTTCACTATTTCACCTCTAACGACGAAAGACTGAAGGCTCCCGAAACTGCAGTAATAAATGTTCATAAACGTTTTTCGGGAAGACTCTGCCTTTTATTTATAATTTTTAAAAGTGTTTTTTTATCCTACCGGCCCTTTCACAAATCTCACCAGCCCAGAGAGAAAAAAGGCCTGGGCCCATCCACCCCCGAATCCAAAGTCTCGTTGTTTGTATAGACGCACCAGGTGGGATTTCAAACCTCTTTTTTTCGTTATCTCTAGAGATATCTCAAATAGATAAAGAACATGTAAAATTGAAAGCCTCATTGCTTGAGACAAAAATCCTGGAGTCAGACCCCATAGGTATTGGGTGAATGCTTGAAAAGAATGATAGCTAAATGTATGGCAGAGGTATCAGGTATGAATGTAATAGGAGTATGTTGTAAAAAACAACTATGGTGAAGGACTAAAAGCAAAATAATCTACAGCATTTGTGAACGTAAATATATATGTATTGAAATAATGAAAAATCAGCAATTACAAAAAGACATCGAATGAGTAGGTATCTACAATAATAAAATTATTGAACTATTACCACTTAGATAACTTGAAATGAAAAAAAATTGACCTCTGGTTGCACCAAGCCTTCATAATATACAGGGTCCTGCAACAGTGCGTCGGGCTTTTCTAGCGCCCTTACCTTGCAAAATAGAGAAAAAAATGTGATGCTTAAAATTATTAGTTTGAAAAGTTCTACCTTGTAAAATTATTTTCAACTATACAGGGTGTTCAATTTTTGCGCTATAACAAAAACAAAGATTTTTTTAAATAAAATGCCCCACTTTTGATTTCATTTTCTTGCTCAACTTCTCAAGCTCTATTACAGGTGGATTTTTGTTTTTTCAATTTGTGGCAGTGCTACCAACTGAAAATTAAAAATTGAAATTTTTTATAATCTCAAGGTTCACTTTGAAAAACCGTAGACGCCTCGTTTTTTGAGGTTAAGGAACAAAATTTGGCATAACAGTATTCGAATAGAAGCTGAATAACTTCATGACAAAAAACTTGGGGTTTACTTATACAGGGTGTGCAATTTTTTTTTTTTGAACTTCGCATATTTCAAAATGCCATATGTCATTTTTTTCGAATGGAATGCCCTATATTTTATCTCACCATTCGATAGCTTTTTTCCTCCTCTTTTATTTTTACTAGGGATACCCTACACCTAAACTCCATAACTTCAGAGATAATCGATAATTTTGATAAAAATTGTCGTTTATTTGGATTTTTTATGTTCTTAATAGGTCCTGATACAGAAAATCATGTGTAAAAATGAACGCACCTCTCAATTTGATAGTTTGAAGGTTTTTGAAGTCGAGAAAACCACTTTACTAAGCTCAATTTGAATTTTCTTTTTTCCATCGGGCAATGAAATACTTTTTTAAGCATTTTCTTCAGATTGGAATTTAGCGCAGCTATTCAATAGAAAAAACTTATTCTTAGCATCAAACCAAGCAAAATGTGTCAATCAGACATTTGTTGATGATCACTATGGCCTGCCCGGCGTGAAAAATTTTAATAAATAGCACTTTTTATCAAAATTATTGATTATCTCGGAAATTATCAAATTTAGCGGTAGGGTACCTATCTCTGGTAAAAATGAAAGAGGAGAAAAAAGCTGTCGAATGGTTTAATAAAATAGGGGGCATTCCATTTGAAAAAAAATGACTAATGGCATTTTGAAAGTTGCGAAGTTCGAAAAAAAATTCTGAACACCCGGTATCACTGATTCTGAAGTTTTTTGTCATGGAATTATTATTTACCTCCTATTCGACTATTGTTGTGCTAAATTCCATTTCTTGATTGCAAAAAACGAGACTCCTACAATTTTTCAAAACGAAGCTTGAAATTACAAAAAAAATTTCAATTTTCAATTTTTAGTTGGTAGCACCGCCACAAATCGAAAAAACAAAAATACGCTTATAATAGAGCTTGAAAAGCTAAACAAGAAAATGAAATCAAGTGGGGCATTTTATTCAAAAAATCTTTGTTTTTGTTACAGCGCAAAAATGGATTACCCTGTATAGTTGAAAATAATTTCACTGGTTAGAACTTTCCAAATCAATAATTTTATGTATTACACCTTTGTCTCTATCTCGTAAGGGAAGGGC
This sequence comes from Anaspis maculata, assembly GCA_949128115.1. Classification (NCBI taxonomy): domain Eukaryota; kingdom Metazoa; phylum Arthropoda; class Insecta; order Coleoptera; family Scraptiidae; genus Anaspis; species Anaspis maculata. Next base: position 53,425,624 of record OX421961.1, on the reverse strand, counting down.
GCTAAGAAAGCCCGAAGCACTGTTGCAGGACCCTGTATTATCGATTTACCAACTGAACCATGGGCATTTCACTGTTGTTTGATCAACAGCACTGCGAGTTTATATTTATTTGATGATCAAATTTATGAGCTTGGTGAATCCCGGGGGAGGGGGGTGTCCGCCCGCGTGGGTATGAATTTTTTCAGCAGCTTCAGGTCTGTCCTCTGGGACCAAGAGGTAACCACCTTACTCCGGAAATGGCTTAGCTCCTTGTTTCCGTCAAAACCTGGAAGCTAGCAGGCATCCATTGCAAAAAGTGTCTCTCCTTAGGGGCTGAAAAATACACATGAGTAGATAAATCCAAAGCCTTTCAATTATTTGATTTGAGCAGTAATTATATTAAACTGGTCCAATAATTCGACCCATCACCATTTCGTGACCGCGACTTTGTCGGTCGATATCTTTTGAACGAGTTGATGGATTTGAAAAATCTTATCCACCAAGTAGCGGCCGCAAAATGGTGATAAGATGTGTCAAGTTATTGGAGCAGTGTATTTGGTAGTAATAGCAGCCGGCGAGGCCTTTCTTGCAGGTCAGAATTCTTTTGAAAACAACAAAATTATGTAGGTACCCGAGTAGGTACCTATAAGAGACAGTGACGATGTCCACAATTAGGTATTTGCCTGTCACCCTACCTGATGACCATCTTAGCCTGAAGAGACCATCTTCTGTCCTGGTCCTGGATGCAAGAGCAAGTAGGTACGATGTGGCGACGACTTGCTCACCCTTTGAGCGAGCCTGATATGATTATCAAAGGGTTTTTGACAAGGATATCAACCAGTTCTGGAAGAAACCCAGCCTCAAGTCCCAAGGCAGGAAACATATCCTCCCCCGAAATGACTGTTGTGTTTCCCCGGAGCCACTAAAAAATACACCTTTAAATCATCTACCTACATAAATTCAAATTAAATCCGATTTTACTCCAAACTCTATTTGTTTTACCTACCTTTATGTTTATAAACTGGCATCATTATATTAGTGGCGGGGTTAACGGCCAAAAATGAAATGATCTGTGCATTTTGTGATCAAAGCATGAAATTTGGCATACGTGCTCAGAAGACCCTCCTTCGCAATTCCAGATGTGGCGCCACGCAAGATTTCGCACCAGAGGCACTGTATTGCGGTTAATATACCTGCTAGGGGTAAATTCTGCAAAAATGGTTCCTGGCCGGTCTCTGGTACCGCAGTCGGTATTTTTTAGTTCTGTTTAGCTAAAACTACATGTAGAAATGAGTGAAGAGTGCATTTTCACAAGCAAAGTTCCAAATGCTGCCTTTATACGTTGTTTTTTTACATTTTAGGGCCAACTTTGTTTTAGTACAGGAAACATGGTAAAAAAATTGCCAAAGCCTCGGCAAAGACATGAACGTCCTAAAAATTTGATATTCTGTTCAGAATTAAGTGCCTTACTACATACCTGAAATTTCCAAAAATCGCACCCCGAGGCTTCGAGTTATTGGAGGGGGGGTAAGAAATTGCAACTCAAAATTAAAGGTATGGATCCCGATGGGACCCGTCAATCCAATGGATGCGAATACGTCGTAGTTCGACGCATCACATCCCGTTGATACAATTTTGGCACAAAAAGTGTCGATTATTGTTGAAGGGGGGTCACGGGGGAGGGCGAAACTCGGTTGGGTGGCTCTTTTTCTTCCTGGGCCATGAAGGATCGATCACGACAAGATTGGAATCTTTTCCGACTAAATTCAATGTCCTGAACTTGAATCCGATGTATAAATTTGGACAAAAACAAGTTCAAACAAGTTAACTTGAGAAAACCTGTTTTTTCTTTGACAATTTTCACAAAACTTTTTTTTACTGTTAGAGGCATTCATCTTTGAAAATATTTTAGAGGCCATTAGATTGAACTGTATTCTTCACAAAAATCATCCATTCGATTTGTAACTTTGTTTTTCGAGATAGAAAAAATCGATTTGAACTTTAGTCGGCACAGCCCGTCGTCTACTACTGACCAGAACACTACACCATGCATCTTTAAATGAAAATAGCCCAAACTATCTGAAAAATTATAACTCATCTTTGAAAATTCGAGGATCTGTGCAGAACTGAATCCCCTATAACATAAAAAAAAATCGTCATAAATCGCAATGCAGGGTATTGAGTTATTACTTGAAGGTGCATGCTGTTGTGTTCTGGTCATTAGTAGACGCCGGGCAGTGCCGACTAAAGTTCAAATCGATTTTTCCAACCTCGAAAAACAAAGTTACAGATCGAATGGATGATTTTCGTGAAGAATACAGTTTGGTCTAATGGCCCCTGAGATATTTTCAAATATGAATACCTCTAACAGTAAAAAAAAGTTTTGTGAAAATTGTCAAAGAAAAAACAGGTTTTCTCAAGTTAACTTGTTCGAACTTGTTTTTATCCAAATTTACACATCGAATTCAAGTTCAGGACATTGAATTTAATCGGAAAAGATACCAATCTTGTCGTGATCGATTCTTCATGGCCCAGGAAGAAAAAGAGCCACCCAGCCGAGTTTCGACCTTCCCCACGACCCCCCTTCAACAATGATCGACAATTTTTGTGCCAAAATTGTATCAACTGGTTGTGATGCGTCTAATTACGACGTATTTGCATCCATTGGATTGACGGGTTCCATCGGGTTCTATACCTTTCATTTTGAGTTACAATTTTTTACCTCCCCTCCAATAACTCGAAGCTTCGGGGTGCGATTTTTGGCAATTTTAGATATGTAGTAGGGCACATAATTCTGGACAGAATACCAAGTTTTCAGGACGTTCATATCTTTGCCGAGGTTTTGGCAATTTTTTTACCATGTTTCCTGTACTAAAACAAAGTTGGCCTTAAAATGTATTAAAACAACGTATAAATGCAGCATTTGAGACTTTGTTTGTAAAAATGTACTCCTCACTCATTTCTACATGTAGTTCTAGCTAAACAGAACTAAAAAATACCGACTGCGGTACCAGAGACCGGCCAGGAACCATTTTTGCAGAATTTACCCCTAGCAGGTATATTAACCGCAATACAGTGCCTCTGGCGCAAAATCTTGCGTGGCGCCACATCTGGAATTGCGAAGGAGGGTCTTCTGAACAAGTATGCCCAATTTCATGCTTTGATCACAAAATGCACAGACCATTCCGCTAACCCCCCCACTATATGGGACACATGGACAGCAAATCAAACAATAATAAAGCAACAAACGCGACACTGCGACGTTGCCTAGCGCTTTTGGAGGGTGAGAGGGGTGCTTGTAGGAAGGGGAATGCATTTTTTCAAGTTTTTGACATTTCCGTCAAACTAGGTGGCCATGTTGCGTTGCCATGTTTATTCAACCTGTCGCTCTTGTGACCTGTCGCGCTTGAAATTGTCGCGCTAACTGCCCGTAATCAATCTTGATGGACGATGACAGCACTGACAGCAGTAACAGCCATCCATGGTAACAGCAAGGCAACAGACAGCGGAATAGGCAACCCTCCGAACTGCTCCGAACAGTCTTCTATGCTCCGAACAGTCTGAAAAGGTTATGCTATGATAAACATCATTGGATGCGAAGTGTTGTTGATTTCCGTCTTTGTTGTGTTGTGAACGTTGTGATCCCCGTTTCTACTTTGTAGTAATTATAAATAACTGCAGAAAACTTATCAAACGACAAAATGGAACAGTCGCCGCCACCAGTTCAAGTCAACGTGAACCGTAAAATGCTAGCGGGTGCTATTTCCAGCATCCTCTTGAGTTTAGGGTTTGAGACAGCTGATAAAGAATGTCTAGGAACTCTTACTGAAATGCTACAGGCCTGTGAGTCTATTCGTTTTCAGCAAAGCTTTTCCAGTTTTATGATTTGTTGAATTTCAGTCCTTGTGGAACTTGGATCACAATGTCGAACCTTCACAGAGATTTCAGGCCGAACTGAGCCAGTTGTGGGAGATGTGATGCTTGGATTGATTGAAACGGGTAATTTGTCTTTATTGTTTTTTTGTGACTGAATTATAATTTGTGTTCTTTAGGCATGAACCCAAGCATTTTACCCCAGTACATAAAAAGCAACAAGTTTATCAACCTGCCATCAATACACATTACGCAGCCACAAAAGCAGCTCCATATGCTACCTGCTGGTACAAAGCAGCCTTTGCCCAGTTACATTCCACATCATTTTCCACCATTTCCGGACTCCCACGCTTATGTCAGGACACCTGTAAGTTTCTCTTTGAAAGTAATAAAGGTTGATCATGACAAAACTTGATTGTTTTAGACTCATAGACAGCCTATTATTGATTACGAATCGGTCAGAGAAAAAGCTGCTGTCCAGAAGAAGGATATCGAGAAAGCATTGACAAAATACTTAGCTAAGACGAATCCAACCCATAACTTATTTGATACAGACGAGGCAAACATATTTCCTTGTAAGTAGGGTGGTCAATCTTATCTCATATGAGTTATGAATGTCAATGTTATCTTACAGTAATTGCTTGCAAACCTACCAGTCTGCCATATCTCAGTGCGTTGTTACCTCAAGATCAAATTTTTGATGCCGATGACTTGGAGTATGACCATAAAAGTCAGATGATTCAGCAGTCAAAGGAGCAGCAAAAGTCTAAAGAAAAAGCTGAAGTGAAGGAAGAGGACAATGATGAAGAGAATCCTAATGATTCTGTAAAAAGTGAGGATAATGCCAGCTCCAATGTTTACATTGATAATCCATACTTGGCTGCAACTAAGTTGCCGAAAAGAGATGAAATGATGGATTTATCTTGATTGGTACAAATTTACTTTTTATATATATCCTCATTTCAAGATTGATGTTTTATTATTTATTTAATAGATGTTTAGTGTGTTTTTGGAAGAATGAGTTTTATTCAAAATTCCTTCGAATCCCGCCCCTAGCATGATGTTCAAAAAACCCTAAAACGTGCACCAGTATAAAAGGTGAGGAAGTGACATTATTTGTACAACTCGTGAAAATGGTGATTTCTGAATTTAGCGCACAAGTTGGATTTGGACTTTTTTTTCATTTAGAAAAAGTCCATCTCCCCACCTTGCGGTGTGTCTAATGAGAAGCCTCGCCCAGAAGAAAAGGTCTTCACAGCAATAAATCATTTTGGTACATTATTACAAAAAGTACACATAAAACACGTGCACACATACAATAAGTATCGTTATTGTTTTGTTGTTAGCTTGGAGACTGTTTGAAACTTGCTTGGCAAAAAATTAATAATAATAATAATAGTACCTACTCTAAAACTTCAATGAAGTGATATCGAAACATATCTGCCAAATGTGACCTGAGATAAAATAAGTAGTCATTGATGCAATGAAAAGGGAATGAAAGGAAAAGAGAAACTGTATGTGACACGTAAGAATACCTCTCATCTGCGATTTGTGGTAAAAATAGGAGATTATTTAACTAATTGGAAAGTTTGAAAGACACGAACAGAGCAAATGTTTGGAATAGGAACTTTTCAATGTAGAAATAAATTAGGGGTGAATAGTTTCATCTCCATCATACCTATTTTACGTTAATACCATTGTACCGTCAAGGGCGGTCTTAGCCCCATACCTAGGCTAGCCGAAACGGGTGCCTTGTTTTTTTTTTTGTAAAGAGCAAATATCTGATTATTTCTGTGAAAGCTCAGCTTTATACGAAAAATGCCCACCTCAGCAGTAATGTAGTGCATTTTGCATAGTAAATATGAGTGGCATGCGCGCACCACTTTTTTACAGTTGTTGGCTGCGTCAGAAAAAAATCATATCTAAAAAACTGTAAGTCCTAGATCAAAATTTTTTGTCTTAAAAATTTCTGCAATATTTTGAAAACAAAAATTTCCCTCGCCGACTGAAAATCTGGATGCATTCATAGCCGATGAAAATGTTTATAAACTTAATAAATAAATAATAAACCATTGTTCCGTAATCGCTGTCACACTGTGAGAATGGTCTGGGTATGTACTTCAATATAAAAAAAAATTAAGCACATAGCTTTATTAGATCAAAAGATATGATGATGTATACGTTGGTATCTATGCGTTTTTTCTATTTTAGATGAGTGCCGCGAGTTGTGCATTCTTAATCGTTGTTAAAGATGGTTTATATTTGACCGATCATCATTAAACGTCGTCGGTATCAACCCGCAATAGTTGACGTTCGATTAACGAAAGAATTAACTGGATATGTTCAACCGTTCGGAAGATACGGAAGATTTAGGTGAATTTTGTTGGGAAACAAGGAACGAGGAAAAAAAATCACGAAAAAAAAGCGGCCTCAAATAGCCTCTGCCACTACGTCTGGCGAGACTTAGAAAATTATTTATGGATGGAGTTGAATTTTTCGATCAGTTGATTTTTATTTTGAGGGAGACATCTAGGACGCATATTGACAAATTTTCATCAATAAAAATCGTCTCCTGCGTTTTTCTTGAAAAAAATTTGGCGGGGAGAAATCTGCTGGGGTGAGAAGTGTAAAAAATGAACATCCTGTAGGGTTTTTTTTTTTTTTTTTTTTTTTTTGTTGGCCCAAAGTTTTAGCTCGTTGGCCACGAAATGGAACTATTTGATGAAAACAATCCTGTAGGTATTAACAATAAATAAATAAATGAGTGTTTATTGTTTCATAAATACCTACAGGTATTATAAACAAGGGTGAGGAAAAATTATTATTCACAACTTAGAACTAAAACTAGAGGATTGAATACGCAACAAAAAGAAAATTCTCTATCAGATAGACAGTTGAACTGTTCAAAGCCCCAAGAAAACATATGAACAGAAATACCCTTCTTTTTTCTTACAATTCTCAAGAGCTTTAGAGGCTCAGCCTTCTTATTCATTTTTCGCAAACAATCTCAGTTTCATCGCCGTGCTCAGAAATTTATAAATCGTTGTGATTCTCGTAACTGATTGGTTCTGCAGGACGAGGTGAACATCTTCAGCAAGCCTCGAAATATCCTTCCTGATCGCACTATACAGGAGACATCGGAAAAAAATATGGTAGATAGTTTCGTAACTGTGAAAATTGCAAACCGAATAGCTCGTGTTTTATTTTATGACTTGCTGCGTTAATGAAAAGGGGTCCGTTTTCATCCTGTAGGTATTATTATTCATTCATCGACCAACAGACCAACAGGTCTTGTGTAATAGCCAACATAAAAATCACGCATTTAAGAAAGAACAATTCTCAATCTAGAGATTGGATCGTGAAATACATCGAAGCCATCCTGAGCCCTGTTGTAGCTGAGGCAGAGCCGGTTGAGAGGAGAGTTGTGATTGGAAGATGTTCGAGATGTACCAATATAGAAAGTCTCAGAACCTCTCAACCTGGTCTGGGAACATTCAGGGGTATCTTGGCTAGAAAGTTTGGCAGATACATATAAGTAGCCATTAATGAGTTTATGGAGAAACTGAATAGACTGAAACTCTCTGCGCCGCTCAAGGCTAACAAAACCAAACCTTCCCAGGGGTAAATCCTGGGGATAGCCACGCTCAGGATATGCTCCATCAGCAGCAAGGGACAGACGCTTCAGGAATCTTCTCTGGACCATGGTCCTGTACAATAGAACAAACGTGCTAATCTCTTTGGAGTCCTTAGAATTCCTGACAATAAAACCCAGGGCCCTGTTAGTATTACTAAAGGTATTCTCTATATGCTGAGAAAATGAGCAAATAGAATCGAATAGCACGCCTAAATCTCGGATCAAATCGGGTCGTTCAAGAACGTGCCCTTGGATGGTGTAGTCGAACTTGATCGGCGCCCTCTGCCTGGTATATGATTTACAGGTGCACTTATCCAAGTTCAACGCGAGGCCATTACCAGAACACCATGCGCTTAATTTATCGAGATCTCTCTGTAGGCTCAAGCAATCGTTGGTTGATCCTAACAAAGAGCTTAAGGTCATCAGCATACAAAAGAAAGGAATTGTCGAAGAGCTCACTGATATCGTTGATGAAGATGTTTAATTGTTAAACAACAGGGGGCCAAATATGGTGCTCTGGAACACTCCAGAGGAAACATCAAAACTCTCTCGAGTCGTGACCAGCAACACGGACAAACTGCCTGCGCCCCCCCAGATACGACCTGAAGAGGGCTAACAATGGGGTGGAAAACCCGAAAGCATCCAGCTTGCGTAAGAGGATGTTATGGTCTATATGGTCGAAGGCTTTGGTGAAATCTGTGTATATTATATCACACTGAGACAGCTCATTAAGAGACTCAGAAATAGTCTCGAGTTTTCTCTGTATATGATCTTATTCAGATATAAAATTACACATCTGGACTCGGAAGAAGAAGCCGCATCATTTCCAATATTTAGATACAAGGTGTCAAAAAAAATTGGAAGTTTTTTGAAACACCCTGTATACTATAAGATACAAAAAATTTTGATGTCCAAATTTAAATTTTATGGGAAAAATTTCTTTCCCCACCAATTCATTCAACAGGAAAAACTTCAACAGGGTGTGAGGAAGTTTCGGTAGATCACCCTGTAGACATTTTAATGCCATGAAGTATCACTCGCCCTCAATCCTAAGGGATTGGCGCGCGACATGATATAACATCAGTTCTGGCTGAAGGCAAAAAGGAGGTGTACGATGCTTTGGTGGAATTTGTGACGGAGGTTGGCATAGATTTGTAGGGGAGGGTTTACATTTTTGACGTCAACTTATTGTTTTTTAAGGAGATTTTGGTGGCAGAGGGCAAGCTCCCAGAGCAAAAACCAGGAAAAAAGACATTCACAAATAATAATAACAACAAAGACATTTATAAGTAAATATAATTAATATAAATATCTTACATTAAAATACATAATCTAGTTCTCTAAACTGCAAAAGTTGCAAAGAACTAGCCTACAAAACACATTCATTATTATAACATCATCTTCCGCTTCCTTGTTTCAGCAATATTTACCAGCATACATAAAAACAATCGGTTTTTGTCTTTATTAAATAGCCTAGAGAGACACAAAATTCTTATGTTGAGCGGTGATGTAAACTTCAGAAAATTTTCAATTATTATTATTTAATTTACATATGATACAAGTTTTCCTTAATACCTAAGTAAATGCAAATAAAACGTAATTCAAGATACGTTTATAGAGAAAATAAATAATAAATACGAGAGCATTATCGCAAAATAAAAAGTTAGCCTATTAAATAAATATGGATTAGAAAAAAAATACCGTCATGAAAAAATACACAGAAGTATCAAAAATACAAAAAATAATGATAATAATACAAAGCTGAGAAAAAATCACAATATTCTCTTAATACATAATTATTAAAAAACTTAATTAAGTGATGCAATTTTCAAAGTTCAATTAATAAGAATTATAATTATGTTGTAGTATACAAATAATTACAGCTTATGGACAACAGTAAAAAGCTCAAGTATACATTTTTATTATTCAAATAATTAGTCAATTATATCACACACTGGAAATACCTGTATTGTTTTTGCAATGAATTTGTTCTAGCTGATGGGCACAATCATCAACGTCATTGAAATTTTGCTTCAACAATGATTTAGGAGCAACAGGCAGGGGTGGACAGCAAGGTATGTGCCACAATATATTTTTTTTATAGATGAACAATTCAAAAACACACTTTACTTTTACTAAAAACTTTTTCAAACACTGTTTTCCGGGAGCTGCGTCTGACGATGCTAAGGTCTCTTGGGAGAAAGCAGTCCTCAACTGTTGGATGCGCACAACTCATTCCAGCGGGCTTCGAAGAACTGCCGCATGCAGTGACCTGCTTTTCCTACTGGACTGTCGTCTTCGTTGAAAACTTCGCAGTTGTCAAAAATCTGCCTCACGTCCAAGCAAAATTCCTCTTTCGATTTATAACTGAAACATACTATGCATTAGGCAGTTGAAGAGACAAAATTGAGATTTTCCAACCTGACGTCGAACAATTTTTTCTTGATTGTGGACAAGTCCATAGGCGTCTTGATGATTTTCCTGTACGTGGGAAATTGCTTGGTGTTGACTGGCAATAAGAACGGCCAAGCGTCGTCGTGGCACTCAAGGTCTTCCAAGATGGTCTTGCACGGGGTCAGCTCTTTCAGCACCTTCTTGGGGACGCGGTCCTTCTTGGAGTTGGGCGTGGACGGAGAGCAGACGTTGGCCAAGCTTGAATTGGACACGTCGCTCTGGTTGCAATTCGTTGTCGGCTGATCTTCGTTAGTTGTCACGGAGCTGTGCGACGGTGCGGGACTGCCAAAAATAACCACACTCTTAGTTAATGGACGACTAAGACATGTGTTAGTGGAGTGGTAGAAGTGTTAGTTGCCTTCGTGCGCCCCTCTAGGACCTGTAGCCCAATTTACGAATTATTTTCTCTCCATACACAAATCCCTGCCTAATTCCCGCATGTCAGTCCTGTGGCTTAGCGATGAAAAATGCTTGAACTCATATATTATCCATAATGACTCGCAACTTGAGAAAAAAATCTGTGACATGGGATGTTGACCATTATTCATTTCTTAGTAAGTTACTTTACCAACATTTTGACTTTATAAAAATTTATTCAAATACGATTCGATTTATTCAGAAACGATATTAGTTATCAACAGGCCAACTCAACATCACCTTCTTTATTTGGAAAAAACAAACTGACTCAAAGACCGGATTCTAGGCAAAATGCCTTTTTGTTTCTGTTTTAGGCGTTTGCATGAGACCTTGAAATAAATGTTAGTGTTGGAGAAACAATACTTTTGAAACCCCTTCGTTTTTTGCCTAAATGCCTAGAACTGGCAAAAATCGGATTTACTGTTCTAAACAGACCTTTTTAACTGTATAAAATAGGCATTTTCAATTTGTGGAAAATCATCCACAATGTTAAGAAAAATATTCATTACTGTTTGATTTGTTTCGTTCAAAAATGGAAGCGTTTGAAATCCCTATGTTTTGCCTATTTCGCCTGAAATTTGCAAACATTGGATTATTTGTCCTAAAAGTCCCCTTTTTCTTGACGGCCTACAACAGGCTTTTTTAATTTTGCGAGGACATGATTCACAATGTTTTGAAAAACATCCGTTGTTTGATTTGCCTTGTTAAAATGTGCCACTTTCATTTATTTTGATACCAATTGGTATTTCATGTAACAAGTTAAGTACGCAAAGTAAATCTTGAGCGGATGAGCCCGCTAGCTTAGGGGCGAGGCGGCAGCCGCTTATCTCTAAGAGCGGATGAGTCCGCTAAAATAATTTGCGTTCGTTTTACATTCAACATTTTTCAGTAAAAGCTTTCCAAATATCCACTTGTGTATCTACCGTCTTTCAGGTACAGTTCGCAAAATAGTCCGAAAAACACTATTTCATGGATAAAATACTAAAAAAACAACTTATTTGCCTCAATACATAAGAAAAATGTTTTTGACCTATTTTGCCTATTTTAGCTCGTTACGGCCTAAAGTGCCTTAAAATAGAGGTTTTATTTGCCTAAACATGTGTTCTAATTTGCACTTTTTAACGGCCTAAAATCCGGTCTTTGCGTGACAATAAATACTGTCAATTTTCACAAGAGTGGTCTCATTCCTTATGAATCTTATGATGCCCATTTGGTATGAGTTCTTACACCTTCCTTCATCTTTGAAGAGGCCCCTCATGTATTGAGCTCCTAACCTCTCCCAGTCTTTATATGCCTACTCAAGCAACCCCTAAAGCAAACAGGCCAGGCGATATGTATGTCGGTGAAATGACTACAATCTGAAAAAAATCTGATCAAAGCTTTTATGGTGTCAAACTCTTCGTTAGGTCAGTAGGTATCTACCACTGATTTCCGCCCAAAAACGAGTTGTGCCGATTCCTCTACATCTGCGCAAAGGTAAAAGATGCCTTGACGGTGCAAAAAGACCTGTTAAACCCCTGTACTCTTTCGTTATATTTGCTCCAATACAAACTTACAACTCTTACGCAAACATTGGAAGCATTTGCCATCATCTCTGTGCCAGTCCCACTGTTGAAAAAAAAAAGATTTCTTTGTGCGAGTCACATAAATGACACTTCATTGCTTTCCCATACAAGAAATTGATTGGGCAAATTGTTTTTTTTTGTAGTTTTTAGGTAATTCATATCCACTGAACCCACTTATAGCGTCAAAATTTCAATAATAGTATTTTTGAAGATGTTGCCAGCTGAAAAGTGAGTAATTTTTACCCGCCTGTTCAGCAGCAATTTTTTCAATTTCAATAAACACCGTTCGCGAAATTTTTTATAAGGAATGAAAAGCCCAAACTCTTTGCTAACGATATCATGACCGGCTTAACCGCGGCTTGAAAGTCTAGAAAACTGATTTCTTTCCGAGCGGTTCTATTTCACCTGCGTGCAGTTATGCCTACTTGACACAAACCGGGTGTATGGGCTATGTACGAGACAAGTATCGCCGCGAAGAGTACGAGCGTAAAGTGAAGTTTCGGTGGTATATTGCCTAGATACACAAGTACGCCGGTGTGATGCGAAAACCTTAAGCATTCCCTCCACTCTGCCAGTCCACAAGTGGTTCTTATATTCACCACCATGGGCTTTGTGTGTCCTACGCCTTGATAGCTGAAGGTCATGCATGCTCCCCATAGACCGGACTGATTACACGAGCTTGGAAATGTATTTTCTTCCAGCTTTAAAACACGATTATTATTAATAAAACTTTGTACATTGATTTATGAAGAAATTATATTTTATTATTATGGTCGTTTTTTAAAGCTGGAAAAAGTACATTTCCATGCTCGTGTAATCACACAGTGAGCTTGTTTACGCGAGGCTTAGCAGAGATTTTAACAGTGGTTAGTTAGGAGTGGTTACGCGCGCCGACCAAAATGACAGCCGACAGCCCCTTAACCTAGGCCGCTATTCTTGAATCGTGTGAGAAAAGTCTCTGGCAGTAAAATACATTCCGCAGTACACTTCTGTAGTGAAAGTTGCCTAAAAATCACGATTTTAGGCAACATTCGCTACATCAGTGTACTGCGGATGGGCATGGGCGTTTACGTGCGATTGCCAACACTTGTTTGCTTACTAAATGCAATTTAAAATCACATTTAGCTAAGCTTAACAGCTGTTGCGAAACTTGCGTTTAGAGGTGTTTATGCGGACGATAACATTGATGTTACGGACCTTAACACCAGTTTTAAACCTCGCGTAAACAAGGCCAGTGGGACGAACGGCTACACTGACTGGACAAAAGTATTCCGATCCAATTTTTAAATTCAGAGCGGGTTCGAATCCCAGCTTCGGCAATTTTTTTTCCAAGTTTTATTCAAGGAACTCGCCGAGTGTTATACTTTTTTTTTCAAAGTAGTTTTTATAAGCTACAATACCACAAAGTTTCATTTCATTATGGTCAGTTTTGTGGAAAATATGCCGTATTTAGTTTTCAACACACCAGCTCAAAGAAAATTACCAAAAAGCCTTTGTCGCAAGCCGTCGCAAAAAGTACTATAAGAAGATCATAATAGGAGAATGTTGGACCATCCTGAAGGTATTTTCATAATGACCCACCATGACCCCGCTCTTGAAAACCGTAGTCAAAGTTCCGCATCTATTGGTTTTTTTGCGGTCATATCATTATGTGTTGATATACTTACCAAGAGTCGATAAAGTACGGGATACGTAGTACGTACCCAATACTTTTTGTTATAGAGTTGCTTTCTTAGGTACCGTGTCGTGTTTCGTACTTTATCAACTCTAGGTAAGTATATCAACACATAATGATATGACCGCAAAAAAAGCAAAAGATGCGGAACTTTGACCACGGTTTTCAAGAGCGGGTCATGGTGGGTCATTATGAAAATACCTTCAGGATGATCCAACATCCTTCTATTATGACCTTCCTATAGTAATTTTTGCGACGGCTTGCGACAAAGGCTTTTTGGTAATTTTCTTTGAGCTGGTGTGTTGAAAACTAAATACGGCATATTTTCCACAAAACTGACCATAATGAAATGAAAATTTTTGGTACTGTAGCTTATAAAAACTACTTTGAAAAAAAAGTATAACACTCGGCGAGTTCCTTGAATAAAACTTCGAAAAAAAAATTGCCGAAGCTGGGATTCGAACCCGCTCTGAATTTAAAAATTGGATCGGAGAACTTTTGTCCAGTCAATGTAGCCATTCGTCCCACTGTGAATCAGTCCGTTCTATACATCGGTTTATGTCAAGTAGGCACGGCCGCCGCACACGAGTAAAATAGAACCGCTCGAAAAGAAATCAGTTTTCTAGACTTTCAAGTGCGTGCCGCGGTTAAGCCAGACATAATATCGTTAGTAAACAGTTTCAGCTTGTCATTCCTTGTAAAATTTTCGCAAACGGTGTTTGGTAATATTGGAAAAATTGCTACTGAACAGTTGATAAAAAAATATTCACTTCTTGGCGGGCAACATCTTCAAAAATACTGTTATTGAAACTTTGACGCCATAAATGGGTTCCGTGGATACGAGTTATTATAAAACAATAAAAATAAATGTTCCCCCAACGTTTCCTTGTATGGAAAAACAAATGAATGTGATTCATCTGACCCGCACAAAAAAATCTTTTTTTTTTCAACAGTAAGATTGGCACAGAGATGATGACAAATACTTCCAATGTTTGCGTAAGAGATGCAAGTTTGCGTTGAGGCAAATATAACGAAAAAGTATGAAGGTTTAGCAGGTAACGAAGAGTTTGACACCATGAAAGCTTTGGCCAAATTTTTTTCTATCCAGAACGACCTACCGCCTGGCCGACAAAATGTGAGAATTTTTTGTCGCTTCACCACCGGACTACGCCAAAAAAATTATTTGCTTACTATTTTTATCTTGAATACTATCAGAGTGAATCAGAAAACCGATCCAATACATGTATGTAGGTATAAAATCATTATTATTATAACAGATACGCTAAAACAAGCTTCATAATAGTAATAATATGGTAATAATATAGAATAATACAAAACTCTCCACGCCAAGTGTATTCATGAAAACAATCTATACACATTAAATTAGATGAGAACTACTGGGGCCCTATTCTTGAAACGGGGAACCGAGTTCACATGTGTAGTTGCTAGGCAAGGGCCAATCATAGCTCTCCTTGTACAGCAACACCACATGAGAACTTTGTTCCTCATATCAAAAATAAGGCCCCTGGAAAACTGTGTCAAGTTCATAAAATGAGATTCATCATTCAGAAACCAGAAAGAAAATGGCTATGTAAAAGCTTACCTAGAAGGGGGTTGATCGGACAATTCGCTGTCCTTGCTTGTTGGTTTGGCGTTGTTTTTACGCACAGCCTTCTTCTGGGGCTTCTTTGATATGCACCTGGAGCAATACCATTTGCCACGAGGAACTTTACTGAGGGCCGGATTGATGCAATCTATGTGGTAGGCGCGAGGACAGAGTTCACACAGTACAAGCTTTGTACTGTTAGTCGATGTCTTTTTGCCGCAGACGATGCAGTTTCGTTCCCCAGTCGCCTTATTCATGCACTCATAACAATACCTGGAATAAATTCAAGCTTACATTAATACATACTACGACTCGATCTGCTGGGTCCGACAAGGGCGGGGCCATGAATTGATCCCGCTTCGAGCCGAAAAATCAAGTTCCTCGATTCATTTGAAATGCTTTCCAAATGCAAGGGCGCGTCGGGGATCATGCAGCCATGGCACAGCTGACCTTGGCTTAGTTATTGTCCATAGAAGCAGAACAATTCATATTAAATACAGGACCTATGATTCAACGTACTGTTACCAATTTGTTGGGTACTTTTACTTTTATAACTGAGAGACAAACGTGTTACACACACTATTTGTTATTGCGTAGGTACTACTAAATACATGTCAAATAAATAGTCGTGATTGGATATCGCTAGCTTCGCTGATGTACTGGCTGTCGCTGCGAATTGAAATCTGCCCACGCTCGGCTCATTGCGCGCTTATAAATACTCGTGTCGTCTATTCGGGAATATTCCAGCATTGGCCGCCAGTTCATTCGCGGGGGCTTTAGAAGAGTCCATCGGGTTCGCGTGTGTTCCAGCACGCTCTCGAACACGGCACTCCGCCAATTGTGCATATGTGTCTTATCCGCGCGTCAGGATCTCCATTTTCCAGCTTTCTCGAACATTCCAGAACCACCGCACCGCCTCGAATATACCAGTAGAGCTCTGCGTTTGATCTCGAATGTACTGGAATCGTACGAGAGCCTCGCCACTCGTGACAGTACATTCTGAACTATAAGGAACTTGTAAAAAAAAAACGATCATGTTCCGTAGAAGCTTTGCTGGTCGGAACCTGAAGAGGCTGTGACGTTTTATTGAAGTCGACCATCCGTCCAAGATCAACCGCCCGAGCATTTACTTGCATTTCAAGATTTCACTAGGATGCCCCTCACAGTGGCCTCATTGTTCAACAGGAATCAACCAGTCCAGTTCTGACCCCCTTAAGAAGTTTATGATGCCATGCCAGTTTATGATGATGAAAAAGTGGGTTAGTCGAAGTCACTTCAAGTGCATGCAACTTTCTCAAAGGGGAATTTTTTTTTTAAAGTTTGGAAATTCAATAGCATTGCTCATACATTTCACTTCAAGGAAGTCGCATGCCGAACTGTAATTCTCTGCTTTCAAAGTAAACGTGCCAAAAGTGATTTCTATTAATCCCCTTTTTCAGTGGCATCAGAAACCTCCATGTGGTGGTCGTAATATTGGTCAAATAAAATGTTTTTCTGACAGTTAAACTTGAGTATACAAGATACTTTCGGAGTAAGCTCATGGGAAAACTGCTGCTGCAAAAAAAATTCTAGATATCAAAGTCCCTAAATTTTTAATTTTCTAAAAAAAAATTTGATCGCTTCTGTGCTCCTCAAGCTATGACTAAAGAAAAATGGGTTATTTGACCAATATTGAGGCCACCTTAACAACATTAGATACAATAAAAACTGGAAAAAGCGCTCAAAAACTTACCAATCTCCATCAGGAATGTTATCCATTTTGGGCTTGAAGCAGTACGTGTGATATCCTTTATCACAACCATCACATAAAAGAAGTTTGTCTTCGTTGTCACCACTGTGGCAGAATTGGCAGTTCTGTAAATGAAACATTGGTTTATTTTCAAAATATTTAGTAATCATTAGAAGTGTTATTTGGAAAAAACCAACACCAAAAATTAAAATAATATAAGCATGGTAAGTATGTACATTGAAACACTCGTAATTAATGTTACTTGAATATTAAATTTTAAGACATGAAAAAATAAAACTATGGAGCAGTCAACATTAAAATTGATACAGCAGATATAAAACTGAGTATTTCCAAAATGATGCAGTTGAATAAGACTTAAAAAAATGAAGATTTATTATTTACATCAATTTCTTGTGACATTATAGTTCAGCTACAATAAAATAGATTTGAAAAATAAATAAAACTGATAATAGCAACATAAAAACAATTATATATTCTGGCGTGGTTCGTGAGTGTTGGTTTTCATTCATATTCATATCACATCAAAAGCATTGCACAATCAACCAATTCTTCAAAATACATTTTAGTGGTTTGAGTATTAAAATTTTTGGCATACAAACATGTGGTGAAAATATTTAGGACCAGTGAACAAAGATAAAGCTCAATCACATGCAGTTACTAAACGCAATTGTTAGGTATAGTGATTATTTGCAAAGCGTACTTCTAATTTTCATCACAGTGAAAATCAATAAGAACTTTTAAATTGCCTTATCTGGCCGCTATCGAAAACGTTATGGGAATAACCACATGCAAACCATGCAAGGGAAAACTCTTCACCACATGTAAGTGGGATGTGAATAAAAAGAAAGTGGCTCTAATCAATCGTGAGTAATTATTAAAGGAAAGTGTTCAAGGTAATTGAAGCCACCTCCTTAATGTAAGGTAAAACTAGAAGAAGCACAAGCACCCACACTCAGCTTGCTGTTATATTTGCGGGCTCTCAGTTTATTAAAAACAGGAGAGGAGCTCACAGCTTTCATGATACTCTTGTCCCAGGCGATGGACGACTCTAACGAATAGAGGCACATGGCGAGCTGAGCCGACGTCTGCGACCTTCCCACTGCCTCTCTCCAATTGGCCAGTCCTTTGGGTACTTCGTTGGGATCGGTCACCGTCTGGCTGGAGGAAGAAGCTGAACTGCCGTTCCCACTGGAAGAAGTTTCCTGTGCTATCGCCGCCAAATTCGGGTCGCCAGTACTGGACAAATGAATGCAAGGTGGTCTAGTTTCACTCATTTTGATAATTTCAAATCCGTGGCGGATATACTCACTTTACACCCAGCGGTGGTTTCAGGTATCTCCTTTCGATGTTGACCTCGAGGGAGATCAGCCGCTCCTTGACCACGGGCACCACTTCTTCGGGTAACACCTCCGGACCGTCGCGGCTCGGAATTTTCCATCCTTTAATTTGCATACTCGCGCTGGCAACCTTGTCTTCTAAAGCTTCGACCTGAAGAAAACGAATGTGATATTGTTTAAAACTTGAAGAAAAAACTTACTTGTTCCAACAAGAATAAATCGACTCTTTGTGATATGGCCAGGCTCCAGGAAGTTGGATCGTCAGGGCATGGAGCACCACCTTCCAAAAACTTGACGTTGTCCAATCCTATCGGAACCAGCTCTGTGTATTCCTTTTGTCCTTCTTCAATGTACAACTTGCCTTGTCGTTCGTACATCATTTGCATGATTGTGATAAAGTTCCTTTTTAATTCTCGCTCCCGCGCACCCCTCACGTGCAAGTTATCCAAAACTTCCCTGAGCTGTTCATTGTCGACGATTCGCCACCAGCCGTACCTTTTGTCGAGAGGGACGGATTTGCGCGGGCAAGATTTTGGCATCCCGTGCTTTTTTATGTGCTCAAGCTGTGCGCTTTCTTCGGCGGTCATTTGCAAAGGTGCTGGACTGTCGCACAAGTTATGGTAGTTGGGCGCTGAATTAGATCCAGGCGGTGGAAACACGGGAATTTTCAATTCCGTCAAATTGTCTCTGGTACACGCCCCGACGCCGTTGTCCCAACGGTTCCCTGCCGTCAAGTGAGTTCCATCACAGTTGCCTTCTTTTTGCAAAATACTGAACCATTTGTGCTCATTGTCGCTACTTTTGTCGTCGTCTTCTTTCTTAACGTCCACCTTGTTATCTTTGATGTCTGACTTTAGCTCGTTCAAGATTTCATTTTTAAGTTCCTCTTTTATCTCAGCTTTGACGTCTCCTTTAAAATCCTCTTCGGATTTGTTTTCGCGTTCCATGCACTGTCCCAACTTTTCGAATAAATTGAACTTTTTATTAGCTAACGACTCGTTGCCCTCGTCCGTGTCCGTTTTACATTCTTCTTCATCGACGTGATTGCTCGTGATTTTATTGTCTTGAGATTCTTGTTTCAGTTTGTTCTCCTTTTCGAGCTCAATATTTCGTTCGAGATTTTGTACTATGTCATCCACGCTCTTCCTTAGTTCGGCCAGGTTTCGTTCGTTCTTGTCTAAAATTTCGCCATTCTCGAAAAGACTACCACCGTCAGTCAATCGGTTCGGAGTTTTCCGATGTTCATTTTCGTTGTCGTCCGTCATCCGGATGCAGTTTTCTTTGGGTTCAGACTCACCCCCGACTATATTGCTCACTTCCTTATCAGCATTTCTGTCGCTAATGTCGGCATTACCCATCAGATTGCTCACTTCGTTGAGGTTATCAATAGCATTCTTCGACTTCTCGTCAAATTCTGCTTGCTCACTTAAACATTCGGGTTGAGCCGATTCCATCGATTCAACAAACACTCCACCTGCTTTGGACAGCGACCAATACCGCCGCCAGAAGCGATCCTGGCCGAAACAAGTTGCTCGCAACTGGTGCGTAGATGCGTTCAGCGATTGAAGTTGCAACTCGGAATTCTTGACCAGCTTCTCCAGCTTCTTCCCAAGTTCTTCTCCGCTCAACTTGTTGTCTTCCTCTTCTTCAGGCTGAGTTCCCACGCTCTCGTTCTCGCTCATGTCGTCTTCTTCGTCTAAAAGATCATCCTTGTGCAACGACGGTGAATCAACCGCCGTTTCAGAACCATCTCCGACTCCATCTGATTTGTGCGCTTTTTCCATAGCCTCAGATCTCACTTTCCTGCTGTGCATCATTCTCAGTTTTCTGATTTTGGTGTCCAGCAACCACTTTTCTTTCCTCTGTTGAGCCATGTTCTCTAAAGAACTCTCGATTTGTCTAATCACGGCTTTGTTCTGCAGGAGTTCGTTGCAGAGGAAAGCCAAAATTTCAGCTTTGCACGTTGGAGACAGCGCCATGAACGGCTTGTCCTTGAGCATATCAGACATTTTCCATGTGGCGTTTTCGTGCAGCAACTCGTAATACTGCGAATTCTTTCCGACTGATGTCTGCTGCATTTCATTGTCGTTCTGATGGTGGTCGGCTACTCTCTTCTCACGGTCCCGTTCGAAATGCACTCCAGTTAAAGCTTTAACCTCGCCCGTGGCATTTGCATACAAGTAAATTCTGAGGATTTCCGAGAGGTTAGCGTGGGTAATATCGGCTTGCCTAAGGCTTTGACCCAGTATGGTTGTGTGTCTTGCGGGATTAGGAATACCTGGATCTTCAATGGCACAAACAAGTAGATGGGTCATCACAGAGAAAAGCTCCTCTTCAGCTTCAGACGAATGCTCGCTGGACATCAGAGCTTGCTGCAGAGAGTCCAATGTGGGCAACGATTCCATGTCAAAGCCAAGCGTTTCGCCGAAATTGTGAAGGAACTCGAAAACCATGAGGACGTCGGCAAACGCTTTACCAGACAGCTTGAGACCCAGAATGCGAGGATATTCAGGAAGGGGTTTCTGGTCCAATTCCAGATCTTCACACGGCTTCCTCAGTTCAGACAGGATCTCCATTTCGATCTTCCTCTGTTCCATTTTCTTCTCTTTATTGGCTTGCTTTTCGGCCAGCAGCTGCTGCTTTTTGCGTTCCCTTTCCTCGAGCTTCCTGCGGTTCTCTAACGCCTTTACCAAAGCCATGTGCTGGCGGCGCCGCTCCCTTTCCTGGATAAAAGAAATGCTTTTAGTTTGTTTGAGGGAGGAGACCCCAAGAACAACAAAAGTGAAAAAACATGCTGTTTTCCCATAATGCTGCTCATGTGTGTATTTTAAATTATTATTAAAAAAATAAAGTTAGTGAAGCTTCAGCAAGTAAAATTCGTTTCGTCAATAGATAAAGAGCAATCTAATAAAATGCAAAATGCAATGACAATTTGTCGACAGAAAAGTTGCGTAAACTGTAGTACACATAGTGACGCTGCTATACGAGCTGGTAAGCTACACGCAGCTCGCAGCGTTCCGATTAGTGGGTGGGGGGATCTAAATAATACATGAAGTAGGTAGTACAGTTTACGGTCAGTTGCGACAACAAACATTAATTTGAATCGTCAAGATTATTTCTCAAGCTCGGTCCGCACGGGCGGCGTATTCGCAGAAATTCGGCGATAAACCGCTGAAATTCAATTGTTATCATTGTCGTCATGTCAAAAAAGCGATATGCAGGGTGTTTCAGCGATTATAGCAAAAAATTCAACTGTAAGTACATTTCGTCGAAATATGACGAAAACCTATATACCCTTTTGCAAAGTTCGGCCTAATGACGAAGATAGAGTCCTTCAAAATTCACTTTTTTCGGATTTCAAAAATTTGTTGCTCAGGAATGTTTCGACAAATTCAGCTTTAATGTAGCATAAGCTTGTTTGTCATAACTATCTATCAACCTGACAAATTTTGAAAGAATACAATTAGTGGCGTAGAAGTTATGAAGGGTCACCTCAAGTCGACTTTTCTTCAGATACTTCCAAATTATTGACCCTTATAACTCCTACACCACTAGTTGAATTCTTTCAAAATTTGACAGGTCGGTAGATAGTCGAATTCTTGAAATCCGAAAGAAGTCAACTTTGAAGAGCTGTATCTGCGTTATTAGGCTGAACTTTGCAAAATGGTATACTATAGGTTTCCGTCATATTTTGACGAGTACTACCCACAGTTAATTTTTTTACTATCATCGCTGAAACACCCAGTATATCGCCCGTGCGGACCTAGCTTTATTATGCGAATTTTTGACGATTGTCAAGACGACAGCGTCAGAAGACCTCCCAACTCGACAAGGCTCAAGACAATAGAAGAAAAGTTTTCAGATTACTCATTGATAAGGGAAGATTACTAAACCCCCGATGAATTTGTATCAAATTGTTATTGTCGTCCTGACTGATAACTGTGGTTTAACCAATGTCAGAAAAGGAAATCCTTATGAAGCATACATTCATTATTAAATTACTCCTTGTAATGCAGAAAATGCGACAGCAGTTGCAATTGCAGTTTCTGCATGCTTCACTTTACCCATCCAATATTATGCCACCTAAAAGAATAAAATAAAAACATAACCGAAAAAAATAACGCTTTTATGTTAGTAGAGATGATAATAAAGAACCGTGTGCTAAGAAGCAAGCAAGCCTGAACTAGAAGGACCATAAAATAAAACAGAGAAACGAAGGAGAGTAGTGTGTATGGTGTCAAAAATAATGAGAGGTTAGACACACGTATTTAGATACATATCCATACCAACTCAACAGTGTAGAGCATTTCTCGCTGTTTACTGATCTCCTGTATGTACATCTACGGAGAAAAACAGCATCACAACAGTATATACACAAGCTACACAAATGACAAAAAAGTACAAAGAAAAAAATGCAAAACATACAATAACACAAAAACGAAAATTAATTGAGGGTGGTTTTAGTTACTTTGTCTTTGATAAATTTTCACTCGCTAATTCAATAATAATTATTGGGATCTACATTCCATGGTAAACATAAAAATGATGATTACGTGAAATAAAGGATGACAAACACATACAAAAAAGATCAAGCAGCTATTCTAAAATTATTCTTTGAAGTGACTGGACTCACCTGTTCTTTCAGGATAGCCGCTTGTTGTCTTTTAAATTCTCTCTCCTGCAATAAAGAAAAAAGGTCAACTTCAACAGTTTTTTTTATTCCTTTTAGATACTGGGAAAAAATTAATTCAAAAATCTGGCAAGAACTTTGATATTAATTTTCTTGATTTTTAAATTATCTAGATTTTACAAAATTTCACAAGGCCATCAGTTGGCAACTTTATTATGTGAACTAAAACTCAGCAGTGTTAGGCGATAAGCCAATCCATTTTTGATTTGATTTTTAGAAGATTTACGTTGAGTATTATCAATACATTATTAAAGCTTTCAAATATTAAAATCATACAAGTGGGCTTGATTTCTTATTGCATAACACGGCTCAACTAAAGTTACCTGTTGCTTTCGAAGCTGCTCTTCTTGCCTGTGCTTTTCGAGTTCTTCTTGGCGCTTTTTCTTAGCCTGTCATGCAACACGTCACAACAATTCATCACATTGTACATACAAAAATCAAAAAAATTCAAACATTCTACAACTTACAAGATGATTCAATGCAGAGCTTGATGTATAATTGTTTTAAAAATTAGTAAGTTGTAAAACATTATTTTAAATTGTATAGAAATAAATAATAAGATCGATGATGGAGTTAAGTAGACATGCGCCTAAGCGTTATACTCGAACTGAAATAGTTTTACATGCAAAATGATGATGAACATGATGAAGACACTCAGAATTTTGGTGAAGGCATAGTCATAGTCAACAAATTTTAAAATGCAGTGATAATGAAAATTACCTACATGACATGTCGATATAGTAAGCTTTCAAATTAATACTGTGATTATTTGTTATTGTTGCTGTCTATCACTAACATTATTATTATTAACATGTTAAGGTAATAAAACTTATCAAAATGATATTCGAAAACTACAAAACAACAAAAATTTTGTCCAACAAAATCATTGCTTTGCCTTTTTTAGTGAACAGATGGCGATGAAGCGTAGAAACAAAACGGGTTAGTCGTTTTTAAGACACCTGATACCTAATATAACTGGACCCTAATTGTATTGAAAATGTGTACAACATACCATCCCAGTATCGTGTACAAACAAAGCGATGGAACTATCGTTATTAATGGGACTGGGACTTGAACGCCCCAGGTTCTCTGAGCTATAGGCGCTTATTATATTATCACGGTTCTTCCAGATCGTTGCTACTGTTGAGCTAGCCAAACCGAGCTCACGAGACACGTCCGATTTCGTTTTCCCACCTTCGATTTCTGATATTATTTGAATTTTCTGTTCGAGCGTGAACGCTAGCCGCTTTCGACCCTATATTGCAGTACCACAATAAAATAAAAAATGTACCTCAATGCGAATACTATACCTTCACAATAAACAAAAAAAAACGAAACAGGCATCCTGATCCTAAATGAACAATAATTAATGGTGTAATTCAGTCAAACATATAATTACTCAATTCAATTAAATAATGGATAATCCAATACTTCAAAAATGTCAGGATTAGAATGCCTGCATCATCATCCACAATCACATTAGTCCTGCTTCTATATAATGCTGACAATCTATCATGATTATTCAGATTAATGACCACTGTGCCACAATAATAGTAATAATTTAATAATAATTATAGAAACTGGATGCATGAGAAATGCATTCACTCAAAACAAAGGTATAGTTAGCAATGATGGCAAACAGTGACTGTTATTACCTTAAAATAATGATTGTTTATTCGTACAAAAACAGCCCATACCTCCAATAATTGCTGAGATCTTGTTTCCCTATCTCGTCTTGCCGCCTCCTGCCTTTCTGATCGCTCAATTTCTTTGGCCAATCTGGCATGCTCCCTGTCCAAGCGAGCAGCGGCTCGTGCTGCCTGTTGCTTTCTAGCCATTTCAATTCGTTGTTCTACTGGCAAGTTGGTTCTTATGGCAGTCTTCAATTCTTCTAGCCTGAAGACAGAAAATCAAACAATGGGCATTTCTTTGTGACGAAAAAAAAACCCGCAACAAACCTTCGAGTTACGTCGTCTTCTGTGAGGTAGATATATTCTCCACCATCGGAAGACATTTCTGGAGAAACAGGTTGCAAATAATCGCCCAGGATGACGCGACAACTGAAGGTGAAGTTTTCTTTTGTAAGTTCAGTGCTCTTCTGATACTCGAGATACTAGAAAACGATGGACGTTAAAGACCATTTGAAAAATACCCTTCAACAAACAGAAATACCTGTGTTACATCGGACATTTGCTTGAACTTGTTGGCAGAGTCTGGAGCAGCGTAAGTGACATCACCTTTGATGCCGCCGCTCTTCGTGAGGCCGCGAATTATCGTTTCTCGTTTCCACCCTGAAATTTTTTGCGGAATGCGTTAAAATTTGAATTCACGGAGACATTAACAAAATATCAAGAAAAGTCGCGCATAAATTCAGAACATACCTTTCTCGAGAGGTACGCGCAGAGCTCGCTCATCGTACTGTTTCTGCTTCTTTGCAGCCACCTCGACTTCCATTTCTGAATCTGTGTGATTAGAATCAGTAAAATTATCAGAATCAGTGGAAGCATCAACAGTACTATCGCTTAAAGTACCCCTGAATTTTTCCTGCAAAAATTTATTTAAGGCTTTTTCGTCACCACCTGCTTCAGAAATATACTGCTGTGCAGCCAAAATATTCGACTTCAACAAATTCATCTGTTGATTCATAGTAGCGTTTGGATCCAAAATTGGCATAGGCTTGATCCCTGGAACAAAGATTTCTAAATATGTAACATCACTTTGCACTATTTTCAGCTTTTTCAGACATCGGGTGGCGGCAAGAAAAAGACGGCTCACCTAACGCTCTACTTTGAGCTAATAACGAAGCAACGGTATTCTTTTTGGGCTTGCTAACGCCCCGTCCGAGATTTCTAGGCCGGCCTTCTTTATGGTTCGACATTGACATTGAGCTCAACGTGGCATTGGAAGAGGTAGCTGCCGCGGAAGATGCGCATGTAGAAGATGTGGAACTGCCGCCGTCCGAGCCTTCATTTCGACTAGGGGGCCTCGGCGAATCGGCGGTGGCGAACAATTGCGCTAGAGAGGCGCTAGGCGCACCTGGAGGTAGCTGCGAACTTGTGGGTATCACACGACGTGGTTTCGGTCCAGGCTTTCTTCGCGCTACAAATACATATCAACTCAGCACAAATGTGACTTTTTTTTTCTCCCAGAAGACGCTTACATATCCTGTCTACTCCAATATTGGCAGACATATTGCACAGTGAGTTCAGCGATGAGCTCGTGGGATTGATATTCGAACTGGGTTTCAGCGAGAGGTTCAGGGGCGCATCGCTGGATGACTCGCCGCCGAAAGACGGCACCGAAATTCCCGAAGGACTTCCGTTAGTGGCAGGTAGTTTGATCACTTCGACTCGGTCATTGGAAGTAGTGGGAGGTGAACCGTGTTCCTGATAATCCTGAAATTTGCGTATTTGTACCTGTCATCTCGGATTATCAGTTTATTGAGCGCTCACATTCAGTTTTACCCGTTTATTGCTTCGTTCGATCAACATTCCGGTGCTGGAATGGGACGGGTGGACGCTGACCGAAGGTGGATCCAGCGATATGGTCTTCTTGCGTCCCCTGTTCGTGGTACCGGGAATTTTAGGCCCGACTATCGATGAGGTATACTTGATGATCTCGGTGTCCGGAGGTAGTCTCACGCCACCCAATATCGAATTGGGATCGCTGGAAAACAAACAGAAAGAAATTCAAAACACCTGTTGATGGAAAATGTGTATGGTATTTCATATTGACGGTACGTCACCTGTTTCCTTCTAATGCGGCGCTATCAATGGGAAAACAAAATTCGTCAGTCACATTTGTGTCACAGAAAAACATACACTAAAACACAATGAATGTGTGTTTGATACAAACATGTAAATTATCATCGATTACACATATTCACACCGTGATAAGATAAAGGTTTTTTGAAAATGTACCAAACATAGGCAATAAGTAATAAGTATTAATAAAATAGTTCTATAGATAGGTTCTGCGATAGGGACAGTTTACAATAATAGAGAGTTATTGCAGAATGCTGTTTTACTGCACGGCACTATCAAAGGAGGCGTTATTAAAATACTGCTTGTATGCTATGCAAATCGTAAATTCCCTCATTTCTAGACTATCCTTTATTACGTCAAATATCAATGGTTTTTATTCATAACCGCAATTTTCAGCAATAATGATGAGCTCTCAAATCATGATGTGAAACTAATAATAGTTTTAAATTGGGGAGAAAAGTGCACACTACTAAAGTGTCCCGACAGTGAACACAGAGCAAAAGGTATAGCAGGGGAACTTCTTCTCCCGGATTGCTGCGAAACCTCAAAATGATGCACAATTGAGGGTCGACCTAAAGAATGCACAAATACAGGCCGGCACTATTCTTATATTATTAAGGAAAACTTTACGCCGCACTACACCTGGCATGCTTAGATGTCAAAATAAGGACGCCTTCAATAATTATTCTGCTGGTCCTTACCCCATCTGCAATAACTAGTTATTGGCAATAACTAGACACATTGCAGTTTCTACAAAGACGAGGTTCCCTGATGTAACAATCACCGTGGATTTGAAAGCTATTTCTTAGTCCAGGAATTTTAGATGTTAAAATCGCAAATACCGAACAAAAATGAAACCCAGCCGAATTTTGTATATAAGCTCAGTTAAGCATGTTGTTCAACATAGTAAAAGTTTTCAAGAATCCAGTGTGAGCTTCGGCCGTTGTGGCCTCAATTAGAACTTGAGGACCAGTTTTTCGCCTTTATCTTGTAAACGATGGTACTTGGGAAAAAGTACCTGGAGCAAAATTGTTTCAAATTTTATTGTCTAAAAGAAAGGTCCTTCCATATTTCATCGTCAGTCCACTTCTTCTTCGTCAAAACACAAGAATAGTTAAATAGTCCAGATGCTCGATGCTGAAGACTATACGGACCTTATGGTAGGGTGCCACTTGGTAGGTAGAGGTGTTATTTGATCCATTCTCTTTTGATTGAAACTTGAAAGTTCGAACTATGGCGGCATATACAAGGTGAAATCAAAAAAAAAAAGTTGAACATTTATACCTTAAGAACCAAAATAAACTGCTCAACAACTGGAATGACGGTATCGAAAATTTTGCCCTTTTCCAAAATGACGTGACTTTGGATTGACACAACCGATTTTGAATGTCTTTTCACAGTTTTTTAGATCCATTTTTTGGCAATCCGTCTCATTGACGAGATCAAGTTTTTAATTTCAATTACTTTTTTTACAGGGTGGAATGTAAAACATTGCAAAATTGTGCTAAGCTCGACCGATCCCCGTTTCTGTAAAAAAGGTTTTTTCGATTTCTAATGAATTATTCATGAAGCCTGGTGTCTAATCTCGAAACGATTTTTGAATTTTCCAGATCAGAAGTCCAACAATGACGATATGATTTTTTACTTTCCCGACCCACCACCCAACGAGGAGGGGGAATATTTTGAACGCGCTAAAAATTTTTCGCGAGATTTCGACGGATATATCCATTTTGAGGTCCCCTATGACGATTAAGACCATTTCCAACGTGTAGATCCATATTCAAAATCGACACGGTTTAGGTTTCCCGACGGTAGCTTTTCAAAATGGAATTTGCACATTCCGTGAATTTGAATAAACTGCAGTGCAAACTTCGACATGCGATGAACACCACGAAATATGCATTTTAGGTGCAGACATGCTGGGAATAAAAGTTTGAGAAAAGATTGAATTATATTTTAAAGGAAATTTTTTTTAAATCGGACCTACGGTTTTCGAGTTTTTCTCTTTGGAAAAACCGCAAATTTTCCAACTTTTCATCCCGTGAACAGATTTTGGTGGGTCGGGAAAGTAAAAAAATCATATCGTCATTGTTGGACATCTGATCTAAAAAATTCAAAAACCGTTCCGAGATTAGACATCAGGCTTCATGAATAATTCATTAGAAATCGAAAAAAACTTTTTTTACAGAAACGGGGATCGGTCGAGCTTAGCACAATTTTGCAATGTTTTACATTCCACCCTGTAAAAAAAGTAATTGAAATTAAAAACTTGATCTCGTCAATGAGACGGATTGC
Organism: Anaspis maculata; assembly: GCA_949128115.1. Taxonomy (NCBI): domain Eukaryota; kingdom Metazoa; phylum Arthropoda; class Insecta; order Coleoptera; family Scraptiidae; genus Anaspis; species Anaspis maculata. The sequence continues at coordinate 53,396,585 of OX421961.1, read as the reverse complement.
CAAAAAATGGATCTAAAAAACTGTGAAAAGACATTCAAAATCGGTTCAGAATGTCTGGAAGCATAAAGTGCGATTTATAACTCGATTTTAATTTTAGTCACAATTTTAATCGCAATTTTAGTCGGATCGATCGTAACCATATTCACCTCGTCAATTTATAACTCGATCGCAACGATCGCATCGGTCGGAAGCAAGGCATGATGGAAGGAGAAAACCTAGGGTGCAGTGCAGTGGCGTTAACTAGCCCATTTGAACAGGCAGGTACACCTACAGACCAAGAAGGCGCCGTAAGTGAACATTTTTCGGGAAAATCAGCATGATCAATGTATGTTCGTGTGAATAGTAAATGTTGGAAAGGCGCCCTTGCGATCAAATACTTGTACAGGTGGGTGCGGGTACCCGGCTGACCTCCCCCTAGTTGCGCCAATGAACCTCTGCATACAGTCCCCAGAAAATCCTCTAACATAACGTTGCTAATCAAGAAGACTACTGTGTTCATTTTCGCTAATCTTATTATTATCTTGATTTCCATTGGTCGATCGTAAGGATCGGATCGCAAGAGTTGGATATTGGCCAACTTCTTAAAATCCTTAAAATCGTTACGATTGCGTCTTGCGATTAAAATCGGGTTATAAAAGGTATAGAGGAAATCGTATATTTGAACTTCGTTAAAATTGCGATTAAAATCGAGTTATAAATCGCACTTAAGAAAGTGAAGGTTGCCGGCCGCGAACAGTGCACGTTACCCTGTGGTGGGGGGTGGGGGTACAATCCGGCCATTTTTGGATTCGAGGCCCGTAAGTTATAATTTCAACAGAGCATCATGAGGTGCATAGTCCATGATAAAAAATGAAAAACAAAAGAATTGGCAAAAATGCGTATTGACGAAAATACAGCCCTCAAAGTAAAATTTTGAAAAAATGTTTTTGACGTGAATTTCGGTATTTTTCGACCAATTTTGCTCGAATCTAGAATTTGCAGTTCTTAAATCATTGCCCACAATACGGAACTTCAGTTTTGGCCACACATGACCAGTGGCGTAGATAATGGAAAAGTCGCTGTATCTTCCCCCAAATTTTCTACGCCACTGGAATTTTTTGGGAAATTAAGAAATATAGAAAATAATTTTGATATTAGGCCTCGTTAATGAAAAAAAGTTTGAAAACGCTGCATTCTCCAAATATTTTCCATCAATTCGAAATCGAAGCCTCATATCAAAATTTTACTGCAGCTGGTTGTTCCTCCAGATGAAACTTGTGATTTGACTATGGTTTTGATTTTTAAAAAAATCCAGTGGCGTAGAAAATTTGGGGGGAAAATAGTGGCTTTTCCATTATCTACGCCACTGGTCACGTGTGGCCAGTATCTTTCCAGCAAATGAAACGAACCGGAAAAAAAGCGAAAGTTTTGGGGATGTGCAGCAATGCACGTGCGAAAAGGCTGCAATATTCACAGCAGGCCGTCATTTTATTTTATTTTTTTATTGATTGGCTGTACCTGTGCATATTGATATTGTTTTTGAGCTTTTTTCAAAAGAGCTTACCACCTTATTACTGACCTATTACACTGATCTGTATCCGGGATAATAATGCGCTAAACAGAATCACGCCCGCGAGACTTTGACACTTGTTGACTAAGTGAATTCAAAATAAAGTTGTACTCGTGAAAAGCCTACGTTATTGCTATTTCTGGATACCTATTTCGGCCAAAAAGTAACCCAAGGTCAAGAAAATATGTTGAACAAAGACACTCACCTCAAAATACTACTAGATGGTAAGCCGCCGCCCGCGCTGCCACCACTAATACTATCAACGCAGTTCTGAGCACTACTAAGCGTATTGACAGCACAACCCTTGTCGTAATTACTGGCCAAACTGAGAGGACTGGTGAAGATGCTGGGCGATTGAGTCTGAGACGACACTTTAACACCCGAACTACTGCTCGTCGCCATTGTCGTGGTCGTCGAGTGACCGCCACCTCCTCTACCGCCGTGCTGTTTGTCCATGTGTTTTAAATAGTTAAATTCGTTCACTTTCGACGCGGAAGCTGCCGACGACGATGAGGATTTCTTCATGTCGTGACTCGAGCTGCCAGGCATCTTCATGCTGCTGGGCTGGATGCTGAGTCCAGCGTTCGAGTATTTTCCCGACGACTTGCTGTTGGACATGGACGACGACGACACCGAACTGGCCTTGAGTGGTTGCTCGAGGCGCCCATCTAATTTGGACAGGGCCGCGAGTCTGTCGGCCTTGGCCTTCGACGATGACAGACCCGAGTTCTTCTTTGACTTGGAGGAGGATGAGGACGTGGAATGATGGGAGGAGGACTGCGATGGGAGACCGAGAGAAGCGTACTGAAGATCCGTGGGGTTGGCGAAGGGGTTTAGGCCGGAAGCCTGCAACCTGGCCAGGTAGTCCTGTGCCGCCAGGTGGGATGCCATTGACCACCACGCGGCGCCTGTAAGCGAAACACAATAATAATTATTCTCAACATTAGAAGATGTAGGTACCGTATGTTTGTTAAAATGATGAATTAGAGCAGGCTTTGAACTTCGAAACGTATGTTCAAAATGTATTCCATGGCCCGTATAATGGCCGTAACTTGCCCGTCAGCAAGTGATTCATAGTCAGATCTTATGTCTTAAGACGACCTTATTCAATTTTGATACGCTGACTTTTCCCAAACACAACCTTAAGGAAATATAGGGATATTTGATCATGTTATAAAATATTCGCAAGATGATAACTGTATGTATAAAACCATCTTGGTTCAAGCCTGTGTCTCAATAAATATGGTTTTAAGACCACCTTAAATATAAGATCCGAATATGAATACGGGCCCATGACGACGGCTCATCATGTTGACATGAAATTTGAGTGATTATTGATAAATTCACGACATACGTTTCTACTTCCATAGCCTGCCCTAATTCATGATTTCAACGAACATACGGTATATTTATTGTACCGTAGTTAGTTTTTATCAAAAATGACCAGGCAATATTAAAAATTCAATGCGAGGAAGTGACAACCACTTGTTCCTGATTGTTGTAACAATGAAGACGATGTTGTTGTATCTCTCTCTCTCTCTCTCTCTCTCTCTCTCTCTCTCTTTTTTTTTTTTTTTTTTTTTTTTGCCAATAGAGGTTTGAGTTTTTTCACTCTGGTGCTCTATTGGCCAAAAAAATATCGCCTCGTGATCTAGCACAGGAATCGCTCATCCTCAATCCAGGCTCCCCGCATAAATCTGGAATACAACAGCAAGTGAGTTCTGTAATCGTACGCTTACTTCATCAAGTACTATCTTACACTTGGGTTCTCAGTAATTTAAAAACCGATCCTAGAACTTGTGATCATTTACAGAGAGAAACTCTGCCTTGACAACAAATAATGAGCAGAACAGAAGTTGCATTTGGGGTATTAACATTGCGGAGCACCAGTCTATGTATTTGGAAATTATATAAACGAACAGTCTCCCAGTAGCTATTTATATTTAGAATATCGAACTGTAAACCTAAACCGGAATGTGAGGTTATGACCGGGACGCGGCGGCGGGCGCCACCAGAAATCGCTACAAAACAGGGAGCCCTGACAATGACAACACAAAAAAAGACAACTTGTGCGTTACCATCACGTAGGTCACTATCAGTCCCGTCCACTTTTAGTTGGTAGGTGCTCAATCAACATTAAATTTACGAGGCCTCTTTACACAGAGTCTTTGTGCTCAGGCTGACACAACTGGAGGGAGAAAAGTAGATCAATAAATGAATTACATTTGCCGTAATACTTCACCCAGATGAACCTGTGTGCCGTTTACGGGACAGGATGGCACAATCCACAGTCGACGTTTATACATTATACCGCCACCCACACACACATCGGCGGAGTTGCCGGGTAATGGAGGAGTTTGGCAAAAATGGAAGAACAGCAAGTGGGAAAGAAGAAAGGGTCGCATCTCCGGGTCCCCCGGGACCGGATGGACAGGGGAAAATAGCACCGGCGTACCTGTTGATTTATGCATAAATTGAATTTGGAGCCGCTCGATGCCGAGATCAACGATATTAGATTATTTAGCACAAAAGAAATAGAGGGCAAGAAGCCTGCTCCACGATGATAATAACTTTATTGCAAATAGGATTTAGTACAAGCCTGTAAAGGACAATAATCATCAAACAAGATGTTGAAATGAGAAATTCAACGGAACGAATTATAAAATGCTGGAAATAAGCGCACGCGAAGCGTACACAAGCAGGGCTGCAATTGTACGGAATAAAACGGAAAAGGGCTCGGAACAAAGAAGCGTCGTATGGGGATAAAATTTGAGCTGAAGCGCTGGAAGCAACGAAATAATGTCCGATGTTGAGCCCAGTTTTATGCAAGATCTATGCCACAAACATCGGGAAGAAATGTGACTGAACAAATGAGTGCTCCAATAAATAATTTCAATGAGTCTTGGCAATAAATGAAGATACCTGCAGCGATAAGCGAAAGCTTTTACAGAAGCTGTATGGCAGCACGGCTACATTAATTCCATGTAGCTTTCTTTCACAATTCGTTTTTCTTAAATGCACCAAATTACATTGAAACTAATAAAATTGGATGAAAAAATCTGTTATGGCACCACAATACTTGAACTTCGCCGTAAGTCTGTAGTTTTTCCATTTGTTTATAGTTGACTGATCGTCCTCAAATGCAATAGGTGTCGAGCCAACATAAATAAGATTCGATTAGCGAATGAACAAACTCGGTATAGACCATATTATTTATTCTCACTTTCCCCTTCCACTAGTCATTTGTAAGTTCCCACTCAGCATAGCATGTCATGTTTCATAAATGAGATGATCTCAATCATGTCACAAAATAACATCACAATGAACGTTACTTCCACATCTCTGTGATGTTCATCCGCGATGTTATACGATGTAATGTCTGAGAGTTGTTTCGAAATGAACTTAAATTAAACATCACACATGAGACATCTACCGGACATCACATTGTTACTGCTTTCAACTTGCCGAAGTGTAACATCTCACTGACGTCAATGAGATGTAGTCACTGAGAGATTTTTCAAATTTCGCGGGCTGTCATCGTTAAGCTCTGTGTGTCGGAAAATATTTTATAAATAGTTTTGTCCTCTATTCCATGTGTGTGATGCCAGAACAGCCTTATGTCTTCATGTTTAGTGTGAGGCCTTGCGGGCCCTTTTATGTTTTCAAGTGTCGTTTGGAACAACTTTTGTGTCTTGTTGTGCTTGTGGCTTTCCGAACTAGTGTGCCCCGTTTGTGTCTCCTTGTGTCCTTCGAAAGCCTACTGGGCCTTCTTGCATTTTGTCGTGACTTTCGCACCTTTAGTGAACCCTTGTGTTTGCTTTTGCGTTATTCGGAACCCCAAAATGGGCCCCTTTTTGTTCTATTGTGCTTTCGAATACTTTGATGACTCCCGTTCATGTCTTATTACTCTTATTGTAATGTCCGGGGCCCCAACGGAGTCCCTTGTGCCTTGCTGTAACGTTTCGAGCCCCAGTGAGGCTTTTTGAGCTCGGTGTATCGTTTGGAGTCCTAATGAAATATTCCGAGAAACATCCCTGAACATCAAGTGCGCTGTTTAAATATAGTGTAGTAGACAAGTTGGTAGCTTAGACGAATCGGCAGCAGTGCCTCTAACCATCACCTGTGGGGATTCAGTTCGAATCCTGCGGAGGACGCCATAGAAGAAGAACTTTTCTTAAAGAAAAAACGTGCTGTATAGATTTTAAAATTAGTAAAAATAGATGCGGAACCTCCTGTGACATAAAACTATGTTGAAAAGTGGTAAAAAATTAATTTTTATTTAAAAATACCCATCCAAAATGCGACGTATCATGTACGTCAAAAAGTGATATCTACGAGATGTGGAATAGCGATGTAGATAGTATGTCACATTTGGACATCTTTGAGATATCTCATTCATGTTCTAATTACCCGGACATAAGAAGTAACAGAGATGTCCACTTAACATCGCAGAGACTTTTTTGTTAACATCGCAGTTGTGACTTGAACATCTAAGTGATGCCACAGAGATGTTTTCTTGCTGAGTGGGTTAGGTATGTGCCTGTGACCATGCGCACTGCAGTATAAGATCTCGCGCGCCACAGCATGCATAGAAAACGGAACTTTGCTGTCGTTGTCAGAATTTACGATTTCAACGTGTTTTCTTGATTCTTGGGACGTTTTAACCTTTTTAACCATACTTTTACGTGACGGCTGACGCTCGGTTCGCTTTCAAGCGTTGTCATTGGCCGCATTCATAAGTCACAACAGTTGTGGAACTGTTACCGATTTGTCCTGTGAACGGTGCGCTACTTTTCCGCTCCGCTCGGAGCGGACGGCCATGTTTTGTAGCGGCTCGGAAGTTCGCTACATTTTGGTAGCATAGTGAGTGATAGGAGTGGGAGGTGGAAGAATGAGAGAAACGTTCAATTTTGATGTTCGCAAGTGCCATTCTGACATTTTATGGGTTCAAGAGTGTTGTTCGGTGCTGTTTACCTTGCGTGCTGTTTTGAATTTTTGAAGATTATAAGTTTTTTCCCAGCTAATGTGAATCGCTTGTTAAATATAGACCATCGAGCTATAGCACTGGGTGAAATTCTCCAAGACCAGATTATATTCTCGGCTATTCTTGACGCGGCGCTGGATGTGTCACCGCCAGTCACCGCGCTACTTCCAACAATGCGTTCGTAAGACGCCAACAGTTCCGAAGGAGCGTAGCGGTAGCTGCTCCCGTCTTATGAAAGCGGCCAATATTCTCGTTAGCGGAAGTTGTGCAATAAAATATGGCGGGTAATTTGAAATTGTTTTGGATTCAAAAACCCCATTCTAAATTGCTTCGCATAAACTTCACAGCAAGATTTTCCATTTCATTATGGTAAAAAGTAGATCAGGTATTTCTTTTTACACACTTGCTATGTTATACATTCGTTGAAATTGTCAATTTGCACCTTGAATTGATCATTTTACAAAGTCATTCAACATGCATTTATTCTTATGGGAGTTTCAACCCAGCACATGTGGTTGTCTCTCTCCCCGATCTGCGACTGCGCTCTGAATAATTAATATGGTCAATTGACCGATTTAAAAAAACTTGGTGATGCCAGAGACGGCGTTCTATTGCCTACAAGGCACTGTGACGGGTTAGGTTTTCAGTGTTCAGTAACATACATATACCATAATATCACATATACTTGATATGATACAAAAGGTGGCAGAAAAAAGTGTCGAAAAGGTCCATTTTTACCCATAGATAATTTTTGAAAAAAAATCCAATTTTTTCTGGTGTCATGTTTAGAAAGTCGGAAACTTTTTTGTGACCCGTCGGTCGGCCTAATTTGATTTTTGAAAAAAATCTTTTCTGAAATTTGAATTTTGGAAAAAATCTTTTCTGAAATTTGAATTTTGGAAAAAATCTTTTCTGAAATTTGAATTTTGGAAAAAGTCTTTTCTGAAATTTGAATTTTGGAAAAATTTTTCTGAAATTTGAATTTTCTTGAAAGGTCATATACGGTTCGCTTTACTTGGCAAAAATGGAAAATTTCCTGTGAGAAACAGCCTTAGAAAGGAATATGAACTCTCTGACCCCTAAAGGTGCTATCCCCTGTAATCGCCTGGAAGGGTCTACTCAGAATGGGATACATTGGACGTGCCGACGTGGGTTACAAGCTTATTAGTACAGGAAAAATAGTAAAAAAATCGGCCAAACCTCGGAAAAAATATAGACGTCATGAAAATTTGATATTCTGTTCATTTGATATTCTGTTCAGTATTGAATGCTCTACTACATATCCAAAATCGCCAAAAATTGCACCTCGTTGATACCATTTTGGCACAAAAAGTGTCGATCACTGTTGGTGGGGGGTCGTGGGGAGGCGAAGCTCTGCTAGGTGGTCCATTTTATTTTTCTGGCCATGTAGAACCGATCACGACAAGTTTGGTATCTTTTCCGACGTGTTAATTTGGATGAAAACAAGTTTGAACAAGTTAACTTGAAAAAACTTGTTTTTTCTTTGACAATTTTGACGATTTTTTTTACTGTTAGAGGTGCTCATCTTTGAAAAATTTTCAGGGGTGATTAGACTGAAGTGTATTCTTCACGAAAATCATCTACTTGATGTATAATTTTGTTTCTCGAGTTCACAAAATCGATTTGAACCTGAGTCGGCCCGGCACGTCGTCTACTATTGACCAGAACACTACAGCATGCACCTTTGAATGAAAATAGCTCAAACTTTCGGAGAAATAACAACTAATCTTTGAAAATTTGCCAATCTATGCAGAATTGAATTCGATATAACATAAACAAAACCGCCATGAATCGCAATGCAGGGTTTTGAGTTATTTGAGAGGAGTGGTAACAGTTCATAGAGTACGAATCTTGACAAAATGTTATCCTTCTCCTCGAATAACTCAAAATCCGGCAGTGCGATTCATGGCGATTTTGTTTATGTTATAGGGAATTCAGTTCTGCACAAATCCTCTGATTTTTAAAGATAAGTTATAAGTTCCTCAATAGTTTGAGCTACTCTCATTTAAAGGTGCATGTTGTAGTGTACTAGGTCAGTAGTAGACGACGCGCCGGGCCGACTCAGGTTCAAATTGATTTTTTGAACTCGAGAAACAAAATTATACATCGAGTAGATGATTTTCGTGAAGGATACACTTCAATCTAATGACCCCTGAAAAATTTTCAAAGGTGAACACCTCTAACAGTGAAAAAAATCGTCAAAATGTCAAAGAAAAAACAAGTTTTTTCAAGTTAACTTGTTCAAACTTGTTTTCATCCAAATCAACACATTGGATTCGAGTTCAGGATATTGAATATAGTGGGAAAAAATACCAAACTTGTCGTGATCGGTTCTACATGGCCAGAAAAACAAAATGGACCACCTAGCAGAGCTTCGCTCCCCCACGACCCCCCTTCAACAGTGATCGACACTTTTTGTGCCAAAATGGTAACAACAGGATATGATGCGTCGAATTATAACGTATTTGCATCCAATTGATTGACGGGTTTCATCCCCTCTATTTCAAGTAGCAATTTTTTACCCCCCCTCAATAACTAAAAAACCCCGGGTGCGATTTTTAGCGATTTTGGATATGTTGTAGAGCACTCAATTCTGAACAGAATATCAAGTTTTCAGGACGTCCATATTCAATCCGGGGTTGAAATCTATCTTTCTTGTACTGTTATGTTCATTGTTGTTTCTTTGTTGTAACATTCAAATATTACACTAGATATAATTTTCTATTTTACGTATGATTTTCACTTGATGTTTTTCTAGCCCCTTTTGATCTGTTTTGTCGGGAAGTACTTAGATCGGTGAACATTCCATAATCTAGCTATTTTCATTGCAGTTTTTAAAAGGGAGGGTCAATTTTGGCACCGGCCCGCCTAAATTATGAAAATTGTGCGACGAATTATAACGCATTTGCTTCCAATGGAATGACAGGTTTCATCCCCTCTATTTCAAGTTGCAATTTTTTACCCCCCCTCCAATAACTCAAAACCCCCAGGTGCGATTTTTTGAACAAGTGTCTGCCAGCGCTTTTACAGAAAAATATCAACTTCTGAAGGGCTGAAGCGAATGGCAAAAACTGAACGGAATTATAAAGCCTTAAACCGGGCAATTCCAAATATGTGAAGATATACAAGAGGTGCTATTTAAAATAATAAGTTGAAGGCTGCTTTGCGTGAATGAGGTACCTGTATAGGGGAAAATCATTTCACAAAATGCACTTTGGCCTCCCGTTTGCAACTATATTTGATTCACTTCGGAATCATTAACGGCGTAGGTGCAAGCGAGCTTCCCCACATCAATTACCCACCCTGTACATCTAGCACTAGCTCATCTAGACTACTACTAACAGCCAGGATGTTAACGTAGCATTCGGCCAATGACATTTTAGTGTTGTCCTTTGAGGCTATCTGCCTTTTTTGGTAGAATTCAGTAGTGCTCAAGTGGTACCTGTGACCGAATTTTTGCTTCGGACTTCGACTAACTGTGACCTTCAAGCGAACTGTTGTGTTACTCTTTTGACTGACTAAAATGGTGTCAGATTCATCGCTGCTTTTTTTATCAATACATTCGGAACCAGCTGATGTGCCTGGGGCTGTCTTGCACCCTTCTAATTTTAGGAAATTTTGAAGAGCAAGACAAAGCGAAGCTGAGAAGGTGCAAAATCATACTGATTTTTTTCAGGTTGCTGGAGTTGAAGATTGGCTCAAGCACTTCTCATATAAACCAATCAGCGCAAAGCTGACCGATAAGGGTGAACCTGCCCTCAATGATCTTAGATAAATAAGAACAAATGGCTATAGAATAAATTCAAAGACATGGCCTGGAAAGTTTCGAGTACAATCAAGATGGGAAATCTCGGAAAGCGTTCAGTGGCTGGTGGCACATTTTCAAAATGTAAATGAAAAAGATGCTGTGTTGTGTTGATTAGATGCAAGATGCGAGTAACGGTTACAGACGCTGGTTATAGATCTATTGTAGGTACGTACAACTTCTTGTTGTTTGAATACGCTTGATTTGTTACAAAACATTCACAGCTAATCGTCGTAATCCATATTCCTAGATGAATCCGTGATTATGTACATAGGATATGTTCAATGCCATACAATGGTATTTAATAATGCAGCCATTTTAATGTCATTCTTGTTGTCTTGTTCCCATTTTCATTGAACTTCAAGTTTTAATGTTTAAAGTGAAGTTTAAAATTGAAAAGCTTATAGTGGTGATGAAAAAAGAATCCGTTCGGTCGTGAAAGAACATTACAGAATTAGCCAACAATAATAATTCCAAATCTCCTAACAGAACGGTGTTGGGGCAAATTAATCCGTCCGGGGACGGCAACTTACTCGCAGCGGGGATTCCCAGGCTGGCCGCTTGGCTGGCGGCTACTGAGAGCGTGTTCGTGTAGGCATTGCTGTAGGCCGCCGCCGCCGCCGTCGAGGTGGGGTAGGCCTGCAGCCCCCTTCCCGTCGTCGGTGGCAGCATCCCGAAAGGCAGCGACGGATGGGGCGACAGACCAAAACCGCCCCCGGCGGCGAAAAGGTTGGCAGCGTTCGTTGAATTCGCATCGCCCCTGGGCCAGTAAGCTGCGACATAACAAAACACACGTTTTCAGACAAAACATACGACAGAAAAAAAGTCAGAGTGCGGAGGACACTCACCTCCAAAGAGACTGGCCGCATCGAGCAGAGACGCAGGATCGGTCGCGTTTGATACTTTGCTGGACCCAGAATTACCTTCGGCTCCCTTACCATTTTCTTTATCCATTTCCACCCCACTATGCTGCAAAGTACAGAAAAAATTAGCTCAACACCAGGCTATCGGCAAATTTTTCTATCCTGTCAATTTTGTAATTGTTTGAAAGCTGAGTTTGAAAGTCACTTCGTATTTTCCACAACCATTTTCGAAAATCGATGCAACGAGCAGGCTGTGCTCACACAATAATTGAACTTTATAACGGCAACAATCATTGGGAAAAAACGATTTAATACACGACAAAATAACATTCTTGGATGATACTGGCGCCATCAGGCCCAAAACAAATTATTGTGAAAAGTGCATGTTAACGAAAATCATAATCCTTTGGGTAGAAATGCAATAATTAAAGAAATAAAAAGTTTGTACAGGTGAGCTAATGATAAGTGACAATCCAACGGTAAGGTGACCAGATTTGTCAGTGAAGAAATCGGAACATGGGGCGCCCGGATGGTAGAGCCCCCCGATATGCGCCGCAGACGTTTTTTTTCCGAAAAAGGAGCGTGGTCAACTTATATTTGCTGATTTAGAACTTCCGGGCACCTATCTACCATCTATTCCACATTTTTCCGCGTCTGTTCATTGTTGGATAGACATATGCAAAATACACCAATATTTGGGGATATTTGTGCCAATCGAAATAAATTCAATCTTGTAAACAAATTACAGTCTACATAAATTTCAACCAAATTTACCAAAAATATAGAGGATGTGAAAAAAATTAAAATGTTCGTTGCTTAAATCGGAAATCGGAGCATTTACGGAATAGATACTCAAATCGGAACATTTACGGAACAGAAAGTCGAATCGGAAAGTGTCTCCCGAAAACGGTACAGTTCCGATCAAATCGGAACGTCTGGTCACCTTATCCAACGGTGGCGGTTACAAAGATGGTACAGAGCCTTCTACCTCCGGTTTTAACAAATTAATGCGGATGGTTTTCAAGACCTTGTCTTCGCGGGTTCCACCAAAAAGTTAACACAGGGTTAACCCTAACACACTGTTAAATGGATTTTGTTCTGACCAATACTTTGGTCTTTGGTGGAACCCGAGGTTACTTTTTGTTCTTTAGTTTGAAACAGAATTAGTGGACGAAGATCTAGCCGACATTGAGTATGCAAAAATAGTGAAACGCGGTTTCTTTTTAGATTCGTGTTCAGAAGGCACGAAAAAGTGAAAGGTGGCGGCTACGAACAGTGCAAAGTTTACTCTTGGGGGGGGGGGGGGGAAGGCGATTTTCAATTTGAGGCCCGTGAGTGATAGGAGTGATGGAGCATCAAGCATCATGGAATGAACACTTTTGGTGCATTTTTTTCCGCGAAATGGGTATCAACAAAATTGCAGCCCTTCAAAGTTGAATTTGGGAAAATTGTTTTTGCCGTAACTTCGGCATGTTTCAACCAATTTCGCTCAAATTTGAAGCGTTACATCACATCATGCACGGTCCCTATACGAGAAGTCCAAAAACGAATAAAACATATTTATTGCGCGATTGCTTTACTTTTGTTTTTCGAAGAATTCGATGAGAAGTGAAAAATCAAAGAATATTCATTCCATGATGCTCTATCGATCTTATAAATTACGGGCCTCAAATTGTAAAATCGCCGTGTTGACCCCTCCCACCCCGTCCTAGAGTAAACGTGCACTGTTCGCAGCCGGCACCTTTCACTCTTTCATGCTCCCAGACCTTCTGAAAACGAATTTGGAAAGAAACCGCGTTACACTATTTTGGGCATACTCGATGTTGGCTAGAACTCCATCTATAGGGCGCTAAAACTAGCTTTTCTTTTGGGACAGCTTCGACAAAAAAGAGAATCAAATACACTTACCTAAATGTAATTTTGTATTGCTCCCTCCAAAGGAAATTTTGAATTCAGCCCATTGTGCGGCATAAAGTCCTGGAACAAGAAAACATAATATTAATAACAAATTAACCTTTACTTATGGAAATATGATACAATTAAACAGGTTTTTCCACGATGATGAGACTCTATGATTCAATATTTTTACTTTCCAAGCTCCCCGTGTTGTGAAGAGGTGAAGAAAAATCAAGAAAATGATTGAAATAATATCTGAGATCCCCCAAGACGATTTAGACTAATTATAGATTGAAGTCCGTCTGTTCGTCTGGCTGTCTGTCTTTCTGTCTGCATATGACTTGAACAATCATTGATCCCACTGAAGTGAAATTTTGCATGCTAGGATTATTTCACTCCTCGCCCCTCGAATGTAACATCTAGATTTTAGTAGAAATTGGACCACAAGAAGAAGAAGCCGCACGTGTCCCGTATCGTTTCGAAATAAATACTGCACATACCTTATTCCACCGAGTTAATTCTTATATCTTGTATAAGCCCCGTGGGAATTCGAATGAAGGAGCATAGCGACTATGTAGAATACACTCCTTAGATGGCCAGCAATCATACCTCACCGGGTGTTTTGCTTGAATTTTTGCAGAAGATTTATACAGGGTGAAACGGGACAAATAAATAAAAATTCGTAGCTGTAGACTGGGAATAGGTGGAAAGCTTGAACTGCATACGTGATTTGATTCTGTTGTGTTGATTCCTGCCGAATTTGGTCCCAATCCAAGCCCAAATGCTTCTCAACCACATAAGCTCCTGGACTACTAGTACATTCCAACTCAATTGTGATCAGAGTGACCTGGGCCTGGAAGTCAGACCATGCGAGCTCGTGTAAACGAGAAATTCGGGAAATCATGTCTCACTCGAATCACACTTCAACTGGACGAACTATTATACCGGGTGTTTATAAATGTCTGTGATCGCATCGCCTTTGGAATCCGCTTTCGATCACTACAATTGCGCCTGTTGCTGCGTTTTTCGGCCGGACCCATGCCTGCCGCGATCACAGTTTCTTATAAACACCCCGTACTAAGACAATAGGGTGGTGGCATGAAATTCGTTCACCTGATCACCGGCAGGCAGCGCAAGGATCGAGTTATGTTTTGACGTTTGTTAGGGAATTGCGTTGGGGCACACAACAGGTGTAAGGCATTGTTAGAATGTTTATAAATCACAATATTGATCTCGTGAACGTCGAACAAAACAGTAAGTATGTGAACAAAACACGTAAAAATGACAGTATTTAGTGAGATTAGTCCGGTTTACGTTGACTCCGACATGGATGAAACTTGACAATATTACACTATTGACATTTTGCCATAAACTCCCTCTACATGCAATCACCCTATATAGTGTAATACAAGACAATGCAAGACATATAAGCAGTGACGTAGCCAGGATTTTCGTTTGGGGGGATCCAAACCAAGGGGTTGCAGAGGAGTGCGATCGAGGCGAGCAAAACGGTGCCGTAGACAGGGAATTTTTCGAAAAAAGGCTATGGCTAAGGCTATGGAATTTCGAGGGAGGGGGGGTGCCCGGACCTCCTGATAGTGATCAAGAAATTTTCCTAGAATTACTTGACTCGTGGGAGAGTCAACATGGCGGGAGAAAATGGCAGCAAATCGTAAAACCAAACTTAGGATCATAAATAATGATTATATGAGACACGAGTTGTTTCAAATTTCATCAAAATCGGTTATGGAATTTCGAGGGGATGGTCCGGATCCCCTGGAATCCGCAGAGTGATCAAGAAATTTTTCTAGAATCACTTCAATATGGCTGGCCAAGATTCCGGGGAATCATGAAACTGATTTAGACATCACATCATAGATCGTTATACGGGACAAACGTATGTTTCAAGTTTTATCAAGACCGAAGAAAACTTCAATATAGCGGCTGAGTCGAGGGCTGGGTCAAGATGGCGATAGATCATTAAATCGACCTTACAGTCATAAATCGTTCATACGAAACCAATGAATGTTGCAAGTTTCGTCTCAATCGATAGGCTTGGTAAAAAGTTCAATATGGCGGACCCAAGATAGCGGCGGATCGTAAAAGCAAGCTTGATTGCACAATTCTAGCTATGAGGCGCGAATGTTCTCCAAATTTCATTGAAACTGGTCGACTAATAACGAGGTTTAATATGGAGACCAAGATGGCGTTTGATAGGGTGGTCCAAGATGACGTCGAATCGCAAAACCAAGCATATCTATACAAGACACGACTAAATTCCAAATTTCATCGAAAATGCGCAAAAAAAAGTTGTGGATAGTGGAATGACTTTGTTTTTCTTTTTATAGATGACAACTATGCATTTTGTGTCATTTCATGATTTGCGAAAAGCAGGAAGCCCTGAAGAATTATTGACAAAACAAGGATCTCCGCGGCGGTTGGTCATGGGCAGAAGGATTTACGTGTAAAAAGTCTGATAAACCAAATTTCATAGAACCCAACCAGTTCAGAATTGAGCGGGGGGCCGATCCATCCAAATTCGGACTTCGCTTCGCGTTGCTGCAGTCGAGTTTTCTCTTGACTGTAGCGGTGCACCACGAGGTATGTGGTCCCCGGCACACTACTGTGTTGTCACAACAGATTTCTGGAGGGGCGAGGGTGAACAGCAAAGCAGTGCTACAATTTCTCGTATGCGAAAGGTCGGTACCTACACATAATATTGGAACAAGGCTTATAATTATTAACAGGTAACCTGTTACAGGTATCTGTACAAGAGTGTACGCCTCCGTTCCATGACTGCCATTATGAATGTAGGATTGTAGGTATCATTTCTGGGATATAAATTCCTATTCCAAGTCTAGAGCTAGAGCGTACTGAATATGCCGAGACTATCTGCAGAATTAACAATAATTAAGCGCATAGAGTGCTGTGTGGTGGTATTGATTGCTTTTGGTGGCCCTGCCGCTGTAGCTTACTTGTTTCGGTTTTCTCCTCCACCTTCTCCTCCTTCCGCGACAAATAAATTTGTATGCTAGGGCACAGAAGCAGCACCGTGGCGAGCCGTTTGTTCTTTATTTACCATCCATCGTAATTTCTATACGGTGACGGTAAGTAGGTACACAGACATGCATTCATTTTTCGTTAAGAACAGACAAAACGCAAAATATTGTATCGTGGTAGTACCTTTCCGTAGTTAAATTCACGTTATAATAGGCAGGCATAAGAACAAAATTAAGAGGTGCGACAGTTGTCTGACTACTGAATACCTAGCTACCTTCGTAAGCGCTAAGATGCAGCAAAGCAATCACAAACACCAAGAAGAAGATTGTAACTACTACATACTACTTGAAACTGAAGAAGCATCATCATCACCACCCAGTTTCTTTCTCAATTAAGGGAAACACCACAGAGAAAATCTAAGCTTACAAGACTAAATCGCCATTATAATCACAGGCGATCGTTTGCTCAACTGATTATCACAATCAGTACAATCACCATCGGAGTTTTTATTGGGTTTAATGGATGGAGCAAATCATAACGTCATTATTATCACCCAGTATAAAATTCTCATCTAAACGTTAAGTGAACAATTCCGAAAGTCAGTCGGTAATCCCAGATACTGATTAGAATAATAGTTCTAACGTTGTCGCTACACTAGTTAGCTGTTAGCTAGCTGATGAAATCGAGACGTTAATTATTATTACGTTTGCCAAATTTTACCTTGAATTGACTTTCTTTTTTCGATATCGCCCGCATACCCAATTCAGCCAATCAGAACAACCGAATAAGACCCATGTGACTCAGTTTAAGCTATCGATTATTGCACACTAGCAAGTGAAAAGAGCACACTAGGTAATAACACATATACATATTCTACTAATTCTACTATACAATGATACATTGAAACTACCAACTAGTAGTCTATGACTACGTTTCTATCGCAGCTTTCGATCCGATCGAAACTCTATCCGATCGGGTCGATCCGCTTGAAAGTGCCGATATAAACTGTCGGGATTGAGATTTCAATCGGATCCAGCAGTTCAAGTCGATCAGGTGCTTTGGCCGGCTTGACTTGAGTCGAGCGGATCGAGGCTTGCATCCGCTCGTATTTTGCCCGATGTGAACGGGATCGGATCGAAGTGACAGATGACCAACTTGTAAACAAAGCGTAATTTTTACGGATGCCTTCCAGTAATTGTAAATAAAATACACCAAGAAAATTAAAAAATGATATCTTTTTCGGTTTGGCGCAGTTTGATGCGTTTTAAACCATGTTGTTGTCTCCCGTCAATTTTAACCTAATTCTAGAGGAGTGGAACAGGATTGAGTGAAGCGGATCGAATGTGCGACGATAAAAACGCGCTTGACTGAAGCCACTTTAGATCCGATCGAAACTCGAGCGGATCGAAAGCTGCGATAGAAACGCAGTCTATTTGGGCGACAATTATTAGCAAAATTTGGCTCGTGCTTTCTGTTTTATTCGAGTTAAATGTTTCAAATTTCTCAAACAAACTATCAAACACTCGAAAAGTCGACCCGATATTATCTTGGTTTCAGTCAGATAATGTCGGGTCTACTTTTCTCTCGTGATTGACTGTTATTTTCGGGTTGAAACGATTAAACTACAAAAGCACCAAGCACTTGTTATATTTTATAAGACTAGTGATTATAGGTACACTCCCCAATACATTCCAGACCTTCCAACTCAATGCTCATTCCTGACCTAAAAATCTGTGAAACTGATCCCTTCCCTAATGGATGAATGGAACACTTTTGACATCCTATCAATAGGCCACTGAGAATGTAAGATTTTTTCAAGTGGGGCATTCATGTGTTTTTCGGGTAGAACAAATTAATCCCAAGAAGGCGGGTGGTTCCACATCAAACCACTTGGGGCCCAAGTGCTGCTGGAAGTTGTCAGTTTTTGAGTTTGATAGTGCTATTCTGTGGAAAATAACTATCCATAAATGCGCTGTTAGATAAAAAAAATCCTGTCGGCCATTGGTTGTTGCCCAGGCAATAACAGCGTAACGGAGCGTTTATAGAAAGTTATTTTTTTTAGAGAATCGCACCAGTTAAATTTAAATTTGGATTTTGGATGTACGGAAATGTTCTTCGAAGTCTTACCACTCAGACTTATCAACAAAATAAATGTTACACGGACAAATTTGCTCTTACTTTGAAACTGCGAATTGTGAATTGTTGAAAATAATTACATTCATGTTGGAACGGCCCGTTAGTCTATATGGTATTTTTGCAAAAAAATGGTACTTCACATAAAGTTCATACAGGGTAGATAAATAGGCACTGCGAAACTTATAAAAGTTGAGCACTCGGTTGAGCATGCTCCCGTTTGATCTGAAATGATTTTTTCCAGGTTTCAACACCAAAGGCATGAAGATGAACCTCATATCTCTGAACGGTTTTCGAATTTTCAGCTTATTTTTTTTACCTACTTAGATTTTTGGTCTTACAGTGATGACTTTTTCACTTATGAACCAGTTTTCGAAGTCTAACCTCGGGTTCCACCAAAATTTTATGAGCAGATTAAATCTATCACGCTAATAGTTGCTATGCACCAGCCAATGGTAGGATGGCCAGTTGCTTAGTTACTATGAGAGTGATAAAGTTATCGCGTTGATAAAAGTTTGGTGGAACCCGAGGTAAGCCTTATGTTGAACCTATACTAAAACTTCAGGTAAGGAGAGACGAGGATCATAATCGACTTGAGACGAAAGTCGAAACATTCAAATACAGGGTTGCATTAAAAATGAGATCCAAAACTTGATAGCTCCAGGAATCCGGTTTGGGGGAAAATTGAATCACAATCAACTTGTCTTCGAAATGAACCATTTATTCTAAACACACCAAGACGTTTATCTTGCTCGTATGGGGCAAAAATTGGTGTTGAAGGGAGCAAACTAAAACTGCATTTTTTCGGGGGGAAAATCATTGGCTTTGTGCATCTAAAAATGTTCGTAGCCAACGTTTTCAAAGCCAAAACCATGGAGGCCAAGCCAAAACAATCGGTAGCAAACACTGACTGACGATGACGATAGAGTGATTGTTCCGTTTTTCGCAACGATGGTTACGGGCAGTTCCAGGTGCATTAAGACGAATAATATACTCTCGAATGCAAAATAATACAGTTATTACGTGGTTAATTCAGCAAGAACTTTAGTCCCCGGATGCACCAAAGAATTTAGTCATGAAATAACTAATTCAGAACTAATTCACTAGAGGATTTTCACTAGTGAATTCTAGGTCAATGACACTTGATTGACCACAGAAAATGCGTACAAGCTGTTGTGAACTCAACATTTTCCCATAATTTTTGGTAAAACTGCATTTCTCATAGGGCACTACGCTAGAATCCACAAAAAAGTTCAATTAAATATTTCTACCCTAATTCTTAACTGATACATTTAGGTAATTAAATGTTTTGGTACGACCGGGGGCAAGTCTTGTTCATACGACGAGCAAGAAACATCATGAAGTGTCAGAAAAATTGTTTGTTCCAAAGACAAGTTGATTTTCATTCAATTCTCCTCCCAAGCCTGTTTCCTAAAGCAATCAAGTTTTGGATCACATTTTTAATGCAACCCTGTATTGTGAATGTTTGTCTCAAGTCGATTATCATCCTCACCTCTTCTTACTTGAAGTTTAAGTTGCAACTTTCAACACGAGACCTATAGATCTTGAAAATTGGGCCACGAGTAAAAAGTCATCACAGCAAGACCAAAAACTAGTTTTTTAGATCACCCTGTAAATATCTTCATCTTCATGCCTTTGGTGTTGAAATCCCAAAAAATACATTTTAGTTTAAACGGGAGCATGCTCAACTTTCAGAAGTTATGCACTGTTATATTCACCACAATCTGTAAACTTTATTTCATTCTAGGTACTTCATTTATTTCTTGCCTTGGATTAATGTAAAGTATCTAATATTTGCAAAAATGCGGACTGAAGACTATGGATCACACTCGGGATCACACTAGCGAACGGTCCAAACAGATTCTGAATCGTTCTCAGTAATTCAAATTTGCTTATTTGTCGAATAATGTCTAATTTATTGATCAGTTCATTTTGAGCAGCATTTTTTCAGGGCATATTGGCAAATCAGAATAATTTCATTGCATTTCATGAAAAATAGACGACTGTCCAGCGTCGCCAAATTTAGTCCGAAAAAACGTTCGGTTTTGGATTCGATCTACACAACTAGAAATCCATAATGCTACACAATCATTACAAATAAATCAAGTTACAAGTGAAAACCTCAAGATTCGGAGCCAATAGTTTATTACTAGGCTAGTATGAATTGACACCTTTTTGGCTGAGCACTGCAGCGTGAAAAATAAAAAAAATAAGAATTGATTAAGCATGAAACAAGAGGGGTTGACACACTGGGGTTCTAGAAAAATAAGGCGATGGAAGCGCAAACCGAATGTAAATGAAGGTCAGGGGGACTGCAGGGAAGAAATGGGAGTCTGAACTTGACCCAGAGGAAAGCGAGCGGCCATGACCTCCAACACAGATTAGTCCGTCCTCCCTTTGCTGATAGTGTGTGTGTGGGTGTGGAATGGCATTATTCGTTCTATCTATCGTGCGCCTTTTCTTTCGCAAATTGGAAAAGTGAAATTACACGGAGAGGAAAAAAGTAAAATCAAGGAAGAAGAACCCGACATACCTCTGCGTCTTGATGGTAATTCGTTTGCGCTCATTGTTGAGGACGCTCTTTATGTGTGCTGCGCGGTCGTATATTTATTACGAACATAAAGACGGACGTTCGATTATCGCCTGGAAAAAGGTGAACGATCTCGGCTTGAGAAATTTCAGTTTTATCTCGGCCTCTGCACCACCATGAACGCCAGCCAGAAAACCATGGGAAATAACCAACACATGACGTTCAGGCGGACATACCTTATACTTAGATCTTGGTGTCTAAATGAGAACAGTAACTTCCAAGAAAGAAATTCATTCAAGTGAATTAAATCAATCAATTGCAGAGAAATAATATTTAGATAACGTAATATCCAAATGGTCTAAGTACTAAGTGAAATTTGAAACCTACAGTTTGTGCTTGATACTTATTTTCATGATGCATTTTGAGCTGTAAATCAAAGCTTATCTTAGAGTATTATTATGACATTATTTAGTTGTGGATTGCATATTGCATGGGCACCACAGTTATGCAGAAATTAATGGTCAAGTGTATACTTTTGCCTTAAGGTTCAGTAGTACATGATATTCAGTGACTGAAGATGGAAAATTCAAATAAGTATGGAAAAATAGTATATTACACCTTCCTAGTAAAAATACAGGGGGGTTTCAGCGATGCATAATAGCAAAAAAATGAACTGTGGGTAGATCTCGTCAAAATATGATGGAAACCTATATACCATTTTGCAAAGTTCGGCCTAATAACGAAGATACAGCCCTCTAACGTTGACCTTTCTCGGTTTTCAAAAATTTGGAACTCAGTGACGTTTCGACGAAGTAACTCAAATTCAGCATAAGACTGATTTGTCAAAACTATCCACCGACCTGCCAAATTTTGAAAGAATTCAACTGGTTTCGTAGAAAAGTTGACTTAAGGAGACTCCTCATGACTTCTACGCCACTGATTGGATCCTTTCGAAATTTGGCAGGTTGATAGATAATTATGACAAACCAGCTTATTATGCTAAATTAAAGCTGAATTGGTGGAAACGTTCCTGAGTTACAAATTCTTGAAATCCGAAAAAAGTGGACTTTGAAGGGCTGTATCTTCGTCATTGGGCCGAACTTTGCAAAATGCAAAACGGATCTGCCCCTAGCGCTAATCCCATTAACGTTCACACGATATACCAAACGGAATTGATAGATGGATCAGCACGGAGCAACGAAATTAATTAAAAGGAGTTCCAGATAACATTCTAGATGACGTGATAACAATTATTCTTCTTCGTCATTAGGTCGAACTTTGCAAAATGGTATATAGATTATCGCCCTATTTTGACGAGATCTACCTACAGTTAAATTTTTTGCTATTACCGCTGAAACACTCTGTATAACAACTTCTATTCTACAGTCTTAAGAATAGAATATTCGAAAACGGACCTGCTCCTAGCGCTAATCCCATTAACGTTCACACGATATACCAAACGAAATTGATAGATGGATCAGCACGGAGAAACGAAATTAATTAAAAGGAGTTCCAGATAACATTCTAGATGACGTGATAACAATTATTCTTCTACTGTTTCAACAATGATAAACCACAACAATTTACACACCAACACAAGACGACTCTTCAAAGCAACAGACACGAATGCAATCAACACAAAAATATTTAGTTAGATGAAGTTGGATTGATTCAATTATTGAAATAGTATCCTTCCTTCATTATTGTATTGCCAGCTTTGGAGCTTTGTCACAGAAAACGCAAAGCTTATCGGAGTTTGGAATACATATTAATGAAACCCACCAGACAACCCCCCATACACATCTATCGCTAAAAGTTCAAGTGACTTCAATACCTCTTCCAGTGCCGAAATCTCTCACGATTGAACTCCAGTTGCACTACAGCTTCAGATAAAATTTTCTAAATTAGAGTTCAATGGGTTCGGTGTGACGATTTCGATCACACAATTATGTTGCTCGATCATTACTTACATTTTACAAAGATTCACGCTCGCGAAGCCTATGTTCCCCATCATTGTCATTAACCCGATCGCACGCTGACAATAAAATCGATCCGCCGGTTCGTCGGTGGAAGAACCGAATTAACGTATCCATTTAATACAGCAGTAATCAGCACACTACCCATTAAAACGTGTTACATAAACTCCCATGGATTGCTTCTTCTCTTCTCGTCTTCATACCACACGGCTAACGAACTCCCACCGATGCGGCATCCGATTGCTTATGCAGGAATAGAATCGTAAATAAGCTCTCGCTCTGTACAGTATACTACTTATGTTCAGAAAAAACACGGTATATACAAGAGTTGTTATGAGTGTGGTGTGGAAGTGGAAGAGAAGATGATCCTGGTACCAACTGCCGACATTCCAATATCTTTTCGGGTGACTCAAGACTCACCTGGTTAGGACTAGGGTAACTGCGGCAAAGTCAGGGATTTCTTCATATCTAGAACAAAGAAAATAAGATGTCAGTAGTTGTTGCTTGAGGATATTCTGGAGAAGGCGAAAAAGAATGACCATGGCGCGAATTGCTTTTACCTGATGATATGGCAACCGGCAACGGAGGAATCGACCGGTTTACTTTCGCGTGTGGTGCGGCCGCTGTCGGTGCTGCATTTTTGAAGCTGCAGCATTAATCGCCGTTAAAATTCACTATCCACTAAACTCTGACTGGCGTGTGAGTGTGTTGATTTTGTTTTGCTGGTTGGTTCTTCATATGGGGGAATCGGTTTTTGTACACCGCTCGGTGCGGGTAAAAAAAGCACGACAGGCAGCCCATTTGTTTACCAGTTTACCGCGCGCGGACTAGTTACCAACGTGTACCAGAACTAGCTACCACCATCACACAAAAAACCATTTTTGTTGTACAATCGCAAAATGCAATCTCCTAGGGGTGCGGCTGTGTGGCCCTCCACTGCTGGAGAAAATGATTCGCTCAATCGTGCTTGCAGATACCGACACGAATCCATCTACAACTAAACGCACATCAAGCCAGATGTGCGAGTGACTGACTGACTGGAGTGGTGGACGGACGGATGTATCGACGCTAAATTTAAAAAGTCGTACTCTACTATAATAGTGTAGTGCGTAATCGAAGGCTCTATGCTCAGCTCTCTGTTTTACATAATACCGAACGCAAAACTGAGGGGTGGCGGTGTGGGATATTCTGTTCTGGAGCTTGCATAATAAAAGGGTGGTTGAAGCGCTGTCGCTAGGGAAACACATTGTATATTACTTCCGGCGTGTAATTGGGACTTGTTTTCGGTGTAACATAGTGAGAGCGGCCAACTTATGGCTGAAATTAAGTAAATGATGGAGGCAAATATTATACACTTCTCGTTGTAGAGGCACGCGTCACGCGAAAATAACTGGCTACCTGCGGCTACTACGCGCTACGCTACACAAACGTGCCACAACGGAGGTGAAGGGTGCAGTTCCAGAGTCCGGGGTGCAAATTCGACTTGAATCAAATCGAAAATTGAATTCGTAGTCCTAGTACGGACGTTAAGGGCAAAAAATAAAGGGTGCCTTGCACTTTTATACCAAGCATTGTCACTTTGCATGCCTGTTGCTGAGACCACTCTGGACCAATCGGATGTGGGGACATCAGCGTAAATCGTGCAGACACTTTATACAGTATGTGAATCAGGATATTAATGACGGATTTCATGCTCATGAAGATGCTGCAAACAGTTTTGAAATATCTTGAGGTGTTTCTGAAATACGCTGGAGGAACTTCTTCATTTTTCTTCTTTTTTTCAATAAATCAGATGTTTTTGGGGATATCGAGCTGCAACTTGATATTCCGACTAAGAATCATGTTTTTAATGAAACGCGATGTGGGGACATCGACAAAGCCTACTAGATTCAAAACTAAGATCTTCAAGTTTTTTTTCCATCGTAAACTTCAAGCGCCAACTTCAAATTGCCCTCCTTGGAATTGTTGAAAAAAGAACAGGTGACGGCTTAATTGGACACACACGATCGTTTTATTATGAAAAACCAGGTCGTGAATTGCGGCAATGACCTCTTCGCCGAAGAAATGTTATCAAGTTCGTTTTTCTTGATTTCTCATAACTTACGTGACAATCATGACCAACCGGAACTTTGGATCGACGAGATGTTTGCGATATTATAATACACATTATTTTTTTAAGCCAGTCACTGAGTTTCATCATCAACAGCCAAGTGGTGTTTTGTTTTTTTTTGGCAAACAGTTGAACAAAAAGTTTGCTTTGATTTTTGTGGAAAAAACAAAAACGGCAGGATCACGTCGTCCTCTCAAACCCGATTGAAGAAAGATCTGTTGCAAAAAATGCTACAAATTGGTTCTGAAAGGGTTCGGAGGAATGTACTCTGTAGTTTAAAGTTAAACCGAAACGTATTGTTCCATCCTAGTTCTGCAGGAGGAACGTCGAAAGTGTTGCTGCAGCTTTTATTTAAAGAAATTGTTGTTGACTATGGCTAGAAACGTTTCAAATATGAGTTGTAGCAACATTTTTGACGTCCTTCCTGCAGAACTAGGATGGAACAATCCATTTTGGTTCAGCTTTAGCCTACAGAACACATTCCTCCGAACTCTTTCAGTTATCAGTTGGTAGCATTTTTGGTAACAGATTTTTCTTCAATCGGATTTGAGGAAACGACGTGACCCTACCGTTTTTGCCTTTTTCACAAAAATCAAAGCAAATTTTTTGTTCAATTGTTTGCCAAAAGAGCTCCACTTGGCTGATGATGATGATATTTGATGACTGGCCTCAAAAAATAATGTGGATTTTAATATCGCAAACATCTCATCGATCCACAGTTCCATTTGGTCATAATTGTCAAGTAAGTTGAGGGGAAACAAGAAAAACGAACATGATAACGGTTCTTGGACAAAGAAGTTATTGTCGCTATTCAGGACCTGGTTTTTCAAAATAAAACGATCGTGTCTGTCAAAATGAAGTCCTCATCTGTTGTTTTTTCAACAATTCCACGAAAGGCAATTTAAAGATGGCGCTGACGATGGAAAACAAGTGAATATCCCCTCACGTGCGTGAGTCGCAATAGCGCATTTTCTTAGTGCAGATCTGTCATTGATAGAAATCAAGTCCAGCTTGAAAATTAAATGTTCATGCGAGACAAGAGTAAGTTTCACTCGAAGTTTCACGTTTCATGACTATCGTTCCACTAATGAGAAATTTCAATATGGCGGCAAGGATTGCGGCGGAATCATGAAATTCAGCTTGAAAATAAGAATGATTATACGAGACAAGAGACAAGGATGAGTTCCAAGTTTCATGACAATCCCTCTACTAATAACAGATTTCAATATAAAGACCAAGATGGCAGCGAAATCATGGAATTCAGCTTGAAAATAAGAATGTTCATACAAGACAAGAGTAAGTTTCAAGTTTCATGTCGACTGTTTCACTAATAAGAGATTTCAATATGGCGGCGAAATCATGAAATTTAGCTTGAAAATAAGAATGATCACACGTGACAAAAGTAAGTTCCAAGTTCCATGAAAATCGTTTTACTAATAAGAAATTTCAATATGGCGGCCAAGATGGTGGCGGAATCACGAAATTCAGCTTGAAAATAAGAATGATCACAGGTGACAAGGGTAAGTTTCAAGTTTCATGAAAATCGTTCCACTAATAATAAATTTCAATATGGCGGCCAAGATGGCGGCGCAACCATGGAATCCAATCTCCCCACTGGCTACCCTTGAGAACCTAAGCTATCTATCGGAAAAAGTTCCAGGGCTCTAGGTTCATTGATTCATTCCCCGAGGAGGAGTTCAATTTCTTATAAGTGCACAGAAAATCTTTGTTTTTTGATAAAAATAGTGATAACTATGGGCCATATTCATACCTCGCTTTTAAGCTAAAAGCGCTATTAGAGCGACGCGCATTTGGGGGCATTTCTCATATTTTAGTGTTCAAAAATACAAATTAACTCGCAAATTAATTGCAATTAAGTACATACAATCGCTCCCAATCGCAATAATGTATTTTTGAACACTGAAATATGAGAAATGCCCCTAAATGCGCATCGATCTAATAGCGCTTTTAGCTTAAAAGCGAGGTATAAATACGGCCCTATGTATGTATAAGAGAAATAATGCCCATTGGCCAGTTGGCCACCCTTGGGGATAAAACAGTACGTGAACAAAACACGTAGAAATGACAGTATTTAGTGAGGTTAGTCTGGTTGACGTTACTCCAACATGGATGAAACTTGACAGATGACAATGACACTATTGACATTTTGCCATAAACTCCCTCTACATGCAATCACCCTATTGGTGGAGAAGCCGTGCGTCGAGGGCTAGCCGGAATACTCGCGAAGCCCCAATAGACTTTCCTATAACTCTCGCAAATATACCGGGTGTTTATAAACGACTGTGATCGCATCGCCTTTGGAATCCACTTTCGATCACTACAATTGCGTCTGTTACTGCGTTTTTCGACCTGACCCATGCCTGCCGCGATCACAGTTTCTTATAAACACCCCGTACTAGCAACAGGTGCTGGAATATGCCATAATAATAATAATAGAAGCGACGAGAACTTTCGTGACCTTCTCGGAAGACTTGTGGAATGCAAGAATCGGAATGCAGAGCCTGTTGGTCCATTTGGACCAGAAACAGGAAGAAACGTTCCAATAAAGGTGGGTTGAGAGTGCTTCTTAGGGCACCTAGAGCTTCTTGGAAGGGTAACTTGCCGAGATAAAATGAGTCGCGCTCTAGGGGTTTTATCTCGAAAACGGTGCGTCGAATTGAAATAGCACAGTTGCCGCCTTTTTAAAGTGGACGACAGTTGACAGATTTTTTAGGATTTTGGCCTGAACGTCGCATGACAGCAAGCCAACTCGTTGACATTGTCGTCCACTTTAAAATGGCCGCAACCGTACAAGAGGACTTTTTTTCATGAAAAACTCTGATTTTCCAAATTTTCTTATCAAAATTCAGAAGAAGTTCATCAACAAAAAAAAAATTGGGCTAGATTCATCCCCCGTCCACTTTTTGTTGAATGTCCCTAATAAAAAGTGGAACTGGTCAAACCAAATTTCGTCATTTTATCTTGGCAAGTTGCGGTGAAATTTGCAAACAAGGGAATATTCCTCATGAGCATAAGGCTCAGTAGCGCATTTCCTTTTTAAAGGATTAGTGAACGCAAGATGTTAATTAGGGTTCTACCGTTATCTGGGCAGAAATTTCAATATGGCGGCCAAAATAGCGGCAGAATCATGAAATTTGGCTTGAAAATCAGGATGATCGTACTAGACAAGTGCAAGTTCCAAGTTTCATGAAAATCATTCCACTAATAAAAGTGATTTCAATATGGCGGAGGAATGTTGAAATTCAACTGGAAAATAACAATGATCATACGAAACAAGGGTAAGTTCCAAGCTCCATGAAAATGTTATACTAATAAGACATTTCAATATGGCAGCCAAGATGGCGGCAGAGCATCATTTGTCCAAAATCGGATGTATTTTGATAAAGTTCTCACAGTGAATCGAGCCATTTTCCTGAAATTCAAAATGGCGGATCAAAGATTGCAGCCAAGTGACAAAAATCATTGGTCAACTTTATATGGTGGACACGTACGCATTCGATTGGCATTTGCACCACATCGATATCTCTTTTCGTTGAGGCATAATTTTCCTAGTTCTAT
Organism: Anaspis maculata; assembly: GCA_949128115.1. NCBI lineage: Eukaryota > Metazoa > Arthropoda > Insecta > Coleoptera > Scraptiidae > Anaspis > Anaspis maculata. The sequence continues at coordinate 53,368,118 of OX421961.1, read as the reverse complement.
TACTTTGAAACATGTTCAATATGGAGAATACAAGATGGCGGCGGGGCATCAATTGTCAAAATTGGATGTATCTTGATGAAGTTCACATCTCCTGCAAATTTCACTCAAATCGGGCCACTTTCAGAGAAATTCAAAATGACGGATCAAAGATGGCGGCCAAGTGACAAAAATCATTGGTCAACTTTATATGGTGAACACGTACGCATTCGATTGGCGTTTGCACCACATCGATATCTTTTTTCATTGAGGCAGAATTCTCCTAGTTCTATCACTTTGAAACATGTTCAATATGAAGAATACAAGATGGCGTCGGGGCATCAATTGTCGAAAATTGGATGAATCTTGATGTGGTTTACTTTGCCTGCAAATTTCATTCCAATCGGATCACTTTTAGAGAAATTCAAAATGACGGATCTTAGATGGCGGCAAAGTACCAAAAAACCAAAAGCCAACTTGACATCCTGGAGATATGTACTATTTATTGATCAGCGTTTACACCACATCGATATATTTTTCCCCTGAGAAGTTATCCCGGGTACAGACGGACGGACGGACAAGTGAAGCTAAAAGCGCCTTTTTCCCATTTTTTGGGAAAGTGCGCTAAAAACCATCATCAGGTTTTCCTCGAAGGAGCTCTAGCTCCCTCAGGGGGCATTATTCGACCCACGTTAATTTAAACTTTTCTTCTTATTTTTTGACGTAGACTACGCTCGTCAAATATTGCTGTCTAATTTCGGGACACCTGTATAACCTAACAGTGAATACTAATTGATAATCAGATGAAATATACAAGCGTTTAGGGCCAGTATCTCTATCTTTAGTCAACTTTTTTTAACCATAAGTTAACCTCAGGGTAAAGTTGAGCTGGGATGAAAATATTGGGCGTTCGGGTCTTTGAAGCCTATTCTGAAAAGTACCACGTTTTAATCCTAGAAAACAATTAGTTCAAAATCGTGTATCGTAGCAAACGTCCTTGAATTTTCGTGAATGAAGTTGTTTACCTACCACATTTCTCAACAATTTACGTTCGGAAAAAATTCTTCACCTGTTCCAAATTTAAAACTCGCTTCTCGCACAACACTGCTGAGCTATAAAAAAATAAGGAGAGAGAATGCACAATACAGGGTGGTTCAGTTTTAATCTTGAATAAGTACTTCGCAAAAATATACCCTAATCTCCTGGCCATTATGTCGAAGAAAAACATGTCACATCTGCTCGTCACTTGCTACCTACGGATGATGCAGTGTGTAAAAATTAACGTAAAAGCAGAATTTTTATCACCAGATATTTCTGAGGAAAACTATGAAACTCGGTGCAAAAGCAGAATCATGTATATATTCCTCATGAAGTGTTGCATGTTTTTTGAAATTACTTTTTTTGCGCAGATTCGGAATGGCACTTTTAGCTATGCTTTGTTCGTCCGTCCGTCTGTACGTCAAGGGATCTATTCCTCAGGAAAAAAAGCTATCGATCTGGTATAAATGCTAGTGGATAGCCTAGTGCATCCGCATGTTTTTGCACAAACTTTGCTGAAGTAACGATAAACAATTACAATAATAACTTAGTGCTGAATTCCATGAGCCCACTGTACTTGAAATTTACGGGATGCGGAGATATAATTGAATTCGTTGAAATACATGGGCAAATATGCGACATTACGTTTCGAGAAGACTTTGAAATTCTTTAAGAAAAGCTCTACATGAATACGACCTAAGGGGTCAAATAGTTCGAATTTTTGGAAATGACTATTCTCAAACATACCTCGGCATAGGATCTGTACAGTACAATGATGCCACCTGTCGCTGATCATAAATAAAATGCTACGAATTCTTGAAAATGACCCTTCTCCGTGCGTACGTCTGACTATGCCTTTGATCGAAGAAACTAAAGAAGTTATAGACACGATACAAAAATTTTCGTGTTCCTACTTCCTAGCCCCTAACCCAATAAGTGTTTTTTTTGGCGTCACTGCCGCCACCGACAAAAAACTCGGGAGTTGAATAAAATACAGAGACAGCACAAAAACCACCGCGATCCTAGTCCCTAATCTAACCCAATGAAAGTGGTTTCCGCCGTCCCCAACGAAAAATTCGAGAATTAGGCAAGTTACAGACAGAGGTCAAAAATCATTGTGTTACTAGCCACTAATTTGTCCAAATGAAAGTATTTTTACGCAGCCCCGTGGCGCAGGCGGTCGAGTGGCCGCCTGCGACGCGGAAGTCCCGGGTTCGATTCCCGGTGAAAAGTCTGGGTGTTGTGTTGTCCGAAATTTGCACTTTTCTGAATTTTTAAACTTGATAAATAAACGGGCAAACTCCTATGGCGAGAAAAAGCCGATAAGGAGAAAAACATTTATTCATTTATTATTTTTATTTTTACACCGTCACTCCACCTCCAGCAAAAAACTCAAGAACTAAATAAGTTACAGAGACGGGACAAAAAAATCGTGACCTTAGCCCATATCTATTCCAATAAAAGTGGTTTCGTCTGTCACAAACAAGTTACACGCAGATGGGACAAAAATCATCGTGTTCTTAGCCCCTAACTATTTAAAGAAGAATGGATTTTTAAGCCGTCACCACCGCCCCCTTGGGCGTATGTTGCTTACTAATGATTTGATGATGTTCAATTTCTGTGCACTGCAAAAGATAACCTGCGTAACGTCAACAATATTAGCAATAATAATAATGATAATTTAAACAAATTCACTTTTCGATTCGTGACGAGGATGAGATACTAGGTATACAACACATACATCATAACGATTTATTAATCACGATACATAATATGTTCGCGATCGGTGTTCAAACATGTCACAGTTTATTTATAGCGGTCCAGACAATGTAGCTCAAGTGATATCTGCACTGTCGTCCACTGCGTTGAGGAATCGAATAAATCAATAATATCAATTTGATATTTTCTTCTCAGTATTTTGTAGTAATTACTATTTAAAAACAGTCATGCTATTTTTAATCACGAATGAAGATCTCATTTTTATAGGTTTTGGCCTTGAGTTTGACAAGATAGGTATAGTAACTAGAAACTAAAAAGGCATAATGAACGTGCATACTAACCTATTGATTCCAAAATCATTCATATTTTGCGTGAGAAACACCGCACAGCCCTAAAACAAAAGAAAAAGAATTATAGTAAACATAAATTATCAAAAATGTAATCAATAAATCGAGCAATAAGTAGGTAAATATGTATAATATTATTTTCCAGTAAGTGTATTTTCTCACGTCGCATTTTATATTTTATACCAAGCTATTAAAAGATGTTCCTCAATTCTCGCGTTTGTCATTTATTTGGTCAGCACAAAGATCACGAAAAGAGTAGCTGACGACACTGCAGTTTTCTCAAATACGTACTTCTGGTAATAGTATTTTCTTGCCTGTGGATCTTGTGATGTTTAGAATTTCGTGTTCTGGCGTTATTCCAAATACCTACACATTCAAAGCAATTTACGCATCAAACGTATGGACTTCTTCGAAATTACCAGCGCAATAAGTACAGATTACTCAATTAATTTACGGAAAGGTAGGTAGGTACGTAACCAACAAATTTAGGATAGCACGGATAACAGAAAGTTTGTAGGAGTAAACAAAGTGTAAAGCAGTTCAACAACCTGCAAAAAGTAGTTGCCGTACCTACCGAGGAAGTATGTAATGTATCGTCGTCATTAGCGAGCGAAGATTGCGTCGCATCAGACAGTGTTCTCTTGGACCAGAAAAGTTGACAGGTAAATAAATATTAAATAAAAGGACCCTGCGACATAACAGGAAATCCCTTTTGGCATAATCACCAAACTGCGGCAAGATCTCGATCGTTTTTGAAAAACCAGAATGACGGATTGGATCATCATGACAAGCCATGACAAAGACAAAACAATCAATCTTCCCTCGAATCTTCCTTATTACAGGATGCTCCAACTGTTACATATGTCTTTAAATTCAAGGATCCCTGGAGAATTGCAAAAGAACATTTTCTTCAAAAATGTATTCCATTTTATTTTTTATCCAACGTCGCGTCGGTCTACTTTCCGTCTGTAATCACCGAGGCCGGTGAATGCTTTTCTCCACTATACCGGGAATTTTTCCGAATCCCTGTGTGTTGCAATACAGGGTAGGAGTCTTTAACGACCACAAACATCGCATGGTGTCGGCACCATCGTCCACATTTTACGTGCTATGCGACACACGCGCGCCTTTGCATTTAGTACGTTTACGCATTGCAACTAGATCAAGGACCTTCTTTTCGGCACAAAAATTCGACCCGCCACGAGTGGGGATCGGATCCACGACCCACAGCATGGCAGTCGGACGCGCTAACCATCATGCCACAAGCTCCTCTCAAAAATTTATGATAACGAAGATACAACCCTTGAAAACCTCTATACCATTTTGCAAAGTTCGGCCTAATGACAAAGATACAGCCGTTCAAAGTTCACTTTTTTCGGATTTAAAAAATTTGGAACTCAGGTACGTTTTGACGAAATTAACTTAAATTTACCATAGACTAGTTTGTCGAAACTATCTACCGACCTGCCAAATTTTGAAAAGATCGAGTCAGTGGCGTAGGAGTTACTACAAGGGAGCCATTCCACGCCAAAACGATCACTTTTTGCAGCCATGTTGTCGGATCATGACGAATTTTTGATATGTTGTAGAGAATTAAAAATAAATCGACCCGTATTCGGCCGTTTTTAATTTTGGAAATTTTTGGATTTACGATTTTTTCAAAATTTTCATTTATGGCGTGCATCCTCTTACAAAAAAATTCATAACTTTGGAGTCCACATTCCGATTTCAACGATTCTTGTTTTGATTCAATGCGAAAAGATAGACAATTTTGGACATTATAAATGTCATTTGATAGATAGTGGAAAAAAGTATGAAAAATCACATCTTTTTCTAAAAAACTGCATACTGAAAATCGGCATCTCTCGATTTTTTTCGAAAAATTGTATATTATTCTTTGGAGTTTTCTGAATCGACCTCCTATACTGCCCAGATTGGACAAGGCCGAAAACCCCACAAAATGAATTTTTCAAGTCGACCGCGCACGCCGAGAAAGCACGCAGACCTGGCAGTCACAGCGCACAACTCGCCTATGTACCTATTGTACCTGCGGTTACACAGCTTACACTTCAATTTTGCATTATCTTCCTAATTACTTTAACGTTTAAGGGCTGATACATAAGCGTTAGTGCCATAAGGGCTATTCTTGTCTGATTCATGTATCCAACATCCGGTATTCCATTAGGTATTTTATATTTTTCATACATTGGGTATTTTCCCTCCGTTGCAGTGGTTGTAGCAGGTACCTGCTCATTAGGTTGCGCAAATTCATCATTGTTGTAATGTATCCCTCTTGACAATTTGAAAACTGTTGAATCCATTTGCAGTGGATGTTGGTAAAAAATCACGCGGAAAAGTTGTCAAAGTCAAAGCGTAGGGTGAGAAGTTGCTTTTGAAGATTCAGCTTGCTTGTCTGATGCAAGGAGCCGAAGCTCATTTTCAAGTATGTAGTTGCGGTAGTAGTTCAATGGAAACTTCATCCTTTGATACAGATTCATCTCTTGATTCCAGTTCGGACATTCAGAATTTGTATGTTTCTTTAGTAGCAGCGTTGGAGGTGTCACCGATCAGATGTAAAAGATTCAGGTCTCACAAATCTTCCGGATAGCGATTGCGATCATTCCGATCACGTTGACAAAATGACAATAAAATTATTGCTGAGCTGAAGGAAAAGTTCAACAACTCAAAACTAGTCCAAGTAAAATAGGTTTTGAATCCCGAAAAAATACTGTATCTTTGTATAGTCGTGAAAATTGCAGGTTTTGTTCAGAATTTTACGCTCTTTCCAAATTTTGAGTTTTAGAAAAATCCAGCGGAGGCTTTTTGACCAGAGCTGTCAGAAGTCTAAAAACTGATAATTTCGATGGAATTCTGGAATTTCGACAATGGAAAATTGCATAGTGCTGTTAAAATATTTTGATCTCGATTTTGATTTTTCATCATGTGCGATTCCAAACTGTTCAATTTTTCATTTTAAACATTTTTGCAATCGCCAAATAACTGTGTATACTTGAAATCCCAAGAAAATTGAAGCCCTATTTTAAAGTTATTCGAAATTATCAGTTATTAGACTTTTGACAGCTCTAGCCAAAAATCCTTCGCTGAGATTCCCAACTCTACAATTTGCGCAACTTAATAAGTACCTACCTGCTATAACCAATGCAACGCAGGAAAAAAACCTTATCAATAAAAAATATAAAATACATAACTAATGGAATACTGGAATTACTGGATGTTAGATACGTGAATCAGACAAGAATAGCTCTTATGGCACTAACGCTTAGGTCTTAGCCCTTAAACTTTAAACTCATTTGGGTTGAAAATGCAAAATTGGAGTGTAAGCTGTGTAAACCGCAGGTACAATTGCTACACAGGCGAGTTGTGCGCCGCGACCGCCAGGTCTGGGTAGCTTTCTCGGCGTGCGCGGCCGACTTTAAAAATTCTTTTTGTGGGGTTTTCGGCCTTGTCCAATCTGGGCATTATCGGAGGTCGATTCAGAAAGCTTCAAAGAATAATATATAATTTTTCGAAAAAAATTGAGAGATGCCGATTTTCGGTATGCAGTTTTTTAGAAAAAGATGTGATTTTTCATACTTTTTTCCACTACCTATCAAATGACATTTACAATGTCCAAAATTGTCTGTCTTTTCACATTGAACCAAAACAAGAATCGTCAAAATCGGAATGTGGACTTCAAAGTTATGGATTTTTTTGTAAGAGGATGCATGCCATAAATGAAAATTTTGAAAAAATCATTAATACAAAAATTTCCAAAATAAATAAAAACGGCCGAATACGGGTCGATTTATTTTCAATTCTCTACAATATATCAAAAATTCGTCATGATCCGACAACATGGCTGCAAAAAGTGATCGTTTTGGCGTGGAATGGCTCAAGGGTCAATAATTTAGAAATATCCGAAGAAAACTTGCCTTGAGGTGACCCCCCATAATTTTTACGCTACTGGTTGGATTCTTTCAAAATTTAGCAGGTTGATGGATAATGTTGATAAATCAGCTTATGCTGAATTTAAGCTAATTTTGTCGAAAAGTTCCCAAGTTAGAAGTTTTTGAAATCCGAAAAAAGTGATTTTACTGCAGTCTCAAATAGTCTTCACGGATCACGGCCGGCGGCTATTCTTGAGAAAGATGTGGGGACCCCCGAGGAAGTTTTATGGAAATCCTGTATACACTTTCATGAAGCAAGAGTCGCCTAGATCAGCCTAAATAATGTGAGATAAGTTTTCTCTTACACCTATGGGAGAAACTCACCCCAATGTAATCGATAGTCGATAAAAATAATAACAACATAACTGACATTGCGGCAGTCCTGGGGGACTAGACTACGCCAAAAACAAATTTTTAATGAGACTGTAAAAATGGCCCTTAGTCTATGCCCTTAACCAGGATGAGCTTGAAAATCTACAGCTAAAGTTCAGTTTGGTCCGGTTGATGTATTACGGTTCTTTGCCATTCACTCACGTAATGAGGTATCCTTTGGAAATCCTCTAGAGATGGAGCGACTATCGATTCATTACGGATAGGTAACGTACTTACCCATAAACGAAATTACACCAACCAGCAAGTGAGACGAGATTCTAATCGCTATTTGCTGCTTTTCTTCCGTAGTCGTATCTGACATTTGAGATTTCTTTTATTCTTCATCAACCCAATTCAGTCCAAAATTCCACAGCTCTGAGTAATGAGACGATTTCAGTGTGTTTATGTGTAATCTGCTACGATAACTACCGAACCCTTGATGCGATTGAGTGAAATTTGGTATATGGTTTATGTGTGGAATGCCCTCATTAGTTTTTGGTTGTCATTTGCCAAACGCAAATATAACTGTCAAAAAATTATAGTCGGGGTTTTCTATCATTTTCCGATTGAGTGCTACGAATTTTCAAAGTTGCAAAACATATTTTCCTGGCCGAAATCACTGGGAACGTCTAGGAGCGGCGTTTCTCGCCACACATGCCAATCATGGTAACGTGACAGTCTTCTCGACATAATATACCTGTTGAAATTAATGGGGGCGAATACTAAAGCTTAGTTTATATACAGTCCATTTCTTTCTTAAAGTCCACTGTGGTGCAAATGGCACACACTTTTGCATTCACCGTGAATGCAAAGGGGTTTGGTTTGTCATTTGCACCACAGTGGACTTTTGAAGGGAAAAAAAGAATAAAAAAAAAAAAAAAAAAGGACTATCAGCGAATGGCGAATCCTAGAAAAGAGTAAATCCTTTTCTGAGAATTTGCAATCGCAACTAGGATTTACAGTTTTCCAGGAAGCGCCGGTGTAGCTGGAGTGAGTACTTCATAAAGGACATCCAAATGTCATAATTGTCGAAGTCGTCAAATTAACTGCACCAATGTGCCCGTCACTGTTAGACAGGGTTAGAAACTGATTTTCTATAAACGTCCATTGACCACATTTCACTAGAAACTTTGCTGTGAAGGTTTTTCTCTGTTTCACAATGACAAAAAACAAGTGATTATGCCTTCACGGGCGTGAGGCTCAGTAGAGCATTTTTTTTGTAGTGAATCAGTGAACAGGTATCGATTCTTCATGGAAAAATATGCGTACTCTTTGAATTTGAATGAACTGAATCGCTCGAAAACTATGGAAAATCAAAACGGCGACCTTGAAAAATGTGAAAATGTTAGATTTCACATGAACATATCGATTTTTTATGGAAAATATGCATACATTTTGAATTTGAACTGAATCGCTCGAAAATAATGGAAGTTCGAAATGGCGTCCATGGAAAATATGAAATTGGTCAAATGGACAAAGGATATTGAATCCCTGTTGTGAAAATGATATGGCCATTAAAAATTTGACCGACGCAAATAGCGCGAGTACCTCATAATTTGAGTTGATTTTCAAACAAAGTGCAATTTGAGGACGGCAGGACGGCGTATCTAAGTATCTACCCTTAAAGTAAAGAGGATTAAAGTTAGAACACCCTATTGTGAACACCACAATTTCATAATTTTCACCAATACGTTATTACAAGACAGTATTATCCCTTGTTTTTATGCTGTTCTACATCTAAATTCTATCACACTCAACGGCAGTTGTAAAAAGTCATTTTTGAAAATTCGTAACTATTTATTTAACCGTACATTGTATCGATGTGATTTTTTTTGAACGGATCTTCAAAGCTTTCTCTAATTAAAATTTCGCATATGTACGTATCTACAGTTAACGAGCTCATACATGGAAACACTTTGACACTGACAGTGTTTTTCTTTTTCAATTTGAGTGATATTCTCTGATTTTTCTACCCGATCTTTCCAACAGCACAAAATAGACGTTCTCTTCTATGGCTAGCCAAGTTCCTCTGAGGAGATTAGTTCACAATCGGTCAGAATATTATGGAAAATAAGAACGACAAATAATGTCAAGTATTTCCATTTATGGGATCTTGACTGTACGTTTTTCCACAAGATCAAGTACCTGTCCGCATTCGAAAATTTTGAGTCATAAATTCACAAATTTGTCGTTCATGCGTTGCTGCTCTTAAATTGTTATAATTGTAGTTGTTTACTGTTGCAGGCACCAGATCGATAGGTTTTCTCCTTGAAGAGTAGTCGCGTTTGCGTGACGGACGGACGGACGGACGGACGAACGGACAGACGGACAGGCGGCCGGACGAAGTGCAGCCAAGAGCGTCATTCTCTATGGGAAAGTGCGTTAAAAAAAGAACGCACCTACCTAGATGATGCCTCAACACAAAGCGCAACAAATTCCGTCAACATTTGGTTTGGTGCGACGATCAAGTTTGTATAGCTCTATTGACAAGCCGATGAAAATGTAATGTGATTTGTTGACGATTTACGTGTGTTTGTGATTGTTATGATACGGTTAATTACCGGGTCTATGTCATGACTGCCTTGCAATCGATTTTTCGATTGGAATTTTCGATTTTTATAGTCAGGCACATTAGTACAAGAAATATTTCAACCTCGGAAAAAATATGGACGTCCTGAAAATTTGATATTCTGTTCAGAACTGAGTGCTCTACAACATATCCAAAATCGCCAAAAATCGCACCCGGGGATTTTGAGTTATTGGAGGGGGGTAAAAAATTGCAACTTAAAATGGAGGGGATGAAACCCGTCAATCCATTGGGAGCAAATACGTTATAAGTCGACGCATAATATCCCGTTGATACCATTTTGGCACAAAAAGTGTCGATCATTGTTGAAGGGGGGTCGTGGGGGGGCGAAGCTCTGCTAGGTGGTCCATTTTGTTTTTTTGGCCATGTAGAACCGATCGCGACAAGTTTAGTATCTTTTCCGACTAAATTCAATCTCCTGCACTCGAATCCGTTGTGTAAATTAGGATGAAAACAAGTTTGAACAAGTTGACTTAAGAAAACTTGTTTTTTCTTTGACAATTTTGACCAATTTTTTTCTACTGTTAGAGGTGTTCAACTTTGAAAAATTTTCAGAGGCCATTAAATTGAAGTGTATTCTTCAGGAAAATCATCCACTCGATGTATGATTTTGTTTCTCGAGTTCGAAAAATCGATTTGAACCTGAGCCGGCGCGGCGCGTCGTCTACTACTGACCAGAACACTACAACATGCACCTTTAGAAAGTAGCTGAAACTATTGAAAAAATAATAACAAATGTTTGAAAATCCGAGGATTTGTGCAGAATTGAATTCCCTATAGCATAAACAAAATCGCCATAAATCGTACTGCAGGATTTTGAGTTATTCGAGGAGGAGGATAACATTTTGGAAAGATTCATACTCTATGAACTGTTGCCTCCCCCTCAAATAACTCAAAACCCTTCAGTGCGATTCATGGCGATTTTGTTTATGTTATAGGGAATTCAATTCTGCACAGATCCTCGAAATCTCAAAAATCAGTTTTTATTTTCCAATAATTTGAGCTATTTTCATTTAAAGGTGCATTCTGTAGTGTTCAGGTCAGTAGTAGACGACGCGCCGCGCCGGCTCAGGTTCAAATCTATTTTTTTCAACTCGAGAAACAAAATCATACATCAAGTGGACGATTTTCCTGAAGAATACACTTGAATCTAATGACCTCTGAAAATTTTCCAAAGATGAACACCTTCAACAGTAAAAAAAAAATTCGTCAAAATTGTCTAAGAAAAAACAAGTTTTCTCAAGTTAACTTGTTCAAACTTGTTTTCACTCAAATTTACACAACGGATTCGAGTTCAGGAGATTGAATTTAGTCGGAAAAGATGCCAAACTTGTCGTGATCGGTTCAATATGGCGCAGGAAGAAAAAAGAACCCCCTAGCTAAGCTTTGCATCCCCACGAGCCCCCTTCAACAATGATAGACACTTTTTGCACCGAAATGATGTAAACAGGATATAATTCGTCGAATTACGATGTATTTGCATCCAGTGGATTGACAGGTTTCATCCCCTCTATTCAGGGTTGTAATTTTTCACCCCCCCTCCAATAACTCAAAACCCCCAGGTGCGATTTTTGGCGATTTTGGATATGTTGTAGAGCACTCAATACAGGTTTCCTAAATTGAGCGTCTCTTTCTGGCCCGTGACGTCACGTTAGATTGCGCAGTAAATCGTCGCAGTCCTAGTGTGCCAACATTGCCCCGATTCCATAAGCCGAACGTGTGTTTTGATGGTGTTATTATTGGTATTTATACAGTTTTCACAAGAGGAGCTTGTGGTGTGGTTAGTTAGCGCGTTCGACTGCCACTCCAGAGGTCGCGGGTTCGATCTCCGCCGGGGACGGATTTTCGGCCTCGAAAAACAAGCTCCTTGGTTTAGTTGGAATGCTTGCTAAATGCAAGACGCGCCGTGTGTCGCATAGCACGTAAAATACGAACGATGGTGCCGACCCCATGCGATGTTGGTGGTCGTTAAAAATCCCTACCCTGTGTTGGAACACACAGGGGTTCGGCAAAATTTCCGGTATAGTGGAGGAAAGCATTCACCGGCGTCGGTGTTAGGCCTTGTTGCGGAAATAGGCCGACGTTAAATAAACGAATAAAAAAAAAAAAAAAAAAAAACAGTTTTCACAAGTAGTTATGGAAAATAAATGTTGTGGGCCACTATGCAAGTCCACAAGTTTTACAGCGAATGTGTCCCTAAGCATGGATCCATAAAATACGACGTGACACTCGAAGAAGCAAAAAGAACCACAAGCCCTTCAGCGTTATAACAGCAGGGAGGTTCCTGCTTAGTTCATCAAGTATCATTAATTCAAGGGTACACTTGGCCACATTTTTGCATCAAACACTTCAAATTTATAGTGATGGCCATAATACACCATAAAAAATATTAAAAGTGGGACATGGAACACGCATTTACCTGAGCCGCTATTCTTGAATCGCGTGAGAAAAGTCCCTGGGAGTAAAATACATTCCGCAGTACACTGATGTAGCGAATGTTGCCTAAAATCGTGGTTTTTAGGCAACTACGATTTTAGGCAACTTTCGCTACAGAAGTGTAGTACGGATTATATAAAACTCCCAGGGACTTCTCTCACACGATTCATGAATAGCGACCCTGTGCTTTCTGCGCACGTCCATATATCGTTGATATATCCATTACAAAAATAGTTGTATACGCGCATCAAATGGCTTTCTAGCAAATTCTTCTCTGCGGAATATTCATTTGCAATATTCATTGAGAAGTTCGTTATATTTTTGAGCGACTTTCCCAGTATGGTTGGCTTCAAAATTCAAAAAATAAAACGCCTTTTTAACACGGCGGAGCAATGTAAATACAAATGGCGCGATCACTCATGGCACACTGTGCGCAGAACGTGCCGAAAACAGCTGCGCGGAATCGCAGATTCTCCATCTCTCTTTTGAAGAAACCTGTATTCTGAACAGAATATCGAATTTTCAGGACGTCCATATTTATTCCGAGGTTTTGCTGATTTTTTTTACTATTTTTCCTGTACTACATGTCATAGGACTCACAGGTCAGAGCGATGACAGGTGAGCGACAGACTTTAGACGTCAGCCATTGACAATATTGACAGTAAATACTAACTCATGCAAAAGCGCCTCCTACATGTAATCGCCTTTGACCTTTGACTCAAAGGCACTCAGGTAATATTGAGCAGAGACACTTCATATGCATTTATTTGTATGAGAGCACATTTTAAGGGTTCGGATGTGAGTTTGTTACTCAATTTGTCATGATGTCTTTTGATAATTTTTTTAACCAAGTCGTGACCTCCCTTCTAAGAAGTCGCCTTAAACAAAAACCGTTCTTTATCCCTGGATACGCGCCGGGAAGTATTGTGACGCCACAACTGGTTTTTTTAGTTCACAACTTCATAAGAAAATGACGCTTATATGGCCGGTTTGTCTGTCTGTCTGTCCGTCCGTCTGTCCGTCCGTCCCTCCGTCCGTCTGTCCGTCTGTCTGTCTGTCTGTCCGTGTAGAAATTAAGAAGTTGTACTCCTCGAGGAATAAAGCTAGAGCCTTAGAACTTTTTTTGACAGATAGCTGATGTCCCCAAGGGTGGCCAATGGGCTTTTTTTTATCCATGCATAGTTATCATTACTATAATCAAAAAACAGATATTTACTGTGCACTTCTAAGAGGTTGAACTCCTCCTCGGGGAATCAAGCTAGAGCCTTGTATCTTTTTCCGATGGATAGCTGATGTCCCCAAGGGTGGCCAATGGGCATTTTTTTATATACATTCATATTTATCAATATTATCATCACTAAACAAAATTTCCTGTGCAGTTCTAAGAAGTTGAACTTCTCCTCGGGGAATGAATCTAGAGCCCTAGAACTTTCTCCAATGGATAGCTCAGATCCTCGTGGGTGGCCGGTTGCACCGCCATTTTGGCCGCCATACTGAAATTTCTTGCTAGTGGAACGATTTTCATGGAACTTGAAACTTACCCTTGTCACGTATGATCATTTTTATTTTCAAGCTAAATTTCATGATTCCGCCGCCATCTTGGCTGCCATATTGAAATATCTTTTTAGTGGAACGATTTCCATGAAACCTGGAAGTTACCCTTGTCTTGTATGATCATTCTTATTTTTGAGCTAAATTTCATTATTTCGCCGCCATCTTGGCCGCCATATTGAAATTTCTTGCTAGTAGAACGATTTTCATGGAACTTGAAACTCACCTTTGTCACACATGATCATTCTCATTTTCAAGCTAAATTTCATGATTCCGCCGCCATCTTGGCCGCCATATTGAAATCTGTTATCAGTGGAGGGATTGTCATGCAACTTGGAACTTACTCTTGTCTTGTATAAACATTCTTATTTTCAAGCTGAATTTCATGATTTGGCCGCCATCTTGGCCACCATATTGAAATTTCCCATAAGTGGAAGGATTGTCATGGAACGGGAAACTCACTCTTGTCTCGTATGAACATTTAATTTTCAAGCTGGACTTCATTACTTCATTCCTATCAATGACAGACCTGGCACTAAGAAAATGCGCTATTGAGACTCACGCACGTGAGGGCATATTCACTTGTTTTAATTTTAGCCCACGCCTGGGAAAATCAAATGAGCGACCTTCGCAATGGATCCAGGTCAAGATTTGAGAAAGGTTTACCTGACACTAGGTCGAGGTATAAAGGGGTAGATCAGATCATTCGGGTACTGTTCCGGTCCCTTCCGGTCAAGCTGCATTGCGAAGAAAACCACACCGCCTGTGTGCGTGTCGGGAGGTTGGACAGTGGTGGGAGGTAGAAACAGCATCAGCAGCAGGTGCGTAAATCTTTGGCGGTGGGTGGAGGAGGGTGCCAGGAGAGTACACACCGTTCCTAAATCACGTCTCTTCGGTTCCCACCTCGCACCACCTCCTTTTGGCCTCCCAGAGAACCGTCCCGTGATGCGTAACTCGACTGTTTGTCGCTGCCATTAAAAGCGCGATTAAAACGATGATGCCGAGTAGAATCGTCGGATGGGGGGTACGACAGACTATAGGGCCATATAGATGGAAAATCAATAGGACGAGTGAGGTACGGCAAGTTTAGAGAAGTGAGTCGAGTCCAGGGGGCTGCCTGTGTGCCTGCTTGCCTTCTCTGAGCTCTAAACCCGACGCCGTCAGCCACCCACCCCTTTGGTCCTCCCTGCAGCGCAGCTATATGACGTCCGCTTCATACAGGCATGGAATTGTAACGACGCCGAACGCCTGATGCTTACTAATATGCAATGCGGCAGCTATGACAAATGTATAAAAGGCCGGATGGAAATAAAAACAACACGCCGAGAAAGCCGACTCCCGACGATCAATACGCCCGTGTTGTGTTCTCGGCGTATTATGTGTACGTTGTTCTCTTTACGCGGGGGGAATCCTCCACTATTATATTTGTCACCGAAGAGAACGAGGTCTACCACTGAGCCAGCCGGGAGCCAGGTCATCACCGGTAGCCGCCGCCTCCGCAGGAACGCCACCACATTCCCCAGGCCATACACCGAAGATCACCGACAATCGCAAAAATCCAGATGCATATCGCTGAAATAGCCATACTTACTGAAGAAGGCACCAAGATGCTTGTAAACTTCGTTGCTTCTGACACTGTGCAAGTGGGCCATTTTAATCACTACTTTAAACAACACGCACGACTACTAAGACGGAATTCTATCGGAGACAACTTGCCTTAACTGTGAAAGATAATCCCGTCATCATTATCTTACAAAAGAGCAATAGCTAATCAATAACTATACCAAGGCGTGAGTGATTAGGGATTCTCCACTTATAATCACTGCAATGCAAGGACATTCGGCGTCTTGAATGTATCAGACCGGTAAACCAGAAAAGTCTTGCAGGTTTCGTTATAGGAATGTATATACATACATCACTAACACAAATTAAGGAATTCTTCAGTTCTTCATAAGTTAGCCTTGAGAACGTGCTGATGTCTAATTTGGTGGTAATGTCATGGCGGTTTCCGCATGCTATTTTGGGGTTTCTAAAAACAAGCGAATTTGTAGAGGTTTTTCTTGTTTTAAAACTAAAAGTAATTTTGCTTGATTTTGGGTGATTTTCAACCACTTTTTCGTGTGCTCAATTTCTGGTAGTGCGGCGGTTAGTGGCTGTTTTGGGCTCAACTATAGTCAACTACTGCCGCCGCTAAGTCAACTAACCGCCGCAGATGGTGGTCTATAGATATTTGATCGAGTATTTGATTATTTTTGGAGTGTATAAAAATTCGTGATTTTTCAAAGATTTTGGGCGCTTATTTGGTCGTTTGTGCCAATTGATCTGGTCCAAAAGTAACATTTTATACTCTACTAAGGTGGTATCACATTCTAGTTCGTTACCAAACACAGGATTAAATTTTGAAAGTAAAATGTGATATGAACCCAATTATTTCAAGTAAAGAATATGATAGGTATACAAAATATAGCTCCACGCGGTGGTTTGGATGCCAAAACTCACGTAAGCCGTTATTTCGTCCAGGTTATAGTAGCAATAATCCACCATTCGATGGTCCATCGAAAACTAGGTCGACATGCATAATTTATTTTTTTTTCTAAAACGCTTCCTAAGAGAGATACAGCCCTTCAAAGTTCAGTTTTCAAAATCTTCTTTTTGCAATAACTCCCAAGTCATCAAAGCGATTTTGACCAAATTTGGTACAAATTCTTACGAAATAAATACTCATCACTTGACGTAGATGACTTTTGTCAAAATTGTCCAGTGGCGTAAATACCGGAGGATTGTTTAACTTCTCCCACCCCATTTTCTACGCCACTAAATATTTTTGAAAAATTATACATTTTTTGAATTCCTTGTTCAATTTTGAAAAAAAAATTACCCTTGTGAAATTTTGATTAGATGCTTCATTTCTGATATATTCGGGTTTGAAACTTTGGAATCGCGACTTTCGAAGGTCTGAAAATTAAAATCCAAGAAAACTCATGATTCCTCAACTGGAATAAGTTTTCTAGGTCGTTTAAGTTGATTTACTGCCATTTTTTGCTGAGAAACGAGGCGTTTCCAGAAAAAAAACAATTTGGGCTCTAGAAAGTGGCGATTTCGAGATGTTTTCCAAAGTTTAAAAACCAAATATCTCAAAAATCAAGCCTCTAATCAAAATTTTACAAGAGTAACTTTTTTTTTAATTGAACAAGGAAGTTGAAAAAAAAATAGTTTTCCAAAAATATTTAGTGGCGTAGCGAATAGGGCGTGAAAAGTAAAACAACTTCCCCGTATCTACGCCACTGGATAATTTTTACAAAAGTTATCTACGTCAAGTGATGGGTATTCATTTCGTAAGTATTTGTACCAAATTTGGTCAAAATCGCTTTGATGACTTGGGAGTTATTGCAAAAATAAGATTTTAAAAACTGAACTTTCAAGGGCTGTATCTCTCTTGGGAAGCGTTTTAGAAAAAAATTAAATTATGCATGTCGACCTAGTTTTCGATGGACTATCGAATGGTGAATTATTGCTACTATAACCTGGACCAGCCTGTATATTGAAAAGATTGATCTCGAACTGAAATTCGATACTTACCACGTTTATGCAATCGGGCATAGATGTACTTCCGTCTAGCTAATATGTACACTCGGCAGCAAAAACGGCGTCCACTTGATCTATTACGAAGACAGCTACTTGCTTGGCTTGCTCTACCATATCAGGTAGATAGGTACTTGAGATGAACAGAGCAATGCTGCCCTTGTACAGGACTGAGTAAACAAACCGGGTGTTTGGTTGACGGCCTTTCGTGTTCTTTCTACCACCACAATATGACAATATATATTTAATACAAAGTATTGAGGTTGCAACGTGTATGCGTAATTATTGAAAAATAGAAATGCCCGACAACAGTTCCAATTTCAATAATAATGGTGCGAAAAGGCGAGTCCGGTCCCTGTTGGCACTTACCATTGTCAAACGTTTGAATGGCTTATTGAAGGGCAATAATATAATGATAACAACGGTAGCATTGCCTTATTCATTTCAAGTACTATTACTACGCTACGGTAGAGCAAGCCAAGCAAATAGTCGCCTTCGTCATTATTCAAGTGGGCGCTATTTTTGGTGCCGAGTCTACCTAGGCATAGGTATCTACGTTATAGCACAGGTTATGCTTAGTAAAGAAAAAGTATTTTTGTATAGTAGCGAGGATATTAGTATACCTTGTAGCAGAGTCTGTATATAGCTTACTCTTTTATTTTCTTTATAAATTAGGTTTAGATGTTTTAATTATAAAGGTATGAAATCACCTGTGTTTACTTAAGAAATACCTGGCTAACTGGTGTTTCTGAAGAGTGGTTTTCTGTGAGTTTGGTTCAAATTAAAATCGGAGGAAAAAATAACACAGGACACAAGGGTAACAATGAAAAGGGTTTACTCCAACGGAATAGATACAAGTCATGGGTTTATCGATCAGTCACTTTTGACAGTACGAAATTTGGAAGAATGGTTAAATTGTTGATAAGTGGGGTTACTGAGATCTTTAAGGAGGGACGAGGCCCTTGTTCAGTAAGGTGTTACGATAGAAAACGTTTTACCGAAGGAAAGATTATTAGCTCCGAAATGTGATGATGATACTTAGATAATCTAGTAAAAACATTTTAAATTCGATTTCACCCAAGTTCTCAGGTCCTAGAGTCCTGGACCTTTTATTTGGTAATGCCGTCCCACAAACGTAAATCCAGGAAAGTTCAGGCGCGTCAGACGATTCTCTGCTCGATGCGAACACTTCACACGCCGCGCTGCCTTGAGATTACTCCGGCTGTTCTTGATGGTCAGGCAGACCAACGTGATGAGAACGACCCCTGTCTCCTTCACACGATGGTGTTTGTCCTGATCTTTTCCAGTGACAAGCCTCTGCGATCCATCAAGATGATGTAGAACCTGCCGTATCGATATGAACAATGCGTACAACAATGCGCCTCCGACTTCTACGTACACTGCATGTAGACTCCTGATTCCGCTCCCAAAACCATTCTGGCCGATACGAATTCGATCCTATTCCTTCCACGTAGTGATCCGGAACGTGGTGGTCGGATAATGGTACCAACGACCATTATCATGAATCATGATAGATACTCAAACAGTATCCAACAGTATCCCAGAGGTGAATAATGATCTAGCGTATCTAATACTGTTTCGACTTTCGATTCTCTTAAATTTTGAAAAATGTTTCTACCAGTGGCGTAACTAGACGTGTCCAATGGGAGGAGTCACGACTGAAAAATATGAGAGAATGCGAGCAAAGCGAACAAAAAAGCGCCGCATTTGGAATTTTTTCAGGAAATTCGATGGCCAATGGGGGGGGGGGTTGACCCCGAAACCCCCCCTCTAGTTACGCCACTGGTTTCTACATTTTTAAATAAATCGGTTCAATTTTTGTTTCTGTAACCACAGAGAATGCGACTTTTATTTTGCAGATTTCAGAATCGTGTCGCTCTCTCCCATTCGTTGAACACCGCTATCAGACGACAATCCACGACGTCGCACAAGGCGCCAAATTCAAATCTCTTTCGAGCCAACCCCGGTCCCGGTGCATTGTGCAAGCACCTATCATATCAATCTACGAATAACAGGTAACGTTCCAATCCTAAAAGTGGACCCTTACAAGTCTCATACTCGGTTTCGTAGTTCAGGTATACTTGGCGTGGATACCGTCCTGAATAAAGTAAACCACCAGTGACGCGACTAGGGGGGGGGTCAGCCGAATACCCGCATCCACCTATACAATATTTGACCGCAACGGTGCCTTTTCAACCCTTACAATTCACACGAAAATACATTGAATATGATCATTTTCCCGAAAAATCTTCGTCTGCGTTACCTTTTTGGTCTGTGGCCTGTTCAAATGGGCTAGTTGCGCCACTGTAAACCAGGTTTCTTCACAATGAGTTAGCAATCGATACATTCCCAACTTTTAAAAAGTTGAAAAGTGAATGATTTCTTTCAGGTTGGAAAATAATGTCACTTTCGGACCACGGGCCGAAAGTGACGTATGAAGAGAGATGATCTGATCTGAACCGCTGGCGCTGTCACGGAGCGCGGAGTGTTGATGGATGCGTTGTCTGAAGAGGTTGCCTATGCCTACCTGATAAAATCGTTTGACGCGAAAAACTTCAAACAGAACCAATTATTTGCATTAAAACTGGATAATTGTGAATAAAGTCCTATACATACCATGAAGTAAAGCGTCATTACAGCCTACGGGATTCTATCTCACCTCGGCGCGCCTCGGTAATACATTGAATCCCTTGGCTGTAATGAGACCCTTTTCACCTCGGCATGTAATATACACACATCAAAAGAATCTAGGGGACAAGCAAATTCAGACGATTTCTAAAATCATCATAACTTTTGATTTCCGTAAGCGATTTCATATCGGTTTTCAGTGCTCGATTGTCCAATCTTTCGTTTTCATGCCTTGATCACGTCAAATACGTACAGTGTTTCATAAGGTTGCTACAGGGTGATCAATGGAACAGTGTAAAATAGCCAAAAGTTCAGTACGAGCGCGATTTCCCAAAAAAAATATTTCATGCATTCCAATAGCACAGTTATGAAGATCGGTGTTTCAGCTTCAGTGACGTTTTTGAATTTTGAAAATCGAAGGTGAATTGCCAAAGATATTGATCATTTTGTGCCGCCGTGTTGAATTTCCAAGAAAAAAGAAAGTGGTCCGATTTCATTGAAACTTGGAACACACTCATGTCTGGCTCAAGTTATTGGAATTTCAAGGTTAAATGTCACTTTCGATCACTTTCGAGCCGCTATATTGAACTTTTTACATAAATGATTCAGTACGAGCAATTTGAATGAAACTTGAAACACACTAAAATCGAATCATTTACATAAAAGTTTAATATGGCGGCTTGGAAGTGACCGAGAAAGACATTTGACCTTGAAATTCCAATTACTGAAACCAGACATGAATGTGATCCAAGTCTCAATGAAATCGGATCACTTCTTGGGAATTCAACATGGCGGCACAAAATGATCAATATCTTTAGCAATTCACCTTCGATTTTCAAAATTCAAAAACGTTACTGAAGCTGAAATACCAGTCTTCATAACTGTGCTATTGAAATGCATAAAATATTTTTTTGGGGAAATCGCGCTCGTACTGAACTTTCGGTTATTTTACACTGTTCCATTGATCACCCTGTAGCAACCTTATAAAACATTGTTCGTATTCGACGTGATCAAGACATGAAAACGAAGGATTGGGCTATCGAACACTGAAAACAGACATGAGATCGCTGACGGCAATCAAAAGTTATGATGATTTTAGAAATTGTCTGAATTTGCTTGTCCCCTAGATTCTTTTGATGTGTGTACTATTGTCTTTATAATATTTCTTTATAACTCAGCAAAGATCCTCGCAATGACCAATATTATCAATATAAGACGAAAACTACCGGAGAAATTTCATCAATGAGCAGCTGTTGTGCATATAAATTTGATTCTTCAAGAAGTTGTATTCACGTTCAAGTTCAGCTTCACTGATGTTCTCGAGTATACTCGTATGTGTATGATTATACTCACATACTCACATATTACTATCAACTTTATTAGAGCCCCTCATTATACTTAAGTCGATCTTGACTCGGTTCGTTCTACACTTGGAGACCAAAAAATGGTTGTCTCGAAAAAAGGGTGCGGTAAATGATGCAGATTTATCAGATTATCAGTTCAGTCATCATCCCTACTGCTGTTGTTCCATGCATCATTTCTGAATAATTCGCTATTTATGCCATCACGCGATAGTATTGATTATTGAATTAATTTATTTAAAAAGCGTAATTTCACTAAACATGGCTTACCAAGCGCTGTTGCCAAACTGTAATTTGCATACCCAAGGATCGACGTGATGGATGATTACGGAACAAACAGCACTGCGCTGGGTGAATGATATCGGTATGAATTGTGTTCGAAAATCGGAGACGCAACATGGCCATCAAGATCCAACAACTTCGGTTCTATCGATTCAGTGCGAAGGTAATTTTTCTTGAGTTCATAAATTAATAGGGAAGCAAACCATCTAAGTAGGTAAGGTAAGTACACATTAGTAGTATATGAGCTCACTGATAATAACAACAATAATTGCCACGCCAGGACAAAGTTCTGCGTTCAACTTAAATATGACGAGTTTCTCGAAATAATCCAATAAAACGTAAAGCTAAAGTAGCACGCAAGCCATCTCCACTACTATATCTGGTATATTAAGATAATACGGTCGGTGCTGGAACAATGAGAAACCGAAAGCTCCACGTTGACTCTGTCGGGGTCAATTGCCTTGTTCGATGCGTTCCTTTCTTGTCAGCAAAACATTCAATTTTTTAAATCCGCAAACTTAATTGGCAATTTTTTCCATTCAATTTTTAGAGTGCATTTTGCACAAAGCTTACAAAACCTCTACTGACTACTTCTGCGTCTGCAGTCAAACGATACCTCGGCACCAATAATTGAAATGTGTATTACCCTACCCTCGATGCACAAAAGATCTTATAGGTCGCAGTGCAGAAAGGATCCTCCGAGACCAAACGATTACCTCTAATCTAATCTATCCTCGATGATACATTACTGCTAAACCTTGCACTTAACACTCAGAAAGAAACCATTATTAGCGGTAATAATAATTACAGCTGACGAAAATGCGAAGAGGAAATCCTACTTTCACTTGCCGGAAAAAAAATTATACCTATGCATCTCACATAGGCAAAGTTATTTTCTTCTGGTTGCGCCATGAAGGGAAGAAGAAACTGAGAAAGTGGAACTTGATGAAGAAACAATGTAAATACTTCGTGAGTGCGATGTTCATAACGAAGTAGGTACCTATGTATACTGCAATAATAGTACAGGAAAAATAGTAAAAAAATCGGCAAAACCTCGGAATAAATATGGACGTCATGAAAATTTGATATACTTTTCAGAATAGGGTCCTTGCATGAATTTTATTTTGAGACGATTACCTCATAAAATCATTAAAAACGTCATCCACAATAATTTCCGCCCAAAAAAAAAATTTTAAAAAATTTCCCCATCCTTTAAATGAAGATCAGAGTTTGAATTTTTTTTTTCGCGCCAAAAACGCGGTCGCTTCTACAATGACCTTGAATGCTCACAATGACGTCATCGCGAGAGTTCTATTTTTTGTTTGCAAGTTTTTTTTCTTTTCGAGGTTGCAGCCCTGCGCCCTGAAACCCCGCGAAATTTCAAATCGTCATTATTTTACCCAAGGAGACTATTTAAGCTATTAACTTGCTATTAACCTAAATCAGTCCCGAAAAATTCAAAATCATTGCATTTTCATTCTATATTTTTATTACCACAGTACCTGATTAAATTATAACAAATTGTCCATTAACGAAACAATCAAATAAATAAATTATGTATCAACAGAATGTTGAACTTCCCTTCTGTCTTTTCTTATCTTGCTTGTGTGATTATCATTCCGCCTTCTGCACTACCAAAGAATACCAAACATAGCAATGATGCATCTTCTATTATACAATTTGTTTCACGGTTTTTGCAGATAAACCAAGAGAAATCTTCTTTTGCTCTCATGTAGAAGTAGAATCTTGCATTTTTTTCTAGTTCTGCTCTAACGTCACATAGGTATACGTTCTGGTACGGAATCACTTCAAAAAATTGCAGGATGCTGGACCAAAACAATAACTATTTTATAGCAACGTGATCATCGGACACTTCAAATTGGTCATCTGGTCCATTCCTTTTTCATGTTAAGAAAGGATGTGCATCAGAACTGGGAATCGAAAATAGTAGTGACGTTATTATTATAGGTGTGCTCTGCTTGGTATGTATGATGCCAGGGTATTCAGATTGCTGTTGCAGGTCTGGTATATCGTCGGCCTGGTATAACATCCGTTTTTATGAATGATGATTGATGACAAGATCGCTAGAACAAGCTGGTGTGTTCTTTCTTCTCATAATTTCATAAAAAAATTGGTTTGCTGAGCTCGAGGGTGAGCTCAATCAAAATTTCATTCGTTGAACTTGTAACAGCTGCGATTGATTTGCCACTAGATGTATCTGTAGGTACGGTCCTCGATCCTAAGGTATTTAACAAAGACAATCTTCATTTAGCGCCCTAGCTGTGGATAAGTAGTGGCCCCATTTTCCTCCACATATTTCCAGATCAATGCAGTCGTTCTAATGGACACATCAGAGATAGCTTTTGCAACAGAAGGAGACGACTTCTCTTCAAAGTACCTGTGAAAAAAAATAGAAATATTTTATTATTGAGTTCTTACGTAAAACAAACAATTTCGCCATGAAGCTCATTTTTAGCCTTTGTCAAATTTCAGTAACAGTAGAAGTGAAACCAATTTCGCAAGTAGTAAAATGGATTTCAAAAATTTTTTCTATCAATTTTGAAAAAGTGCTTATATTTTGATTCCGATTCTTGTCCATTTGGATTCAGTAATGAAGGATTTCCTCTTGGGGTATATTTTTGGACACAAACAATAAAAAATTCTAGGTATTTGCAGACGTTTCGATTTAATTAAAATCTTTTTCAAGACTCATGACCTATTGACTTGAAATAATTATTGAATGAATTGTAACTGACATTTTTGTGCAGCAAGCTGCTTAACAAGTCAGTAGTCCGGATGTTAAGGTATAATACCCTTCACTTTTATAACAAGCGATGCCACTTGGCATACCTATTGCCGAGACCATGTTTGACCGATTAAGATCAGGAGCCAAAGTCGCAAGCAATGCAGGCGTCGTATACAGGGTGTCGTATAGAAAAGAAGTGAAAAATTCGTATATCATTAACCAAACCAGATGGATCGACGTGAGTAGGCACATATATTCACAATATATTACCCATCAAGGAAAAGTCAACGGTTTTGGAAAATCTCGAGCGGTTCCTGAAATATTCAGGAAAAACTGAATTTTCTTCTGAATATTTTATTTCTCGGTGAATTAGTGAATTTTCAAGATATCGAAGTGCAACTTGGTAGTTCTATGGCCAGTGTGGTCATGAATCAAAAACGATCAGGAGCCAAATGCAAGGCCTGTCATTTTCAGCAATAAGACAGTGAACATTTTTTTTCTTCGCGACCGCCATCTTGATTCTCTGTTTTACTCAACAGTTGAAAAAGTGACAACTGAATGTGAGATAGTCGACATTTAGTCACCCCATCGTGGAAAAGATAGCCTTGAAGCAAGGTAAGGGTCTCTTCTTCGAGAAAACAGTGTTACCCAAGGTTTTCATAGTAACACGCATTTGCAGCGCCTGTGATGGCTCATCAAAGATTTCAAAGAGCAGAGTGAGCTTTTTGGCATAATCCTACATTCATTATGAGCTGAATTACCAAAATTCATGATGATCGGTTCAGAGGTAAATTTTTGGTGGCTTGCTGAACCAAATATGTGGTGCTTTTTGGTGAAAAATGCGAAAAAAAATCGAGCAATCATCATCATGTCATCCCTCACTAAGAGAAGGCTATTGCAAAAACTGAAACTAATCAACGCTGAAATGTTTTGGGAGAGTCAGCCCTATAATCTTGAGCCATAAAATGTTGGACACATGCGTCCCTTCGTTAGAGAGAAGACATGAGAGACTTGCATGCAGAAAGTTTTTTTCCAAGTTCTGAGCAACGTATTATTTTCAAAAAGCTACCGAAATTGTGTCTCTGGATCGATGATGATGAATTTTGGTACTAAATCTCAAAATTGATGTAATATTGTTAGTCATCAACTTTTGGTGAGTTTCTGAATGAAATATGTGAAAAAGAATTCTGAATTTTTTTTCTGCATGCACGCCTTCCATGTCTTCTCTCTGGTAACCGGACGCATGTGTCCAACATTTATTGCCTCAAGAATATAAGCTATAATCTTACAAAACATTATAACGTTGATTTGTTTCAGTTTTTGCAACAGCCTTCTCTTCGTGAGGGATAACATGATAATGATAGCCCGATTTTTTTTCCATTTCTCACCAAAAAGCGCCACCCATTTTGTTCAGCAAGCCATCAAGAGTTAACCTTTGGACCGATCATCATGAATGTTTGTAATTCAGCTCAAAATGAAAGTAGGATAGTGACAAAGAACTCACTCTGTTCTTTCAAATCTCTCATTAGCCATCACAGGCGCTGCAAAAGCGTATTACCATGAAAACCTTGGGTCACAATGTTTTCTCGATGAAGACACCCTCACCTTGCTTCAAGGCCATCTTTTTCATAATAGGGTGACTGGATGCCAACATTCTCACATTCGACTGTCACTTTTCCAACTGTTGAGTGAAACGCAGATTCAAGATGGCGATCACGAAGAAAAAAAAAGTTGACTGTCTTACTTCTGGAAATAGCAGGCCCTGCATTTGGCTCCTGATAGTTTTTTATTCATGACAATACTCGCCGTAAACTTACCAAGTTGCACTTCGATATCTTGAAAATTCACTGATTTACCGAGAAATAAAATATTCTGAAGAAAATTCAGTTTTTCCTTAATATTTCAGGAACCGCTCAAGGTTTTTCAAAACCGTTGACTCTTCCTTGATGGGTAATATATTGTGGATATATGTGCCTACTCACGTGAATCCATCTGGTTCGGTTAATCATATACAAATTTTTGACTTTTTTTCTATACGACACCCTGTATACGGCGCCTGCATCACTTACGACTTTGGCTCCTGATCTTAATCGGTCAAACATGGTCTCGGCAACAGGTATACCAAGTGGCATTGCTTGTTATAAAAGTGAACGGTGCCCCCTAAATTTAGACCTTAACGTCCGGACTACAGGCAGGAATGGACCCCAAGAGGAAATATACCCCAAGAGGAAATCCTTCATTAGTGCTTGATATCAGTTTCCGAGAAAAAAATCTGCCCAAGAGGCGAGTGCAAAAAGACTGCAGATTCTTTCGGCATGTGATACAAGATCCTGATGAAATACTGACCCAAACATACTTTAAATTGCGATTTCCGGGCACCGCACAGACACCTCAAAGGTAACAGTGGCTCCAAAAATCTCTCTTCATTCCTGCATCCACGTTTGGCTGCACTTCCCTGCAGAAATGCAGATAAATCTTGCATTTTTCTGAGATAACTTGGATAAAACTTCGAAATCTTCTGGGGTCATGGGGACGAGCATGGTGTTGGGAGAGTACCATTGATTTCATGTGAAAATAGCACAGAGGAATTTCAGACGCCACCAACCGCAGCCTCCCAGCATCCTCGTGGATGGCTACAAAAAAAATTGTTTCAGTTCAGTACATTAGAAAACACAGGATTATGCCATGACAAGTGCTATGTACCCGCCATATGGAAAACTAACTGCGTTATTTTATAAACTGCTAATTCACTTGTAGCCAACCCACAACAGAGGCAGACTTCAGATGTTTTCCATATTATTATTCTAAATATTAAGTTGGACCTTGAACTTTGCGTTTCCCCATTTCGTGTTCTCTGTGCAGTCTAATGAGTAAATTGCTGAAAAAATTTGTACGAAAGAGGTCAGCCCCTAGTTTCCCTGCTGAGTTTCTTCACAGTTTCCCCAGGCTCTTTTAGTCTTTTTTCATAGACCCTCCGAGTTCCAAGCGGTTCACCTGGCGAGTGCCAATAGAAGAGTTCTCCTTGAGATCCTTCAACTTGTACAGAAGGGGTCCCTAGCAATTTAGCATTGGATTTATCCCTCAACGGAGTCATGTCTGGAATGCCACCATGTGTCATAGCCAGAGTAATATGGCTACAATCTATTTCCCATCGTCTGCTCCTATTTATTACATGAAGCGGTTCAGGCTTAGTCATTAAGCTAGGTTCAATTCACAAGAAAGAGAATAAACGACCTTCACCTTTTTCGTTTTTCTTTGTGCATTCCAAGGCTTAATCGTGTTGAAAGCAAGGGTCCGTACTCCATAACTTCTCGCAGATTTCATTCCTGCAAAAGATCAGTAATGATTGTGCTATTATTTAAAACAATTCCTCGACTTTACCTCTTCAACCGTGGATGTTCGAACCGGCCAACCCATCAACGTTCAAACCAATCCAACGGCACGCCACAACATACATGAAATAATGACTCGATCACCTCTCTTCAAGACTCTGGCAGATTGTCCAAGTCCATAGGAATGACGCTGTCTCACCTTGTTCTTGTTCAAAAAATCACTTTGTGAAAAATGATCTCCACACTCTATGTTTCCACAAACAACGAAGGACGGTTAGTATCTACTACCATTTACTACGTAGTGTCACTTGTCTGGCAAATATTCTTCCATTTCCGTCGCAATTGGGGGTCCCTGGCGGAGCGAAAAAAAGTTTTGTTCGTTGCCTCCATAGCATAGCTGTTCCTTCCGGGGAACTCTTCTCCTGTCCTCCATGTAGCCCTATAGCTAAACAAAACAGACCTATTTCAATTTTGGGATGTAGCGCCTGTGTCAGCCAACCTTTACCTATTAATATTGCACTTATTTCCGTACACAGGACACCAGAATACACCACTGGAATACACCCACTTTTACTGTTACATCTTACAAAAAACTGACCTCACGGAAAGCCGCCGCGCCATAGTTAATGGAAGTATGAAAGCCGCGAAAATGCGCCGTCGCCTTTTCTCACGTGTCAGGGCGATCCCCAAGCTCGTGCTGCGCGCTTTTCAACCTGAACTGAGTTTCAACCTCACAGACGTCTGAAACGGTGACAGTTGGATTATGTCAAACATTTAAAATTCGTAGTCGCAATCTGTTTGTGTAAAATCAAGTAGCCCCGTCCGGTGCATAATGACGTCATCGCGCAGGTGACAGATGGGTGCATGGAAGTTGCATACCTAACAGTTTTTGTGTTTTAAATTTACAAAATAAAATAAACTATCAAGAATTTCGAAAAACCGTTCAGTCTATGGTGCTATTTGGCTACCAAAGCATCATTGGAGGCAATAAAAAAAAATCGTGCAAGGACCCTATTGAGTGCTCTACAACATATCCAAAATCGCCAAAAATCGCACCCGGGGGTTTTGAGTTATTGGAGGGGGGGTAAAAAATTGCAACTTAAAATGGAGGGGATGAAACCCGTCAATCCATTGAAAGCTAATACGTCATAATTCGACGCATCATATCCTCCTGATACAATTTTGGCACAAAAAGTGTCGATCATTGTTAAAGGAGGGTCGTGGGGGGGCGAAGCTTTGCTAGGTGGTCGAATTTGTTTTTCTGGCCATGTAGAACCGATCACGACAAGTTTAGTATCTTTTCCGACAGAATTCAATCTCCTTAACTCGAATTTGATGTGTAAATTTGGATGAAAATAAGTTTGAACAAGTTAATTTGGGAAAACTTGTTTTTTCTTTGACTATTTTGACGATTTGTTTTTTCACTGTTAGAGGTGTTTATCTTAGAAAATATTTCAGGGGCGATTAGATTGAAGTGTATTTTTCACGACAATCATCCACTCGATGTATAATTTTATTTCTTGAGTTTAAAAAATCGATTTGAACTTGAGCCGGCGCGGCGCGCCGTCCACTACAGACCAGAACACTACAACATGCACCTTTGAATGAAAACACCTCAAACTATTGAAGAAATAACAACTCATCTTTTAAAATTGGAGGATCTGTGCAAAATTGAATTCCCTATAACATAAACAAAATTTTCATGAATCGCACTGCAGGGTTTTGAGTCATTCAAGGGGAGAGGTAACAGTTTATAGAGTATGAATCTTGCCAAAATGTTATCCTTCTCCTCGAATAACTCAAAATCCTGCATTGCGATTTAGGGCGATTTTGTTCATGTTATAGGGAATTCAGATCTGCACAAATCCTCCAATTTTTCAAAGATGAGTTGTTATTTCTTCAATAGTTTGAGGTGTTTTCATTTAAAGGTGCATGCTGTAGTGTTCTAATCAGTAGTAGACGACGCGCCTTGCCGGCTCAAGTTCAAATCGATTTTTTAAACTCGAGAAACAAAATTATACATCGAGTGGATGATTTTTATGAAGAATACACTCCAATTTGATGGTCTCTGAAAATTCTCTAAAAATGAACACCTCCAGCAGTAGAAAAAAAATTCGTCAAAATTGTCAAAGAAAAAACAAGTTTTCTCAAGTTAACTTGTTCAAACTTGTTTTCATCCAAATTTACACATCGGATACGAGTTCAGGAGATTGAATTTAGTCGGAAAAGATACCAAACTTGTCGTGATCGGTTCTACATGGCCAGAAAAATAAAATGGACCACCTAGCAGAGCTTCGCCCCCCCACTACTGCCCTTAAACAATGATGGACACTTTTTGTGCCAAAATGGTATCAGGGGGATATGATGCGTCGAATTATGACGTATTTGCTTCCAATGGATTGACGGGTCTCATCCCCTCCATTTTAAGTTGCAATTTTTTACCCCCCCCCCTCCAATAACTCAAAACCCCCGGGTGCGATTTTGGCGATTTTGGATATGTTCTAGAGCACTCAATTCTGAACAAAATATCAAATTTTCAGGACGTCCATATTTTTTCCGAGGTTGAAATCTATCTTTCTTGTAGGTACTATGTATACAATCGAATCCATCCCAGGGCTAATTCAAATTAGACGTGAAGCATTCGATATTTTTGTTGGGGGTTTCATAACAATTGTTGTAGCAGGTAACAAGGATTACAAGGAATAATAATCTTATGCATACGGTACACAATGTGGCCACTTTACTGATCTTATAATGATCTATATAGAAACAGGACACGGGAGAATCAGAATGATCGTTTACAAATTAGTCAATAAGAAAAGAATAAAAAAAGATGATCGTAAGTACAGCATCGTAATATTTTCAAAAAAAAAGGTAAACAGACCGTTGGAAAAGCACCAGTGCCAACTCAAAATTAAAACTGTGCCTCAGCTGTGTTGGAAACTGTTGGGGGAAAAACCAGCTTCAACAAATTTACAATTCTGATAAACTTCATGCTATTATATAGGAATACAGCTGTAATTAGTTTCAAGACGATTAAATAAATAGAGATAATATACGAGCTTTAAGCCTTCAAGTGCTTTCAGGGCCCACTTCAGGCCTTTACTCTTTACGTACTTGGAACCTCGCTTTTAACTGAGGAAAGAAAATCTAAACGGTTAACAGAGGAACTAGGTAAGTACCTATGTATAAATATAAATCGAAAGTCCGCGATTTGGGTATAAAAGTTCTATCCACCTCAGACGGCGGGAGAAAACGCTTAGGCTTGAGGTAGGTACGTACGAGTATTGTTACAATTGAAAAAAATTGAAAAGCGCATTTCAAGTACCCAGCTAACTATAATATTCATACAATTTGCAGAAGTCTGCAACAGACGACAGGCGAGTGGGAATACAACAAACAAAAGCAGAACCAATTATAAAACAAGAGGACGCGACGGTACAAGATTTAGATGTTTGATATACTTGCATCTCTGGTTACTGTACTTATATTATGTCCGATTGCACAAAGGTCATATAAAACTCCAGTTCTGTAGGTACCAAATACTGGATCAACGTTTTAAGGAAAACAATATGATCGCAATGCAAACATAGCTCCAGGCGGTTATTTGGGTACCAAAATCGAGGTGAGACAACCTTTAGTCGGGTTTGTAGAATCCATTTTACCTCGCATTTTACCGAAACTCCCAGTTTGTAATAAAAAATAAGTGACAAGTTCGTGTTAGCCCAAGTTTATTCTGGTAGGTGTATACAAATAATCACACATATGGAGCTATATTTTGTATAACCATCATGTTACTTCCTTAAGGTAATCGGATTTGCTTTTTATTTCACTTTTAAACAATTGATCCCCTGTGGCACCGAACTAAAATTTGATACCACGTTTGTGCAATCGGGCATTAGTGGTTTGATTACTCAAATTATCATGAGTAAAATAGAAAGTGATCGCACACAACTACTGAGAAAATAATCCTAATTATAAATTTAGATATTGATAACAAGTTTTGTGTTGATGGTCGGGTTCGATTCCCAGCCCGGACCGAAAAAATATGAGTTTCTTGATTTAGTTGGAATACTTGCTAAATGCAAAGGCAATGTGTGTTGCATGAGCACGTAAAATTTAAACGATGGGGCTGACCCCATGGATGTTTGTCTAAGCTTACCTAATGCCCGTATGCATAGTCGTTGTCAAGTGCACTTTGATCAAGTATCACTTTTAATCAAGCTGTAACTCAAGTACGAATTCTGTTTCATAGACATAACTTCGGCTTTCCTCGAGGAATACTATTTCACGGTAATAGCCAAAAATATGTCCATGAAACAGAAATCGTACTTGAGTTACAGCTTGATTAAAAGTGATACTTGAACAAGGTGCACTTGACAGCGACACTTGACAGTCTAATACGGGCATTAGACTCTTTACCCTATGTTGGAACATAGGAATTCGACAACATTTCCGGTAGAGTGGAGGAAAGAATCACCGGCGTCGGTGTTAGGCCTCGAAGCTCACCTCAAAGCAGAATTAGGTCGACGTTAACTTCAAGGATATTACGATATTACGCTGTTTTGACCTTCGTAAATACGGCGTGGGGTAGATAATAAATCTGTACCTAAACTCGCATCATGGAAAATTATGCGTGTCTCTTTATCAGCTGATCCCGTAAACGAAATCGGGCGAGAGTAACACACAAAATGGCTTCTTCTGAAAAAGGAAAAGAAACATTTTTACGCGAAAACAATAATTACGAAGCGTAATCGTAAATGTGGTATTGTGATGATCATGTTCAAATCGAGCTGACCAGAATGAGTGTGAGTGATCAAAACAAATTCCACGGTCTCGCGTTTGGTTACAATATCGAACTAAGAACATTTAGGGGTGTTCTCCTGATTTTCTTTGACCCCGGGGCCATACCAGATGGGATTCAGTGGCACTTCTTTGGTGGCTAGAGTCGAGAAGCGACGTATTCCCAAAATTTCAGTAGTAAGTTATGTCCAGGTCAGTTAATTATGTCCCGGTCAAAAAGATAATTGCACTGGTCTAGTTGAGTGATTCATTAGAATGCAAATACGAGTAGGTATAACGTTAGGTTTCCCTGCCCGGCGAAGTAAATACAACGATGATGTGGGTTTTTACTTTGTCAACACTCTTGGAGCTAGCATCATCAGAAATAACTTTATTTCAAGTATCCAGATACACACGGTCGCGGAAGTGGACGGCTTTTTAATTTCGCGACAAACACATACGTATGCTTTACTTATGTACCGTACGGGCTATTTTCGATCTTAGTAACTAATGATGGCTTGTCGTGAAAAAAAGAACAGAAAATAACAGAGGCTTCCGTCCTCGCTTCCGTCATTTTGACCGACAGAAATGTTAAATTAGGAAGGGAGATCCGAACTGATTCTAAAGCCACGATCGTTATAACTGGCATTAAATTACTCCTGCTCGATTTATTCAGACTTCTCATCAAAGGCTTCAATTTTTATTTTCTTGTTAGTCATTTCACAGCTATCCGATCAAGTTCCACTGGCCACGTAAAGTGATACGAGCCGTTGAAGTCTGCTTATTTGCATGAAGATACATCACATCATTGGCATGTTGAAATAATTTGCCCTGGTCTTGATGGCGTGAGCGGTTTTGGATAAATCAGTTTAAAACACAAAACCCCAAAATGATCCGATTATACCATTTTCAAGCTCTGTTTGAATGTGCTGATTTGCACTGTAATTACACAAGTCGTTTTATTCTTGTAGATTAGCACGCGCA
This sequence comes from Anaspis maculata, assembly GCA_949128115.1. Classification (NCBI taxonomy): domain Eukaryota; kingdom Metazoa; phylum Arthropoda; class Insecta; order Coleoptera; family Scraptiidae; genus Anaspis; species Anaspis maculata. Next base: position 53,334,427 of record OX421961.1, on the reverse strand, counting down.
AAAGAATTAAGAGGGGTTTGTCCTGAGCAATCATTTCAGGGACATGCGCTAAATTTTAGGCGGGCTTTTTGAAAAAACCGGACAAAAGCCTTTGAATCCTACTCTAATGCACCTGTAATGTAATATAACGCGGTAGATTACCAAGACTAGTCTATTTTTGAGATGAAATATGCTATAATATTTCATCTGTGCAGAAATTTTGTTAATGGCAAATCTCCGTAAATGCATTAGTTTGTCCGGTTTTTTTCAATCTCCCGCCATTACTTGCACCTCGCACATGTGCAGTATGGCCAGGAAAATGCCCTATTAGGCTGTAGCTTGTAGTATCGCCCCCAGGAGAGGAGATCACGGGTATTTTTTCCACCGTAGAACTCTTCAAGAATATAATATTTGGATCGTTACTGTTCAACGCGGAAAAGCACCGTGATAACGTGAATAAACTGAGGTAGTGAATCAGGTAGTGAGGTGGTCACGTCGGGAAAACCAACCAGTGTTACTTACCGTTACAGGTATCAAGTCGTCGAAGACAAGAAACAATTGAGACGCGATGATTTACAGATTCACCCCGAACCCCGAAGCAATTACCATCGGAGAGTTATTTTAATGGCCCAACTGATGATGATACTCTACAGGGTTCCAGTGCAACTAGCATCGCGTTCTCTCTGTCGCCGGGCACATCCATATTTATGGTTTTTACGAGCGCCGGCATCATTGGTCGTCGATAATTCTTTGCATGGGTCATTTCGCTCTCCCAAACCCATCGTCCGGCGTTCCATTCCGTACCATCATCAATCGCAACTCGCAACGGACGCCAATAATGAACGCAACGTTGCGTCGAAGAGGACAAACCAGCCCGCGATGAGCAGCTGCTTGGCCGAGGCTACTCTTCTATTCAAAAACGCTTGCTCCTCTTTCTGTACGCCACCAAGATGATGGCGTCTCGCGATGGGAGTGGAAAGAAACCGATAGCAATAACATGTGTGTGGGTCGTTCCATGTTAGAATCGTATAGGTATACGCTTTACCTGGGTTTATGCTAATTGCACTTGTTTGTGCGATAGGATCGTAATGTGGCAACGACGCTAAATGTTCAAACTATCGCATTCCACGAATCACCGGCTTTATAAATCAATTCAACCAACTTCCGGGTCTTCTATGCCAAGCAGCATCGCGCAATGAACAAGCGAAAAAGAGTCACCCAGATGAATATAATGTCCTCGATAATTTCATTCATAGTTGACGATCCAACCAGATAACTTGTCATTATTATAGGTCTGCGCCCTCCGCAGATTTTACCGGAGGTTCGATTTACATCTTACATACTTACACCAGTACAAGGACGAATGACAAACGAACTAATCGTACAATAACAGTGGAGTTTCCGAGAAAAACCTGTTCAGCTTTTGTAGATTTTGATGCTTCAGAAAACTGTAACATTTTTCAGATTCATATTATCTCGTATAATGCATCAAGTTACCCAAGCTCTCGAGCAAGCTCTATAAGCATTTTGTAAGAAAGCCTTGTAGCACAATTATGCGTAGGAACAGCTCGTCGTCCCCTGCTGAGGTGGTAATTTACGGAGATCTTCCTCAAGCTACCTTTATCCTAGAGGTATTCTAATAGCTTGAGCCTTTGAAGATCAGAGTTTTTCCAACTCCTGAAGTTGCTTCCATTTATACTTCTCCCAGTAGCTCTCGAAATAGTTTCTCGGACTTTCACGACACCGGTATAAAATACAGGGTGTTTACAAAGTAAGTACCTCGGTAAGTACCTAGTTTCTATATCGTCGGATTCAGCTTTCAAAAATATGAAGTTTGCGATAAGAATGAATTGCAAGAGGTGCCGCCCCCTAAGAAACTTACGGCTCCTCAAAGTTCAATTTTCAAAATAGTTTTTTCACCGTAATTTCTGAACTGTTCAACCGATTTTAATCAAATTTTAATCAAAGTGTCTACTGAAGAAGAAGTCTCTATCGAATGATAACAACGCGTTTCATCAAACATTTTTAGGTGCAAAGATAATAGAGGGTACCCTCCCCTTTTCCACTCTATTTTTTCTTCCCCTAGTTATTTTCAAAAATGACCCCAATTTTTGAATTCTACATTCACTTTAGTTAAAAAAGTTTCTCCTGACATTTTTTGATTAGAGGCTTCGTTTTCGAGATATTTGGATCCGGAACTTTGAAAAACATCTCGAAAACACCACTTTGAAAATGGCTTGGAAATTGAAATCCAAGAAAACTTCCTGTTTTTTAGCAAAAATGGCGGTTTATCAACTCAAGACTCCTGAAAACCTACTGCAGTGGAGGAATCATGACTTTTCTTGGATTTTGAATTTTAGGCTCTTGACAGTGGTGTTTTCGAGATGTTTTTCGAAGTTTCAAGCTCAAATATCTGGAAAATTGAGCCTCTAGTCAAAAATTTGCAAAAGTAACGTTCTTACCTAAATTGAACGTGGAATTCAAAAATTGGGGCAATTTTCAAAAATAACTAGGGGAATAAAAAATAGGTAGGAAAAGGAGGGGGGTACCCTGTTATTATCTTGGCGCCTGAAATTGTTTGATGCAACGTGGTTTTATTGTTTGACAGAGACTTACATAAGTAACCTTTGATTAAAATTTGATCAAAATCAGTTAAACGGTTCAAAAGTTACAGTAAAAAAACTATTTGAAAAATTGATCTTTGAGGGGCCGGAACTTTCTTAGGGACCACCTCTTGCAATACATTCTTATCGCAAACTTCATTTTGCGTGCTTCATTGACATTTTAGTCATTTTTCTACTAGCTGTTGGTACAATGATTGCAGAATGATTTTTGACGTTTTGTGGCGCGAACGTTTCACTAAGGCTAATTTAAATTTCCCTAAGAAAGTTCAAAACTTTTTCCAAATAATCTCATTGTAAAAATCGTCAATTCAGTCTTCATTTTGAGATCCATCGTTTGAGTCCGGTCTTGATTCTCATGCCAGGCCGTTTTGCATTTTCAAGTGGAGAACGAGCGGGAAATTTGGATAATTTTCAACAGTAATATCACAAGTGCTTAGATTTTCACGATAATTTTGGACAGGCCAACGCGAGTGCTGGTTGTAGCGATAAATGACCGACTCCGTAGGAGTATGGGCATTCATCTAGGGACAACCAGCCCGAGGGAAACGCCTGGCCAAAATTATCTGGGAAAATCTCGAGCACGAGTGATATTTTGGTGATTATTACAAAAAAAATCCTAAGTGACAGCTGTCAGATTTTGTTGTTTACATCAATTTTATTCCGTTGCTATTGACAGTGGGATTTAGATAGGTGAATATTATCCTTGTAGGTCTATTAATCAAGAGCGTTGTGTGTAATAATTAGACAAATTATCGTGAAATGTTCAAGTACCTCAGTTACCTCTTGATAAAAAAAAAATTGTTGAAAATCTGTTCAAGGGATAAAGAGTTGGAAATTTGCAGTTTTCCAAGGAAGAAAGCTCGAAATCCGTTTTGGTCCAAAAATTTCTTGCTCAAAAATCAATCCAATCTTTCCTGCAATCAAACCGCTAGATTTACCAAATCGGGTCTAGATCCAGTTTTCTGATAAAAAAAAACCTCCCTAATTCACAAAACGTGAAGTTGATCAACAGTCAGGGTTTTAATGTAGACCACTGACTCAAAGAGTATTCATGTTAATTTTTATATATTGTTATCTATGTTGCACACTTGGTTAATTATTGCCTTCGGGCAGATTGTAAAGTTTATTTGGGCTTAAAATAAAAAAAAAACTTTCCTGCAAATATGACTTGCAACAAAGGACCTGAAAAAGTTGTGGACCTGTCGAAGTTGGGACTGCAGTTTTTTATTTAATTCACGGAATGTGTGAGTTTCATTTTCAAAAAATTACCGCCGGAAAACCGGAACCGTGTCGAATTTCAAAACAGGCCTACAAGACGACCTTCTTTCGATTTCTATTGAAACTTTTCAAAAAAAAATCGATCCCCGAGCACGAGCAGGAAAGAACGTCCGGGTGAAGTCCGGTACCAAACTCGGGTAATCCTTGTCAAAAAGGAGGGTGAGCGGCCGTTTCGGGTAACGGGTTTAACCCTACCGTGATTCTATTCGGCTGCCTAAATTTTACAGTTTGGCGTTCTAGACTAGACATCCAACTGCCTAGTCTCTTCACTTTTCACTTCAAGCTTTCAAAACTCTTCGTAAACCACATTTTTGGACGTTATATCCTCATTACCAAAAACTACAGTGGGTACCATGAGATATTATGTACGGAACTGGAACTGGAGCAATATACCCACCCGAACGAAGGAGGTCCGCGTATACAAATGGCTGGTCGGATCATCGCGGCAATGTCTCCTTCGATATAAAGTCCATTGTTGCTCGACATGTAATTTGGTTGGGCCGTCTGCACAGTTCCTGACAGTCCTTATGCTCTTTCAGATGGCTGGCTGGAAGGCCCGAGGGGTAATAATGCAGCAGCACCGGCAACAGCCCAGCCGGCAAACGGACGCGAAGTCGCGGACTCAGAAGCGAGAGAAAGACGAGGATGAGGCGAAGAAGAAGAGCTCTTCTATTCATTTGTATCGATTTCTTTATTTGCCGAACACGTTTAGATTTATAATGCCTCTTGTTGCTCTCCTCTCTCTCGCGTTGTTATTTTAATTGATAAAAACAATTCTCTCTCGGTATGCTTCGTCTCCGTCAGCAGGCCTTTGTGCCTCTCTTGCGCCCCGCGGCTGTACCTCAAAAACACACGTTTCAGGGCAGGTATAAGTTAGGTATACGTGAAGCTCACGGGAGCCGCTTTGACGCTTATTCCATTCCTAATTCGTTTGTTCACTGGACGAGAGGATTAATTACGAAAATTGCAAGACGTCGGTGTACAACTATAATGAGAAACGTCCAAAATAGCAGTGCAAAAGTGTCACTTGAAGCATTCACGAAAAACATCGTAGTCAAGACCAGCAGGGATGACGACTCAAAGACTTGAGGCACCTTTCCCAGCAAATTTTTGAAGTGGGCTGCTTATTTTAAGAAAAAAATTCATAAGGTAGCCATAATTACGGTTATTGTCTTGTTTGCTGAACATAATTCGAGACATAATTCCACTTCCATAATTGTTCACATCGAGGTTCACATCTTCCTCGACATCTCCATTTTCCAAAAGTTAAGACAGAACAAGTACCCCAAGCAGACCATCAGATGTTGGTAAAAGTACTGAATAGCGAAATCGAGAGCGAAATCAACTTTCGGAGAGGCCAAAAATGACCAGGAACTTCGAGATCAAGTGCCTAAGTGGGAATCAAAAGTTGGATGCCGTAATAAATCCATTTCATTATCAAAGCTCAACCGAGCAACAAATTACAGAAACCCCAAATCCAATAAGTCTCGAGAAGTTGTAGTGATGGAGAGCCTCAACTTAGTGGACTATTATTCTATGGGTTTGCTACGACAATGCAGAAAAAAAATAAAGTTATCATATCAAAAACAAATCCACTCGTTACTAGCAAGCGAGCTAGCAAGTAGGTAAGTAAGCATAGATATGTTTATTTTGGCTAGCAATTATTTTACCCAATAGATACAATAATTATAATAATATTAGTAACAATAATAATGTCTACATTTTACATATAATAATATAAAATCAAACGCATATACAAGCGTACATCGACTTTACATTTCGAAGCTAATGTTTTTAAATAAACCCAAGAATATTAGTGAGTGAATAAAGATCAACGTTTTAAATCGTCAGGACGTGTGTAGGCGCGATTCAGCTACAAAAATGACCTTGGTGATGGTGTCATTACCTTACCTGTTTTAATAGAAGATAATTTTAAAAACAAATCCAAGTCAACAAGGTACAAAAACCGCGAGGCAACGCGACTGAATTAAGAATATTTATTAAACATATTACTACTCTTGATATTATTGAATAGCATACCCACCTATCCATTTCGGAATAATCATCAGGAGAAAGTAAATGACATGGCTGGGGTAGGAATGTTAGGAGTGAAATAAGCTGAATTGCCATTATAATCGTACATACCCATACATGGCTGCTCACTGAAACGTCCCCATTAGCAATAATAGTAACAGTAACAATAATTATTAGCCAGATCATTATTATTAATAGCACAGCGAGTTCATAAACGTTGAAATAAATTCGATAACACCAATGGGTAACACCTTTCAAAATGGTCTAGGTCTGGTCAAGAAAAAAATCTATGCCAATTTCTTCCAGCAGGCTTTGGGCTTTGTTTTGTATTTATGACGGCCCATTTGACGCCACCTGCGACCTGCAATAATTCTGACGACACGTGATAAAGATGAATCACCATTTTTCTTGGGTGGACTTGGAAGCAGAGCTTCCGACTGAAAACAAACATTTTCTCATGGGTTGATAAGTAACATACCCGAGAACATACCTATCTTATGAGCTCGGGCATTTTGTTACTAAGTTTTTGAATCTGAATAACATAAGTATCCAACTCGGTATCCAATGAATGATCTCCAGAATTATCAAAAGTTCTCATACAATCATTGCATGTATAGACCCTTCGTAACATAAAAAAAAATCGGTTGTGTCACCCCAAAACTACTCCGACGAGTAGCAAGGAACGGATGGAAATTTTATTATGAGACGTCCCTTCGGGTGGGAAGTTAGAATTTGAGAAAAAGATTGAAAAATTGAGATATTTTCTCTAATACGGGCTTCATTTTGAGCTCCATCATTTGAGTCCGGTCTCGATAAGCCAGGCTGGTTACCGAGCCGGTTACTCATTTTAAAGTGGAAAACTTGTAAAAATCGTCAATGAAGGTTTCACTTTAAGCTCCATCATTCAAGTCCGGTCTCGAAAACCCAGGCCTGTTTACATTTTCAATAGGGAAATTACCGGGAAATTGAGAAAAAAATTGTTGAAACAATTTGTGAAAATCTGTTCACGGGATAAAAAGTTGGAAAATTTGCAGTTTTTCCAGAGACGAAAACTCGGAAACCGGCGTGGGTCCGATTTCGAAAATTTTCCCTCCGAATATTTATTCGATCTTTTCTTTCTGCAACCTTCATTCCCAGCATGTCTGCACCTAAAATGAATATTTCGTGGGGCTCACCCACGAACCTCTCACTGCATGTCAAAGATTGCATTGCATTTTTTTCAAATTCACGGAATGTCTTGTGCTAATTTCATTTTGAAAAAATTACCGTCAGAAAACCGGAACAGTGCCAATTTTGAAAATGGGTCCACACGACGCCCAATCCAATCTAGTTTCGATATCAGTTGGAATTGTTCGAAAGAAGTCGATCCTCGAGCAGGAATGAGTTTTAGAGTGGAATCAAAAAGGAGTCGTCCTGGTCAAAATCTGGGCGAGAGGCCCTCTTGGGTGGCAACGGCTAGGGGAAATTTTGAAAATTCATAACGCTCGACTGGAAAATGGTGTGAAAATTCCAACTACCAAACTCCAATTCCAACTTAATTCCACTCGTTTGTTGTGTTTCTTCCTGCCAAATTTGGTCCCAACCCATTGAATAGATTTGGGATAATAATTAAATGGTAAAATTTTGAACTTTGACATTTTGAATTATTGATAGATGACAGACAGGGCAATACTTTTGCCTGGCTTTCAGACGGCATATCGCAAGTCAAGTTTCGTGATATACAGGCTGGTCCAGGTTATAGTAACAATAATAATTCACCATTCGATGGTTCACCGAAAACTAGGTCTACATGCATAATTTAATTTTTTTCTAAAACGCTTCCTAAGAGAGATACAGCCCCTCAAATTTCAGTTTTTAAAATCTTCTTTTTGCAATAACTCTCAAGTCATCAAAGCGATTTTGACCAAATTTGGTACAAATACTTACAAAATAAATACCCATCACTTGACGTAGATAACTATTGTCAAAATTGTCCAGTGGCGTAGATACGGGGGAGTTGTTTTACTTTTCACGCTCTATTCTCTACGCCACTGAATATTTTTGGAAAACTATACTTTTTTCGAATTCCTTGTTCAATTTAGAAAAAAAAGTTACTCTTGTAAAATTTTGATTAGAGGCCTCATTTTCGAGATATTTGGGTTTTAAACTTTGAAAAACATCTCAAAATCGCCACTTTCCAGAGCTCAAATTGTTTTTTTCTGGGAACGCCTCGTTTCTCAGCAAAAAATGACAGTAAATCAACTCTTGAAGAATCATGAGTTTTCTTGGATTTTAATTTTTAGGCCTTCTGTCATTTTTTTATAGTGACACTTCCGAGGACACTTCCGTTTGACATATGACAGCCAAAAACTAATGGGCTCATTCGTCGGTGAAACCATGTCTGTGAAAGACTTTTTTAGCGCGTTCACGATACTTCCCCTCCTGGTTGGGTGGTGGGTCGGGGAAGTAATAAAAGTATTTTTCTGGACTTCATAGGATATCCCATTGCCGTAGTGGTGTCTTGCTGTCGGGATGTGATAGTTCCGAGGTTCGATTCAAGTTTTGGTTGGCATCGCAAATCAAATACAAAATACAAAACAAATCTAATTTTTCAAAGCCTGGCTTAGGAGATTAAGCCACAGTTCACACTACCAAAACAGAAAAATATCCCCAGCCAACTTGACGCACGATAAAAAAAATGCGCTAAAAATATTTCGACTCCAACAATACGAGCAATGACTTCATTGACTTTGGGGTACCAACGATTCCGTTTAATTATTCGTTACCACTACTTTTATCATCATCAAAACATAATTCCGAGCAAAATTCACTTACGTATTTACTCGAGTATTTACTTATATTATTACAATTCGCAACCTTGAAATCAGTCATAGTGAAGAGTGTTTGGAGCTTATTTGCGTATGATATACAGGGTATCTCAAAAATCGCGCCCACGGAATCAGGGAAGTTCACGGAAATGCTTGAAATGTTTCAGAAAAATGTTGAAAAAAAATAGGTCGGTCGGTCGGTCACAGTTACCCTCGCAGTTACCTCTTGTCCATCTCTATTTAGACTTCTACTCTCGCTTTTACTAGTAACGAAACACAGCACAATAGTATCTGCGCAAAATTCCTTACTCAATTAGGTTCGTTGATGGAGAACGGCCCTATTCCAAGATAATTCAATTGCGTCGCACTATTTTCTCGAGCGCACGCCACACAACAGGGTGAAGTGGTGCGTGCGTGGTCTCTACTCCTTTTCCCCTTTCTCTAGTTGCTCCCTTTCCCCAGACGGTGTAATGGGGGAGAACAATGAACTGCATGGATGGTCCGCATTTTTTATTCTGAATTATTGTTTTAGACCTCGTTTTAGACACTATTCTGAGTGGTTTATGATTTTGCTCGACAAAATTTAAGAGATGGAGTGAAGGCAACTGGCACCAATAGATCTCTTATTTTTGAAGATTTTGAGGTGTCGAGCCCTTACACTTTCGTTATTTCAAAACATTTAGGTGCATGATTTATCGGTGTCATAATATTATGAATACAAAATTTCAACTACTTACTGGGTGTGTAGTACTAGTACTAGTAAATTTGTAATTACTATATATGCAGGGTGACTTATGAAGTAAAAAAAAATCCATTGCTATAAAAAATTCCCCCAAAAAATTCCTTGGTATAAACCATGAGATTTTCTGCTCGACATCGGTTAAAGCAGCAACCGAATGGTTTCTAGGGATTTTTAAAGAAAAAAATATTTCGAGGTTTTGACTCCTCCGAGGACTCATCCTGTTCGTACATATAGAAATAAAATATTCAATGCATTATATGCAGTGGTTGATATTTTTCAGCATTAATCTATTCCGAACAGTTAGCTTGCATCTTTTTGAATAAATAACGAAACTGGAAGGGCTCGAAGGGCCTATCTTCGACCCCGCATATAAGTATTCAAAAATAAAATACCTAATTTTTTTGGAACTTTTCCTCGCATTTTCCTGTCAACTGTCCTGGACTCCGTGCGCGCGAATTTTGGGACACCCCTGTATCTTGCATCTTTCGATTCGTTGTCCTGATAAAATAAACATGCGTAAAATATTGTGGTTTCGAAATCATATTCGACGAAAACGTTTAACCAGAGGTTTGAACAAACACGAATCAAATGAAGAAAGATACTTTGAAATTTCGACGCCAAATTTCTTAATTACTTAGCAGAAGACAAGACTTCGTTTTGTTGCTACCTCAACTATCAGTAGGTACCAGCAATGGGGTGCTACCTTTGGGGCTATACTCACTTGATAGTGAAAAAAGTCCGTTTCGCATCGGCCTACTCTTTTGTAATCTCGATAGTGTAATCACTATAGTCGATAGTGATTTATTTCCTGCTAGAAGATAACCGTAACACCTTCTACTTCTGACTCGACTTCTGATAAGAATTTCACTCTAAAATAATGTTAGTCGAGATCCTAGGACTTACATTGTTACACTTTTACCAAGAAAATGGGTACTCAAACGAAATTCTCTTCAAGCACTTACACAAATAAGAGGTAGGTACCTCTAGATCAAATTATTGATTCACGTTATAAGCTGAGACGAGGAGAGGGGTAGATATTTTTGTTCACCTTGGAATTTCTAATTTCCAAAATAAAAAACTTCTGAAGTGGATTGATTGCTTTCAAAATTGAAGCAGAATTTACACATGAAGAATTTATGAAGCGGAAGTGAAACATTCAGACAGCTGCTGAAGAAGAGAATGCGTTTGTTTAATAGAACCTGTTTATGATCGACTCATGTTTTGGATGTTACTTTTGGACATCTCGAATCTAGACCGTGGTATGGCGTGGAGATGATTTTTCTGGGGGTATGGTCGAGATATCTTGCAGTTGTAGGTAGGTATTTTGTCATTGTCACAATTTGAATACTTCGCGATATGTATCTCTATTGACGGCATCGCATTTTTCTCAGGTGAGACATAACACAGCATGCACGCCGTACATAGGTAAAGCCGAGGGTAAAGCCACAGAACATCTAAAGCATTCGAACGCAGTATCATAGAAACACGAAACAGGTAATTTCTAATGAATGATCGTGCGAAATTTGGCAACGCCATTGTTTTCGTTGCCATCTCAAGGGTGCTGCGGTTGTTCGATTCGATTTTGTTTTGTTTTTCCTTTTCGTGACAGGTGACCGCTGCGATTATTCGTTAATGAGCGGACACGTCGCGTTTTCTTGGGTTTGTTAGTAGGGAGAGCACTGTGGACTGTGGGTAACGCAGAGCAAGATCATTAAATCAAAAAATGCAGCAGAGAGAGCGAGACACCGAGACACATTCGAATATTATGGGCATGGTACCGCTATACCTATGCATGCAGCTGTTACATAAAATTACATTATGGATCGTTTCGCAACACCCGAATCAATTTTTCAACGGTTGCGGTTGCGATTCGAATCGGGTTCGGAATCGGAACAAAAGACAGCAGCAAAAGTCATCGATACTTCGGCGGATATACCGGAGGGTATTTTTAAATGCCTGAATCTTCCTTCGGAACGATGACAGGAAAAAAAAATTGACGACAAACACCCGCCACCGGTGTTTGGTGTTTTTTCGCGTAATTAGCTTGTAGTGGCTTACCTGGTGCGGCCGGCGATTGTTTATCCAATGCACAGCACACTGTATATGCCGAATGATCGGCGCCGAAGACAACAACTACTCACAGCAACTCACACACAAAAATGTATAACACACAAAAACAATAAGAAGTGCGATCGCGATTTGCCGAGTTCCGGTGTGGATGCACGTGAGTTTTGACGGTGGTACGCACTGGGGGACACTTGCACTAATTGCTGGTGAACTTATTGCCGTTTTTCCGCATTAATTTGGCCGATTTCGGGGGTGTTTTGCGGACAAGAGCGCTTCACCGTCACAAGATGGCCGGACCTAGGCTTGGTGTCAGTCCGATTGCTTGCCAACCCCCCTCCCGCCGTGCACGGAACCCCCCGTAAACGTCCAAAGGCTTTCATTCTCGCTTCTCTGCCTCTCTCCGTCGCACACTCTCTGTACTATACGTGCAGTTACATCGCGGCCGGATGCACACTGTAAAAATCACCCACCACCGCTGATGCCTCCTGCCCGCTGCCACCGCCGTCGTTCTGATTACTCATTTCGACGACGCTTTTTAGAGACAACGACGCCCGACGCCGCTGGGAGTGAGTAGATGGAACCAAGAAACGGCGACGATCACTCGGCGTCCATTTCCCCTCCGGTCGTCGCCGCCGCCGCCGCGCCCCCCGGTAAGTCGTTACAAACGGCACACTTCTTATACGCTTTTAGGCCGAACCCCCTCCCACCCCCACGATCCCACCAAGCACAATCACAGGTGGATATCTTCAAACAAATGCAGTCAGTACCTATTGTCAATTTGTTCTCATTGTTATGTTTTCGATGGAAATGTCAAAAGATTAAAATGCAAGAGATGCGATTTTATTTTCCCGCGTCCCGGTTCGTCATCATCGCCCTCGCTGCTCCTTCCGTAGCCCGCTTTGCCTTCCATTTTTGTTAATTTGGTTGGGCATTGGCCGCGAATTCAAAGAATCAAGCACGCGACTGACCTCCCCCCTTCTCCCTGCTCTTCTCCCCACCACGAAGCATTATCGCGCACATGGAGCATTTTGTTTTTGTTGTCAAAGCCAAAGTGTCACTTCTAGGGAAACTATAGCCATCAATCAGGCCATGATAAGCCCTCAGCCCTTGACTCTCCAATTATCCACCATGACCGTTTTCAATCCAATTATTTTAAAGTTAAAAACTATTATCTTAGCAAATATCTCGCAAATTAGGAGGTTTCTGATGCGACTAAAAAAGTTGTTGAAAAAGTTGACAGGAATCGGTTTTATTTTATTTTTTGCTTGAAGTAGAAACTCCTCCGAAGAGACAATACAGGGCCGATTCTGGCTCGTCGGCCGCCCTTGTGCGAAAAATATTTGGCCGCCCGCCAGCTGTAACCCCGCAGCAATTTTCTAGCGGGGGCGTCTGGGCTCTCTAGAAAGTGCACCGCAGGCGATTTTTTTCACTTTTGCGGGCCTAAAACCGCCAAAGCCCCCCTCATTTTAAACAAAATTATCAACAATTATAATCTGTTTTCCGCTGAGGATCAAGGTGCGTCCATGGCCACCTCACTTTAGCATATCCTTCGGCACACCCTATAGGTCGCGGGAGCAAAAATTGCGTGCTAAAGATGGGTATATGGTATAATGTTATTTTCACTAGTACTTGTGAATACCGTTTCCTTTAGTTGTAATAAATTATATAGATGATTTATTGAACAATTGCCGCTTGATCAAAAAAATAATTGTGCTAAACTCAAGATTTGTCTGAGAAATATTAAAAACAAACGAGTCTCTACAGCGGTACCTTGGCACCCTGTCTGCGCTTGCGCGAGCGTTTTATGTTGATTCAACGACGAAAAGGATGCGCATTGCGCAGTTGCCACGTCAGGCATACTTGCAACGTTGCCATAGCGGGTGCCAAGGTCACGGTTATGTTCCCGCGACCTATAGATGAGTTCTTAGGCACTTATACCAATTCATAGGTAAGTATATTGATTTTGTAGTTGAATGGGATCAGATAAAGCTGTTCAAATAAACTGGGCAACAATTGAACTGATTCACTAGAAAATTTTGCCTCACTTCAAATGTGAATATCTCAGGTAAAAATGGATCGATTTTGGAAATCGTGGTCATGCTGGATAGCGTGTTCTTTTGGCTGTGAGATACTTGGATGGTACAGAGGTTGAACAACGTTGAGTGAGCTATACAGGGTGAAAACAGAAAAAGTGCAAAACCGGTCCACATCATTCAATAACCTGCTTCTGTGAAAAAGATCCCAGATTTTTTCTGATTGCAGTTCTGAAAAGCACATATCAATATCTCTAAACGGTTCTCGAATTTTGATCTTAGTGCGGTTTTTTTGAAAGTTGTGAATTTTTTTGTACTACACCGCATTTTTTCACGCCGATCCGATTTCAAACAGACTATCGGAAATGTTACTAAGGGATGAAAATTCTTGCCTTCCTCAGAAGTATCTGAGGAAGAAGTCTAATATTTATAATAGTTGACGCAGGGCGGCCGCCTCGCCTCCATTCTTGACAACCTGTTGTATTTTTTCAGCACTAAAATATCACAATATACGCAGGGTGGCTGCCGTCGGTCTCGAAAATCATAACATCAGTTCCTTTTTCGAAACTCAATTTTTCGTTAGAAAAAATTGGCGACTTTTCGCCGCCCTTGAATTTTGGCCGCCCCTGTGCAGGGGCACACCCAGCACACCACTCAGAATCGGCCCTGAGACAATATACCTACGGGCAACTGACAAATCAAAATTTCCAAAAAAATTTGGAAATTTTTGATTTTCATTCTAGAAAATTCAAAACTATTATGCATTCAGCTTTTATTTGCAACAAAGCAGGCGAGCCTAGTTTGACAGAATCCACTCTGTAAAAGCGCTGTCAGTGGAATGCCACAGTTTAGGTTATGAATTATTTTCTGGGGTTATCGCTTTACTTCAAAATCCAGAACAGTGTTGCAAGTTAATTTCTGATTGATTGAATGTCTGAATGACATAGACTATCAACCGCTTGTCATTCTTCAAGCGTCGTAGTGGAGAAGTTCTTCCTCATTCTACATATGGAAGAAACGAAGTTGTACAGGCGGTGCTATTGGCGAGTAACATTACCGATGGTGGCGCTGCTGATGCGCTTCGCATGTAAACAAACATGTCGGATAGGGCACGGATTGTTGCCCGCGCGTTCAAAAATCATCATAATCTTATCAGTAGTAAGCGGTTTTTAATGTCCTCCAGACGTGGAATGTGGTTAATTAGTATTGCGGTAGAACTCGAAAATGGCAGAAGCGCAGTTGAGTGTTATGGAGGTTTTCAATCACTTGATGGCCTCAACGGATTCTCGATATACCTACCTATCGTGATGAGAGAGGAAATTCTGAAGTCACAATTTCTCGGTTGTGAGAGAGCGGTCGAAAGCGAACCCTATCAAGCATCAATTTTAACATAGACATATTTGGATTGTGTTTACAAACAAGCGCATGGTATGAATCTCCTCACGAGGAACTGGGAATGTAATTGAAAGAAATAGTAGTAGCAGTTCCTGTGAAATTGGAACGTTCAAATGCACTTGCAAAAGCAGGCCAGTCCGGGACATACTGACATACCTACACATAAACATATCGCAGACTGTGCTTCTTCGATGCAGCCATAAAAAGTTCCCATTTCCAGCGACACTTCCCAGGCTTTTCTCGTGTCATATTTTCCACAGTGCCGAGTTTGTCATCTTGACTACCCAACCTGCGTCTTTCGCTTTCGACGGGAAACGGTGAAAATGTAACTCTTCCTTTTTCCGGTTTCCACAGCGCGACTCGCACTCGGAAACACAACAAATTCTCCGCCACTTTTTGTCACTATCTATCTTGCCACCTTCCATTCTGATGCCACTTTTGCTTCCCAGTCGTCGTACACGTGCCACTCCTATTTAAAAATGGAATGCTTTTGCAACCGACGACACCTAGTATATTCAAGATAATGAAACATGCGTGGCTCACGTACTTTGTTGGAAAAAATTAACGCCGCGTTAAGTCAAATGGGGTCAATTGAAGTCGCCAAACACCGCAACGCTCATAAGAGCCCACACAAATCTGAGGTTGATCCGTGCACAAACGTCGTTTACACGTTGGCCGTCAGATGGCGTATTCAATCTTGAAACTCGCCAATACAAAGTGAGAAGAGAAATTTAAAATTTGGCTGTATTTAACCAGGAGGAAGCTGTGTCATGAAAGCCGTGTTTCTTTCAGTCGATAGAGATCGATCTGGTACTGGCATCTACTACCAATAACAATAAAAGTGAAGACCTTTGAATTGAAACGAATGATGGCTCTGGCCTATTAATTTTTATTAGGGTAGGTACTTTTAGAAACAAGGTACTTGAACTCGGAACATTTCGGACTCCGGAAATTTGTGGAGATAGGTAGGGACTGTCCATCACTTGAGCTCGCAACATGATCGAACAAGCTTCTTAGTTTCTTTTCAGCCATCCTGTCTGAAACGGACTTCCATCAGCTAGGTCCTCGCTCCGTTTTCATCTTCATTGAATTTTTCATTTCACTGCTAGCTTTACTGAGCACTGTAGGTAGCTAGCCAAAAAGTACTGAAGAAAGGAGTTTCACAAAATGTGTGTAGGCAGAATAACAGCTTTCACATCTTGTGATTTTCAAAAAGATTTTCTCACGTTATTCTAATCTTCCTTCAACCACACCCAAAGATCAAAATCCATCTTACACCAACTGTGTAACTGCTTTGACATTAGAAACTGTCAGAAACATCAGGCTTTTTTTTTATCAAGCACAGTGAGCACCTACCCTGATGTGAGTACAAAAATTAAGCGGCAAGGGAAAAGAGAACATTGCTTCATATCAGCTGGTATAGCTGACAGAGTATTAACACTGACACTGACTGGCAGCTGTAATTGGCGAGTTTCAAGATCGAATACGCCATCTGACGGCCAACGTGTAAACGACGTTTGTGCACGGATCAACCGCAGATTTGTGTGGGCTCTTATGAGCGTTGCGGTGTTTGGTGACTTTAATTGATTCCATCTGACTTAACGCGGCGTAGATTTTTTCCAACAAAGTACGTGAGCCACGCACGTTTCATTATCTTGAATATACTAGGTGTCGTCGGTTGCAAAAGCATTGCATTTTTAAATAAGAGTGGCACGTGTACGACGACTGGCAAGCAAAAGTGGCATCAGAATGGGAGGTGGTAAGATTTGTGATTTTATCATAGTGACAAAAAGTGGCGGAGAATTTGTTGCGTTTCCGAGTGCGAGTCGTGCTGTGGAAACCGGAAAAAGGAAGAGTTACATTTTCACCGTTTCCCGTCGAAAGCGAAAGACGCAAGTTGGGTAGCCAAGATGACAAACAAACTTGGCACTGTGAAAAATATGACTACGAGAAAAGCCTGGGAAGTGTCGCTGAAAATAGGAGCTTTAAATGGCTGCATCGAAGAAGCACAGCTGCGATATGTTTGCATGTCCCGGACTGGCCTGCTTTGCAAGTGCATTTAAACGTTCCAATTTCACAGGAACTCTCGCAGGAACTGCTACTACTATTTCTTTTAATTACAATCTCAGTTGCCTCGTGAGGAGATTCATACAATGCGCTTGTTTGTAAACACAATCCAAATATGTCTATGTTTGAACTGAAGCTTGATTCGGTTCGCTTTCGACCACACAACACAAGAAATTGTGACTTCAGAATTTCCTCTCCCATCAGTATCCCATCACGATAGATCGAGAATCCGTTGAGGCTTGAGGCCATCCAGTGATTGAAAACCTTCATAACACTCAATTCGCTTCTGCCATTTTCGAGCTCCACCGCAATAGGTACTAATTAACCACGTTTCACGTCTGGAGGACATTAAAAACCGCTTACTACTGATAAGATTTTTGAACGCGCGGGCAACAATCCGTGCCCTATCCGACATGTTTGTTTACATGCGAAGCGCATCAGCAGCGCCACCATCGGTAATGTTACTCGCCAATAGCTGAAGTGTCTGGTTATTTTTAATTTTAAAAAACGTAAAAACAAAATTCCAAGGCCTGCTTTGTTGCAAATAAAAGCTGAATGCATAATAGATAGCAACGCACATACGCACACATCTTTTTTCAAGAAAGTCGCGTGCCAAATTTGAACTTTCTTTTTTCAAAAAAAAAGGTACCAAAAATGATTTCTCGTAGACATGAAAGAGTGAATTAGTAGAAAATCATTTTTGGTTTCTATTTTCAAAAAAAAGGTACTAAAAATGTTGAAAGAAATTGTAATTGTAGGTTTTTATAAGTTTGACTCTCCCGACCCCACATTAATAATATTAATAATAATGATGATGATAATAATAATGTTTATTTATGACCTCTATACAGGGTGATTCAAAAATGGCGCATTTCCTTTCGGGCACGTTATAGTGGGCGTTAACGGAGCATGAGAAAAATAATAAAAAAAATTAATTGGCTTCGATGTGCAAGTTATTAACAAAAACAAATTTCTCCAATCTGGCAGCATCGCGTTAGTACCTACCTGGCACCTTTAGATCAAAGAGGTACATCACAATAGCATTATTGTAATGTTACCCTGGAAACTCCGTAGGACCTGCCAGACCATATGAAACTCTCGGTAGAAGACGAATTTTGAAATTTGAATATACGACTCAAATCTCAATTGCAAGAGAAATTTTCAATCGGGAACTATTAACGACATGTGATTCTTCGCAAGTAACAATGCTTTGCTTTGAAATCATGCAAACTGAAGAAGTTAAATTCTCAACTTCACCTCTTCATAACTCGAAGGATAAATGAGCCAATTTTTTTTTACTATTTTTTCCGTGCTCTCTCAACGTCTCCCACAACGTACACGGGAGGAAATGTGCCATTTTTTAATCACCGTGTATACAGTCTACAGGTGTCGAATATATATAATATCATATACACAATAGTACAAATAATATTATTACTATGCCCATACCTCCCAAATTATACCCAATTACTCATGTCGCCCATACCCGTGTCATTCATTCCCATGCATACTACCCATTCCCAATACTACCCATATTTCCTTTCATACTCAATTTCTGTTTACTTCCATTTAATATAAGGAAGGAAAAGTATTGATGGTGATCATGCGAAAAAAAACGATGACGACGGATACCGACCTATATGCCGTTCACGTTTCAAATTTAGTAGAATGACTTTTTGGAGCAAAAATAATGTGACAAGTGAGGTGACAAGCTATGGGTGGGGGCTACGTCTACGGCTGATGGCACCTGCAAAGTGTTGGAGCGAACTATCAGCGGCCATTAGCCGTATCCTCCCAGCGCTCCAGCTTCCATTTTGTCACTTTATTTTTAGTCCAAAAAGTCATTATACTGAAAATAAAAAGTGAACGGGATGAACAATAATGTTTTGATGTCCCCAAAAGCAATGGGCTACTTGCCCAATTTTCTTTATTGGCTTAAGCGAATCGTTATATGGTTAAAAATAATGTACCTACCCGTATTTTTTCTTTTTCCTAAACTCCCAAAATTGCGGCCGTATTGCGTGTTTTGAAAATATATTTGTGACGTCACAAATATAGAGGAAGAGAGGCGAATATCGACCGCGGTCTAATATCGACCGCACCACTGTGGCCCACCCTGTCAGTTTTTTGAAATCATGACATAGAGTGTCATCTAGCATTTTGCAAGTGAACTCCAGCACAGCGCACAGCTGTCAGTCAGCCATTTATTCGAAGCGCTTGACTGACAGAAACGGATCGTTGTCTCTAGCCGATATGATTTATGTTCAGGAGTGTTTATGATAAGGTATTGCAGACTTTTGTTATATGGTACAAACGGAGTTTTATACATCATTTCATATGCCTCGCGAAAAAAAAAATCGGCGAAAAACGAATCTTGTCTGGTGTGATGCGAAGATGACCTGAGAGGTTCCTGAGAGTACCTACCTACCTAAGAATTATTTTTAATTTTCTGTTATTACACATTTCTGTTGTACTTTAGGTTCCTATCATGGGCGCCGTTCTTGGTAAATGTTACGAAAAGGGGAGCAAAACGAGGAGCAAAATCAAAATGAAACTAGAATTTCTTCACAAAAGAGATGTATCCACTTGTATTTTTGCGCTTTTGCTAAGCATGCAGACTACAAAATGGCTAAGATATTACCCGCTAAAAGTTTTACTTTGTTTTTGAATTTTTTTCTCAAAAATGTTTGTGCTTAGTGAGTGACTATTCAAAGTTTTGGGTAGTTAAATTGTTGGGGAATATGGTACAAAACGTACAGCCTTGACAGTGCACATGGCGACTGGTTTCGAATTTTTTGCCTTAAGTGGTCGATATTCACCTGCTCTCCCCTACTAAAAGCTAAACAAACCGCACTGTTGGATTAAAAACTA
The DNA here is from genome assembly GCA_949128115.1 of Anaspis maculata. Classification (NCBI taxonomy): domain Eukaryota; kingdom Metazoa; phylum Arthropoda; class Insecta; order Coleoptera; family Scraptiidae; genus Anaspis; species Anaspis maculata. The sequence continues at coordinate 53,314,530 of OX421961.1, read as the reverse complement.
AAAAACAAAAGAAATAGAATGGCATCACTATATTTGAAAAATAGAGATATAAAAACCCCATTAAAGTTTCCCTCGAAACTTCAACTACTGTAACCAACCTTTTGAAAAAAAAAATGAATATATATTTACCGTGTGCCTTGTGCAGAAGGTCTAGTGGGCCCCTTTTGTTTGTTCACTGTTGTTTGAAGCCCTGCTGAGCCCCCCTTATGTTTTTTGTAGCTTTCAGAACTCCAGCTAAACCCTTTTCGCCTTCTTGTGGTATCCAAAACCCCATTGGACCCCCTTGCCCCCTCAATATCGTCTGAAGCCCTGCTGAGCCCTCTTGCGCCATTCCGTTGCTGTCGGAGCTTAAGTAAGCACCCTTGTGCTTTGGTGTGATATTCGGAGCTCGATCGCGGGTCCCCTTGTGTCTTTATTCGGGCTTTCAGAATCGCAGTATAGGCGGCCCCCTTTTGCTTTCTTGTGTTATCCAGGGCTTATTGGTCCCCTTGTGTCTTCAGTGTCGTTTTACACCGTGCTGAGCCTCCTTGCATTTTTCTGGCCCCCTTGTCTCCAAGTGTCGTTGAAACCCTGATGAGCCCCCTTATTGTGTTGCCCAGGGCTCCATTTGGACCTCTTGGTATGTTCAATGTCATGTGTCTTGCTGAGCCCCCTCCATTCGTGGCTTTCGGAGTTTTAGCAAGCACTCTTGTTCCCTCGCTTCTTCCCTTATATGGCAGCCGCAGAGCCCTATCGGGCCCCGGCCTCCTTGTGTCCCTATTTATCGTTTGGAGCCCAAGTGAAGCCGCCTTGTGATTCTACGACCTACGACGTGATATTGGCGCGCTCGTGTGTTGACTAAAGGTGCCCATTCACTAGGGAACCCGGTTGGCCAACCCGGTTGGTCCGTGTTGGCTGTCAGGTTGACACGTTTTATTGCTTTGCCCACACACTGGCGAACCGTGTTGGCGAACTGGGTTGGCGAGCGCAGTTCTTTGGATAGTTGATGCAGACGAAGTCATGAACGGATCAAAAAGAAACTTACTGGCGCTATGTGTCATACAGGAAACCATTGAACAAAACAAATGTCGGTAAAAAAAAGTCGACACGCAAAATTGTATTTCTTCAAGAAACGCAACATCGGTCTAACGACTCAAAAATTAGTCGAGAAAAGGTAATTTATTTTCAACTTTGAAGAGCTATTATATTCTTAAGTAGTTACGTACTTACGTCCGTTACTTTTACAAATATGGTTCCCAGAGTGAATCTTCACCTTCTTAGATCCTCTATCGACCCTTGAATTTAGGCGGTTGAATTTTAAACGTCCTGTATACACCTATAGGTAGGTACCAGAAATAAGTTCAAAAACGGTTTATGACCGTTAGGTACCTACTTCGGCGTCTGCCTACTTACCTACCTGCCTGTTTGTGTCCACTTACCTACTACTCACGTATCTACCTACCCACCCCCACCCAACTACCCACCTCCACCTACGCACCTACCTACCCACCCCCACCCAACTACCCACCTTCACCTACGCACCCACCTAATTACCTACCTACTTACCTACCTACATCGACGTAAGAATGCATCTGAATACAGATTACAAATCAGGCGTAGAATCGCGAATTTTTGAAGGTTTTCTCTTTTCTCATACATAGCTTTTCATCCTGAATCCACAAGACGCGAGAAACTATCAGTGTTGCAAAAAGGAAATGGTTCCTAACTCTACACATTATTTCTTGATGAATTATTGAGCCTTGCGTTTGCGTCCGCCCCTCTCCCCGCATCTTGCCGCCTTGATGTGTAACACGACTGCAATGTAGCAAAAACAAAGGCAATCAAGTAGGTACCTACCTACTGTAAATTTCTGATTTCTTGGATTGAATCAAGGTATCCTGTATCACATGTACCTATATTACATACACTGACATGAATAAAATGTCATTCCCTCGCAGATATTCTTTTTCATAACCGTATCAAAAAGACAAAGTATCTAATCTACTTCGATGATAATTGATCACTTATGTCTAATTTATATCAATATTCCATCAAATAATTCAAATACCGTGATTAGCCGTAGTAACTATCCCTGATGTTGGTTGTTATGTTGGCCAACTTACCCATTCACTAACGAACCCAACAACGAACCCAACCGCGTTTTCAAGCTCGCTGGAAAACCGGCCAACTTGGTTGGGTTGGTGTTGGCGCCAACCACACACTAGCCAACATACGGCGAACCCAACCGGGTTGGCCAACCGGGTTCCCTAGTGAATGAGCTTCTTTGTCTTTTTGATACGGTTATGAAAAAGAACGTCTGCGAGGAAATGACATTTTATTCATGTCAGTGTATGTAATATAGGTACATGTGATACAGGATACCTATATTCAATCCAAGGAATCAGACTACATTACAGTCGCGTTACACATCAAGGCGGCAAGATGCGGGGAGAGGGGCGGAGGCAAACGCAAGGCTCAATAATTCATCAAGAAATGTGTAGAGTTAGGAACCATTTCCTTTTTGCAACACTGATAATTTCTCGCGTCTTGTGAATTCAGGATGAAAAGCTATGTATGAGTAAAGAGAAAACCCCCCAAAATTCGCACTTCCCCGCCTGATTTGTAATCTGTATTCAGATGCATTTTTACGTCGATGTAGGTAGGTAAGTAGGTAGGTAATTAGGTAGGTGCGTATAGGTGGAGGTGGGAGGTGGGTAGTTGGGTGGGGGTGGGTAGGTAGATACGTGAGTAGGTAGGTGGACACAGGCAGTAACGAACGTAAGTACGTAACTACTTAACGGATATAGCTCTTCAAAGTTGAGAATAAATTACCTTTTTTCGACTAATTTTTGAGTCGTTAGACCGATGTTGCGTTTTTTGAAGAAATACAATTTTGCGTGTCGACTTTTTTTACCCACTTTCGTTTTGTTCAATGGTTTGCTGTATGACACATAGCGCCAGTAATTTTTTTTCGATCCGTTCATGACTTCGTCTTCATCAACTATCCAAAAAACTGCGCTCGCCAACCCAGTTCGCCAACACGGTTCGCCAGTGTGTGGGCAAAGCAATAAAACGCGCCAACCTGACAGCCAACACGGACCAACCGGGTTGGCCAACCGGGTTCCCTAGTGAATGGGCACCTTAACTTGCTGCAAGCAAAATAAATGCCTGAAACTACTTCCTTCCCCTTCCCTTCTTATTCTTCTGTCCTCCTAACTGAAAATAAGCAGGCATCAGGGTTGCTAAGTTCCGTAGACATCAATACTGTGTGGTTCCGTGACTATTACGGACGTATTCGTATAGATAGCACTAATAATCGCAGCAAGATCCTGAAGTTGTGTATTGGAGAAAACGTAGACGGCGGTGGCTTGTTTTTATAGTTTATTTCGCACTTAATGTTTATGTCGTTTATAATTGTATAATTTGTATAATGCGTATGAATGCATGTAAGCGTATGAGTGTAATAGACTTGAATAGTGAGAATAGGAGAAATAGGAGAAAAATAGGAGATAAATAGGACGTTTTAAATTTGTGTCCACGTATTTATACACTTCCGGTGAACCACCCTCTCCCTGCCATCCTCTGCAAAGCAGGGTGCAAATAGAGCGGTACCAACACAAGGAATGTGTAGGAACTAGAATACTGTACTATGAACCAGAAGGAACTAGGAGGAACCCGACATAGCCGGCCCCCTTGAACCCTTTGGGTTCAAAGTTTTATACAAATACAAAAAAGTATATGTGAAGTAATAACAAAGTGTGAAGAGAATTGAATGCCTTAATAACTAACTTACGTACTAAAGTTAGGTACAGAGATTAAAGCTAAAAAGATTTTGTATACAAATTATTCACGAGAATATATGAAAAATAAACGAATTTTAGAGTCTTTGTTTATACAGATAAGATGTCGATGTGTTCACTCTGTCGATTGTTTTTCACTTCTGAATGTTCGATTTTAATTGTCCTCAATAGGCAGACGGCATAGGTTTTTCACAGCGCGTTTTGTTTCACTGCCGTTCGGAAGTTTCACTGTAACCACTCTTACAACATCATCAGTTCCTGGGTGAAGTTTTGTGATGCGACCGCGAGGCCATTGTAGAGGTGGTTGATTGGTCTCCTTCAATAAGACAAGCGTGTCTATTTTCAGCTGGGATTGATCATCTCGTCTCCACTTGCTCCTTTGCTGGAGTTGACTCAGATACTCGTTGCTGAACCGCTTCCAAAAATGCTGACGCATTTTCTCCAGGTGTTGGAAATAGTTGAGGTTTGTTGGTACATTGCATGTCAGATCAGGTTGAGCTGGTGCGGTTAGTGGCTCTCCAATTAGGAAGTGTCCAGGAGTTAAGGTTTCAAGGTCTGTAGGATCGTTGGTTAGGGGAGAAATTGGCCTTGAGTTTAATACAGCTTCTATCATTACTAAGAGTGTGTAGAATTGATCATAGTTTAGAATTGTTTCCCCGATTACTCTCTTGAAATGGAATTTGGTTGACTTTACTGCTGCTCCCCAAAGTCCGCCAAAGTTTGGACTTTTTGCAGGAATAAAGTGCCATTTAATTGGCTCGCTAAGCTTGTTTAAAACCTCTTGCTGAAAATGTTCGGATTTGGAAAAATTGTAAATTTCTTTGAGTTCTCGGTTTGCGCCGCGAAAGCACGTCGCATTGTCTGAATAAATATCGGTGACATTACCTCTTCTTGAGATGAACCTTTTGAGTGCATTTAAAAATGATTCAGTGGATAGACTAATGACTACTTCTAAATGAATACCCAAAGTTTTTGTGGAATTGTCTGCATCTAGATTGATAATTGAATGTGGTTCTTTGTTTATTGATTTATCAAGAATTTCAGGTGCGTTGGAGGCCCACTTTCGCAGGTCAAAACCTCCACGCGCTAAAACTGTGGTTAGTTGTTCTCGAAGGACCTTTGCATCGTGTATTGAATTTGTTCCAGTGAGACAATCGTCCATAAAGAAATCTCTCTCTATTACAGAGCATGCCTCTGGAAAGTTTTGTTTTTCCTCAATTGCCAATTGACGTAATGTCCTCATGGCAAGGTATGGAGCACAATTTGTGCCGTATGTTACGGTGGATAGTTTGTATATTTCGATAGGTTTGTTTATATTTTCTCTCCAAAGAATTAATTGATAATTTGCGTCTTCATCATGCACTTTTATCTGACGGAACATTTTCGCGACATCAGCGCTCAGAACATATTTATAGGTTCGAAATCTGCATAAAATTGAGAATAGTTCTTGCTGCAAATTTGGACCTGTCATTAAAACATCATTGAGACTAAGGGGTTTTGAACCTTTAGCTTCGCCTTTGACACTGGCGTCGAATACTACCCTAGTGCTTGTAGTAGTTGAGTCTTTGAAGACTGCATGGTGTGGTAGGAAAAATGACTTCTCAGGGTCAATTGTTTTTTGATTTTTGATTTGTTCCATGTGACCCAGTGTGAGGTACTCGTTTAGAAATTTAGTGTACTCAAACTTGAGCTCTGAATTTTGACTTAACTTGTGCTCTAAGTTATAAAAACGTTTTAATGCGATTGCTTTGGATGAACCGAGTTCGTCTTTGTTTGATTTGAATGGTAGTCTTACCGAAAATCGACCATCGCATAGTCGTTGGTGTGTTTTTACGAAATGATTTTCGCAAGCAATTTCTTCTTGCGATTTCGGAATTTCCAAATTTATGGTTTCGACTTTCCAGAAGTTTTCCATTGTCTCGTTAAGAGTGGTTGAAAAATTGCAAGATTGTGCTTTGTTGCTTGTTTGGATGTTTGGAGGTAGAGAACCTCCCAAGATCCATCCAAATTCGGTGTTTTGGATGTGGGGGTGATCTCGATTACCCTTTATAAACCCGTTACAAATAATATCCCAGTAAATATCTGCACCCAACAGTAGATCTATTGGTGCCGAGATATTGAAGTTTGGGTCTGCCAGTTCGATGAATTGAGGAATTTTTATTTGAGAAATGGTGTACTGAGGTAAATTTTGTGTTAGACTTTCAACGGTGAGAAACTTGACCTTAGTGATAAATTTGTTTTTATTGTTATAAAGTTGCAAATCAGCACCTTTTTTGACATTTGTAATGGTGAAGCCAATACCTTGAATGGGAATATTTATTTCTTGTAGTGGAATTTCAAGAATTTTACACAAAGAATTACTGATGAATGAGCTTTGGGATCCATTGTCTAGGATTGCCCTACATGAATGGAAATGTCCTCTTTTGTCTTGAATTTTGACTAAGGCAGTTGAAAGCAGCACAGTCTGAATGGATTGAATGTTATTGTTTTTTTCAATTGAATGATGCACTGACGGAATGTCTTGATTCGTATTGGTGATTGAATTGGTAGCTTCAGTAGCTGAATGTGAATTTGTGTGATTTTCATTTTGATTTGGATTATTTTGATGATGCAACAAAGTGTGATGACTCTTTTTGCAGTGTTTGCATTTGAATGGATTTTTACAATGTTGAACCGCATGATTGCTTCTTAGACAATTTATGCATAGCTTAGAGTTTTTACAAGCGTTGTATCTGTCTATGACTGACAGAGTTAGGAATTTTTCGCATTGATTGATTTTATGATTGGCACCTCTGCAGAATGCACAATTGAATTGTTTGTCTTGTTGATTTTGAGTAAAATAGATCACATTGGGTGACGCCTTTTTGTTGAATGAGTAATTATTATTGTATTGTTTTGAAGGATATTGATTATTCGAATATACTTTATGATTGTTTGTATTAATTGACATGTTGTTTGTAGCTTCTAGTGATTCTAGCAGCTGACTTCTAGTTTTCAAAAATTCCAAAAGTCCAGATAATTTGGCTATTTCCGTTTTGAGCGTGGCTTCATACTCGCGTTTGGTAATGAAGTCCAATTTTGATGTGATTATTGGTACGATGAGAGCATCGTAGTAATCGGCTGGATCCGTGATTATTGATTTTAGAGCTTCGATGTTTATAACCAAATCATCTCGAAATTTCTGTAAACTTGCGTGACCCTTATTTATTTGGGGATGGTTTATGATGGCACACACATGTTCTTGTACAATTAGGCGTTTGTTGTCGTACCTTTCTTCCAATGTTTTGAAAGCAATGGGGTAATTGTTCTCGGTAACGGACAATGATTCAATTGTACGAGCGGCATCTTCTTTCAAACAAGATTTCAGGTAGTGAAACTTTTCAATATTGTTTAAACTGGGATCTCCATGGACTAGACCCTTGAATGTGTCATAAAACGACGACCATGTTGAATATGTCCCTTTGAAAATTGGCAGGTTTATTGTGGGCAATGGTAATTGCCTTTGTCGGCTATTACTATTACTTTCGGAAATCTGTTGTATTTGTTGTGTATTCGATTTTTGTACCTGAAGGGTAGAATTTGTTTGAATGTCTTTGATTGCGACAAGTGTATCGTAGTATTGTTTATCTACTGAATCGGTTTCTAACTCATGTTTGTCTTGATTAGATGGTGTGTCTATTAATTGAATTTTCATCTGAGTATCGGTGAAGCCATCGTATAGTTTATTCAGCTTTTCTACTCTCACATTTATTTGATTGATACCATCTTCAGCTTTGAAGTTCTTAACAAATGAAGCGAGTTTAGTTATTTGGCCTTTTATTATGCCACGTTTTTGGATAAGAGCAGTCAGTTCTTTCAGAGAGTCTTTTACTTTTTCGTCCGTCATTATGAATTTGATTTGGAGTTATGAGTAACTGTATTGAATTTGTTTATGAATCTGCGGAACGAATTAGTAATTTCGATTTTGTTCATTAGATTATTGGCAAAATACTTGAATTTAAGGTTTTATTTGCTTAATTTGGTTTGATTTAGCGAATTTGTTTTGATAGATGGCCTTGGATTTTAGTGGATTTTTATGGATTAATATGGATTGGATTATTGAGCCACTTACCAGTTAGACGTCTTCTTCTGCATGTATTGGGTTAGCCGCTAGTTTATCCCTGGATTCGCAATGATTTCGCAGGCGGATGGGCTGGATTTTTCTGGTTCTGCTTTCTGCTTCGATTATCGATTTTGCGTTTTACTTCGATAGCACTGATTTCCGGTTCGATATCCTGGCTCGACTGGACCAAAACTATGTGTGGTTCCGTGACTATTACGGACGTATTCGTATAGATAGCACTAATAATCGCAGCAAGATCCTGAAGTTGTGTATTGGAGAAAACGTAGACGGCGGTGGCTTGTTTTTATAGTTTATTTCGCACTTAATGTTTATGTCGTTTATAATTGTATAATTTGTATAATGCGTATGAATGCATGTAAGCGTATGAGTGTAATAGACTTGAATAGTGAGAATAGGAGAAATAGGAGAAAAATAGGAGATAAATAGGACGTTTTAAATTTGTGTCCACGTATTTATACACTTCCGGTGAACCACCCTCTCCCTGCCATCCTCTGCAAAGCAGGGTGCAAATAGAGCGGTACCAACACAAGGAATGTGTAGGAACTAGAATACTGTACTATGAACCAGAAGGAACTAGGAGGAACCCGACAAATACATTAATTCGCCCACCGTAGCTTCAGTTATAGCCCAAAATCTCCCAATCAAAGAAGCGGGGGGGGGGGGAGCGGAGGTAGAATGAACTCGTTTTGCCGGCTTCTTACAAAAATCTTGAAATTACGTTATGCCTACAACATATGATTATACAGGTGCCCCCCAAGGTGTCCCATTTTTCAACGCTCACTATTGGGTTTTCGGAAACGGTAAGAGATACAGAGTCGGTTTAGACACAAAAACGTTGAGCTACTTTATATCACTATCTCAATAATATGTCAATATATCCAAGACATCTTTGGTGGTTTTTGAAATATCCCGAAAAAACTGAAAAATGTCGAGGTCAAAAATTTTAAGTGACTTCTTTATTAATGAAAGCTATCAATCTAAAAATTGGTATCTTGATATTATTTGCATCTCTTTCCGTTTACCGTTTCCGAGATCCGAGGGCCATTTTTGGATTAGAGACCCGCAAGTCACAGTGTCGACAGAGCATCATGAGGTGCATAGTCCTTGATAAAAAAAGATCGGCAAATGCGTATTAACGAAAATACAGCCCTTCAAAGTGAAATTTTGGCTGCGGCTGCCAGCTTCGGGCATAGCTGGGACGCTTCGCGTCCCGCCAGCTATACATTGCCCTTAGCAGTAATAACGCATTTCCCGTGTCGGTATGTAATATACCTACTATTTCTCATAACCATCAATTACCAGCCATATGTAATGTAACTAGATATTGGTTATATTACCTACGTTCACCCCTTGTGTGATTTTGTTGTCTGGGAGTCAGTGGCATACCTAGCGTATTTGGCACCCGGGGCGGACTATCCTGTAACACCCCCCTCCCCCTAAACCTACCTCGAGAATGAGCTGGAGACTGCGTAGTGCTAGTGACACCCCCTGTGCCGAATTAGGCAATTTTGCGCCCTTAGGTTTTTATAATCGAAAAATCGCGCCCAATTGGTGACATGGTATTCTTTGACATAGAAAAACGATTTCTCAACGAAGCGGAAAAAATACGAATAGTGACTAATGCGAGAAAAAAGCGCCGCAGACAAATTTGTTTCGGAAGATGGGTCTTCACCACATACTTGAATAGCTATACCGCGCAAGAGAGACGTCCGACACTTGTAATAATGGGCGCCCCCATCTTGATGGTTATTTAGGGACTTTGGGTGGTGTGGACTGGCACCACTTCGCTACTTGGCCACTTGACTAAGCACGACATTATTTTGCTTCTCCCTCAAAGTACCTACGTGGAATCAACACTAATAACATCAAGTGGGAATCAACAGGTGAAGAAAAGGTGTGCGATCATTCCAGCATCCAAAAGTTCGGTTAACTACGTGAAGTTTATTTATACTGTCAAAAAGCTGTCACTTGACGTTTCGTTTACTGAGAGTACAGTGACTGCCAACCATCTAACTCGATGTGAGTATTTCGTAATTTCAAGAAAACTAAATACACTTAAGTGGTTGTTGGCAGCGTTTTTATTTATACAAAACTACCTTTTTTTGTTTCCGCGATTATGAATTATTTTAGAATTATTTAAGGGTGCCTCATTAATGATTGTGAATGCGTAGGTATTACATTATTTAGCCAACAACTGGCTCATAGTTCGATCGTCCATTTCTACCCCTAAAGTGACAAATAATAATCAATGACTTTGATGATGGACGCGCTATCGGAGTCAATCCATTTCCATTAATAGGAGTAGGAGGAGGGCGTGAATTATTACTGATAAGTAATGACTTTGTTATTGTTACAGTTTTTAGAATGACGTGTATCATACATAATGCTTACCCATGGTCGCCGTTTGGGGGGAGGGAGTCTGTTGAATTTTTTCGCAGAAAAAATGATATTTTATTATGTTGACTTAAGTTTATCTTTGAAAATATGGAATATCATCGACATCAATTCTTTTCTCAACACTCAGTACTCTTAAGCTGCATTTTCGATACGGTAGTACTGTCGTGTGGACTATCGTGTGGCTGTGTGGTCCCTTAAGGACGGTGTTGAATTGGTAAAATAAGCCAGAATACACCAGAAAAAACTACACCGAAAAAAATTTAAGTGAGCACTGAAGGCTCTTGGAACACCAAAGACACCTGCCGCTGACGACTTTCTCAAGTTTTTTTTTTTAATTACAGGTCGGTCGGGTCAATGTGCAGTTTTCAAGTTGGATTGCAGCCTGGCTTCAGTATTGTCGATAATCTTCATTCTTCGTACTGCGTGTTTCGCAGTACCGCAGTATGAAATATGTAAGTTGCCCAAAGCGCCAGGGCTTCATATTTTTGGCGATTTTTGACGTCAATTTTCAAAGCCACTTAACTTCCGTCAATGCCTACTCCATAGAAAGTGTTACGGATTTCGCGTTTCGGTTCGTTTATAATTGAGACGGTCGTTTTAAAACACACACTGTTTTATTACTGCGTACATACTACATACTATAAAAATACACGTCAACAATTACTGCTTGCGATTGAGTAGATCGCTTCAACTTCTCGCTGTTATCGCTCTCGATTGAATACTAGCCCGTAGGCCGAGGTTCGGTGCTTTTTATAGCTCCGACTATTGTTCTGGAATTTTTCACTGGTCCTCTAGCAAATTCCACAATGACCCGGCATACGGTTTCCAGGCGATTCTCGAAAAATCCCAAACCCTCGCATGCATTACCAACGTGCTGTGAAGGCGGCACCCCGCCAATTGGACAGACGTGTCCTACTCGGCTGTTGAAGTCTCCACGTAAATTTCAACGGTCCAAACGTTCGTGTATGTTCTGGAATGCACTAGAGCTTCGCTCTTGTACACTGCGATCTAATGTAAACAGTCTAGAAAGACTGGGTGTGCTCCAGAATGCACGCAAGAATCGCCGCTCTTTACAAAAGTTGAAGTTTTGTTCGAGATTATCATTTTATTTTGCCAATAATTATTAACTATACCGTTTTGTGCTTTGTGAGTAAAATCGTATACATACCTCCGTGGACCGTGGTAAAAGCGTTATTCCAGCTGCGAGCATAGTTAAAGCTAAGTGTCCCGTCAGCTATCAGTGCCCTTAGCAGTAATAACGCATTTCCCGTGTCGGTATGTAATATACAATTTTAGCATTTTTAGCATTTCATGTTCCATGCACATACAAAAAATTGTGAAACAAACAGTTGTGAACTTTCACATTTCACGCTGAAAAAAACCATCACGTCTGACCGATAAATATCTTAGAGGAATACTTATAGTTGTATAAAACTCGATAAAACCTGAATACTAACCCAATGAACGGAAAAGCAGTCCAGTACCAATTGGCATTACTTTACAAGAAACAACCGGTGACATTTTCTGACACTTTATCAACTGGTTTTTGAGGAATTTTTCGTGCAAAAGTAAACGGCAAACTGACACGGTGACACAAAAACGAAGTCCTTTCAGTACTTCATCATATAAGAAGACGTTCCGCTGCAATGCTGGATTGCTGGAATATCCATGGCTGGAATCAAAAACTGTTTGTTTATAGACAATGTGCAATCAATTCTTCTACCTAACATGTCTGGTCACGCGTCACAATCTTGTTTTCAATGTGACGTTTTCATCCTTATAAAACAAAAACACAATATTATCAACATTATGCGTAATATACTCATACCTACTTTATCGTAATTTATAACTGCCACTTCATGGATTTGCTCAGCAGTTTGCTTATTATTATTTTTCTTTGATAAAGAATGAATTTATGTTCGTCAGTGTAGTAAGTGTACGAAGTGTTGATGTAAAAAATTGCGAGTTTTCTAACCTGCCACTTTAGGTGTGGTAAAAGGTAAGTTAGATAAATTTATATTAGAAATATGTACTACATTTCCTTTTTTGTCAGCATTGTATCTGTCGTGTGATCAATTGAATTCCTAAGATTATCATTTTTCACCCCATGGTTGGAGCTAAGAGTAATACTTAGCTCCTGTTGTAATTAGGAACAGCGTGCAGTTTAAATACGTATGACTAAATTTGAATTTTTAGCGCCTTTTTTACAATTTTGGATAATTGCTATTAGCCCCAGTTTGCCGTCCGACCGTCCGTCTGCCCATTCTGTCACGTATCTCCACCTAAACGAAGAGTCGTCGAACCGTATTTTTTTTAATTACCAACTACAACTAAGTATACTACCCCTGAGCAGTGCATAGGCATAAAAATTTCACCCAAACTTCGACCATCTTGGCTAACCGTATTGAGGCTTCTTCTGCTTAATATTTTTATTTCGCGAAATACGAACTTCCGGACCAGCGGGCTTCGGATAATCGAGCTTCCACCAAACGAAGTGTGCACGTACACGGATTTCCAGTAATCCGCATAATGTTTATATTGAATTCAACTTTTCCTCAAGGATATATTTGAGGACCTACTTACCTAAAAAATCACTTTCTGCATGAGCTGAGTAACTTAAATCTCAATCGTTTTAAAGTAAGTGCCTATACATACCTATGTACCATGCGCCTTTTTGCCGCATTTTTTGTTATAATGATTGGATTGGACGATTGGAGGATTCTATCAATTCGTTCTTTTTTTTATTCGTTTATTTATTTTTTTTCATTGATACATCAATGATAGAATGTATGAATGTATGAGCACCTAGCATAAGTCCATAAGTAGGTATATGAAAATAAATATATGAGCAGGGAATTCTAATTGTTGAATTTAGGGTTTAAGAAAACTGAGCTGAGCCAAGGAGAAAACTTTGTGGGGGAGGGATGTTACATTACATGGAAATTCGCGTGATTTATTATCTTGTTCATTTATTTAGCGCCGCTTTGGTTGCTATGCCCGTAGCGTCCTGACGCTGAGCGTCTTTGTGTGCCAAAACATTGCCAACCCTGCTTCCCCTGTCGTCCCTTGAAATGTACATCCTAAGATCGAGGAGGACCCTATCCCGGGGATAATGCGAGTATCGTGGCAAACGTTTTCATAAATTCGCTGCCGACTGTGACCCTCTAGGTCTTGACATCACCCGGTCTATCCTAATCTAGGTATATCTTGTAGTTTTGTATTGTAGGTACCTATACTCTTCGTTTCGTTGCTACTCTACTACTTATGCTTTAATCAGTAAGATATTATGGGACTGGGGCATTTCAGAAATGTGGAAAGGTGGTAAAGACGGGGGTGGGGAGCGTGTGAATTGGGGGCAACTGGTGGCGGCGTCTTGTGCCCGGGGGCGGTCGCGTGGAGGCGCGCGCCAAATCAATTAAAAAATTGTAAAACAATGAGAGAGCGCTTCGCGCGAGCGTTGAGCGGCGTAAAACGGGCTTGCGGCCCTACGCCGCCGACCCCTCCGCCCGCCCTCTCCTCCTTTAGAAGGCTCTCGGGCCGGTCGCTCAAACAACTGTCGTGTACTAAACCGCTCGACTCTACTATCCGCGATATTACGCCGGCATCACATAAAATGGAAGCATCCTGAGTCGATACTCGCCGTCCCAGCGGCGGCGGGACCCGGTCATGGCGCGGGTGGCGGCGGCAGCATCCGGGCCGAGGTGCACCGGCGGCCGTAAACACAAAGAATGAGAGCTCAGCAGCCAGCACCAGCGGCCCAGCCATTCGATCTTTTAATCTTTACATGCATTATGATTGCTTGTATCTACCTATATCTACCTATTGCACTTAGCTCGTTATCCAACAACTTAACTTGATGATGATTGCATCAGCAGAGCAAATTTACAGATATATCAACAGATGGCAGACAAATCAAAATAATCTTCGGAATAAAATTTAATCGAACTACCTTTTGGACGAGGTCTCTCCTCGATGGCGCTAGAAATGAATGAAATGAATAATGAAATGAAAATGAAAATCATAATGAAATCTCGAGTGAAATCTTCACCCTGTTGAGTGCACTACTTAACTACTTGATTTCGTGTACAAGAAACTGGTGGTAGAATACTTTGAGGAACCATAATAATACCTGAGTAAAAAATTTAAAGGGCACGAAATTCAGACTGTATCAAAAGAGCGGCAAGAGAAATGGTCCCTTCAAAAATAGAGCGTAATAAAGAGCGCTTGAAGAAACAGCGAGTGTAAAACGAGCGCTTGGAAAAACAGCGAGTGTAAGAAGAGTACCCACATACCTGAAAAAAAAAACATCAGCGATTGTATTGAGAGCCCGGTATACAGGGTGTTTCAGTGACCTTGCATAAAATTTCGGGAGGTGATTCCTCTCAAAAAAATACGCAAGTCGAAAAGTGAGAGTAACATTTTTTTTAAATTGCTTCCTAAGGGAGTTACAGCTCCTCAGAGGTATGAAGTGAAACAGAGTTTTCAATTATTTGTTCAAGAACCATCAAGAAAAGCAACTTCAAATTTAGTGTAGGAAGGTTTTTCAACAGTAAAATTGTACATGCAAAATTTTAAATAAATCTGGCTAGTGACGGCGGAGTTAGGCTGGGTTGGGGTAGGTTGAACTGTCAGAAAAAAATTCTGCAATCCGTTCGTATTTTTGTTCACACATTTGGACAGTTCGTTTATCAACAATGGGGTGTTATTGTTACGAAGCTCGCGACCATCCCGGCTCTTTCCAGAGAAATCTAGATTTCCGTGTTGCATTCGGGAAGCATCGAGAGACTGCAGCGGTAGGTCACGACACGTCGAGACTTCTGGTGGAGGTGCCGTAGGAGGTACAGGGTGATCACGCGAGAATCACCCCCCCTACTGGAGGCTTCCCTTTTGAGATAATTTGAAAGGGAAAAAACTTTTCTTGGACAATTTTTTCTGTAGATTTCAAAATTGGGACCTATAATTTTTTACAAGCTACAAACTTTTTCTGTTGATGCGACACCCTGTAAGTATATTCGAATTGCAATCGATGTAGTTTTTCATCCTGAATACAAATATACCGTCCGTTTTCTATTTTAGGCCCCAGCCCGTAGCATCTTTATTATGAATTTCACACCCGATATATTATATATTTTTGAAATCAGAAAAACAAGATCTATCTAGTGATGATATGTCAAATTATTTTTGACAGATGTCATTTTTTGACAAATGACAGAATAGTACTTGTGATACATCATTTTAAAGCCTATTAAATTTTGAGGAGAACTGTGTTTTTATTTTTGAAATAGGGTGTCTTTTTTAGCTTCTAGGGGTCGTTCAATAGGAAAAAATGTCAATTTCAGAAATAGCCACTCAATAAGTAATAGGTATTTTGAAAATTAACTAATGGTGATGATCTGATTTTTTAATTGTCCAAATTATTGGGGAACTTTATAAACACCTTGGCCCGTATTCATATCCCACTTTTAAGCCACATTTAGCATGCCTCTAACAAAAAGCGCTCGGCCACCTGATAAAATCGGTCGTATTCATAGGCCACCTTTTACGTCCTGTTAGGGCCCATCTAACTAAAGGGGGTGTTGATTTGGCAACGTTGTGAAATGTACTCAAAACTACCTACCCGAAGGTGGACGCAGGTAGGCAAGAACCCCAAGCCGCTTTCGTTTTGCGCCGGGAGCCGCTCCGGGTAGATCACTAGATAGAGAAAGTAGATACATACACCAATCACGGCCCAGCTGGATCTGTTTTCTTTGTCTAGTGATTTACCCCGAGCAGCTCCGCCTGGCAAAAGGGAAGTGCTGGCAACTCTTGTTACATTGATGTACTGCGTATTGCATGAAACCTCGCAAAAAACTTTCAGGGAGTTTCTTCCACAGTTTCAAGGATACCGGCCTGGATCTGTTAACTTAACAAGTGGACACCTCTTTCGACTGTTTTGTGCAAGTCGTCCCCGCCTTGAGTACAGTGAATAGTAAAGGAGTATAACCGAAAGGGACATCCAGAGCATTGCGCACTTCCTGCATTTCGGCGGCATGCTTCATTAATTCAATTAAATCAATATTTTAGAAAGAAAATGTGATTTTCGTTACACTTCCCAAGAACACACAGCATAGCTTGTAGGTTAAATGGACTCAAAACACGCCTGTTGGCACATTTGGATCCCATCTAACTTGACGCATGCGTGAGACCATCCAAAATCGCTTAAAGACACGTAAAAGAGACATATGAATAGACGCGTCTCTAAACATCCCCTTTTAAGACGACTTTAGAGACGCCTGTTTAAAGTGATGATAGAGGCGCGCTAAAACCACGTATGAATACGGAAATGTTAGAGGCGCATCTTTAAAACCGCTTCTAACGCTAAAAGGGGGATATGAATACGGGCCCTTATCTTTCGGGTAGGCTCATAGAAACTCGAGGGCGGTCATTTCTGGCAAGCTCGGATGTCATCGCGTTGGGCCGGTGGTAGTTCCAATTCACTGATCGTCGAATCTTTCATTCAAGGAACAAGGAGGCGGTCATTCGAGCAACTTCTTCAGGACATTTTTTGTTTCATTGTGAATTATTAATCATTATTATCATTAGTTTACATTAAAAATAGGTACCTGCTTTTATCTATTTACTTATTATGTATTTTTGAAATTCAACATTTTTTTTCCTATTAAAAGACCCCTAGAAGCTGTAAAAGACACCCTATTACAAAAATAAAAACACAGTTCTCCTCAGAATTTTATGGGCTTCAAAATGATGTACCACAAGTAATATTCTGTCGTTTTTCAAAAAACGACATCTGTCAAAAATAATTTGACATATCATCAGTCGAAAGATCTTGTTTTTGTGATTTCAAAAATATATAATATATTGGGTGTGAAACCCATAATAAAGATGCTACGGGCTGGGGCCTAAAATAAAAAACGGACGGTATACCACAGTGTTGAGTTATTTTCAAAGGAAATTCTCAAAAATACTGTAAAACTGGCCTGAATTTACGTTTATTTGGCTGAAAAAGTTCTTAAATTTGACCCCACAGTTTTTTTTCTAGTGCTAGGCTTATATATTCAAGTTTTAAAAGAAGATATCTTTCCAAAAAACAAAATCAATCAAATTTGGGAAATTTTCTATTGAAATAAACATGAATTTAGGCCAGTATTACAGGATTTTCGAGAATTTTTTGACATTTTGCCAAAACGGAAAACTACATCGATTGCAATTCGAATGTACAGGGTGTCGCATCAACAACATAAGTTTTTTTGCGACACCCTGTATATAATAGCTTGTGAAATATTATTTGAAATCTACAGAAAAAATTGTCCAAGAAAAGTTTTTTCCCTTTCAAATTATCTCAAAGGGGAAGCCTTCAGTAGGGGGGTGAATTCTCGCGTGATCACCCTGTACGCGTATATTCTCGACGCAGATACCAGAAAAATCCTTGTGTGCTGGAAACACCAACGATCAAACGGAAAGCATCCAGAACCTTCGATGCCACTATAAGAGAGGAACTCGACCTGGCATCGAGAGAGTTGGAATCGAGCGATCGTGGCGTTAACATCTCAAGCGACATTGTGAATTTTTTAGCGATTAATAATTCTGTGCGTTATTTAGTTGTATCGGTAGTAGCTAATAAAGTGCAGTTTGTTTACAAGTAAATCAGCGCGTTTAATTTCGAAATAGGCGAACCCGAATACCGTAACATTTGGTGGCAGAAGTGGATATTTCGAAATTTGGAAATTTCAACTGCTGCTCTCGAAGTTATCGATAAGTGACTACGCCGATTGTCGGAACATTCGAGAAATCGTTTGATGACGACCAGAAGCATGACAAAAAAAGAAACGGAAAAGGCTTCAGCGAGCATCATGGCGATGCTGCAAGAATCGTTATCAACCGGGAGAAAGCTATCGTAGAGGAGGAAGACCACGTTACTTTGAATGTGGAAGGGACGGACATCTGCAACGCGACTGCAGGCGACGATACGCTTCAGCAGACCGTTTCATGCTGAAACGGGGGGCTGCTGATCGAGGAGGTCAAGCAGACCGTTTTAGGCTGGAACGGGGGCTGCTGATCGAGGAGGTCAAGCAGACCGTTCCATGCTGGAACGGGGGGCTGCTGATCGAGGAGGTCAACTTTGTCCTGGAAAGAGTCATGGCAATGGCAACACGGATGGTCTTTCTCGAAGACCGTGCAAAGAGGATTGCAAGCATTTCAAAAGAGTGGACCAGCAGAATGGAACCGTTGGAGTCAAAGCAATCGTTTTTGCAACCCTGAGAAATTGGACTACAGCTGAACTCAGGAAAGAACAACGAGAAGACCCGGCTATTGGTGCACTTGCTGAACGCAAGGAGAATGGTCAGAACAGACCAGAGTGGGCTGAAATCTCTGGTGAAGGGCCCGAATTTGAAGGAGCATCAGGGCTCTTTGGGCCCAATGGAAATCTCTGAAAATAGAGAACGGTCTGCTGAAGCGAGTGTGGGAGAGCCCTGATGGGAAGAAGGAGATAGTTCAATCGGTGCTCCCCAAGAAACGAGTGAAGGAGGTCCTAAAAGAGATGCACGACGGCGTCACCGGAGGACACCTTGGGGTGAACAAGACTCTGGCCAAGGTGCGCGAGCGGTTCTATTGGGTGAACTGCCGGAATGACGTGGAAGCGTGGTGCCGCAAATGTGAAGTTTGTGCGGCCAGCAAGGGACCAAGGACTCGTGCCCGAGCGGAACTGAAGACCTACAATGTTTGAGTGCCCTATGAACGCATCGCGATTGATGTGGTCGGACCGTTCCCGACAACAGAGAGTGGCAACAAGTACATCCTGGTTGCCATGGACCACTTCAGCAAGTGGCCGGAAGCATACGCCTTACCAAACCAAGAGGCTACCACAGTGGCGAGTGTGCTGGTGGATAACCTGATCAGTCGTTTCGGTGTTCCGCTGGAGTTGCACTCGGATCAAGGACGCAACTTTGAATCCAACGTGTTCCAGGGTGTCTGCGATTTGCTTGGGATCAAGAAAACAAGGACTACGCCTCTTCATCCACGGTCCGACGGAAGGGTGGAACGATTCAACAGGACGATGGAGCAGCATTTGTCAAAGGTAGTTGACGAACATCAGCGAGATTGGGACCGTCATTTGCCATTGTTTTTGATGGCATACCGAGCGGCCATTCATGACACAACGGGCGAAACACCAGCCCGGGTCGGGAGATACGTCTCCCTTGCGATTTGCAATTTGGCACGCCAGAGGACGACCCCAAAGCTGTTCCGGAGTATGTCGACGACTTGAAACAGCGGATGCACGACGTCCATGAATTAGTGCGGGACCGGATTCGACTCTCCACCATAGACAACTCTCCACCGACCGGATGAAGACATGCTACGACCTGAAGGCGAATTCGGCAGGATTTTAAGCTGGTGATCTTGTCTGGTTATGGAGAAAGGGGAGGTCACCGAAGTTACCCCGCCTGGGAAGAACCTTACACGGTGGTCAAGAGAATCAACGAGGTTGTTTATCGGATCCAGCGAGCCCCGAGAGCCAAAATGAAAGTTGTTCACCTCGATCGTCTAGCACGTTACGCGGGGAGTAATGTTAAGCCTATTCGGGACGAACAGGCTTAAGAGGGGGTCAGTGCTACGAAGCTCGCGACCATCCCGGCTCTTTCCAGAAAAATCTAGATTTCCGCGTTGCATTCGGGAAGCATCGAGAGACTGCAGCGGTAGGTCACGACACGTCAAGACCTCTGGTGGAGGTGCCGTAGAAGGTACGCGTATATTCTCGACGCAGATACCAGAAAAATCCTTGTGTGCTAGAAACACCAACGATCAAACGGGAAGCATCCAGAACCTTCTATGCCACTATAAGAGAGGAACTCGACCTGGCATCGAGAGAGTTGGAATCGAGCGATCGTGGCGTTAACATCTCAAGCGACATTGTGAATTTCTAAGCGATTAATTATTCTATGCGTTATTTAGTTGTATCGGTAGTAGCTAATAAAGTGCAGTTTGTTCACAAGTAAATCACCTCGTTTAATTTCGAAATAGGCGAACCCGAATACTGTAACATTATATTAAAAAAATGTAGTGATTTTTTTTAGTATTCCGATTGTTTCTGATCTAATTAACCATTGCATGTAATACGCACGGTTATTTCTCCTCTAATTTTGTAGAAAAAATAATTCTTATAAATTCATGACTTTTGTGACTCCTTTGCCGACATTTCAGCGTCTTAAAATCTGAATCAAATTTTGTCAATTTTGATATGCAATTCAAAACTTCAAATCACATGACATTTGTTGTCTGAATTAGAAACGACTGCACTAACGAGAACAATTTTGAAAAAACGTCCTTTGAGTGGCTTTGAGGAAGGCAACCATGACGACCACCAAGCTAGGTTAGCGCCGCAGATCAGTGATCAGTGATCAGCTTCTGGTAGCATTCCTGAATTTTTCTGTGGGCATCCCAACAGGGTTTGTGTCTTGATAAATCGGTTTTTTTTGATCAAATCATCCGGTGTAAATAAATAATAGGTAGGTAGTTATATCTTTCAATACATTACTCTTTTATTTTCAGAACAGCGAAGTCGGCCAGGCCGCTGCAAAACGGCCCTTAGCGGTAAACTCTCGGGTGAAATAAATTTGTTTTTGATTTATGCAAACACTTCAGTCTTTTTAACTCCACCTTCTGCTCCAGGGGTACACGATAGGGGGGTATTGGGAATATTCGAATGCTTTTCAAGTAATTTTAACGTGATTGTAATCAGAAAATTGCACTCACATCCCAACACAAAACACTCCAAAATTTACACAGAAGTTCCCTTATTTTCGCAAATTTGATTTTTATTATCACCATCTGTGACGGGCTAAACTCTAGCCCCAGCGTGGCTGGTGTTGCTGAATGCTGCTGATGCTTGCTTGCGGTAACACTTCACTTTTTTGGGATCAGCTGTTTGTCAGGTTGACAGGCTGACACACTGGGATGTTCGGAGTTCACCGCGTTCCCGATTCCGTACGATATCTAGCGAGAAATTGTACGGCGTCATTTGGCGCCATCTGTTACGCACTCTGGTACCAGTAAGCGCGTGACGTCACGCGAAATTTAATTAATTTTTTTTCGGGGCCTTAATGAACGCAAAAAAATCAAATAAAAAACAAGTGAGCTCTACGAAGGCTCTAGTATTTGAATTCATTTTTTCCCAAAATCCGTGGAACACCCCATTACCACCAATTATCTACTTAGGAATATCGCTAAGACTACTTGGCTTTTAATCCGCTGTCTATCGCCTTATATTCAATACTGCTGTCTAGGCTGAGGACGCTGCTTTATATAGCTCCCGACTAATTATCTCGAATGTTTCAAGGGTCCTCAAGCAAATTCCACAGTGACCCGGCATACAGTTTCCATGCGACTCCCGAAAAATCCTACACATTTCGCGGACATCACCAACGTGCGGTGAATACGGCACCTCCCCCAAAATGAACAGATGTGTCTTAACCCGCCGTCGAAAGCTCCATGTATTTCAATCACCAAGCCATCGCGGATTATTCTGGAAATGTCCAGAGCCCCGCACTTGTACACTGCGACAAGATAATGGGAGTCTAGAAAGATCGCGTGTTATCCAGAATCGCCGCTCGTAACAATATTACCGATGGGGAAAGCAGTGATGGCAACATCAAGATCCTCGGAGCTTAAGGTTGATATGTATAAACTCGGCCATGCCATGACATGATTGTAATTCGCCTGTATTAGTGGTCTATTATCATGCCTAATGGTCACAGGTCTCACAGACATAAGTGTCTGTGGATGGGCCACGCCGAAAGGAGGCACGGCAGCGGCGGGCGGCGAGAAATAGGTATACCTTTTCCGGCCGAAGAGAAGAGCATCGAAAAACATTACCAACGATCCAACGAATCCGCACGGAAATTTGACGTAGATTACGAATAAACAGGAGGCAGATCAATATCTGTAACCAATCGTGAATTACATCCTAAAACATAAAGAGCCGGTGATGGTGGTGGCGGTGTGTGACCCGCCGCGCGAAACGGCGCAACGGCCGCAATCGGCAGCAACAGCACACACAAAAATACCAACTTTGGTGGTGGTGGTGGTGTTGGTGGTGGTGGTGGTGTTGCACTTCCGCTGCCACCTCTTACCACCCCTTCTGAATTATAAATGCATTATAGTCGACTTGGCAGCATAGAATTATTTCCTGCCGTGCATCTCCATATACACCTAGAAGTCCCAGGACACCCACATGTGCGATTCTGGGAAACAAACGTCCAACGTCGAATCGATACCTTTGCCTGTTCAGAGGCTACCCACCGTGAAAAAATACTGCTGCGAAGCGAGCAAGGAGGTCACTACGTAATCCCTTAATTTCGGGTCAAAGAATACGGACGATACAGCAATATACATAAATCTTCGTCATGCCTGTCGCGGGACCTCTCATCAAAGCATCCTCCCTGCAAACGTCATTACAGATAATTTTGATGTATCATGTAAAGTTGCCTTGCAAAATTATTTCACTTTTTAAAACGAAAAAGAAGTCGATGTGAGAAAACAAAATCTGTTGTGGCACTATAATACTTCCGCGACTATAGTACCGTATCAGAAATTTTCTTACTAAAGGCAGGCTGCGGCCTGACCAAATTAGCCTCGGTCGCCTGCCAATGACCAGACCACAGCCTGCCTTGAGTATAAGAAAATTTTTGATCATACAGTATTAAAGAATGTATAATTTTTGTCCGAAACGTCTATCCGATGAGAAGCTGAAATTTGAGGGAAAGATAGAAACAAATTTATAACACTGATTCAAACAAAGACTTTCGATCGCCATTCAATGCTGTGTATTGGGAACCCATTGCAGTGACGATATTCTGTCGTTGAATTGCGACGACTTGTAGTTACTGCATGGGGTGTAAAATTAGAATTAGGGTGTTTCCAAAATGATGATACAAACTTCTAGGGGAGACTCCTCATCAAAAATGGACCAGGAAAAAGTATACCTCTGATGTCCTAAAATGCTCCGTTGAAAAGTTACAGGGTGTTCAAGTTGATTTTTTAAAACTGATGTTTTGACATAAGTTTTGAACCGTTTAACCGATTTTGTTCAAATTTTAAACAGAGTTAGCTGAAATAAGTCTCTATCGAATAATAGTAACATGTTGAGAAAAAAAAGTTCAGGGGTGTAGATAATGGGGGGTGTCCTCATTTTTACTCCCCTATTTTTTACACCCTTAGCTATTTTTCCAAATTGTTCTTATTTTTGGATAATATGGATGTAGATAATAGGGGGAGTGGCTCTTTTTTCTCCCCTATTCCCACCTTCCCGAAGTATTTTTTGAAATTGTTGGTATGTATTTTCGGATTATACGTTCAATTTAGAGAAAAAAGTTACTCTTGCAAAATTTTGATTAGAGGCTTCATTTTTGAGATATCTGGGTTTGAAACTTTGGAAAACATCTCGAAATTCCCACTTTCAAAGGACTGAAAATTAGAACCCAAAAAAACTCACGATTTCTCAGAAATAGGCTCTCTAGAATTTCTAAGTTGATAAACCACTATTTTTTCTGAGAAACGAGAAGTTTTCAGGGAAAAAAAATTGGCCCATTCAAAGTGGCGATTTCGAGATGTTTTTTTAAAGTTTCAAACTCAAATATCTCGAAAATGGAGCCTCTAATCAAAATTTTGCAAAAGTAACTTTTTTCCAAATAGGACGTAGAATCCAAAAATTAGAACAATTTGTGAAAATAGCTAGGGGGGTAAAAAATAGGGAGGAAAATATGACAACACCCCCCATTATCTACGCCCCTGAAATTTTTTTCTAAACACGTTGCTAATATTCGATAGAGACCTATTTAGGTTGACTTTTGTTCTAAATTTGAACAAAATCAGTTGAACGGTTCAAAAGTTATGTAAAAAAATCGATTTTGAAGATTCAACTTGAACACCCTGTAACTTTTCAACGGAGCATTTTAGGACATCAGAGGTATATTTTTTTCTGGTCCATTTTTGATAGGGAATCTCCCCTTGAAGTTTGTATCACCATTTTGCAAACACCCTGTATAATTAATTATTCTTTCTGTAATGATAATTCGTGAATTGAATCAAATACCTAAACTTATAGCATCTCCATAATATTCGAACAAAAAACTGAAAAATTTGTCAGGAAAACTCGACTTTTCCGGAAAAACCTCAACCTTTTCCAAATCATCTCATTGTAAAAGTCGTCAATTAAGGTTCCATTTTAAGCTCTATCGTTAAGGTCCGGTCTCGATAAGCCAGGTCTTATATTTTCCACTGGAAACCCCTCGGAAAATTGCGCCAAGGAATTGTTGGAGAATGTTCAAAATACCTATACCTTTTGGATAAAAAAATTGTGAAAACTTGTTCACGGGATAAAAAGTAAGAAATTTGCAGCTTTTCCAGGCGGGAAAACCACTCAAAAATAATTCAATCTTTTCTTCAACTAGACCTATATCAAACCTGCTAACCTGCACCCAAAATAAATATTTCATGGAGCTTACTGCAGGTCGAAGTTTGCATCTGCAGTTTTTTTTGCTGAGTTCCACGAAATGTTCAGTTTCATTTTGAAAAAATCAGACGTCGGAGTTAAATCCTGCACCAAACGCAGTTCGTCGTGGTCAAAACCATTACATGGTGAGCGACCTTCTAGGGTGGTGACGGCCAGAAAAAAAAATTGTTTTTACAGATTTCACTGATAAAAGCTTCAAACTTCAATTGAATTAGTCGTGTAGGTACCTAAGGCGGCGCCCTTGAAAAATATATCCAACTAATTTTGAACCATGCCCATTTCCCGTCCCTGAGACGCAGAGTGGGCGGCGGGGCGACCTTTTCCAAAAAGGAAGTTTTTTTCACCTTTTGAGGTGGCAGTGTCAAGCTGAAATTGATAAGATTCCATTGCTTAAAAAACGAAGTCGATATTGTTAAACCCGAAGTTAAACGGTTTGGAAGATATGGAAGGTTACGATATTCACTGGAGACAACAACTCGAGAGTAAAACGGTAAAACACAAACCTGGAGACTCCAACTTGACGGTAAGCCACGAACGCGCACAACTGGCGGAGGAGCCATTCGAGAGTTTACCGGATCCATAATAAGCGAAGCTGCTGAACCAAACTGCTCAGTACTCAAAGTGCGCGTTGAAAAAATTCGCTACATTTCATTTTGGTTTGCGCTCCTCATTACCTAACAAGGCTCCGAATATAGCATGAAGGTACAAGGGACTTAGCGTATAGCTTTAAAAATTAGAGGAAGCCAACGGAATTCTGGATAAAAGAAGGCAAGAGTGCTTGCTAAAAGCTCCGAAAGCTACGGAAAAATGTAAGGGGACTCAGCATGCAGGAGTTCAAAACGACAATGAAGATACACCCCCGTGTATACTCACTAAAGCTATGTATAATAGAGGAAGGGAAAAGGAGGCGGACCGGTACCTATATAGGTACTTACTCTGAATGCTATGAAATAATAAGGGGACTAATCAGAGGATGTGTTCTTCAGCGAAGGTGAAAGGTCTAGTTTATTCGAAATTTGAACGTTCATTGTTTTGAGTTGAGCCCAAAATGATTTGTGATTATTTTGATTGCTTAAAAAAAGATCACGTGAGAACCTTTTTGTCTTCTCATCGACGACAAAGCAAAGTTTTTTAATTCTTAGATGTTTGTACTTGTACGCCGTCAAGTTTTCATTGGTTCTGTTGCTCTTATAATATTACATAGGTATTTAGGAAAAGCTCTGTTTCGCATGTTCAAAATCTGTTTGAGATTATCCTTAACCAAGGTGCAGGAGGTTTGTTCACTCTGACCGTCCTAAATAGTGCGTGAGAATCAAATACTGTCATCAGCAAGGACTCCATTGAGAATTTGACTTTTCCACCTATGCCTTGTTCCAAAAAGTTTATTTTGCTCCTTATTGGCTTTTTTTACACCATAGGAGTTTTGCTTCATATATTCAGTTATATTACAATCTGAAAAATTCCCTTTTCACAACACAACATCCAGACCTACTGCGGCCGGGAATCGAACCCGGGAGCTCCACTTGCCAAGCGGACACACATTCCACTCGACTAGTGGACCTATGCCTTGTCTAGAATACCTGAGACATTCCACGGTTTTTCCCTTAGCCTTAGGTAACCATGTGTTGCTGAATTTTTTTCATTGGGTTATTCAAGTTACAAAAAGTCAACATAATAAGTTATGGTCAGATATGAAGTCAATAGTCAATATCCATCATACCTACAGCACTCCCTAGTTCGCGCCAGTTAACAAATATGAGATCAAATAAAGTTGCAAAATATTCCGTGACTCTGATGGCTTCATTTACAATCCGGAAAAAACCGTAGTAACTGATGTATCTAAAAATCAGGTTATAGTTAGTAGTGTTCAACACGTCAACATTTAGATCACCAAGAATGATAACATTACCGTGCGACATCAGCAAATCAGGTATTATGAGATCAAGACATTCAATGAAAGCAGGTAAACTGTCTTGAAGCAGGCCTGTACATAACACCCACTATTAGATTTCTATCCGAGATTCTTACTTTCATCCAAGGCTGTTCAAGACGACCCTTAGTACCGTCGCCAATGTTGAGAGTCACACAAGATAGAACCTATTTCACACAAAGTGCTACTCCACCTCCGACCATCTCTGTCGCTGCGATGCAAAACAATCAAAACATACCCGGAAATTGCTGTCGTTTCGGAAGGTATGCATGATATTATACAGCTCACTTAACACTATATCCCAAAAATCTCCAGAGTCGCTGAGTGGTGATCTTACGTCAAGGTGAGCAATAGAAAAAGCTCGACTGTAATCAGGTGTATCAAGCGATGTCCCCCTGGCCCTAGTGTTGGCCGCTGCTGACGTTGCATTGCTGCTGATTCTGCCGCTGAAATGGCTGCTGATATTGCTGTTGTCGTTGTTGCTACTGCTGTGTAACAATAGTGTTAGAAGGTAGGTCCCTATATACCCCCATATTTCAGGAAATTTGCTCCAGATTCCATTGCAGCAGGAATTAAATCAATATAGCTCGAACAATTCAGTCGTGTGAAACGACAAGAAAAAAAGAGCGTCTGCGTTCTTTTATAAATGCCATAATAATGAAATCCTACCCGGGGCTGATTTATATGCAATTAGACTAAAGCGAAAACTCAAACTATTATAAAACGAATTAAAACCATTAGATTTATTGCATTTTAGCGCGAAATACAAAAAGTGTCTAAAACTTTATGGCTTTCCTCCCAAGAAAGGCCCCATCATCATCATACGCGTATTATAGGTATGGACCACTTTCTCATTTTATTGGATCCGTAGGGGAAGGTGACCTATGATGGCATGCCGTCAAAAATCACGTCATTTTGAGGTTTTTTCACTTTTGAATCAGTACAAACAGGTTGAATTGACAATATTATAATAAGAAAAAGAAAATCGATAATACGAGCAAACAAGAAGACAAGGAAAAAGACCTGGAATTTTTTCTAAAAACAAGTAATTTTGGAAAAAAACTTCGCCCTTGACTTCACCCAGAAAGTTTGCCAGTGAATATTTTTGACATAATACCGCAAATGGACAACTTTAAAAGTCAATAACGACAAATCGTTTCAATTTTTGAAGTAGTCAAGAACTTATGTCTGATGACATACCTAAAGGGCGCTCTATGAAATTACGCAACGCAACCGCAGCCGCAACGCTGACTTCTGATTGGCTCGCAAGCTTTTCGCGTCGTTGCGATGGCTTTGCGAATACCTTGCGAGCCAATCAGAAACGCTGCGCTCTGCGTTGCGGCTGCGTTGCGAATTTTCATAGAGCGGGCATAATACCTATGCCATCAAAGGAACGACTGAGGTATGCCATCATATGAGACTCCAACATTTCCATGGAATCACCTAATTTTTTTCAAGTGAGAATATAAACTAAAATTGAACTTAATTCAAATTACACTACAGTATATCGATTGTATATGCGAAAGGACACACTTGCATTCAGCTTATTAAGAATACAAATGAACATTTACTTCCCCTGAAAATTGTATGAAGGTTTACCAAAATATATACAGGGTGCTTCATGGTGAGATCGACATATAGAGTGAGGAAAAGTAGCGTTTTTCAAGGCGACTTAGGATCTAGCTTCGAAATTTTTCTCACACTCTGCGTTTCGAAGTTACAGTGGGTGATTCATGTATTTTGTCGATTTTTGGCTCGGACATCTTAGGGACGAATTGATAGAATAAAACAAAATTGGGCAGGTAAGTTCTACTACCGTCGATGAAACGAAGAGCTTCACGTCCCCACGATTTGGATTGCCACAAAGACTCTGGAGCCAAGATCCCGTTCGTTTTGACGCCAACGAATAAGCCTAGAGATCCAAAGAGGAAATGCCTTCTGCGTTCGTTCGGCGCAACCCCAGGCTTCTTCATGAAAAGAGAATATTTCTTTACTCTAAATATTTAATTTCAAATGTACTTATCTATTTTTACACTTGTTGAATATAAAATTTCACTCTGCTTCTAATACCGACACTTGATACATTGCACTATCGATAAATTCGAAAATTCCAGTGCCGGATTTTTTTCTTTCTTTCAAGTTTATGTAGCCTCGTGATGAAAACTTGGACGGCCAAAATTTAAGTTCGACCCTGCAGCTTTCGTAGTTAACAAAAAGATCGATGATGCGGTGTATCAAGGGGTAGCACTAGAAAATACCTGTCAAATTTCACTAGATTCTATTACTCCGTTCGCAAGTTATAACGAATTAAAATTTTATTGGGCAAAATATTTAAAGTCATTAATTTTTCCTGGGCACAGTTCAATGGTGCCAAAAAATTTCATCAGCCGGAGTCATAGCCTTTTTATGTAAACTCCGAATATGAAACTGAATTTTGAAAAATATGCATACAGGGTGGAAATTTTGTCAGAAACTTGAAAGGAAAAAATAAAATCCGGCCCTGAAATTTTCGAATTGATCGATACTTGATCGATTGAACTTTCTTTTGACAAAAACTCAAAAGTGGTTACGAATTTTTGAAAACGATCCGATCCGATCCGGAAACGATTCCGAAAGTGTAATTCGACTGCTTAACATTTTGAAATAGCCATCGATAGGTACCTCTAGGATCTTGGCACCCAAACTAAGAAACATTCACACATTAATGAAACAAAGCTCTCCGACTATACCACAACATCAGACGGTCAGACCGAAACTGCACAGACACGTGTTTCGCCCCTATTGGGGGCTCATCAGTGCGCAGGCATGCAGTCCAACCATCCGATGCTGCGGCAGCCAGTGTCATTTACACATTACACTCAACAATAAACAAGTGAATATGCTGTCGCGAGCGCGAGGCTCAGTAGCATACTTCTCTTTTGAAAACTCACTACGAGAAAGTGATTCTGATCACCGATCACCTACTACCTAACAAGAAAAAATTCGTGATATCGTATACAAAATTCGAAGCTGATCGGTTGAACGGTAAAAAAAGTTAGATTGCAAAACAGATTTTCAAGATTAAGCTTTGAGGGGCCATCACTTTCTTAGGGGGCACCATTTGCAATTTGTTCCTACCGCAAACTTCTTATCTTCGAAAGCTGAATCCGAGGATATACAGGGGAATTCAAAAGAGTCGGAATTCAAATATTACGTCCTGAAGGTGCGTAATATGGAGGTGTAGTAGAGTGCTGGAAAGTTGTTGAAAAAATTATATGTCTTTTAGTTTTGAAGTTATGGATGGACAAACGTTGGTCCTTCGATCGCTTCTATTTTCGTTGTTTTGAAAGATTTTAGTAAACTATTCATGGAAAAACAATGAGTACAAAAAAGTAACCTCTAAATCTGTATTTAATTTCCGTTTTGTATACAGGGTGAGTCATGAATCCTGAAAATTATTTTTTCCTAAAAGTGCCTGCAAACAGTCACAGTGCTCCCATAACCTATGTACGGCACAATAAAACACAATTAATTTCAATAGAACTCTTTTGCTTTTGTTTTTTTAGGAAAACAAAGTTTTGTAGTTCATGACTCACCCTGGATAAAAAACAAAAATTCAATACAGATTCAGAGGTTGATTTTTTGTATTGAGTATTCTTTCATGAACAGTTCACTGAAATCTTTTCAACCAACGAAAATAAAAGCTATCGAAGGACGACGAGCTTTTGTCCCTCCACAACTTAAAAATTGAAAGATATAGAATTTTTTCAACAACTTTTCAGCACTCTACTACACCTCCATATTACGCACCTTCAAGTCGGTCCGACACTTTTGAATCCGCCTGTATATAGCTAGGTATACATACATACCTACTTTTTTCTGAAACACGCTGTATATCTTCACTTCGTTCCAAATAATAGTTCTTTGAAAGAGGTGGAACAATGTTGTATAATTCAAAAAGACTTTAATAGTGTCCACCTGAGAGCGCTTCACACAATTAGGTCAATAACCCGTAACTCACACTTGCGGAGTTGACCCCGTAAAAGAAGTTGATTGAAATACCGCCGTTTCTATAAATTAAGAGATTATTCGATTCGGTTAATTGATTTTACTGTGAGCATAGGCGTACGCAAAAATGTAAACCCACTCTATCGAGTGAGCTTTTCATTTTGCAAAATCCCAAGCTGATATAGCTCCGCCACTGGATTCTACTGTATTTTATGTTCTAACATCAATCAACAATTAGCTTTCTGAAGGAAGCACAAAATAACTGTAATGGCATTTAGATTTTATGCTTTTCTGTTAGCAATAATTCAAATAATTGAAAATCACAAGTAGCCAATAAATGTGGATAGGTAGCTCTTTGTACCTGTATGTTTTTAGTTCAGTAACTAATAAAGATACATATTCCCTAAAACACCGAACCAAGAAATAGCTGCATCGATTGATTAATAAATATTTATTAACTAGTTCATAATTTACATGTGGGTTTATAAAATTAATATCACTCAATAATAATAATAACAATCAATTATAATACATTATATTAGACATCACTGAATATAGCTCCCGCAAACCTAGCTTTTCTTTTTTTTTATAAAAAAATACATACTTCAGCTAAGTTAATTATATAATTTGAAGTACTCTATGGTTCTTGTGGGCGAGTATTTTTCGTGCCATGACTTCAGTTCGTCCCAAAAAACTAAACACAGCACGCTATGCGGTCCCAACCTCAAGTATAGCGGACCTGCACCCTTATAGAATGCAGTTGGGCCTTCGTTCCTGAATATTTTCATAACGCAATCCACATAACCATTGTAGAGCTGACCTTTTCCAGTTGAATCGATAGCTAAAGTAAACAGAAGTGCGGCAGAGCTGTAAACAGATGCGCTATCTATCGGACAGTATTTATTACTTACGTTGGTGATACAGCCTTATCATGATCAAGTCGAAAGGTGTCGTGGTTGCACTAATAGCGGCGCCGCCGATCATACTGGCAGCAAAAGTGGTGAGAAACGGTTTTTCCGTAAAATAGTCGAGCTCAGCCAAACTTTCCTTGCACATTTTGAAAGCTGTTAGCTGACCCGTAGTGCCGACGAAAGCTCTTGGAACAGAGCCTCCCGCACCCCTGTATAATCCTTTCAACTGGTGGAAGAAAATTCAAAAATAAACCATCATTCGGCATCGACAATTTTTTGAATTGAATAATGAACAGCTTCGTACATACACCGTGTTTTTTGCAAATGCCAGTTAAGACGTTCCACATCCCTTCGTGACTGTGTCCACCTGTTGTTTTGCAGCCAGGTGGGGATTGCAGAAGCGTTTTAACCAGATAGAAAGGAGTGGATAGTAAATGACCCATCACCCCAGAAGCTCCTCCGATGGCCGCGATTCTGAAATAATCAGAGTGTCCGTTCTCATCTTGAACTAAGCCATGCTCCTCGCACGTACGATATATCCCTGTAAAATGAATTAATAAATCTAAGCATTGAAAATCCATTGGGTCTAAAATGAAAAAGTGATGTTGTGAAAATTAACCCACACTTGGACGATACAAAAGTATGTTCATGAAGTCAACTCAATACTTGGGAGTTTGGATACAAGTGAATTGTTGAAGATCATATTGTTGCTAAATATTATAATGATATGTAATTGGTTTTGATAAGAATTAAATAAACAAAACTCCATAGTCGTACACTGAGAAGAAACCAGATCAATTTGGTAAAGCGTCGTGACATTAGAAAAACTAGGAAAAATCAGGTTTTGCAATGAATAAAGTAATTTTTTGTACATAGATACCACGGGCTTATACAAACAGCAATATGGACAATCCCTCCACCATGCTACCCCAAGAATAAGTTGACCATGAAGTGGCATTATGCGATTATTCAAATATTTCAGGGTTTTTAGTTATTCCAGAGTTTGCCATTCTGGAATGGTTTTCTTTTAAACCTTAATAATATATATTATATATTAATCAAAAAACCTTTCTACCGTGAAGGTGTAAGGTTAGCCTTAATAATAATAATAATGATGATAATATAATAATAACCTTAAAAGCAAGCAGCACCACTCTCTTTTCACTAAAGTTGTTTCTCTTTCTAATGATAAAAAGTTCTTATCCTGACTATCTAATTCACCATAAAACGTTATTTTTTCTGATTAGTCTTCAGATTTATTCAACACCGAAATTGCAGATAGACATTTTCTATTCCGAATTCCGAAGATATTCCTGTTCCGAAGATCGAATTTTTCAATTTTGTTAGGCATAAGAAGGTTATTAAATGTGTCAAGTTTGATTGATTCCCCTAGAAAGGTTTCGGAAATATTGAATAAAAACATCATCTTCAGGGTCCCACCTTTAGGGGCATGTAGCTCCCTTAGGAAGCGTTTCCGGACCCATATTTATGGGAACTTTTTTTCTTGTTCTGATAAGAGGAAGCTGCCCTAGAACGCTGTCGGTGTATTTTCGGGACACCCTGTATAATGCCGGAGGCTTTTTTCTAGTCTAGTTCGTGAATACGCTTGAAGGTAAAGAAATCGCCATGTAACTGCAAGGAACTTTCATTTCATTTTTCATGTATCATTATCATTGAAACATCAGTGGATGAACATTATGCTTATTATGCATAATACTGAAAAAAGACCCAGTACTGCCAGTAGTTGAATAAGAACTGCTGGCATAGAATGCAGTATAATGGCTGCCGATCTGTAAAATGCATATGGGTGCGTTTGTTTTAATTTTTGGTATAGCAATCAGCACTCAGCAGTCCAACCCTATGTACCGTATCCGTATGGTATGTTCGATGTTCGTTAAAATCATGAATTAGGGCAGGCTGTGAACTTCGAAACGTATGTCCAAAATGTATTCCATGACGACGGCTCATAATGTTGACATCAAATTTGAGTGATTATTGATAAATTCACGACATACGTTTTTACTTCCATATAGCCTGTCCTTATTCATGATTTTAACGAACATACGATATAAGTCCGTGGTAGGTAAGTATCTACTAGTGAGCTTCCATTCGACTTAAATTTTTTGAGGAACTGGAATAATTTGATATTTCACTGAGTATGTAAAGCTGATGCACTGCAGCAACAGTATGGAGGCGTAAGGAATTCAGCCAGTATCTTAGGAAAACCACTGATTATGAGCCTACAAAAAATGAAGTGATTAGATGAATTTAAAAAAATAGGTGATGTTGAAACAGCATGGGAGCTTTCCATGATTAATCTGGATGATTTGACACGCACTTTTGATGAATCTTTCCTTTTGCATCCGCGGAAATATTTATGGACGTTGTACTCGTCAGCTCGCCACTCGTCATCAAAGCGCACTAAACTTGATAGACGCAGACCGACTGAGATTGACAATGGGAAAAAAGTTTTTCGTAAACGACTTTTCTCTCCTTCTATCGCACTTTTTTGTTCAAAAAAGCGGGCTTATTCATTTATGGCCTCGAAGATGTGAAATAAGTCAACATTAAGTTTTTCACAAAAACTCTTGTGAATTTTTCCAGTTAGTTGAATTTACGTATGAAACTTTCGTCATCGATTTAATAATAAAAATTTGAGATTTCCAAAAAAGCGTGCCTAATGCCCGCTCTATGAAAATTCGCAGCAATCGCAACGCAACCGCAACGCAGAGCGCAACGTTTCTGATTGGCTCGCAAGGTATTCGCAAAGCCATCGCAACGACGCGAAAGGCTTGCGAGCCAATCAGGAAAGTTGCGCTCTGCGTTGCGGCTGCGTTCCGTAATTTCATAGAGCGGCCTTGACAGACTTTTCCGCACGTTGTCCACAGCTAACTGAACAAGCAATAGCTAGAGCTTCGTCTTTACAGGGTGTTTCAGGGATGATAGCAAAAAATTTATCTGTGGGTAGATCTCGTCAAAATATGACGAAAACCTCTATACCATTTTGCAAAGTTCGGCCTAATGACGAAGATACAGCCCTCCAAAGTTCACTTTTTTTGGATTTCAAAAATTTGTAGCTCAGAAACGTTTCGACAAATTCAGCTTTAATTTAGCATAAGCTAGTTTGTCATAATCATCTATCAACCTGCCAAATCTGGAAAAAATCCAATCAGTGGCGTAGAAGTTATGAGGGGTCACCTTAAGTCAACTTTTCTTCGGATGCTTCTAAATTATTGACCCTCATAACTGCTACACCACTGGTTGGATTCTTCCCAAATTTGGCAGGTTGATAGATAATTATGATAAACCAGCTTTTGCTAAATTAAAGCTGAATTTGTCCAAACGCTCCTGAGTTACAAGTTCTTGAAATCCGAAAAAAGTGAACTTTGGAGGGCTGTGTCTTCGTCATTAGGCCGAACTTTGCAAAATGTTATATAGGTTTTCGTCATATTTTGACGAGATCTACCCACAGTTGAATTTTTTGTTATCATCCCTGAAACACCCTGTATAGAGAATCAGTCATTTCAAATATCTTTTCATCTTTATTCCTATTTCGAATTTTTACTTCATTTCATATTTTTATTCAGTTTTAGATCGATGGTTTCCGAATGATCTCATATTATTTGTTTTTCTCTCGTTTATTTAACGTCGGCCTATTTCCGCAACAAGGCCTAGCACCGACGCCGGTGAATGCTTTTCTCCACTATACCGGAAATTTTGCCGAACCCCGGTGCGTGCTCCAACACAGGGTAGGGATTTTTAACGACCACCAACATCAGGTAAGGTCGGCACCATCGTTCGTATTTTACGTGCTATACGACACACTTCTTGCATTGCATTCAGGAAGCATTCCAACTAAACCAAGAAGCTTGTTTTCGAGGCGAAAATTCGTCCCCAGCGGAGATCGAACCCGCGGCTTCTGGTATGATGGCAGTCGAACGCGCTGACCACCACATATTATGTGCTCTTGCGTTCTTGCAATAAAATTGTATTCGAACAACACTAAGCATAAGCAAGTTGGTAGAAACCTATACGTGCCCATACTTATACGAGAACCGTGAACTGCAAGTTGAATAGGAATTGCTTTCATATAACAGGTAGGTACTTACAGGCAGGCAAGTACCTACTTATTCCAAGCTACCACTAAAACAAAAACAAAATTGGCTATTGATCCTTGGAGAACCTTTAAAAAAATCTGTTGTGGGCTTCGACTGTTGGTGGGCGACATAGAACATGTCCGACTAGTCTAGACACCTGGTGGAAGTTTTTGTTCGAGACGTCCTTTTGTTGTTGGGATGTTGGGATGTTGGGAAAGTTGGAATTTGATGAAAAAATTGAAACAAAGCAGGAAATTGAAAAAAATTCAAGAACATTCGAATTTTCCGAAAAATTTCAAAGCCTTTTTCAAGTCGATTGTGAAAATCGTCAATTATGGGGCTTTATTTAAAGCATATTAAGACCATCATTTGAGTCCGGTCTCGATAAGGTTTTGCATTTTCAACTGGAAAACTCTCGGGAAATTGGAAAGAGAAATTGTTGGAAAATGATCAAGAACCTAATCAACCTTTTGTTTAAAAAAATTCTGAAAATTTTGTGGCAAAAATTTTAGGGTTATCGATCCCGGAGGGCCCCCTTGAGCTCTGGGGCCCTAAGGCACTGCCTCGCTTTGCTCATTGATAGCTACGCCACGGTGCAGTTTATATCTAGCTTAACATTTGTTTAAAGTAGTGTCAAATTTTTTTTTCAAGCGATTCGAATTTTCTTCCAATTTAAACAAAGATTACGAAAAACATTGTTCGACACACGAGAGCTGTGCTTTTTCAAGCCCTCAGCCTCTTTTGCAGCATTCGGCGACACTTCATGATAACAAACACGGCTTTGGGCCTAATAATGCGCTTTTGTATCGAAAACCTACTATTTTCTGCCCATTTAAAAACAAATCCGTCCTAAAGAAATGAAGGCTGAGGTTTTTTAATGGTTTTTTGTTTTGTAAAATCTATATTTTTTTCAGGACTGGAACTATGGTCTAATCGTGGCTATAAGTATATCCGAAAACCATTTTTGGAGGTTTTTGTTCGTGTGAAATTATAAGAATACTTTCGTAAGTCAAGTGGCTGCTTGAAGGTATTTTCGGGGACTAAAACATGAAGATTACAATGAGTCGAGATTATACAAAAAGAAAATTTTGATGTAGTTAGTATCAAGATCATAAGCAGCACTTATTTACCTAGTTTGGCACCATTCGAGATGAATTGCACCCATAACGCTGGTGTCAGGCCCTTCTGCAAACCAAGCACTCCATCTTTCTTTATGATCTTCCAGCCAGCGTCGACGGCATTCCTGTAGGTTCTTTGGTATTGTCCTTCGCGGGTGAGCTCTCCTTGGAGCTGCATTCTAGTCTTGAGCACCTCGAAGGGGTTCGAGAAGCAGCCAGCACCGACGGCGGCAACTCCACCAAATAAGAAATCCATTTTTGTCGATTGTCAGTGTTTGCAGAACTTCTGATCGCAATTTTTAACATTTCCTGCTATATAGGTTTTCCCGAGCCAAAGTCCACCACCACCACCACCACCTCCACCATTCGTGGCTCTCTGGTGTCGCGTTTTGGCATCGGCTTATCTGTGGAATATTTGCACAAGTATAGTAAGTACCGGTGATTGATAATTTTAATCGTTTTAATGTCAATGGTTGTACCTAATTAGTTAGAGGAATCTCTGGCACAATGTGAGCAGCAAAAAATATAGAAGGGAGGGGGGCGGGTGTCACCCGCAGTCTGGGTTTAATAAACGTGACCCATTAATAAATAATAGCAAATAGATAAGCCCGTCTGGATCCGTAAAGTAAACAATTCTCGAGTAATGTGTAATACCCCTCTCTTTTATTTCAATTTTTTCCGTGATTAGACTCTGCTTAGCGCAACGATAATTTGAGGAACTCTTGAAGGCATCACTATCCACCCACATGAACAGTTTATATATTGGAATCTTTCACTTTCCTTTTGCGTAAAAATTAGGTGTGAGAAGCGAGAGAAACGGAGGATTCCGATTATTATCGGAGTTATTGCCATTTTCTGTAATCGCGTCGCTGTGTCAAAGTCTATAGCGTTCAATGTTTATTTACTAAACGTTAGCTTTTTCCGCTAATTAGAGGAAATGCACACCCCTTTATTGTAACAAATTCTATTTGTTCGTGTGTTTCCCCACTTAGTTTATTTTTTGTAAACAATAATAAAATTATCGTTGCACGAATTTCCAGAAATTTTCAAGTGCTTGCACGCGATTGTCAAATTTTTTTGACGAAATCATGTTAAAAATGTGGGTATCACGTTTTTTCGCAACTCTGAATTGTTTGTTTCCGTTCGAAATATTTACAAGATGAATCTTTTCTAAAACCGAGTCTGAAACCGAAATAAAATAATTCGATAGCAATTTTAATTGCCACACACATTCCTTTGATCTTCATGGATGTGGATGGCCTATGAAAAGTTGAAGTTCCCTAAAGTCTGAGCTTGAAAACCTTGGATAATCGCCATCAAGTGTTGAAAAGACTTTTTTTTTGGCGAAGAAGTCATTGCTTTATCCCAAGTTTCTCCTTTTTGTGATTTAATGAATACGTATTACCATCTTGACACTCACCATATATACTATCTTCACTTTTGCATAGATGGCGGATCCAAGATGGCGGCCAAGAAGTAAAAAGAGTTTATTATCTTAATTACAATAGTACCAGACCGGAAAAATGTCTGATGATTGCATTTTGTTTCTTACATAATTTATTGCGTAAATATGTACCAAGTTATACTTAAATCTCTCAAGAAATCACTGATTTATTGAAAAAAAGTTGAAGTATGAAGCTTTCTCAAAATATTCCAAAAACGGTCAGAAATATTTCAGAACCGTTTGCAACATTTTTGTAAGCATAAAATTACGAATATATGCGAGGTGATTTCAATGTCTCCAGCTGTTTTGGTTTCTGAGGATTCTTCTCTTTATCTCTTTTCTCGACGCGTTTGGTACTGGGGTATACTGCTGTTATTTACTCTGAAAATCACCAAAATGCAAGAAGCCAATTTTTAGTCCCAATTACTACCTACATACCTACATTCCTTCCCTGCCGGATGACCTCCTACATCCGGGAGGTGGTTCATGATTCTAGTGGGCTTATGTTTCTGATCGCCATCGGCCGATCGCGGCCTGAATCGCAGCCCACTAGAATCATGTTGGAACCAGACAGCCCATACCCATGAATATATTGAAAAATAGACCAACAATGTCAAAATATTGAAAAAATCAATAAGTAGGCACTTCATACCTGCTACTTGTGATTATATTGGTGCTCGTGTTCGTGTTAATTTCAGTTACACAATAAGGTGTTAATTTTATAGGAGGTGTAAATCTAAGTAATGATTAGACATTTCGCATATTGTGGTCAATCCTCAACTTTACTAGGGAAATCCTTTTGCTGCCGAACGTAGGTATGTATAATAAATATTTGCTAGAAAAGTTTGGATTAGAAGTACACTAAACCAAAAAAGTGACTCGGGCTAAAATGAGATAGAATTTTCATAATTCATGGTGAAAACCAAATGGAAAAATTTCGAGTCATTATACGAAATAGTTAGGTACTCGTAGTTATGTTTACACAGTTTTGTGGCTAAATTGTGATGTCACATTCTACTGCTAGAAGGAGAAGAAAGATGCATTTCGCGTGGAACATGAAAAACCATATAACTACTGGATCATTTGGAACGTGAACAAAAAAAATTCGAGGGGCAAACCGCTGGGGAAGTCTGGTGTACATGCCGGAGGAAGTCCAGGGGAAGTCCGGAGGAAGTCCGGGGGAAGTCCGAAGGAAGTCCGGGGGAAATCCTTACGAGGGGGAAGTCTGGTGTACAGAATTTGACCAGCGGTTTGCCCCTCGAAAAAATCGGTTGTATCACCATCACCCCAAAACTTCCCCGACGAGTAGCAAGAAACGGATGGAGATTTTTGTACGAGACTTCCGTTGGGGTGGGAAGTTGGAATTTCAAAGAACGACTGAAACAAATTTGAAGCATCTTTCATAATATTGTTACGTATTTCGCGTACAGGTTCGAATATAATTGAGACGATCGTTTGAAACACACACTGTTTATCACTGCGTACTACAATAAATACACGCCAACAATTATCTACTTCGAAATATATCGCAGGTACTTCGCTTTCAATCCGCTCGCTACCACTTCCATTTTAATTCATAACTGGTCATGAGACGACAATTGACCAATTCATCTCGAATGTTCCATACATTCTCCAGCAGTTTCCATAGTGATCCGGCATATGGATGCTAGACCACTCCTGAATAATCACATACCTTTCGCGTGCTTCCCGTGTGCTCCGGAATGTCTGCACCTCCACCAAAATGGACAGATGTGTCTCGATCGAGCGTTGAAGGTTCCCAACGCCAAGCCATCGCGTTGTATCATTACTTCTGGAAACTTCCAGAGCACCGCTCTTGTATCTGCACCGTTCAGGGCCGTCTTACGCGGGCGTGCAACTCGTGCATGGCACAAGGGCGGCCAGATTCAGGGGGCGGCGGCCGCCGTCCTAATGCGTTTTTCCCTATTTTTTTTGCTTTTTATATTTTACCTCCGCGGCCGCCCCTGAACATTTTCAAATTTTTGTTTGCTTTTCATATTTCACGCCTGCGGCCCGGCCGTCCCAGAGCTATTATATTTGTTGTTTTAAGGATAATGCTGACCTTACCAGTCACATCACAGTCGCAACGGGCGAGAGAAGTTTCTCAAAGCTAAAAATCATAGAAAACTAAGAAAACTATATGCGGTCTACTATGATCCAGGAGTGTCTGACAAATTTGTCAGCAATTTCTACTGAACATGCTATTTTGAACCAGTTAAATTGGTCACTTGGTCAGATACAATAAGAGAAGTTAAGGCCCGCTAAGTCAAATTTTCATAACATTATATTCTAGTTGATACACTATACCTACTTTGTATATAAGCTATATTTATAAAGGTACCTACTTTGTATTTGTTTACTTTCGTTTATTTGTTCATTTGTTCATTATAATTTATAATATCGTTACTGTGTACCTACTTGAGAAAAAAATTCTGGTTCAAAATGCGAGAATTTCAATTCTAGTCTCTGTTTCTGTTATTTTCATAAATTTAGATTTAAATTAAAAGAGCTACCTATACATATACAAAATTTGACATTAAAAAAAATTGGAGAAGGGGCGGCCTTAGAGTTTTTGCACGAGGGCGGCCAAATGTCTAGAGTCGGCCCTGTAAACCAGGCCGGATTTGCATTTTCAAGAGGAAAACTCCCGGACAATTAGGAGAATTTTGAGAGAAATTGTCGTAAAATGTCGAGTAAAATGTGCAGTTGCCTGTGGTTTAAATGGAAATTAGTGAAAATCTGTTCAACGGAAGATAAAGTGAGAGATTTGCAGTTTTTCCAGGGAGGAAAACTCGAAATTCTTTGATCCGATTTTGAAAAAATTTCCCTAGATACCCTTTCTCCTCTTGAGGGGGGGGTTACTTTTTCTTGATTTCGAGCCAATATCGACAAGTTTGGTATCATTTCCGACTAAATTACATCTTCTAAACTCAACCATGACTTTGAAAAGTCGACAGCAACAGGTACCTAAACAAGTTTCATATTCATCATATTTTCTGTACTCCTTTTTTAAAGATATTCTTTTTGGGGGTGTTTCAGACGTTTGTAGTTGAATTTCATTTCAGGTTTATTAGTTTGAACTATTGAACTATTTCACCCCTATAGAACGTATTTTAGCATAGTCGTTTGTTGAAAAAAATTATTCTTGTAGTTTTGAGCAATATTTTTTGGAATTCACGAACAACGTCTGAAACGTTATAAAAATTTAGATTTGTGGTTTGTCGTTCTATCGAAGAATTTTGCGGGGAAACCATGATCTCAGAGAGGGAGAGCCTTGAGGAGATGTCCGATGTAGAATTTGGCGAGCAAAATATTTTACTCGTAATTCATGAACGGGCAAGAAACAACATGTTTCCACGGGGGAGGGGAAGATTATTATTTATTTTTGTCGTAATTTAGGTATATCAAAATTAGAGGCAAGGTGTTTTTATGACATCTTTAACTTTAATCCAATTGAACAATTTTGAGAGGTGGAGGCATTCTTTAATTTTGTTGGGGGGGGGGGGGGTGAGAGAAAGGACGCTTCGATCAAAACAAAATAATTATTTTGGTCTCTAGACACCACCGGAAAAGTTTTGTGTCGCCCATGACAGTTTTTTTTTAGGTAATTATGTCTGTTTGAAGTGAGGTGAAATTTTTGGGTAGACCCAGGACCCAGTTCAGTTGATCACCTGTTTAGGTGTTTTTCTTCTCATGCATCTTTTCCATTTTTACGCGTTCACCCTAAAGTTCCTGTAAAAATTACAAAAACAAAAAGTTGTCGAAGGATGTTTTGAGTAATTTTAGGCTACCTTGCTTCCACCTGTGACACCAAACGTTGCGTATGAACCTAGCCTTGGATAGTCTTTGACTTGTCGACGTCGTCCTCTAGACATTTTTCATATCTGTGTACGGTCAACAGTTTGCTCCTTATATTAATCGTGGCGATTAAATTGATCCTTGCACTTGCATTTTCAGTTTATCAAGCAATGAATGTCTAGTTTTACCAAGAAAAAATATCACACGCAACAATTCAGATAGTGAAACTAGGTACCGGCTGCGCATCGATCAGAAGTTGAGAAAGCTTTTTAAAATAATTAGCCTCGTAATTAGCAATGACAAGTGAAAAACAATTCCCTTTGATGCCCGCCCTTCACAAAAAAAACGCATTACTTAATACAGTTCTGTTTCCATCAGAATAACCACTTCGATTT
The DNA here is from genome assembly GCA_949128115.1 of Anaspis maculata. Classification (NCBI taxonomy): domain Eukaryota; kingdom Metazoa; phylum Arthropoda; class Insecta; order Coleoptera; family Scraptiidae; genus Anaspis; species Anaspis maculata. The sequence goes on along the minus strand of OX421961.1, from coordinate 53,272,024 downwards.
TGAAGTTGAGCATTAAACTTTTTTCTGATGTCTCCGATTAATTGGCCTATATTATGACCACGTCACTACCATCAGGGTTAGAATCGATACGGGAGAAGTAAAGTTTGATTCGTCCCCCTGTTCGTTGACATTTTATGATCTATTTTATAGGGGTTTGTGGACAAAAGTTATTTTCCGAGTTGTCATAGGGATTTCAACGCGTGCTGGTCACTTCGAACGCAAAGATCGCCACTCGCCAGAGCTTGAGCTTGAGGTAGTCAGCAGGCGACCACGTTTCACATGTTGCAGCTTTTGTCAGACTTTCATGCGTTCAACGAATGTGTTCAAATCTAACTCGGACTTTGTAAAAAATTCAAGTGCCTACTAAAATAAGAAGCCACAAAACAACTAATTCTTTGGTAAGATCAGCGTAATTTCTAACACAATTCAAAGAAATATATATCTTAGATATATGCAAGGTAATAACTAAAAAGTGTAAATTGGTAGACTGAAAATTCAATTTAAAATATTGCTGCTTAGGTAGGTAAAGCACATACTTATTTCAATTTATTATAGCTAGGCACACCTGAGTATTATAATAAAATATTGAATTTTCAACATGTAGTCATGTCGTAGTAGTTTTGTATTTTGCTTGTAGGAGTTGCAGGTAGGTACCTGATGAGAGCAGATAGGTACAATATAATACAATATGTTTTGTATTCTATCAAGTATTTATGTAACCTCAAGCAAGGACGCGGCTTTAAATAATAGACGATGCGCTATTTTTTGTTCCAATTTTAATCGAATCGAAATTATACTCACCATCAAAATGAAGTATTGGAATCAAACTTACTAGTCTTGCTATCTATTTCCAACATTTGAATTATTAATTACCAAAAGTGGAACATAGCGCGGTATCAGATGGTATGGCTTCTTTGCTGTGTACCTGCCTAGTAGGTATACATTTTTTCGCTAGTGGGAACGGCAGGGTTAATGATAAAATCGAAAATAATCGAATTACCATCCCAATGTAGGCACTCAATGGGTGATGATGACGAAACTACCTACTAAAAGTAGCAAGGTATTACTATTATTTGAGTTGTAGGTTGTAGGTAGCCATAGTAGCATTGGTCAATGTTATACATAGGTACCTAATTATATACTTAGGTAAATATTATAAGTAGATTGGTATATAATACCGATATTCCTATCTAGATATTGATTGAAAATCGATATCTGTAAGTACACGTAGGCATAGGTAACTAAATATCAACCTATACGGTACTATTGTCATATAATTTATATATTCATTGTTTGTATATCTACAGTGTGGTGATAAAGTTCTGCACAAAATTCATATTTCCGTTATTGATTTTTTTATCGAAAAAATCCCGAAACAAATGGATTTTTGTTTGAAGGGGAACATCTAGGACACATTCTTACAAATTTATATCTTCAACCCCTTCGCCTCCACTCCACCCTACTTTAAAATTTCAAATAACATCACCTATCTTGTGATAACATCAAATTGTGGAGGAGTTGAAAATGAAAATTTGGATATACACATCTTAGATGACGCCAATGAGATGAAAATCCACCTGTTCCTGCTGGAAAGTCTGTGTCTCAAGAATCGGGAGTTTTTAGGGGAAGAATTCACTTTTCATTGCAAAGAGAGAATGCACAGTGGGCCGATAGCTCAGATTAGCGTGGCGAAATTCCCGGCATTTCTGGGTGTTCGGGGGTCTAGGTTCGAATCCCACTTCGGATAATTTTATTTTATTTTTTTTCTGGAAGATTTTTTTGGAGGTATTGTTATTTATTCTCAAAGTACTCATCATAACTGATGCACTCCTTAAATTTCACTTGATTATCATGAGGAATTAGAAAAATGTAGCAAGAATAATGAGTAATGCAACTTTTCTTGAAAAATTCATTTTTTCCAAGACCGCAAGTAGATGCAAATGGGAATGGAAACATTAGAAACAAGAACCTTCGTTCTATATAAAGTGGCTGTTCACTTTGTGTTTCTTTTTGTTTTTCATGTGATTTTTTTATTTTTCCAAAGTTGTGGTTTTAATCTCAGTCCCTGCAACTTTTTCCTTTTTCTTTTCTTTTGAAAGTAACTGAGGAGTTATTTCAACTTATTCCCAAAGTAATCATCAAAGTCCATAAGCTTGCCTAGTTTCACTCGATTATCAATGATAATAAAAAAATACAGCAACTTGAACAAATACAACAATGCATTCAAACACAACTTTGAAAAAATAAATAACTCACATAAAAAACAAAAAGAAACACAAAGTGAACAGCCACTTCATATAGAAGAAAGATTCTTCTTTCTTATGATGCTATTCCCATTTGCATCTACCTGCGGTTTTGACTCATGATTCAATCATGAAGAACTGAAAAATATAGCAAGAATAATGAGTAATGCAGCTTTTCTTGGAAAACTCATTTTCCCAAAACCGCAAGTAGATGCAAATGGAAATGGCATCATTGGAAAGAAGAACCTCCCTTCTATATAAAGTGGCTGTTCACTTTATGTTTCTTTTTCTTTTTCATCTGATTTATTTATTTTTTCAAAGTTGTGTTTGAATGCATTGTTGTATTTGTTCAAGTTGCTGTATTTTTTTATTATCATTGATAATCAAGTGAAACTAGGGGAGCCTATAGACTTTGATGATTACTTTGGGAATAAGTTGAAATAACTCCTCAGTTACCTTCAAAAGAAAAGAAAAAGAGAAAAGTTGCAGGGACTTAGATTAAAACCACAACTTTGGAAAAATAAATAAATCACATGAAAAACAAAAGAAACACAAAGTGAACAGCCACTTTATATAGAAGGGAGGCTCATGTTTCTAATGTTGCCATTCCCATTTGCATCTACTTGCGGTCTTGGGAAAAATGAATTTTTCAAGAAAAGTTGCATTACTCATTATTCTTGCTACATTTTTCTAATTCCTCATGATAATCGAGTAAACTTTAAGGAGTGCATCAGTTATGATGAGTACTTTGAGAATAAATAACAATACCTTCAAAAAAATCTTGCAAAAAAAAAATAAAATAAAATAATCCGAAGTGGGATTCGAACCTAGACCCCCGAACACCCAGAAATGCCGGGAATTTCGCCACGCTAATCTGAGCTATCGGCCCACTGTGGAATGGTTTAAAAAAAAAAAGAAAAAAATAGAAATATGTTTGACGGAAAGAGAATTGTATTGCCTTCAATTTGACGTGTATCGCAAGATACGTGATGCTATTTGAAATTTTAAAGTAAGGTGCGGTGGGGCGAATTTCTTCCCCCTTTGTTGAGATCATCTTTCCGTTCATCAGTTAAAACCTATTCGCAGCGGCAAATTTTACCCGAATGAAATTTATTGAATTTAAATCCCAAGTATGACGTAACATAACAATAAACACCTGTTGCTTGCGAGCTTCACCCTGTTTTCGTTCTAAATTAAATAAATATGCACTGTATTTTGAATTGTAATTTTTAGTGGGAATTGAATTAGCTGCTTAGTATAGTTTTACACGCTTTTTCAATAACCAATAATTAGCTTTTACGAGAACGCGGTGGCGTACCTATGTTAGGTACATCTACAACCACTATTCACATCGCTTGAGCGGAGAATGGTAATATGCAAGTACGCAAGGCCGCGCAGATTCCTCTCGATAGATTTTGGTAATGTCTTCCGGTACTCGGTAGGTACACAGACCACGAAAGCATCTTTGGGTATGAAAATAGAGCTAGTCTCTACTCTCTACTAGTCAATCGTGGTTAACAGTCCACGGTAAATTGTAGGTCCCCTATTAGCACGAATAAGCAGAGAAGTAATAATCCACTGGTCATCTACGCCTGTTTGATTAGCAATATTATATTAGCATTATACAGGAGGGTGTCCCGGAATTAGTATTACAAAACTCACAGGGAGATAGGAAATTGAAAAATAAGAGGACTTTTGTTAACAATCATACCCTCCCAAACGTTTAATAACGGAGATACAGGCCTTCAAAGTTGTTTTTTAAACGGTTTTTTTTTGCATAATTTTGAACCGTTCAACCGATTTCAGTCAAATTTGAACTCAAGTATACTGAAACAGGTCTCTATTAAACAATAATAACGCATTTTATCAAACATTTTCAGGGGCGAAGATAATAGGGGGTGTCCTCCCCCTTTTCCCTCTATTTTTGACCTCTCCAAATATTTTTGGAAATTGTTTCAATTTTTAAATTTTACGTTTAATTTAAAGGAAAAAGTTACTCTTGCAAAATTTTGATTAGAGGCTTAGTTTTTGAGATATTTGGGATTGAAACATTGCAAAACATCTCGAAATCGCCACTTTCCTGGGCCTAAAAATTAAAATTCAAGAAAATCCATGATTCGTCAACTGGAATGAGTTTTCTGGGTGTTTTAAGTTAATAAACCATCATTTTTGCTGATAAACATGGAGTTTTTCAGAAATTCAGAAAAAAAAACAATTTGGGCCCTGGAAAGTGGCGATTTCGTGATGTATGGGGACATTTATGCGTACATGGCGACAACTGTTGTGTCTCTTGTCAAGGTTTGGTGTAGAGTCAAATGATTACTTTTTGAAATGTGTGACGATATTTATTGGTGGTTTGTGAGAGTTCCTGAGACTTCAAATTTTTAAGGGGGTCCTTAGGCCCCCCTAACCAAAATATGGCGAGGCGTCATGTTTACATTTGGAAAGAAGACCATGAAGACCACTCATACCAAATTTCATGTCTCTATCGCAAATCAAATAGATTGTAATAAACTTGGTTACTAACCCTCGGATTATACTTAATCAACACTTTTAATTGGGAATTAAAGCGACTTCCGCGTTTTTTTTTCGGGAAATACGAGTTAGAGGTTCAAACGAAGGTCTGGTCATGCCCTGCAGTATATACCATCAGTTCTAAGCCAACAATGTAGCTTTAGTGTGACAAAAACAAGAATACCATTTTCGGACAGTTGCAGCAAACATGATTACTTTGACAGAGCCGCAAGAAGAATGCTCAACTGGGATTTTCGGGGATTTTGAGTATGTGGTAGAGAATGAAATTCTGAATCGATATCTGCTATAAAATTTTATGAATTAATTTTTTCAAGGTTTGGGGTCTTTTTTGACTATCTTTACTGCACTATTTATGGTTGTGAGTTGTGAGTGAAAGTTCTTTCTAACATGTCTTCAAGAAACCTTCCTGTGCCACTTTATCACTAACGCTAACCTAACTTTCTCTTATGTGTTTGACGAGGTGTTTGACTTTTTGTCCAAGAATTTCGCCGTCAACTGTCAAGCTGCGGGTGCCGATTGTCTAAAAACCGGCGCATGCTTCCATCACATGAAGAGAGCAGGAACTACCCTATTGACCAGATTTTCCGATTCTTCTATCAATTTTTTATTTACCTTGCCCCAACAGCTACGTCATTTGACCGCTGAAGAGATTTGCTAATGGTCTCCTTCTTGACGAAAAACTCGATGGTTGTAATTGGGGCTGCGTCATGGACAGGTACAGGAGCCAAAGCATGTATTGTTCGTCGTGAAGTCCTTCGAGTCTTTGCACATCGTCTGCTTCCTGCGCGTCAAGGTGTAATTCTTCATGAATTTCTAATAATAAAATTCATGACATCACGTGAAATTACGTCCTCAAGTTGAAATACTACCTACCTTGTAACCCTGTTGTTGCGATCGAACTGAAATTGATAGTTTAATAACTTCTTCAAGAACGTTGGTCTAGACCTTGAACGGTCGAGAATGTCTGAAATAATTTATTTGATAAACATACACCACAAAAGGGCGAAGATAGTGAGCATGATTGTACGAACGGAATTGGAATGTATATGCCGATCAGCTTTTAAATTCAGCACTAGAACGGTAATTTTTGCACGCCAAGTTGGCAATTTTGCGATATTTGGGGATGCTCAAATTTGTAATGTTGGATCAATATTTCCCCAGATGACCTTGAATTCGTATTGTCAATCGAGTGCACCGCTGTTGCAAGATTGTATATGAACGCTCAAGACGTCTTGATTTTGGTAGACTTTCTCCAGTTTAAATGGGCGACTGGTGAACAGTTTTTTTTGAATAAAATAGTGAATCATAATATACCATCATATTATATACTAGGTTGAGAAAACTGTTCAAATGTATGGTCAGAAATGAAGGCCTAGTGTCTAAAACCTAGAACGGCTCGGCACTCTGTCACTTACCTGCCATTCTGACAAGATAACAGTCATAACAGCCAAGGCAACACTGTAGCGGAATATGATGCAAGGAGACGCCAGAATTGGCATTTCATGTCAAAATTTCCTAACCTCACTGGACTTCGCCACAAAAAGCCCGTTTTCACGAAACTTGGTCTGTCAGCGTCCGTTACACCCTAGGGAACATGGCCAACCGCGTTTTAATTTCTGCTGAATTTAAAACGTGATCGGCATATAGATTTCAATTTCGAAAACATCAATGTTTTATGGTGTTTCCGTGCCGTGACTTTTCCCCCACGCTTTAAAAGGCACTTGAATTTTTCATCCGACGGGGCAGGTTTTCAAGTTTTCCGATCCATATGCCGCAGTTTTGGCTTCAAGATCTTCGGAGCTGAGAGTTGTAGCTAACGCAGGAAGGCACGGACGACGGTGGAATTAAATTATTATGCCCAATTCGAATATACAGGGTTTGATAAAATTGAAAAAACTACTGCTGAACAGACTGGTAAAAATTATTCACTTCTTAGCGGGCGATATCTTCAAAAACGCTGTTATTGAAATTTTGACGTGTCTTTGAAATATTCAAAAAGTTTTGTAACCATAAAGTCCTTAGATCATGTTGGGAGCTGTAGTTTTTTGTTACTTATTCTGTCACTCAACTTTGGAACAGCTGCGCGCTGGTGAGAATGGTGAGATTCTTCTAAAATCTGACTCGAAGGTAGACAAGTCCAAACATTACTCTCCCCAATTAGAGCCCAGCCTAGTAGTGCGTTAAGCCATTTATTGGTTGATCACAAAACAACATGAAAAAAGTCGAACTTTGAAGTGTCGTATCTCCGTCATGACGCCGAATTTGGGGGAAAATGCACAGAAATTCATAACATCAACAAAGGAGTCTGATGTTGAAATACTTTCGATTATTTTTGGGACACCTGTATGGGCATGTGAAAATAGGTCTTATCACGTCGTGTATTTTAATGTTTCATCCAACCCGACCAAATTCAGTGCCTTTTTTTCTAACCTTTCTGAATAATTGATTTTGCAGTGGACGCGCGTGCTAATAAATTATTATGTTGGTGTTTGGTTGTTTGAATCAATACGAGTAGGTATCCAGTTCTCACAATGGCAGGTATTTACTCCATCAGTAATTAATTCATATAATGGTATGCTCTAATGACAGGTGTGTGCATCCTAAAAATAGATAATAGTATCGAGGCGGGAAGTGCTTGACTATTGCTGTTGCTGAGAGCGATGAGATAGCGAGAAATGAAGACCTTAGTGCCGAGAATATGTAATAGTATATTACATACCGAGACGGGAAATACATCATTACTGCTGAGGGCACAGAGAGCCTGGAGGCTCTAGCCCGAAGCTGGAATGATGTATTCACCGTCGAGAGTATGTATACTGTATACTATTGTACTCACAACCATGTACTCAGCTTGCAGGTACATGCGCATGATTACAGGCATGATTACAGGTGTTCAAAAGTTGAAATCTGAAAATTAACTTTTTGTCATAACTTCCAGATGGGCCGATTAATTTTGCTGAAACGTGGTTCAGCACGTTTAACACTGCTGATTAACACTGATTAACACACTTATTGTTTGGTTGGATGCATATTTTGAAATTTCCCTTCTAAAGCTACCATTTCTTCACTTTCTCGGGAGGTCGGCAATGGGTCACTTCCCGACCTCCTACTAGGTATGTAATGAATTAATTACCATAGTGGTTGTGAGTAAACTATTTTTCTTACGACCTCACGACCAGCTATGAAAGTGACGTTTTCTACATGTTCTTGACTGTTCGAAAGGACCAAATATCACGCTTGTGTGATAGTTTCGAAACTCGCACGCTATTTGATCAGAGGGCTATTTGATTATCTAGACATCTATGAAATTTATAACCTGCGAAATTGACTTTTTCCAGCTTTCCCGTCACAATTATCATCCACCGACATGTACCGTCAGGAGCAAAATACTGCATACATCAAAATTTTTGTCATTGGAAAAAAAACAGTGATTAGGTCTTGCTTCATTGCAGTTATGGCCTAACAGATTAAAAGGCTAGGTTCCTAACTTCATGGTGAATGTACTACGCAAGGGCTCCTTCATGGGCTCCTCCTTCTTTGGAGTTACATTTTGATGTATCTAATCACTGGCGGCTCCACGGGGGGTACGACGGTACGGCCGTACCCCCTGTCGAAAATCAGGGGCGCCAAACGACAAGCTCATAGTTTTGAAAAAATCCATAAGTAGTACCCTTGGTAGTACCAGTGGGTTTTTCTTCGTAAGAAATCATATTTTAATAACATGATGAAACTCGCCAATGAGATCGATAATGCGACCTGTATCAAATATTGTCAGTTGTCTACATCTGCACATCCTTGACATGTGCTATGTTTAATGTGACACCTTATCACTGTGTCGAGGCGTCATGTATGCGTAAGTTGAAATTTCCGAGAATACACGAGGAATCATGAGTTTCCTTGGATTGCTTCGCAGTGTGGACGATATAGGTATAGGACCTTATTTTCACTGGCCGGTGGCTCTTTGCCAAGGCTGTTGGGTTTTTTGTCGGCCACTGAGAAAATGATGTCAAAAATCAGCATAATAATGGAGAAAATGGGATGTAAAAACCCACTGCTCAAGAGAAAACCCATTCTTTAGATGGACAATATGGACAGTAATTCATAAAGTTGAACTGTACGAGACGTGACACACGCGTGAGTACACTGTATTGTCCGTCTCCTGTACCTAGGAACCTAGGTATGTATCGTCTTCATACCATGCTTGCTGTTTCAGTATAATAAGCTAGAATAGGTAGTAGCGGTAGTAGGTATTCACTACTCAGATGTGCATCAGAAGACCTCTTTCCAAGCCATTGGTTTGGAAACCCACGATTGCTCGCGTATTCTCGAAAAATTTTACTTACGCGTACATGACGCCTCGACACGTTGACAAATGTCACTCAGCACATGTAGACAACTAGCTGGCAAGACGTTGCCATCAAGCCCTCATCCTCGCCCTCATCGTACTATTCGTACCAACACGACACATTTTTCCCATAGCGCATTCTAATGAAAAAAGCCGTAAAATTGATCATAGAGTAGGTAGAGTTCAATTTCTAATTCATACTTGATGGATAGAAGCAAGTTGTTGTCATGATGGTTTTTGCTTTAAAAACTGCTCCTGATAACAGGACGGGAGTTCGAGTGATGTCAGAGAGAAGCACCTTCTAGGACTTATTTTGATCCCTAGCCCTCCTATTGCCCAAACAACTTTCGCCTGAACTAGGGGAAGGGGGGGGGGGTCCCTACCGTTTCGAGCTCGTCATCATAAGGGCGCCTGACCGATGAGTCGTACCCCCTATTCAAAAATGCTGGAGCCGCCAGTGTATCTAATACAGTGCTCCTGACCTTTGCTCCTGACAGTACTTCTTTCGTCAAAAATCTATCAAATTGGACACTCAAATTCTTAAGGTAGAATAAAATGCAAATCCAACTACCTAGGTACTAATAGTACTTAAGGAAAGAATATGATGGGAATACAAAATATAGCTCCAAGCGATTATGTACTTGGATACCAAAACCCTGGTGAGACGTGAGACAGCCCTTATACCCTGGACACACTGTCTTGGTTAAATGATGATAAGCACGAAACTTGATTGCGTTTCCCTTGGTGTCACCACTCACCAGGGTATTATTTTTCTGGCTATATAATACTTATTCCTAAAAAATCGTTACCAATCAGGATTTATTGTTTTTAGTAGTAGGATAAATAGTATATAAACCACGGTTGTGAACGCTGTTATAGAGCTTTGGCGCCTTAATATCCCTCATTTGCGCTTCGGGATTTGAACAGGCGCCGCAGCTATAACAGCATTCTTCACAACCATGCATGGTATAAAATATACTGCTGGCTTACAGAATACATTTTATCGGAACTGCCAGATTTTTTTCCAATAAAAAACATGCGATAAGTGCGTATTTTCACCCACGTTTGTTTCGGTATACAAATAATCGCATGGAGCTAAATTTTGCATTCCATCATGTTTTGTCATTGGAGTAATCGAATTTACATTTTATTCCACTTTCAAACATGATCCCCTGTTTGGTGTACCGAACCAAAATTTGATACCACGTTTGTACAATTATGAATCAGAGAATTTTCGGAAGAAAGGGTGGTTGGAAATTTTGAAAATATAAAGAGGGTGGGTGACGGCGAAGAGGTTAAAAATATAATCTGCTAATATATGTTTTGGATGTCCACATCGATATGAAAATCGATCTGTTTTTGCTCGAAGAAAACTAGAAATCGGGAGCTATTACGGATGAATACTTTTCAAATGATCACCCGGTATAATATGATGTTAGAATCATATCATAATATTATTTGCTCGATTTATTCAATATTATTTTGTTCAACAATATATTTTTTTTAATTCGTTTATTTAACGTCGGCCTATTTCAGCAACGAGGCCCAACACCGACGCCGGTAAATGCTTTCCTCCACTATATCGGAAATTTTGCCGAACCCCTGTTTGTTCAAGCACAGGGTAGGGATTTTCAACGACCACCATCATCGCATGGGGTCGGCACCATCATTCGTATTTTACGTGCTATGCGACACACATAGTCTTGCATTTGCAAGCATTCCAACTAAACCAAGAAACTTGTTTTTGAGGCGAAAATCTGTCCCCGGCGGGGATCGAACTCGCGACCTCTGGAGTGGTAGTCGAAGACGCTAACCACCACACCACAAGCTCCTCACAATAAAATATGAAATGGCAAGTACTTGGGTACTTCCATAAAAAATTAGTCCTATAGGTACCTACCTAGGTATTGTATTATTGAGCAGTGGCCATATGGTGTATAAATACTTACCTACCTAGAGGTACCTATAAAAGGTGTTTGCAAACTTGGGCTGAAAAAATTATGATTTTCTAGTTTTGGGAATATGGAGAGTCAAAAGGTTGGTCCTTCGACCTCGAATCCTTCTATTTTTTATTTTGAAAGAATCTAGTAAACTCTTTTTATCAGACCAAAAAGCAAATTTTTTTTGTAATTTTGTTTAGTGTACAGGGTGAGTCATAAATCCTAAAAATCAATTTTTCCTCGAAAATGCCCGTGAAAAGTTTTAGAAGTTTTAAAACTGATGTTTTCAGAAGTTACGATTAATCCTGTACAGTAAATAAAATAACAAAACACGTTCAAAGGTTCAAATACATTGCTTTTTGGTCTGTTGAAGAGTTAATTAAAATCTTTCAAAATAACGAAAATAGAGCGGGTCGAAGGACCACCTTTTCACCCTCCATATTTCCAAAAATAAAGGCCCTACATTTTTTCCAACATTTTTCTGATACTTTTGAAGCATGTTCCCAACTACGGTTCAATTTTCTACCCCAAGTTTGCAAACAGCCTGCAGCCCCAAGTTTCAAACTAAGCGTAGAATTGATATATCTAGCGAGACCTTAGCGAGACATTTGTGTAAGAGGAACCCTTTAATTTATTATGGTTGAAATCAATTTCAATCTATTTATTAATGAGTAATAATGACTGTAGGTTTAAGTATTATTATAAGTACAAGTATTTTCATAATGATCTTTTTATGTCTGATACAATCAATAAATGAATTATCAATTTTTTGTTTTTGTTCCAGAACACGATGTCAACTCCTGAATACAATTCTACAGTTTTGCAACGCCTCACTGGACACAGAAGTGACGTCACCACATGTGATTTTGCCGCTAATTTTACTTTGGTCACTGGATCAAGGTAAGGAGTTATCGAGGGAGTTATTCTCGTTTCAAGTCACTTGAATGTTCTGAATAGAAAAAAAAAATAAAGGAGAAGACCTCACTTTGTATTACGTGACATGTTTCAGCGATAAAACAGTGAGAATTTGGGATTGGGTCCCAGGATCCGGATACGTGGAAAGACAAAGCTCACCTTTGAAGGGGCATAAATATCAAGTGACATGCGTGAGGATTTCTCCTCAGGGTTCCATGATAGCCTCATCTTCTGTAGATGGCACGGCAGTTTTATGGAATTTATATTCTCTGGCCAAGCTGTTCACCATGGTTCAAGTGAATGGAGATGCAATAAGAGTATGCAGGTTTGCCCCGGATAGTTCCATTTTGGTCACTGCTGGGGATAATGGTGCCATTTGTGTGTGGGATCTGATTCATCGCAGCTTGATCAAGTAAGTAGTTCGGTCCTGAGGAATTGAAGGCGAAATAGCCTTATTTTTCAACAGAAATTTATCGTTGAAGTCAATTTGAAAAGGGATAGGATGGATTATTGACGTCGAGTTTTTTTATTTTAGTTTTTAGTTTTTCAGTTAAAAAAAAAAATTCCAGTCGATGAGTAGAACCATCTTTTTACTTTTCAAATTCACCTCAATGATTAATTTCTGTTTTAAAATAAGGCTGTTTCGCTATTTTTTCGATTTTTTTTTCATCATGTAGGTAAGGCTACAACTTGTACCGTATGTTCATTAAAAACTTCAATAAAGGGAGGCTGTGACGCAGGCCATTCGATCCGAAAACGGCCAGGCTATCATCGGTCCACGGCCTCCCATTATTGAATTTTTTAATGAACATACTGTACATACCCACATATATGTATACAAAACATATAAATGATTAAAATATGTAGCTATCTATTATATATTTTTCAGAACAATATTTGAACATGAGGGCACCACTCAATGCCTCGCCTTTACCCCCGATTCGCAGTATCTAGTGAGCGCATGTTCCTTGGAAGTAGTTAAAGTTTGGTATGTCCAAGATTTAGTTGATACCACATCGGAAAATACTTGCGGACCAATAGCTCGATTTGACAATGCACATGATCTAGGTGTTTACAGTATCGACATAAAAAAAGCTATCTCTGTTGATGGTAAGAAAACGTGAGTTTTCGTCATTATTTGGAATTAACTCAAGTTTTACAGAGGAAAATCCTTTGATAAAACACTATACTATGGCCACCAGTGGCAATAGCAACGAAATCAAAATTTGGACAATAACTTCGAAGTCGGCCCCAAAAAAGAGTACTTGTACCACCCACGAAGTGTCCGTAGAATTCCGTGATACGTACGACGGTCACAGTTCCTCAGTAACTTGCATCAGATACAACTCACCTGGGTCGCTTTTGGTCTCGTCCAGCTTAGACAAAACAGCAAAAATATGGGACAAGGATGGAGCTTGCTTGGCTACACTTGAGGGTCACACCAGATACGTCAATTGCATAGCCATATCCAGAGATTCGCAGATAGTGGTTTCTGGTAAGAAATACTGGAAAGTCAATAGACTAGTGCCGTAGTTTTCGTGTGTAGAAAAATTTCTTATTGAAGGTTCCACAGGTTCAAACGACAAACTAGTGATGGTATGGGACTTGTTTGGAAATATAACACCAGATTCGGAACTGTTTAGAATTCGTCGTTTGTCACAGTCGCACGAAGGAGGAATTCCAGAGTTTCAACTGATGAGGAATGCCGAAGTCAGTGATAACGAAGTGAAAATGTTAGAAAAAATAGACGACATATCAGATGGTTCAATCAACTGCTGTTGCTTCAATAACGCAGGGATTTTAGCAACTGGATCAGGGTAATAAAGCTTATTATTTTTACTGGCAAAAAATGCAAATATGTATTTTTATTTAATGATGTATTGTAGAGACAAACTGGTTAGGTTGTTCCAAGTAGTGGAAGAAAATAATAATGTAGAAGAGTTGCAATACTCTCCGTTAGAAGGTCATACCTATGCAGTTAACCATGTGGACTTTTCCAAGGATGGTAGTAGATTAGCTTCTTGTGCTCTAGATGGTTTGACTAGGATTTGGGATCCCTTGGTAAGTCTATGTGACCAGTCTCATAAAAGTCCAGTTTAATTCACTATCTACTTTAGACAGGAGAGAAAATAGTTTCGTTGCCACCGAACAGTTTAGCCATAAAAGTGTGCCGATTTTCGCCAAATGGAGAGCTTTTGATTACGGCAGGTGACGACGAAAAGGCCACGGTTTGGAATGCAAATTCACTTGAAGAAATAGCGTAATTTCTTGCCCTTTTTCAAATTACATGAATTTAATAAGTACAAGCTTTTAGAATTTTGGAGGGTCATTTAGATGCGGTAACTTCTGCATGTTTCTCTCCCGATGGAAATATAATCGCCACGACTTCGACCAATGCCGACTTTAGATTGTGGAAGGTTGAGAACTTTGAAGTTATTCACGTCAAGGAATACGCTCATGATTATGGCATTCAAAACTGCGATTTCTCACAAAACATAGATCCAATACCAAACGCCTTGCTGGACTACCAGTCGTATTTGCTGGGCACTTGCGGTAACGATAGTCTAGTCAAGTTATGGAGAATTTCATTACTGAAGGTAAGTTCTTATTTGTTGTTTGGGTAGATTTGTAGAGTTTAGCCAAATTGTTTGAATTTATTATACAGGTGTCTCACAATTCGCGGTTCAAGGAGTTAGGGACTTGAGCATATCCGTAAATTGCCCTGGGCTTCAAAGGTGCAAATTTTGAGACACCTGTATATAAGAAGTTATCCTTGAGGTCTTTTTCTAACAAGTTCTTTTTATTTATTGATAGCCGTTCCGAGCTAGTCTTTCAAAGTGATTCATTGAACAAACAATTCAAGTTTCGTATTAGTTATTACTTATTAGTTCACTGATCAAAGAGCTGAAAACCCATACCCATAATGAAAAGAGCTCATTGAAGAAAGACTTTGAAGATATTTATATTTTACTCTTCAAGTTTCTGTTTTAACAAATTCACTCCTTACTTGAAGAAACGCGATGGTTTGGACTACGATGACCTCGAAGTTAAAGTCTGGAGGTCCTTACAAGGACATGGGGGTAATGTGGTCTGTGTAAGGTTTTCTCCCACGGTGAGTGAAATCATTTGCTCAACTGCAACTGACAGGCAAGCAAGGATATGGTCGGCTTACAGTGGGGAGTGCCTTTATGTTCTCGACCATGACTCCATAGTCACAGCATGTTCCTTTAGCTATGACTGCAGTCTTTTAGCAACTGGTTGTTTAGACAAGACACTGTGGCTTTGGAAACTGCCGCAGCAGTTGGTATTTCAAACAATAGTGGCCAACAAAATCAAGTGCAGAAATAAAGCTTTGATAGACTGGACCATTGGGGACGTTGTGAAATGGATGAAAGATATGAACTTGGAGGATTGTACCGAAAACGCCCGGAATGCCTCTTTGGATGGGCAGAAACTGCTAACTTTAAGCGCTGAGAAGATCTGTTCAGGACTTGACTTAGGTACGCATTTGTTAATTTGGATGGTACTTTAAATATGGAAAGCGCCATTTCATTTATTTCTAGACGATTCCCAAAGCGAAAGGCTGAGCAAAGAAATTCGATGGTTGAAACAGGACGAACTCCAAATCACTAAACCAAGCAGTGGCGAAATCGAGATCCCTCACGATTTTCTATGTCCAATCACTCACGAGATTATGCGCGAACCTGTCACTTGCAGTGATGGTTTTACGTATGAAAAAAATGCCATTGCTGAATGGTTCATGTCTGGCAAGTTCACCAGCCCTTTGACTAATCAGGTTTTGGTCAACACAGAGTACCACTACAACCAGGAATTGAGAACTGCGATACATTCTTTCCTGGATGAAAACGTGGAATGAACAAGCAACACCATCATATCACCAAAGAAAATATTTGTGCCTTAGTAACTATTTCTCAACTCTTGTACTATGCATTTTTTACTATTCTATGGTGCCATATTTCTAAATTTGTAGCAGTCGTGAAGGGCTGCATCGGTTTTTTTCCCGATATTCAACTCTGGGAAAATCCCTAGATTGAGTTTTTATGGGAGTTTCTAAACGGTTTTGAAGAAAAAATGGCTACAGTGAAGGGGTTCCTAATCATTCTCGTTGTTTAATTTAGTTGCAAAGACTGGATTCTACGTGTAGTTAGTGCCTTTATTGCTATTTTGCACTTTACAGCAAAACTGTATAATACATTATACCAAATTAATAATTTATTATTGAAACTTGAAACTCATAATGGCAACACTGTGATAATTATTTCAAGATTTAGATGATTGAGGTGGTTTTTCTAAAAGGAAAGCAATATTGATGTAGCTTCTTTTGTTGCACCTATTTTATTTTAATTTTTTCATGCAATCATAATTATCGGTAGGTGCAGCTTTTCATGAGTAGCTGAAAGTCTTAATGCCCGATTATTGAGTTTTTTTTTGAAATAATAATCAAACACAATAAACTTTTGGATTAAAATAAAATAACGATAGAATTTTTCAGAAATAAAGAACAAACTAGCACCAGAACAAAGTCCTTCCAGTACTTCACTATTTATATTAGAGGACGATCCGCGGCAAAGCTGGTTTCAAAAGTTGCTTGTAGCGTGGCATCATCTACCAGCCAATAACAACAGATTGTCATGGCGAGCGTCTCTTTGTATTATTTTCAGTTTCACCCAACGGTATAATGTTTACTCGAGCCTTCTGTTTATGACATTTTATTTGAAAAACTAAATCAGGTAATAATATTCTCCATGGCTGGATGGTCTGCGTATGATCGTATGAAAGCTCCAATTTCGGATAACTTTTTCATCCGATGAAACTGCCCCTAAGTGGTTAAATAGTTTTAGGGGTTTATTTTGGTGAGATCAGAGATAGATTTCACATATTGCCAGTGAAATAAGTCTAATGGAGCTGAAACACACAATCTGGCTAGTAATCAACTGAAAATTTGACCATAAAATCCACGTAATAACGCACGGAAAGTTTTTCGTATAGAAAGCAAATTTCGATGGTTTTGAATTATACAGGTTGTTAGGTACTAGTTATTACAAACTTTGAGGGATTCCCCATCAAAAATAGGGCTGAAAGAAAATAAAACTTATGGTCCTAAAATGCTCCAGGCACCACATTGCGGCTCGGTGAGTCCGGCTGGTCTGGGAGAGGGGTACGGTACAATGGGCCCAATAATGAAGCCTACGTGTCAGGTGAAACCGTGTTCCACCGACTCCCCAAAATGTCCCCAATTTAAAAAAAAAATGGAATCCAGGTCCTAAAACGCTTCCTTGAAAAGAAACAGGGTGTTGAAATCTACTTTTTGAAGTCGTTCTTCCACCGTTAGGTACTTTTGAACCGTTGGTAGAGATGATTTTGATCAAATTTTAACCATAATTTAACCAAGTAATGAGTCTTCATCGAACAATAATGCCGCGATTCATCAAATTTTTTAGGGGTGTAGATAATAGGGGTGTTGTCCTCTTTTTTCACCTCCCCTAATTACTTTTTGAAATTGGTTGGTATTTTCCAATGATATGTTCAATTTAGAAGAAAAAGTTACCCGTGCAAAATTTTAATTAGAGGCTTCATTTTCAAGATTTCTAGATTTGAAGCTAGAACGTGAAATCCGAAAATACATACCAACAATTTCAAAAAATACTTCGGGAAGGTGGGAATAGGAGAGAAAAAAGGGCCACCCTCCCCCCCTATTATCTACCCCCCTGAACTTTTTTAATAAATTGCGGTATTATTATTCGATGAAGACTTATTTAAGTGAACTTTGGTCCAAATTTGATCAAAATCAGTCCAACGGTTCAAAAGTTACGGTGAAAAAACTATTCTACTAACTAAAAAAGTCAACTTCAACACCCTGTATCATTTTAAGGGAGCATTTTGGGACCATGGGTTGTATTTTCTTCCGACCTTATTTTTGATGGGGAATCATCCCTCAAAGTTTGTAAATAACCAGTATCTAACACCCTGTATCTATTTCGAATCGTAAGATTGTGTACCAATTCATAATAAAATGTCAAGCTTACTGATCAGTTAGGCATAGGTATCAAAAAATTATAGAAACATATTTTTGAACGTCAACGTTTAATAGCGGATCAATCCGAATAGGTGTTGCCCTAACTAAAAGACCCTATACTAACAAAAAATTGAATGAAAAGTAAAATCGATTAGACCAAAGAAAGAATACGATGTGAAATCAAAATATAGGTGTAAGCTCCCAACAATTATTTTAAATTTTGATATAAAAAAAGGTGGGATAGATCACATGTAATTTTTTTCCTTGAAATTTTGAAGTGCTGAAGCCCCTACGAAACCACTTTTTAATATCGTTATACCTGATAAAGTGGAAACGAATGACTCTATCATGAACCTTAACAGCATCAGTCGCCATATCGCTATCATTCTTTACTGTTGAAAAAACAAAAGCATTCGACTAGTGCGAAAAATTTGTTCTCCTTTTTCCTTTTTCCCTCTAAAAGAACATGGAAAATTGGCGTGTTTGGTATCATTTCTCACATTTTCGCATCAGCTCATTCCATTTATGAAGCCGAAATGGCAATATGTAGTCCCATTTTTAGGAGGATGCGAGGCAAATGAGTGAGCAATTTTTTGCGGAACCGTACGTAAAAAAAAAATGTAGATGTATGTTCATTAAGCGAGGTAAAATATGTGTAGCACTGTGCGAGTACGTAATAGAGACCACAAAAAATACTCGGGACGCGCGGTTTATACACTCACTATCAAGGACCATCACCTCAAAACAGGGTCTACTCCAGTCAAGTGGAAAAGCAAGATGCCGGCTCAAAATAATGTGAACAGCCCTTGCCGTGAGAACAGTTGGGCGGAAATTTTTGCTGCTACCTACCTACTTTACTTCGCTCGGAACGGGTGCAACAGAGGTTTCCTCTTTGTTAGGTATAGCGATATTAAAAAGTTGTTCTATAGAAGTTCAAGCATTGGAGCATTTTCAAATTTCAAGGGCTTCTGGGCCAATCGAATTCGAAAGAGCACGGGGTCTACCAATTTTCGTGCTTCTGTCATCAAGTGCGGGGTTCATGTCACTAACTTTCCGACTATAGAGCAAAATGTGTCCTGGAAGGTAGGTACTATCTCACTTTTGTTTTGGAGGGGTCAAAAATTATCTTTTGGAACCTGTCGACATTTTTTGGGATGAAGAAATCGATTTTGTTTTTTATTCCTCTTTTTGATACCGAACTGAAATTTGATACTGCACGTGTATTATTGGGCATGAAAATTCTATCGCAAGGTTTGAAAGTGGTCGACTTCCAGGGCTAATGCTTGACAAGGTAGGTGCCACTGAAACTAAAATTGAAAGGTTTCCTTCGATTCTAGTTCCATGAAAATTGAATCAAAACCTGCTCTCAAGTACCTACCGAAGAGTAGAGGTAATACAATCAGAGAAACACATATTAGGTCGCCACGTGCATCAAGGAATAGGGGGAGCCTTTTAGTGCGACTGATAATAATTATTGATATCTAATACAAACAATAACGACATTTACGCACAATCAAAATAACAGTGATTAGTGATGACCTACCTAATGTAAGTTAGTTCAATCTTTTTTTTTGGTTGAGATCTTTTATGTAGGGTTAAAATTAAAAAGCAATAAAGGAGCTGAGAAAGACTTGTTTCATATACCTATCCCCTATAATATAGCTAATGTGCTTTTCTTTGATTGTAGGTATATTACCTTGGTATCTAGCTATGGTCTGCTTACGCTCAAGTTTGCGGTGTTTCGACTTTTCAGTTACCTACGTAATTCTGATTGGCTCTTACCTGGTGAAGAAATTGTGAAGTTGAATTGGTAAAATAAGCGTTGCCGAATCAATCCCTGTGCCTGTGGGCTTATTCCTTGACAGAATCTCACCATTTAGGTCTCTTTCGAAAGCTATAAGGATGTACTTTGGTTTGAGCCTATTGGCATTTCCAAAATGCAGAAATCAGAAAAATTATTTTTCGATTTTGGAAATGCCAATGAGCCCAAACCAAACTACATCCTTGTAGCTTTCGAAAGAGACCTAAATGGTAAGATTCTGTCAAGGAATAAACCCACAGAGATTGATTCCGCAACGCCCATTCTACTATTTTGCCAATATAACTGCGTCCTTAACACCGACATTTTGTCATTATGTCACTAGAAGTGGGCCAATTTTTGCCGAGTTTAGTTGCTTGTTATGTTATACTTTTTATAAGTTACAGCTAATTTAATTGAGATGTTACTGAAGTAACACGTTTCTAATCGCACACTATTATGTTGTTACAGTTGCAGTGCCCTAAAAATATGAAGCCTGTCTAATAACGAGTAATATAATTTACTGTAAATATTTTGATTTTGATATTGAGATTTTAGATTAGTTATTTTTGTAACTTTATTAATACTTTTTAGAAGTTACATCTCATGTAACGTCGATTTTATTTTCTTTACATAAAAAACCATATCAGTGGTCCAGTTTTAGAAAATGTGGGGGTTTTCATTTGATGGGGTCCTTTAAAATGTTACGTTCCACGTGCTTCGACCACGTGTTTATTACTATTTGTTAGGTTATATTTACAACTGTTGAAGGATTTTTTTTATATTCTGGAACTATTGAAAGCAAAGAATTCAAAGAATAAGATAGTCGTGACAATTCAACAAACAATGTACATCATCACTTCATTTATTCATTTCAACTTGAGAAACAAATTTTTCCTATTTTTCTCGCAGTAAAATATGCTTCACCATCACTCTGGTATTCTGTGAGAGAAACAGATGTTTCTCAAGTTGAAATGAACGAATGAACGATGATGTGAATGAACGATGACGTACATCGTTTGCTAAATTGTCCGTTTGCAATAACGGAGCGAATGATATGCAATTACCAATAATCTGGGTAGGTACCTGAGACGCTTTCAATAAATTGTATCCATCATTACCAATATTAGGGTCAAGAAACAAATCTTGCGGTTATCAATAATATGTGTTCTGCTAGACTCAATTTTTGATCAAGGATTTCAGTTTGTCTCACCTTCAAAATTGTATTAGACTTTCATTACATGCAAAGACTATAATTGCAGGTGATGGATACCATTTCTAAAAATTGAGACCACCGTAATCCACATTTGGATTTTCATTAAGAATAGCACCATCTCCCTATTGTTATTATAATAATTTGTTGTGTGAATAAAGTTATTAAAAATATTTTTTAAACGTTTATTATTACAATTAATAAACTTGCACAGTTTAACGAAAAGTCGCATTTATAAAAGAAGCTTAGCTATCATAATTCTAGCTAGGAATAACAAAAACTCTACGAGTCCCCATTGACTTTCTTTCCCTTGTTTCTCCTAGCCCCACGCTTCTGGTCTTCCTTCACACTACCAGCCAATTGTCCTTTTTTGCGCATATCATTGAATTTAGCATTTTTCTGTTTTATCCTGTTTTTGCTGTCATCATTCTTTTTCTTACCACCTTCGCTGTACTGCACGTTGATGCGACGTCCCTTCACCATGGTGTGGTTCATGGAAAGTCCCTTTTCGTAGGTCTGAGCGTTTTCCACTTCTAAATAGGCGAAGCCACGTGGTTTATTGGTTTTCTGATCCAATGGAATTCGGACATCCTTAACGGGACCGGCTTTTTTGAAGTGATTCAGAATATCCTCTCTTGTTGCATCATAAGGAAGGTTCCCAATGAAAAGGACATAGCGTGATGAGCCCTTCGCATTTTTGTTTTCGGCGGCCGGAAGCTTCTGCTGGGCTGGCTTTTGCTGGTTGTTCTTTACGGGTTTTTGAGCGGGCTTGGACGGGAGCTCTTCAGACTCTTCAGAATCAGATTCATCATCGGAGTCTTCTGCTTCTAATGTGTTCCCAGTCGCATTCAGTTCAGATTCTGATTCTTCTTCATCATCATCCTCCTCCTCATCTTCTTCTCCATCATCACTCTCTTCAACTTCCTCCTCAACAACCTCCTCTCCAAATTCACTGTCGTCATCATCTTCCTCTTCCTCGTCAACAGCTTCATCTTCGTCACTGTCTTCATCAGAATCAGCTCCTGCTTGCTTCTTGATAAGCTTAGGTCGCTTACCCAGGATCACCTCTTCAATTTCTGACTCGTTGCTTGAATCTTCTTCACTATATTCTATTTCAGTTGAGATTTTTTTCACTTCAGCTGGTTTCTGCTTCTGCTGTTGTTGCTTTGGCTGTTTCTTACCTGCCTCGGCCAGTTTCTGCTTTGGTTGTTCCTGTTGCTCAACGTTGTCGGCACCAGTCTTCTTGCGATTCTTTGCTTCCTTCTTGTTCAATTTCTTCCGTTGTGACTTGGTCAAGTTCTGGTTGGATCCTCCTTTTTTCTCGGATTGCACTGGTTTTGGTTTCTCTCCAGTCAAAGCGACATGCCTCAGCTTCTTGAGCATCTTCAGCTTCCTCCTCGCAGTTTTAGTTAAATCAGTACGAGACTCGAAAGCTTTAATCTTGGCGTCTATTTCACCTATAGCCTTGTCGCCCTTTTCAGAAATGGTGCATTGCAAATGGAAAAACGTACCCTTATTCTTCCTTTTTGGGCTACCAGGAGCTTTCTTTTCAGACTTGTTCTTTTTTTGTGGAGACTTTACGTTCTTCTCGCCTGTACTTTGCACCAACTCAGCAGTACCACCGAACTTCTTCATCTTTTTGGGTGACGAAGGGGACTGTTGAGGCTTCCCGTTCTGTTTTTTGGCGGAGTTCATCTGGACCTTGTTAGCAGGCGTTGCAGGTTTGGGCGTCTGTTTTTCAGTTTTTTGCTGTGGAGTCTTAGCAGGGGTTTGATTTCCCTTCTTTCCAGGGGTCTGGTTCACACTGGCCTTCTTTCCGGGCGTCTGATTCACACTCACACTGGGATCAGGTTTGGCTTTCTTGGCCTGGATTGGCGTATCTGCATTGCCTGCAATGCTTTTACGCTTTTTCGGCGAAATTGTCTTTGCGTTGACCATTTTTTCTGCTTAATTACACCTGTAATAAGAGCAATTGATTAATTTACTTACATTCACGAAGAACAAATCAGAACTTACTCTAAAACACTACAAAATGGTAAATGCGTCGGCACGTGGAAAAAACGTTGTAGCGTTGATGGCGGATGGAACAAAGTGAGGTTAGTTGTGAGCTTCCGGAAACTGGTAAGATTCGTGCACCATGATCTGCGCAGAGACGGTTATTTATGCGCTGCGCAAGTTTCTGACAGTTCTCCCCAATGCTGCCACCATAAGAAATAACTAAATTCTGTTTGCAGAGGCGAAGCAGCCCACTTGGCGGGGCCCCAACCATAGCCCCAGCTCTAAAATCTACAAGGTGCCTACCTAATGTTAAAAAAACAAAATATGATGTTTGAATTGAAGCAGAGCAGAAACCTAGTCCTCATTCGCTCGCGCTTCTCGTAGGGTGATATTTTCATGAGTGACTGCTCTGCATCTAGCGGTGCTCATTCTACAGTAACTATGTTCATTAAAAAATTCAATAATGGACCGATGATAACCTGGCCGTTTTCGGATCGAATGGCCTGCGTCACAGCCTCCCTTTATTGACGTTTTTAATGAACATACGGTACTTATTCGTTGGGAACGTCTACCGTACTTCGCGCTCTTCGACTTTTTCATGTTTTCGCTGTTCGTTTTTTTCTTTCGCCATTTTGCTACAGAACTGGCAAGATCTCCTCTTCCACGTTGGGAATTATGTAAAATGTATATCATATCAATAGTAATTTTTGACCCCTCCAAAACAAAAGTGAGATAGTACCTACCTTCCAGGACACATTTTGCTCTTTATTTCTCGATTGGCTCAAAAGTCGCTCTCGCTGACTTCTGATTATGTCGTCCGCATATGCAAGGATCTAATACGATTTGATCAAAATTGGTTCTTCCGCATCTATCTTTACTCTTCGCACCATCACCTCAAACACACAACTGAACAACAGTGTCGACAAAGGATCCGCTGGCTCTGATCCAACTTTAACAGCAAAGTTGTCTGTCAACGGTCCCTCTACTCTTACTGATCCTTCGGTATCGCTCAGAGTCAGCATCGTCATTGAAATCAGTTTAGACGGGATCTGTGAGTCTTTCAATGCCAGCTTCAATTTGGACCTCTTGACACGATCGTACGCCTGCTTTTTGTCAATGAACAGTAGCTTCACCCCTACGTTGAACTCTTTGCCCTTTTCCAACCTTACTTCAAGAGCCGAGATTTGGTCCACCGTGAATCTATCAGGTTTGGAGCCGCATTGATAATTCCAACTTCTTCCATCGTACATACCTATTACAAGTCTTTTGTAGAACACCACCGCCAACACTTTATAAAGCACACATAAGAGCGCTATCACTCGATAGTTGAAGCAGTTCATCTTATCTCCCTTTTTGTGCAGTATGGGCATATCACTCCTGTCCTCCAGTCCTTTGCTATCTCTTTCTTATACCATATTTGCTTTTCAGATGTTCACCTCCTGCCTTGATAATTTCCGTCGTTATTCCGTCACATCCCGCTGTTTTTCCGTTCTTCAGTTTTCTTATGGCCTTCTTTAGCTTTTTTTCACTTGATGCACTTATGTTTGTATTATCCTCGGTATTATCTTTATTTATTACCCTCGGCATTCCATTCCTTGGCTCCATCCACTCTTCGCTTCGCCGCTCTCTATTTAGCAACTAATTGAAATATTCCATCCATCTGCTCAGCTCCTGTTGTTGATTAATGACTATATTTCCTTCCTTGTCTTTGCACACTCCCGTTTTTGTGGCGTAAAATTTTCTTCTTCTGCCGAATTTGCCTGTAGAGTTTTTTTAGTCGTTTTCGGAGCTGTATTTCCTTTCTCTTCTATCCTTGCATTCTGAAACTCCCGCCTCTTTCTTCTCAGTAATCTTTCGGTTTATTTTCGTACTTTGAGCTCTTTCACCCTTTTTGACCTTCTTTGGCTGTGATCGTCATCCCGCCCCTACCTTCTGGACCTCTTACCTACGTTTTATTTACGTTGTCGTTCAACTCAAGATCTTACCTTAGACGAAAGCGAAATTTTGGGGATCAGCATTGACGAAACTTTGGGGATCAGGATTCAAGAATTTCAAATGAATTAAGTTCTTTTCGTAAAACACCTAGCACAGGACAGACAAAATAGACAGAATGACCAAAAACAAGTAAAAATACAACAGCAAGAAACATCACAAATCAATACAATAATAAAACAAATCAACAAGTGTCAAGTCAAAGAAAAGGAAGAGTGACGGATTCTAAGAATAGGTACTCAGTGGAAGAATTTCGACAAAGAAACTCCTGAGTTGTAGAGTCCCAAAGAAGAGGATTCTCAAATATGTGACAAATCTCCATACGACTATGCATATCTCATTACTAGACGTTATGGGGGTAGTATCACTATTTTTTGAATTTTTTTGAAAAAATTTTAATCGCATTTCCGGCAGGATTTACTTAGGCAGGATTATTGCCGTTCCATGATTACATATTACACATATTAACTCTATACATAAGTGATGGTCTGTACGGTATATGGTCTGTACACATAACTCGATAGGGATACTAAAAATGCATCCGTCTCCCGGACTATCCGTGCCCGGACTATTATGCCTGTATTTTTGTTTTCCAATTGTGTGGCAGTGCTACCAACTAAAAATTAAAAACTAAAAAAAATCGCATTTCCACAGTTATCTTAAAAAAATCGTAGCGGTCTTGATTTTCAAAACTAAGAAATGAAACTTGACATGGTGATAGTCAAGTCAAAGACCAATATCCCAATGTCAAAAAATTAGGATTTCTTGATACAAAAAAACATCAAACTTCATAATTTTCAAAGTATCATAACTCAATTTTTTCAAACGGCATGCCCCTAATTTTTCAACGTTATCTAATAGCTTTTTTATCCTCTTCCATTTTTACTAGGGGTACTCTACCCTTAAACTCCATTTTTTTCGAGATAATCGGAAATTTTCACAAAATTTGCTATTTTTTTTTGTTTTTTTTTTTTCAAAAATTGAGCTGGCCTTGATGAGTGACAGGCAAGCCAAATAGTACGCAGCTGTCAGTTAGTCAGTCTGGATATTGTCGAACAAAAAAAAATGGCTTCAACGCAAAAAGAAAACAAAGTGGGATCCTGGATATCTGGATTATTACCAGAATATCATATCAATTATTTCCTCTCGCGTAAAGTCTTTTTTTTTTGTTCGACAATATTCAGACTGACTAACTGAGAGTTGCGGACTATTTGGCTTGTCTGTCATTCATCACGGCCAACCATATACCTCGGCCAACTCAATTTTTGGAAAGAAAACCAAAAAAATAGCAAATTTGGTGAAAATTTCCGATTATCTCGATAAAAATAAAATTTAAGGGTAGGGTACCCCTAGTAAAAATGAAAGAGGATAAAAAAAGCTATCAGATAACGTTAGAAATTAGGGGCATGCCATTTGAAAAAAATGAGATATGATACTTTGAAAATTATGAAGTTTGATGGTTTTTTGTGAACATCAAGTTCAAGAAGTATCAAGAAATCGCAATTTTTTGACATTGGGGTATTGGTCTTCGAATTGACTATCACGATGTCAAGCTTCATCTCTTAGTTTTGAAAAGCAAGGCCGCTACGATTTTTTAAAGAAAACTGTGAAAATGCGATTTTTTTCAGTTTTCAATTTTGAGTGGGTAGCACTGCCCCACAATTGAAAAACAAAAATCCAGGCATGATACAGTTGAAAAAGTTGAACATGAAAATGCAAAAAATATAGGGTGTTCCATTTAAAAAAATTGACGTTTCGTTGATCCCGTCAAAATGGGACACTCTGTATAGCTGAAAATAATTTTAGGTTATAGGTTTCATCAATCCATATAACTTCTTACCTACATCTTTTTCTCTATCTTGAACGGTAAGACCGCTATGGGATCATTACGCTAGGATAGACCACCCTGTACTGTATCAAAAAAAATATTTTTGGATTTTGGAAATGCCAATGGGCTCAAACCAAAGTACATCCTTGTAGATTTCGAAAGAGACCAAAATGGTGAAAATCCGTCAAGGAATGAACCCAGACGGATTTTAAGATTTTTTCCAAAGTTTCAAATAAACCCAAATATCTCGAAAATGAAGCCTCTAATCAAAATTTTGCAGGCATAACTTTTTTTTCTAAATAGAATGTAGAATCCGAAAACATGAACGATTCTGATTATTTGATTATTTCAAAAAATAATCAGGGAAGGTGGAAATAGGGGAGGAAAAAGGGACAGTCCCCCTATTATCTACCCCCTATGGATTTTTTTCATGAATCGCGGTATTATTATTAGATAGAGACCTATTTGAGTAAACTTTGGTTTCAATTTGATTAAAATCGGTCCAACGGTTTAAAAGGTACGGTGAAAACCGATTTAAAAAAGTCAACTTCAACACCCTGTATCTTTTGAGTTTGCTTCACTGCTTTACTATCTACCTGTGTGATATGTGCACAATGTTGATTGAGACTGTGTGGCAAGAAGGAGATCTTCTGACTCCCCAGGGACCCACTTTTTTTAGTCCTGAGATCGGAAACAGACGGTTTGACATCAAAACTGCATATATCTTCCTTCAAGTGCACCTTGAATGAGGAGCCGCACGTGATACTACTCGATAAAAAACTTAAGAAATACTTTCTGACTGAAAGGAGTGAAAGATCTGACTTATAACCTGGAAATAAAGAATGAAGTTTCCATGAGATTTAGATTTTCATGACCTACTGGGATAGCAGTTCATCTGAAACAACGTATACCTACTTTGGTTTGAGCCTAAAGACATTTTCAAAATAAAGAAAAAATCAGATGGAGGGCATGGGCATTAATCTAGGAACAACCAGCCCGAGGGAAATGCTTGACCTAAATTATCTGTGAAGATCTCGAGCACGAGTGATATTTGACTGATTATTGCAAAAAAAAGGTCCGAAGTAACAGCCGTCAGATTTTTTTTGTTTGTATCTATTTTATTCGGTTGCCCTTGACAGATTGAAATAGATAATAAGTGAACATTCGGCTTGATTCTGTAAGGAAATGGTTTAATTGCACACAGTATAGGGTGAGTGGAGGGTAATGGGTAAGAGTTCGGTGGTAAAATTACCAGAATGTAATTACCGGTAATATATTTTAGTGTACCCCCGGTACGATAATATACCGCAGTATTTTAGTACTAACATAGTACCTAGTACTAGGCTTAGGCGAATATTACCTACGTAATATTACCAAAATTACCGGTCATATTGCCCTTCGCATCTGTACTTCGAACTGCATATTATCTAATTTGGAGATGATCATGTCCAGAACATTAGCACATTATTGGAAAATGTTCGCTTTTTTACGCAAGATTATTTTTGATTTTGTGGGAAAAAAATAGAGATTTATCGAGGACCGAGTCGAAGGCGCCCGCCCCCTTGAGCTCTGAGGCCCTGAGGCACTCATCGCTTTGCTCATTGATACGTCTACGCCACTGTGTAGTGTGTCCATGGACCAGTGTGTCCCAACCGTGGTCCCAAATCACCATTTATATTGACATTTAAAAGACGCCATCTAGTTTGTAGCTTATTTTTTCCCGATGTCGGTATCGGTAATCCTCGTAATCGAATTAGTCTATGATCGAATTCGCGAGCAACTTCGACTAAGGCAAGTGTTGTAATTGAACGATTTATTTTTCGAATTTTGACTTTGAGGATTTAACAAACTTTGCCATTTTGGGAACCTTTGGACACAGACCCTTGGAGTTACACAAAGTTCACCCAACAATAGTTCAACCTCGAGTTCAACGTTCGTACCTATTCAAGTCTCGATTTAAGTTCAAGAAGTCGAGGGCACCGGCACCAAATTGTAAGTACATAAACATAAAATACTTTCTGCAAACCTGAATGGTACGGCTCTGTGGCACCTACGGTAGTGAAGGCCCAGTATTTCCAAACGTGCCCCATATTTTTCTCAACAATCTTTGCTAGGTCTATGGCATTGTTAGCTTATTTTTGTTGAAAAATCCGCGGTGACCGTGTCATAAAGGGGACCTCGATTTCGATAATTCCAAAAGTAGGAATGGACTACAAACAGTGGTCAGGGATGTTTTCAAAGGGAATTTTGCGGAATATTTCGCTCATACGTTAAAAATGCGATAATTCTCATGGAAATTTCCAGAATTAATAGCAATAATTGCATTGAAACGTTAAAAAATTATCGACGAATATTGCATTGAAACGTCAAAAAATTATCGGTGGCGATTCAGGTAACCGCACTCGTTCGTTTTTTTTCTTAATTTTCAAGAAGAGTTCGCTTTTTTTTAGAGTCTGGCTCTTCTAGCTTGAAAAAAAAACAAAGAAAACGAACTCGTGCAGTTTTCAGGCAACACGCATTTTTCAGAATTATCGGTAATTTTTAATGCATTCGTGGTGTTATACCCGAAAATCTACCTACAAACTTTCGAGAAAAAAAAATGAAAATTAGAAAACTACGCAGTGTATTTTAGCACCGGGCGGATATACAACCCCCCGAACGAAGTAGAAATGGTTCTAAACGAAGGATAAAACACACCAACGGGAACAGGAAGCAAAATAGGGGTGTTGTTGGGTGCGGAGAAGCTAAAAATAACGCGTCATTAAACATAAAACGGCGAAATATCGCAAGAAATTGTAAGAAAACCACTGAAAGACATTGTTTTTGTGGCAGTACGCTACCAAAATACACCAACGGAACCGGGGAGCAAAATAGAGGTGTTGGGCGGGGAAAGCTGAAAAAGAACGCGTCGTAAAACAAGAGACAGGGGTAAAAATCGCTAACAATCGTAAAAAAAATTATTGAAAAGAAGGAGTAAATCACACGAAACGGGAAGAAAGTCGCAAAAAAGGCTTCGACGCGTGTAAAGAAGGAAGCAAATGTAGGAAAAAATAGAAGAAGACCGCAAAAAAACGATAACGCATGGAAAGTATCACGCAACGCAAAACGCAAAAGCATGAAAAGGAGTTAAAGTACCCTTAAAAAGAAGGAATAAAACACAGAAAACGGGAAGAAATTCACGAAAAATGGGTAGTTGAAAAGCTGAGATATCTGGCACGTATACTGTTGCTTTTTTTACAGGATAGACTTTGAAAGGAGAAAGGCAGAATAGAGCAATTGCATGGTGTTGGTTAAGCTTGTAGCCATTTGGTGGCTACCAGTCGCGTCTTGGTACCGGTGGCCAGAATTAGCGATTCATTTAGTTTGTTTATTTCTGTGTGGTATTTCGAGGTTGTCGAGTAATGCAAAATCAAAGTCAAAGCTAGATAGTCTGAGAGTTTCGTTGAGCTAAGTGCGACATAGAACAAATGTGGGGTATTTTTCAGCGTCGAAAATGACAGTACCCACCATCGATATCATGATGATTGATACACCATACGTACATGTATTGGCGGAGTTCCAATGAAATTGAAACCAGCTTTCGTTTGGCAGGGTGTTCCTGAATCATCTTGTGTGTTACCTATATTTTTCTGACTCAGAAGGACTAGGAGAATCTTTCCTCAAAGTTTGTTCAGTTAAACCTGGGGCACTTTGTAGGTATATGATATGATGTTTTAAAATATTCGGTTCAAAAGTTACAGGGTATTGAAGTTGATTTTTTAGAATCACAGAACGGAACTGAAGGAAAATTATGCAGGCAAGAGTACCTACAACACTATGCCTAGGAGAATAATAAGAGGAGAATAAACTGATGAGAAATTTCTTTCTTAACATCACGCAGGCAATCGTCTTGGCAGAAGTGCAGTGTGCAACCACATGAATATAATAGCCATTCAAAGTTGAAATAAATAGTATATTACCCACCGACACGGAAAATGCGTTATTACTGCTAATAGCCCAGGCGCCAGGGAAAACAATAAGGAAATAATTGTTTCCTGGCTGGAAACTAGCTTAAAACGATCTGTGTAGCTTAGGTTTTGACATACTAGTTTCCCCCCTTTCGGAAATGTCGGCGTCGTGTCGCCATCATCAACAAGAAGTGCACCAGCGTGGTTTTTGCCGAATATCTTAATTTTGGGTCATCTGACAGCAAAAGATGTAAGGAGTCATTTTGAAGCCTATGAAATTCCCTACAATTTGGTTATTCAATCAATTTTCTGCGAGCTATGGTCTTTGAGCTAGAGCTTCTGGAAGCAAGAGTCATTGTCGTGAAAGCTCCATGGCCACTTGACTCAGAAAACTAAAATGTCGATGTGGCAAAAAAAATTTCAAAATGAGATTACTCGAAAACTCTTTATGCTATAGCTGCGTTGATAGTCTTAAACTCTTCCTCTTGAACCGCAGATTACGAATATTGAAAAGTCAAAAACGTCATATTGTACATATACAGGGTGTACTACGGGAATCAAATCAGAACAGAGAAATTTGACATATTTCATCGATTTAGCCTCTGCGAAACTCTAAGCACTTATCACGAGTCCAATATCAATGTGCGTTGCTCTGTAAGCTTCACTTGATACACTCAAGAAGTGGTCAGCTCACAGCCTTCCTGTAAAATGTTTTGAAGGCCCTCTGAAATCATCAAAATTTACAGTAGCAAGAAATGTATGTAACAGTATATTATATACCAAGGAACCAAAGTGAATTTTTGATCCTTTGGGTGAAGTTTGTTGCTCGAGGGCCCTTTGGGTCCAAATCCCCAAATTAAAAATTCATTTTGGTCCCTTGGTATATAATATACTGTTATATACATTCCTTGGTACTGTAAATTTTCAATATTTTGATGATTTCAGAGGGCCTTCAAAACATTTTACAGGAAAGCTGTGAGCTGACCACTTCTTTCGTGTATTAAGTGAAGCTTATAGAGCAAATCCATATTGATATTAGACTCATGTTAGGTGCTTAGCGTGTCGCATATAGGCTAAATCGAAGAAATATGTGAAATTTCTCTGATCTGATTTGATTTCCTCAGTACACCCTGTATATGTGCAATGTGACGTTTTTGACTTTCCTATATTCGTAATCTGCGGTTCAAGAGGAAGAGTTTAAGACTATCAACGCAACTATAGCATAAAGAGTTTTCGAGTAATCTCATTTTGAATTTTTTTTTGCCACATCGACATTTTAGTTTTCTGAGTCAAGTGGCCATGGAGCTTTCACGACAATGACTCTTGCTTCCAGAAGCTCTATCTCAAAGACCATAGGTCGCAGAAAATTGATTGAATAACCAAACTGTAGGGAATTTCATAGGCTTCAAAATGACTCCTTACATCTTTTGCTGTCAGATGACCCAAAATTAAGATATTCGGCAAAAACCACGCTGGTGCACTTCTTGTTGATGGTGGCGACATGACGCAGACATTTCCGAAAGGGGGGAAATTAGTATGTCGAAACCTAAGCTACACAGATCGTTTTAAGCTAGTTTCCAGCCAGGAAACAATTATTTCCTTATTGAGCTGATTTTTGCTCCCTGGCGCCTGGGCTATAAGGGCAATGATAGCTGGCGGACGCGGAGCGTCCCGTCAGCTATGCAATATCCGCAATATCCTTGAATAGCCTGGAACGTTCGGAAACATCCCGCAACATTCCAAATCATTGTGGAACATTCGAGATCATTCTACAACATTCCAAAATGTTCCGGTATGTTCGGGAATGGTCGGGAATAGTTTGGGATGTTCGGAAACATCCCGTGATTATTCCACAACATTCCAGAATGTTCGGGTATATTCGAGAATAGTCTGGAACGTTCTGAAACATTCCAATCCATTGTGGTACCTACATTCGAGATCGTTCTGCAACATTTCAGATTCCAGAATGTTCCGGTACGTTCTATAATGTTCGAGAATAGTCTGGAACGTTCGAAAATATTCCGGAACATTCCAGATCATTGCGGAACATTCTAGATCATTCTACAACATTCCAAAATGTTCAGGTATGTTCTTGAATGGTTGAGAATAGTCCGGAATGTTCCTAAACATCCCGAAATATTCCAGATCATTGTAGAGCATTCAAAATCATTCCATAACAGTCCAAAATGTTTTGGTATGTTCTAAAATGGTCGGGATCATCTAGAACGTTCAAAAACATCCCGGAACATTCCAGATCATTGTAGAGCATTCGTGATCATTTCACAACATTCCAGAATGTTCGGGTATGTTCGGGAGTAGTCTAAAACGTTCGGAAACATTCCAGAATGTTCCATTATGTTCTAGAATGATCGAAAATAGTCTGGAACGTTCGGAAACATCCTGGAACATTCCAGATCATTGTGGAACATCCGAGATTATTCTATAACATTCCAGAATGTTCTGGAATTGTCGGGAATAGTCTTAAACGTTCTGGAACATTCCGAAACATTCCAATCCATTGTGGTACCTACATTCGAGATCGTTCCACAACATTTCAGATTCCAGAATGTTCCGGTACGTTCTAGAATGTTCGAGAATAGTCTGGAACGTTCAAAAACATCCCGGAACATTCCAGATCATTGTAGAGCATTCGTGATCATTTCACAACATTCCAGAATGTTCGGGTATGTTCGGGAGTAGTCTAAAACGTTCGGAAACATTCCAGAATGTTCCATTATGTTCTAGAATGATCGAAAATAGTCTGGAACGTTCGGAAACATCCTGGAACATTCCAGATCATTGTGGAACATCCGAGATTATTCTATAACATTCCAGAATGTTCTGGAATTGTCGGGAATAGTCTGAAACGTTCTGGAACATTCCAAAACATTCCAATCCATTGTGGTACCTACATTCGAGATCGTTCCACAACATTTCAGATTCCAGAATGTTCCGGTACGTTCTAGAATGTTCGAGAATAGTCTGGAACGTTCGAAAACATCCCGGAACATTCCAGATCATTTCGGAACATTCTAGATTATTCTACAACATTCCAGAATGTTCCGGTGTGTTCTGGAATGGTCGGAGATAGTCTGGAATGTTCGGAAACATCCCGAAATATTCCAGATCACTGTAGAGCATTCAAAATCATTCCATAACAGTCCAAAATGTTTAGTTATGTTCTAAAATGGTCGGGATCATCTAGAACGTTCAAAAACATCCCGGAACATTCCAGATCATTGTAGAGCATTCGTGATCATTTCACAACATTCCAGAATGGTCCGGTATGTTCGGGAGTAGTCTGGAACGTTCGGAAACATCCCAGAATGTTCCATTAGGTTCTAGAATGATCGAAGATAGTCTGGAACGTTCGGAAACATCCTGGAACATTCCAGATCATTGTGGAACATTCGAGATCATTTTATAACATTCCAGAATGTTCTGGAATTGTTGGGAATAGTCTGGAACGTTCTGGAACATTCCGAAACATTTCAATCCATTGTGGTACCTACATTCGAGATCGTTCCACAACATTTCAGATTCCACAATGTTCGGGTACGTTCTAGAATGTTCGAGAATAGTCCGGAACGTTCAAAAACATCCCGGAACATTCCAGATCATTGCGGAACATTCTAGATCATTCTACAACATTCCAGAATATTCAGGTATGTTCTGGAATGGTCGGGAATAGTCTGGAATGTTCCTTAAAATCCCGAAATATTCCAGATCATTGCAGAGCATTCAAAATCATTCCATAACAGTCCAAAATGTTTTGGTATGTTCTAAAATGATCGGGATCATCTAGAAGGTTCAAAAACATTCCGGAACATTCAAGATCATTGTAGAGCATTCATGATCATTTCAAAACATTCCAGAATGTTCCGGTATGTTCGGGAGTAGTCTGGAACGTTCAAAAACATCCTAGAATGTTCCATTATGTTCTAGAATGATCGAAAATAGTATGGAACGTTCGAAAACATCCTGGAACATTCCAGATCATTGTGTAACATTTGAGATCATTCTATAACATCCCAGAATGTTCTAGAATTGTCGGGAATAGTCTGGAACCCCCGAAAACATCCCGGATCATTCCAGATCACTGTGGAACATTCCAGAACACCCTTGAAAGTTCCTGCAACATTGTGGACCATTCGAAGCCTTTTTGGTGTGGAGCCACCTATTAGTAGAGGTGCAGTACAGAATAAGTACAGAATATTCGAGAGTATTCAAGATCATTCCACAACATTCCAGAATGTTCCCGTATGTTTTGGAATGTTTGGGAATTGTCTGGAACGTTCTCAAACATCTCGAAACATTCCAGATCATAGTGGAACATTCTAGGACACTCTTGAAAGTTTCTGGAACATTATGGACTATTCGAAGCCTTTTTGGTGTGGGGCCACCTATTGGTAGAGGTGCGGTACAGAATATTCGAGAGTAGTCGAGATCATTCCACAACATTCCAGAACGTTCCGGTATATTCTGGAATATTCAGGAATAGTCTGGAACGTTCGGCCAGGAACATTCCAGAACACTCTCGAATGTTGTGGATTCTGGAAAGTTGTGGTCCATTCGAAACTTTCTTTTGGTTTGAGTGGGGCTACCCATTAGTAGGGGTATATAAAGCAAGATCCGTCGTGGTTTTGAACACCTGTTTCTTGCCAGTTGTTATTGAAAAGTTGATATGATATACATTTTACACAATGCCCAACGTGGAAGAGGATATCTTGCCAGTTCTGTAGCAAAATGGCGAAAGAAAAAAACAAACAGCGAAAACATGAAAAAGTCGAAGAGCGCGAAGTACGGTAGACGTTCCCAACGAATAAGTAGAATGAGCACCGTTAGATTCAGAGCAGTCACTCATGAAAATATCACCCTACGAGAAGCGCGAGCGAACGAGGACTAGGTTTCGCTTAGGGGCCGCGAAGCGGCCCTGGCGAAAGCTAGTAATATTATAGGAAGTGCCTCCGTAGCCGGCCCCGGCTACGTGTATTGTAGCCGGAGCCGGCTATTTGTATGGTGACCGGCACTGCCGGCTTCCGTATTGTAGCCGGCACCAAGTGAGTGACTGTCTGCTTTTCGTATCGCGAGCGACAGAATTCCGCCCTGAAGGCTCCATCCTGAGTTCCGGAGGGACTTCAATCTGTGGAAAGGTGAGTGTATGCTACAATTATATTGGCTCAATTGTCATGGATATGAGTAGGTACGAGAAAATGCACTTCCCCGGGTTGACCTTATGTCGAGCCTTATGTCATGAGTTTTCAAAAGTTTCTAGCGAAATTTGAAACTTAAGGCTTCAAGCTGAGTGATATGAACAGATGGAGTTTACCAGATCGCTCAGTGGCTGTACAGCTAAACTTCAAAAAAACCTTGCCATTTCCATTTACTGAATTTGAAAAAAAATCTGACAGTGGCGGAGTGCTATAAAGTCTGCTTTATACTCTGCGACTCTAGTTGCAACGACTTTAGCACCTCGCTGCTGTTTTGAATTCCCTCTTTTAATTGACGAAATACACGAGAGTTTCCTAAAGTCCAGCTATACGCCAGCCAGTAAGCGATCTGGCAAACTCTATACGTGTTCATGGATCATATGGCACAAAACTTGAAGCTTCCAGTTTCAATTTTCACTTGGAACTAATGACGTAAGTCAAGTACTTTAGGAGGAAATTTCTCACGAAATCAGGTCATAACTTTTGGCGGACCCTGTAATTATTTCCTTTGTGTACAAGGTGATCACGCGAGAATCAAAAGTGAACGGGATACAGGTAGGTCCTTGTGTACCTCCCATGAATATTGGAATATTTCTAAGACCGACAAGACACTGCTGTAACAGATACACAAACAAGGCTTGCCACTTCTGGCTAGCAAAGGAATAGGCGGTGTCGCCGACTACGAAACTAAAAGCCGGCAGTGTGCATTATTAAATGTCACCCACTTGGTGCCGGCTACAATACTGATGGCCGGCAGTGCCGGTCACCATACAAATAGCCGGCTCCGGCCACAATACACGTAGCCGGGGCCGGCTACGGAGGCACTTCCAATATTATAAATCATTACACATAATTTTGGCAGCTAATTGGTGGTTCTTCTCATGGATGTAATGTAAATGGAATAGCGAAATACCTACATTAGTATTCGTAGTTTTTCAAGAAGAAGAAAGTCAGTTGAGTGAACGGTGTGTTACGTAGAGATGAAGAAGTTTCGGCCATTTCAAAAGATCGGATACCGGAACCGGAACCAAATCTGTGGCTGGAACCGGACCGGATCGCCCAATCTCAATGAAAATTTTGTACAAGTTTCTTTCACACGAATGACCGATTAGCGACAAGTTAATGAAAAGTATGTAGCTATTATAGCACTTGTGTATAGACAATACAAATAGAGAAGACCATATGTTATCACCACCGTCGTCACGGATATTGGGGCATCAAAAATCAGCCAACCTTTTTTTGAATGATGGACTCGCCTGGTTCCTACGCAACCGTAAAAATCCGTGACGACAATTGGTCTTTTCTACCGGGTGTTTATAAACGTTTGTTATCATATCGCCTTTGGAATCTCCTATCACTCTTTCAAATCGTGCCTTTCACTGCGACTTTTGGCCTGACCAAAGCCTGCCGCGATCACAGACGTTTATAAACACCCGGTATTTGTATTGTCTATAACAATATACTACTTACCTGAAAATAGAGACAAAATTTTTAAAAATTCAGAAATAAATGTCAACTGTGATGTGTAATGTTTTCAAAATCCATTGTAGTCGTGCCGTGTGCAGCTTCGTGAAGATATATAGAGTTATGTCTTGATCGATTCCTGGGGGATCAAGGACCATGAAAAATTATGGTGGAATATTGGCATCTACTGCAGGCAAAATGGTGGAGGCGCCAAAATGGGCTTCATCTAGTAATAAGGAACTGGCTGTAGCTCGTTTGTTTTTCAACGGATTTCAACATCTGGAACGTCATTTTGTAGACAAAAAAAATCTCTTTATATTTCATACCTGAATTTACAAATGTCATTTCGTGAAACTGTCAAAATTGTCTTTATAAGATATGCTAAATTCCGCCGTTTACTGAAGGTTATCCGATATTTTTGAAACCTGGCAGTATCATAGATCTTGAGGTGCCCTTTCCGAGTTTCTACTTTTCCACTTCGTATCTTTGCCGTTTTGGCCGCCATATTGAAAAGATGGCGGCCAAAAAACAGTTTTTTGTCAATATCTTGAATTCAGCTGACTCAAGATTGAAACGTGTAGATGCGGAGGGAAGCCCATTCAAATCTCTACAATTTGACATATCAGTCATTTATGTGCGATTTACGGTTCTTGAGTTAGAGCTTTCAGAACTTCCGGAAGCATCAACTTTCGGCATTCAATCATCATGTTCAATTGATACCACCGTCATGTAGTAGACAAATTAACCATAAATAGTTCTTGGCCATTAACCATAGATATTAGAAATTTCAGAAAATCGGTCATGGTTTGGTTATTGTGTATAATTACAGGGTGAACTGTGAAAGCAAACTGACTTTAGAAAGAAATAAAGGTAATATAGCATTTGAAGGATATCAGATACATTCGAAACTCATCATTATGATGAAATTTGGGGTCATCATTCAGAATATTCACTTTTACACTTCGTATCTCTGCTGTTGTGGCCATAATTTTGAAAAGATGGCGTCCAAAAAACATATTTTCGGAAAATTATCGGGAAATTCGTCATAAAATTTAAGGATTCATATCTAAAGTGGAGGCACTGGCGGCTCCAGCATTTTCGAACAGGGGGTACGGTTCACCGACCAGGCGCCCTTAAGGACGGAGTCATATTGGTAAAAAAAGCGTTGCGAAATCAATCCCTGTGGGTTTATTCCTTGACGGATTGTTACCATTTTTGTCTCTTTCGAAAGCCACAAGGATGTACTTTGGTTTGAGCCCATTGGCATTTCCGAAATCCAGATTTTTTTTTTAATTTTGACATTTGAAAAATGTATTCTTGGATTTTGGGAATGCCAATGGGCTCAAACCAAAGTACATCCTTGGAGCTTTTGAAAGAGACCAAAATGGTAACAATCGGTCAAGGAATAAACCCACAGAGATTGATTTCGCAACGCTTATTTTACCAATTGAACACCGTCCTTAAGGTAAGGGCTACAATCAAAATAAGCCCCATGCTTCTTTCCAGTGGCGTACCCAGATTTATGGACAGGGGGGGTCGAGGAGGTTTTGTGTATTTTTAAAAGATCGTCTCTGTACTGGACGACCGCAGCCACTAAAAAGTAGAGCCGCAGGCGAAGATTTTTGGGCATAATAGTAATAATAATATTGACAATAATAAGCAGAAAAAAGAGAGCCTCTCTATAATTCATTTTGTTTTCTTCCCTTCGAGGCTCAGGCAAAACTCAAAAGTGCAAAACTATTCAAAAAACATGACCTAAATTCTGTTTTTGAAACATATTGATACCTGTCAAGTAGGTATCAAGCAATCAATCAAATGATAATTCGCCAGGGGATATTAGTTGAAGCCTTAGGGGGGGATTTATACCCTTCATCTCTCCGCCGTGAGTACGCCCCTGCTTCTCTTTATGACTTTACTCGAACTCCCTATATGTAGTTGATTCATAAGCGGTTTTCAAAGAAAAACGATCATGACAACAACTTGATTTTAATAGTATAAAATGAACTTTTTTCTACGCATCTATTCTACAAAACTAAATTTACACCTATCTGCCTCTTCTGTAATCACCAACAGGGTATTTAGTCAGTCTTCAGTCATCGTAGACCAACTTTTGGTTCTGGCGGAGCCTCGAGGCTCTAGTCCTCAGCAGATTAGAAAATATTTTTTTGTCATAGCTTCCGGATTGGCGAATCAATTTTTCTGAAACTTGGCTCATAAGGAACACGGATTTACTTACTCATTGTTTGGTTGAATGCATTATTCTGGAATGTATCTTTTGAAGCAACCATTTCTTCTTTTTTTCCGCGGAGTAGGTAATGAGTGACTTCCCGCCCTCTTACATAGTATGTAATGAATAAATTACCATAATAATAGTTGTGAGTAATAGTACATTACATACCGAGACGGAAAGAGGTTCATTACAGACAAGAGCCAAGGTAGCTGCAGAGCGCGCCGCGGGCTGATGGTTTGTAATGGTTTTTCTCCAACATTTTCAAAAGTCACTAATGAACAATGATTATAGTCTCGATTATAGTGGTTGTGAGTAGAAGTTCTTTCCACCTTCATAGATGTTATGAGAATAGTTCCAAGATTTTATCGCGCGACGCCCAAAGCGAATTTCCACAGGTAACATTATCAATTTCATTGGCGAGTTTTTATCACGTTAATTGTTTTTCACAAAAAGTAATCCATTGGTACTACTTATGGATTTTTTTTCAAAATTAAAAGTTTGACGTCTGGCGCTCCTGATTTGCAACAGGGGGTACGGCCGTACCGTCGTACCCCCCGTGGAGCCGCCAGTGAGTGGAGGTCTATTAAATTCTCTGAAATTTGACACCTGAATCACTCATGTGCGACTCACGGCTCTCAAGCTATACCTTTTCAAAGTCAATTTTCCCTTAGAGTTCACCCTGTAGTTGCATAACAACCGTTACCATGATTGATTTTCTGGATATTATTGGTCTGGGGTTGACAACTTTTCATTATTTATGGTCAATATGACTGTCACGTGGAGCTGATATCAACTTGACTTGCTGATTGGATGACAAAAGTTGATGCTTCAGGGAGTTCTAGAAGCCATAACCCAAGAACCGGGAGTAGCACGTACACGAGTAAGGTGTCAAATTGTAGAGAATTGAATAAGCTTCCATTCGCATACAAACGCTTTTACCTCACATTGACTGAAATGAAGGTATTGACAAAAAACTGTTTTTTGGGCGCCATCTTTCCAATATGGCGGCCAAAACGGCAAATTTACGAAGTGGAGAAGTGGAAATTCGGAAAGGGCACCTCAAGGTCTATAATACTGCCAAGTTTCAAAAATATCCGATAACCTTCAAAAAAGGCCGGAATTTAGCATATCTTATGGAGACAATTTTGACAGTCTCCCGAAATGACGTTTTTAAATTTAGGTATGAAATAAGAAGAGAATTTTTTTGTCCACAAAATGACATTCCAGATGTTGAAATCCGTTAAAAAACAAACGAACTACAGCCAGTTTCTTATCACCAGATGAAGTCCATTTTGGCGCCTCCACCATATTTGCCTGCAGTAGATGTCAATATTCCACCATAATTTTTCAAGGTCCTTGATCGCCCAGGAATCGATTAGGACATATCTCTATATATCTTCACAAAGCTGCACACGGCCAAGCCTTTTTTGACCCTATGCCCCCAGACGAGTATTTAGTGTATTTATTTCAATGGAGATGAAAAAACATGAATGTTGCTCTCTTGCTCTCAATTGATTGGTATATGTCTGCTTTTCGACTTCAAAAGTTAGTGGAAGTAAAAAATAGTAATTTTTTGAGGTTCGGCCGGATCTACATCGAAATCCGGCCAAACCGGATCTGGGTCCGGTTTCGGCATAACGGCCGGATTTGCCGGATAACCGGAGCCAGTTTAAATCCGGTTCCGGTTTAAAGTGTTACGGACCCACCATGGAATGTTCCGCGCGATGTCATGATGGTAAAGGAAAAGGTACTAAGGTTGCAGTCATTGGGTACGGGATGACAGAAAGGCGGACGGACAAAGTGGTTTCACCAAGCTAGAAAATATACGCTAAACTATACAAACCACAGTATAGGTACTTGATGCTTGATTTCTTCTATTTCATACACATTTTCTAGATGTTAGTTTATTACAATGCAGCAATACACTTTTTTTAAACTCTATAGAATCTCTTCAACCGACAATAGAATATCACCCATCAATAACACTTTCCTAAATTCAATAAACATCCTCAACAACGATAATTATATGTGTGTAAGTACATAATTAA
Organism: Anaspis maculata; assembly: GCA_949128115.1. Classification (NCBI taxonomy): domain Eukaryota; kingdom Metazoa; phylum Arthropoda; class Insecta; order Coleoptera; family Scraptiidae; genus Anaspis; species Anaspis maculata. The sequence goes on along the minus strand of OX421961.1, from coordinate 53,230,281 downwards.
TACTCAATAAGGTAACTTTATATGACACTACCACAATTTTTCATATAATATATAAATAAGTAGCGAGATTATTGGCGAAAATCAACACCACTGAACCGAATGAACCTAGTAGGGATATCACAGCAACCAATTATTAATGTCTTTGGTTTAATATCTCGACTGGATTCATTCGTTGCAGGGGTGATGATTTCACTAATACCTAGGAAGTGCTCAGTTATTACCTAAGTATGGGACGAAATGATTGCATTACGAAGTATTGTCCTAAAGTGCTGTAAATTATTTAGAAAATCCTAGTGGATATTTATTATGTAATTAATAAATTAAATTAAAATTGACGTTAGGTATTTCAAAGCATTTCATGTTTTGGTTCACGTAGATATTTCAAATTTTGACAGATATATATATACACATACATATAAAATTATTGAAGCAAACAGGTATCTAGCAGCTGCTGCCAAGTTTTATTTTTAGGAACGAAAGCACATCATGTAAAGCACTTAAATAATGTAAAATAAGATTGTACTATAACGATATGTATCACTACTACTGATGAAGATATTATGATGACTGATCACATTATAGCCATTTTTCTGCCCATCTGTTTTATTTTTATATGGTCATTATTTGCTATTTTTCGTGGTTTTAACAAAAATAATTCGTCAACCTACTCATATCTATTTACATCCTATTGCTTTACAGGTTATTATTGAAATTTACAATAACTACAGTTTTTTCAAAAATATTATACAGGTAACAGTTAACAATACAACAACATATTATATTTGTAAATGTTAGATATTATGTCATTATCACAAAACAATAAATTGACTCAAGTATACGAATTTTCTTTTACAATTTCCAACATAATGGCACTAAACAATGCATAAAAAATATTTACAAAATATCTAATTAAATTAACTAATAAAAGGAGGCACGCAGTATAAACTTACATGGCAAAAATCACAATGTAAAAGGAATGGTTCTCAAAATATTTTATTTGTAAATATTACCTATATTATCTTCTTCTAATAATTATATAATATTTCCTATTTTAGTAATAAATTATGCCAATGTTATCTTTATCTTCTTTGTCAAGTTTTTATCCTTAGACACGCATAAAAATTGACAAAAAATATAAAAATTTCGTTTTAGATATACAATAATGTGGTCATTAAATTTACAATTAAATTACAACTTCTCTAACTGTGGTAGTTTTAATACTTCCGGTATTTCAATATCTTCTAAACATATCACTGATGGATTGAATGGAAACCGTACAGGGAAGTTATACTTTACATCCATTAGCAATGCCTGCAAAAAATACCCCATTAGGAAACAATCAAAAAAGGTATATTACATATCAAGGTTGAGAAAGTATTATTATAGCAAGTATTGTTGCAGCTAAGGCGCCAGATTAAGGATGGAGTTAAATTGGTGAAATAAGGCGTCGCGGAATCAATCGCTGTGAGCTTATTTCTCGACAGAAATTTGCCATTCAGGTCTCTTTGGAAAGCTGCAAGAAGGTACTTTGATTTGGGCCTACAGACATTTCCAAAATCCAAAAATATTTTTTTCACAATTAGAAGTGTTTTGCATTTTGAAAAAGTCTATAGGCTCAAACCAAAGTACTTCCTTGTAGCTTCCCAAAGAGACTTGAGTGGCAAATTTCTGTCAAGGAATAAGCCCACAGCGATTGATTCCGCAACGCCTTATTTCATCAATTCAACTCCATCCTTAAGTCCTGAAACGCAGCTGGAGGCCTATAAGGTGTCGAACCTATAGTGGTTATCTCAACTCTGATGATTTATATAGGATTTTTTCTACTAGAAAGTTGACATCGTGATTCAGGAACAAGTTTTTAATGACGTACCTATAGGAAGTAGTAAGTATAGTGATAAGTACCCAAGTAAAAATAGTATCTTATTTTACGAGTCAATTAAGACGAATATTATTAATTGTGATTTATTGAAAAATGTTCAATGTTTTTCCAATAAATCCAACTAATAATAATAATAAGACGAATAAGTGTATCCCACGACTGTTTTTGAGGCCCGACGAACGCAGTGAAGAGGGTCCCAAAGGAAGGAGTGTGAAAAATGTTTTATTAAACAAGTATAATATACTATTTTATCTATTTTGCCTCGAATATTTAGGAAAAGTTGAAAAACCCTATAGGTAGCAATGCCTTTCCGTCTCATAAAAGTCGAGCGCTAGTAGTCTTGTGGCGGTTCTCATGTGGGCATGTGACGGAGGGACTGTTGTCTCCCCCGATAGCTTAGTGGTTAGAGTACCCATCCGGCAAATGGAAGACGCGGGTTCGAGTCCCGCTCAGGGCAGACACTTTTTCTCCGTCACATCGCGCCATAAATAGTGACCCCGAACAACAATAACACGCACGCAACACGCTACTTAAATAAACAAGTAACAGCGAACAATTGAATAGCACCGCCACTTCTTTTCCTACGTCCACCCACGTCCTATCCGTCGCCCTAGCTGGGGGGTACCGAACAACGGTTTATAAGAACGGTGAACACGGATGACATACGAGACAAACGACGTCTCTGGAGGGGGAGTACTGTGGCGGCTCTCATGTGGGCATGTGACGGAGGGACTGTTGTCTCCCCCGATAGCTTAGTGGTTAAGAGTATCCATCCGGCAAATGGAAGACGCAGGTTCGAATCCTGCTCAGGGCAGACACTTTTTCTCCGTCACATCGCGCCATAGTCTCGAAAAGTCGGCAGTATGATACAAGAGTAGATAAAAGCTTCAAAAGCTCCTCACTGCGTTTGTCGGGCTCCAAAAACAGTCGTGTGACAAACTTCGTCTTATTGAACTCGTATAATAATACAATGGAAATGGGTCACATGCATAAAAACGGGGTAACATGCTCATATTCAGGTTTTGGAGGAGTTACTAGGTAGAATTTGCTTCGCAACTCCTGCAAAATCGTAGTATGAGCAGATACTCTTCGTTTTTATGCATATGACCCACTATTTTGATCGTCACATGAATGCTTGATTACAATAAAAGCCCAGAGTTACTTTGATGAGTAGTACAGAGTAGCAGTACTAAGTAAAAAGTTCTACTATTTTTAAATCTTTGTCGCCTAAATTCTCGTTTCTTCGAAAAATCAAATGACATGACGCTCACAATACATCTCGTATTATACTCACTTGTTGCTCTTGATTCTGAGCCCTTTCTTGCAACTTAGCTTGAACCTTTCTTATAAACGCCACTGGAACTCGCTGTTCAAATTCATCAACTGGAGTGTACAAATTCAATATTTTGCAAATCTGGAGTGGTGTCAAAGCACTGCACATTTCACAAACACTGGCCACATCTTCTTCTGTTTTGCGCGCTTGTAGCAAATGTGCAGCTTGTATTATTGGCTGAAGTGTAGCTTGTATCGAATTTTCCTGTAAATAATTTAAAATAAGAACTTATGGAAAATTATCGTGATTTTTGAAAAGCTCACATCAAGATTCTTTTCTCTCGTCCACATTTCAAAGTGTGACAAATTGTGCCTTATTTGGAAGCCTTTTGACCAATGACATAGTTCTTTACGAAGAAGCAAATTGTTCAGACTGGACGCGCATAAAAAGTAGAACACTTGCTTAAAAACTTGCGAAATAACTTCAGGATCCACGCCGTAAAAAGTTAAAATCTGAAATTAAAATGAAGTAATCACACTGAGAACAAAGCCCGACAAGAAATGTTTACCTTATGGTGGTTCGTAAGCTCTTGAAGTAAGGCTGTGGTAGGCTTTTGGTTCGGAGAAGGACTGTCCAGTTCACGTGCAAGACTGCTAGTCCTACCTCTGAAACCGCTAGGCTTATTACCACTTATTCCTGGGATTTCCTCATGTTCCAAAATAGCAGGCACAATAAGTGGTTGGATCTTTTCAGCAAAATTCCTGATTAGGCCTATAATAAAATCAATTAGATGAATGCATTTTTAGGCATAATTAATTATTGATACTACCTTGATATATCCACACAGCTATGTCAGAAAGGACTTGTCTATATTCAGATAAATCGAAGTTTCTCAGGCACTGCTCATTTTGCTTGGCGGTGTTTTTCTGCTGGAAAGCCCTATCTCCACTGTACTGTTTCATGTTATGCAGCAGTCTGTAGAAACCAAATCATTAGAGATATTACACGTTTATAATTGAACCATATCAGTACCTTAGAGTATTTGAAAGCCATAGAACGGTAGTTTCAAAGTCCTCATGGCGTTTTCGTATGACTTTTTTAACAGAGTTGGTGAAAGCTGACAAAAGTGCTTTTACTTTATCTTCATCATTCACGTAATCCGTATGTCGAATACACATGAAGACTATGTAGGCCGGCAGGCCAGGCAGGAGAGTGACGGCAGTTCTTGGTTTCAGTTCTAGAATTAGATTTTTTTAGGTGGTCAGGATTGGAATGCCTAAATGTTATGTGAAATTTTGTGGGCCAATGCACTGGTGATGTCAGAGTATATGAAATGTTTTACCCTAAACATGTACTGAAAATAAGTGAGAGTACCTATGACAAGTTGTCTCATTATTGTATTTTCCTCTCCGGTGTTGTAGGAGAACATTCCCAAATAGTCTCGCTCTTTCTTTCTGATGGAAGGCTGTGATCTGTTGTGTTTGGCTACGGCCGTGCTTGTTTGCTTCTCATCTGCGTCATTTATGGCATCATCAATGTCCATTCCGGCCTCTTTCAATCTTTTCAGCATTAGTTCAATCTGTTTTTTCAATTTCCTCACAGTTTCAGTTAGTGAATCGTTCTTGTCGTGTAGGTCCAAATTTTCCGTTGTGAGCCTTGTAATTTCGTGTTGCATAAAAGCCTCGCCTTGAGTTTGAGGTGAATTCGTGAGGTTCGCAGCAAGTAGCCTCTGTTGTCTGTCATTGTCCTCTCTAAGTTTCTCTATCTCAAGTTTGTACTCTCTTTCGTGAGCCTTATACTTGGACTTTTCATCTTGGAGCTCGAGCTCGAGCTGTTTGTTTATTGTCTTCTGAGTTTCATATGCCAAAGCCAATTCGCCGTCTTCATTGATGTATGCACCGATTCGATTGTTGGAATTCACTAGGGATTTCATATTGTTCGTCTGATTTGCCAGCACGCTCTTCAGCTGCACAATTTCTTCCGTCTTCCTGTCGAGTTCATCTTGATAGGACTGCAGTTGCTCGTGCAATTTTGATCGTCCAGTGCCTTCGCTGATGCTCTTTTGGAGTTCTAGTAAATGAGCCTTCAAGTTCGAATTGAGCAGTTCTAATTCCGATATCTTGATCGAGTCTCGTGCTGCGTTTTCGGCTTTTTCTGTGCGCGGTGACATGTCGATCTCGTCTAGGCGTTTCTGCATTCTCATTTTCTCACGTTCGACTTCTGCCAATTTGTGTTGTAACTTGAGGACCAAACCCACATCGACCTTAGACTCAGAATCATGTTTCGTGTCTGTGCTGCTCGTACTCGGAGTTTGACTTTCTGTTGTTCCTCCTGAAACCAAACCATAAATAGATATAAATTATCAAGATAAGAGCTGCTTTTAGAATTTTCAATAATTTACTTATCAATAAAGTAGATAAAAATTAGTTTCAAATAATAAAGCTTGAATAATGATCACCTTCATTTTTCCAATCGATATTATCGAGTTTTTCCCGTTGAGATCCAGTACTCGTGGTAGACCTAACAGAACCGTATCCGTGGTCCTCTGGTAGATCACTGTTTGCCAGCAGACTTTCATCAATAGTCGAAATGCTGCTGATATCGCTGACATTCCTCTTGTGTGCCACATGTTTATTTTGACTAGTCACTTGTTTTTCAAGATCCTCACAGTGCTGCTCCAAGTTATGATATTCTTGCAAAAGCCTCTGGTATGCTTCTCTGTCGCTGTCTTGCTCATTCATAATCAACATCTTCTCTTCGGCTAGTCTCACTTTCAAATTCTCCTCAGCACCTTTTTGATTCATCTTCACTATTTCGTTGATGTTGTCCAGTTCTTTACGAAGCTTTGTCGTTTCCTTTGACCAAAACTCTTGTTGTTTTTCAGCATCGTCTCTTAACTTCTCTTGTTCATGGACCAAATCCATTTTTTCTTCTCGTTCAATTTTAATGTCTTCCTCTAGCTTTGCAATCTTCTTGTTCTTATCTATCAACAAAGAGTTCAAATTCTTTATCTCAATCTCCAGCGACTTAAATGTGGTCAGTTTGTTTCTGAAAACGACGAACATTGAATTCTTGTTTTTATGCTATGTAAATAAAAACAAACCTCAATTCATTTGCTTCATTTTGGTAGTTCTTCAGTTCTTGGTTATTCTTCGTGATTTCATCTATCCTTTGTTGCAGGCTGATAATCTTGTTTTCCAGTCCTTTGTTGAGCTTTTTGACGTGCTCGATTGATCTAGCTTCGATTTTGAGTTTCTTGTATTGTCTTCTTGCCAGGAACCGACGAATTGCTGCTTGGCATATGACGATTTGTCTTCGTTTCTTGAGATTGCGTTTACGTGCCAAATAGCCCCGAGCATACCTCTGAATAATGATTGCCTGAAAACGACGTGTTTAGTGTAAATTTGAAAATAAATCGAGAGAAGGTTACTTTAGCGTTGTATTTGAGTTTGAGAAATTTAATTCTAGCCAAATATCCTCGTGAGTATCGTTGAATTCCGGTGATGCACAATTTTAATCTTTGGTATTGCACCCGTTTTATCCAGCCTCTTATGTATCTTTGGAGTTTTACCGCTGCTCGTTCTCGTCTTATTTGGACAGCTAATCTGAAATTCGCAACGTTTAGGATATACAATACACAATAAGTTAAACAAAAGAAAATGCATACCTTCTAGCTAAAAGACCTCTACCGTATCGTTGTATATTGAGCACAGTCTTCTTGATTCTCAAGTATTTCTTCCTCCATATAAACGCTCGAACTGTTTTCTGCATCATGATGCAACACGCCTTGAGTTTGTCAGCACGGAGCTTTTCTAAATATGCAACTTGTCCCGCCCGGAAGAAAATCTTTGTTTTGCCGAATTGAAACATGTCTTCGTTTTTTATGTACTGCTTCAGAATGTTCTGACACGTTTTCTGCATGTCATTTCTGTTGATGTCTTTGAATTTGCACAAAACCCTGTATCGATAGAAGAAGTCCACGTACGTCCATCTGCTGGGGAAGCCGGCTGCGGATAACCTGATAGTCTCGAGGACTCCGCAGGCTCTCAGTTGTTGGACAGCGCGTTTTGGGTTATATTCGAAGGCAGTTTTGGAGTCGTTGGGTTTGATGCATCTAACGTAATGCGGTGTGGTGGCATTCAGCGTTCCCATCAGCATGTTGAGCGAGTCTCTGAACTGCGACCCGACGGTTCTCTTGTGTGTCTTTTGGGCCGCTACAGCGGGTTTGGCAGATATCACTTTGAGTTTCGTTCCGGGCACGGCCAATTTCTGCGAGTCATCGGCGGCAAACAGGCGCCTGACCAGACTATTTTTACTTTTCTTCACCACAGTTATTTGCTCTTCGATTACCGTATCGCGATTCTTATCTAGGAAGCCGTTGCTTTCATATTGAACTTTGTCAGCGAAGTGATTAATGGTAAAAGCCGAGGTGCCGAAACGCGCTTTTCCAAAATGAGAATATTTCACACATTTGTTGTATAGTTTTTCAGTCCACGAGCCATCCGTTCCTTTAGGCATCTGTAACGAACACATTAAGTTTTCATTTTATGATAATGCCATACTCAGTAATGTCATTATTTCAGAAGCTTCTGGCAAACAAAGTACGGAACTTTTCAACAGAGGCATGGCAGCATCTTGTAGTTTACAGTTTCAAGTTTTGTTTCACACCACAATCATAGCTGGCAATGGGGTACTTGCCAATGGAATAGATTCAGCTGGAAATACTTTTGATTGCTAGTATAAGTGATAAGGGGACTCTACAGAGAATTTCACAAAAATCCCCTCGTTTTCTACAGAAAAAAACGAATTTGAAAAATCCTCCTAAAAGCTTCGCGCCAGGACAGGGATTTTGAGTGGGGTTGGTCTGACTGTGTGACAATGGAATAATCAAGAATGTCAGGGATGTCACTGTGACACTGTCATTTTGAACATGCTATCGCAAAACCGGTTTCCTATCGAATTCTCTTACCGTGAGCATTTAGACAATAAAATCGAACAATGTTTCGTAGAAACTGACTCCAGAAACCTCTTATAACACTGTCTCAGTCGATATAATTTATTTCCAGGGGAAAATCCGGAGGATCACCAAATAGCACAGAAATAAGAGGCCGAAAATGAACAGTGAGCTTTTATAGGTTCATCATTAGCATACAATTCCGGATAGGTAATACTTTAGAGCTACAAGAGGTTCATGTGGGAAGGACACGATGAATCTCCAATTAAAATGTGGGGAGCAGGAACACTGATGTCCAAAATGAAGCCGAGGGTCAGCCAGGTCAGAGCACGGGTGACAAACATGCGAAAGGCTTTTAGGTGTACAGCACTGAAGACTAAAGAAAGAGACTAGTTAGGTTGAAGAAGAAATGAACAAAACGAGTAGGTACTTACCGCGTAGATCAAAGCCTCGATCAAAGCAGTCAAAGGCAAAAAAAGGGCACAGGAAGAAATTACGGTCGGCGGTTTGACGTTGTCAGTCAGACTCAGATCTTGTTGTTGTTTGAAAACGGCACCTTGACGACGTTATATCAGTGCCAACCCAACGAGGAAAAAGAGCCCTTCTATGTTCTATATCTAATATATTTGTGACGTCACAAATATATTTTTAAAACACGCATTGCGGCCGCAATTTTGGGAATTTAGGAAAAAGAAAAAATACGGGTACATTATTTTCAACCATACTATCGATTAAGCCAATAAAAAAAAATTAGGCAAGTACCCCATTATCAACTTCGCGGATACGGTACCACAAAACCTAACAGTTGTAAATTTTTTGTTTCTTCGTTTTGAAATTAGAAGGTCTCCATTTCTTTATCAATCCACTTGAAACTCATAGCAAATTGAAACCTAAAATTTAAATTTTGATACGGTAAAAGTTGTCTTTGTGAAACTTCAGGGTGGCGGCCGCCATTTTCCAAAAAAGTCTTTCATCAGAAATGCAGTGCTCGGCGGGTGTCACAGAATCTTGAGACGTAACTTCAGTGCAGACTGCAGACATTTTCAATTCTCTTCATAAGATGACGGATGTCCCTGATTGTCTGTAAATACCTGATCTTTGTAAATGCCTACAAAGAAAAAACAAAGCGACTTTTCAACAGCTTCCTTATATGGCCAAGCATAACTTTTTTGCTTTATCGCACCATGCAGACATAGTTGATGGCTGACAACTGTGGTTGTAGTGTCAAACAAAACTTGAAACTGTAAGTTACAAGATGCTGCCATGCCCCTGTTGATAAGTTTACAACTTTGCCTGCCAAAAGCCATTCAAATTGTGACCTTACAAAAAAAAGCTGTATGCAAAATTATATTTTATCCTTTCGAAAAGTTTGCTTGCTATGGAGACATTCTGAAATAATTTATTCTACATATTTTAATCTAAACTGAGCAACAAATTGCTTTTGGTCTGTGCTTTTGATTTTATTATGTAAAATTGTGATGAAACTGCTATTGCTTGCTTTGATTCAGGTTCAAATGCGGAAAAAATTCGCCCTTTATTAATCAGGGAAGGGAATAATTATTATAATCATTAATATAATAATCAAGTTATTGACCCTCACCCTGCATTCTTCGTCCAGCAAATCCAATATTCCTAATTTAGTTTCGATGAGATCGATGCACGGCTGGTTGTCGTAAAATTCAATCATTTTCCATCCGATACCTTCTTTAATGTATTCTTCTTGCTCCAGTTTGAAGACGTGCAAATTGAACTGCTGTTGCAGCTTTTCGTTTGCGTAATTGATGCAAAACTGTTCGAAAGAGTTCGTTTCGAAAGTCTCGAAACCGTAGATGTCTAACACGCCGATAAATTTGTGCCTCGGGACGTCGGATTCTAAGGCTTTGTTGATGACCAAGACGATCCAGTTGAAGAGTTCGGCGTAAATGTGTTTCGCTAGGGCATCGCGTGCAGCTGCGGCATCTTCGACGGACATCGGTTTGAGGAAGACTTCGCGCATCGAAACAATCCTTCTCGTGCAAAGCCACTTACGCATCTCGTCCTCGTCGACTTCCAGCAGCTTTGATAGAATTTTCATGTGTTTATCTGTGCCCTGAAAGACGTTGCTATTAACAAAATTTTAATAAAAAATATATTATTAAAAACGCTAGGTACCTTCACGCTGCAGCCTTCTTGGTCCTGTTCATTTTCAGTTGATATTATCGACTCGACGAACTTGATGTTGCCTAAATGGAGGACTGAAGCTAAGATTTTGAACATGTCGTCCTGTTCAGATTCAGAAAATCCAAGCAAGTTCAGCGCATTCAGGGTTTCCTCAAACGTTTCCAGATCGTCGACTCCATCGACGCTCGGACTTTCTCCTTGGTTCAAGTATCTGAACGCGTCCTGGTGTTCCAGTTGTAAATTAGGCAGTTTGTTCCTGGCCGAACACAGCTGGTAGAAGATGTGGTAGTTCCTTTCGTCGGGCGCTTGAAAAACTACCCTGGATTTTTCCAACAGGTATGTCCGCATTGAGGCGCCGCTGATGTGAAATTGTTTGTTGAACTGTAACTCGATGAATTTACCAAACCTCGAACTGTTGTCGTTCCGTGTAGTTTTGGCGTTTCCTATCGACTGCAAAATTGAGAATCCGAATAAAAAGAAGTTTTCACTTCTAGAGTAGGTTATATTGGTTGTTAAATAAGCATTCTCAGTGTTATTTCTAGCCTATTATTTTATAGGGTCCTTGAAAGGAATTGAAGCATAAAAGCATACAACGTTAATGGGTATCGACCTAACCCAAATACATACTTCCATGATAGGGCTACTGGCCAAGACTTTCTTTTCGATCTGGGTCTCGGTGGCGCTTCCTCCCACAGTGGCGAAATATCTCATGGCGTACTTAGCGGAAACCGTTTTGCCGGCGCCACTTTCTCCCGAAACGATGATGCTTTGGTCCCTTTGCTCTCGTTCCAATTTGGTGTACGCTTCTTCAGCGACGGCGAATATGTGCGGATCCAGGTCACCCATCGCCTGACCTCTATACGTTTGGATCGTGTCGGTATCTGAAAGGCATAACGTGGATATGTGTTACCAAAATGTATTTAAATGAATTGTTTGAGTTCGCATAACGTTAGAAGTGACAGGTCACTGAATTCCACAACATCAAAGAAAAACGGCGAAAGTAAGTATGTACCTAAATATTTCAAATTAAAACTGTAAGTCCATGCTGAGAAGGCCAAATAGATCCGGACAATGTCGTTC